>CAWUFW010000496.1:710000-3110000 GCA_963921515.1 Calotriton arnoldi | reverse complement strand
CATTTGCCTATCTACACAAAGAATGTTTTTTTCAGTGTTGGTAGGAGGCCTACTGCAAACTTACTGAACTTGTAGTGTTAGATTCCACCACCATAGTGCTGCGATTTCTCTCCCGAGTGATCCGTAGTTGGGTCACCAGTGCCCTCTTAGCCGGATCCTACAAGTTTGCCGCGGGCCTGCGGTAGTCCTCATGCTCACTGTCTCTACCAGGGATCAACAATTCCGCATTATTTTTTGCTGGCTGGAATCGCCCTCTAAAACTCAAGCAATTTTATCCCTTGTTTTCAGTTATTTTATTGTTTCTAAGTGTTTATTACTGTCGTTTTGAAGTTCGTCCGGTATTGTAAAAAAAGAAAAACTAATGTATTCTTTGTTTTTCTTGATGTTTCAAAAATGCGTTTTTTAAAGGACTGAGTGGTATCGGGTAATGAGCTAATTGTATATTTTTCGTGGTTCAGGAAGTCGTTGTTAGGAAGGTAGTGGTTTAGCATTGTTCGTGGTTCAGCATTCGTGGTTTAGGAATTCGTTGTTAAGGAAGTAGTGGTTTGATCATAGAATCCTATGTCGTGGGCTATCCTACTCCACGCAGTAAACATTAGATGAGCCGGGGTCCCAGGCAATCCGCTCCTCCTCAACACAGGCGCGCCCCACTGCACCTCAAGGCAGTCCCCCTGCGGAATAGACGATGGGTGAGCCAGGACTAGAGGCCAAGGATGGACAATAAGCACATCATCTCTCAAGCGACCTTCCAGTGTCCCCCCCACCTGCGCAAGCACAACCCAAGACCTAGCCAGAATATGGCAGTTAGACGGCCCCCATCACGTGACTAGACATAAGACACAGTGTACCCCAGTTATATCTCCCCAGTTCTCCAGTTTGAATCATTAACTGGCATATAGCACCAATTACAACGTAGGGCTGACCATGAGAGCGAGCGCCCGACTCCCAGTACAGCTCATTGACTACCTTGCATGGACTTAGACCCTGCCCACCTATTTATCTGTCACAACATTATCATTTCCAATACTGTTCGGTGGGGCATGCACTAAGATGTAATTCTACTCCATGCCAAGATGTATAACTAACGAATATTCTATTCTATTCGTAATTGCTACTACTGTACTGTTTTTTCAAAAATGCCAATAAAAATGATTTTATTTAAAAAAAAGCAGTAGACAAAACTACTATAGGCTACCATGCAATGAAGAGTCACTGCAATAGCCTATTTACTTTCTTTTGTAAAAAAGAACCAAACTTAAGCAACAGCCAATCAGGCGACGGCACCCTCTAGAACAATCCCAATAGAGGCTAGGTTCCTCAGATTTTCTACTGCACGTCATGTGAAAGGGAGTCTCCCTGAGCTCTGCTCAGTTTTCTCTAGTTTATCCAGATTTCCAACCAGAATGTCGGAATCTTCAAAGAAAGGTCTCTTCAGGTTGTGTGGATCATGCGGTAAGAGGCTGCATGCTGAGGATCCACATAAGAGCTGAATCTACTGCCTTTACCCTCAACATAAGGTAAAAGACTGTAAAATCTGTATAACTTTTTCTACAAAAACCCTCAAGGACAGAGAGGGTAGATTATTGGTTTGGCTTCAGAGAATTAAATCTAAATCTGACATCGTCTCTGAGGATGAGGAGAGCTCTACCTCACAGACTTCTAAGGAGACATCCAAAAGGAGAGATAGACCTCTTGAATCTCCTGAGGTTTCCAAGAAGAAGACTTCAAAAAGGTCTCGTCAGGATGATGCAGGCACCTCACAAAAAGGAAAGCTTCCATTTCCTACTGAGGAAAAAAGCCACAAGAAAGAAAAGCACTCTTCTGTTCATTCTATGAAAATATCTGAAAGAGACACGTTAGTGACAGATTCCTTACCTTAGAATATCCCCAGGCGTCAGGCTGGATCCGGAAAGTTTTTGCGTAGCAGTACCCTTGCGCGTCGGTAGGCGGCGTCTTGCGGCTCCGCGTCCGTCATCGGCGTCGTGATCGCCGGGATGACGTCACGGGCAGTACTTAGACGCCGCCCCTGCGCGCTGACGTCAGTTCTTCTTTTTCCGCGCCAGTAAGCGCAGATCCGGGAAGAGCAGTGCCCTAGTCAATTTTTGACTAACTTTTTTGTGAATTTTTTTCACTGTTTCTTCATCGAGTCTTCACGACTCCTAGGTGTCTTAGGGATGCCCGGCTTCAAGCCATGCGGAGCCTGTGGTCGCATGATGTCGATCACAGACCCGCATCTGGAGTGTCTCTTCTGTCTCGGCCGAGACCACGACACGAAGTCGTGCCCTGACTGCCGGAAACTTCACCCGAAGGCTTTGCGAGAGCGGTCTCGAAAGCTACTCGAGGTCTGGCAGTCGGCTCCGCGCCGCACCAAGCCCCGGTCCCGGGAGAGGTCGAGGGGCCGGTCGCGGAGTCCCCGCCGGTCGTCGGAGTCCAAGTCTTCGCGCTCCTCGGGTAAGTCGAAGCACAAAAGTCTAAGAAGCGTCATCGCTCTAAGACTTCGCCTCGCCGGTCTCGCGACTCGGCTGAGGCCCCAGTCGGCACCGTCCCCGCGGCCCCGGACATGCCTATGGAGCCGCCCTCGCATTACCCGTCCTTTCCGGGTTCGGGGGCGACTCCGGCCGAAATACAGGAATTCCTGTCGGCCATGGCCCGCCTCTTCGGGCCTCCAGGTCCCTCCGGTGCGCCTTCGGGCCCCGCGGGTCCTGATGGGGTTGCTCCGGCGTCGCCGTCGACTCCGGTCCCGGCGCCGCCTGTCCCACCAGCCTTCGCCTCGGCCTCGATCCCGGCTCCAGTGGTACCGCAACCCCCATCGACGCCGGTTGACCTAACCACGCCTCCGCCGACGTCCCCGGTGCCGTTCCTGATGCCGTCCGGGGCTCCGGACGGCGTAGGTCCCCGGCTCTCTCCGGCTCCGGACATGGAGCCGGACAGACGTCGCTCGACGCCGGCGCCCATGAGACCTTGGGTCCCAAATGTCCCTCCTCCATATTTTGAACAAGAGGAGGACCAGGAGAGCTGGGAGGGGTCTGAGGACCCTCTCACACAACAGTGTGAGTATGATCCGGACTGGGCTGAGGAACTTGGGGATGCCAGTGGTCTAGACACCTCCCCTGACACTGGCATGCTGTCTCCTCCCGTGGCTACGGAGGAGGGAGATAATTTTGCAATGGTGTTGCGTAGAGCAGCTGGAGCCTTACATCTCCAATTGCCTACTGTGGCTGTCAGGACTAATCTCCTGACGGAAGTGCTTCAGCCGGCGGCTTCCTCCTCGGAGACCGTGCTGCCGTTTAATGATGCACTCACTGACGTTCTTTTGGGTGCCTGGTCCAAGCCCACCACAGGGGCTCCTGTGGATAGGAACGTGGCCCAACGCCATCGCCCTGCTCCGGGCGACCCCTTGTTTCTCTCCCAACATCCCACCCCGAGAGCTTGGTTGTCCAAGCCTCTGCCTCCCAAACCGCCTTCCCTACCGCCCCTCCGGATAGGGAATCCAAACGCCTGGACCAATTTGGGAAGAAGGCTTTTCTTCCTCCAGTGCTGGCTTGCGGTCCGTCAACACCGCTTGCCTTTTGGGCCGATATACCCACTCCCTGTGGGATTCGGTGGCGGCTGTTTTGCCGCAGTGTTCTGAGGAGGTCCAGACACTGCTTACCCGCGCCATTGCGGAAGGGCGAGATGCGTCTAAATACACCAAACGTTGTGGCCTTGATACCGCCGACTCGCTGGGCAGATCGCTTGCGACGACGGTGGTGCTACGTCGCCATGCCTGGCTGAGAACAACTGGTTTCTCGGGTGATGTCCAGAATACACTCATGGACATGCCCTTTGATGGAGTCGGTCTTTTTGGTTCAAAGGCAGACCATGCGCTGGAGCGTTTTAAGGACTCACGGGCTACTGCCAAGTCCCTGGGCCTTTCTGTTGTACGCCCTCCGCTAACCTCTGCTTTTCGCCCCTTTCGTGGCCACGGAAGGGGCGCCCAGTCACGTCAGCTGCCCAGCCACCGGCCCGCGCAGGACGTGGATACCGCCGTGGCGGTTCGGGCAACCAGCGTGCGGGTCAGGCCACCACCTCCAACCCGTCCGCGGCCTCCAAGCCCTCCTAGTCCCTCCTTTCAGGTGCACAGCACGCCAGTAGGGGGCAGGGTCCGCCATCACCTTCACCACTGGCGTCCCATCACCTCGGACAGGTGGGTCTTGGACATTGTCCGAAGGGGCTACTCCCTCCCCTTCGAGACCTCCCCCAGCCATGCCACCTCAATTCCACCGCATGTCAGGGGATCACTTGGTGCTTCTGCAGAAGGAAGTCACGGCCCTCTTGGCCAAGAGGGCCATCGAGCATGTTCCGACCCCAGAAGTAGGACGTGGTTGCTAC
Source organism: Calotriton arnoldi (assembly GCA_963921515.1). Taxonomy (NCBI): domain Eukaryota; kingdom Metazoa; phylum Chordata; class Amphibia; order Caudata; family Salamandridae; genus Calotriton; species Calotriton arnoldi. Next base: position 3,105,629 of record CAWUFW010000496.1, on the reverse strand, counting down.
TCCCACTACTTTCTGGTGCCCAAAAGGACAAGGAGGACATGCGTCCTATCTTGGACCTCCGGAACGTCAATCGCTTCCTCCGGAAGGAGAAGTTCAAGATGCTCACCCTAGCTCAGGTCTTGACTGCCCTCGACCCTGGAGACTGGTTGGTAGCGTTGGACTTGCAGGACGCTTATTTCCACATCCTCGTCCTGCTGGCCCACCGGCGTTACCTCACGGTTCCACGGTAGGCCTCGAGCATTTTCAGTTCACCGTGCTCCCCTTTGGCCTTACAAGTGCCCCTCGGGTGTTCACGAAAGTGATGGCGGTGGTCGCAGCTCATCTGCGCCGGGCAGGGGTTCCAGTCTTCCCCTACCTCGACGACTGGCTGCTGAAGGGCGGGCTCGTCCCAGGCAGTCGTCTCCCACCTCCAGACTACGGCCGAACTCCTGCACTCGCTGGGGTTCTCCATCAATGTGCCGAAGTCGCATCTGATTCCTTCTCCACAGCTCCTTTTCATCGGAGCAGTTCTGGACACGACGCAGTTTCGGGCCTATCCTCCCGAACGGCGAGTCCGGGATATTCAGGCTATGATTCCAATCTTTCAGCCTTTCTCCTGGGTTTCGGTACGGATGACCCTGAGGCTGCTGGGCCTCATGGCCTCCTGCATCCTGCTGGTCAATCATGCCAGATGGCATATGCGGGCTCTGCAGTGGGACCTGAAGTTCCAGTGGGCGCAGCACCAGGGCAACCTGTCCGATCACGTCCAGATCTCGGAGGGGCTGCAAAACAGTTGCAGTGGTGGCTCTCGAACCGGCAATGGGTCATGGGCAGATCCCTCTCCCTTCCCCAGCCAGAGCACACAGTTGTGACGGATGCGTCCCTTCTGGGATGGGGCGGTCACATGGGAGAGGCGGAGATCAGAGGCCTCTGGTCTCCGGCGGAGTCCCGGCTCCATATCAACCTTCTGGAGCTCCGGGCGATCCGACTTGCACTCAAGGCATTCCTTCCCTCTGTCAAAGGGAAGGTAGTGCAGGTGTTCACAGACAACACCACCGCCATGTGGTACTGCAACAAACAAGGCGGGGTGGGGTCGTGGACCCTCTGTCAGGAGGCTCTGCGCCTCTGGACATGGCTGGAACATCAGGGCATGTTCCTGATGGTTCAACACATGGCAGGTTCCCTGAACGCCAGGGCGGACGAACTCAGCCGCAGGTGCATGATGGATCACGAATGGCGTCTTCACTCGGAAGTGGCGCAAGGTCTCTTTCTGCAGTGGGGAGAGCCTTGGTTAGATCTATTCGCCACCGAAGAGAACGCGCAATGTCATCAGTTCTGCGCGTTGGAATTTCCAAGGCGGCACTCGCTTGGCGACGCTTTTCGTCGCGAGTGGAGTTGCGGTCTGTTGTACGCCTTTCCTCCTATACCACTTCTACCCAGAGTGTTGAAGAAGATTCGGCACAACCGGGCTCAAGTCATTCTTGTGGCTCCGGACTGGGCTCGAAGAGTTTGGTATCCCGAGCTACTCAGTATGAGCGTAGATCCCCCGATCCGTCTGCCTCTTCGGCAGGATCTTCTGTCGCAGCAGCAGGGGACAGTCCTCCACCCGAACCTGTCCAGCCTCCACCTGCTTGCGTGGAGATTGAGCGGCGGCAGTTGATTCCTTTCGACTTGCCTCCCGAAGTTTGTGATGTAATTCTGGCAGCCAGGCGTCCCTCCCCTAAGGTGGTATACGCCTGCAGGTGGAACAAGTTTGTGGCATGGTGCACAGCAAAGGCTGTGAATCCCCTTTCTGCCCCTCTTTCTGAGGTTCTTCTGTTCCTTCTTTCCCTGGCCCAACAGGGTTCTGCCCTGGGTACCATCAAGGGCTATCTTTGTGCCATCTCGGCCTTCCTCAGGCTTCCTGATCAGCCCTCCCTTTTGAAGTCCCCTGTTGTTAACAGGTTTCTAAAGGCATTACACACCTCTTCCCTCCTGTTCAGTTTGTGATGCCTCAGTGGGACTTGAACTTGGTTCTTACCTTTCTTATGTGCGCTCCCTTTGAGCCTCTACATAACTGTCCTCTTCGTCTTCTCACTCTGAAGACAGCCTTTCTGAGTGGCCATCACCTCCGCTCGGCGGGTGAGTGAGCTCCAGGCTCTATCATGCAAACCTCCCTTTCTGTCTGTCCATCCAGACAAGGTTGTTCTTAGGACGCGTCCGTCCTTCTTGCCAAAGGTGGTTACTGCCTTCCACATTGGGCAGACCATCACTTTGCCCACCTTCTTTCCGCCTCCGCATCCTTCCAGAGAGGAAGAGAGGCTCCACCGTCTGGACCCAAAACGTGCGCTTTCCTTTATCTCAACCGCACACAACACTTCCGGGTGGATGACCAGCTCTTTGTTGGCTACGTGGGCGCCAAAAAAGGCCGGGCGGTGCCCAAGAGAACCATCTCCCGCTGGGTGACCTTGTGTATCAAAGCCTGCTATTCTTTGGCTAAGAAGGAGCCTCCTGTTGGGCTGCGTGCCCATTCCACCAGGGCAACGGCTGCTACCACGGCTTTAGGCCGCGGTGTTCCGCTGCAGGATATCTGTCAGGCAGCTACGTGGGCCTCGCTGCACACATTTACAAAGCACTACTGCCTTGACAGTCAGGTCCGGAGGGACGGCTTCTTTGGCCGTTCTGTCCTCCGGGACTTCCTTGTCTGATCTTTGTTCGCAGACCCACCTCCGGGGTTGGTATTGCTGGGGTATCTATTCTAAGGTAAGGAATCTGTCACTAACGTGTCTCTTTCAGATGCACAAGTTACTAACTTGTGTAACGATATATCTGTAAGAGACAGTAGTTAGTGACAGATTCCTTACCGCCCCTCCCATCCTCCCCGTTCTGCGAACTGATTTCTAGGGTTAAGGACATCCCTTTCAGGGCCCTAGTATTTTTCAGACACCTATGTCAGCTTCTTGCATGGCTCTGCGTTCCTGGAGCGAAAAGTCGTGTACAGAACTGACGTCAGCGCGCAGGGGCGGCGTCTAAGTACTGCCCGCGACGTCATCCCTTCGATCACGACGCCGACGACGGACGCGGAGCCGCACGGCGCCGCCTACCGACGCGCAAGGGTACTGCTACGCAAAAACTTTCCGGATCCAGCCTGACGCCTGGGGATATTCTAAGGTAAGGAATCTGTCACTAACTACTGTCTCTTACAGATATATCGTTACACAAGTTAGTAACTTGTGCTTCTGTCTCAAAAAAGCTTCTGTCGCCGACTGAGTTCACTTCTGGATCACCGTCGACACAAAAATCACCTTCTAGACAACCTTCTCCTACTTCGTTGTCGAAAAAATCTACCTTGGCGACGACGGTCCCGCCGACTGCACTTTCAGTGACGACGATGGCTTCGACACCGCCGACGACCTCATCGTCGACGGTGACTCTGACGACGACTACAACCTTTTCGTCGGCGTCCTCGTCGACGACGGTGGTTCCGTCGACGGCCTCGTCTACGACCGCGCCGACGACGATATTGGCTATGATGCTGACGACGACTTCATCCGTTCCTGTCATGTCCTCATCGTCGACACAGACTCCGTTACCGTCGACGAAGCTGACGCTTTATCCCACGCCTGGTCGTAAGCGTCCGTCCACCTTACAGCTTACGCCTATGTACGCGTCGTCGACGAAACCGTCAACGAGACATTTTTTACAGAACCCAGCGATTGTTTCACCTTTACCACCTTCCACTTTCCTAGAGGAGTCTGATGACGATGGGATGTTTGGGCCTGCTGATAGCCCTTCTCAATTACATGTCAAATATCAAGAGGAAGATGACGAATATGAGGGTTGCTATCAACAAGAATATCACCCTCCTCACGTAAAAATTCAGTATGTGGAACCAGTCAATGAGCCTATGGTTCACCTTCCTGTTACTCTGGTACTAGACCTTCAGGAGTTGTTACATGACTATCGCACACGCTTTCCTTCAGCGGCTGTTCCTCCACCTCCACAGCCACCACCGCCTGTCGCTTCTCCACCACGTACCTCTGTACCTGTGTCTGCGCCCTCTCCGGCGAGGGATACTTTGCCGCAACATCTTTAGGACACTTCTGATGAAGGAGAAATTGAGGACAATCGACCTCAAAAAGATGTGCAAACAGGAGACGAATGGGAGGACTACATTATTTCAACGCCTGCGTCTCCTTCCCCGCAAACTGTAGAGTCTCCACCAGAGGATATAGGCGGCTTTCACGCTCTAATAGAAAGAGCAGCGTTACGTTTTCAACTATCTTTATCAGTCAAGCAATCAGATTGCTTTCTCTGATTTCAAAGATCTGTCCAGGAAATCTGTTAGATCTATACCTATCTTAGATCACATCTGGGAAGAAGGTGTAAAAGTAATGAGGACACCTGCCACAGTTATCCCTGTCTTACCCAGGATCGACAAAAAGTATAAAGCACCGGATGATGCCCCAGCGTGTCTAGTAGGGCATCCTAAGCCTGACTCTGTTATCTCACAGGCTGCTCCACGGAGATCGAGGAACCCTCTAGCGCCCATTACTGCTCCGCCTGACAGAGAAGGAAGGCGCTTGGACAACATCGGCAAAAGATTCACAACCACATCCGGTGCAACTGTTCGTGCTGCCAACGCTCTTGCGATTTTAGCCAGGCACGATCGACAAATGTGGTCGGACATTGCTCATTTCTTAGATCTCCTTCCAGAGGATAAAAGGATGGAAGCAAGAAAGATCCTATTAGAAGGGGAAAGATCTGCATCTGAAATCTTGGATGCTTCTATGGATATTGCTTCCTTTGCCTTTCGTCGGCTTGCTGGAGCTGCTGTACTCAGACGCCAGGGTTGGCTAAAAGCAACTATGTTCCACCCTGAGGTGTAAAGCAAAATTTTGGACATGCCATTTGATGGTGAAACACTCTTTGGCAAACATATTGATGATGCTATGCAAACCATCAAAACCGACACAGACACAACTAAAGCTCTGGGAATGCTCCAATTTAGAAAGGTCCCCTTTCGTGGAGCACGTGGCAGAGGAACCTATTCTTTTCGAGGAGGTTACCAGAGATACCAGCCTCAATTTACGCATCTTTCCGACCTTCCTACCAACAACAACAGCAATACTGTGCACCCCCACAGGCTGCCTATTCCAGACAACCTAGACATAAGCAGCAAGTTCAACCCAGAGATTCCAGACGGAAGCAGTGACGATGCCTCACCCCCTGCCGCTCTTCCTTTGTTTTTTCCACTAAAGAAAATTCCCCTTGCTCATTGCCTACATCAATGGCAAAAAATAACATCAGACAAATGGGTCCTGGATATAATAAAGTATGGCCATACCCTAGAGTTTACCTCAACGCCACCTCATCATCCGCCTCAGAAATCAATACCACCCCATCGTCAATTGTTAAAGAAGGAGGCTTTACTAATGCTTCAAAAAGGAGCTATAGAATGTGTTCCACGCTCTCAGAGAGGAAAAGGCTTCTACTCCCGCTTTTTCCTTATAAAGAAGAAAAAGTTGGGGGAATGGTGTCCCATTCTAGACCTCAGAAAACTCAACAAATACCTGCTGAATAAATCCTTTCGCATGGTTACTCTCCAGGAGATACTACAGCTTCTGAACCATTCAGATTTTTTAGCAAGCCTAGATTTGGAAGACCCATATTTCCATGTCCCTATCCACCCCAAACATAGACAATTTCTACGTTTCTCTGTGGCAGGCACGCATTATCAGTTCAAGGTACTTCCCTTCGGCCTTCGTTCAGCTCCCCGGGTTTTCACCAAATGCCTAGCTCCAGTGGCAGCATACCTAAGATTGAATGGCCTACAGATTTTCCCATACCTAGACGATTGGTTGGTGAAAGCTCCTTCTCTTCATCAAGCTTCAGAAGACATTTCAGTCTGCCTACAGCTCTTCCGCTCTCTAGGGCTGGCAGTCAATCATCAAAAAACCATTCTAGCTCCTTCTCATTTGTTAACGTTCCTATGAGCAACACTGGACACTCTCCAAAAGAAGGCATTCTTATCAACAGAGAACGAAAGCCATTCTGTCTCTGCCTCACGATCTCTACAAAAGAAAGTTAGTTTCTGTCCATCTCTTCAAATCCTTTCTCGGAATGTCTTCCTCCATTCTCATGGTACCTCATGCTCATCTAAGAATGAGGCCATTTCAAGAACAATTTGACACCCAATGGCTTCAAGTAACAGGTTCATTTGACGACATAATTCGGATAACTCCGATCATGAAAGAGGCACTTCATTGGTGGCAATCTCTCTCTGGGACTGTCATTCCTTTCTCCTCTTCCACAGTTTGTTCTGACAACAGATGCATCTTTGGAAGGCTGGGGAGCGCATCTGCAAGACCTCCAGATAAGCGGCAAATGGAGTCTCTCTCCCCAAAATGCATATCAATTTTCTGGAACTGCGGGCGATTTTTCTAGCCCTCCAATCTTTCCTCCCAAGGATCAGAGCATCCTCAGTCCTCATACGCACAGACAATACCACCTGCATGCATTATATAAATAAGCAGGGAGGAACAAGATCTCCAATACTATCCTGGGAAGCTCAGAGAATATGGGAGTGGACTCTACAACATCAAATAGCTATCAAAGCGGTGCATCACCCAGGAGTAAAGAACAACCTAGCAGATACCTTGAGCAGGTTAAATCAATCAAACCACGAGTGGGAACTCAACCAACTGATTCTAGATCACATCTTCCAGAAATGGGGAACACCCAACTTGGACCTATTTGCGTCTCAATGGGAACCATAAATGCTGGTTCTTTGCCAGCAGGGAACCACAAATCGGGTCATGGGGGAATGCCTTTTCGATAAGATGGTCCGGAATCTTTGCGTACGCTTTTCCCCCATGCCCCCTAATCTCCAGAGTACTGATGAAGATGAAACGGGAACCGTGCCAACTCATCCTCATTGCTCCACGTTTGCCACGCCAGCACTGGTTCACGGAGCTACTCCTGCTGTCGCAATCCAAACCTTATCGTCTTCCATTGTCACCCACTCTGCTAACGATGAACAAAGGACAGATCCTGCATCCGCACCCAGCTTCTCTTCAATTGCATGCCTGGAACTTGAGTTCAAGGATCTAGTCATCCCTCAAGACTGTAGAGATATATTGTCCAGAGCAAGAGCTGAGTCTACTACTAAAACGTATAAACTAAAGTGGAAACGTTTTTGTTCTTGGTGCCTTCGGAATGACATTCACCCTCTTCTCTCTTCCCCAGAACAAGTCTTGCCTTATCTCTTGTCTCTGGCAAGATCAGGTCTGGCGTATGCTTCAGTAAGGGTCCACTTCGCGGCCCTCTCCCGATATAGACACCTCTTCTCCTTGCTCTTCTCGCATCATCAAGCAGTTCATGAAGGGTCTATTCAGGACTTTCCCTCCTATCAGGCCTCCTCAGCCAGAATGGCGCCTTAATGTGGTTCTGTCCCAATTAATGAAACCACTGTTTGAGCCAATCCACAAAATAGAGCTCAAGTTTCTCACATGGAAAGTGGCTTTGCTTCTCGCGCATACTTCTGCTACAAGAGTAAGTGAAATTCAAGCCTTCACCATTAAAGAGCCTTACTAACGTTTCACAGAGGACTGTAATGTTACGAACAAATCCTAGATTCATACCAAAGGTACCATCTCAGTTTCACCTTAATGAGCCCGTTCTACTGCGCACTTTTTTCCAGCATCCTTCACCGGCAGAGTAATCTCTTCACTCAGATGTGAAACGATGCCTTAAGTTTTACTTACAAAGGACAAAGCAGCTGCGCAGAACGGATCAACGTCTAGTATCTTATGGACCTGTAAAGCTGGGTTCTGTTGTCACAAAAAACTATTGCACGATGGATCGCTGCTTCTATTCATCTGTGTCATGTTAAGGCGGGTAAACCGCTTACAACCAAAACCAGAGCGCATTCTACAAGAGCAGTGTCCTCTTCGGCTGCTCTTTTCGCTGGTGTTCCACTGGACAAGATTTGCTGTGCCGCTACCTGGAAAAATACTCATACCTTCATGCTGCACTATTGCCTGGACATGGCAACTTGTAGCGAAGCAGCAGTGGGACAGGCAGTCCTACGTCATCTATTCCAGTAAGGTAAGCCTCTACTATTAGAGGTGTCTTATTTTGTTGCTTTCTGTAATGCACTTATATTTATGTCCAGATTTATATATAGTTACATTTATTTATATATGGTTGTTTCCTTGCTGCATAATATCTTATGTATGCTCTGTATTGGCACGTATTTTGTTACCCACCATCCTCTAAGGGTCGACAAGTATATATTTCAGTATTTCTATACATGCATGTTTATGAAACTGCTAGCTACTCTGATTCAAGCATGTGAATCTATGAAAGATCCAATACTGGAGAAGAAAATTAGTTGCTTACCTGTAACTACGGTTCTCCAGTATTGGTATCTTTCATAGATTCACATCATGACCCCCCTCCTCCCGGAGAGGCTTCGCTTATTCCTCAAGGTTTATAGTTTCACACTTGTGCTTGAAAATCTGAGGAACCTAGCCTCTCTTGGGATTGTTCTAGAGGGTGCCATTGCCTGATTGGCTGTTGCTTAAGTTTGATTCTTTTTTACAAAAGAAAGTGGATAGGCTATTGCAGGGACTCTTCATTGCATGGTAGCCTATAGTAGTTTTATCTACTGCTTTTATATGTATACAGTGGGACTCCCACTACGACGATGGGGATGATTCAAGCATATGAATCTATGAAAGATGCCAATACTGGAGAACCTTAGTTACAGGTAAGTAACTCATTTTCTTTTTGACTTTACAGCACTCTGCTCCCTTTTGACTAGATTTGTGTTATACAAACCCTGCACCATTCAGGTGGAATACTATCAAATAGTCTCTCTCTCTTTATGTAGAACACAGCAAACAGCTACTAGTTTTTTTAAACTTTATTATTAGATTCCAGAGGAAGAAGGCAGACAAGACGGAATCTTGTATATCTTTTTTTTTTGTCCATAATCGAACTGCGGTTGTAGTGCAGCTTAAGGTTATAAATGCAAGCGTGCTTTAAATTCACGAGCCATGTTTTTAAATCTACAAGCACTTCTGTACACCTCAGATTCATGTCAATGTGTTAGTACACTTTCCCAGTTTCAGCTTAGCCAGGAAGAGAAGGAACACAAATCTGACCCAGTACTACCCTCCTCATCCTTTTCATGTCCGTCTCATTTTTTTGGGTGCACGCCTCTTCTCAATCCTTTAAATACCTCTCCAATTAGTGTTGTCTATGGAGGTGCTTGCCACTATTTGCCTATACTACGGTCTACATTCATTGCAACTCAACCATTGGGAATTGTAGGGTTATCACACTCTCTTACTTGTTGCATACAGCTCTACTCTCCAAAAGATACCCCCTACTTCTAGCCCATAAGATGCTCGTACAGCTGGTGGGTCAAGTAGCATCGGGTTCATCATTGCCCACTCTGCAGGGTCTTTGGTAAGCTGTTCTTGTTAGTTCTAACTTATCTTAACACTTTGGATGAATTCAATGTATTGCTATGCCTGGTTTAGCTAGTATTGTGCCTAAGGCAGAAAACTAGAACCGCAACTTTCCTTTATCGGATTTGGCGGCTGTTTCTAGTATGCATTGATTAATGATCATGGAAGGTATCTACACTGTTATTGGATTCAACCTAGCAGGGTCAGTCGTGCAAAAGCTCTGTATTCTTATATCATAGGCTGCTCGTTAGCATTCAGTGCACTCTGTCTGGAACTCCTTAAGTGCTAGCCAGGATACCTTCTGGAATTGGAGAGGATCCTAAGAGGAGGATGTTAATGAGTGGCAGCCACTGCTTGCTGCCCCAGTTCATATAATGTTGGTCAGTGGGATGAAGTTGGAGACTAAGTGAATTCAAATCTCCTGCTTTTACCCAAGTAGCTTCCTTCCATGACTCTGTTCTCCTGGCCCCATCAAGGAGAATGTTTGATTCTTTTTAATAAGTGTCCCTTGATATTTGATGCTGCCTCTTTTAGGAATAGGATGCTTGGCTGTGAAGAAAGTGAAAGGAGACACAGCCATGGAGCTTGGATGGTTCAATTCACTTTGTATATGCTAGTAGCTCTTCTGCTGGATTATCTTCTAAATATCCCACTCTGCTCTGATCTAAGGAGTTGTTTCATTGAGTGTCCACTTGGAGCGTCCAACCTTTGCATAACCCAAGCATCCATTTCATATCTTTTGATTTACAGGTAGTGTTTTCCTTTAAAATGCTACTTCCACTAAGTTAAAAGGTCTTTCACTAAACACAATTAAATTTTTATCAGGTCTAGACCCTTGTCACCATTATATTGTCTTTATTGTATATCTTTTATGTTTTTTAAACAGTCATGTTACACTAGCCTATTAGTCCTTACCTTACACAGAGGATTCAGATGTGCGTAGTGTGATTTTGACACTGATTTGGTTTGCCATTCTTTTCTGGGATCTGCACATGCCTTAAGAGTCATTTAGTAGCTTTTTCTCTACCGTCAATTGAGTGCTTTGTATAGATGCACAACAATAGCTGCTAGAGCTGTGAAGAAGACTCAAAAAATCAACTAGAAGCAGACGATCCATTCTTGGTTTTACAATTCTCAAAGCTCCAGAGATGAAGCTCAGATGGAGGACCAAGTCTGACCACCACAGAGGCATCCATTTGTTTCCAGTCCTCTGCATTAGTGACTTCCTTTCACTGATCCTTTTCTTAGTATTATACGTTGTTTCTGTGAATAAAGAGGAATAAGGCTGAGCATTTGGGGGAATTCAGGCGATTTAGTGGCTTTCCTTCCTTCAAAACAATGTTTAGTATTCATCTTGTCAAGAGATCCGTATTGGCCCAACAGGAGACCTGTAGTGTTAAGGTTCTTATTTCACTTCCTCCAATTAGTAACTTAAACCCACCACCTATCGTCTGGAGCCCTAGGGCGTTCCGGCAATAGGAGAATGTTCCAAGTCTTGCAGTCCTCCTGATCCAAGCTCTAAACACCTGTTTCCAGATGAGCATTTAAACCCTACTGGGCCATGCTGGTGGTCTGGAAGGCTGCATCCATCACAAGCGCATTTACTGACAACCAGTCACTTTCTCTGCTAGATTTGCAACAGCTAGAAACACGATTATGTGAGCTGTCAGGCAATGGTGGAAGGAGGGTAAATGAGGTCGAGCTTTCTTTTCCTCCCCTGCTCCTTGAACTCTTCTTTACCGTCACAGAACAAATCTATTGGTGGCCAGAGTTCAAAACAATTTACTTTCAAATATTGTAAACTTTTCCATGCTTCATCTCCATTTGCGCTAATCTCCACTCTTGTGGGATATCCTTTGTGGTACAAGCTTTGTTGTTGAGAACCCCCTCCCCCTCCTCCTAGCAACAAAAGGACCTAAAAGGTTTAAACTTGTTGGTGATTGAGCACAGAACAAACATGAAGTAGCCTTTTCGCATATACTGTCCCTTTTACCCCCATTTTGTTAATCAGTTAATTCTTCTGAGAACACGGTTCTTTGCGATGAAACATGGGGAAATCGCTGTGGGTCTACGAACTACTCGATACAGACAGTGTTATTCATGGCAGCGTGTCAATGACTTTTGTAGTTTGGAAAATGTAATTTCCTCCAAAGGGCATTATGCTAGATGATCTGCTAGGGATGGGAAACCTTGTTGAAATGTAAGACTGCTGACGATTCTTGGGCTCAATCTGATTATCAATTTACTTGACTCACCCTATCTTGGGTTCGAACTTCGCTTCACTGATGCACTAGGGCCTGAGAGCGGGCTTACTTGATATTCATTCTCTGCGGCATATGTTAAGTAGGGAATTCAGTACATCTGCATGTGCCACTGCTTCAAAACTTAATATTTTGAACGAGTTTTAAAGTAATGACTAAAAGATGACGCTTTCCCAAGGATTTGGCAATCACCAATTGGGTACAGAGCCGCAGCAAGAGCTGGGTGAAAGGTGTAAATGCCCCTTGCTGTCCACGGTTTTCTCAAAGCCTCATGAAAATCGGGCAGAAATGAAAGGCAGAAAACTGATGGACAGGTCCAGGTCATACTCATTCTTTGTTAACATACTTCTATCCTTTTCTTCCAAATAATTCATAGCTCTTCACTCTGGGAGCGTGAACCTGCCCTATCCTTGTAGTGCAGAACCACTTCCTTCAACTTAGGCATAGCGCAGTCTCCATAGAAACCTGACTGAAAATTACAGTAATACCAATATTGCATCTTACTCCTTTTTAGATATTACATGTCATGTTGTGAGGTAAATATGGCAGTGGAATTTCCAACTCTAGCACAGCCGTGTGAGGTTAGTTAGCCAAAATTAACATGTATTTCTTAATTTTAACCCTTTATCTCCACTTAGTCACGCATTTATAGTGACGGGGTGGGGATCCCAAAACATTCACTTGTCTACAGTGTAACTAATGACGCACACATTTAGTTTGAGTGTAAGCTCTCCCTAGCTTAACTAAACAGTAAATATTAAATACCTGCATAAAGAAGCAACTGTACATTTCCTGACGAGTTAATTCCTCAATTAATGTCACATTAATGTACATAGACTTAGGAGGGATTTCTCCATATAATGTGTCTGAACTCTATGCGTGGCTGTTTCTCTGTAGGGGAAAATTCCAGCTGTAGGAATGATACAGCCACGTTGTCGTAACATGCCCATCAACTATTCCTAACCTTAGGTAACAGATGTGAGATCAGAGACCTGTGATTTACTTGTGAAATGAAGCTCGCAGAGTATAGAACTGGCTTGTTTGGCGAAGGGGTTCACCCTCTGACTTGTTGGTGTTGAACATTTATAATGCCCATCTGCTTTACCTAATCTTAGTCACACACAAACCCTTGCGTTTATTTACTTACATTTGTGACGGATGCCATTGTTGCATATTATACGCCCCGAGTACTGTACATGCTGAATTCATGAGCAGGGTTTCCCTTCAGATTCACGAGTACATTTTTGTCTGAGCAAAATTTGATGCTAAATTTTCCACATAAATTTCTTCTGCACCTAGGATGTCTGAGCTCATTATATGAGCCAAGCTGATGTAGCAATAAACTACTTTAATCTGAGTGAATTACTCTGCAGTGCAGAATGATGAGCATATGAAATGAAAAAAACGCAAGAACTATTACTAAATTTACAGCCTACCTAAGCCGTAAGGTATTTTTTATCTTCTCTCCTCCCTTTTATAGCATGCCTGGCATTTTTACTCTTTCACTGTGTGGGGTTACTCACACCCTCACGCGTGATGAGTCCCTCTTGTTTAAACATACAATGGATCCTGGACCTCATCACCCTCTCTCGGTGGATGCGGGTGACCCTCTCCCCAGACATTAGTAACTACGCAAAGGCATCCTTATTCAAGCGCATTAGAAGTAATGTGCTGGGAGGCTCGCTACTGATTGGGGGAAGGTCCCCCTGAGCGGAAGGAAGTCCTCATACCGGCAATGGGTCGTTGTAACTGTGCAGCCTTTCTTCACAACTCCTCTTCAGGGCCTTGTGAGCTTAAGGTGGCTCTGACAGATCGGCTGCTCTGCTTGTGGGAGAGAAGGGCTCGGCACAAACAGCACGGAATTGCACACTGAAGCTTCATGCCACCTCCAGGGGTAATGCTGCATGAAACACGTTCTCGCATCAGCATAGTCCATTCAGGAAAAAACGTATGGCTCATAGTATTTCGCAGGTGAAACTTCTGCACCTGAAACCAGTTCTACATGAAAAAACATCTCACCTGTTTCAGAAGTTCACACCATTTTTTAATATGCATCAGCCAGAATTGGGATAGTTCGCACCAAATAAATGTAATTCAAATGAGTATGCAGAAGCTATTATGTCCTAACTGCGGAAAAACAGTCCGGCAAGTATCGAGGCGAATAGGAGAAGTAGCCCGGCCATTTCTGGGGGCACACAAGTTCCTAATGGAACAGAGTAAATGCCACATTGAGGTGAAACTGAAGGACTACTGACATGACTCATAGGGGAGTATATATGAACATGATCCGCAATTATGTAGGCGCACATGTGGGCGACCTCCAAGGAGCGCAGCTACTGACAATCTAGAGCACCATGAGGCACACACTTGAGGGACTTGTGGTACAATGAAGCACATGTCTAGGGGAATCCATGGGACGAAAGGCAGGTTTACTCTTGAACATTTTTGCTGCATGTTAATAATTCTTTATGAAGCTTTTTCAATGTAGTTTTCCATTTTTGAACTATGTGCTCTTCGTCCCCACTGTGATGTACATTCAAGGTCCTTGCAACAACTTGTATTCCGAAATTTGTGACCGATTTTTAAGGCTGTGACATCTGTGTGGAAGCCCAAGCCAGACTTCCTGGTTTGCATTTTGTTTGTTTCTCATAATGTATCTCTTATTTTCTCCTCAGAGTTGCCAGTGAGCCTTGAACAGTGTGAAATTGTCACGTTGGAGCTCCAGACCAGCCTCCGAAGGGCTCTCAGCTTGTACCGCATTGTAAGTGTTTCTGTTGTTCCCTCTAGCCCAAGTTTTAACTGTATAAATGTACGTCCCTTAGAGAAACTGACAGTTTTTGGTGAGTTAGCAGATTAAAGGGTCGTGAAGGAATTGTTCTTGAGATATAGTTGCTTCCTCTACTAGATACCAGGACCCTTGCTGCAGAACTATTACTTTGAGCAGGGATATGTTTGTATTGACAGGCACGTGGGAAATTAAAAACCTTTATATCCATGTTTCACTTCCTGTTAATGCAGGCCTTTTTCTGCTAACTTGATGTAAATCCTGGTCGCAGAAAACCTGTGGTCACGAGACATCCCTCTCTTTCCCACTTTCCTGTCCCATGGAATCACCCAAGTTGGGATGCAGTTCTAGTCTGCAAGATGTAGTGTCTCTATTCACTGAAATGATGTGACTCTTGAGCGGAAGTCTGGAAGGGGGCTCTAGAATAATAAGGCCCACCTTTGATGCCCTACAATATTATTGGGATGGCAGTCAAACGCCACTCGACAGCAGACTAGCACTACTCTTTAGTTAAGGGCCCGGTCAAAGTGTGCATATTTTAAAGCAGTCCTGTGTGAACTATCAAACCTGCCGTTTCTGCAGCAAAGCCTATGCTAACCTGTCTTGTTGTGTTTCCAGGTCACCACAGCAGATACAGAATCTAGTAGCGACAAAGGGAAAATGGCTGGCCTCCTAACTGAAACGTTTTGCTTAGTGAAAAAGGAGTTGGATTCCGTGGCAGTTAGTGGCGCACCCCTCTGCAGGCCAGAGGAAGATGCCCTGCTGAAGCCCAATGAATCGGTCATATTGGAACTTGGCGATGGGAACTCTGCCGTACTTTCGAGCCCAAAGCGTCTTGGCGATGAAAAGACTCTAGCTCTTCTGCAACAATATTCAGAACTGTTGCTGCAAGCAGTGGAGCGCCGGATGGATAAAAAAAACTAAAGTGGTGCTGTAAAGGAGATGTTTGGGGACAGCTAAAAGCTAATGACAAAATATGGGAGTGAATTGGCCTTTGCAGAAGGTTGGGCCACCTCTCTGAATGCTGCTGGAAACATTGTTCCTTCACCGTGTAAGCATGAAAAGGGCCTTTTCATAGGCATTTCTTTTGGACCTCTCAAATCAAACCTGCTGCATTTTTAGAACATTTTAATAAATATTAACAGCAGAAAAAACGTGTTTCATCTTAGCATCTCTCCTTTCCAGTACTGTCGCCACAGGTTTGTGGAAAAAGCGGGATCCTGCAGCCCTCTGATAACCAGCAACGTTTGCCATCCCTAGAGAACACTTTCAGCATTGAACAGTGGGGAGATGAACGGAAATTTGTTGTTTCTTTCCTGTCCGTAAGACTCTGGTTTGATCAGAACGAACTACAGCTTGCGGAACATTATTTATTTGTTACTTGCTGTTACAGTTCGATGTTTAAAGTATTTTTTACATTCTCCGTAATGGTTTTTCCCATGTCGACAATCAGCTTAATATTTTGAGACTCTGGCAGGATAATCCGCCTACAGCATTGGGAGTGCACCAGGAGCACAGCTCTCTCCCCGGCAGGGACTGGGTACGGCCAGAGGTCTGTGGGTGTACCTTACCTCGTCTTGTGCGACTTCTGAGGTGCTCCATTTTTCCCAAGCTATTGTTTATAGCCTATAAATTATAGGGTGCTCTCCATTTACTTGTTAAAAGAAGTGAACCCATTTTCCCCTATGGGGAGCGTGTCTTTGTAAGTGTGATGTCTTACTTGGTTTCCTTTAATGTTCTGCACCTTTCTCTATGCTCATTGTGCTCTGTCGAAAGAGCACATTCTCGAAGGCTTGCTTCCTCTCTACAGGTGCTCAGGCCACCATTGTGTCTCCGATCATGAACAAAAAAAGAACTATTTTGTGCGCTCCAAGCCGGAATTTGTATAATGAAGAAAAACGTATGTTCAAAAAATAACTATGGCTTTTACGTTTTTAAAGGGCTGACAACTGTTGAAAGGTGTTCAGCTTTTCCACACCTTAGTGCAGTTTGCTTCTGCTGTCCGGTCACATTTACTGAGCAACGAGCATTGCAGGTGTTCCCTTGGCACCGATTCGTGACGGGTCTCAATGTGGTCGTGCAGCAGTATCTAGGGCAAAGTCAGTCCCTAGACAAATGGCTATTTTTGATTTGAGTGTTTTTGTATAAATGACCTGTTTGGAAGTTTCAACAGTTGCTGTATGTTACGCATATACACAAAAGATGCGGCAAGTAGAAAGATTACAGAACAGATGTCCAACTAGCTGGGTCTAGAGTAGAACTAGTAGCCGGACAAATGCAAAATATTCGTAGAAAGATGGCAAAGAAAAATAATTGACATCCATATTCACAAAGATTATTGCCAAAAAATTCGATATAAATCTTAAATTCCTATTGAAGTGGCTGGATTGTTGTGCACATACATAATTATAGCCGACCACTCCATCTTTTTAAGTGGCCATAAGGCACATGGACACAGATGTCCTTTAAAAACAAATTGTGGTGACAGTTTTGTGCGAGGAATAGTTGTTGACCAGGGAATTTGTTTGTAGCGGTTTGGCTGCTGCTGGGAGGGAGTAATCAAGTGCAATCTTTTTATGCTTACATTTTAACTTTATTAAGTGTTGGCCCTGGCACCGAGCCTGCTGTCTATTTGCGATTTTGGCTTTGTACGAGTTGTAGTCCACCATTTCTACCCCTTTGTTTGCAGTCCTTACCCATTTGATTGCTCTTCAACTTTGAGCCATATTTTGTCAAAATCCACTATGAGCACTTAGGGTTTGATGTATCCGAGAACAGCGAGTGTAAACTAGGGGGTGATGTTGGAGAATTGGTAAGCACTGCAGTTTCGACAGCCTTTCTGAACATCTTTGTAGGGCTCTACTGAGTGCATGTGTCACCACATGGCATGGCTCATCCATGTAGGATAAGCCATGCAGACTGTCACAGATAACTATTTACATTTGATGTTACAGAAGTATTACGTTGTTGGGCTTACTGTCTGCTCAGGCCTTATATATATATATATATATATATATGCTGTATTTATGCTGCTGGAGGGTTCTGTTAAGTTGGAGTGTGATATGAGTAAGTGGAAAAAAATGAGGAATGTAGGCTTTCTAGAAAAGGTGTGTTAGTTGGAATAGTAAGTGAATAGTTCAGCAAGTATAACCGGATGCAAAGTAAAGGTTTTTGCATTGCAACGCTGGTCTGTGGTGCATGTTTTCTTTTTGTGGTACCCTTCATATGACAATCTAAAAGATGGTAAATGCAAGGGGGCGTCCGGCATTCGCATTGCATCTTAAGGTGCTCTTGCAGTCTCCTCCACCTTCTCTTATCCAACAACAGACATGTAGGTGTACATTTATATTGTGTGAAAGTTGCTTGTTTAGTGTAGGTCTAAAATAACCTACTTTGCCTGCATGACCTGCGACACAGACAAACTTTGTTTTGAGGCTGTACAGTTTCCATCTTTTTCATTTGAAAAATCTGCCTTTCAATCTTCCTTCTTCAGCAGACATGTGCAGTGAAGTCAGTACAACAGCACAAGTGACATTTAATGTATTCCTGTCAGTGTGACCTTTACATCCCCTTCCTGCAACATGTCTACCAGCCATTGCTCATGCCTGTTGCCTGTGCCTTTAGGACCACAAACTCAGCACTCCGCCAGATATCAAACCAGACCCATATATATGTATTAAAAGTCAGATCAGATAGGATCTTTCAGAATGACAGCAATTGCTGTGCTACTTCGAATTTCCAAAGCAAAAGCACATATTAATGTTTTTAAACCAGTTTTAATCTAGTTTTCGTGGCTGGTCATAAGCCTGTAATAGATGTTTCATATCCCAAGGTACCCCAGCCTAGGGTTTCATTTGAATGGTTAGACAGTTTAATTGATGCTTGGTGCCAGAGAACTAAACCTGTTTATTAGATGCGGTATAAAGTGTGAGCCCTGCAGTTTTGTGTGTTCACTGGAGGCAGAAATCTTGTCTTCAGAGCATGTGGACAATAGCTGCATGTAGACCCCCACTCAAGAAATAACTCGGCTACATGCGTTCTTTATGCATGTCTTACTTTTACAGTAGGATCCTTCCTTTTTGTAGATACAACTTGATCCCAGGGACCGGAGCGCTGAAAGGCCTCTTGTAAATAGTATTTATAAGCGCTGCAATGGACTATGGTCACTGTAGGCAAAAAAAAAATCTATTTTAGAGCACGGAGGCAGGATTTGCACGGAAAAACACCCTGAGGAAACACTAAACCATGCTCTGCATGTCTTGGTTCTGATAGAGGCACTTTCTCCCCCTCTTTTACACTCTTTAATTGACTGAAATTACTTTATTTATGAAAAGTTTGTTTTATACTTTCTCTAGTAATAAGAAAATTGTATTTTATATTTTTGAGCGACTATTTTATGTTTGTTTTTGCACTGTGATTTGCCTCTTCCCTTCCTACTCCTGAGTACTCAAGGGGAATGTTTTTTAACTCTTTATTTGTATTCCTTGTCTTAATTTCAATAAAAATGAGTGAACCTTTGTAAAAGAGCGGTTTCATGGCATATTGATGTTTTACAAATTTATTTAGGTTGGGAAACCTGACAGGTATAAATGCACTGGGTGTGCGTTTGTGTTGCACATATGTATGTGAGCATGTTTACATACGTGTGTGTGTGTATTGATATAACCAAATTCACCTATAGGAATGCTAATCACAAGCCTCTTCCCTTTTCTGGGGTTTCCTGCATTGTCGAACAGAAAATCATCACGGACCTGTACAAAAGGCCAACAGATATTCACTTTTATTTAACCTGACATTAAACGGAGCTTCTTCTGCACTCAGCATAAAATGATTCTGCAGCAGTGACACATGAAAATAACCCCTGCACTGTGGCCATTCCAGTGTACGTGTCCCCTAAGCAAACCAACCTTGTGTCCCTAATAAATAGCCAACATGCGTTGTGATTATAGTGGTTGTTGTTGGCCGAAGTTTATTAGGCTTACATACATAACTCATCTTGGTCATAATTCGTATGACCCCTGGTCATAATTATCATTTGCGAACTGTCATATTGTGGGTCATAAATCATACATATCCTTAGCATGTTATACATATTACATTGCGGAACATTGTGTGCACAGCCCCAGGTCGTAAATGGCACCGAAAGTTCTTTCATTAGTTCTTTGTAGTCCTTTCTCTTGTCCCTTCTGGGACCATCGTTTGGTTGGTCTCCACGCCCTTTGCGTGTGGGGGGGGGGTAGCTTCTCCCCCGGAGTTAGGCCCCAACTCGCTACTGTGTCCGTCTCATTCGTGCCCTGCCGTCCGGCGGGGTCTGGGCTGCGAGTGCTGTCTCCGTTTGCTACCCCCTCCTTTGTTCGGCCAACTCACCCTGCCGTGCGGCATCCCAAAGTGAGTGGCCCTCCTCTTACACACCGCCCTGTCGGTGTCTCCCTAGCCAACCATTGTACCATTATTTCTCCGCAAATGTTTTTGTTGCTGTCCAGCACTGAGACACTGCTGTTTTCGTAGGTGAGGGTGGGTGGGTCCAAAATCCTAAGTGCGCCGCTCCACGAAGATAGGAGCTACCTGGGAGAGCGGCGGCTTATATGCCCCCACAACCTTTCCCGCCTTGCGGGTGTTGTCTCCCCATTGGGGGGTTTGTATCTCGCCAGGCCCCTCCATTAGACGGGGGCCTGGCACCGTTCTGGCGCCCGTGGGGAGGGCGCGGGGGCTACCTGTTCTGCTTCAGGGCGCCCAGAACCAGATTCTTACAGGGCTCGCCGTCTGTATGGAGCTGGCCCCTGACCCCCCACTCCCCTTTCGGGGGGGGGGGCCGGCCTCTGCGATAACCCCCGCACTGTGCCCATTCCAGTGTACATGTCCCGTAAGCAAACCAACCTGTGTCCCTAATAAATAGCCAACATGCGTTGTGATTATAGTGGTCGTTGTTGGCCGCAGTTTATTAGGCTTACATTCATAACTCATCTTGGTCAGAATTCGTATGACACCTGGTCATAATTATCATTTGCGAACTGTCCTATCGTGAGTCATAAATAATACATATCCTTAGCATGTTATACATATTGCATTGCGGTACATTGTGAGCACATCCCCAGTTCGTAAATGGCACCGAAAGTTCTTTGTAGTCCTTTCTCTTGTCTTGTCCCTTCTGGGACCATAGTTTGGATGGTCTCCGCGCCCTTTGCGTGTGGGGGTAGCTTCTCCCCCTGGGTTGGGTCCCAACTCGCTATTGTGTCCGTCTCATTTGTGCCCTGCCGTCCGGCGGGATCTGGGCTGCGAGTGCCGTCTGTTTGCTACCCCCTCCTTTGTTAGGCCGACTCACCCTGCCGTGCGGCATCCCAAAGTGAGTGGCCCTCCTCCTACACACCGCCCTGTCGGTGTGTCTCCCTAGCCAACCATTGTATTATTATTTCTCCGCCACGCCGCCAGGGAGGCTAACGTCTTCCTGCGGCACCCCCGAACTCCTTATGTCTGTTTTTTTTTTTTTACTTGCAACCTGCCAGGGCCATTGCTCCCCTCAGGTTATCCCAGAAGACCAGCATCCCTTCCTCCGATAGATGCACCCCTTCCCGCCCATACAGTTCAGGGCGGCCCGGGTGGATGAGCCCATGCCTGATGCTTTCCAGGCCATTGGTCTTACAAAATTTGTTAACTGCGATGTTCAGCTTCCGTCTAGAGTTATCGACTGCCTTGTGCGACTCTGTTCCCCTCCAATGCATTCTACTGATCACTTCAGACCATAAGATGGTCATACTCCCAAAGCGCTTGGATGCCTCCGTGAGGTCCGTTGGATGTCCTGAAGGATGGCCATCCTTCCAGTCTGTGCCAGGTCGTTACCCCCGAGGTGTATGATCAGTATGTCTGGGTGCCAGGCTGTGTCTGCCTGCAGGTTCTTGAGGGCCACCGGTAGCTGATTCCATCTCATCCCTGGTTGCCCCAACCAGCGGATGCATGTGCTCACTGGTCTTCCTGTCATCCTGTGGCCCCCCTGCTGCCACCAAGTCTGCATTCTGGACACGGAGTGGCCCACTACCCACACCAGGCGGGGGCGTTTTTCCTGCTGAAACAATGGTCAAAATGTCAAGCTGTCTCTTGTGGTGGTGGATGCACTCCTCCCCCTGTTACAGCCCTTTCTGCTGCCCAGCCAGCGGGTTCTACAGTAACTGGGGCCTGATGTAGGTCCTGTATGCCCGGGACCGCCATCTGCCTACTGCTTGTATCCCTGCTTCGGACATGCCGTACTGTGCCACCGAAGTTGCTGTGCCAATCCTAAAAGAGTGGGAGCCAAACGCTGCTGGGGGTAGCCCTGCTTTAGCGAGGGCCTGGCGCATCACTGTTGTGAATTGAAACTTGCTTAAGTTGCTCCCATCCTGATGTTTGAAAAACGGCCCGTCACCTGCCGGGCGAGCCACCATGTATGTGAACAAGCAGCATACTGCGCAGTATTTGTGATCTTTGATGCACTGTAGCTGTACTACCATTCCCTTGCCGGCCTGGTCCGTTTTTGACCTTCTTAGTAATATCTCAACCGAGGCTGCCCTGGGTCTGACGTCAGCGGCTTGCAGGCACCGCCCCGCCGGCCCACTCTTCCTGGGTGCCACTAGTTTGCTGATTCGAAAGGCTCCAAAGAATGCTGTGGAGAAGGCTGCCCTAAACAGGTGTAGCTCAAAAATGTCCCTTGTACATTCCTTTAGTGCCTCCATAAGCTGGCCCAATTTTGTGAAATCTATGGGCCGCCTGCTGTCTGCTTTTTCCCCTTCGGCCCGCTTCCACCCCTTCATTGCCGCTTTGAGGTATAGGGATGCCGTGGGGTCCTGTCCTGTGTGCATCTTTGTGAAGTGGGCTATGGCCTCCAAGTGGGCCTGCGCCCATGATCTTGATTTCTTGTTGGTGAATGCCCATTGGATAAATAGCTCCACTGCTCTTTGTGCCTCGCCCCTGTTCTCCAGTGTCTGTATGCCCCCTATCTGCATCACTCGCTGCAGATTTTTTGTACCGTCTGGTCGCTTCTGGGGCAAGGACTTGGTTTACCAATGCTGATAAGTCTATCCCACCAGGCCCCACAGTTGTTCTGGGAAGGGGGTCATTACCTTGTCCGCCACCGGGGCCATTTCCCTGAATCTGCTCATCTGTGCTCTTGACAGGGCATCTGCTACTGCGTTCTCCACCCCTGGTACATGGCGGGCCTTCAGGTCCACGTTCCCCTCCAGCTGCAATTTAACCAATTGCCGCATTAGTCTTAGCGTGTCAGGGCACCTCGCCGATCCCCTATTGATGGCCTGTACCACCCCCTTATTGTCTGACCACAGCATCAGTTTCATGTTCTTCAACTCTTGTTTCCAGGCTGTTAAAGCTACTATTATGGGGAACAGTTCCAGAAATGTTATGTTGCCGGTGATGCCTTGCTTGTGCCACCTGTTTGGCCATTGGCCTGCGCACCATCCATTTATTGCCCAGGATTGCCCCAAAACCCGTGCTCCCTGAAGCGTCTGTAAACAGGGCTATCTGTCTGGCTGTCACCCAGCCCTCTCTCCAGATTAGGACGCCGTTAAACTCTGCCAAGAATGTGTCCCACATTAGCAAGTCCTGTTTGACCCCTGCCCCAAGCCGGACGTGGTGGTGTTTGTGTGTGAGACCTGCTGTTAGCTGGGTGAGGCTCCTGGCGAAAACTCTACCTGCGGGGATTACCCTAGCCGCGAAGTTGAGCTTGCCAATCAACCGTTGTAGGTCGCGGAGTGTTGCCTTGTTGCGGCCGCATATGCCCCTTACTTCCTCCCTGAAATCTCTCACTTTTTCTTCAGGTAACCTGGCTGTTCCTGCGACTTAGTCGAGCTCTATCCCCAGGAATGTGATCTTTGTGGCGGGGCCTACTGTCTTCTCTGCTGCCAGAGGGATCCCTAACTCCCCTGCTAACTCCTGGAATGCCGCCAGTGTGTTGCTACATTCTGCCGACCTGGCGGGGCCTGTGAACAAAAAATCGTCCAGGTAGTAAAGCTTCCCCCCCCACGGGGTGCCTGTCGTGCAGGGCCCATTCCAGGAAGGTGCTGAATTGCTCGAAATATGAGCAGGACACTGTGCACCCCATAGGCATGGCTTTGTCGATGTACAGGGCCCCATTCCACTGGAAACCCAAAAGGTGAAAACTTGATGGATGTACTGGCAGGAGGCGGAAAGCGGACTCAATGTCTGCCTTAGCCATGAGTGCCCCCTGGCCAGCTGACCTTACCAGGTCAACGGCGTCGACTGTAGCGTATCCCACTGAGCAAGCCTCCGTACTTATCCCGTCACTTTCTGACTTCCCCTCGGGGAAGGAAAGATGGTGGATTAGTCTGAATTGTCCCGGCTCCTTTTTGGGAACCACCCCCAGTGGTGAGATTACCAAACCCTCTTTCAAATGTGATGGCAGGGGGCCCTCTATCCTACCCAAGGACCTCTCTTTTTCAAGTTTCTTGCGGACCACCCCCGGGTGCTGTAGTGCCGATTTTAAGTTGTTTGCCCCGTCTAGTGGAAGTGGGCCTTCAAATGGTATGATGAACCCTTCCTCAAAACCTTTCACTAATACTGCATCTGTTTTGTTATGATATTTGTTGGCTAGCCTGCGAAGTTGCTGTGTGTTGATAGGGGACCTGGCTAGCTTGTAGTTGTGTAACCCCTTCATTGCGTATGCTACTGTTTTCTTTTCTTATCTTTCTTGTCCCCTTTATCTTCCTTTTTGCGTCGGCATCCCGCCGCCGGGTGTCCCCTCCCCCCCCACATATGGAACATATGTGTTGGAATTTGCATGACGAACCCCAAGTGCATTCGTTGGCGTCATATTTCCAGCAGATTGCTGCCGCCCCGCTGGAGGGGGGGGGGGTTCCATGTGTTTGGGTCTATAAAAGGACTTGCCCGTCCCTTTGTAAAAGGACCCCCGAAAGGGCTGCTCACTTTTTCCAGCCCAAGTTTTCACTTCTTTAGCTACCATCATTTTATGTATAAACCCAGAGGCATCCTCCTCGTTCCATTCCATTTCTGGGTGCCTCTGCATCTTCAACCTAAAACCTTTGTCATATTCTAACCATGCATCCCCTGGAAACTGCCTTTGTGCCCCATGAATGTTGGCCTTGTATAACCACAAGTCTGCCGCGCAGCGTGGGAATTTTTCAACTATTATGCACGCCATTATTCTAAATGCGTCCAGCCAGTTATCTAAATTCCTTTCCTTCCTCTCCTTTCGCCTTTCCCTTCTATCCTCATCCTTTTGATCAGACAGTCAGATCCAAACCATCTAATTGAATCTCTAGCAGGGAGAAAATGTCGATAAATTCTTTCCTCCATATCCTTTCCTTCACTGCCAAGGGAATAAGACTCGCTAAACCTGTGGCCCTTGTGGTCATTGACGCCGGACCTGGCGAGGGTCTGGCATAAGCCTCTGCCGCCGAAACCTCCCTAGCTAGGTTGTTTGTTGTGCTTGCACAGCCCACTGCTGCTACAGGGGATCCTAGTTCCCTCCCGTGCCCCCTGTAAAGCCTGCCCTTGCAGCCGCTCCTGGCGCGTGCAGCCTGGATCTATCAAATGCCAAGGTAGCCCAGATAACCCTTCTGTAACCTGCGCCCCTGCGTTCTCTACCCCGTGACCCCAGCCCCTTGAGCAATAGGGGGTGCCATTGATTTCAAGCACTCTTGTACAGTTGCATTAATGTGCTCACCCCTTGTTGCTGTGGTGCTGACGCCGCTGTAGGCTCCTGCCGTCGCGGGGATGGCTACAGGCGGCAGGTCTTTCTTCTGGGGTCTCTTCCTGGGTGCCTTGTCTTGGTGTGGTTTGGGCGCCGCCCTCCGACTTCTCTTAGGTGCCGGTGCAGTGGCGTCCCCAGTTGCCTCGTCGTGGTCCAAGTGTGGCTGCAGCCAGCTGGTTCCATGTACCTCCGATGCTGCCCGAATTTTTCTTAGCAGCTCATTTAGCTCCTCTGGCTGCCCCCCTGCGCCTTGACTTTCCATGGTATGAGCCTCTGAGCGGGGTGCTGCCGCCCTCCTGATGCCCCAACTGTACTCCTTGACCTGCAGCCTCCTGGGTGCTGGTTCCCCCTTCTCTTTTTTACTATTGCCAATGCTTGTTGGCTGCCCCCACTCTACCAGTTAAGTTTCAAGCAAACAGTGGCTCCTTTAAGTCTCCGTGCCTCGAGGAGCTGGGTGGGGCTAGGCAACTGCAACAATGTTGCCGCTTAGGGCCGGCCCGGAAGCTTCCTGTGGGTGGGACTGGTGCATTCTTATTATCCCTAGCTGCCACGAACAACACCGCTGCTTTCGCCTGCTAGCTGCGCTAGCTTGGGATTCCCCAAGCCAGGGAAAATGAGAGGGCAGGTGGGGGCGCGCAGCTGGCAAGGATGGGAGCTTCTCGCTCTCCGCTGCACGCACTGCCGAGGGCCGCCACTTAACTTTGCCCCTTTTCAGGCCCGAGATGCTCCACTTGGCCCCAAACCTCTTGGCTGCAACAGGCCGAGGATAAACTCCGGCGCAGCCGGGCAGCGTCTGTGGACGAAGGGTGGGTGGCCTCTCCCTGGGCCGCGCCCATGCACGCAGAGAGGTCTCCGACTGGCGCCAACGAATCTGGGCAAGCAGCCGTCCAAAACAAAGGCAGCGTCTCGGAGGACCTGCGCAGATATGCGGGTGGAGGCCCCGAGATGTTCTACTGGCCCCAAACCTCCTGACGAAAGGGCTGCTGCACAACCAATTCGCACAACAAATTCACTGCAGACACAAGCAGCGTCTCGCGGGCTCCAGAAACAGGCCAAGGACGAACTCCGGCGCATCAAGGCAGCGTCTGCTCTGCTCTCCCCTGGTGCCAACGGACCCGGACAAACCGCCGGACCACAACAAAGGCTGCACCTCGGGGGCCCTGCGCCGATATGCGGGGTGGAGGCCCCGACATGTTCTACTGGCCCCAAAACCTCCTGGCTGCGGGTGGAGGCTTCCGACAAATCCCGACCCGGGGCCGTTCAGCGCGCTCGAGCCACCAGCCCCCTTACTGCCAACGGACGGAAAGGGCTGCTGCACCACAAATTCGCTGCAGACACAAGCAGCGTCTCGAGGGCTCCTAGCCGAAAATATTGCAAGGGCTGTGAGCGGGCGCACCTCCATCCTTCGTCGTCCTCCCGGGCTCCAACCAGACTGGCAGAGCTTCGCCTCCTTGCAGGATGGGTCCGGTGAGTGAATCGTCCAAAATCCTGAGTGCGCCGCTCCCCCGCTCCACGAAGATAGGAGCTACCTGGGAGAGCGGCAGCTTATATGCCCCGCACAACCTTTCCCGCCTTGCGGGTGTTGTCCCCCCATTGGGGGTTTGTATCTCGCCAGGGCCCCCCATTGGACGGGGGCCTGGCGCCGTTCTGGCGCCCGTGGGGAGGGTGCGGGGCTACCTGTTCTGCTTCTGGGCGCTTCAGGGCGCCCAGAACCAGATTCTTACAGGGCTCGGCGTCGGTTATGGCGCCGGCCCCTGAACACCCCCCACCCCCCTTTGGGGGGGGATGGCCTCTGCAAGAACATTTGCAGGTGCATGTACGACTGTCCTTTCAAAGTATTTTATTAGTTTAAGAGAACAGGCATACATTTAGACGAAATTGCGATACAGTCAAAGGGAATGAAGTGCAGATTACACAGGAAATGTTATTGGTTTACATACAGTAGTTGTCACAATAAGAATGATCATTGAATATAATTCAAGGGCGGCTCCTCCACTACGGCGGAGGAGTCTCGCCCCACTGCCAAAACATAAAATGGTAATAACTAAAAGTTATCATTTTATGTTTCCATTTGCACATTGTGGGCGGGGCTGCTCTGCTCTTTGAGCTGGGCAGGTGTGGAGTGGTTTGCCCACTCCTGAATGCGCAAAGACTGTTTGGTCGGCCCTCTCGTTCCGCTCAAACCAGTCATGCGCACTCCATGCAGGCTGCATAGCACCCTATTAGCCCCTGGCTGGGCGGCATCCCAATCAATCACAACACTGCTTGCAGCGTTGTGATTGGCTTAGGGGAGGGAGCCTGGCTGCCTGCTGCCTGCTTCAGGTTCCTGTCGGAGGCAGGAGAGCAGGAGCCGAGAAGATGTGGGACCCGGCGGAAAGGTAAGTTTAATTTAATTTTTTTAATTTACCAGGGATCTCCCCCCACGACACCCCCCACACCCACCCCTCCACCCGCGAGCAATGCCGGCCGCTACTAGAATATATAAGAGCTTCTAATTAGCAATGCTAGGGGCAGGGAGTTAGTGAGGCCCAGGGACCCAATGTTACCATAGAGGATAGAGTTATGAGTATATTAAATATTACTAACAAATGGTTTTGTATCGGTAGCCACTATGAGCCTAGCAGCTGGCATTTGAAAAACATGTGTTGGTGTGAACCTGGTTACAATGTCAGTATTTGTCATTTTCTCGTGGTTTTAGTTTGTGCAATCGAGCTGGGGGTCCAGTGCAGGAGAGTCATCATAAAGAATTTAGATTGCATAAGAGATGGGGCAATTTTATTGCTCAAGGAGAATTTGCCAATCTTATGCCAGTTATCGGTGATGTGTTCAAAAACCCTTGTATCAAAATGCCTCGCACATTTGGTGTAAGTAATTGAGTTTTATGAAGGTTGTGGGTCAAAGAGGAACTTGTATATTTTGGAGGCAACATGTCCGGAGTGTTGCCATAAGGCAAGGTGAGTGACAAGAGTAAAAAAAAATATATATATTTTATAGAGAGGTTGTTTGGAGAGTCTAATTTTGATTTTTAGGAAGCTGTAAAAATCCAAACTGTAGAGGTTGTACATTCTAGCCAGAGCTGAAAAGGGGAGCGGGTCGTTGTTATAAAGGTCCATGATTAGCCGAACCCCTTTGGAGGTCCACAAAGGTGCAATGGTAGGAGCAATCGCAGCATTAACTTTTGGATAAAAGGGAAACATATCTCCCGTTCAATATACAACCAGGGTGAGGTATTTTGGGAGTCTGGGAGTAGCCAGACATCATCTTCCACAGCTCAGAAGACTGACTGGTACAGGTTCCAGTTCGGAAGATTACAGCCCCCCTCCCCCAATCCCATATGATGCTGTTCCTGAGGTATTTGTATATATTCTAGCTCTCTTATCACTCCAAAGAAACTTGGAGGTGATTTTATCTAATTCCTGGAAAAAGGAGGGGGGGATAGTTTTAGAGGTAACATGGATGACAAAGTTCACTCTCGGAGTGATCATCATTTTGAGTGTTTGGAGCCTACCCCACCAGGAAATAAATTTGGGCGATCAAGCTTTCAGACGGTCTCTAACCTTGGCGATTGTGTGCGATTCATTAAAAAGTAGTGTCAGTGAGATATTTACAGAACCAAATCCCCAGATATTTAAAACGTGTGGACTGCTACTTAAGTCCCCTAAGTAGGCAGGGAGACATAGTGGGTATAAAGGAAATACCTCTGTTTTGTCCTTATTTAAGGTATATCCAGAGACTTCCGAGAACGTATGGATTATATTGATGATACATGGTGTCGCAGCTTCGACATACTCTAAAAAGATAAGGATATCATACGTGTATGCTGTTGTTTTATATGTATTGGCCCGCAAATTGGAGACCTTTGATTCCAGACACAGCGTTAAGTATTTTAAGTAAGGGATAAATAGTAAGAAAGAGCAGGGTTGAGAAAGGGCATCCTGGTCTTGTACCTTGGTGTAGGTCAAGGTATGAGGAGGTGGTTCCGTTAATTCTAATGTTTGCTTTGGGATTCTCGTAGAGCGCCAGTTCTATATTAATGAGACTCACCCAGATTGAGATTCAAGGACCGCATGTAAAAAAGTCCAAGACACTGTCAACCGCCTTTTCAGAGTTGAGCTATCACCGCAGTTGGCAGTGAGGAAAGACCAGCTTTTTCTAAAATATGAAAGAATGTGCAAATGTCTCTTGCAAGGCACCCTTTGACGAAACCCATTTGGGAGTTATGGATACGTTTGGGCACGCAACTTTCTAGCCTTTTGGCTCGGATTTTTGCAAAAATTTTAGCTTCCATATTTAGGAGGGAGATGGGCTGAAGTTTTTTGGGTGCGGATGATCCTTGCCCTCTTTGGGGATGACCACTATGGTGGCCTCCGCGGCCGTGCCAGAAACCTTGCTATGTAGAGCAAAGTGATCAAGTGTATTTTTGATGTGCTTGATGATCGAAGAGGTAGAAGTTTTATTAAAAAAATAATGGGGAAACCATCTTGGCCGGGCGCCTTCCTTGAACGGATGGCCTTTATTGCCTCAACAATATCCTCCATTTCTATTGGCTTGTTCAAGCATGCCCTTTCTTCTTCGGAGACTGAATTAGTAAGGAGGGAATTAAGGAACTCTTGGCATTTTGTTTTATCACATGACAATTGCAGAGTATATAGTTTCCTGTAAAATTCTTTAAAAACCTCAATCTTTGTTGTGGAATTTTTGAGCGCCATGCAGGTCCTTAATGTGAGCAATTTGGTTGTTGAGGTTGTCAAATTTAAAGGTGGAGGCAAGTAGTTTTCCAGCTCTTAAGTAGTAAGAGTTGCCGGGATTTTTGGGCATGAATACCAAGGTAAGCTCTTTTAGTAACCATGGAGTTAAAGGTGTATTTTAGCTGTTTGATGTCTTAAAGTAGGGATCTTTAATTAGAATGTTTAAACATTTCTTCTATACTTTTGATTTCAGCCCCCAGTGATTGGAGAGTTCTATTAATTTCGCCAATTTTCCTGGACATTCGTTTAATGATTTGCCCTCTTATAGCGCATTTAAACGCGTCCCATAATATTATCTGGTATTTGACAGTATGTTCATTTTCTCTAAAGAAAAGATCAAATTCGTTATTTAGGTCCGCAATGTCAGTTTAATTCTCTAGGATTTCAGTGTTTAGGTGCCAAGTTCTACTCCCACCTTTATCAGCAAGGTTAATAAGGGACATCAAGAATGCAGCATGATCAGAGAGAAGAACTGGATGAATTTTAGTTTCGGAGGTGGATTTTAGAAGTGAGGCGTCTACAAGGATAGTCCATACGGGAGAAGCTGAAGTGAAGGGAGGAGAAAAATTTAAAGGCCCTTCCTTCTCTGATCCTTCTGGATCTATCCGCCGCATTTGATACGGTCAACCATGCTCTTCTCATTGATCGCCTTGAATCAATTGGGATCAAAGATAACGCACTCAAGTTCCTGACTTCTTTTCTGACCGACCGCTTTCAAACAGTCTCCCTAGATGATTTCACCTCACCAGCTTTCTCTTTACCTTGTGGAGTCCCTCCGGGCTCATCCTTGAGTCCTACGTTGTTTAATCTTTGTTACCCCACTTTCAGCCTTAATTAAATCATTTGTTTTTTCCCTGGTTTCATATGCGGATGACGCGTAGATCATTGTCTCGATCACCAACAATCCGGGATCCACAGCTAACCAGTTACACAACTGCATGCTCCATATTGGTAACTGGATGAGCAGCAATTGCTGAAATTGAACTCCTCAAAAACAGAGGTCCTACTGTTTGGCAACAACCCTTCTTTTTGGTCAAACAAGTGGTGGCCCCAGGAACTAGGGAATCTGACTACCCCCAGGGAAAAATCAAAAAACCTGGGGGTGATTATTGACACTAAGCTATCCTTTGAAGGACAAATTAATCATATCACTTCCTCGTGTTTCCTCATTTTGAAAATCTTAAGGAAAGTTTTACCTTTAATGCCACCTAGCCCGCAAAAAAGCGTAGTCGCGATTCCAATTTCATCCAAAGTAGATTATGGCAATGCACTTTTTATCAACATCCAAAAACGTTTTCTACATAAGTTACAAACACTACAAAACATACTTCTGTCTCTCAAGCACTCATTCAATTACACTGGCTCCCCATTGACAAACGTATACAGTTTAAAGCACTCTGCATTTCCTTCAGGGCACAACATGCTGTTGGCCCAGACTACTTTATACAGCATTTTCATCGATATATCCCAACGCGCTCACTGCGATCATCCACAAGTGGAAATCTGGTAATCCCCAGATTTAAGAAAACCAACTGGGGTGGGGGTTTCATTTTATGCACATCAAGATTGTGGAATTCTCTTCCTGCAGAACTAAAATTCAAAACAAACTTACTAGATTTTAGGAAAGATCTGAAAACTTGGCTTTTTTCCAAATAATTCTGCCATTTTCTGGATCTTCTCAGCCTGTCAGTTTCTGCTTCGCGCCTAGATACCCCCGGGTGATTGTCGCTCTTTACAAATTTTCTTTTCATTTCTTAGGATTGTGTAATCTCCAGGCATCTAGGAGGTTATGTGAGGAACAAAGATTAAGCAACTGTTTATGTGCCCTGGGTGTTCTGTATTTGAACGCTGAGTAACAATCCAAAATGGGATCCAGGGGAAGGTTAAAATCTCCCCCTACTATTAATTTGAAGCCTTGTGGAATGTCTGCTATTGTTTTAGTGTACACCAGAAACTAGGGTCGTCTACGTTGGGGGCATATATATTTATAACGTACAGTTCATCAGCCTCATTATTTAACCTGGTAAGTAGCCCTCTTCCATTGGTCTTGTGTTCTGATGCGATTATGGTTAGACCTGATTTCTTGGATAGAAGGGTAATAACCCCATTTTTTTCCCCCTTGCTTCAGAGCATGTCACGTCTGAGACCCAAACTTCCCTTAATAGCAGGGCTTCTTTAAAACCTGTCTTGGTCTCTTGGAGGAGTATTAAGTCACCCGCAAGCTCCTTGGCGTAGTCCAAGATTTTGGTTCTTTTAACAGGGTGGTTCAACCCCCTGATGTTCTGAGAAACAACGTTTATTGAGGACATTGGAAATATTTCTGGGTTTGCTGATGTACATCTTGATGGGGGCTCTAAACAGCCCTTAGGTGGTGGTAGGTTATTCTTTGAAGGGCTAGATATCCCACTAGAAAAGGGTGCAGGAGGAGAAGGACGGTGAGAGAACAAAGACCTTTGGAGGCTGACAGGAACTCTGGAGAGTCCCAGAGGAATGTCCTGCCCCTTCCCACCACATGATATCGGTAAGAGACGTGGTGATTGGGAAAATTCATGGTCGGAATGCGGGTAAAGCGGCTGAGACCGGTAAGGAAGGCCAGCCGAGGATTAAGATATGCGGAGGAGGGTGAATATTAAAAACTTCAGTGTAAATTATTAGTGTACATGGTACCCAAACCTTAAACATCTTAATGGAACAGTTGTGAAAAGAGGAACACCTGGCACATGTAGCCCTGGAAAAGACAGTATGATCCACTTCGAGTTGGAATCATCATAGAGGCTGAGCACAAGCAAAATTCAGCTCACGTTGGAGACCTCTTGGGGCAGACTATATCATACAGAGACATAGTACCTGATAATAAATCTTACCAACAGTAGGGGACTAAAGGAAGACAGACGGCGGCATTAATAAGGTAAACATTAGGCATATTTCCGATATGAGAGCATGCATCCCTAAATTGTACCATCTCCTGTGATATTACACAGTATTCCTGATGATTAGGCAGGAAAAGACAGTGTGACCTTGTCTAAGGTATACAGAGGGATATGTTATTAACCAAAGCTGCTATGGGGACTGTATTTTCTATGCAAGGAGAAAGTTGTGGCGCTCTGTCCAACCAAACCTGAAAGTGTATCTAAAGACAAAGCCTATGCCGCAGACGTTCAAATCTACCCTATAAGAAGGGTGGCCTGTGTCAACGTTACTACAGTAGGGATGGGTTCCTGTAAATTACCAGAGAGAACATATGTTTAGGGCAGGAGGGAAGGCATAATAGCCATAGGTAGAAACGTACATTAGTAGAACTATGGACAATCTGGCTCTTAAGCCAAGTGGCTGATAGGACTGATAGGTTATCACAGGGACCACTTATCTAAGTGCTCCGCAGGAGGTACAGATCAGGCTCTATGGGAAACAGTCAAACTTGTAACTGCGTCAACTGACAAGGGTGAGTGGTGACCTTGTAAGTAGAAACTTGCTTACGAGTACAATGGGAGCATAGGACTAATGATATTGTCAGGTTTGACCATTGTGTATGAAGACGTATACCAAAAGGCCATAAAAGGCAGTGTTAATGCAGGGCAGGACCTGTATCCTAAAATAGAGGATAAACAGCATGTGTCCTAAAATAGAGAACAAACATGCCTCAAGAGCAACATGAAATATGAATGATAACCAAATAACAGCCAAAGGATATATTTATGGAGTCCGCTTCGACAGGTGGGCAGCTTCTGGCAGTTCAGGGGTTGTGAAGGCTAGTGGAAGTGCTAGGATGAGTCAGTCCATCCAAGACTCCGATTGGTTGTCCAGGAAGGCTGCTAAGTGTACCGGCTCGATGAAGATTGGTCTGTCCTCTGAAAGTTATTCAAAATTTCGAGGGGCCTGAAAATGAGAAAGGAATTTCCAAGTCTGAGCCTTTTCCATAAATTCAGGAACCCCTTCCGACGGATTAGTTTCTCTAGCATAGTCCTGCAAAATGGAGATTTTGTGATCTTGCCACTGTATCATCCGAGCCTTCCCCATATGTGCCAAGATTTGTTCTGTGAGTTGATTGCATAAGGGTTTGAAGATCAAAGGTCTTGGAGTTGATATGTTTTTGGGTTTGAAAGTTTAAACCCTATGGGCTCTTTAAACTTCAAAGACCTTACTGAAGGTAATCTGGAGGACCTCTGGGATCCAAGTTATTAAGAAATTGGCAACCGAAGGAACAGAGTTTTCAATACCTTCCTGCAGCCCAAAGATGCAAAGGTTGCTTCTCCGGTTGCTTTTTTCCTGTTCTGTGAGGTCTCTTTAGTGAGGCGATAGATCGCTTGAGATTTTAAAGACCCTTGGCTTGGACATTTGTGAAGTATTCCACCGTACTTATTCTTGTTTCAGAATTTGACATTCTTATTAAATCTTTAAAAACTTTGCGGATCCTCGCCACTTCCACTTGAAGTAGATCTGTGTTAGTTTTGGTGCTCTGAGCTATATTATGTATAGTACTGAGTTTAAGAAGGATTGCTTCTAGGGAAGAGGCGGAGTCTGGACTGCCTTTTACTGGTGACCCCAGAATAGGTGGCGATTGTTTCAAGTGCTTCAGGTTTGCCTTAGTATCTCAGTCTTTCATATTTCCACCTCTGCTGTCCGACATCTTGGAATAATTAGACCGGTAGTTCTCATATGGAAGTGGTACCTGCAGTGTGAGGTGCCCAGCTGTGAGAGTGGGTCCCACCTAAGTTCAGACTTGTTTAACTTCTAGATCTTTTGTTCATGTAGAGCTAGAACAATGCGCTGCAAAGAAGTATTTAGTAAGGATTCTTTAATATAGTGCAATGCTGCAACTTGCAGCGACAGTAAGTATAGTCTGTCGCACGATGAGGCTCCTTGTGTCACTCTGATCTGGTGGGTGTAACACTGCATGACTGTCTGAAGCTGGTGTATCAAATCCTACCCAAGGGTAGGGGCAAAAGTGTGCCCTCTCAAAGTTGGCCCACTTGTCTGGGGCACTGCACTGTTAGCAGTAGTGATACAGAAACTTCCAGGCTACTTGTATGTTGCTAGAATGATGGACTCAAGTGTGCGCACACTGAGGTCTGGATCCCATTAATTAGCTGGCACCCCCTCTTGATGAGCACGCTCGGTGTCAGACAATAGTGCACAGTCAGCCAATGACCCTGTGTGATCACAGATAGCCAGTGTCACTTTGCAGGGGTATTGAGAACTGACACCAGGAACACAGTTATCCAGACCTGCCACAGGAGGCGGAGTAACAGGACCACAGAGATGAAGGCATGCAACAGATGAGAAACATGAATTTAGCCAGAAGCACCCACCTAGGTGGAAGGTAGTATTGTTGCAAGCTACAACTAGACTCCGCAATCAGCAATGTATTCCACAGAAAGTTGTAATAGCAGCACTGAATTAATCCCCACACAAAGGCCTCACTTCTAATAGCGGGGCTTGCCCTTGTCTGTATTCTTCCTACCAGGACTACTTGCAGGACTCCAACATCGGTCTAGAGGGCAGGCCTAAAATGTGCGTCTGACAGACACGAGCACACCACAAGGCAGGCTACAGCAGAGAGAGTGGAGATAGAGTTTTAAGATCCACTATCGTCACATGCCGCACACCCGTGCCGATGTTAGCACTGGCCTTGGGTCTCCCCAATATCAGTCTGTGTCCTTGAAGGATATTGGTAGCGGCAAGCGCGTTGATCTGAGCTGAGGGAAAGTTATGGGGCTGACATTTAGTTCGAACTGAGGTGTGCACATCTGGTCAGTCAGAGCAACCACGGAGCACGTCTCGCTGGTTGAGAAAAACTGCAGCCCATACTGCCACACATGAGGTTCCTCATAGTTTTTGGTAGATATGAGAGTATTTGTAGAATCTGAAAGAGACACGTTAGTGATGGATTCCTTACCTTAGAATATCCCCAGGCGTCAGACTGGATCCGGAAAGTTTTTCGTCAGCACTACCCCTGCGCGTCGGTAGGTGGCGTCGTGCGGCTCCGCGTCCGTCGCTGGCGTCGTAAGCTCCGAGATGACGTCACGGAGACTACTTAGGCGCCACCCATGCGCGCTGACGTCAGTTCTTTCTTTTTCCGCGCCAGCAAGCGCAGATCCGGTTAGAGCACGTACCCTAGTCACTTTTTGACTAATTTTTTTTGGGGGACTTTCTCTACTTCTTTTGAGTTTTTGACTCATGGTGCCACGTAGGGATGCCTGGGTTTAAATCCTGCGGGGCCTGCCGCCGTACGATGTCGGTGGCCGACCCCCATGGCGTCTGTCTCTACTGTCTGGAGCGCGACCATGACTCTCGGTCATGTTCCGACTGTCTGGCCATGGCTCCGAAGGCTTTGCGGGAGCGGTCCTGAAAGATGCCGGAGGCCCGACAGTTGTCTCCGCGCCGTTCGAGGTCCAGGGGTCGCTCGAGGGACCGACCGCGGAGCCATCATCATCGCTCCTCAGGGTCCAAGTCTTCACCCTCGGAATCGGGTAAGAGACGTCACAAGAAAAAGTCGAAGAAGCGCGTATGCTCTCAGACCTCCCCCGTCGGTCTCCGGACGCAGACGAGGGGGCCATGGGTCCTTCCCCCACGGCTCCGTTGGAGCCTGAGAGTCCTGCGGCCTACCCGCCCTACCCGGGTCCGTCGGCGACTCCGGCCCAGGTGCAAGAGTTTCTTGCCGCCATGGACCGCCTTTTCAGGCCTAGGGCTCCCGCCGGCGCGCCTTCTGGCCCCCCGGTCCCTATTGAGGGCCCTTGCTTGCCACCAGCTCCACCGCCGGCGGCTTGGGCCCCGATGCCGCAAGGTCCTCCACCGGCGGCTCCGGCGCCGCAGGGTCCTCTGCCGGAGGCTCCGGCCCCGGCGCCGCACTGGGTTCCGTTCGTCCCACCTCCGCCCTTGCCCGAGTTTCCGGGCAATTTTGCTCCGGCTTGGGACCCTAATTGGGACGGGGAGCTGGATCGGCGCCGACCAGCGCCGTTCCCGGCGCCGTTGGAGCATTTGTTTTCCCCTGTGCCTCCCCCGCCGCTGCAGCCTGTGCCTCGGACCGTGGTTAAGGGGGATGACTGGGTGGGGTCGGAGGACCCTCTTGCACGGCAGTGCGAGTCCGAACAGGAGTGGGCGGAGGACTCAGAGGATGCAGGTGGCCTTGACCTCTCCTCTGAGCCTGGGTTTGTCGCCTCCCGCTGTCATGGAGGAAGGCGCCACATACACTGTGGTGCTCCATAGAGCAGCTGAGGCTCTTGACCTGCCAACTGTTACCCTCAAGACGAACCTCCTTACTGAAGTGCTTCAGCCGGCGGCAAGTTCTATGGAACCTCTGCTTCCGTTCAATGAGGCCTTGACGGATGTTTTGATGGGCACCTGGTCTAGGCCAAAACAAATATATACAATACCTCTGTGCTGACCTACTTACTTTCATGTGACCTGATCAGGTTCTGATACGCCTATACCCCACAAATGCCCACAAGGGAACACAGCAAGAAAACATTTTTTTACTATTTTTATTTATCACAAATGTTCGTGTTAAAATTTTTTTTTGTTATTTTATATCTTATTAAATGTAAATAAAGAAAGACTTAGTACAAATAAACATTTACAATTTCATTGACTGTTTCTTAATCAAGTACAGTACTTAGAAATTAATCCATTGATTACTAAGACACAAGAATTTTTTTTTTTATAACAACCCAGCCATCTAAAACTGATCACTTATACTACCATTCTCTCTTTCACTCCACACATGTTCACATTACACATACATAAAAAAAAACTTGAAATTCGACCCAATGAGGTGCCCTAGCCGTGTTGAAGAGGGCAAATGCGATGCTTCACCAGAAGCAGAATAGTTTGAAAAAGTTCTCGAAAAGACCACTCCGTAATGATGGTAAAGGGTCTGGTCTACGCGCGTTTCAGTGGAAAAACCACCTTCCTCAGGACCAAGGTGTGACAAATCTCTCATAAAAATGCTGGGGTTGTCTGTGAATAATAGAAATATATGTATATAGATTATAGATTAGGGGAAGGCAAAATAACGTTACGAATGTATCTTTGGCGCTCCGTTTCAATCCAAACCCTACCATAGCAGTATTTCAAGGGATAACGATATTGAAACGGTAGCAGTTCTAAAATAGGTAAGGAGCTCCCCGTTTTTCGTTTTTTTCTCAGGAACTACAGCCCTGACTTTTGCGCTATAAAGTTAAATCGTTTCGTAATTCGGGCGCGCCGGCCACTTTGCATTTCTAGCAGGTCACGCAGCGTATTTACAGGCATGGCTAGCATACAGTGGGTCAGAGAGCCATAGTAGGGTGCCGGTTCTGCAGCAGTTAGCGCGAGGCCGAGATAGATGAGAGTAAAACATTACCTAACATATGAAGTTTACAGCTGTGGAGTATTTAACTTTAAGCATTAGCAAATCACTTTTAAGCAATACCGCAGCTTTATACCACATCTAAGTCATACTGTAGTTTTATGGGACAGCATTATTGGGCATATCTGCAGTCTATCGAGAGAGAACTCCAATGCTCTTATATGGAGACACCCTAAATTATTTTTTAGGTAAATAATAGGCAGCACCAACACTGTCTTATAACAGGATGGATAGAGCCAGGTTTTCCTTAATCATGGACATCTTCCTTTTCTCTCTCCTTTTTATGAATGAATATAGAGACAATCACATTTTCCTCGTAATCCAGAAGGAATCAGAGGGATTTCATAAAGGAAAAGGAGTATTCTGAGGTATTCCACCTACCGCATAACAATCACAGTGAAACGAAGACCCCAATTTCACCCTTTCTGTCTGGATGGAAAGCCTGGTCAAAATGCCCCATATAGGGTAATACATGTTTTTGCTTACATTAAAGGTTAATATCTGGAGTTTAGTTAGATGATTTACAGTTAGGACTGTTGATGACTGTCATATCATCTCTACTCGTAGATTATGAAACAAATCAGTTGGCTGCTGATGCATATAAACAACCTTCAACGCTTTTAAAACTTCCCAAAAATTGTCTAATGATATGAGGTAACAGTGCAGGCTGCAGCGGCGTGCATGGCAAATTTGATGCTCTCTCTCCCATCTTTGGGGCTTTTTTGCTATTAGGTCATGTACTTCTATGTGCACTTGGGACTATTTCACATTTGGTAGATTTGGTTTGTGTGCATCTTGGTTAAATTGTTGTTGATGCTCTTCTCTTTTTTCTGATGGTATATTTGGTCCTACCTAACTATGGAATCACTTTTTTCACACAATCTAGTGAACTGCTATCACTAAGAAATCCTTACTGCTATGGTAGGGTTTGGATTGAAACGAGCGCCAAAGATACATTCGTAACGTTATTTTGCCTTCCCCTAATCTATAATCTATATACATATATTTCTATTATTCACAGACAACCCAGCATTTTTATGAGAGATTCGTCACATCTTGGTCCTGAGGAAGGTGGTTTTTCCACTGAAACGCGCGTAGACCAGACCCTTTACCATCATTACGGAGTGGTCTTTTCGAGAACTTTTTCAAACTATTCTGCTTCTGGTGAAGCATCGCATTTGCCCACTTCAACACGGCTAGGGTTGGGTCGAATTTCAAGTTTTTTTTAATGTATGTGTAATGTGAACATGTGTGGAGTGAATGAGAGAGAATGGTAGTATAAGTGATCAGTTTTAGATGGCTGGGTTGTTTGTTATAAAAAAAAAAATGTCTTGTGTCTTTGTTAGTAATCAATGGATTAATTTCTAAGTACTGTACTTGATTAAGAAACAGTCAATGAAATTGTAAATGTTTATTTGTACTAAGTCTTTCTTTATTTACATTTAATAAGATATAAAATAACAAAAAAATGTTAACATGAACATTTGTGATAAATAAAAATAGTAAAAAGTGTTTTCTTGTTGTGTTCCCTTGTGGGCATTTGTGGGGTATAGGCGTATCAGAACCTGATCAGGTCACATGAAAGTAAGTAGGTCAGCACAGAGGTATTGTATATATTTGTTTTGGTTTTTCCCCCTCCTCTGAGACCTTAAAGCATAGTAGGGGGGCCTTTTGTTCTAATGGTTCACCTGGTCTAGGCCAGCCACAGGGGTTCCTGTGGATAAAAACGTGGCCAGGCGTCACCGCCCGGCACCGGGTGACTCTGCCTTTTTGATAACTCATCCGACACCGGAGAGCCTGGTCATTCAGGCCTCCACTTCCCAAAGTGCATTCCCTACTGCTCCGCCGGATAAGGAATCGAAAAAGCTGAAGCAGTTTGGCAAGAAGTTGTTTTCCTCTGCCAGCCTGGGGCTGCGGTCAGTCAACACCGCATGCCTCTTGGGCCGCTACTCTCACACTGTGTGGGACACGGCGCAAACTCTGCCCCAGTGCCTGGAGGAGGTTCGGGCTGTACTTTCACAAGCTGTTGCGGAGGGGAAGGATGCCGCAAAGTTCGCCATTCGGTGTGGGTTGGACACCGCGGACTCTTTGGGGAGAGCCATCTCCACAACGGTGGCCTTGCGTCGCCACGCCTGGCTGCGGTCCATGGGGTTTTTGGGGGATGTCCAGAGTTCTCTCATGGACATGCCTTTTGATGGTTCTCGCCTGTTTGGCGATAAGGCAGACAGTGCGCTGGAGCGTTTTAAGGACTCTCGGGCTACAGCCAAGTCCTTGGGTCTCTCCACCACACGCCCGGCCACGTCTACCTTTCGTTCCTTTTGTGGCCACGGAAGGGGCGCCCCTACACGTTCGTTCAGCCAGAGGCCTGCGCAGAACCAACCTCAGCGCGGCCGCGGGCGTGGTAGCCGCCGTGGCGGCACAGGGGGCCAGCGTGCGGGTCAGTCCACCTCCGCTCCCGCAGCATCCGCCACAAAGCCTTCCTAGTCCGAGCTTTGGGGTGCACCCCACGCCGGTGGGCGGCAGGATTCAACATCACCTCCCCCACTGGCGCTCTGTCACTTCAGACAGGTGGGTGCTGCAAATCGTCCGAAGGGGCTACTCCCTCCCCTTCGAGTCTGCCCCCCCGGCCATGCCACCTCAGTTCCACCGCATGTCGGGGGATCACTTGGCACTTCTCCGACGGGAAGTCACGGCCCTCTTGGCCAAGGGGGCCATCGAGCGCGTTCCTGGGCCAGAAGTAGGACATGGTTGTTATTCCCACTACTTTCTGGTCCCCAAGAAGGAGAAAGGGGGCCTGCGCCCATCTTGGACCTCAGGAACGTCAATCGCTTCCTCCGGAAGGAGAAGTTCAAGATGTTGACTCTGGCTCAGGTCTTGGCTGCCCTCGACTCTGGAGACTGGATGGTAGCGTTGGACTTGCAGGATGCATATTTTAACATTCCCGTCCTGCCGGCCCACCGGCGTTACCTGCGGTTCACGGTAGGCCAGGAGCATTTTCAGTTTGCCGTGCTCCCCTTCGGCCTTACAAGCGCCCCTCGGGTGTTCACGAAAGTGATGACGGTGGTCGCAGCTCATCTGCGCAGGTCCGGGGTGTCAGTCTTCCCCTACCTCGACGACTGGTTGTTGAAGGCGGGCTCGCCCCAGGCAGTCGTCACCCACCTTCAGACTACGGCCGACCTCCTGCATTTGCTGGGGTTCTCCATCAACGTGCCGAAGTCGCACCTGAGTCCCTCTCAGAAGCTCCCCTTCATCGGAGCGGTTCTGGATTCGACGCAGTTTCGGGTTTATCCTCCCGAGCAGCGAGTCCGGGATATTCAGGCTATGATTCCGATCTTTCAGCCTCTATCCCGGGTTTCAGTCAGGATGACCCTCCGGCTCCTGGGCCTGATGGCCTCCTGCATTCTGCTAGTGCAACATGCCAGGTGGCATATGCAGGCTCTGCAGTGGGACCTGAAGTTCCAGTGGGCACAGCATCAGGGCAACCTGTCCGATCATGTCCAGATCTCGGAGGGCACTGCACGACAATTGCAGTGGTGGGTCACGAATCGCGATTGGGTCAATGGCAGATCCCTCTCCCTTCCCCAACCGGAGCGCACAGTGGTGACGGATGCGTCCCTCCTGGGATGGGGCGGACACTTGGGAGAGGCAGAGATCAGAGGCCTCTGGTCTCCGGCGGAGTCCCGGCTCCATATCAATCTTTTGGAGCTTCGGGCGATCCGACTTGCACTAAAGGCATTCCTTCCCTCTGTCCGGGGAAGTGTGGTGCAGGTGTTCACGGACAACACCACCGCCATGTGGTATTGCAACAAACAGGGCGGGGTGGGGTCGTGGACCCTATGTCAGGAGGCTCTGCGCCTCTGGACATGGCTGGAGCATCAAGGCATTACCTTGGTGGTTCAACACCTGGCAGGTTCTCTGAACGCCAGGGCGGACGAACTCAGCTGCCGGTGCTTGATGAATCACGAATGGCGTCTGAACTCGGACGTGGCGCAAGGTCTCTTTCTGC
This sequence comes from Calotriton arnoldi, assembly GCA_963921515.1. Classification (NCBI taxonomy): domain Eukaryota; kingdom Metazoa; phylum Chordata; class Amphibia; order Caudata; family Salamandridae; genus Calotriton; species Calotriton arnoldi. The sequence goes on along the minus strand of CAWUFW010000496.1, from coordinate 3,063,331 downwards.
AGTGGGGAGAGCCTTGGTTAGATCTATTCGCCACCGAAGAGAACGCGCAATGTCATCAGTTCTGCGCGTTGGAATTTCCAAGGCAGCACTCGCTCGACGACGCTTTTCGTCGCGAGTGGAGCTGCAGTCTGTTGTACGCCTTTCCGCCTATACCACTTCTGCCCAGAGTGCTGAAGAAGATTCGGCGCGACCGGGCCCAAGTCATCCTTGTGGCTCCGGATTGGGCGCGAAGATACTGGTATCCCGAGCTACTCAACATGGCGATCGATCCCCCGATCCGACTGCCTCTTCGGGAGGATCTTCTGTCGCAGCAGCAGGGGACGGTCCTCCACCCGAACCTGTCCAGCCTCCACCTCCACCTCCATGCGTGGAGATTGAGCGGCGCAAGTTGACAGCTTTCCATCTTCCTCCCGAAGTCTGTGATGTCATTCTGGCAGCCAGGCGTCCCTCCACTAAGACTGTATACGCCTGCAGGTGGAACAAGTTTGTGGCATTGTGCACAGCAAAGTCTGTGGATCCCCTTTCTGCCCCTCTTTCTGAGGTCCTTCTGTTCCTACTATCCTTGGCCCAGCAGGGCTCTGCTCTGGGCACTGTCAAAGGTTATCTTTCGGCCATCTCCGCCTTTCTCAGGCTACCAGATCAGCCTTCTCTCTTTAAGTCCCCGGTTGTTAACCGTTTCCTGAAAGGCATTACACACACGTTTCCTCCTGTGCCTTTCATAATGCCTCAATGGGACTTAAATCTTGTCATGACCTATCTGATGTGCGCTCCTTTTGAGCCCCTTCATAACTGTCCTTTACGTCTTCTTACTCTAAAGACGGCTTTCCTGGTAGCTATCACCTCTGCCAGAAGAGTGAGTGAGCTCCAGGCTCTTTCTTCTAAACCTCCTTTCCTTTCTGTTCATCCGGACAAGGTGGTTTTAAGGACCCGTCCTTCTTTCTTGCCAAAGGTCGTCACGCCCTTCCACATCGGGCAGACCATCACTTTGCCCTCCTTCTTTCCGCCTCCTTCAAAAGAGGAAGAGAGGCTCCACCGTCTGGACCCAAAACGTGTGTTCTCGTTCTATCTGAAGCGCACACAACAGTTCCGGGTGGATGACCAGCTCTTTGTTTGCTACGCGGGCGCCAAAAAAGGTCGGGCCGTGCACAAACGAACCATCTCTCGGTGGGTCGTAATGTGCATCAAAGCGTGTTACTCATTGGCTAAGAAGGAGCCTCCTGTGGGGCTGCGGGCCCATTCTACCAGGGCGACGGCAGCCACTACTGCCTTGGGACGCGGCGTTCCCTTGCCGGATATTTGTCAGGCAGCTACGTGGGCATCGCTGCACACGTTTACCAAGCATTACTGCCTTGACAGTCAAGTCTGGAGAGACGGCTTCTTTGGCCATTCTGTTCTCCGTGACTTTCTTGTGTAATCTATTCGCAGACCCACCACCGGGGTTGGTATTGCTGGGGTATCTATTCTAAGGTAAGGAATCTATCACTAACGTGTCTCTTTCAGATGCACAAGTTACTACTTGTGTAACGATATATCTGTAAGAGACATTAGTTAGTGATAGATTCCTTACCGCCCACCATCCTCCCCGTTCTGCGAACTGATTCTAGGGTTAAGGTCATCCCTTTCAGGGCCCTAGTTTCATGGCACCAGTGGTCAGTTTCTTGCATGGCTCTGCGTTCCTGGCGCGGAAAGTTGTGTGCAGAACTGACGTCAACGCGCATGGGTGGCGCCTAAGTAGTCTCCGTGACGTCATCTCGGCGCTTACGACGCCAGCGACAGGCGCGGAGCCACACGACGCCACCTACCGATGCGCAGGGGTACTGCTGACGAAAAACTTTCCGGATCCAGTCTGACGCCTGGGGATATTCGAAGGTAAGGAATCTATCACTAACTAATGTCTCTTACAGATATATCGTTACACAAGTAGTAACTTGTGCTTCTTAGCAGGGACCATGATCGAGAGTGACAATCCCGATTCGGAGAGATTGTCCAGTGCCGCCATGTTAGATCTGTTGGAGCGGTGAAATCGGACCGGGAGAACAGGTTCTGGTGATGTTTGGAGGTTAGAAATACAAGGAGTGTGCAGTTCCTAAGGCAGGGGGAAGAAAGGTCTTCTCTAAAAAGTGCCCTCACACACCCTGAAGGATGTCATGCTTCATCATTGGGCCTTGCTCCTTGTCGGGCCGGCGCTGCAATGCCCGACAGGCACCCGCGAAGGGGCTCTTTAGCGGAGATCTTTTTGGAACAAGCCGTAGGGTGAGTGCGGGTGTGTGGGCTGGGTAGTGCAGTGAGTGAGTGGGTTAAAATGGTTCTAGGGCCATCCTAAATAAATGTGTTTATTCCCAGGGGGCACTAGCCTAATTTAAAGTATTCACCACCAACTGGATATAATGGTCCTATAGGGCTAGTGTGGTGCAAAGGGTCGACATGTTCCATGCCAGGTTAGCCCCTAACGGGTCTGGTGGCAGTTCATCAGGACCAAAGGAATGATAGTTTGTGATTTAGCACTACCGCAAGTCTGGTTCAGTGGTTTCTTAACTGGTAACCAGAAGCAGTGAAGCGCCCCGGGTTGAATAATCCCGAGGTGAAAGACCTAAGGGAAATGGGGAAGGGGGGGGGGGGGCAATAAAAGGAGAACAGAGCACCAAGGTCTGGTTAGAAAATTGCCTCTGAAAGTACAGTAATGCCACAAATGATTTAAGGTGAAAGGTGGCAAAAACGCCAAATATAACGGCCGTGGGTATATAGTGCAAAGGGAGATATTCATCCGTGTACCACCGGTGATTGGGTTGGTGGTGGCGATTCCAACCTTGATTTAACAATACTCGTAGTGGCTAAAATTATGTCAGACCGTCGCGTCGGCAGCTGTTACCAGCATACGATTATACATTGTGACACTAGGGGATTATGTCACAAGCATTATATACATTTGTTATGGCACATGATTAGATAAACAGTATCTTTGGTTTAGGGATTCATGCAACACATACATTGTGGTTGAGCTCAGACATACGTGCGGTACATTCGTAGTGATTGGGCATGTCTAGCAACTTTTTAATTACTAGCACACCTGTAGTGGGTTACATAATCACTAGCAGCACCGGCGGTAGTTGCTAGACATGCCCAATCACTATGAATGTGTTGCATGTATGTTGGAGCCCAACCACAATGTATGTGTTGCATTAATGCCTAAATCAAAGATACGGTTTATCTAATCATGTGCCATAACAAATGTATATAATGCTTGTGACATAATCCCTCAGTGTCACAATGTATAATCTGATGCTGGTAACAGTTGCTGCCGCGACTGTCTGACATGATTTTAGCCACTACGAGCTCACATATTCACAAGCAGCACCGACGGTAGTTGCTAGACATGCCCAATCACTACGAATGTACCGCACGTATGTCTGAGCTCAACCACAATGTATGTCGCATGAATCCCTAAACCAAAGATACGGTTTATCTAATCATGTGCCATAACAAATGTATATAATGCTTGTGACATAATCCCCTAGTGTCACAATGTATAATCGGATGCTGGTAACAGCTGCTGACGCGACTGTCTGACATGATTTTATGTAATGTGAATCAATTGGGGTGGTGGAATGCACACCTTTGTATTCAATCAATTTCTCTATGCTTAAACCTCAATTTCTTCAATGCTGGAACGGCGTGGAAGCTTGATAGCGCTTCGCCCAATGCGCTTGAAAAGTACACACCATCAAAGGGGACCCGGGTTCGGTCCCCATACAAGCTGCACAACCTTCTTTTCACCATATGAATGAATCCAATGAATTCAACTCTTTGTTTTATTCTTCACTTTTAAATTTATTTTACTCCATTTCTTGTCTCCTGTTTTTTCAATTTTTTCAATTCATTTTATACATTCAGCTTCCCTTTAAAGGGACTTTTTATAGCACAGGGGAGTAACGTTTCCACAAGTCACGATATTAAAATCCAATGCATTTCGGGAATTGTTCCCTTCGTCAGGGATATCTAACATACAAACAATACGTGAAAGGACAATCAGTATTCTCATCCCATTCCTCACCTGATTAACAAGCATAAAACACTACATACTTCATGTGAAATCTGTCACGTCTGTTCCTAATTCTGTTACAAAAAGTGTTGTGCACATATACCCAACATTTAATCTGATGTTCACATAATATCTCAAAGCCGAGATTATGCATGATTCAACCCCCAACAACCTCATCCATTGCACCCCCGTGTTTTTAGCTGCGCTGTCACCCCTGCAAAAGATTCTTCCCTTCACCCAGTCTTACTCAAATACCTGTCTTTTACTAACTATAATTGCTCCGACAAAAATATACTTGCCGTGACTGATGTAATCATGCTGCCTCGTACTTCATTAAACCTTAATTCAAACTCCTTACAGCGCTAACTCGCATGTTCAACACCCTCGATATTACACCTTCATAACGTCTCAACTCAAGCGAGCGGCACCATTAACCGTAGCAGCTTCATCTTTCTGCTCCGGGCGCGCTTCATCTTCTTAAATAACGGCTATCCTGCTAATCAAAAGTGTGTCTTGTTAAAGTAACACTCCACTGAATTACACCATGCACTCTTCCCCTCGACTTAACTATAAATACTGCACTTCCCAGCATGCATCAAGGTTTCTCACGTCTAAAATGCCTAATCATCCGACATTTCCCTGGTATTAAACAAACCCTATTAATTGCACCTTATTAATTGAATTGGTGAAAACAATATCCATAAGGTAACTACAATATTCGTGAGGTATCTGTGTTTCACGTACTCAATACTGCAGAATACTCCCCTGTGCTATAAAAAGTCCCTTTAAAGGGAAGCTGAATGTATAAAATGAATTGAAAAAATTGAAAAATCTGAAAGAGACACGTTAGTGACAGATTCCTTACCTTAGAATATCCCCAGGCGTCAGGCTGGATCCGGAAAGTTTTTTGCGTAGCAGTACCCTTGCGCGTCGGTAGGCGGCGTCATGCGGCTTCGCGTCCGTCGTCGGTGTAGTGATCGCCGGGATGACGTCGCGGGCAGTACTAAGACGCCGCCCCTGCGCGCTGACGTCAGTTCTTCTTTTTCCGCGCCAGCAAGCGCAGATCCGGGAAGAGCAGTGCCCTAGTCATTTTTTGACTACCTTTTTTTGGTGAATTTTTTCACTGTTTCTTTCGAATCGACTCCAAGGTGTCGTAGGGATGCCCGGCTTTAAACGTTGCGACGCCTGTGCTCGGATGATGTCCATCACAGACCCGCATCTGGAGTGTCTCTTCTGCCTCGGCCGAGGCCACGACACGAAGTCGTGTTCCGACTGCCGGGCCCTCAACCCGAAGCTTTGCGAGAGCGGTCTCGAAAGCTCCTCGAGGCCCGGCAGTCGGCTCCGCGCCACACCAAGCCCCGGTCGCGTGAGAGGTCGAGGGTCGGTCGCGGAGTCCTCGCCGGTCGTCGGGATCCAAGTCTTCGTCGTCCGGTAAGTCTAAGCACAAGAAGTCCAAAAAGCATCATCGCTCTAGGACTTCGCCTCGCCGGTCTCGCGACTCGGCTGAGGCCCCTCTCGGCACCGTCCCCGCGGCCCCGGACATGCCTGTGGAGTCGCCCCCGCAATACCCGTCCTTCCCGGGTTCGGGGGCGGATCCGGCCCAAGTACAGGAATTCCTGTCGGCCATGGCCCGCCTCTTCGGGCCTCAAGGTCCCTCCGGTGCGCCTTCGGGCCCCGCGGGCCCTGATGGGGTTGCCCCGGCGTCGCCGACGACTCCCGTCCCGGCGTCGCTCGTGCCTCCCGCCTCGGTCCCGGCTCTGGCTTCGGCCCCGGCCTCGATCCCGGCTCCGGTGGTGCCGCAACCCCCATCGACGCCGGTCGACCTGACCACGCCTCCGCCGGCGTCGATGTCTCCGGTGCCGTTCCTGACGCCGCCCGGGGCTCCGGGCGGCGTCGTCCCCATGTACTCTCCGGCTCCGGACATGGAGCCGGACCGACGTCGCTCGACGCCGGTTCCGGCGCCCGATGGGACCTTGGGTCCCAAATGTCCCTCCTCCTCCTTATTTTGAACCGGAGGAGGACCAGGAGGACTGGGAGGGTCTGAGGACCCTCTGGCACAGCAGTGTCAGTATGATGAGGACTGGGCAGAGGAACTAGGGGATGCCAGTGGTCTGGATACTTCCCCTGACACTGGCATGCTGTCTCCTCCCGTGGCTACGGAGGAGAGAGCCAATTTTGCAACGGTGTTGCGTAGGGCAGCTGGAGCCTTACATCTCCGACTCCCTACGGTGACGGTCAAGACTAATCTCTTGACAGAAGTGCTTCAGCCGGCAGCCTCCTCCTTGGAGACTGTGCTGCCGTTCAACGATGCACTAACTGACGTTCTTTTGGGCGCCTGGTCCAAGCCCAACACAGGGGCTCCTGTGGATAGGAACGTGTCCCGACGCCATCGCCCAGCTCCGGGCGACCCCTTGTTTCTCTCTGTCCACCCCACTCCTGAGAGCTTGGTTGTCCAAGCCTCCGCTTCCCAAACCGCCTTCCCTACCGCCCCTCCGGATAGGGAATCCAAACGCCTGGATCAATTTGGGAAGAAGGGTTTTTCTTCCTCCAGTGCTGGCTTGTGGTCCATCAACACCGCTTGTCTTTTGGGCCGATATACCCACTCCTTGTGGGATTCGGTGGCGACTGTTTTGCCCCAGTGTTCTGAGGAGGTCCAGACACTGCTTACCCGCGCCATTGCGGAAGGAAGGGATGCGGCCAAATACACCATACGTTGTGGCCTTGATACCGCCGACTCGCTGGGCAGATCTATTGCAACGACGGTGGCGATGCGTCGCCACGCCTGGCTGAGAACCACTGGTTTTTCAGGGGATGTCCAGAATACTCTCATGGACATGCCCTTTGATGGAGTCGGTCTTTTTGGTTCCAAAGCAGACCATGCGTTGGAGCGTTTTAAGGACTCACGGGCTACTGCCAAGTCCCTGGGCCTTTCTGCTACACGCCCTCCGCTACCTTCTGCTTTTCGCCCCTATCGTGGCCACGGAAGGGGCGCCCAGTCACGTCAGCAGCCCAGCCACCGGCCCGCGCAGCAGGCGACTTCGCGTGGCCGAGGACGTGGATACCGCCGTGGCAGTTCAGGGAACCAGCGTGCGGGTCAGGCCACCACCTCCAACCCGTCCACGGCCTCCAAACCCTCCTAGTCCCTCCTTTCAGGTGCACAGCACGCCAGTAGGGGGCAGGGTCCGCCATCACCTTCACCACTGGCGTCCCATCACCTCGGACAGGTGGGTCTTGGACATTGTCCGAAGGGGCTACTCCCTCCCCTTCGAGACCACCCCCAGCCATGCCACCTCAATTCCACCGCATGTCAGGGGATCACTTGGTACTTCTGCAGAAGGAAGTCACGGCCCTCTTGGCCAAGAGGGCCATCGAGCATGTTCTGACCCCAGAAGTAGGACGTGGTTGCTACTCCCACTACTTCCTGGTGCCCAAAAGGACAAGGAGGACATGCGTCCTATCTTGGACCTCCGGAACGTCAATCACTTCCTCCCGGAAGGAGAAGTTCAAGATGCTCACCCTAGCTCAGGTCTTGACTGCCCTCGACCCTGGAGACTGGTTGGTAGCGTTGGACTTGCAGGACGCCTATTTCCACATCCCCGTCCTGCCGGCCCACCGGCGTTACCTTCGGTTCACGGTAGGCCTCGAGCATTTTCAGTTCACCGTGCTCCCCTTTGGCCTTACCAGTGCCCCTCGGGTGTTCACGAAAGTGATGGCGGTGGTCGCAGCTCATCTGCGCCGGGCAGGGGTTTCAGTCTTCCCCTACCTCGACGACTGGCTGCTGAAGGCGGGCTCGTCCCAGGCAGTCGTCTCCCACCTCCAGACTACGGCCGAACTCCTGCACTCGCTGGGGTTCTCCATCAATGTGCCGAAGTCGCATCTGATTCCTTCTCCACAGCTCCTTTTCATCGGAGCAGTTCTGGACACGACGCAGTTTCGGGCCTATCCTCCCGAACGGCGAGTCCGGGATATTCAGGCTATGATTCCGATCTTTCGGCCTTTATCCTGGGTTTCGGTACGGATGACCCTGAGGCTGCTGGGCCTCATGGCCTCCTGCATCCTGCTGGTCAATCATGCCAGATGGCATATGCGGGCTCTGCAGTGGGACCTGAAGTTCCAGTGGGCGCAGCACCAGGGCAACCTGTCCGATCACGTCCAGATCTCGGAGGGGACTGCAAAACAGTTGCAGTGGTGGCTCTCGAACCGGCAATGGGTCATGGGCAGATCCCTCTCCCTTCCCCAGCCAGAGCACACAGTTGTGACGGACGCGTCCCTTCTGGGATGGGGCGGTCACATGGGAGAGGCGGAGATCAGAGGCCTCTGGTCTCCGGCGGAGTCCCGGCTCCATATCAACCTTCTGGAGCTCCGGGCGATCCGATTTGCACTAAAGGCATTCCTTCCCTCTGTCAAAGGGAAGGTAGTGCAGGTGTTCACAGACAACACCACCGCCATGTGGTACTGCAACAAACAGGGCGGGGTGGGGTCGTGGACCAGTTGTCAGGAGGCTCTGCGCCTCTGGACATGGCTGGAACATCAGGGCATGTTCCTGATGGTTCAACACCTGGCAGGTTCCCTGAACGCCAGGGCGGACGAACTCAGCCGCAGGTGCATGATGGATCACGAATGGCGTCTTCACTCGGAAGTGGCGCAGGACTCTTTCTACAATGGGGAGAGCCTTGGTTAGATCTATTCGCCACCGAAGAGAACGCGCAATGTCATCAGTTCTGCGCGTTGGAATTTCAAGGCGGCACTCGCTCGGCGACGCCTTTCGTCGCGAGTGGAGTTGCGGTCTGTTGTACGCCTTTCCGCCTATACCACTTCTACCCAGAGTGTTGAAGAAGATTCGGCACGACCGGGCCCAAGTCATTCTTGTGGCTCCGGACTGGGCTCGAAGAGTTTGGTATCCCGAGCTACTCAGTATGAGCGTAGATCCCCCGATCCGTCTGCCTCTTCGGGAGGATCTTCTGTCGCAGCAGCAGGGGACGGTCCTCCACCCGAACCTGTCCAGTCTACACCTGCTTGCGTGGAGATTGAGCGGCGGCAGTTGATTCCTTTCGACTTGCCTCCCGAAGTTTGTGATGTGATTCTGGCAGCCAGGCGTCCCTCCACTAAGGTGGTATACGCCTGCAGGTGGAACAAATTTGTGGCATGGTGCACAGCAAAGGCTGTGAATCCCCTTTCTGCCCCTCTCTCTGAGGTCCTTCTGTTCCTTCTTTCTCTGGCCCAACAGGGTTCTGCCCTGGGTACCATCAAGGGTTATCTTTGTGCTATCTCGGCCTTCCTCAGGCTCCCTGATCAGCCCTCCCTTTTCAAGTCCCCTGTTGTTAACAGGTTCTTAAAAGGCATTACACACCTCTTCCCTCCTGTTCCGTTTGTGATGCCTCAGTGGGACTTGAACTTGGTTCTTACCTTTTAATGTGCGCTCCCTTTGAGCCTCTACATAACTGTCCTCTTCGTCTTCTCACTCTGAAGACAGCCTTTCTGGTGGCCATCACCTCCGCTCGGCGGGTGAGTGAGCTCCAGGCTCTATCTTGCAAACCTCCCTTTCTGTCTGTTCATCCAGACAAGGTTGTTCTTCGGACGCGTCCGTCCTTCTTGCCAAAGGTGGTTACTGCCTTCCACATTGGGCAGACCATCACTTTGCCTACCTTCTTTCCGCCTCCGCATCCTTCCAGAGAGGAAGAGAGGCTCCACCGTCTGGACCCAAAACGTGCGCTCTCCTTCTATATCGACCGCACAAAACACTTCCGGGTGGATGACCAGCTCTTTGTTGGCTACGTGGGCGCCAAAAGGTCGGGCGGTGCACAAGCGAACCATCTCCCGCTGGGTTACCTTGTGCATCAAGACCTGCTATTCTTTGGCTAAGAAGGAGCCTCCTGTTGGGCTGCGTGCCCATTCCACCAGGGCAACGGCTGCTACCACGGCCTTGGGCCGCGGTGTTCCGCTGCCGGTTATCTGTCAGGCAGCTACGTGGGCCTCGCTGCACACGTTTACAAAACATTACTGCCTTGACAGTCAGGTCCGGAGGGACGGCTTCTTTGGCCGTTCTGTCCTCCAGGACTTCCTTGTCTGATCTTTGTTCGCAGACCCACCACCGGGGTTGGTATTGCTGGGGTATCTATTCTAAGGTAAGGAATCTGTCACTAACGTGTCTCTTTCAGATGCACAAGTTACTAACTTGTGTAACGATATATCTGTAAGAGACAGTAGTTAGTGACAGATTCTCACCGCCCCACATCCTCCCCGTTCTGCGAACTGATTTCTATGGTTAAGGACATCCCTTTCAGGGCCCTAGTATTTTTCAGACACCTATGTCAGCTTCTTGCATGGCTCTGCATTCCTGGCGCGGAAAGTCGTGTACAGAACTGACGTCAGCGTGCAGGGGCGGCGTCTAAGTACTGCCCGCGACGTCATCCCGGCGATCATGACGCCGACGACGGACGCGGAGCCGCACGACGCCGCCTACCGACGCGCAAGGGTACTGCTACGCAAAAAACTTTCCGGATCCAGCCTGACGCCTGGGGATATTCTAAGGTAAGGAATCTGTCACTAACTACTGTCTCTTACAGATATATCGTTACACAAGTTAGTAACTTGTGCAACAGGAGACAAGAAATGGAGTAAAATAAATTTAAAAGTGAAGAATAAAACAAAGAGTTTAATTCATTGGATTCATTCATATGGTGAAAAGAAGGTTGTGCAGCTTGTATGGGGACCGAACCCGGGTCCCCTTTGATGGTGTGACATGATTTTAGCCACTATGAGTATTGTTAAATCAAGGTTAGAATCGCCACCACCAACCCAATCACCGGTGGTACACGGATGAATATCTCCCTTTGCACTAAATAACCACGGCCGTAATATTTGGCGTTTTTGCCCATCTTTCACCTTAAATCATTTTTGGCATTACTGTACTTTCAGAGGCAATTTTCTAACCAGACCTTGGTGCTCTGTTCTCCTTTTATTGTCCCCCCCCCCCCCCATTTCCCTTAGGTCTTTCACCTCGGGATTATTCAACCCGGGGCGCTTCACTGCTTCTGGTTACCAGTTAAGAAACCACTGAACCAGACTTGCGGTAGTGCTAAATCACAAACTATCATTCCTTTGGTCCTGATGAAGTGCCACCAGACCCGTTAGGGCATAACCTGGCATGAAACATGTCGACCCTTTGCACCACACTAGCCCTATAGGACCATTATATCCAGTTGGGGCTGAATACTTTAATTAGGCTAGTGCCCCCTGGGAATAAACACATTTATTTAGGACGGCCCTAGACTCATTTTAACCCACTCACTCACTGCACTACCCAGCCCACACACCCTCACTCACCCTACGGCTTCATCCAAAAAGATCTCCGCTTAAAGAGCCCCTTCGCGGGTGCCTGTCGGGCATTGCAGCGCCGGCCCGACGAGGAGCAAGGCCCAATGATGAAGCATGACATCCTTCGGGGTGTGTGAGGGCACTCTTTAGAAAAGACCTTTCTTCCCCCTCCCTTAGGAACTGCACACTCCTTGTATTTCTGACTATTGCCCTGGAGCATGTGTGCAGGACCTGCTTAAATATAGCTCCTGGTTCCTCTTGTTTAAAACGGTGTTTGGAGGTTCCCAGTCTCTCCTCCAAGGTCACACAATATTCCACTGCATGTATGTATATTTTTACATCGCATCGGGCATCCCATTCGGCCTTTTGCACCGGAGGCACTGTGGAGCTTAGGACAAAGCTGCCATCCAGGTCAGTCGGTGAGATCACAGCAAATCAGCAATGCTGCTCATATTTGGCATGTTTCCGCTTCCCTCTGGCACGTCTTTGAGCCCAAGGATCTGCAGAGGCATCCATGCACAACACTGTCAGTAGGTTCACCATTGTTGCAGTCTGTGCCTCTTGAATCCTCGGATTCCGCACTGGCTTTGGTGGCGACTTCGGTTCTGGTGCGACTCCCTGCACAAGTTCCCTTAACATCAATGCTGGTGCTAGCTGCACTGGAAGAGAATCATTCACCTATAGCGATATTCGACTCTGAGCCAGCCTCCATCAAGGCCATGCACTTATCCCACTGGAGTGCAGCCTCTAGCCAACCCTTCTGATTCCACAGCAGTGAACCCCCGAACACCTTTTTCATGACCCATCCTGACCATGAATCTAAACGCATGGATATTTATGGCAAGCTCATGTTCTCTTCTGCCAGCCTTGCCTTGCTTTACTTTGTCATTGCGTACAGCCAGGCTTTGTGGAATATGGTTGGTCAAATCCTGCCAGCAGTTCCATAGAACCTAGAGGCATCTTTAGCCCAAACCATACACTGCAGCCAGGATGCAGCAAAATTGATCAGATCTGGCTTAGACACAGCCAATTGCTTTGATTGGGTAATGGGCACAAGTGTGGTGTTTCGATGCCATGCCATGGCTGGATGAGGTCTACAGGCTTCTCAGGGGATGTCCAGGTATCCTTAATGGACATGAAATTTGGCTCTTGTCTTTTTGGTGAAAAAGCGGATTGTCCCTTGAAACGCTTTAAAGAAAGTTGTGCCACAGCATGTTCCTTTGGACTGTCTGCCCATTCCAGGCAATTTCTTCAGTAGTTTTGGCTTTTATGTGATTCTGCCAAGGGTCTCCAATATTGCCAGCACCAGAGCCAGCCACTGGCCCAACAACCTTCCCAGGCATTTTGTGGCCAGGGTCAGAGGTCCCAGAGACCATGTTCAGGGCAGACAATATGCAGCTCACTCCCTCACCCCTCTGGACACCACAATATCAAAACTTCTTTAGTGTGCCCTTTTCGACACGCACCCACCATGTAAAAGGCACAATCGGACATTTCCTCCCAGGGTGGCAAGACATCATTTCAGACGCATAGGTCCTCCAAATTGTCCGATGGGGCTACACCCACCAATTTCTTTCTACCCTGCTGCACCTTCCAACAGTGGGACTGACGGAGGAACACCTCTGTTTTGCAGCAGGACGTGCAGGCCTGTATGGCCAAGAGGGTTTCTGGCCTCAGAAGTAGGAACTGGGCCTTACTCTGGATACTTCCTTGGACTGAAGGATAAAGGCCTTCGTCCTATTTTAGATTTCTGCTTTCCAAATGCCTACCTGAGGAAGAACACATTTAAGATGCTCATGTTAGCCCGGGTTTTGTCTGCCCTAGATCCTGGGCGTTCTCGTTGGACATGCAGGATGCTTATTTCCATGTTCCCGTCCTGGAGTCCCGAATGCATTATCTGATAGAGGCATCTAGCCGCAGATTCCTTAACTTAGAATATCCCCAGGCGTCAGACTGGATCCGGAAAAATTTTGCGCAGCAGTACCCCTGCGCGCCCGGGGGCGGCGCCGCCCGGCTCTGCCCTGATGTCGTCCCCGGACATGACGTCAGTGGAGCTACATAGGACCCCCCCGGCGCGCTGACGTCTGTTTCCTTCTTTTCCGCGTTCCAACGCGGATCCGGGATTCAGCTGTTCCTCTGGCCTGTTTTTCTTCAGGCCCTTTTTCAACGTCCTTTGGCGTCTGGGAACAGTGTGCGATGCCTTCGGGCTTTAAATTGTGCGAAACTTGTTCGCGTCAGATGTCGGCGTCTGACCCGCACGCCATTTGTATGTGGTGTCTTGGGTCGCACCACAACTCCGTGGAGTGTGCCGCCTGCCGGCAGATGCGCCCAAAGTCCCTACGGGAGCGTCGGATGAAGCTCTTGGGCGCCCGGATTTCCCGCACGGCGTCTCCCCGACGTTCTCCGGTTGGTTCTTCTCTCCGCGTCCGCTCCCGGAGTCGATCCCGCGAACGTCGCTCTACAGGTAAGTTGAAGAAAAAGTCACGGAAGTCGAAGTCCTCGCCTCCACGTGACGATGGGGGCCATGGTTCCCGTTCCCTCACGGAGCCGTGCGCCCCGGAGTCAGCCTCCCTTTACCCGCCCTTTCCGGGTACTGGTGCGACTTGGCCCCAGATGGAAGCCTACTACAAGGCTCTGCACTCCATCTTTGGGTCACCTCCTCTCCCTGGCGCGCCTTCGGGTCCCACAGTGGAGGTAGGCATTCAGGTCGGGTACCAACCCCGATGGGCGTTTCAGCCCCACGGCGTGCCATTCTGCCTTGTCTCCGCATAGCCCCTGGCGGCTCCCTGCGTCGACATCATCGGCGCCGGCGGCCGAGTGCCTCGACTCCGGTTCCAGAGTCGTGCCGGCTTCAGGTCCTAACCCCGATGGGTGTTCCAGCCCCCCGCCGAGCCATTCTGCCATGTCTCCGCATAGCCCCTGGCGGCTCCCTGCGTCGACCTCGGCATTAGCGGCGCAGTGCCTGTCACCACCTGGTCCTCAGGCTCTGTCTCCGCGCCTCTCCATGGTGGATTCGACGCCTTTGCGGCGTCGGACCGGCGTTGTTCGATGCCGGAGCGGTCGCCGGCACCTGTCGGTTCTCCGCTTCCGGAGGACACAGCCGGGTATGCCCGGACTTGTCTCCACGCCAGTTGCCTCCAATGCCATGGGGGCAGTGGGCTCTTGTTCCTCCTCCTGTGGGACGTGTCAGCTTGCAACCGTCCCCTACAGATGGGCTATTGTCCCCCCCCACCACGCCCACTGAAGCTGGTGCTTTGTTTTTGAGGGATGTTCGTAGGGCTGCAGCTGTTTTACATTTGCACCCTCCTTCTGTCTCCTTGTCTTCCAACCCCTTATTGGATCTCCTCCACCAGGGTGCGGTAGATATTGAGCCCTTCCTGCCTTATAGCGGCTTATTGTTCAATGCCCTTTTCGGGACATGGGCACGGCCCTCTTCCGGAGATGCTGTCGACAGGGCTGTGGCGCATCGGCACCGTCCGGCCCCTGAGAGCCCAGCCTGTTTGTCCCTTCAGCCTGGGGCTTACGGCCTCGTAGTGCAGGTGTCTTTGGCCACGCAACCTTCCTCTCCACCTCTTATGCAGCCTCCTACTAGGGAGACTCGTTGGTTAGAGGCGTGTGGACGTGGCATTTTTGCGTCCTCTAGTTCAGCCTTACGTGCTCTAAACACGGCTTGCGTCTTTGCCCGGGCGTCTTCTGCCCTATGGGACTTGGTGGAGTGTCTTTTGCCTGCCCTCCCTGAGTGTACTCGCGCTGACGTAGCTCGTCTTCTTCACGAAGGCCGAGAGATGGCGCGCTTTACCGTTCGGTCCGCCGTTGACACTACCGATTCGGTGGGTCGGGGCAATGGCGAGGTCCGTTGCTTTGCGCCGCCATGCTTGGCTGCGCGACGGGGGTTTCCCCGAAAAAGTCTGTGACAGTCTCCGGGACTTACCATTTGATGGTGTGTCCCTGTTTGACGCACATACGGACTCTGCGGTTCACCGCCTTCTGTCTACCCTTCCGTAGTGTGTCTTGCTTCATGTTGGCCCTGGGTTCATGCTGTAATACCTGAACGGCCTAAGCGGCTTCTCGCCGTATTTGCTTTTTCATACAGCAGGTCAGCTGCTTATTTTTCTAAATCACTATGGCCTAGTGGTTCAGGTTGCACGCCCTTACCCCAAGGGTTATGTGTTCGGAACCTGTGGTTTCTGTGTTCCCAATTTACGTCCTCTGTCTGAGCTCACGCTCAAGAGGTGCCCCTTGTTCGGGTTGATGCTTACCCTATGTGGGGTATT
Source organism: Calotriton arnoldi (assembly GCA_963921515.1). Lineage (NCBI taxonomy): Eukaryota > Metazoa > Chordata > Amphibia > Caudata > Salamandridae > Calotriton > Calotriton arnoldi. The sequence continues at coordinate 3,047,701 of CAWUFW010000496.1, read as the reverse complement.
TGTTAGCTATTGTATAGCTGCCTTCTTCCCACAGCAGTCTTTGTACGCTTCTGTGGGGCCCTTTTTACTAGGTTGTTCTGCGGCTGTGCCTGTGCACCTTTACTGCTGCTGCATGCCCTCCCGGGGCCTTCTTGCGGTCCATTTGTTGGGCTCTCTCATAGTGGCTGCTGCTGGTCTGTGGCGCTCCCCTGCATCTCACTAACCCATTTCTTGAGGCCGGAAGGGCTTTCGGGTCCCTGCTGTCTCGTCTTGGTTCTTTCGCTGCGGCCGTTCCATCTGTGGACTGCCTATCACAGGGCCCTGTCGCTGTGTTCTATTACGAACAGTGACTGCTCCCTAGTATGCTCGCTCTCACAGGCTGGTGCGTTTTCCGGCACCTTTCCGTTAAACAGTTCTACTCTCCTATACCCGTGCTGCGTAGTCCTTTCATGTTTGGACTTCGCTCTCCGTGGCGGCATTCTGGCCCCAGACGTTGATGCTGTCATTGTCTTGTGCCTTGCTTTTTTGGCCACTTCCCCTGCCAGGGCTTTCCATTTCCCTGCTGCATTCCGCGCAGGTGTTGTCCTGTTTTTCCTTCCAGCTGCGGTTGCTACTCTCAGCGGGAGTGTTCTCCGACGAGCAGTGTTTTCTCTGGTGGAGTATTGTGCGTATATCCACTCTTGTTCCTCCGCAACGCGTTTCGTACTGTCTCCTTCCAGTACTGCTCGGCCTCCCTGTCTGTCTCACGGTAGCTAGTGGATCTTTCCTACCGCCTGTGGCTGTTGTGTCTGGCTCTGGGCCAGTACCACTGCTACGTAGCTGTTGGTGCTATGGTGTTTTTTCTTTCTCAACTCATCCACTGGGCTGGGCCCTGTCTTCTTTAGTCCTGTCCGGCGTACTACACACTCTCAGACCTCCCGCAGGCGTACTCTTCCTTGCGGTGGCTGTGGTCTTGTTCCTCACTTTCGTGAGCGTAAGTCTTCGACGTGTTAGTTTTGCCGGCTCTCTTTCACACGATACACCTATTAGTGCGTCTCTCGTGTCTCAGCTTTTGCTCCTGGCGCTTTATGGGGCCTTCTCCTTTCCATGGTGTGGTTCTGGCGGTACATGCGGTTTCTCTTGTGTACTTCTGTTCCCCACATTCGTGGCACTGGTTGTTGCCATTCTTCTCTGCGCTTCTGCCTTTTCATGTCCGCCCTTTCACATGTCCGGTGCATGGGCCACGGTGCATTAGCAGGTCTTGTGTTTCCCTTAACACTGCCTCATCCTGGGAGCCATCAGCATCCTTCCGCTGCTGTTCTCACTTCCACGGTGCTTCTGCATGTCCGTCCTGCCTGCTCGGACTCGGTCCATTCTTGTACCCTAGCTACACCTTTCTCTTTTGAAAGTCCATCAGATCCTGTGGATCCCTCATATTATACAATTGGTTCCTCCCCTTTTTCGGAAGGTATCCACTTTTATTCCGCACTGCCCTTCTGGTTCTGTGCTCACTTTCTCCTCTGTTTCACCAACAGGGATTTCCTGCCGGCCTCGGCAGCTTTAATGCCATTGCCTCTCATTGTTGGCCACTCCCTGTGGAGTATCCTAGTCCGGTGTTGGCCACTCTGGCAGTTCTGCCCCCACTGTGTTTAGCTGGCTGGTTGACACTTCTGTTCCCCTAACAACTTAGTGGGGTTCTCTCTCTCGCAGACCCGCCTCCTATGGGGTATGGCTTTGGTATCTATTCTAAGTTAAGGAATCTGCGGCTAGATGTCTCTATCAGATGTACGAGTTACTTACCTTCGGTAACGATGTATCTGGTAGAGACGTTGTCTAACCGCAGATTCCTGACGCCCACCCATCCTCCCCGATCTGCGAGGACCTGTTCAGGTGGGGTTTCTGCATTCGCCTCCCTTGGAGTGGTTTATCCTTCTACGGGGCGGTATCTTTCGCCACCCTCCCCGTCAGGCTTATTCTTTGGATTTACTTGTTCTGCTTCTCCCAATCTCATGCTTGGGCGATAGGTTCAGGTGGCCTTCTGCGTTTTTTCACATCAGTTTCCTCCAGTATGGGGCCTACTGGTGTTCTCTACCCTCCCACCCACCTTCTCCGTTGCCACTCCTACAGCCCAATAGCCTGTTCCTTAGTCCAATGGTTCTATCATAGGGGACAGAGTCTCCCTATTTCTTTCTTTAATCCTGTGGGTTGAGGCTTTCTTGCCTGTCGCTGTTGGCTCAATTCATTACTCCTTTTGCCTCAGGAGAGAGCATTCTCTCGCTTTTGTGGGGTTGCTTTTCATTCCCTTCATCCCGTGCAGACTTTCTGTCGTCTGCCTCGGTCTCCTTTTTATACATCTATTTCCCTCAGGGGTGACATTCACTTCGCTTTTGCGAAATAGCTTCTCCATGTATTGCTCTGCTCTTTCCTTTTCAACACCTTTCAGTCAACAGTGCTTCTCACTGCTGTTCATTCGCACACTGTTCCCATACTCTCTCAGTTTTGCTGGGGGCTCCGCGTTGTGGCGCGGAAAAGTTCCTCCGAAGAAAACTGACGTCAGCGCACCGGGGGGGTCCTATGTAGCTCCACTGACGTCATGTCCGGGGACGACGTCAGGGCGGAGCCGGGCGGCGCCGCCCCACGGCGCGCAGAGGTAGTGCTGCGCAAAATTTTTCCAGATCCAGTCTGACGCCTGGGGATATTCTAAGTTAAGGAATCTGCGGCTAGACAACGTCTCTACCAGATACATCGTTACCGAAGGTAAGTAACTCGTACATCTGCAGTTCACAGTGGGCCAGGAACATTTTCAGTTTGCAGTGCTCCCTTTTGGCCTTACCCCTCAAGTGTTCATGAAAGTGGTGGGGGTGGTCACAGCATACCTTTGGAGGTTGGGTGTACCAGTCTACCCCTACCTCAGTTTTTGAATGCGGGCTAGTCTCGGGTGGTCGGAGACCACCTTCAGAAGACTGAACTTACCAACATCGTTGAAGTTCACTATCAACGTGCCGGGGGGGTCCTATGTAGCTCCACTGACGTCATGTCCGGGGAAGACATCAGGGCGGAGCCGGGCGGCGCGCAGAGGTACTGCTGCGCAAAACTTTTCCAGATCCAGTCTGACGCCTGGGGATATTCTAAGTTAAGGAATCTGCGGCTAGACAACGTCTCTACCAGATACATCGTTACCGAAGGCAAGTAACTCGTACATCTGCAGTTCACAGTGGGCCAGGAACATTTTCAGTTTGCAGTGCTCCCTTTTGGCCTTACCCCTCAAGTGTTCATGAAAGTGGTGGGGGTGGTCACAGCATACCTTTGGAGGTTGGGTGTACCAGTCTACCCCTACCTCAGTTTTTGAATGCGGGCTCGTCTCGGGTGGTCGGAGACCACCTTCAGAAGACTGAACTTACCAACATCGTTGAAGTTCACTATCAACGTTCCAAAGTCAAACCTGACTCCTTTTCAGATTCTCCGAATTATCTGAGCCATCCTGGATGCAGTTTTGCACCTTTTCCGTGGAGCAGAAAGTCCAAGTTGTTAGAGCTAAGATCCCAGTGTTTCAGCCTGTGCCTTGAATCTCAGTGAGAATAGCATTGCCACTGCAGGGACAATTGGCATCCTGCTAGTCAACCACACCAAATAGCACATGGGAACTCTGCATTGGGATCTGAAGTCCCAATGGTTACAGCACCAGGGGAACCTATCAGATTCCATCCAGGTCTCATCGAAGAGTGCAAAAAGATCTGCAATGATGGCTGCTAGACCGTGATTGGGCCAGTAGCTAACTCATCTCCTTAACCCACTTATAGCTCACAGTGTCTACAAATGCACCACTACTGGGCTTCTAGGAGAGGACTCTGCTCTCCGATTGAAACCCACTTCCATATCAGTTTGTTAGAGTTGCCCTGCAATCCACTTGGCGTTGATTGCCTTCCTACCATCTATCAAAGGGAGGCAAACACAGGCACTTATAACCCCCTCCATTTGGTACTGCCAGAAGCTGGGCAGAGTGGAGTCCTGGTCCTGTGCAAGGAGTCTCTGCGCTTATAGAAGTGGTGAACCAATTCAGTTGCCAATGCCTAGTGGATCTCGAATGGCGTTTGCACCCAGAGGTGGTGCAGAGCGTTGTTCATCAACGGGAAGACCCCTGGCTTGGTCTTTTTGCTACTGCTCAGAACACGTTAAGTCTGCATTTTTGCACGTTAGAGTTCTCAAGAAAGCTCTCTGAGATGCATTGTGCCTAGAGTGGAGTTCCAGACTCCTGTATGCCTTCCCGCCTCTACCACTTCTGGCTCCAGTTCTGAAGAAGACTGACCGCGCCCAAGTTATTTTAGGGGCTGCAGCTTGGGCCAGGAGGGTGTGGTTTCCAGAACTTCTGGACATCAGCATCTGTCTCTGATCAGGCTGCCAGGCATAGATCTATGAAATCTGTCCGCTGAGCTGGACAAGTTTGAGGCTTGGTGCGGCAACTGCCAGATAGACCCACTACACGCTAAGCTGTATGAAGTGTTTGTTTTGTGATTGGCCCAGCAAGGACTTGGGGTGCGTACTGTTAATGGCTAATGGTTTTCTTGCAGCTTTTTCGTTTAAATCCCCTGTTGCCCTTAGATTTCTTAAAGGTTGACAACATATGTTTCCACCAAAGCACTTTGTAATGCCACATTGGGGCTTGAATTGTATTCTCAATTTTCTAATGTGCTCCCCATTTGAGCCAATGCACAGTTGTCCACCACTTCGCTTGACCCTGAAATTGGTCTTCGTAGTTGCAGTAATGTCTGCTCTGCACATGAGTGAGTTGCAGGCACTCTCCTTTCAGCCACCTTACTCAACACTTTTTCCAGACAAACTGATGCTGAGAAATCTAGAAGCATTTCTGCCAAAAGTGGCAACATCTTTCCATGTAGGGCTGGCTATCACCCTTTGGACTTTGTTTACCCCACCTCACCCCTCGAAGGAGGAGAGATTCCATAGTTTGGATCCCAAGAGAGTCCTCCATTTCAACATTGAGAGTACCAGGCACCATCCGGCAGGTTTTTCTGCAGCAAAGAAGGGCAAGGTTGTGCAGAAAAGAAGCATCTCTTTGTGGGTAGTCCTCTGCATTATAATCTGCTACATTCTAGCGAAGGAGCAGCCACCTGAAGGATTAAGGCCTCTGTCCACTCTAGCCAAGGTTTCTACTACTGTGCCTGCACATGGAGTGCCTGTCCTAGGTTTGTCAGCCTGCTACAAGGGTATCCAAGCACACATGCTCATGAATTTCTATTTTCTTGACCGTTGAGTCCATCAGGATTGGCATTTTGCCCGTTCAGCCCTGCATGACTTTTTGGTAGGAGCCATTCCACAGTCACACCACCTGGAAAGGTACTGCTTTAGTATCTGTTCACAAGGGTGAGGAAACTGCGGTTAGATATATCTACCAGAAGAACAAGTTGCTTACCTTTGGTAATGTAGTTTCTGGTAGTTACTCTAACCACAAATTACTCATTGCCCTCCCACCTCCCCTTTCTGTTGAATGGACTGGTCCATCTAAAAAGACCCCAAACTAGAGATTTGCTCATTGGTCAAGCCAGTTTGCTGGGGGGGCCTCCGCATCTGAGAGCACGGACAAGCCTCCGAATGCAACAAACGTCAGCGCACCTGGGTAGTGCTTATATAAGGCCTTGCTAGTCACTTCCGTTGCGGAACAATATCTGTGAGGAGCCACACTACACCACTCATCGGCTCGCAGCAGTACTGCTTTTGAGTATCCAGATCCAGTCTAATGCCTGGGAGAATATTCAGAAGGTGAGCAATTTGTAATTAGAGTATCCCCCAAAAAGAGCCTTACCAAAGGTAAGCAACGTGTTGATTTGGCTGTCCTTGGCATATCATCCAACAACAAATTGACCAAACTTTGTATTTACACAGGTAAGCATGTGTTGCTGAAGCAAAAGCAGTAATCCCATCAGTGGTAATCATCCATCAGCAGCTAGCTAAAAAACAGAATGCAAAAAATATTTCCTGTATTACCTAATTCAGAAATACTACAAAGGTTTCTTCCAAAGCCTCACTGCTTATTGCAGGGTTGCCAATTTATGAGCGCTTGTTGTGAGTTTTTATCTAACAAGCTCTAAAAATTCCTTTTATATACTTCATTCTCAAGTTCTGTTACAGGAGTAACATTTGGAATAAAACATTTTATATGCAGCTAACCAATCATTTATGGGATCCAATGCCCCACACGACTATAAAAAATAAGTAGGTCAATTAAAAAGCCTGACCAGCCTTTATCCAGACATTTTGACAAAACAGACCAAAATGAAGATTTTTCTCCTTCACCTTGTCATCGACAGAATTACTGGACCACATCAAGAAGCACCAGTGATCATAGCACCTGATCACTACATATCACAGAACGGCATTAATTCTACATCTGAAAATTAACGGACAATGATTTTTGGATCGAACCTACAAGACTGTGCAAGTAGGCTTACCAAAAACTTACAGTGGGCTTAAAGCCTGCTCATTGCTTACAATTGGATGGCTTTACTGTCACACTAATTTGCTTGCATCTTATTTGATGGCTTGTCTTGTCAACCTTGTTTGTCTCTCCCCTGGAGCATAACTTCTTATGTCCTTCCACTGCTCACTTTTAGGAACTGCTTTTTTTCTTGTTTAAGCATTCCAGAAGAGTGGCATGTGTTTTTCAGCTGTCACCCTCAAGTGCTTCTTTCTCCCACCTGCCCTCCGTGTTGCGGTCTCATCTGTGAGCTTATCTCCCCGTCTTCGTGTTGCTTTCTGTAATGTCTCTCTCCCTTTGCTCCTGTGTTCTCCTCGTGTGCATCTCTCCTGCCATCCTTTTTGCTCCCTCAGTAAATTTTAAAAAAAAGGTGCCCATGTCAGACCTGCGCCATGACAGTGCTCGAGTCTACAAAATGATGCAGCTGTGTAATTGTGCCTTTTTTTGGTACTGTACAACATCATATTTTTGCCAGTCCTGTACAGCATGACCAAAAGATATAAGCAGAGCTTATAGGTCTCAAAGGGGAGACCTATAAGCAAAGTTGTTGAAAACAGATTGCTGCCAGTTGAGCATTCAGTTAGAAAGAAAACATGTCCTAGCTCAAATGGGCAGCAGCTGAAAAACTGTAGTGGCAATACGCTTTTATTCTTCTGTGAATTAATCGGCCTGAATCATTTCTTTATTGGACATTTAATTTCGTATCATTTTGAATTCAGATCTTTGTCATGTTTTCTTGATGAGCCACATTTTAGGTCTCGCCTGGGCAGCACATGCGCAATCTCTTGAGGCATGCTGTATCTACTCTATGGGCTTTCAGCACACCCATCCGTTTTCATTCGTTCCTTCATGTGTCTTTCAAAATTCCTTTGTTTTCGTTGGTGAATAGTTTACATTTGTCCCTTCTTTTGCTCATGCCTTTGAGACTGATCCTGTTACATGGATCACTTCACTGATGGCCATATAAAGTTTTGGCGCACTCGTTTTTCTTTTGCCTTGACTTGTTTGGCTTTCCGAACGCTCTCAGCTGAGGGCTGCAAATCATGTCCTTATCTTGTTTTCCACTGTCTTTAGTTTCACATGCACATTTTCAGCCAGAGGCTGTTTTTCATCTTATAACATTTTTGGTTTCATAAGCTCAAACATCCAAACCTTAAATAATATACTTACTTAATGGAAGTGTAGTTTAAGAAGACGGCGAACAGTAGGATCAACCTATTTACAGTGTGCTTTTGACAGCGTGATTATTTGGATAAGTATAAAGAGGTAAACGTGCTGTTATTGCTACGTTTTATGAAAATGGAAGCAGCTTTAAGTAGCGTGCTTTCAACTTTTGATGACTTCTTTGAGGTTTCAATCGTTGATGAAATAAACCCAATGTCAAGAGATGTCTCCTTGTGCTCTCCAAATGTGGCATGTAATGTGAGGTTACTTAACAATATATCCTGCAGGTAGACAGTGCAGCACCACCTCAGCATCAGTGCAGCACCACTTCAGCACCGGTCAGCGTCACTCAGCACTACTTCAGCAGCACTACCGCAGCACTACCTGAGCATCACTCATCTGCACCTGAGCACCACCACAATAGCACAGCACCACAGCAGCATCACTCAGCCCCAGCTCAGCACCGCCTCTGCACCAGTGCAGCACCACCTCACTATCAGCACAGTAATACCTCAGCATCAGTGCAGCACCACCGCAGCACAGCATCACTTAGCGCCCCACCAGCATCACTTAGCACCACCTCAGCACCAGCGCATCTCCTCAGCATCACTCCACAGCACCACCTCCGCATTAGTGCACCACCACCAGTGCAGCACCAACTCCACACCGGCACAGCCCCACCACAGCATCAGTGCAGCACCACCTCAGCAGCAACTCTGCACCAACACCTTCAGCATTAGCGCAGCACCATCTCAGCAGCAGCACCGCACCACCTCAGCACAGCACCACCAGTACATCACTAACTCGGCACCAGTGCAACACCACCTCACTACAGCCAGCCAACATCAGCACAGCACCACCTCTGCATCAGTGCATTATGACCAGATCAGCCTTCCTCAGCAACAGATCAGCCCACCTCAGCACCACCGCAACCCCACCTCAGCACAGCGCAACCCCACCTCAGCAGCAATTCCGCACCAATGCAGCATCACGTCAGCGCAGGACCACCTCAGCATCAGCGCAGCATCACCTCAGCACAGCACCAACTCAGCACTACCTTAGCACCAGCTCAGCACCACCTGAGCACTAGCTCAGTACCTCCACCTCCGCATCACTCAGCTCCACCTCAGCATCACCTGAGCACCACCACAGCACCGCATCAGCGCAGCACCATCTCTGCATCAGCACAGCACCACCTCCTCATCAGTGCACCACCACCAGAGCTGCACCACCTCAGCACCAGCGCACCACCACCTCAGCACCAGCACAACCCCACCTCACTACCAGCGCAGCACTACCTCAGCGCACCACCCCCTCCACATCAGGGCACGATCAGCACAGCATCACTCTGCGCCACCTCACCACCAGCACAGCATCACATCAGCACAGCACTCCCTCCGCATCAGTGCACCACCACCAGCACAGCCCCACCTCAGCACCAGCGCAGCCCCACCTCAGCAGCAACTCCGCATCAGCACAGCACCACTTCAGCATCTGCTTAGCACCAACTCAGCATCACTCAGCACCGCCTGAGCACCAGCGCAGCACCACTACCACAGCATCACTCAGCACCACCACAGCATCACTCAGCACCACCAACTCAGCACCATCTTCTCATCAGTGCACCACCAACTCCGCATCAGCGCAGCACCACCTCAGCACCACCTGAACATCAGCACAGCACCACCTCGGCATCATTGCACCACCAGTAGTGCACCACCAGCGCAGCCCCACCTCAGCACCAGTGCAACCCCACCTCAGCAGCGACTCGGCATCACTCAACACCACCTCAGCACAGCACCACCAACTCAGCATCAGCGCAGCACCATCTCAGCACCACCTGAACATCAGCACATCACCATCTCAGCACAGCACTCCCTCCGTATCAGTGCACCACCACCAGCACAGCTCCACCTCAGCACCAGTACAGCATCACCTCAGCATAGCACCAACTCAGCACCACCTGAGCACAGCACCACCTCCTCATCAGTGCACCACCAACTCAGCATCAGGTCAGCAGCACCTGAACATCAGCACAGCACCACCTCGGCATCATTGCACCACCAGTAGTGCACCACCACCAGCGCAACCCCACCTCAGCAGCCACTCTGCATCACTCAGCACCACCTCAGCACAGCACCACCAACTCAGCATCAGCGCAGCACCATCTCTGCACCACCTGAACATCAGCACATCACCATCTCAGCACAGCAATCCCTCCGCATCAGTGCACCACCACCAGCACAGCTCCACCTCAGCACCAGTACAGCATCACCTCAGCATAGCACCAACTCACCATCACTCAGCACCACCTGAGCACAGCACCACCTCATCAGTGCACCACCAACTCAGCATCAGGGCAGCACCAGCTCAGCACCACCTGAACATCAGCACAGCACCACCTCCGCATCAGTGCACCACCGCCACCAGTAGTGCACCACCACCAGCGCAGCCCTACCTCCGCACCAGCACAACACCACCTCAGCAGCAACTCAGAATGAGCGCCGCACCACCTCAGCAGCAACTCAGCATCAGTGCAGCACCACCTCCACATCAGCGCAGTATCAGCACAGCATCACCTCAGCCCAGCACCACCTGAGCACCAGTGCAGGACCACCACTACAGCATCACTCAGCACCACCTCAGCACAGCACCACCTCAGCATCAGTGCACCTCCACCGTTAGTAGTGCACCACCACCAATGCTGCACCAACTCAGCATCAGCGCAGGATCACTTCTGTATCAGCAAAGCACCATCTCAGCATCAGCACAGCACCACCTCTGCATCAGTGCCCCACCTAAGCACTGGCGCAGCCCCACCTCCGCACCAGCGCAGCAATTCAGCACCACTTCGGAATCTGCGTAGAACCACCTCATAATCAGTGCAGCATCACCTCAGCACAGCACCAACTCAGCATCACTCAGCACCATCTGAGCACCAGTACAGCACCACCACCTCAGCATCACTCCGCACCACCTCAGCATCACTCCGCACCACCTCAGCATCACTCCGCACCACCTCAGCATCACTCCGCACCACCTCAGCATCACTCCGCACCACCTCAGCATCACTCCGCACCACCTCAGCATCACTCCGCACCACCTCAGCATCACTCCGCACCACCTCAGCATCACTCCGCACCACCTCAGCATCACTGCACCACCTCAGCATCACTCCGCACCACCTCAGCATCACTCCGCACCACCTCAGCATCCCTCCGCACCACCTCAGCATCACTCCGCACCACCTCAGCATCACTCCGCACCACCTCCGCATCACTCCGCACCACCTCAGCATCACTCTGCACCACCTCAGCATCACTCATCACCAGAGCAGCACCATCTCCGCATCAGCACAGCACCATTTCAGCATCAGCACAGCACCATCTCAGCATCAGCACATCACTATCTCAGCATCAGCACAGCACCATCTCTGCATCAACATCAGCACCGCCTCCGCATTAGTGCACCACCACCAATGCAGCACCAACTTAGCATCTGCACAGCCCCACCTCAGCAACATTTCAGCACCAACGCAGCACCACTTCAGCATCAGCACAGCACCACCTCAGCATCATTGCATATGTCCCCCATAACAAAAAAAGCTATAGCAAACGAGAATTACAACAGGCAGGAAGAAGTTGCCAGCATTGCAAGGACAAAAAAACTAGAAGATATTTTTTATATTCTTTTTTTGATAGGGTCGTTCAGTTGTACATAATGTCTTCTTGGGTGTATATATAAGGGAACAAAACATGCTTAACACTTTTTTACTATAACTTTTCAACATGCTGCACAGCAGTCACAATGCTCTACAACATAGTTTAAAGACACTGGCAAAGCCAGTAGCACTGGCTAAACACTTATAAGGTCCCAAAGGCAAAACCTATTGGCTATGCCAATGCTTGTTTTGATTTTTTTATTAACTGCATCACAGGTTTGGCTGCTTTTATTGTACAAAAAATGGTTCCAAAACTCACATTTCACTGGACTGAAGTCATGCATGTGAACAATTTCCCATAATTGGTGGACATGAAATCCACATAGTCTCAGACCAATTCCTCTCACTCCGCTAATTCGTCACTTAGTAAGCTAGTGCATTTGTACCATGACTACACCAAACCACTCTGTTAAGCATCTCCATTGTCATTTGCCTAATCAGCGTCATCTTTATGAAAGGTTAATACTTGTGGTCCAAATCATTGTTCAATGCTTTTACATAATAGTACATCTCCCACCGGGCCGGTCCAGTGAAGTATGTCAGAGCATCATTGTCTACAGTCATTTTGTCTGTTCATCCAGTTTTTCATTTCTGATAGAGACAATTCCATAGTACCTCTGCGGGCCAGAAGGTGGCACCCTGAAGCTCAGCTCTGCCCTGTAGCCCCTTTAAGCGCTAGAAGTGATATGTGTTTTTTTTTATAGGTGCCACCCCTGTGCTCTGATGTCTGTTCCTTTCTTTCCGGGCCTCTTGATGCAGATTCGTTCCTCTCTGAGGCTGCTTCTTGCATTTTTTTTCCCTCCAATTTTTTTTACGTTGTGCTAGGGATGTCATTCCTTAAGATGACAGATTTTAAGCCCTGTAAGGACTGTCGCAAACAGAAGTCTGACAGATCCCCCACCAAAGTTGCCTGTGGTATCTGAAAGAGACACGTTAGTGATAGATTCCTTACCTTAGAATATCCCCAGGCGTCAGGCTGGATCCGGAAAGTTTTGCGTAGCAGTACCCTTGCGCGTCGGTAGGCGGCGTCGTGCGGCTCCGCGTCCGTCGTCGGCGTCGTGATCGCCGGGATGACGTCGCGGGCAGCACTTAGGCGCCGCCCCTGCGCGCTGGCGTCAGTTCTTCTTTTCCGCGCCAGCAAGCGCAGATCCGGGAAGAGCAGTGCCCTGGTCAATTTTTGACCATTATTTTTGGTGATTTTTTCACTGTTTTTCCATCTTTAAGGTGTCGTAGGGATGCCCGGCTTCAAGCGATGCGGCGCCTGTGCGCGGATGATGTCCGTCACCGACCCGCATTGGGAGTGTCTCTTCTGCCTCGGCCGAGGCCACGACACCGAGTCTTGTCCCGAATGCCAGGCCCTCAACCCGAAAGCTTTGCGAGAGCGGTCTCGAAAGCTCCTTGAGGCCCGGCATTCGGCTCCACGGAGGCCCCGGTCGCGTGAGAGGTCCAGGGGTCGCTCGCGGAGTGCACACCGGTCGTCGGCGTCGAAGTCTTCTTCGTCCGGTAAGTCTAAGCACAAGAAGTCCAAGAAGCATCGTCGCTCTCGGACTTCGCCTCGCCGGTCTCGCGACTCGGCTGAGGCCCCTCCCGGCACCGTCCCCGCCCCCGCGGCCCCGGACTTGCCTGTGGAGTCGCCCCCGTCATACCCGCCCTTCCCGGGTTCGGGGCGGATCCGGCCAAGGTACAGGAGTTCCTGTCGGCCATGGCCCGCCTCTTCGGGCCTTCAGGCCCCTCCGGTGCGCCTTCGGGCCCCGCGGGCCCTGATGGGGTTGCTCCGGCGTCGCCGGCGGCTCCGGCTCCGGCGTCGCCCGGGCCTCCAGCCTCGATCCCGGCTCCGGCTTCGGCCCCGGCCTCGATCCCGGCTCCACAACCCCCATCGACGCCGGTCGACCTCACCGACACCTCCGCCGGCGCCGATGTCTCCGGTGCCGTTCTCGACGCCGCCCTGGGCTCCGGGCGGCGTCGTCCCCAGTTCCTTCCGGCTCCGGACATGGACCCGGAGCGACGTCGCTCGACGCCGGCTCCGGCGCCGATGGGACCTTGGGTCCCAAATGTTCCTCCTCCTCCTTATTTTGAACCAGAGGAGGACCAGGAGGACTGGGAGGGGTCTGATGACCCTCTGACTCGCAACTGTCAGTATGATGAGGACTGGACAGAGAGTCTAGGGGAGGCCAGTGGTCTGGATACTTCTCCTGACACTGGCATGCTGTCTCCTCCCGTGGCTACGGAGGAGGGGCCAATTTTGAGTACGGTGTTGCGTAGGGCTGCTGGGGCCTTACGTCTCCAGCTCCCTACTTTGACGGTCAAGCCTAACATCTTGACCGAGGTGCTTCAGCCGGCAGCCTCCTCTGCGGAGACTGTGCTGCCGTTTAACGACGCCCTCACAGACGTTCTTTTGGGCGCCTGGTCCAAGCCCAACACAGGGGCTCCTGTGGATCGGAACGTGTCACGACGCCATCGCCCCGCTCCGGGCGACCCCCTGTTTCTTTCTGTCCACCCCACTCCTGAGAGCTTGGTTGTCCAAGCCTCCGCTTCCCAAACCGCCTTCCCTACCGCTCCTCCGGATAGGGAATCCAAACGCCTGGATCAGTTTGGGAAGAAAGGTTTTCTTCCTCCAGTGCTGGCTTGCGGTCCGTTAACACCGCTTGTCTTTTGGGCCGATATACCCACTCTCTGTGGGATTCGGTGGCGGATGTTTTGCCCCAGTGCCCTGAGGAGGTCCAGGCACTGCTTTCCCCGCGCCATTGCGGAAGGAAGGGATGCGGCCAAATACACTATCCGTTGTGGCCTTGACACCGCCGACTCGCTGGGCAGGTCCATTGCAACGACGGTGGCGCTCCGCCGCCACGCCTGGCTGAGAACCACTGGTTTTCAGGGGATGTCCAGAATACTCTCATGGACATGCCCTTTGATGGAGTCGGTCTTTTTGGGTCCAAAGCAGACCATGCGTTGGAGCGCTTTAAGGACTCACGGGCTACTGCCAAGTCCCTGGGCCTTTCTGCTACACGCCCTCCGCTGCCTTCTGCTTTTCGCCCCTATCGTGGCCACGGTAGGGGCGCCCCTTCACGTCAGCAGCCCAGCCACCGGCCCGCGCAGCAGGCGTCTTCGCGTGGCCGAGGACGTGGATTCCGCCGTGGCGGATCGGGCAACCAGCGTGCGGGTCAGGCCACCACCTCCAACCCGTCCGCGGCCTCCAAGCCCTCCTAGTCCCTCCTTTCAGGTGCACGGCACGCCAGTAGGGGCAGGGTCCGCCATCACCTTCCCCACTGGCGCACCATCACCTCGGACAGGTGGGTCTTGGACATTGTCCGAAGGGGCTACTCCCTCCCCTTCGAGACCACCCCCAGCCATGCCACCTCAATTCCACCGCATGTCAGGGGATCACTTGGTGCTTCTACAGAAGGAAGTCACGGCCCTCTTGACCAAGAGGGCCATCGAGCATGTTCCGACCCCAGAAGTAGGGCGTGGTTGCTACTCCCACTACTTTCTGGTGCCCAAAAGGACAAGGAGGACATGCGTCCTATCTTGGACCTCCGGAACGTCAATCGCTTCCTCCGGAAGGAGAAGTTCAAGATGCTCACCCTAGCTCAGGTCTTGACTGCCCTCGCCCCAGGAGACTGGTTGGTAGCGTTGGACTTGCAGGACGCGTATTTCCACATCCCCGTCCTGCCGGCCCACCGGCGTTACCTTCGGTTCACGGTAGGCCCCGAGCATTTTCAGTTCACCGTGCTCCCCTTTGGCCTTACCAGTGCCCCTCGGGTGTTCACGAAAGTGATGGCGGTGGTCGCAGCTCATCTGCGCCGGGCAGGGGTTTCAGTCTTCCCCTACCTCGACGACTGGCTGCTGAAGGCGGGCTCGTCCCAGGCAGTCGTCTCCCACCTCCAGACTACGGCCGAACTCCTGCACTCGCTGGGGTTCTCCATCAATGTGCCGAAGTCGCATCTGATTCCTTCTCCACAGCTCCTTTTCATCGGAGCAGTTCTGGACACGACGCAGTTTCGGGCCTATCCTCCCGAACGGCGAGTCCGGGATATTCAGGCTATGATTCCGATCTTTCGGCCTTTATCCTGGGTTTCGGTAAGGATGACCCTGAGGCTGCTGGGCCTCATGGCCTCCTGCATCCTGCTGGTCAATCATGCCAGATGGCATATGCGGGCTCTGCAGTGGGACCTGAAGTTCCAGTGGGCGCAGCACCAGGGCGACCTGTCCGATCACGTCCAGATCTCGGAGGGGACTGCAAAACAGTTGCAGTGGTGGCTCTCGAACCGGCAATGGGTCATGGGCAGATCCCTCTCCCTTCCCCAGCCAGAGCATACAGTTGTGACGGACGCGTCCCTTCTGGGATGGGGCGGTCACATGGGAGAGGCGGAGATCAGAGGCCTCTGGTCTCCGGCGGAGTCCCGGCTCCATATCAACCTTCTGGAGCTCCGGGCGATCCGGCTTGCACTCAAGGCATTCCTTCCTCTGTCAAAGGGAAGGTAGTGCAGGTGTTCACAGACAACACCACCGCCATGTGGTACTGCAACAGACAGGGCGGGGTGGGGTCTTGGACCCTTTGTCAGGAGGCTCTGCGCCTCTGGACATGGCTGGAACATCAGGGCATGTTCCTGATGGTTCAACACCTGGCAGGTTCTCTGAACGCCAGGGCGGACGAACTCAGCCGCAGGTGCATGATGGATCACGAATGGCGTCTTCACTCGGAAGTGGCGCAAGGACTCTTTCTACAGTGGGGAGAGCCTTGGTTAGATCTATTCGCCACCGAAGAGAACGCGCAATGTCATCAGTTCTGCGCGTTGGAATTTCCAAGGCGGCACTCGCTCGGCGACGCTTTCGTCGCCGAGTGGAGTTGCGGTCTGTTGTACGCCTTTCCGCCTATACCACTTCTACCCAGAGTGTTGAAGAAGATTCGGCACGACCGGGCCCAAGTCATTCTTGTGGCTCCGGACTGGGCTCGAAGAGTTTGGTATCCCGAGCTACTCAATATGAGCATAGATCCCCCGATCCGTCTGCCTCTTCGGGAGGATCTTCTGTCGCAGCAGCAGGGGACGGTCCTCCACCCGAACCTGTCCAGTCTACACCTGCTTGCGTGGAGATTGAGCGGCGGCAGTTGATTCCTTTCGACTTGCCTCCCGGAGTTTGTGATGTGATTCTGGCAGCCAGGCGTCCCTCCACTAAGGTGGTATACGCCTGCAGGTGGAACAAATTTGTGGCATGGTGCACAGCAAAGGCTGTGGATCCCCTTTCTGCCCCTCTTTCTGAGGTCCTTCTGTTCCTTCTCTCTCTGGCCCAACAGGGTTCTGCCCTGGGTACCATCAAGGGTTATCTTTGTGCTATCTCGGCCTTCCTCAGGCTCCCTGATCAGCCCTCCCTGTTCAAGTCCCCTGTTGTTAACAGGTTCTTGAAAGGCATTACTCACCTCTTCCCTCCTGTTCCGTTTGTAATGCCTCAGTGGGACTTGAACTTGGTTCTTACCTTTTAATGTGCGCTCCCTTTGAGCCTCTGCATAACTGTCCTCTTCGTCTTCTGACTCTGAAGACAGCCTTTCTGGTGGCCATCACCTCCGCTCGGCGGGTGAGTGAGCTCCAGGCTCTATCTTGCAAACCTCCCTTTCTGTCTGTTCATCCAGACAAGGTTGTTCTTCGGACGCGTCCGTCCTTCTTGCCAAAGGTGGTTACTGCTTTCCACATTGGGCAGACCATCACTTGCCCACCTTCTTTCCGCCTCCGCATCCTTCCAGAGAGGAAGAGAGGCTCCACCGTCTGGACCCAAAACGTGCGCTCTCTTTTTATATTGACCGCACCAAACTCTTCCGGGTGGATGACCAGCTCTTTGTTGGCTACGTGGGCGCCAAAAGGTCGGGCGGTGCACAAGAGGACCATCTCCCGCTGGGTTACCTTGTGCATCAAGGCCTGCTATTCTTTGGCTAAAAGGAACCTCCTGTTGGGCTGCGTGCCCATTCCACCAGGGCAACGGCTGCTACCACGGCCTTGGGCCGCGGTGTTCCGCTGCCGGTTATCTGTCAGGCGGCTACGTGGGCCTCGCTGCACACGTTTACTAAGCATTACTGCCTTGACAGTCAGGTCCGGAGGGACGGCTTCTTTGGCCGTTCTGTCCTCCAGGACTTCCTTGTCTGATCTTTGTTCGCAGACCCACCACCGGGGTTGGTATTGCTGGGGTATCTATTCTAAGGTAAGGAATCTATCACTAACGTGTCTCTTTCAGATGCACAAGTTACTAACTTGTGTAACGATATATCTGTAAGAGACAGTAGTTAGTGATAGATTCCTTACCGCCCACCCATCCTCCCCGTTCTGCGAACTGATTTCTAGGGTTAAGGACATCCCTTTCAGGGCCCTAGTATTTTTCAGACACCTGTGTCAGCTTCTTGCATGGCTCTGCGTTCCTGGCGCGGAAAGTCGTGTACAGAACTGACGTCAGCGCGCAGGGGCGGCGCCTAAGTGCTGCCCGCGACGTCATCCCGGCGATCACGACGCCGACGACGGACGCGGAGCCGCACGACGCCGCCTACCGACGCGCAAGGGTACTGCTACGCAAAACTTTCCGGATCCAGCCTGACGCCTGGGGATATTCTAAGGTAAGGAATCTATCACTAACTACTGTCTCTTACAGATATATCGTTACACAAGTTAGTAACTTGTGCGTTTAGGGTCGAGCCACAACTCCAAGATCTGCAGAGACTGTGTATCAATGAACCCGAAGGCCATCAAGGGACATGAGGTAAAACTTTACGCGAAAAGCACAAGAAGACACAGCACCTGGACTGCTCCAAGTCCTATTCCAAGTCAAAAGCTTGTTCCTGGTCCCACTCCCAGAGCTGACAGAGCCGCTGTTGACGCAGGTCTTACGCTAAATCCTCAGGTAAGCACAAGAAACATAAGAAGTTGAAGTGGAGTTCCACTCCTTTGCGCCTTTCCAACTCCCGTGATGAAGAGCGGGGGTGACGCCAATGGTCCCAGTCCTGTTTCCAAAGTTCGCCGACTTCGTAGCTGGTACCTGCACAACCCCAGTTTCCGGGGCATTCAGCCATGCCACGCCAGATCGAAAAGTTTCACTCCGCTATGCTCTGGCTCTTCAGACCTCTACCACCTTCCTCTGGCGCACCTTCAGGCTCCATGGAGCCGAGAGACCTTTCACCTGGATTACCGTCGGCGGGTTCACCCTCCACACCAGCTGGACTCTTTGAGCCGCATCTGCCCCAGCTCTAGTACCGACACAGCGCCCATTCCCATTCTAGGCCTGGGTATGTCGATGCAGACTTCACTGCCTGAAGAAGTGGCCCAGATTGTCATTGCCGACTTGATGCCGGTCCAAATTTGACTGACATCACCACAGAATCCTAGAGAGGTTTCTGCACTTGCCTTACCACAAGGCAGGCCATACTATTTACACTCTTTTCGGAATGGACTCTGATAACAATTATAACCAGGATGAGGCGTTCACTCAGCCCTATGCCAATGACAATTGGTATGAGCGCTTGCAAGATGCTAGTGGGCTAGACACTTTTCCAGTCAGCCCTTTTCTTTCCTTCTAGCTAGGCCACGGAAGAATCTGCATCCTACACCATGGTTATGCGTAGGGTAGTTGAAGTCTTTGACCTCCACATCATGGAGCTGTAAATAAACGCCCTGACAGAAGTCCTGCAGCCTGGCCAGACTACTTTTGAGCCTCTACAATGTTTTAATGAGCCCTTAACGGATACCCTACAAGGGGCTTAGGTTAAGCCTTGTACTGGCTCTCCTGTTAACTGGCAAATTGCCAGACGCCATTGCCCTGCTTCAGACGACTTGGCCTTTTTCTTGCAGCACCCCTCTCCTGAGAGTCTTGTGGTACAAGCTTCCACTAGATAGACCAACCCCAAAAATTTCCCTATCACTCCCCCAAAAGATAATCAAAGAGTGAGACTTCGGGAAATGCTTATTCTCCTTGGCCCATTTGGCCCTTCGGTAATTTAACGCCTCCTGTTTGCTGGGTCACTATACTCATGCCTTTTGGGACTGTGTGCACAAGTCCTCCCAGGTGTTCCAGAAGACTTTCTCCCTGTTCTGTCACAGGCCAATTCAGGATGGCATATTTCAGCCAAGTTCACAATTCGTTGTGGCTTGGACACCACAGACTCCGTTGGACCGGCTATAGGCACCAGTGTTGACATTAGTATCATGCATGGCTACGATCGACCTATGATGGACTTTGTTCTCAGGTGATATCCAGTCTTCCCTGATGGACATGCTGTTCAATGGGACTGGCTTGTTTTTGCGCAATGCTGATTCGGCCCTTGAACATTTCAAGTAGAGTAAGGCTACTACTCGCTCTCTGGGTCTTTCTACACAGCCTTGCCATTAATAATTTCCTCATTCCTTTCACGGCTTCAGACGAGGCATTCGTTACCACCAGCAGGGAGCCCAGCAGTTTTGCTAGCGAGGCCGTGGTGCCCACCATTCCCTCAGACAAGGTCAGCGTGGCACTAAGTCCACCACCCCCACAGCCACATCTGCCAAACCTCTTTAGTGTACCCTTACAGGGTCACGGCCACACGGTGCGAGGTGGAATCCCCTGATTCCATTCAGGTTGGAAAGCGATCAAGTCAGGTGGGTCCTGCAGATCGTCCATAGAGATTATTAGGCTTTACCTTTCCTTTCTTCCCCATTGCACTGACCATCACCCCAGCAACTGACGGAAGACCATCTCTCCATTTTCCAACAGAAAGTGCACACTATTTTGGCCAAAGGGGCTGTTGAGAGGGTGCCAGTACCAGAAGTAGGGCATGGATGTTATTCCCGCTACTTTCTGGTGCCCAAGGACGGAGGTCTTTGGCCCATTCTAAATCTGCACTCTCTCAATGCTTTCCTCCAGAATAAGTTCTAACTGCTCACCCTGGCCCAGGTCTTGTCTGCTCTCGACCCTGGAGACTAGATGATGGCATTGGACTTGCAGGACACCTATTCCTGTCCTGGAGGCCCCTTGGTGCTACATGCGGGTCGTGGTGGGAGTGGAGAATTTTCAGTTTGCTGTGCTCCCCTATGATCTCACCAGCGCCCCCCGGATGTTCACGAAAGTGATGGTGGTGGCAGCACACCTTTGGAGGGTAGGTGCGACAGTCTTCTCCTACCTCGTCTAGCTGTTGAAAGCAGACTTGCCCTAGCCAGTCGTTAAACACTTCCAGACTACGGCGAACTTCCTATTATCTTTGGGGTTCACTATACACCTGTTACAGTCACTCTTGACTCCATCACAGACGCTCCCGTTCATCAGAACCATTCTGGACACGGTTCAGTTTCATGCCTTCCCCAGGGAAAGAGAGTCCAGGTCATTCAGGCTATGATTCTGATCTTTCAGCCTCTGTTCTGGATTTCAGTGAGGTTAACTCTGGGGCTGATGGCCTCTTACGTCCTACTAGTCAAGCTCACCAGGTGGCAAATGCAGGCTTTACAGTAGGATCAGAAGTCCCAATGGGCCCAACATTGAGGGGACCACTCTGACCACGTTTAGATTTCGGAGGAGACTGCGAAAGATCTGCAGTTGTGGCTACTGGACTGCGACTGTATCAGCGGCAGACCCCTCTAGCTTCCCCACCCAGAGCTCACAGTGATGACCAATGCATTGCTTCTGGGCTGTGGCGGCTGGGAGAGGTGGAGATCAGTCATCTGGTCTCCAGCGGAGACCCAGCTCCATATTATCTTCTGTAGCGGAGAACCATCCGCTTTGCGCTGAAAGCCTTCTTGCCACACATCAAGGGGGGGCTGGTACAGATACAGAAGACAGACCACACCACTGCCATGTGGTACTGCAACAATCTGGGCTGGGTAGTGTCACGGCCCTACGCATGGAGGCTTTGTGCCTCTGGAAATGGCTGGACCACCACAGTATCTTCCTGGTGGCAAACCACCTGGTGGGTTCCCTGAATGCCAGGGTGGACAAACTCACCCATCTGCATCTAGCGGATTATCAGTGGCTTTTACACCCAGATATGGCGCAAGGACTCCTCCGCGAACAGGAAGAACCATGGCTTGATCCATTTGCCACCGTCGAGAACTTGCAATGTCAGCACCTCTGCACGTTGGTGTTTCCAAGGCATCTCTTGCTCGGAGACACGTTCCGCCCCAAGTGGAACTCGGGACTCCTGTATGCCTTTCTGCTGATACCACTTCTGCCCCGAATTCTCAAGAAGATCAGGACCGACCGGGTCCAAGTCATACTGGTGGCTCTGGATTGGGTACGGAGAGTATTATATCCAGATCTCCTGAACTTGAGCACATGTCCTCTGATCAGACTGTCCATCTGGGAGGAACTGCTGTTGCAGTAAAAGGGCAGGGTTCTGCACCTAGGCCTTCCCAACCTCCACCATCATGCATGGAAATTGAACAGCGACATGAGAACACCTTTGAACTTTCTCCAGAGGTGGTTGACGTCATCTTGGAAGCCAGGCAACCCTCGAAGAAAACTGTATACGCCTGTCATTGGGACAAATGTGTGATCTGCTGCAGCACTTGCCAGGTTGAGCCCCTCAAGGTCAAATGTCGGATATTTTGTTATTTGTTCGGGTACTCATCCGGCAAGGCCTTGCTCTGGGCACAGCGAAGTGTTATGTTTTAGCCATCTAGGCCTTCTTGTAATGTAATGTAATTGTACACTTGTAGAGCGCGACTGTCACTACAAGGAGCATCATGGCGCTGAGCGGATCCCAGAGAAGTAACAGTGCTGGGTGGCTGTGCGAGCAGTAAGGCAATTAGATGAGGGTTCTACATAGGGCATCTGGGGCAGAGAAAATCCAGGTCTTTAGGGCTTTCCTGAAAAGTGTTTCGGACTGAACCTGTCGGAGCTGCTTGGGGAGCTTGTTCCATGCCCTGGAGCCTATCACTGCGAGAGATTTTCCTCCCTTTGAGACATATTTGAATACTGGTACTTTCAACAGATTTGCGTTAGCCGATCTAAGATTCCGGGAAGGTATATACCGTGTGAATCTAGTTCGGAGGTAGTGTGGGCCAGAGGAGTGGACTATCCTGAAGGTAATTATCAGAATCTTGAACAAAACTCTTTTGTGAATTGGCAGCCAGTGGAGAGTTTCAAGGGCTGCCGAGGCAGAAGACCTCCTCGGCCATTTCAGCACTAGACGTGCTGCTGCGTGTTGGACCATTTGAAGCTTGTGTAAGACTGACTTGTTTGTGCCAGCATAGAGGCTTTCGGTTGCCTGATCAGTGCTCTTTGTTTAAATCACCAGTTGTGATTTTTGAAATGGCTACAACACGTTTTTCCCTCTTCTCTGTTTGTGATTCCCCAATGGGACCTCAATATTGTCCTTACTTATTTAGTATGCACTCCATTCAAGCCGCTCCATAGCTGTCCTTTGCATCTTCTCACCATTAAAACTGTGTTTCTGATTGCCATCACCTCTGCACGGCATATGTGTGAGCTTCAGGCTTAGTGTGTTCATCCACTACCTTCTGTAAACTAGAACCTCCTTTCTACCGAAAGTTGTGATGCTGTTCCATGTCGGTCAAGCCATCACCCGGCTGGTGTTCTATGCTCTGCCTCACTTCTCTATGCTTAGTACCCAAAAGAGCTCTCAGTTTCTACATCAATCATACCAAAGAACACCTGGTGGACGATCAGCTCTTTGTGGGGTTGTCTGGGATGGAAAAAGGCAAGGCTGTGCAGAAGTATACCATCTTCCGCTGGATTGTGCTCTGCATTAATATCTGCTATGCACTGGCAAAGAAACAGCCTCCAGAAGGCTTCCGACCCCACTCCACCAGGACCAAAGCTGCTACCACTGCATTAGCACGCAGAGTTCCTGTCCTAGACATCTGCCAGGCAGCTATGTGGGCATCCCTCCATATGTTCACAAAGCGCTATTGTCTGGACAGCCAAGTCCATTGAGAAGGGCACTTTGCCCGCTCGGTTCTGCTGGACTTTCTGGCTTTAGTCCATTCACAGCCTACCTCCCATAGATACTGTTTTGGGATTAATTCAAAAGGTGAGGCATCTGCAGCTAGAAGTCTATCAGAACAAGTTACTTATATTTCTTGTAGAGAATATCTAGCCGCGGAATCCTCACCCTCCCAGCCTCCCTGTTCTGTGATTGGACTCTACCTATTAATAAGGTCCCAAGTTTAGGAATCTGCACATTGGTTTACCAATTCACTTTTTGGGATCTGTGTCTGGGGGCCAGGAAAGCACGTCAGCGTGTGACAGTGGTGCCTATATAAGGCCCACACATCACTTCTTGAGTGGAACAGCATCCATGTGGAGCCGTATAGTGCCTCCTTTTTGCGTGCAGCGGTACTACAGAAAGGTTTCCGGATCCAGTCTGACGCCTGGGGAATATTCAAAAGGTGAGAAATCTGCAGTTAGTCTCTACCTGAAAGAGCGTTACCGAAGGTGAGTAATTTGTACATCTAGGAGCCACACGGGTTTTAACAGCACCACACTACCTTTCCAAGTCATGGCAATGTGATGTTTAGCTAAAAAACAATGGTAGTACCAGGAATTTAAGCTGTGATTGGCCTTTCTTGTCATCAATTTTCCCAAAAGAGCTTAGATAACTTGTACCCTAAAAGATCAATAAGGTTTAGGCCTTCTATGCTGCCTCAACAGCCTTCCTAACATAATGTTCTTCCACTTCTACTCACATTCAAATATATATGTTTCTAGACATCTTTGTCAGCATTTTAATAGACAGTCCACCCGGTAGTCTCTAGTTACAGCCAGGCAATGGGTACATTATTGACTTGTTCCAATTAAGATACAAGTCTATTCTAAACTCCTAAGTCTGCTCAAAGGTTTGTGGGAACTGCTGTTGAGTCCATGTAAATGACTGGGGTGTATTGTGAAACCAACTGTCCGAACCCCACAGAAATCAGTTTCATATAGTTGCAAACTACATCTACCAGAACAAGCCAGTGGCTTTGCTCACCTAAACCTATATACAGGTGGTTCTGTGATAGCCCTGAATAATGCCACAAAATATCTCTATTGGAGAATATTATCCTGTTGGTTGGTTGGATCCAGCGAGGAAGCATATGACCTCTGCACCCTTCTGTGGAAAGCAACTGAATCCAAAATTAGTTAGTTTGAATCATAAACTCCATTCTAGAGTATTGCATGCTTAATGGGCTTCTATACTAACAGTGACCAAGGAAGGCTACAAAATGGCATGATTTAATCACTGAAATATCCTGGGATTGGCTATTGTGTTTCTACCCGGAATAAAACCCGAATGGTCCGGGTACATTGATCAGTAAAACATAGGGCTAATCAAGTCATAAGCACTTTAGTTAGGATTTTGAGATCCACGTTGAGTGAATGTTGTCTGAAGTATCCATAGCCCTAGGTGGTTGTATCATACCAGGATAGTTATGCCACTTGTGTCTCACAAGATGGCTATCAGTTTACTTGTTGACATTACCTCACTTGTTGATAATATCTTGTCAAATATCTGTGGCCTTTGGTGGGGGTAGGGAGTGGCCACACATTTGCATATCCTTTGATGCAGGTAGACTTACTTCTACCCTCTTAATCCGCTCTGTCAGGACTGCTTATTCTGCTTCCGTTAGGAAGTGCTTTATTTGGCCTTTCTCCTGCTGAACCTGTCCAGAAAGACTGCCAATGGTTGTTCTGAAATACCTCTCTAATACATTCTTGATCTGCCATCAATGCACCTGTCTGGTGACTAATTGTATGTATCACATGGGAGAGGCATCCTCTCTATTCACAAACCAAGTCTAGGTTGCCCACTAAGTCTCCCCAATTTGTCGTCAGTTCCTTACCTACAGGGACCCTTTTGGGGTTGATGGGGAATTGTCTAATGGTTCGTTGTGGATAAGTCTACTGGCCTGGGCATCTGTCTCAAGCAGCAATGTGTTTCCCAGTCTCTGTGAGATACCTTTACAAAACCCAATGTTCACTTTGAAAGACCCTTCAGTTCCACACCCTTGCTTGAGGTGAGGCTTATCATCAAAGTATTGTTTCCCTAGGTTTTGGACGGAAGGCCGAATCTCTCAACCAGTTGCATCTAAATCTCCTTGTTGGCATAGTGGAACTGTGTATGCACCCACCACCATATTCACTGGTAGTGTGGCATGGTCTGACAGTGAACTATCTAAATATTTGCCATTCAGCAAGTGAGTCTAAACTTTGGGCAGTCCATGAGCTCTATTGCTTAGCAGATGCTGATGGCCAGGTGCAATTGTTCAGCTTGCGCTTCGTGAGGAGCTCTACAATTGTTATTGACAATCAAGAATTAGCATTTTTGATGGATGTTTTTAACCGCAGATGCCTCGCATTAGAGTATTAACTAGCCACCACACTGGATCTGAATGGTTTTACAGCAGTATGCAGCTATGCGTCCACCTTGTTCTGACCCAGAAGTGACAGAGCAGAGCGGCATATAGTCACAACCCCTATGCACGGTCATCTGTTCCTTTCTTTCCGTGCCTTCAATCACTGATCTGGAGCGGTGCTCCCTTTTTGTTGGTTGACTAATTTCTTGCAAAATTCTTTCTAGTATGCAAGGAATTATGTTGACTACAAGGTTACAGTCGATCTGTAACTGCCGGAAACAGATGTTGTTGGACCCACAGAAGGTGTGTCTGATGTTTGGGCTCGGGGGACGATTCCAAGTCATGCGAAGAGTGCGCCCTCATGAGCATGAAGGCGATCCAGGACCATAAAACGAAGCTGCGTATCATGAACACATGAAGTCAGGGACCTCGCGCAAGTCCTGCTCCAAGTTCAGGGCGCAGATTCATTACTGCTCTCAAGGCTGCTCTCGCGCCTGGTCCTCTTCGCGGTCGTCGAGTAAGTCCAAATTGAAATTCAAGAAAAAGCAAATGTCAAAGCAGGACTCGACCCAATCCTCCTACTCTGTCCAAAGAGATGTCAGTAGTGCATCAAGGTGCCAATCGATCTCTCTTCTGCCCCTTGATGGTGGAGCCGATGCCTCAACTGGTCATGTTGTACACTAAATTTCCCAGGCCATTGGCGACACCACAACAGGTTGAGGCCTTTAAGGAGGTCAAGTTAAGTATATTTGGCACTCTTGCAGCTCTTTCTGGATTGTCTTCGGGCTCCAAGGATCCGCAGGGGCCACCAGTCAGTTTACTGCTAGCAGATCCATTCTCGACGCAGTCTGTGCCCCTTTAACCATCCCAGATTCTGCATAGACTTCTGTGTCAACTTCATTCCGATACCTGCGCCAGTTCCTTCTCCACTGACTGCGCTGGAGGTTCAAGCCTCTGCTTACTCCAGTATTTGACCTTGAGCCAAATCTGCTTTGACCCTGTCTGAGGTCACGCCTTGACTCTACTCCAGTGAACCCAGTTCCCATACGTTCTGATTCAGACAAAACAATTCCTCTACCACAAGGACTTCCTCAAAGGCTTCTTCCCCTTTTTGACTCTGATCAACCGGATAGTGACAACAGTGATGATGGGGATGATTTACCCTCACCCTATGATGATACATGTGTATATAGCCCTGCAGGAGGCCCGTGGGCTGGATATCTCCCCTTCAGAGATGGTTTGGTCCACTGAACCCCCAAATGAGCGCATCATTCGCCATAGTGATTAGATGTGCAGCTGAGGTCTTGGACCCACAGCTGCCTTCAGTTGAAGTCAAAACAAATGTTCTCACTGAGATTTTGCACCCTTGGCCAGCCTCCCCTGAGTCATTGCTTCCATTTAATGAAGCCTTGCTCTTTTCCCTAGTGAACAGGCAGGTGGCCAGATGCCACAAACATGTGCCGGCGACCCAGACTTTGTTACACCCGACTCCTTAGAGTTTGGCTTTTCAAGCTTCCACCAGTAAAGTCAATTTTAATGCGTCGCCCAGAACCCCTCCAGACAGGGAGTTGAAAACGCCTGAGGTATTCAGGAAGCTAATATTCTCTTTCGCCATTGTGGAGTTGAGGTCATTCAATGCTGTTTACCTCTTACTCTGCTATACACATGCCCTTTGGGACATGGCCAACGAGATCTTGCCTGCAGTCTCGGAGTTTTGGGTCTTTTTGCTCAAATCATTTAAGATGTCCAGAATGCTAGTAAATGCCATTAGTGCTCACTTGGATACTACTGACTGATTAGGGTGTGTAGTGGCTTTTCTTGGGACATGCAAGTATCTCTAATGGGGATGCCTTTTGATGGGTCCACGCCTCTGATGAAATGGTGATTCTGCCCTCAAACACTTTATAGAAAGCAGAGCCACAATGTGCTCCTTGGGCCTTTAAACTCCAGGCTCCTAGTTTCCTCAGCAGCTCACCCTTCTGAGGCTATTCCAGAGGGCTGACCTAGACACCTCCGGGCCCAGTCACCCCAGCACCAGTCACCCCAGTCCTTTCATTGACTGAGATCAAGCAGACACCGTGCATCAGCACCTTTTTTTCGTTTGCCCTTATTGGCACACAGCCATCCTGCAGGAGGCATGATCAGACATTTTGTACCTGGGTGACAGGCCATTACTTTCGACAGATCGGTCCTCCAGATTGCCCAGCAGGGCTATATACTTCCATTGTTTTCCAACCCACCTCAACTTCCTCCTACATCAGAGCAGCTTTTGGCAGAGCATCTGTCCATCCCGCCGTAAGAGGTGCAGGCTGTACTGGCCAAGGGGGCCATCAATAGGGTGCTAGCCTTGGAAATAGGCATCAGTTCTTAATCCTGCTATTTTCTCATGCTGACGATGGACAGAGGCCTTCACCCTATTTATGATCTATGCCATCTGAAAAGTTCAAAATGCTTACACTGGCACAAATTCTGCCTGTTCTTGATCCGGGCGACTGGATGGTTGCTTTGGCCCTGCAGGACGCATACTTTCATGTGCTTGTCTTGCAGTCTTTCAAACGTTACATGCTGTTCTAGGTCTGTCAGGAGCATTTTCAGTTTGCTGTGCTCTCCCGCAGTCTTACCAGCAACCTTCAGGGGTTCACAAAATCGATGGTAGAGGTCGCCGCCCATCTTCAGAGGTTGGGGATACCAGTTTTCTCCTTCATTGACAACTAGTTGTTGTAGGCGGGCTCTTCACAGTCAGACATAGACCACCTCCAGATGACAGCAAACCTCCAGACATCATTGAAATTCTTGAACAACAAGCTGAAGTCACACCTGACCCTTTCACAGAGGCTGCCCTTTATAGGAGATGTTTTGGACACTCTGCCGTTCGGGGCCTTTGCTCCATCATGTGCCCCGGACATTCGGGCTATGATCTCAATGATTCAGCCTTGGTTCTGGATCTCAGTGATAGAAGCTCTTAGGCTTTTTGGCCTCATGCACCCTGGTTGTCCACTTCGCCAGGTGGTGTATGCAGGCTCTGCAGTGGAATCTGAGGTCTCATGGGGCCCATCACCAAAGCAACCTGTCAGATGTCATCCAGGTATAAGAGGATCATGCGGTCGTGCCTGCTAGACTGCAATCTGATCAGTGGAAAACTAGCCTTTCTTCCCCACCCCGAGGTGACGTATGCATCGCTTCTGGGCTTGGGAGGTCATCTGGGAAGGATGGAGATCAGAGGACTCTAGACTTGGGTGGAAACCTGGTTCCACCTTAATTGTTTGGAGTTGCAGGCCATTTACCTGGCATTGGAGGCCTTTCTGCCGTCCAACAGAGGGCCAGTGCAGGTTCTCATGGACAACAACCCCTCCATGTGGTACCACAACAAGCAGAGTGGAGTGGGGTCCTGGGTCAGGTACAAAGAGGTGCTGCACCTTTGGCGTTGGCTGGAACGTCAGGGCATCTCCCTGAACGTCAACCCCTTGGATGGATCTTTAAATGCCAGAGCCGACAAGCTCAGCTGACAACGCCCAACAGGTCACGAATGCCTGTAGTATTGCGAGGTGGCAAAGAACATCTTTCGACAGTGGGGAGAGCCCTGGCTACATTTTTTCACCTGCGAGTGTGCAGTGTCAAAACCTGGAGTACTCAACAGTGCTTTTTCTACGAAACATGTTCAGGCTAGAGAGGAACACTGGACTCCTGCAGCCATTCTGCAATGGCCTCTCCTACCCAGAGTTATGAAGATCAGAATTAAAGGGGCCCAAGTCCTCTTGGTGGCTCTAGATGGGCCAGGAAAGTGTGGTACCCCGCACCTCTGGGCATGAGCATTTGTTCTCCAATCAGTCTACTGCTTCAGGAGGATCTTCTGTTGTAGCAGCAGGGCAGGGTTCTGCAACTGAGCCTGCACAATCTACACCTGCGTTTGATCTACCTCCTGATGGTTGCTGGGATAAATGTGTGGCTCGGTGTGGAGCCCACAATACATACTTCATACAAGCCAAGACTGTTGGATGTTTTGTTGTTTGTTTTATCTTTGGCTGGACAATCCATCACTCTCCCAATGTTCTTTGCCCAGCCTGCCCCTCAAAAGAGGAGAGCCTCTTTCACCTGGACCCCAAGAGAGCCTTCAGCCTTTACATCGATCACACCAAATACCATCGGCTGGACGATCAGCTTTTGTGGGGTTATCGGGGGTAAGAAAAGGCAGTGCAAGAAAAGACTTTGTCAAGGTGGATTGTCCTCTGTATTAACTTCTACTGCACGCTGGCCAAGAAGTAGTCTCAAGAAAAACTCTGGGCTTGTTCCACCAGGACCTTGGCTGCTACCACTGAGCGGTCATGTGGAGCACCTGTTCTTGACATCTGCCAGGACATGACATGGGCTTCAGTGCACACGTTCAGGAAGCACTACTGCCTTGACAGCCAGGTCCTAAGGGAACGGAATTTCGCCCGTT
The DNA here is from genome assembly GCA_963921515.1 of Calotriton arnoldi. Classification (NCBI taxonomy): domain Eukaryota; kingdom Metazoa; phylum Chordata; class Amphibia; order Caudata; family Salamandridae; genus Calotriton; species Calotriton arnoldi. The sequence continues at coordinate 3,017,633 of CAWUFW010000496.1, read as the reverse complement.
CGGTCCTGCATTACTTTTATCCTCTGTATCCGCTCCACAGTACCTCCATCTTGGGGAGGTACTGCTTTTGTATCTATTCTAAAGGTGGGAAATCTGTGGTCAGAAGTACAAGTCACAAGAGCAAGTAACTTACCTTCTGTAACACTCTTTCAGGTGGATACTCGAACTGCAAGTTCCTCACTGCCCTCGAACCTTCGGGTTCTGTGGAGTGGTCGCTTTAACCATCTAAAAAAAGTCCCAATTTTGAGATCTGCACACTGATACCTACAATTATCTTGTGCTCCACATCCGAGGGCACTGAAAGAGTCCATCAAGAAACTGACAGTGCACAGGGGTGGCACCTACATCTGGCTCTACTCTGTCAATTTAGGAATGGAAAGAGGTTGATGAAGAGCCAAACGACGCCACCTACCGGCACGCAGAAGCATTGCTGTTAAAATGTCCAGATCCAGCCTGGCACCTGGGAAATATTCTAAAGGTGAGGAATCTCTGGTTAGATATAGTATTTTTACATTCTTTAGATTTTTCAAGAGAGACGGAGGATGGTTTTCTAGACCTCCTGGCGCTAACGACCTAGTTGAAGTGCAACTACTACACAACCCACTGAGAAATCTTTGAGCAAGATGTGTTCTAGTTAATGATCAATCACATGAGATGTTACAGGACCCATCAGTGGCACCCCAGAGCCTCTTTCATTAAGGAATAACACTCAAGAACAGTAGAACACATAGGATACATTTTAAATAACTATTTTAAGATCAGAATCCTGATCTACTGCATACGATATGAATTGTAACCACAATGAAGACAAATATGGCAGCACCAACAGTGACTAAAAGCGTGATTAATAGATACCACTCCAATATGATTGTTTTCATTAATCTATAGCAATACTACCCTCATTCTGTTACTTCAAAGCACTATTCTAATTTTAGGCAAGCAGAAAATAAAACCTATTTCGAGTTTCAGCAATGGTATGCTCCCGCATAACTGTTTGAACAATGAAGTTCTATGCTCGATAGAATGGCAAGGTCTGCTATTCTAATCTCATGAGGCCGGCTACCTTGATAAGTTAACAAGGGAAGACTGAGTGCCTCCCATCCTGGTGGCTTCAATAGGAACCCGAGATAAGATTCTGTACGAACTGTCCCAGTGTCAATTGGTGTGAAGACTCCTCTCTACCCTTCACCTTCTGTGCACGACTTTTATAACATAATCCCATTGTTGTTAAAAACTCTTAGCAGAACCATTTAACAGAAAGTTACATAATGGCCTTTCAATTATTTTATTTTTAAGAAACTGTGTTCCTTTGAATAATACAAATGAGACAGGTAATTGTCAACCTTCTAGAAACTCTGAGGAATCAATTGCAAGCTAATGTAAAAATTAATTTATTAAAGTGCATACTTATGTCTATGCCACAATAGATAGTTGTGGTGAAATGTGCTGCACATGAGCACTGAGGATTTTATCACCAGAGGGTACCGATATGCAGACGAAATGACCCACTATTGCGCTCTTGAGATCAGCACATTCCATTTTTGCGAAGCATGTAGTCGGTAAGAGACAGTTGTGAATTTGTTTTTAAACACAGTGTGCACTTGCAATGAATTGAGGATGTCCCCACCATTGAGAAAAGGTGGGAAAAGGCAGGGTGCACCAAAGATGCTAGCGACATTTGGGTGTCAAGCGATGGTATGTGTTCTCCCTGACTGTTAACCGCCATAATGAGCCACATGCACAGTCCAACCCATGTAGGTCGAGATGGTATGGTGCTGACCTTCAAGCATTATTGGTTCAACCCCCCCCCATTCCATAATCTAGCCGAGAGCCTATGCCAACGGTGCATTGTGTGCCAAAAACAGAATCTTGGCAAAAAGGTTGTGGTACCCATGAGTCACATTGGAAAATCAGATGGCCCTTTCAATCCTCTCTAGATTGACTTCATGGGGATGCCCAATACGACCAGTTAAGTTATATATTGGTAATCGTTTGCTTGTTTTCTCACTGGGTTGAGAGGTATACCACCAGGAGATGTGAAAGCCTGACTGTTGCCAAGTTACTATTGAGGGAGTTGATCCCTTGATTTGGCATGCAAGTTCACCTCAAATCAGATCAAGGGAGTCACTTTAAGAATTAAGTGATACAGTTGCTATGCACCATCCTAGGAACTGACCAGTTACAGACCAGAAGCGTCTGGAGTGCTAGAGACGGTAAATCTGACTATGAAAGCAAAATTGGCCAAGGCAAGCACCTCTAAGTCTCTCAAATGGCCTGACGCCCTTCCCCTGGTACTCATGAGCATTAGAAGAACTCTGTGCAGGAGGATAGGACCCCCCCCCCCTCCTGAAGTTCTAATGCAGAGAGCCATGAGAATCCCTTCAGTTCCATCGGCTACCATTGTAGATGACTTGGCGCTTGAGTATTGCAAAGGCCTGTCTGGCGTGTTGTGGGTCTCATCAGGTTGATGTTGTCACCCCATCCATGAGTGCTGCTTCATACTATGATGGGTTAATGTCAAACAGCATGTCCGCAAGTAATGCTTCGAAGAACGCTGGAAAGGCCCTTACTAGGTCATCCTAATGACCAATACGGCTGAGAAGTGTGCCGGTCTGCTGAACTGGGTACTCTCTTACCATCTTAAGAGGGTGAGACGAGCAGAGGAAGATGGAGACCTGACTTCCACCAACTCCCTGAGTCCACCTCGATTTGAGGAGTCTGAACCTCCGAGGATTTAGGATGATGGTCTACCTTAAGCCCTGCTGCAGAACAGCAGCAACTTCAAGAGCAGAGAGAGAACTAGAGTCTACAGTCACTGAAGATTGAGACTCCAGATCAAGACTGCATATTTTCAATTTAGGGAAACTGGCACGATAGCGAATGTTTTATGTTGTTACTGAACCTTATTAAGAAGTATTGACAAAATAAAGTTTTGCGTACGAATTTTGTAAAGGGAGGGTCAGCTGCCGGAGTAGAAGCTGACATCACAAACGCCGCGCTGGGATTGGTTGAAACAGCGGGCGTAGAGCGAGTCTTGTAAAGGAGGGGTCAGTAGTAAGGAGTAGCTGACGTCACAGGTGCCGCGCTGGGATTGGTTGAAACAGCGAGGGACAGAGAAGCGCAGATTGTAAAGGAGGGGTCGTAAGATAGACGTCACAGAAAAGCCGCGCTAGGATTAGTTCCGAGACAATTGTAAGCTTGAATTTGATTGGTTGTCAGCATAGAAGTCGAAATCTTACTGGACAGTGTAGATTATATGTGGAAACGCGATCCGACTTTGACAGGAACACGTCCAGATAGGAGATTTTTAGGTTTTGCAGAATATAATTCAATAAATAGATATTTACCCAAAATGTATGGAGAAAAGAGAAAATTGTCATTCCTACAAAAGATTAAGAATTATTTTAAGAAGGATAAGCCAATCAAAACTAGGGAAGGAATTCTCATTCCACCAGCAAAAACGCCCGCCTCATTCATGATGATGGAGAGGGGTTATCATACTTGCGTATGGTTAGAAAATTGGATAGAATATACAAAAGATGACGGAGTATTAGCTTTCCCAGAGAATGGTACTTTCAATGGGAGAATTATTCAAAATTTAAGAATGAGAATGAATGAATTAGAACCTAGACGAAGACTAACGCAGTACGAAGCCCTAGAGGAATGGGAAACAGAAGCATTTGAGCGTGATAGACCTAGGAGTAATAGGGGTTATAGGGGATTTTTCCCTAGACACCAGAATGAGACAAGAGAAAGTCAGATGAAACAGTGGAGACGAGCGATGCTTACCGAGGGTTTGTATCCAGTATTCATGGCAGATGAACCGTTAGGGAGTAAATGCAAAGAAAAGACTAAACACTTAACCGGGTTTGGAGAATCTGAAGATGAATTTATGGAAGAAATATTAAAGAACCCTCCACCATACCAGGAAGGGCTGGGTGGATGTACCCCAAGTGCACCAATTTTAAGAACACCGTTAGTACCTCAAGTACTGCATAATCCACCAGTTAATAGGGTACTTCAGGATAAGGAAAGAGAGGCCTTAGACAGAAACAGAGCAGAATTAATACAGAAATAACAGTTGAATGTACATCCTGATTAGTTGACTATACCTGTAACAATTGGTCCCGTAGTTCCTTTATACAGAGACAAAGTAAATTGCCCGAAGCCCTTAGTTATGCCTACACCTATGGAAAACCCTAAAAATGAAGTTGTAATAACTGATGATCATATCAGTGATTGTGAATCTATGATTTCACTAATGGATTTGCCTATTCGAGAATCTGCAAATAGCACCCCCAGAAGTGCCACACCTAGTTGCTCAAGGGATGTAAATATAATAACCTCTTCAGGAACTAAAAGTGCAACAGTAGTAACTCCAGAAGACTTAGAAAGATGGGCACAAGGAATAGACAGACAGAGTTCACCTCCAAAGATTTTGGACATTTATAAATTAAAAGTCGAGTTAGAAGAAATGATAGCTGGAAATGTAGGAGTAGATCATTTAAATACCTACAGTGAAGAACTATTGTTCATATGTAGGAGTATAACCAGAAATGTAAAGATATTTCATGAAAAGTTAACAGATTTGGCCTCAGAAATGGGAATTGAGATAAGGAAGTCAAAAGTATTGCAGAAACCATATAGAGCAGAATTTACTGACAAAGACTTAGAAAATATGAATACATCTGGTAGAAAATTACAAGTTAGAGAATTAATGACAGTTTTACAGAAATGGGGAGAATTGGATAAATGGAAAACTAGATGGACAAAGAAAAAGGAAGAAGCACGTTCGACTAGAATGACATTTGAGTATTTATTGAAGGAAACAGGAAAAGTAGAACAGATGTACCCAATGCGGGAGGTTCCAGGAGGAGGCTATGTCCATGTCCCATGGAGCAGGCAAGACATTTTGTCATTTACAAATGATTTTCCAAAATTGAGAGAAAAACCAATTGAATGGTACAAGCAGGTTGAAAGGTTTGTGAAGGTTTCAAAGGTTTTGTTAAAATACCTGGATGGTTTGTTTGACATAGTGGTACCTGCCGATTTATGGACAGACTGTAAAATTACAATCGACTGGCCTAGTGAAGAGTATCCTAGGGATGCAAAGACAGGTGCCCCATCAAATGATGTGAAGAAAAAGTATCATCAGATAATTACTTACTTGAAAGGAGAGATACCACCCAAAGAAACAGATTGGGTGAAAATAGACAGAACGACCCAAGAAGCAAATGAATCGGTACATGCCTACTATGAACGTCTATTACAGGTGTTCAAACAGTATAGTGGTTTTGAGGATATTGGAGACAAAAATATGAGTGAGTTTGTCTATCGATTTGTTTATGGTCTAAAACCAGAGATTTGTCAGATGATTAAGCAACACATGTTATGTTGCCAGGGAAAGCCTATCGATGAGATTTTAAAATACGCTAAATATTGTGGAGACGACATTGAGGATAGACACCAGAATCTACAAGAAAAGGTGATGTGGGCTCAAGTGAAAATGGCTGAGCGACAGGGAATTAATTTAAATAATCCAACAGAAAGTCAGGGAAAAGAATCTGGACCGAATGGTGACACAGGAAATGGTGGAAAGGCAAGAGGACGAATGAGTAGAGAAGAGGCTAAAAAGAAATTTCCTTGTCATGGATGCGGAAAGTTGGGACATTGGAAGAACGAATGTAAAAAGATTCAAAATAATAATGGCCCAAATCATAATTTAAATCCACAGACGCAGAATGACTCACAGCAGGGTGTAAATCCTCAGTCAGTTGCCACCTGCCCCTATACAGGGTAATGTAAGCAGAGCAAAGCACGGTACAGACGTCGGATATCAAGGAGGAAGTGGTAAGAACGAATATGTAACTTCACAGTTTCTTTTACAGGATGATTTCAATCCATATGATTATCAATGACGGTGCCTAAGAGAGGGGGAGAAGGAGTGCGTACTTGGTGCATCCTTACCGGTAGATCAGTCAGGTCCATATGTTGAAGGGAAAGTAAAAGGTAATGATATCACTTTTCTGTTGGACACTGGTGCTACCTATTCTACTGTGAGAACAGCAGACATCCCAGATCTCCCTCTCTCTGGAGAAGCTATCCAAGTTGTAGGTGTAGCAAATCAAAAGATTAGAACACCCCTTACTGAGCCCATGGAAGTAAGAATCGGAAACTTCTGAGAAATGCACCAATTTGTGGTGTGTGATTCTAGTCCAGTAAATTTACTGGGCAGAGACTTACTGTGCAAAATGAACTGCACCATTTTTGCACACCGGATGGTGTTGCAGTACAGACCCCGGATGAAGATCATGTTTACAAATTCATGATAGCCAAGCAAGGAACGGAAGTAGATGAGATGTTTTCCTTGATAACCAAAGATTAATTACCAGAAGAGTTAAAAACTACAATGAGTTAAAAAGTATGGGATTTTACTGGAAAAGAAGTAGGTCTGATGGCAAATATAGACCCAGTAAAAATAACTGTAAAAGAAGGCGCAATTTTCCCAAATACCAGACAGTCTAAAATGAGTGCTGAAGTGAAAGCAGGGGTTACAGAAGAAATTGACAGAATGGTAAAACAAGGTATATTAAAAGAAGTTATGAGTAGCCCTTGTAATTCACCAATCATGGGTTTGAAAAAGCCTAGTGGAAAATATAGGATTGTGCAAGATTTACGGAAAATTAATAAAATTGTGGTACCTTGTTGTCCTATAGTACCAAATCCTGCAGTAATTCTATACCAAATACCATGGAACGCAGTATGGTTTACTGTAATTGATTTGTGCCAAGCATTTTTCTCAATTCCATTGCATCCAGATAGTCAGTATTTGTTTTCGTTCAAATTCGAAAATCATGTTTATGTGTGGAATCGTGTTCCTCAGGGGTACACAGAAAATCCATCCATTTTTAATCAGATACTGAAAAGGTGCCTAGAAAAATTAGTAATGCCCAGGACCTCGGTCTTGGTACAGTATATAGACGATTTGTTAATCGCATCAAGAACTCATGACGATTGTGTCGCAGACTCAATTGCATTACTCAATCATTTGGCCGAGGAAGGACACAAAGTGTCACCTGAGAAGCTACAATTTTGTACAACAGCAGTTAAATATTTGGGACACCAAATTGAGAGAGGAAAGAGAAGAATAACCTCTGAGAGAATAAAAATAATTAAGCAAATGAAAATGCCAGTAACACAAAGAGAAGTGAGAATGTTTCTTGGAATAGTAGGATACTGTCGACAATGGATTGTAGGGTTTTCACTACTAGCGAAGCCTTTAATTCAGTTAACAAAAAAGAAAGCAAAGGATCCAGTTGAATGGGATGATGAAAGTGCTAGTGCATTTGTAAAATTAAGAAATGCTTTGTGTGAGGCACCTGCCCTGGGCATGCCTGACTATACAAAAGAATTTAAATTATTTTGCTATGAAAGAGAAAGTTGTGCACTTTCAGTCTTAACCCAAAGACATGGACTGGACAGGCGTCCTATAGCATATTTTTCTGCTACATTGGACCCAGTGGCTGCAGCATTGCCAGCCTGCTTAAAAGCAGTAGCTGCTACCTGTATGAGCATTGAAGAAAGTGAGTCAATAGTAATGGGACATCCTGTTAACGTGTTCGTCCCACATGCAGTTGTGATTTTGTTGACAAGAACCAGAACCCAGCATCTTATCCCTAGTCGGATGACAAAATATGAGCGAATAATTCTAGGAGCTGAGAATGTGACCATAACTAGGTGCACAGTTGTAAATCCTGCAACATTGTTGCCAGATCCATATTGTGAAGAAGTCAGGGACGACACAGATCATGACTGTTTGGAAGTCACAGAACTATGTACCAAGCCGCGCCCTGACATTCAGGAAATGCCTCTTAAAAACACAGACAGGGAGCTGTTTGTGGATGGCTCATGCTTAAGGCATGAAGATGGCAAATTGAGTGCAGCTTATGCTGTATGTGAACTTACCGGAATAGTCGAAGCATCCTATTTACCAGGAGTCAAATCTGCACAAGTAGCTGAATTAATTGCTTAAATTAAAGCCTCCAAAATTGGGAAGAATCTAAAAGTGACCATATTTACGGACAGTCAATATGGTTACGGGGTTGTGCATGATTTTGGCCAACTGTGGATGCAGAGGGATTTCATGACTTCTTCAGGATCCCCAATCAAAAATGGGCAGTTTGTAAAAGAATTATTGGAGGCAATACAATCACCAAAAGAATTGGCAGTGGTGAAATGTGCCGCACACCAGTCAGGAGATGACTGGGTGGTAGCCAGTAACAGATTTAATAGCTCAACACTGTGCCAGAAATAGAATGGCAGTAAACAGGAAAGTTGAAAGAATGGGACTCAGCTGTCAACTTATGCTATGTTCAACACTTGAAACATGGAATGATGTGAGACAATTGCAGGATGATGCTGAAGAGAGTGAAAGGGATGTTTGGATGAAAATAGGGTGTACTCGAAGGACAGATGATGATGTATGGGTTTATCGAGATGGCAGACCAGTCATGCCTGATTGCCTAATTTCACACATGGCTAGAATGTATCATGGAGACACACATGTTTTCCCCTAGCCGTTTTACCATGTATGAAACTCACTCAAGATGGCTGCCACAGGTCCCTGCTACTGCAGAGGGGCCTTACACTCATACACACTAGTAGCCAGGGTCAGGCTGGGCCATAGGGATACAGTATCCATCCCGTCCCCGCCTCTGGGCCACATAGCCAGGCATGTAGAAGGTTCCAGAACCTTCCGGGCTGTGGGAGGAGTTATGTTTTGCCGCCTTTGGGAGAGTCACCTGACCTAGGAGTATAAAAGGCTTGGAGGGAAAACTTTTAGTCAGTTGGAGTCAGTTGATGAGGCACCACTGAACCTGGGAGAACCTCCGCCGGAGTATAGGCTTTAGGGCCTAGGGGGGAGACCTACACTACTGCTGCTGACAGGGCTGAGGCCCTGCTGTAGTAAGATAGCTGAGGAACGCCCACCACCCACTGACCTTGCCCAGTGTGAGGGGACCCAGGGAACCACCTTCAGCGTGCGGGGAGGAACATCAAGCACTCCCAGACCACCAACTCATCCCCCCCCCATGACAAGAAACTTCTGACAAGAAACTTTGACAAGAACTTCTGACAAGAAACTCCTAACCAGAAGCGCCTAAGAAGCAACCAAGCTGGAGCAGTCGCAAGACACCTTAATTTGAGGAGGCCTGACCGTCCTGCCAGGCCTGAAGCCTAAACTGCCCAACTGGGGATCACCAGGTAAAGCGCCGTACCCTGAAGCGCTAGACCTTCACCCCCTTTTCATTCCTGCCTGCTGCTGGGCTGCCCCCAAGTACTTTTCCAGTCAGCCCTGCCCACAGGCTGCTGGTGCGCCCTGCTCTGTCACCCCTCAGGTCACTGACCTTGTGTGGAGATCACTGCCGCGGCCGCCGCCGCCTGAGGAGAAGTGCCGTGAGGTGAGGTGCGCCGTCGCGCCCTCACCGAAGGGAGCGCTGAGGTGAGGGAAGCCCCTCAAGTATCTGTGGTGAGGTGCGCCGTCCGCGCCCTCACCGAAGCCTCTGCAGAATTGCCCCAAATTGTTGCCATCGGGCCCGGGGCCCCACTGCCGGCGTCGCGGCCTAAGAAATCACCCCACCGCCGCCGTCGCGGCCTAAGAAATCACCCCCCGCCGCGGTCGCGGCCGAAGAAATTGCCATAGCCGCCGTCGCGGCCAAAGAATTGCCCCCGCCACCGTCGCGGCCAAAGAAATCGCCAGCGCGATCAACGAGGCCTCCAGGCCCCGCCGACGCCGTCTCTAAGCAGCCGGGGACGCCGGCCGCGCCCCCAAGAAGGCCGCGCAACGATTGGGCGCCGGCTCCGGTCACGCCCCCAGCGCCGACGGAGGCCCAGGAAGAGCCCCGGCCGTGCAGAGGGAGACGGGGAGCCGGCCGAAGAGGACTGCTGGCTCCCGCTCCCTTCCCCAACGACCCTGAGCCTGCGCACAGTCCCTACCTGATCCCGGGGGCCGGAGGAAAGTGATCCCGGTCCCCGCAACGTGCCGCAGCTTCACTTCTTGATCCCGAGGGCCGGAGGAAGGTGATACCGGCCCCCGCAACGTACCGACAGTCCGGCCTGAAGGCCGAGGTACCCCGACCGGGCCCCGCCCTCCAGAACACGGGCCGGGCCTGGGGGAGTGCCAGTCGCTAAGGAAGCGCGACCAACGAACCAGCAACAGGTGAGCCCAGGAGGGCCCACAAAACGCCACTGGGGGCCGGGGGGCCACCATTAACCCCATAATTAACTGCGTAAACTTTCCCCATGAGGCGAGGCCCCGGAGAGGAGTGGGCCTAGCCTGGAGTTAACCCCTAAGGGTCATAGAAGCCCCAGGATACTGGACATGTTGAGGGTTCCCTACAGTATTTAATAACTTATTGCAGATGCCTATTGTAATTACTGCCTAGGCCATGCTTTTAACTGCGAAGTCTTTTACCACAGGGGAAAGTATTTAATTGAATTGAGCTGCAGTGTACACCGCCAAGAGTTGAAGTGTTTTATGTTACAGGTGTACTGGAATTGCGACGCCCACTGTACTGAATGTGGGCGCGCCTAGATTAATGCAGGCCTATTTAAATGTAAAGTGAAAAGCCTTCTTTTAAGTAATTGAATATGCTAAAGTGAACTGCATGTCTAGGCCCCTGTTTTATTAATGTACCTTGAGATCATTATTAAGTGCTACGTGTAGGAGATAATTCCTGCGGCCTCTTAGTGGCCTACAATGTTGATGAGCTATGATGCTTTATTTAAAATGTGCACCAGTTGAGTAATGCAATGAATTTGAATGTAGATCTGAATTAATCTGCCTCATCTGATGCCAACTTAATTTATATATAAAAGATCTTGATTTTAAATACAAAAGCATGGTGTGGTGTCATGTTAATGCGTTCGCATTTCTGAGTCAGAGTAAGAGTGTGCTGCACAACTGCCTTACACATTGCCTTCGCGTGCTTTCCCGCTTCGCGCCATGCTACCGTGGCGGACTCGGTAAACCCGGTTCCAACAGTTGGTATAATCCAAAATTTAGGGCTGCAGCAGAGAGCCTTTGCCAGAGATGTTTAACTTGTCAAATGAATAATCCAGGAAGGAAAACAGTAATTGGTTTAGGAAAAATTGGAAAGGCAGAAGGCCCATTTGTGAGATTGCAGTTAGATTTCATTCAGTTACCACCATGTAAAGGGCTGAAATATGTACTTGTCATAGTGTGTCTGTTTTCAAGGTGGGTGGAGGCTTACCCTACTAGGAGGAATGACAGCATAACAGTTGCAAAACTGTTGTTACGAGGACTCATTCCACGGTTCGGTTTCCCAGTAACTTTGGAATCAGATAGAGGAAGTCACTTTAACAACGATGTAATTCGAATAATCTGTGAAGCATTTAAAATTGAACAAAAATTGCACTGTGCGTACCGCCCAGAGGCTTCTGGAGTGGTTGAACAAATGAATGGCACAATAAAATCAAGATTGTCAAAAATGTGTGCCTCCACATCGTTGGATTAGCCAGACGCATTGCCTCTTGTCTTAATGGGACTCAGGAGCATTCCTGATAGAAATACAGGATTGAGTCCGCATGAAATCATCATGGGAAGAGCAATGAGACAAGCCCATGTACCTGGCAATAAACTGCTGAACATAACTGATGATATGGTTCTAGATTATTGCAAAGCATTGGTTGACCTAGTGCGTTCTGTCTCTCACCAGGTTGGAAAAGACGCAGTTTCCAGGCAGCCTGAACAAGAGCATGATCTGAACCCCGGAGATTGGGTGGTAGTGAAGCATCACACCAGAGAAACGTGTTTATCACCCAGGTGGGGCGAACCTTGTCAGGTTATATTGGTTACAAACACAGCAGTGAAATGTGCAGGTTTACCTAATTGGATTCATGTAAGCCACACCAAAAGGGTGCCAGCTCCTGAAGAAAAAGATCCTCAGTCAGCATCAACAGCTGAGGAAGCTGAAGGTTGGACAGCTGAAGAATCCCAAGTGATAGATTCGGGAGTAGCTGAAGAAGAACAACCGAGCACAAGTCAGGACTGGATACCAGTGGTTGATATACCTGAAGTCTTCATCAAAACAAGGAGCAGAGCTAAATTAGAGGAAATTAGAGAGGACCAGATAGGTGAAGAAGAACGAGCTCAGGATAGGGAGGTTGAAACTATAAAAGAACCTGAGCAGGCCCAGATAGGGAAATGAAATTGGGCTCAAACTATCAACGAAACAACAGGGTTTGAGCAGGGACAGACAGGTTCAGAAGAACGCTGTCAGGCTGCAGAAGTACAAAGTGTAATAAGCCCTGATCAGAACCAGTTAGGACAAGGAAAACACGATCAGGAAGAAGAAAACCAAGAAAATAGCGATCAAGAAAATATCAAGCATGAAAACGTCAATCCTGAACAGGACAAATTAACAGAGACTCACATTCAGGCAAATGAAGAACCAACAATAAGACCTGAACAAGAGCAGATAGAAAGAGAAACTGAAAACAAAAACAAACAAATTGTGCCACACATTAATGTGAATAAAGGAGTATGTGGAAAGGACTCAGAAGGTGAAGGTACAGTGCAAACCAAGAAAGTCAGAAAAGGTGATCATTGGCCTAGTGTTATTAAAAGAGTAAAATATCATATAGCAACACGAAGTGAAGACCCAGAACAAGTAAATGAAGTAACAAGCTTATCTGGACAAGCAAGTGGGGCTGAAAAACGAAAAAGCAAAAGATTGAAAATCGTGAACAATAAGTTTAAAGGCCCTGATTGGACTTATATAATTCTTGAAGATTGCGAAAGTTCTGAAACAAGTGAAAGTGGTGACGAAGGAACAAGTGCAGAACTGACATGAAAAAGACTTGAAACAACCCTGATAACGTTAAAGTTTGAGGAAAAAAGAAAAGAAGAGAAATCTTCTTGAATAAAATGGCTGACGACAGAGTTTCTGGGAGACCGAAACGGAAATGTTGTAGAAGATGCTGTGCTATATGCATATGTAATTTGGTAGTGGTGCTTATAGTGTGGTTAATCGTGATGGTAGCAATTCCTTACCTTATGATAATGGACAAAAAGAATAACAACGACACTAAGGGAAGGATAGATAATTTAAAAGGTAATAGAGTAGAAATAGAAGCAGAAGATGAACCAGAATTTCATCATGTTGTAACAAATAATGATACTAGTCTAAATGTTTTTACTAAATTATTGTTTCAGTATGTAGATACAATGGAGGTCAGTGACTGTTATGTCTGTATGAAGTTACCTGAATCAGTAGCAGAAGGTCTAACTTATCATCATTTGCCTTTAACTTATGGTATATCATGTAGTGTATTAACTAGTTTATTTTATAGAACAGGGAAACTTCAGTATTATTATTCAAACATAGATGTGATATTTTCAGAGGTTCCTATTCGAAAGAATCTGAACCCAGTGCTTAGTAGTCAAGATGCACAATTCATGGGAGAATTTTTCTTAACAATGAAGTCGATAGACATAACACATGCACATAGAAGCAATCTAACATGTTCATTACGTGAAGAAGAAAAGATATTTTTAAACTTAGTTGAAGATAGAAGACAGAATTTCCAAAAGAAAGCGTCTGAGCATAAAGCTCATCTTCCACCTTGGGCTGAGAAAGAGGGTATTTATACACCTGGCAAGGCTCAAGCTGCTATGGCTCTAGATTTTGTAAAGACAGGGAAAATTTGTCTTCATAGGTTAAAGACTGAATATAACAATGTTTTTATTGGTACCAGTGAATGTGAACATAATTTCTTAATTCTTGGAGGTTGGGGACTAAAGGGAGGAACAGATTCAGTTTTTCCTGGAATATATTGTGTGTGGGAATAAGGCTTACTTTAGGCTTGCTGCACGGTGGTATGGAAGTTGTTATTTTGGAATAGTTTTTCTAAAGGTATACCACGTAAAAAGAAACACTGGGAGCAATGAAAATAATAGTGAATTAACACGTAGTAAAAGAGCTAGTTTTTCAGAAATTGTAGGTGACATATTTGGTGCATTGATACCTTCAGTGGGAGTAATTCTGAACTCAAGGAGAATATGTAAATTGTCTACAGTGGTTGATCGTTTATCAACGGATACTGCTGGAGGATTTCTAATGATAAATGCGGAGATGGTTGCGATTAGATCTATGGTTATGCAAAATCGACTTGCTCTTGATATAATATTAGCAAAAGAGGGCAGAGTCTGTAAATTGTTGAAAACGAAACATTGTTGCACGTATATTCCGGACAAAAGTGCAGAAATTGGAACATATATAAAGAATATTACTATATTTGAGAAGGAACTGAAACCACTGGAAGCTGATAGTGTATGGGAAAGATTGACAAATAGCATAGAGTCAATTGGTACCTGGTTTACTAATGTAGGAAAAGGACTTATAGGTCAAATAATAGTACCCTTAGTAGGGATAGTAATAACAGCATTGTCAATAATGATATGGTGTAAATGTTGTAGAAGGAAGGAAACATATAGGGTAACAGGAAGAGGTAAGAAAAGAAAATTTGAAGAGATTGAATTAGAGGACATACAAAGTGAAATTTACAAGAAACTGAAGGGAAAAGATAAGAATGGACAGTGTAAAAATGAAAATGTGACTGAATTATGCTAAAGTTGGCATCTGGTTGTAGGTAGTTTTGATGGCTCTGAAACGCCATCAGAGAGGGGATTGATGGAGCAAGGACTCACAATGAGACTTGCTCGGAAGCAATCCTCTCACAGTATTAATTAATTTGTATTAAAACCGTGTAATGTCTTTATTAATAATGTGCAAAACACAACATTTTATCTAGAAGATGCTTGCCTATGTGTTTTCCACTAATAAGTAATCCTTGTCTAATCCAAAATGGCCGCTAAAGCGCGGGAATTCTACTACGCATGTGTCAACCATGTCACGTGGTATGACGTCTTTCTTTGCTTGGAGGGAATCTTTTGCTTCTGCGCAGTGTATGCTAAAATGGCCGCTTAATGTTCTCACATGCTAAAGCTTTCGCATTGCTGCAATTAATAATGTGGTATTCTAACGCTACTAATGCGGGATAGACATTTATAATTAAATGGGAGTAGAGTAGAAGTAGGGGGTATACAGTGAAAACATTTATTTGTGATTTTAATATGTTTTTTCTTTAGTTTTCTATTAGTTCGTAAAGTGGGCCTGGGTTGGCTAAACAGCAGCTTGAGAGCCATGTGACCTGCGCATGCGCTCTGAAAACTAACAAAGCAAAGCGATGAAGTCAACTTGGAGGATGTCCAAGGACATGACCCGCTGATCACCTTCAGAGCTCAACTAAAATGTCTTAATAAAATGATACATTTTGTATATATTTTGTATAAGTCATGGTGTGAAACGGGTGGGAAGTAAAGCAAATGTATTAATTGAGAGGGGCGGGATTCTAAAACAATGGGCTTAAGAAAATGTAACTAAAATGACATGGCGTGAGGATCAACCCCCTGTCCAATCAGAATTAGTGGGCCCATAATTTTGAAACATTAATGGGAGGTACATGGGCGTAGAAGGGTATAATAGATATAGAATTAGCTAATTAGTTAGCGCACAGCACAGAGCGAGCTGATGGACACAGATGCTGTAGCAGAGAACCAATGCTATTGCAGAAAAGAGAAGACTGAATCGCTGTCCGAAGAGGTCCTGAGGTGGGGGCAGCGGACTCTATAGAGGAAGACGCGGAAGAACCGAGGAGGAACCAAGTGTCAGAGAGGGGAACGGCGCTGGCGTCGTTGGTAGAGAAGTCATCTATCCTGTCCTGAATCCGGTCTGGAGGTCTTGGTCTTCATTCTATCCTGGGGACCCTTTTCCAACTACTTGGCCAAGGGGTTTGGTTTTCACACCTTTAGGTAACTATAAATGCGTAATATTTAGTTTGTACTGCTGTCTCTATCTTCTCCTTTCTGAGGGACCGTCATTTGTGATTAATAGGCGACTACATTATGCTTCCTCCTTGATATGCGATTAAGTATTATGTGAATTGTAATTTGCTCTGCTAAATAATTTAGTTAAACATTTTAAAACTTCCTGAGTCAGTGGTTATTTCAGGAGTCTAATGAAAATTATGTTTTGTATGATCTCATTTCAACCCCAGTTATCAAAGGTCCATTGGTAAGTCATTACTCTTCAATCAGAAAAGGTACTTGGTAGCAGGGATTTTGATAAAGAGTACAACTGACACCCACCAGCGGTGATTATTAGTTAGTATGAATGAATGGGCCCAGGTGAGTATTCAGTGTATGAATGCTTGTTGCTAATAACCCGCTGGATCAGTGTTAGACCTCTATCTGTTGGGGGGAGATTCTGTGCCAAAGGAAGTTAACACTACTAGTATTGTTGCTGCTAACAAGGAACCCCCTGTGAGTAGACATTCCCATATTCCCCAAGCCCAGACTGTTTTCAATTATGTGTATTTTCTAATGTCTGAATAAACAAAAATTATGAATGTTCACAACTGCTTTGTGTGCTCCTTTCTTCCAGCTTCTGCAAAGAATGGTGCAGCTTATTTTCACCTGCCGCACTTTTCTATGTGTTTTCCTGCAGCGTATTCATGAATTTGTTCAACAAAAGTTCAATAAAAAGTTTTTTTCAAATGATAAATTTCATTTAGAAAATCTACCATTTATTAGAGATTCTAACGTGTATCTTGGGCGACAAGGCATGCTTATCGTTTTTCTAAAACATTTAAGTGAATGGACAAGCCTGAGTATATGATGTAATTCTTCACCCCATTAACAAACGCCACCTTACTAACATCAATGCGCATGAACTAACTTGCAAAATTAGTCCAGATGAAAGCACTTTTGTAGATGAGCTAAATGACAGGGTAAGGAAGGAGAATGAAAAGGTAAAGAAAGTAGAGAAAGAGGGTAAAGGAACGATGTGCATCCGAAGAGAAGCTTTAGACCTGGATAAGAGAGGCACATGATGTATGATCCGCGGGCAAGAAGGAAACAAGACAGTAGAAGATGTAGGATGGAGTGATTGTGATCATAGCTACTTAGTCACAGAATGTTTTGCTGAGTTAGAAGTGTGCATTAAGGGGGTATACTATGTGTGTAGTAAGTCAGCTGCTGAACAGTTGGGTAGGAAGTTTTTTTGTGGCTTTGGTTTTTCTGAAGATTTATCACACAAATGATTTAGGTGCAAGACCTGACATATCTGAAACAAAGCAGGTGCAGTTTTGGACAGACGAGTGGCATTTTTGGTGCATTAATACCCTCAGTAGGTGTAGCACTCAACGATGTTAAGATTAGAGGAGTACAGGGGACTTAGGAAAAAACCAATTTCAATGGAATGGGCCCACTTAGTGGAACAATTCAAAATGAGTACCGTTGCTGACCAGAGAGAATGAATACAGCGGTCCTCCCAAATACATCTGACCTCATTGATTGAAATTGCGCACAGTAGATTCATTACCGCCAATTTGTTGACCAGTTGTCCTTCCCTTCCCCCCCTCTTCTCCCTCTTCCCCGCTCTATTACCCCACAAAGATGTAACACACGAAGCAGACGACCGGACCATGGTAGCAAGTTTTTATTTGTTGTGTAAGGGGGGAGAGGGGATTGGAGTTGAGCCCGTTGCTCGTTTAAAACGCTAATCCTGGTACATGTATGTAATAATTGATATGCGGTAATGGCTGTAAATCCACAACAGCGTGTTTCTTTCCAAGACATATCTGTATGAGCTGCAGGAATGAATATGTAAAACCAATTGCTCGTAATTTTGAAATTGTACTCATAAAAGCAAATAATGTACCGCAGATATACACAACCTGAAAATGAATAAAATGTGTGTTAAAAAAAACGATGTTAAGATTAGGAAACTATCACCCTTAAATATATATTGCCAACTAATACAGCTGGTGTGCTGACTGTAATTAACAAACTGCTTGCAACAAGAGCCATGATAATTAAAAATTGTCTTGCACTTGATATGCCTCTAACAAATGCAGGGCGAACGTTGCCAAATTAGATAACCAGCTTGAAAGCTACATCACTAATATTAGTAACCTTACTTATGATCTGAAGGAATTAGAAGAGACCAGTTCCTGGGAAGGAGTAAACTCGGTGTTTAGCTCTATTGGAAAGGGATTTGCTAGGCAGCGTCGGAGGCGGAATACTAAAATTGATGCTAGCCCCTCTGTTGGTGATCCTAATAGGTGCTGCATACTTGCATCTCCTTTTTAAACTTTGCTGGAGAATTTCATCAAATGGTGGGTTAAATTGTGGGAAAAAGAATCCGAAAGCAATGACCGGGAGAAAGAAGAAGAGAACTGATGTCAAATTTGAGGCATTACAAAGTGACTTTTACAATGACATAAAGGAGTTAGAAGGATCTAGATTCAAGAGTCCGAAACAGATGACAACTGTCCTGTGATGATGAACAGAGTCATGATGTCAAGACTCATCGGGGGGTTGTAAATGTGGATTATTTAATTTAAAAAAAAATCTATGCTTGGGGTATAAGAATTCATGTTTTCTCTAATTGAGGACAACTTGGGCCTCATCGTCCATCTTTTTGTGTCTAACATGTGACCTGAAGCTGCTGTTTATTCTGCGTCATAATAAGGACTCATGGACTTTACTAGCTGAGAAAACGAATTCCTTGTAGTCACCTGAGCAGCATGTACTTTCCCAAGGACAGAGTAAGTAACTGTCTCAAGCGAAATTACATACTATGTAACATTTCATGTACTGAGAACAGATGCTGGGAACACTTGAACTCCATGTATTAAAATAGTGAGAAACTCCTCCAATGTATTTTGTTGCAGCTGTTGTTTTCTATTGGTCATGAACATGTGAACCACGTACTAGTGTATGAAGGCTGTCGTGTTCCCTGGGCCAGCACCATGGCAGGCGGCCGTGCCGCAATTGGCCATGGCGGAATCTGCAGCATTGCACAGGGAAGAGTTGTGGAGTCTCCATCCCATAGCCACTGACAGGGATGATTTATTGCATGCTTTTTGGAGTGACTCCGACTTGTAATCACCATCGCTATGTGCACCAACGCATACCCATTCCTGGGGCAAGACCATGTTGATCCCTATAGGGCGGGTACACAGTAATCCATACACCAACGAAAATGTGAACAATAAGCAGAAGTAGGCCTTCTATTGTTAGTTAACTGTTCATTCTTGACATCCCATATTTACAGTGATGACTCGCCACTCGGCCAATGCCTTTAATCCTCTACGGATGATATCGGCTACATATGTAATACTGCAGGCACTACTTTTCTTTTTGGCAAATTGGAACTACATTTAGCATTGTTTCAAAACTCATTAATTATATGGGAAAAGAAAAGAACCATATACTGGTGTAGTAATGTATAGAGCTTTTGTCTAAAGCCCTATAAAAGAGTGTGATTCCTCCATGCTCGGAGGGGACCTTTCCCCATCCTTTGAAGGCGAATCTATAGTGGATTTTGATAAACTCTACTGAGTTTTTGCTGTATTTCTATTAAATCAAATGATTATTGTTGTAACCTTGATAGCCCAGATTATGCATTTCTGTACTTTAATTGAGTAAATCTTAAAACTGACATCCTTGTCTGTCATTCTTTTCCAGACATGCTTACCAAAGTCCGGCAGGGACAACACCCCTCCCGATCAGGTGCCAGTTTTCTCAGGAGGAATATTAATGTATAGGTTTGCGCACTGACACTGGGGCCCTGTAATTTGGACATATTAAAATACGAACTTGCGCCATTTTCAACAAACAGATTCACAAACATGAGATTTGAACAACAGAAATCAGAATGAGAAATAAACTTTTAGAAGTCAAGCGCCTGACATACCTACTGGCAGTGGCGGCTGGTGTCATTTGAAAGTGGTGAGACGTTAAAGTTTGGTATGTATTTTATGTAGTGAGCGACGTGGGCAAGTTTAATGGACAAGCATGGGGTCCCGGCTGGATCCTTCGCCAGAGAAAAGTTTTTAAATAAAAGTTTGCCAAATGGTGTATTTTAAAGCAAATTTATTTAGTGATAAAGCAAGGCTTATAAAGCGTGGGAATATATAGTTTTGAAATATTAAACACATAAACTGTCTTATATCTTACTGCATCAATATGTTCAACAGTTACTGTAATGTGCAAATTGTACAACTTCCGCCTTTTAAAGTGTCTGCTTGCCCAGTGTCTTGCACTGCATGCAACATCAACTTTGGAAGAAAATACTCTAACCAGGCTTCGGGAAGGACCCACAGCTGCTGATTGCAAGCAGCCATATAGAAATATGTGAAGACACGTCTTTATGTGGGATGGAAAATGTGCTGACTCTCTAAAAGGGAACACATAAAATACATTTCTATGATTCCTATTGTGTGCTACCGGACCGGTATTTTGGTTTCTCTCTGAGATGTAATTGCATCTCGATATATAACACAACAACTGACCTACACCTAAAACCTGTCAGTTCAATTGGCTTTGTCAATGCTTGTTAGCTGTTTAACATAAATGAGTAACAACAAGGATTTGTTATAAATATTTAACCTTCAAAATGTTTCAATTCTGAAATTTCAATAGTATTGAGGCCTGTGGAAGGAGTTTTGGCCTTCAGTTATGTGCGCTTTATGTTAGATATATATGTCCTTTTTCTCTGCACATCTCGTCCATCTTCAACCACTTCTATTTCCGCTTCAGCACCCTCTTTTCACTCTTCCCCAAATGCACTTCCTTGCATCTCCCTCACTTTACCACTTCAAACATACACTGCACTCACTCACATTTAAGCAATTTATTTGCTTTTGTCCTGTAAATATTTTGCCATCTGTGCACCCCCTTCACACACATTTTCACAAAATTGCAATTACAACTGGAATACATGACCATTCTTCTGTGTGCTCTGCATAGAAGCCAACCCACTGACAGGCACTTTGCTTTGGCTTCAGCGTCAGTATTGGAGCGCTCAATCAAAGTGTCTCATAAACACCTACACAGCTCAAATTATGCAGGGAAACAAAATACAGAAAGGAGCACAACATGATTAAATAGCCAACTCTTGAGGGAGGCAAGATTAAGTAAAACTTGAAATAAGAGGAACTAAATCGCTGACATGCATTGACTTAACATTTTTAACACTCATTGTAAATCAATCCATGTTTTTGGCATTAATGTTTTAAGGGCATGAAAAGAGGGCCAGTTTTAATGTCATACAGCAGATAACTGTCTACTATAAGCACATTTCTCTCGCTTTGCGTTTGACTCGGATATTTGGATCAACGTCACAAGGGAACAAGAACCCTTGCCTGCTCGTCTTTTGGATCCATTTCGCGGGGGAACCAATGCAGCAACTTCCCTTCTGAAGGGGCCAGCGACATGCAGCCACAGGATGGGGTGTCACAGTGGGGAAGGTCAGCATGGCGAGGGGTCTCAGCACAAAATGCATTACAGAAGATTAGCATTCTAACACTTACCATTACCGAAGACAAGGCACCAAAATACATGTGCTTGCATCCATCCCTACGTGTGACAAATGGGAAAGGGTGGGACCTATGCCTTTGAATGACGGATGGCTGCTCTCACACAGGGACGTAGACTCCAGCACCCGAAACCATGATGCTGAAAGCGTCACTGGCCTACAGTGGATACTGCCATAGACTACAATGGCAATGATTCATTATGAAGGGCTTTAGAACAGTAAGCTGTGCGTCACAGTTCAGAAAGTTGATCACTGCCGGGCTGCCATCTCCTGCTTCAGAGCGAGGCGGGGCAGGCAGGTTGGGGCAGGCAGCCCAGACATATATACATCGATTTGTTTAGAAGTACGATCATATCTCTAAATAAATCGATCTGTTTAATATTTGTACAGGAATGTGAAGGAATATCCGGGGGGCGCAGCCCCAGAGCCCTATGGAGAATCCGCCACTGCCTACTGGACAGGAAGTACCTACCTGAGCTGAAGGAGGTGGCTAATATTTCAACTGACATCTCTGCGAACTGTAATGCTTAGCCTTAGTCTTTTGAGTGTGTCAATCAAAAACTACTCCAAGATCTAGAAAATCCATGCCTCCTGTCCGGGTGCTAAGTGATATGTTCTCTAGATTTTTTTAAGGGGCACAGGTCAGTTTTCTAGATTACCTGGCACTGAGGACTTTGCCAATGTGCTAACTCAAATCAGAATGCCAGTTGTACTGCGACTACTACACAACCCACTGAGCAATATTTGAGTGAGATATGTTCTACTTAACGATCATTCACATGAGATGTTACAGGGACAATAAATGGATCCCCAGGCCCTCGTTCCTTAAGGAATACCACACTCAAGAATACTAGAACAACAAGCATAGACATAGCCAATAGGTCTCGCCTTTGGGACCTTATAAGTGTTTTGCCAGAGCTATTGGCTTTGCCAATGTCTTTAAACTATGCTGTAAAGCATTGTGGCTGCAGTGCAGCATGTTGAAAAGTTATACTAAAAAAGTGTTCTAAGCATTTTGGTTACCTTATATTTAACCAAGAAGACATTATGTACAACTGAACGACCCTATTAAAAAAAGAATTAACATTCAAAAATGTCTACTAGTTGTTATTTTGTCCTTGCAATGCTAGCAACTTCTTCCTGCCTGTTCTAATGCTTGTTTGTTATAGGTTTTTTTTGTTATGGGGAGGGCATAAACGAGAGGGTGGAGGTTGGAAAATAGTACCTGAATTACAACACGAGCAGCGGAGGGAAACTAGGGGAGAATTAACAGATGCCAGATTCCGAGGTGGTGCTTAGTGTTGCTGAGGTGGTGCACCGCTGGTGCTGAGGTGGGGCTGCGCTGGTTTTAGTTGGTGCTGCGCTGGTGGTGGTGCACTGATGAGGAGGTGGTGCTATGGTGGTGCTTAGGTGATGCTGGGTGATACTGGGTGATACTGAGGTGGTGGTGCTGCGATGGTCCTCAGGTGGTGCTGAGCTGGTGCTCAGGTGGCGCTGAGTGATGTTGAGTTGGTGCTGTGCTGATGTGGTGCTGCTCTGGTGCTAAGGTGGCGTTGCACTGCTGGTGATGCACTGCTGCAGAGGTGGTGCTGATGCTGACATGGTGCTGTGCTGATGTTGGGGTGGTGCTGTGCTGGCGCTGAGGTGGGCCTGCGCTGGCACTGAGGTGGTGCTGCGCTGGCACTGAGGTGGTGCTGCATCCGTGGTGTGCTCTGCTGATAAGGTGGTGCTGAGTGATGATGAGGTGGTGCTGAATGATGCTGTGCTGGTGCAGAGTCATGCTGTGCTGGCATTGAGTGATGGTGTGGTGGTGCTGAGTGATGGCATGGTGGTGGTGCTTAGGTGGAGTTGAGCTGGTGCTCAGGTGGGGCTGAGTGATGCTGAGTTGGTGCTGTGCTGAGTTGATGCACTGAAGCTGAGTTGGTGCTGCAGTGGTGGTGGTGCACTGATGAGGAGGTGGTGCTGCGCTGATGCTATGATGGTGCTGCGCTGATGCGGAGGTGGTCTTTGCTGTGCTGAGGTGCTGAGGTTGTGTAATTATCACAAATTTAGAGGGGAGAGCGATTTACATTTCCCTTTGCTACAGCTCTACACTTGTCACCACTACCTCTGAATTGGGTATAAAAGCATGTGCAGAAAATGTAATAATGTATACAGAAACAATAACTGCACGCATTAATCACCACTTCTTGCACCGGGATGGAAATCGGGTGCAAATTTTTGCCACGAATAGATCGCAATTACTAATTTAGGTAGGTAGCTGTATGTTTACATAAAAATGTAGGGCAAGGCTTAAAATGAGAAAGGGAAACAAAACGTTTAGTCAGTTGGGTGTACTCATTCTATAGGTCAGCTTAGTTCCTTTATCCAATCAGAAAAGGCTTTTGACCCTGTATTTGCATGCTACAGCTTGAATGCCAGTAAATCTGAGAATTCCGTTCTACATTATGTACGTTTGTATTGTTTAAATCAGTGCTTGAATTGGAAATTTAGAAGTGCACAGAAGTAAGTGTCTGTACTTTTCCAATGAAAGTACTGAACCTCTGCTGAGACGTGCAGGTACTCATACTCTGCCTTTCAAAACAAAGAAGTAAAGGTACTTCGTGGCTGCGAACCATGAAATATATGCCACGATGTTGAAGTCTGATCGCCCAATCTTGTGATACGTGCCTCTTGTTGACTCCATGCGCCTGATATTTATAAACTCACACAATTCACCTAAAGAATGTTACAGTCCGTGTTCTTCGAAAGTATAACCCAGAAAAGGCGTCGCCCCTGATCAATACACTCAAACATTTATGGGCAAGCTATTTCCGGTTCTGGTACTTCATTTATGTTGACGCCTTTCCTGTGCTCTGCCCTCTGGTACACACATTACAGTTAGCTAGGTCCACAAAGAACGGTGATGTGTTGTTTAGAGCCGCCTTGTGCCCTTCACCTACCTGGTTTAAAACTGGAATCTCTACTCTCATCCCGGAGAGTCTAGTGGTGCCCATGTCAAGGAGTAGGGGAAGTAGCAAGCGCAATTGTGTTTACATCCAGCCAGGGCCGGCTTTAGCACTGGTGGCGCCCAGTGCGACAATGTTTTTTGGCGCCCCCCAATGACCACCTGCGCCACGGATTCCCTCCCCACCACCCTTTAACAGTCTCCATAAGCACTCTCTCTCAGATGCATTTAATTAATTTTATAGCGTCACTCGTAAAAGTGAAGGTTGTCAGAGCACTTTACATAACACACACATTACACAGAGACTATCAATCATGGGTGTGTAAATAAGTGTATAGGAAATGTTACATAAGACAGAGGACAACAAGGGGTGGATTCGCATATTATCCATACAGGTAGGCAGTATAGTTGAAGAGTACTTGGTCTGGAGAAGCACAAACTCTGAATTTAAAATGTAACACAATGGATTGGGGATCTCTTTAATAACCAGAACTGATTTGTACCCAAATGAACCCTTTTTGCAACATTAGAATAATGAAAGTCTGGGGGAAAAATCCATATGCTCTAATCTATACCTTGAAGTCTGCACACAGTTCTTTGAGCCAGTTAATAGCTCACTGTAAACTGCAACTAACAAAAGGAAGTCTCTGACAAAAGCAGTAACCCACTGACCTGTTTATATTACATTCACTTTGTCATCTGCATGGTACATGTTCTTTGCAGCAGGCATATTAACCCTCCGCGCTACCTTACCATTAATCAAAACTTCCACGAGACATAACTTCTACTAGACAAAACTCCGATCTCGCCTGGAAGAACATTAATCACGGGAGTTTTCTTGACATATTAATTGTTACCTGAAAATTGCTGGAGGCCAGGAACGCGGCAGCAGGTGCTTTTAAGCACAATATAAACTAGCAAACAGGCGCCCCCATGCGAAGTCAGCACCCGGTGCGGTGGCACCGGTCGCACCGCCCTAGAGCCGGCCCTGCATCCAGCCTCCTCATTCAGTGACTGAGCGAAAGACAAAGGCCTGTCCAGAGGTGGGAGATTGTATTGTAATTGCATTTATATAGCGCTTACTTCCCCTGACGAGGCGTCAAAGCGCTTTTTCGGCGAGTAGCACGCTACTCCGGGACCCATAGAGGATTAGTGTTGAATTAGTATAGTGAAACATGCGAGTACATTTTAAGTGGTGGATAGGTTAGTCAGTTATTTGGATTTGGAATGATAGCAGAAGGATAGAGGAGGAAAAAAAGGTTTGTATTTATATAGCGCTTGTTACCCCTGATGGGGTGTTGAAGCATGCTACTCCGGAAGCCCATAAAGGATTAGTGGTGAATTAATATGGTGAAATATGAAAGTAGTTTCAGTGGTGGATATTAGTCAGTTATTTGGAGTGAGAAGGATAGCGGAGGGATAAAAAGGGAAGAAAGGTTTGCATTCATATAGCACTTGTTACCCCTGCTGGGTGTTGAAGCGCTTTTCTGGCGAGTAGCACGCCACTCCGGAACCCATTAAGAATTAGTGTTGAAAATTAATATAGTAAAAAATGAAGTAATTTGAGTAGTGGATATGTTATTCAGTTATTTGGGTAGAGAAGGGTAGGTGGCGGGATAGAAGAGGGAAAGAGGTTTGTATTTATATAGCGCTTGCAACCCCTGATGGGGTTTTGAAGCGCAAGTAGCACGCTACTCTGGAACCCATAAGTATTAGTGTTGAATTAGTATGGTGAAACATGAAAGTAATTTTAGTGGTGGATATGTTAGTCAGTTATTTGAATTGAGAAGGGTTGGGGAGGGTAGAAAGGGAAAAGTTTTGCATTTATATAACGCTTGTAACCCTGATGGGGTGTTGAGACGCTTTATTGGCGAGTAGCACGCTACTCTGGAACCCATAAAGGATTAGTGGTGAATTAGTATAGTTGAAAATGGAATTTGAGAATTGAACATGTTAGTCTGTTAATTTTGATTGAAAAGGATAGTGGAGGGATAAAAGAGTGAAGGATTTAAAAAATTTTTTTTTATGTCTTAGCAGTAGGAGGAGGCTTTTGGATGAGTAAAAGGGGGTTTTGGAGGGGAGGAGTCAGGGAAGAGTTTAGAAAGGTTTGTTTTAGGGCATCGGTATAGTAAAAGAGGTGTCAGATGATGCAAGGAGGGTAGAGTAGGAGAGAGTCTAGAAAGGGTTATTTTGGGGATCATAGTAGTGGTATGGGGTTTGGGATAAATGAGAGTGTGGATGTAGAGGATATATTGATAAATGTATAGGATGAGAGATAGGGTAGTGCATTGGAAAGTAGTAGAAAGAAGTTTGAGATGAGTCAGAAGGTTGGGCTAGAAGATATATTGAGATAAGTATAGGCTGAGAACTAGGGTAGTGCCTTGGAAATGCTAAATTAGAAGAAAGTGATAAATATATAGATCCATAAGTACATTGAAAGTATATAGATACATAAAGGAGGTAAGTATATGTAGATTAAAGATATTGATAGAGGCACAGGATGAGAAATAGGGTAGTGCATTGGATATGCTTTTTCAGGAGAAAAGTAACAGAGACACAGATCCAAGTACATGGAAGGTACATAGACGCACAATGGAAGTAAGTACATGTAGACCAAAGATGATATTTATTTATTATTATTTTTTTTTTTTTTCTCTCTCAACAACATAACTATTCTACACGTCTATACAAAGCAATACACAAAGACAGGTACACGTCCACAGTGAAAACAAATGCCCACACACAGAGGGATATGAAAAATGAAATGAAATGAAATGAAATGAATGAAATGAAAAAGGCTTTTGTATAGCGCATGGCTACCCGGAGGCATCCCAGCGCTGCGGAGGCGACTAGAGAAAAAAGAGAGATTTAAGGGAATAGCCAAGTTTTCAAGCGTTTCCGGAAAGTCAGGTGATTAACCTCCTTGCGGATAGGAAGAGGAAGGGCATTCCAAAGCCTAGAAGTGATATAGGGGAAACGGCGGCCGCCTGTTCTGGCCTTCTTGATTCTAGGAACCTCTGCCAGGTAGAGCTCGTCCGAGCGCAGACAGCGTGTAGCCTTGTAAGATTTGATCAAATTTTTAGTTATAGGGGGGCCTCTGCCCTGCAAACCCTTGTGTGCAATGCATAGGGCTTTGAAATGTATTCTCTCCTGAATTGGCAGCCAGTGGAGAGCGCGTAGAGAAGGCTTTGCTGAGCAGCGGTTATTTGTGCCTGTGAGGAGTCTTGCTGCAGCGTTTTGAACCACCTGCAGTTTGGCGATAACCGATTTAGGAGCACCCAAATACAGAGCATTACCGTAGTCCAGCCTAGAGAGGATAAGTGCCTGGACCAGCAGCTTTCTTGAGTGGCTAGGTAGGAGAGGGAGTATTTTCCGGGTGGTTCTGAGCAGGCCATAGCACGTGGCGGCCGTTTTCCTTGCTTGGACTCTAAAGGTGAGATCATGGCCGTAAACCTCCGTCTGCGTATGGTGCCCATGTGGGGAAGAGCCAACTCCCGAGCAGTTCTCCGAAGACAAGGCGGTCGTCGGCGGATCCCACGCTGGGGGGCAAAGAGCTCCATAGCCCGGCCGCCCGAACAGAGAAGGATGTGCCACCCATGGTTCTCTTCTTTTCTTGTATCTTGGGATTTTGAGGCGAGATGCTCCTTTAGAGCGGAGGTTCCTCTGTTGAATGTGTTTGGTGATTTTATTCCTGATGAAGAGCGGTCCCATTCCATGTATTGCTTTGTGGGTGATACAAAGCAGCTTGAACGTGGATCTTCTGGCAACCGGTAACCAATGCAGGGCTTTCATGGCAGGGGAGATGTGGTCTCGCAGTTTGATATGCAAGAGTAGTCTGGCAGCCGAGTTCTGAATCCGTTGTAGTCTTTTCATGGTTGTTAAAGGTGATCCGTGGTAGAGGCTATTGGCGTAATCGAGTTTGGACTGAACAAGGGAGATGGTAGCTTGGACCTTGTGCGGAAATCCCAAATGAGGGAAAATTCGTCGCAGCGTTTTTATAGTGACAAAGCTTGATCTTGCTAGTTTGTCCACTTGGGCATTCATCGACAGCTTGGAGTCCATGGTCATTCCGAGGTTTCTTACTTCCTTCGATACTTTAGGTGGTGATCCCAGTTCATTAGGCCATGCGGCAAGCGGGTTGTAATGTTTCCAATCGCCACACGTGAGTATTTCCGTTTTTGAAGTATTCAATTTGAGATGGCTCCAAGTCATCCACTGATCCACGGTTCTGAGACAGCTGAAAATTGGTGATTTTCCAATGTCTTTGGGGCATTCCAGTTGAAGGAGTATTTGCGTGTCATCTGCATAGTTATAGCACGTGAGGTGAAATTTATTGATCAGTACTGGTAATGACTTCATGTAGATGTTGAAAAGCATGGGCGAGATGATAGAACCTTGAGGGACCCCTGCTTTTGTGGAGTACGGTTTGGACGAGAAAGGTGGGGTATGGATGACATTAGTTCTGTTTCGAAGGTAGGACGCGATCCAGTCTAGAGCAGTTCCCTCTAAGCCGGCTTCATAGAGTCTTTGTTTCAGTGTGTCATGGTCAACCGTGTCAAAGGCAGCCGAGAGGTCCAAGAGGAGTAGCGCAGCAACTCCGTTGCGGTCAACTGTATTTTTCAGGTCATCCCAGATGGCAAGGAGGGCAGATTCAGTGCCTCTCCCCGGACGGAATCCTGTTTGGAAGTCTGAAAGTATGCCATTCTCTTCAATGAATTGTGACATCTGGGCGAACGCTGCTCTTTCTATCAGTTTGCCCAGGAAAGGTCCATTTGTAATGGGTCTGTAGTTGTCAGGGTTCAGCGGGTCCAAGTTTGTTTTCTTCAGTAAAGGGCGTATGTGTGATTTTTTGAGTTCTTCTGGAAATATTCAGGTAGTGAAGGAATCGTTGATGATTCTTCTTACTGGAGTGGCAGCAGAGGTTGTTAAAAGAATTGTTTTGAAAATTTGTGGTGGACAGGGGTCAGAAGGGCTGCAGGCAGGCCTGCTTGCTTTGAACAGGTCCATAAATTCATCGTGAGATGTGTTGGAAGGAACGGAGAGGCTTGGTTAGAGTATTCTTGGATTGTTGTTTTGTACAAGGGTTAGTGCTATTGTTTTAAGTATGAGTCCAACGTGTCTGCTTTGTCCGTGTAATGATTTGCCAGTTTGTCTGTGAAATCTTGAGTAACAGGATGAGTTCCTTCTAGGCAATTTGGTTTGCGAAATTCATTGAGTATTTTATAGAATTCTTTATTTGCACATTTAGCGTTTTGAATTCTGTCTGAATAGTACCTTTTCTTAGCTTTTTTGATAGCCGACTTGTATAATCTGTTAGTTTTTTGTAGGTGAAGTTTGTCTTGTTTGGCGTTTGTTTTGAGCCAGGTACGTTGCAGCTTTCTAATTTGTTGTTTTATGTCTTTTATTTCTATGTTTCTCCAAGGTGCTTTTTTTCTTTTGTTCTGTTGTGTGGTTTTGAGTGGTATCAGGATGTCAAAAGCTTCTTGTAGCCACTCAAATAGTTTTTGAACAGAATTTGTTTCTAGATTTGTACTTGATGTTAGTTGTGTTTCTAAGTGTTCCAAATTGAGTTTGTTCCACGGCCGATAGGTGGATGGATGTAAGGTAGTTTTAGGTGAGTCGCTTAGTGTTGTTTTATGTTGGAAAGCAAGCAAGTGGTGGTCTGACCATGTGACTGGAGTTATAGTTTGAAAGGTAACTAGTTCAGTATTAGCAAAAATGACATCTAGGATATGTCCAGCGGTGTGTGTCGGTTTGTGGACAATCTGATGGAGGTTCAGTGCGTCTAGGCCAGTGATTATTGTTTTTGGATGGGTCATATTGGGTTTGACAAACCAAATGTTGAGGTCACCCAGAACGCATAGGTTGGAGTGTATTGTTATCAGGTTTGAAACTGTGTCTAGAAGTGGTTCTGGGAATGTTGCCTTGCTAGGTGGAGGTCTGTAAAGGAGCAGGAAGTTACAGGAGGAAGACGGTGTAGGATTGCATCTTGTTAGAAGAGCCTCACAATTCTTTATGGAGATGTCGTCAATTTTAGTGATATGTATTGTTTGCCTGAATACAACAGCTAGACCACCTCCTTTTTTGGCTATACGATTTTGGGTGATTGTTTGATAGCCTAGAGGAATGGCTTCATGCAGGACTGGAGCCATATCCTCTCCCAACCATGATTCGGTTATGAATAGTATGTCTGGTTTTGCATCTGTGAGAAGGTCGTAGATGTGATGCTTGTTTTTAGAGAGGGATCGAGCATTTATTAGTAGACAGTTTAGAGAGTGGCCTTTGGTGATTGTGAGACTTTGTTTTGTAGAAGAGTGGTCAGTATTGTGTGGGTTTGTAGCAGGTGTGTTTTTAGAGCTGGCATTAGCTGTATTAGGATAGCAATCGTGTAGCTGTTCTGCATCATGTTCCTCATCCAGCATGCTAAGAAGGCATTTTGATGGGTCTGCGTGTGTATGTGGTGGAGATGGTGTTTGAGAGTGAGTTGGAGTGCTGTGTTGTTTTCGTGGTGTAACATTGTGAAGTAGACATGGGGAAGCGAAGTTGTGAGGTATGGCATGTTGCTTATATTGTTTGCGTGTGTTTAATGCGGAAGGTGTATGAGTCAGGGGTGGTGGTGCAGCATGTGGGTCATGTAGTAAGGTTCTAAATTGTCCAATGGATGAGAGGCGGTTAGAAGAAAGTTGCTGTGTTGCTGTATCTGTGTTAGGTGTGGTGGAAGAGAGAAAGCTTGGCATTGGAGTTGGTTCCTTTGTGTTTGAAAGGTGGGTGTATGTTTGTATTTTGTGATGGTAAGTATTATGAGGTGTTGTGCTTTGAAGATCTTGTTGTGCTGGTGAGTGTGATATGTTTTGTTTTTGAGGAGTAGTGAAAAGGGGTGCTGATGTATATGTTTCATGCAATGGATTTGGTTGTATAGTATTGTTTGTGAGAGGAGGTTGTACGGTAGAGGGGGTGGTGATGTGTTTATGAGTAGAGTGTATGATGTGTGTAGGTGGGAATGAAGTAGAGGTAAGAGTGTTTGTCTTAGACTGGTTTGTTGCAAGAGTTAAAAAGTGTGGTGGTCTGCAGTGTGTGTGTTGTACGTTAGTGTTATTATGGTAGAAGGGAGAGGAGGGTGTTTGTTGGACAAATGATGGAAGGATGATTATATGTTTGTTAGTGATAAAAGGTGGTATGTTAGGTGTAATTACAGCAGGGAGCGTGTGTCTGGATGTGATGTAGTTATGTATGGTGTCCATTGGCGTTGTGTTAGTGATGAGTGTATTGGTTAGTGGTATAGGATAGGGTTGTGTACTGTTTGTAGGTAATGGTGGATATGTGTGGTAGTTGGGATAGTAGGGTGTATAGATGTGGTTTGGTTGGTTTTGTAGTGCATGCTGGTACATTAATCTGTGCATAGTGTTGTGCGTGGTGTACATTTGGTGTGTGTGTGTGTTGCTCTGTTTGTGGATGTGGATGGTGTGGGCTGGGTGTTGCTTAATGGGAAGATGGACAGCATTTCTGGCCCTGGCCCTGGCCAGTCTCGAACAGGCTCAAACAGGCAACTGCCCTTGTCCTCTCTGCCCTTAACAGGCTCAAACAGGCAACTGCCCTTGTCCTCTCTGCCCTTAACAGGCTCAAACAGGCAACTGCCCTTGTCCTCTCTGCCCTTAGCCTCGACGCCTGGGCTGAGACGCCCTAACCCTGGCCTTTCATAGCCCAAGTTATTAGGTGACCCCGTCAGCCAATGGGAACCCTAGCCCTAACACTATCCAATCACAACACTAGCCCTAAAAATCTAGAACCAATAGGAGATCAGGACCTTACAGCCAATATTAGCCCTAGTCCAAGCACCCAATAAGTTCAAACCCCTGATCTCTACGTCCAATAGAGGCCCTAGCCCTACCAGTAGTCCCAACCCTAGTCCAAGCAACCAATGGGACAGGAAGCCCTAGTCCCTCCTTCCAATAGAAAGCCTAGCCCTACTCTTAGTACCACACCTAGTCCAACAACCAATAACACCAGAAGCCCTAATTGCTACTTCCAATTAAAGGACTAACCCTAGCCCCACCTTAGTCCCAACAACCAATAACACAGGAAGCCCTAGTCCCTACTTCCAATAGAAATCATAACCCTAGCCCCAACCCTACATTGATTGAATCACAGACCCAGAAACCAATCAGAACCCTCAAATACCCAACCAATGAGGACACTAACCCAATCCAATAGAAACATCAGATACAACCACCAATCAGTGTATACATGTACCAACCACTAGCAGACTATATAAGGTCCCAGCAACCTCAGACAAGGTTTGCTGGCCAGGGAGTTGGAAGCTGCTTCTCCTGATCAGAATCTCCTAGGAGACAGACAGGCTCAATCCACACTTTGGACTTCCTTCAGGTAAAGGCCTCACAAACTTGAAATCTAACAATACTGTTTGAATAAAACTTTACTCCCTCTCCTGGCCAAAAACAGAAGTGCACAGTCCCTATTAAACACAGTTTAAACAGCTCACAGAAGCACCCTCTGATGTAGAATATCCCTGTTGCTGGGGGGGGGGGGGGAGGCAGGGGGACTGGCTTGATAACACAAAATGGTGGCTGGGGGTGCACTGTTTAACATACAGGTCTTAGCACAGAGCAAAGGAGAAATTTGGAGGGAAAACTGAATAGTCACCAGGAATGGGAGGGAAAGACTACAGAGTTTGGACTGCAAATCCCACAATTCAACACATTAAATGGAAGCAATCATGGGCAGGAAAACCACAAGTTTAAAACACAAAACCGGTGATAAAAAATGCAATCACAGGCAGGTTAAAACTACAATTTTAAGCTGTAACAACCACAGGCAAAGACAGTAATCACAGAAAGGGAAAATCGTTTTTTTTTAACTTTTGGGAGGGGGGAGGGGGAGGGGAGGAAGAGACAGCACTAGTCTGCCTCCTTTTTAATTTTTTTTTATTATAAACTTTATTTTCAATTTTCAAAAAAAAAAGAAAAAACAAAAAGAAACAATACATTGGCATCAATGGAGAACGTATGCATACACATCATTAAAAGCAAGTACAGTCGCATGAGACACATGGCCGAACCAAAGAATGTAAGCACAAGGTGGTCTGGAAAGCCCTCCAGAAGCCCAGCCCAGAGGGGCGAGGTCGGCAGGGAGGGCACCCCCTACCATCGTGCACCCCACTGAAGTTGTCGCTTTCCTCCGCAGGGACAATCCCCCCGGGGATATCTGCATCACTCTGCTCACTCGCAGTTGCCTCCCGTGAGGGCGAGTCCCCCTCCATCAACCCAGTGGTACACAGGGCCCGCCAAGCTAGCAGGTCATCCTGCAATTTCTCATCCTGCCGGGAGAGTTGCATGTGTACCTCTTCGGCCAGTGACCACTCTCGAGCATCCCTGAGCCAAGTCGAAAGACCAGGGGCCCTCTGCCCCATCCAAGTTATTGCCACCCTACGCCTGGCGAGCACCAGCTGTAGGAGTTTATAGGAGAGTTTCTTCCTCTTGGGCCTACGAACCATCCCTAGTAAACAGTGCAAGGGGTCTAGATCCACCTGAAGCCCCGTGGCGGTTACCACCCTAGCCACCACCCCCGTCCAGAACTGCGCCACCAATGGACATTGCCAAGCCAAATGTAGAAATCCGGCGTCATCTGCGGCACAGCGAGGGCAACCAGTGCCCCTTGTACTATCAATGCGCCTCAAAGACACCGGGGTAAGGTAGGTGCGGTGCAGATAATTAAAATGTGTAAGTCGGAATCGGGCATTGCATGAGACAGTGCGAGTAAGGGAACCTATGCGCACCCACTGTGCCTCCCCCAGCGGGGCAGTAAGGTCCCGCTCCCAGGCAGCCCTAGACGGTGGGACCGGAGGGGCAGAGTCCTGTTTCATTGCTGCATATAAGAGGGAGATCAAGCCGCGCCCCTTACCGCACATAAGTATAACATCCAGCGTACGTGTCAATGGTGGAATTTCTGGGTATTGCGGCCAGGTGATTCGCGCTACCTCCTGCAGTCCCCCAAACTGCAAAAATTGGCCTTGTCCAAGGCCAAAGCTATCTACCGCCTGCTCATATGTAAGAAAGGTTTCGTTGGGATACAGATCGGCGAGGACGTCGCACCCACCCTCTTTCCAGGCTTGAAAGGACACGGACCGCGCCATAGTCATAAATGGAGCCAGTATCCAAAGCGAGAGCTCCCTATGAAAGGGCGCCCTTCGAAGGACCCTCTCCACAAAGTGTTGCCAGACGGCGGCTGTGTGCCTGACAGCATAGGGGAGACCCACATCAGACCCCGCCCCTTGCATCAGTGCCACCTGCAACGTCTGGGTGTCTGCCCTATCCATCAAGAGGTGCTTCTCTCAGTTGTCTGTGTCAGCAAACCAACGGGCCGCATGTTGGAGGTGTGCGGCATAATAGTAGAGGTCAAAGTGAGGGGCTTCTAGACCGCCCTCCTCGTAACTACGGACAATGGTTC
Organism: Calotriton arnoldi; assembly: GCA_963921515.1. Taxonomy (NCBI): domain Eukaryota; kingdom Metazoa; phylum Chordata; class Amphibia; order Caudata; family Salamandridae; genus Calotriton; species Calotriton arnoldi. The sequence goes on along the minus strand of CAWUFW010000496.1, from coordinate 2,982,758 downwards.
GAAGGGCTACCCTACTGCGCCGGCCCGCCCAGAGCAGAGACGTGAGCAAGGTGTTAAGAGTTTTGAAGACCCGAGGCGGCAAAGGGCACAGGGAGTTATGTAGCACATAGAGCACCCTGGGGAGCATCACCATTTTGGAGATGGCGAGACGACCCATCAGGGAAAGTGGGAGAGTATTCCAAAATGACACGGAGTGCCGCAGAGCCGCAGTTACGCGGTCCACGTTGCGGGCCAACGCCTGTTCATCCGTCAGGGTCACCTGTATACCCAGGTAACGAAATGCCGTTCGCTCCCAACGCAGCTCCAGGTCCGGTAAGTCCTCCGGGGGCATCATAGCAAGTCCCGCCAATGGGAACACGAGGGACTTGTCACGGTTCAGTCGCAGTCCCGAGACTTCTCCAAACCGGTCAAGGTGGTGCAGCAGCACTGGCAGGGCCTCGCGGGGAGAGACCAAGTAAAACAAAGCATCGTCCGCATATAGAGAAATGACGTGAGTCGTATCCCCTAGCCTAATACCCCACTGCGCCATGTCCGCTCTAATCTGAACCGCGAAGGGCTCTATAGCCAGAGCAAACAAGAGTGGGGAGAGGGGACACCCCTGTCATGTACCCCTCCCCAGCCGCCACTCCTCGGACCGCGCACCCCCAAGCCTGACTCTGGCGCAGGGGGCTGTATACAGTATACGAACCCATTGACAAAACTGAGGACCCAGTCCCACTGCACGCAAGACCACTAGTCTGCCTCCTTACCACTTCCTGGACTCTGCTCACTGCAATCTGGGGCACAGGTAGGCTGCAACTCACAAGATGGAGGAGAATGATTTGGGGTGCACCCAGCAAAGCCTTAAGGGGCCTGGGCAGGTGTGAGGGGAGGGCTCAGAGTTGCCTGGGAGCTGAATAGCCAATCCCTCGTCCCAGGTCTGTTGGCCTGGGGGGTGGGGACTGGGACTGGGGAGCTGCTCTATTCACAGATCTCCTAGGAGACAGACAGGCTCAATCCACACTTTGGACTTCCTTCAGGTAAAGGCCTCACAAACTTGAAATCTAACAATACTGTTTGAATAAAACTTTACTCCCTCTCCTGGCCAAAAAACGAAGTGCACAGTCCCTATTAAACACAGTTTAAACAGCTCACAGAAGCACCCTCTGATGTAGAATATCCCTGTTGCTGGGGGGGTGGAGGCAGAGGGGGGCTGGTTTCACTGGCTTGATAACACAAAATGGTGGCTGGGGGGCACAGGTAGGCTGCAACTCACAAGATGGAGATAGCAGCAGCATGGAGTGAGCGTGACTAAGAATCACAATAAAATAGTAATAAAGTGCCATGGCAGAATGCACTCAGCAGACACATGCCTGAGGCAGAAACATTACCTGTGCTGCACTTTGACTGGTGCTTCTAAGAGTGTGTGGGGTAACAAACTGTGCTAGTGAGATAAATCATGCACATGAATTAAACTCGCATTTAGGGGGGGGAAGCGAGGAGCCTGATGTACTCAGACAGGGACTTAGCAGAAAGGACGGTGCAGCCCCACGTATAACCAGCTGTAGTTTTGGGCGACTGTTTGTACGGGCTGATAGGAAAGGAACTAAGATGTATTTACAAATGATATTCCTGTTTGGTGGGGGTGGGGGTGGTGGTTGAAGTGACGAGCCTGATGAACACTGCAAACCTTTTATCAAGTCTGCTCAGAGCTGGAGAGAGAGGTGCCCTGGGCGGGGAGGAGGAGGCTCTCAGGGAGGTAGAAGGGAGAGCTGCTAAAGTCAGGAGGAGACTGTCAGAGCTGGGGAGAAGCCGCCGCCAGACTCGAGTAGGAGCAGAGAGAGTCTGTGGTGAGGCGAAGCCTGACTCGACAGTATATGAGGCTGCCGGGGTGGAGGAGATGAGGAGCCAGCCCTCTTGAAGAGAACGAGAGAGGAGTGAGTCGGTAGGCGTACCTGAAGCGGGCGCTCTGCTTCTACCCAGCCGAGGCAAACAAGAAAAGAGTGCATTAAGGACCTTAAATAAAAAAAAATTAAAAAGAGGAACACCACAGTAACGGGGGCAGTCGCCTTGGGAGGGTCAGAAACACTAAAATGTGGGACTAACTAAACATATCCACCAAAACAAAAAAGAAGCCCTTTATGAAGGGCACTAACAGGAGCCAATAGAAAACATGGGCGGTGCTTCAAGCCCTATTCTAGATACTACATGTCTCGCAGAGCAACGCATGCGTGCTGCTAGGCTCGACCAAACAAATGGAATTGGCTGATGCCCATAGAAACCTGCAGTGATTAGGAAACGTCTTTGGATAGGAATTGGCCTATTTCCATCCATTAATATCTTGATGTCCCATTGAATCTCCTTTACTAGGGAGGGTATGGCCAGAAAAAGGTGCTGAGTCTGATGGACCTTACTAATAAGGCCCAATGAGACCAGAACATCCTATGAATTAGTTGATTGTGATCTACTGAAGAACCAAGGGCTAGGCTGTATTAGGTGAGAAGTGTGGCTGAAGGTGCAAGAATGATTTCCAAATGGAAGATCTCCTCTTGTAATGGCAAAGACAAGCTCTAAATAAGTGGAATGAAATGCTACCAAAAGGAATTTCGAATGATTCTGAGGAAATGGTTGGGACCATTCCCAACACCTTTTTTTCAACCTGGAAGTAAACATGAAATAAACAACCTAGTCTGATTATGAAGGTTTGGGGGTGTGGGTGAAAATCCTAAATCAACCAAAAATCCAGCATTAAACAGCGAACAACATTGGAGTCTCTGTGTGCGCTTAACTGCGCTTGCAAGAAGAGATGAGCAACGCAATTTCGCAGAGGTAATTTATGCCTGTAATGCACAAAAAAGTTCATTAATACAATGTATTCATTCCAATGACCACACCTTCCTTTTTGTGCAATCACACATTTGTTTATTTAGAGCATTTCTCTTTCACAAGACGCCGCTTAAATCACTTCCGAGCGCTGAATTGAAAACGGAAAAAAACAACATTGAAAGAAAACGAAAATGAAAACATGAGAGGCAAAGTGCAGTCGAATACCATAGGGAGAACACAGACCAAACATTCTTCGGTCGCTCTAAACAAATTTAAGAAAACAAATGTTCTTCTTTTCTCACAGCCACTTTACAATTCCATTAGCATCCCAGCTGAATTAAGCCAACCACACTTATACATTCACCTCCCCAGTGCAAGCGTATCAGCAGGATGTAACAGAATGAGCCCTGGACTCTTGAAAACACCGAACTCACTCATAGCAAGAGCTGTAGTCACTCTGCTGCTGCTGCTCGGCTCGCACTTTACCAGATGGGCCTGTAGATTTTATCAACGTGATTGACATCAACAGATTGCTGGTCACTCTCCTCAGGCGATGGGTTCGAAAGTAAAGGTTCGAGCGTTAGGTGGGAGCTGGTGGGCTCAGGCAGGGGGAAAAAGAGACATAAAAACAGGGTCTGCTGTTTGTCTCCGACTGCCCATGATAAAGAGACTGGCAAATCATATGTATTTACCTTACGGACAAAGCATGACATGACCTGGCTAAGAAGAGGATGTGGCGTTACTATCATGGCTGCCGACTTCAGAACTGGGGAACCAGATTCCAGTCCCAGCTCAACATCATGTGATCTTGGGCACATCACGTAATCTCCCTGTGCTTAGTAAATTAATGTGACCTTGTGTAACGCAAATGGGTGCTCACATTAAGTACACACAGATAGACAGTGTGGAGCGGAGGTTGTGCAGAAGCACTCTGTGATTTAGAGCGACATGGGATGGGGTGGGGGGGGGGAGGGCTCCTAGAGAAGCATACACAGAAGACGGGTGTATAAAACCCGCATTCTCACCGAGCGCTTGACGAAAAAGAGAATAAAGTCTCTGAAAAGCAATCGCTCATAGAAGAAGTGCAAGAGCCAATCAGGTAGTACAAAGGCTAAGCTCCACAGGAGGGGCCAAGGCAAGCTGGAGGGGCTATGAGGCTGCCAGGGTGGACGAGATGAGGAGGCAGCGCTGGTGAAGAGAACGAGAGAGGAGTGAGTTGGTAGGCTTACCTGAAGCGGGCGCCGTGCTTCTACCCAGCCGAGGCAAACAAGAAAAGAATGCATAAAGGACCTTAAATAAATAAAAAAAAAAGAGGAACACCACAGTAACGGGGGCAGACGCCTGGGAGTGTCGGAAACACTAAAACGTGGGACTAACTAATCATATCCACCCAAAAAAAAAAGTCCTTTTTGAAGGGCACTAATATGAGCCTATAGAAAATATGGGCGATGCTTCATGCCCTATTCTAGATACTCGCAGAGAAGGGCATGCGCGCTGCTTGGCTCGACCTAAAAAGGATACGTTCTAAATATTTATTTTAAAATCAACATACTAGTCTAGTGCACACAATATGAATTTCAACCAAGTGAAGACAATTAATATGGCAGCATCAATAGTTACGAAAAAGCATGAATAATAGATACCACCCCAACATGGTTGCTTTCATTAATCCTATCCTCATTCTGCTACTTCTAAGCACTAACCATCGATAAATCTGAAGACCATCAGGGAACACGAGGCGAAACTCGTCACCAAGCATGAGAATACTCCTGCTCCCAGAGCAGTCAGAGCCGCTCCAGAAGCTGGTCTTTGCCACGCTCCAAGTCCTCAGGTAAGCACAGAAAACATGAAACGTCCAAGTGAGAAGCCACTCCTTTGCTGCATTGTCATTCGCCTTAACAGGCACAGGTGAGGCGCCACCCTTCTCTATCTCGCTCCGGAAGTCGACAAACTTTAAAGCTGGTCCCGGCACAACCTGAGTTTCTGGGGCCTTCAGCCACGCTGTGTTAGATGGAAGAGTTCAGCGGATCCATGCTTCGGCTCTTTGGATCTCTGCTGACCTCTAGCGCGCCGTCAGGCCCCAATGAGCTGAGATTCTCCTGCAGGTCCTGGCACAACCTGAGTTTCTAGGGCCTTCGACCATGCCGCGTCAGATTGAAGAATTCCGCGTATCCTGCTGACTCCCTCTGGCATGCCTTCAGACCCCAAGGAGCTGAGAAGCCCTCCATCTGGTATACCCTCAGCGCCAGATGGACCCTCCACTCTAACTTTGCCTATGGCTGTTATTCCGCAACCCATGCCAGCCCCTGGCATGTCGATGCCGACTTTGCTGCTGGAAGACATGTCCCCGATTTTCCTTTCTGACACCAACTTGAAGTGGGTCCAACCTCGGCCAACGTCACATCAGAGGAGCCGCTTATCCCACTTAATGTACAGCCTGGACAATATTCTCTCCATTCCCTCTTTTGGGACTGACTCTGATAATAATTATGACTTGGGTGATGAGTACGCTCAGCCCTACCAAGATGACAATTGCTGCAAGGACTTAGAAGAGACCACTGGCCTCAATACCTTTCTGGAGACAAGTCTGTTTTCTCCACCTGATGTAGCCACAGAAGAAGAATCTACCACCTACACCATAATGTGTAGGGCTGCAGAAGTACTTGACCTTCTGCTGGCTCCCTGACCCTGCCCAGCCCCATCCTCTCTGCTCTAAGGCTCGGAAACTCTCACCGGGTCCACATTCGGGGGTTTCCAACCAAGCAGCCCACAATCGCCACATTGGCCCAACCTCGCACGATCGATCAGAGTCCGGTCTGGACTGTCCCCGGGCTGCCCTGCCCGTGGCCGCGGAGCCCATATCCCCCTGCCCGCTTGGCGACGCGGAGCCCAGGCCCAGCCAGAGCTCTGACCGAAGGGCACCACCACGGCCTCCCTCCCAGCCGGAGAAGAGGGCTGCTTCCTGGGCCTGACGCTTCCCCTTTGCCAGGCCCTGCTCGCCCTTAGGAGAATGGTAAGCTCTGCGCTGGGCCTGCCGACGTACCTCCTGGGCAGCGTGGGACATCCACAGTCGTTGCCATTCCAGACCGGGCCCAGGCATCGTCTGCCGAGGGCTTCTGGGAGCTCTCCTGGGCTCCTGCTCCAGCTCGGCGCCCCGGTGGCCTAGGCCTTCACGCAGGGCTGGCCTCCCGCCGCTCCTTGCCGCGGAGAGCAAGGGAGTCCTCCCCGGTCTGCAGCCGCCCTACCCTGGCTAGTGGCTGTCACCCCCCATACCCTAGGCTCAGGGTGCTGACTCGGCTGGGTGCCTTCCACCTTCCTGGAGCCTTGGGGAGCCAAGGATGGGTTAAGCCCAGGCCACGTCCTCTCCCCGCTGGCCTGCCTGGGGAGCCCATTTTCCTTGACGATTAAGCCCCCACAAAGTGGGGGCTTACAGAACCCCAGAGGGCGGACAAAAGTTGGAGTTAGCCTGTCCGGCTGGCCAGCTGGTCGCGCAACCAGATGACCCGGGATGACCCAGCGACCAGATGGCCCGGGACGACCGGACCCAGTCGCACAGCAGTCCGACTACGGCGAGGGTGGCCAGGTGCTCCAAGTCCACTGCTCGGGAGGCTCCTTTCCTGGGGCTGCTCGCCTCCCTACGACTTGTGCGGGAGCAGTTAAAGAGGGGGATGATCCAGGCCATCTGGTCACCCTGCTGAACCGCAAGGGATGGTGGCCAAGTCCCTGCACCCCGGTGGCGGAAGGGGCCTCCCGGGCCCACGGTCCCCCCTCGGCGTCCCTCCTGGCGGCAGAGGGACCCGCCCGCGGGTGTGGTGGAGGAGGGTCCACGGGCGCCCACGGACGGAGACAAAAGCTTGGCTCAGAGGATGACTTTCAATAGATCACAGCGAGGTAGCTGCTTTGCTACTTACGAAACCCTGACCCAGAATCAGGTTGTCTATGAATGATTTAGCACCGGGTGCCCCACGAACATGCGGTGCACTAAGGGCAATGGAGGCGACCCCCTTCCGTCCGTGCTCCGGTCCCTAAGCGAGTGGCTCTATGCACCGGCCCCCAAGAGGCTGACTATCCCAGGCCAACCGAGGCTCCACGGCACTGCGGTATCGTTACGTTTTAGGGGGGATTCTGACTTGGAGGCGTTCAGTCATAATCCCACAGATGGTAGCTTCGCCCCATTGTCTCCTCAGCCAAGCACATACACTAAATGTCTGAACCTGCGGTTTCTCTCGTACTGAGCAGGATTACTATTGCAACAACACATCATCAGTAGGGTAAAACTAACCTGTCTCACGACGTTCTAAATCCAGCTCACGTTCCCAATTAGTGGGTGAACAATCCAACGCTTGGTGAATTCTGCTTCACAATGATAGGAAGAGCTGACATTGAAGGATCAAAAAGCGACGTCGCTATGAACGCTTTGCCGCCACAAGCCAGTTATCCCTGTGGTAGCTTTTCTGACACCTCCTGCTTGAAACCCAAAAAGTCAGAAGGATTGTGAGGCCCTGCTTTCACGGTCTGTATTCATAATGAAAATCGAGATATAGCAAGCTTTTGCCCTTCTGCTCCGCGGGAGGTTTCTGTCCTCCCTGAGCTCGCCTTAGGACACCTGCATTATTGTTTGACAGGTGTACTGCCCCGTCAAACTCCCCACCTGCCACTGTCACCGGAGCGGGTTGCGCCCGGCGGGCACCGGGCGCTTGGAGCCAGAAGCGAGAGCCCCATGGGGCTCGCCCCCGCCTCACCGGGTAAGTGAAAAAACAAGAAAAGTAGTGGTATTTCACCTGTGGCCCGAGGGCCTCCTACTTATCCTACATCTCTCATGTCTCTTCACAGTGCCAGATTAGAGTCAAACTCAACAGGTACTTCTTTCCCAGCTGATTCTGCCAAGCCTGTTCCCTTGGCTGTGGTTTCGCTAGATAGTATTATTATTATTATTTTATGCTTATACAGATGAAGGTGAGGGGAAGCTAAAGATGTCGAATCACTGTGTGCTAAGGGAGGCTGAAGAGCCAAGGCTTCAAAGCCTTCCGAAAGATAAGTTCCGACTTAGCTTTCCTGATGTGGTCTGGCTTGGAGTTCCACAAGGTCGCGGTTTTAATGGAAAAAGACCGTCCTCCTATTCTGGATTTAGAAAAACGGGGGATGACAAGGCGCTCAAGGTGGTTAGATCTAAGGGTCCTTGACTGATGATATTTGTGGACTCTCTTCTTTAGGTATTGCGGGCCAATATCGTTGAGTGCTCTGTAGGCCAGGGTCAGTGCTTTAAACTCGGTTTTCCTCTTGACGGGCAGCCAGTGAAGGCTGCGCAGATGCGGGGAGATGTGATGCCTTAGCGGGACGTTTCTAATAAGCCTGGCTGCCGCGTTTTGCACCGTTTGCAGTTTCCTGAACAGGTATGCTGGCAGCCCCAGGTACAAACTGTTTGCATAGTCGAGCTGTGACGTAATCACTGCATGGACTATTGTTTTTCTGCAGTTATTGGTAGGAAGTGAAGGAATCTCCGTAGGGCCTTCATCTTCCAAAAGCAGGACGAGGAGACATGGCCAATCTGTGTCTTGCATGACAAGGTAGTGTCCAGTTTGAAACCCAGGTTCCTGGCGGATGAGACAGGGAGGGGAGGGGATTGAGTTCTGCGGGCCACCAAAGGTCGGGTAAAGGAGGGGAGGGCTGATTGAAGAAAAGTACCTCCGTTTTATCTGTGTTCAACTTTAGGCAGTTAGCAGTCATCCATATGGAGATATCCATAAGACACTGCCTAAAGTTTGAAAATGCCGCCTCGGAGTGATCTTGGAAAGAAAACACGAGCTGCGTGTCATCCGCATATGAGACAACATCGACACTGTGTTGCTTTATCAATGAGGCGAGGGGAGCGAGATAGACATTAAAAAGGGTCGGGCTGAGGGCCGAACCCTGAGGTACTCCACAGATCAGAGGGCGAGAGTTGGAGGTGTACGGGTGCAGCCAGATTCTCTGGGAGCGGCCTTCTAAGAAGGATCTGAACCAAGCTAGGGTAGTCCCCATCACTCCCAACTGTCCGAGCCTGTCTAAGAGGATCTTATGTGAAACTGTGTCGAATGCCGCGGACAGGTCCAATAGCACCAGCATTGCACAGTTCCCCTTATCCATTGTCTCCCGGATAGTTTCTGCCACTTCGAGTAATGCTGTCTCAGTGCTATATCCTGCTCTGAATCCAGACTGAGAGTCATGGAGTAGTTTATTGGTTTCAAGAAACATGGATAATTGTTTCTGCACTACTTTTTCAAGGATCTTAGCAGGTGCTGGTAGAAGGGAGATAGGTCTGAAATGTTTCAATATTGCAGGATCTGCATTCTCCTTCTTGAGAATCGGTTGAACAACAGCGATTTTCCAACTAGATGGATAAATGCCAGTTTCCAACGAGGTGTTCCAGAGCTGGTTTAGGGCAGGGTTAAGCAGTGGTGCTAAAAGTTTGTAGAACCTGGCCGGACAAGGGTCAAGTGGGGACCCGGATTTAGTTTTTTCCAGCTGCTTAAGGGACGTATCCAAGTCAAGAGGGCCAAATTCAGACCATGTTTTTGTTGGAAAGAGGAGAGAGAGTGATGTGTTTGATAGTTCCGTCTCAGGAAATGCTGCGTAGATGTCTTGGATCTTCTCCTGGAAGAAGACCGAGAGAGCCTCACAGAGTGTGGCAGAGGGGACAACATTGCTTTTCATTGTCTCTGGTTTAAGGAACCCTTGAATAATTTTAAAGACTTCCTTAATGGAATTGTCGGCTGATTTTATTTGATTAGCAATGTGGTTCTTAATAATATTGCGTTTTAATTTGTGAAATTGTTTTATTGCCTTTCTGTAAATAGTTTTTGCTTCAGGATCGTAGGCTTGGCGCCAGACCCGCTCAAGTTTCTTGCAGTGGCTTTTTTCTGATCGTAATTCTGGTGTGAACCAGGGGGCAGAAGGTTTGTTTCTGGCCTGTTTCATTATTTTCGTGGGAGCTATTTGGTCTAGGGCTGAACTGACCCAGTGGTTAAAAGTTGCGGTGTCGCTATTCGGGTCTCCGGTCAGTATCAGAGGGGTGTTTGTTAATATCGGGCCTAGTGATTCGGGGTTAACTTTCTTCCAATCTCTTCTGGCTTCGTGTTCGGGCTTCCTAGCGTTATGGTTCGTAGGGATGGTTAGGTGAAAAGGAATAAGACTGTGGTCTGACCATGTGAGGGGGATTGGATCTTCAGTTGTTAGGGTGAGGATATTGGTGAAAATGAGGTCCAAAGTGTGGCCAGCCACGTGTGTGGGCTTGTGGACCAGTTGTTTAAGGTTCAATCCTGTTAGAGTCTCTGCTAATTGGGTGGCCAAGGGGCATAGATCGTTGTCCATGTGATAGATCGTTGTCCATGTGAACATTGAAGTCTCCCAATACTACGAAGTTGGTATATTTTAATGAGAGATTAGCAATCAGGTCGCAAATTTCCCATAGCTCAGCGGGCTTAGATGCTGGAGGTCTGTAGACCAATATTCCCGCAATGGTGAGAGTAGGGGAGATTGTGATGTTAAAGGACAGTGCTTCTATCAGGTCAGTGTGTTCGATCCTTTTATGTAAAATCTCCCAATCATTTCAAATGATCACCGCAAGTCCACCCCCCACTCTATTACCCTCTCGGTTTACTGAAACTATTTTGTATCCTTTTGGGATAGCTATCGAAATGTCAGGGTTAGAGTTCTCTCTCAACCAAGTTTCCGTGAGGAAGATAAGATCCCAAGTTTTTGATTCTAACAATAACCAAATGTTATCTGCGTGCTTTGGAAGAGATCTGCAGTTGATAAGACAGGCTTTCATTTTAATAGTTGACCTATTACTGGCGGTCCATAGCTCTGAGGGGATGGCCTCTTCAAAGGCTTTACATTTTCTTCCCAAAACCTCTTTAGTAAGCTTAAAAGAACAGGACTTACAGCATACTCCTAGGTTGTAAAGCTCATGTTCCAATGTGCTGGGATCAAAACAGGTCGGCCAAGGGCAGGCTTTTGAGTTAAGTTCCATGATTTGCTCCCTAGACAACATAATTCTTGTGTCTGATTGGAAACGGGCAGCGTGGCTGGTGCTGGTCGCGGGCCGGTCGCGGCCTTCGGCGCGCCAGCGGCGCGCCCGCTGCGCGCGTCCGCTGCGCGTCTGGGCCGGCATACACCTGAAATAGTGTTTGCGGGAGAAGGTCCTACCTCCGCCCTCCCCCGGAAGTGCGTCACTCGCAGGGGGGGCCGAGCAATTGGTCTGAGCAATTGGTCAGGAAACGCCCTCCACTCAATCGGCACAAGCCGTGGTGGACCGGGGCAATGACCAGAGAAATGCGGCGTGGCAGAGCGGGAAAGAACGCTGCAACTACCAGGTAGGTCAGGGAACTAGAGAATAGTGAGGTTAAAAACGATGCAGTGTTATTTAAAAAACAGTATGCTGTGAAATTTTAAAAGCAACAGTGCTGCTAGGCGATATTTCAGCAAATAAGTAACAAGCGTAGCTAGCGCCTCACCAAGATAGCGCGTCCGCTAGGTAGGGACAGTGGGAATCTAGTTCATCCATTCATGCGTGTCACTAATTAGATGACGAGGCATTTGGCTACCTTAACCCTTTCACTGCTAGGCCTTTCCTTCCCCCTGTGCTAAGCCTTTTTTTAGCTACTTCGGGTGGTTCGCGCTTAGGCCTCTGTAACTTTTTGTCCACATAAGGTATCCACGCCACATTTGTGTCCTTTTCTTCTAACATCCTGAGGATGCTAAAGGTACTCAGGGTTTGTGGATTCCCCTGAAGGGGACCCATAAATTAGCCAAAATATAGCTACATTTTGTTTTTTTTATTTTAAAAATGGGAAAAAAGTGAGGCAGAAGAAAGCGTCTGGTTTTTCCCTGCAAATGGTATCAACAAAGGGTTTGTGGTGCTAAAATCACCATCTTCTCAGCTTTCAGGGACAGGCAGACTTTTGTCAGAAAAACCAACATTTTTTACACAGTTTTGGCATTTTACTGGGACATAGCCTATTTTTGCTATTTTTTGTGCTTTCAAGCTCCTTCCAGTTAGTGGTTGAAATGGGTATGAAAGCAATAATGGACCCCGGAAAGCTATACATTTCTGAAAACTAGACAGAATTTTGAATTCAGCAAGGGGTCATTTGTGTAAATCCTTCAAGGTTTTTTTATAGAAACTAACAGTTGAAAATACAAAATATTGAAATTGAGTTAAAAAAACAGCCATTTGTGCCAATGTTTTCACCTGTAACAACTTTTAAGTATGACAGATTTTTTAAAGCAATATACTGTTACATCTGCTGGGCCTTTCTGGTTGTGGGGATATATGACTGTAGGTTCACCAAGAACCCGAGTAACCCAGAGCTAATAACTGAGCTGTGTCTTGCAATGGTTTTTCATTGTGTACCGGGTATATAGCAATTCACTTGGTAAAATATAAAGAGTGAAAAATAGGTACCAAGGAAACCTATACATTTCAGAAATGGGAACAAAATATAGAGTTTAGAAGCAGTGGTTATTTGCACATCGCCAAAATTGTGGGTACCCATACAAGCATGTGAATTAGAGGTCATTTTTCAAAATGACTTATTTTTCTACAAATTGTCTTACATTTGGAAGTCAGAAATGCAAAGACTGTCAATTGGTAATAACATGTGTTATACTATTCTGTGTTTCCCATAGTCTCCCAATAAAAATGCTACCTCACTTGTGTGGGTAGGCCTAGTGCCTGCGACAGGAAATGGCCCAACACGCAACCTGGACACATCACATTTTTCCGGTGAAAACTGACCCTTTTTTTGCAATGTGCCTAGCTGGGGATTTTTGGACCCTAGCTCTGCGGGCACCTAGGAAACCTAGCAAACCTATACATTTTTTAAAACTAGACACGCAAGGGAAACCATGATGGGGTGACTTGTGTGGCTCTCACCAGGTTCTGTTACCCAGAATCCCTTGCAAACCTCAAACTTTGGAAAAGAAAATACATACGGGGCTATTTTGGGTGGGTGGGGGTATTGGTATGCCCATTCTGGGCAGCCTCCATCCCTACGTATAAAAAAGCCAGGGTAATCCCTGGCGCCTTGTGGACTCTCTGCCCTCCAGGGGGGGCAGATCAGGAGCTATTGCCCCCATCTGCCTCCCGGGGGGGGTGGGGCAGAAAGGCTGTGGCAATTCTTTTTGGGGGTGGGGGCATTGTGTAAGTAAGTGCCCTCTTTTTGCATGGTTGCCCCCCACTTTTTACCAAACTGTTGATATACTTGCCAAACAGGTACCCAGGGCCTATGTTCTTTCCCTAAAACTGCATTAAGACAAAACCCAATTGGCACTCTTTGGCCACAGGTCAGTCCCTTGTAAATGGTACCATAGATACCAAGGGCACTGTGCCAAGGAAGGCCTCTAAGGGCTGCAGCACTTATTGTGCCACCCTTAGAGGCCCTGTACCGTTGCACACACATTGCCATTGCAGGCTGCATGTTTTGGTGCAGAACAAAGTGAAGAGTCGACATGGCACACATCCCTGTGTGCCATGCCTACAACCCACTGCCCTGGCATAGGTCAGCCACCCCTCTAGCTGGGTGCTCTATACCAGTGGTGAGGGTACAGGTGCATGAACCCTGTACTCCTACAATGTCTAAACCAATTCTTAGACATTGTAAGTGCAGTAATGCTATTAAGATTATATGGTGCTGGAAGTTTGTCATTACGAACTCCACAACACCATAATGGCTTTACTGAAAACTGAGAAGTTTGGTATCAAACTTCTCAGCACATTAACCAACACTGATGCCAGTGAGGGATTTAATGAAAAATGTACTCGGAGGGCACCTTAGAGATGCCCCCTGAAAAACGACCTAACTCTAGTGTCCTGGCTGAGTGGCTGCTCGCCAGCTGCCACCACCGGACATGTTTCTGGCCCCTTGGGTCAAGAGCCTGCAGCTCTCGGGGGTCTGAAACAATGCACATCCTGGGGCGAGGTGCCAAGCCTTCTCCCCCAGGATGGGCAGGGCCCACGAAGGGAAAGCTTCAAGGGCTTGCCGCCTTTGTGAGCTACCCCAGCCCTTTGCTGCTTCCAGCAACTGACTCCCGCCGGTTCTGACCCCCACTTTGGGCGGGAGAATCGGCGGGAAAACCAAGTGAGGAAGGGAGGTGTGCCCACCTTTGCTAACCCCACCCCTCAGGTGAGAGAGGCAAGGTGAAGCACAACTCTCAGGCCCCGCCATCTTGCAGGTGGGGGGACCCAGCCAACCAGAAAGAGGCATATGCCCCCCTCACACTGGAGGGTGGCATAATAGGGGGTGTACCCACCCCAAGGAAGGGACACATTGGTCCCAACCTTTGCTTACCTGTAACGCCCCTAAATCTAGTATTTAGAGGCAACCCTGAACCTTGCCTCCTCAGACAAGAACCAACCAGAAGAAGAGAAGAAGAAGGACCGAAGAAGCCATGCTGAAACTAGGAAGAGGAGGACGCCCACTGACTTGGCCCCAGCCCTACCGACCTGTCGGCACCTCGAACCTGCTCCAGCGAAATCCCGGTGTGTCCTGCAGCCAACATCCTCAAGAACCCAAAGGACCTGCTCTGCCATCCAATCCCAAGACTTTGTCTCCTGTAAGCACCGGATTTGCTCACCCATAGACTCTGGCTCTGGTCAAAACCGCAAGTCTGCACCACTCTGCACCCGACGCCCATGGCCATAGTTCGAGTGGCCCAACACCACGAGGAGGTCTCCCTGGTGATCCTGACCTGAGATCTGGTGATCTCTGACCTGCCTCGAATCTCCAAACAACGCCTGCAGTCTCTTTCTGGAGGATCCCCCAACCGCGACCGGAGCTGGTAAGATATTCCGACGCCTAAAGACACCCCTGCACCCGACGCCCCACGGCCTTTGGTGGGCCAACTGATGGTGTCCCAGCATCCCCAGGCTTCCCAACTTACCTCTCCAACTGGTGGTCACCTCCAGAACATCTTCTTCCCCGAGACTGCAGTCTTTGTTGCTACCGGAGAATCCCCATTGAAATCAACAGGGCACCCGATACAAAAACAGCACCCTGCACCCAGCCACCCCTGCGCCACTGCGGGTGTACTTTGGGTGCTAACTCGGATTCCCCTTCGCCCTGAGCCTAACACCAGGAGCTTTGCTCCCACAACCTTGTGGCCTGCTCGTGAGCAGCCACAAATCGAGGCCACCTATCCCCCATTGGATAACATTGGGCCTCAGCACTCTGCACCCGGCTGCCCTAGTGCCGCTGAGGGTGTTTCAAGAGTGCATCCTTGACCCTTGGGGAACCCTGGTTTTAACCCCAGAATACCAACTCGTACTTACCTACAAACCGATAACTTCATTTCCTTCCATAGGATTGCATTGACTGTTTTCCTTGAAAATTCTTCTGTGTGGAGGTGGTTTGTATGAAACACTGAAAAACTTCAAATGTACAAAAACTGATTTACTTACCTCTTCTCTAGGAAATGTCCCAGTGTGATATCTAGGCATATCACACTGAGTAGAAAAAGTAACTTGAAAAGTAATCTAAAAAGTAACGTGCAAAGTAATATGTAAAGTAACTGAAAAGTAATTTCGAAGTATTGACTTACCTGTAATTAAACCAACTGCATTTGAACCTGCATTCAACTGTAAAACATTGCGTGGGATTTTGCAAAGTATTATTTCACTTACCTGCACCAGGCTTGGCTTTAGAAATAAAATAACTTAATAATATTTTTGATACAAAAAAATTGGTCTGAGTTCAGTCTTTGAGTGTGTGACATCATTTGCTGCCAGAGTGTGTACAACAAATGCTTAACATGACCCTCTGAAAAAGCCTTACTGCTCGCCCACACTACCACAAATAAAGAGTAAGGTTCTATCTACTTTTACCTCTGCCTACCTTTGGGGTTCCACTGGACTCTGAGCACACTATACCTCATTTTGGTATATTATATACAGAGCCAACTTCCTACACATGCCTATTCTGGGTAGCCCCCACCCACTACGTATTAAAGAAAGAATAATCCCTGGTACCTAGTGAGCTTTCTGCCCCCCCCCCCCCGGGGGTCAGATCAGGGTGTACTGCTCCCATCTGCCTCCTGGAGGGGGAGGGGGGGGTCAGAAAGACTGTGGCTTTTTTTGGGGGGGGGGGGGTTGGGGCATCTGCATACCCAGTCTGGGCATCCCCCACCCCTGAACTTTGACAAAAAAATAATCCCTCGTGCCTAGTGGGCTTTCTGCCCCCCAGGGGGGCAGATAAGGGGCTATTGTCCTCATCTGCCTCCCGGGGGGGCAGAAAGACTGTGGCAATTTTTTGGGGGTGGGGGCATTGGCAGGCCCATTCTGGGCAGCCCCCGCCCCTAGGTATACATTTAAAAAAACTAATCCCTGGTGCCTAGTGGGCTTTCTGCCCCCCTGGTGGCAGATCAGGGGCTATTGCCCCCACATGCCTCCTGGGGGGGGGGCAGAAAGGCTATAGCCTTTTTTGGGGGGAAGGGTGGGGGCATTGGCATGCCCATTCAGGGCAGCCCCCCACCCCTGACCTAAAAAAAAATAATCCCTGGCGTCTAAGGTGCTTTCTGCCCCCCCAGAGGGGACAGAAAGACTGATCATGACAGTTTTTTTTTGGGGGGGGGGGAGCAAAGACCCTTGCCCAATGGGTCGCGCCCCCCTCCCTGGTGCCTAGTGGGTGAATCCCTGCTTGGGGATCGCATTCCTGGGGCGATCCCCAAGCAGGGATCCGCTAGGGAAGTGTACCATTGGAAAGGGGAGATTCTTCCCTTTCCAATGATACCTTTCCCATGTAATTTGGTGCTTGGGGTTGAGATAGCCCCACAAGCACCGAAACAATGAAACTGAAACTAAGTTTCATTTTCAATGCAATGACGCCAGCGCACCATGCGCGCGATTGTCATTACACTGAAACCAAAAAAAGCCTTGGGAGGTTGCGGAAGCTCTTCCCCACCTCCTGAGGCAAAAATTTAAAAAAAGGAAATCCCTCTGCTGTCTGCAGCAGAGGGATTTTGTGTGCCTGTGCACATGACGGAATGGTTCACTCTTGAGCACAGGAGCACTGGTGCTCATGACTGAACCATTCCATCATGAGCACCGAAGGGGTTAAGAAATGCATTTGTTTATGTACATGTGCATGCATTTTAGTGGTATGTGTGTATGTGTATAAGGGAGAAGGCCTGAAAACCCAAGTACTCCTATAAAGTGCTTGAAAACAAAGAAAAAAATAGCAACGCAAACCCGGAGCAGTGTAAGGAGACATGTACTTGGTCCATGCGCTATGGGAGGTCCAAATACAAGAAAAGGGCATGACGCCTGCATGCTATGACGAATGGCATCAAAGAAAATGAGAGCGGCGCTGAAGTTTACCGATGGTAGGAGATGGGCTGGCTGTAAGCCCACAGATAGAACACAACACATCTCTTTGAGACAGCAGATGCGCTGGCTAGCTGAGACCTAAAAAAGGAAACCTCAAGAACAGTTGTTTTAAAACTGGCATACAAGGTGTGTGCTATTTTGTATTTCAGGTCACCTAGTGACACTCAAGTAACTCAACGGACTTTAGTAGGAGGACAAAATCATAACACTGTTTCAATTCATCCCAAAAAAACATACTCACTGTCTACATTTCATATTTTACTCCATGTTGCATTCCCTAAGAGTACACACTTTTTCCAGATGTTGTGTTCATGTCGTATTTTTCTCATGCACCTCGCCTGAAGGCAGCAGATTGCTGCACACGGACATAGACAAGCATAAAGTTAATGATTAAGCAGATGGGGCTGGGTTAGGGACAGTTAATACATTCTGATGTAGTGCTCATTAAAGAGGTGGGTATATAACTGTTCCCTAAATTAGAGCAGCTTTGGGGCAGGCCTGGTGCATATGGCGATATTGGTTCAGATCCTAGGTGTATAGATGGGAAAGACCTGCTGTCTTGTGTTTTCTTTTTTACACTTCTTAGTCTGCAATCTGATGGTTTCCTGGCTGCGGGTGTGCCAAGATCCACCCAGGAGAGTTTCTCCCAGGTGTTGTCGGTGAGTCATAAAGTTGTTTCGACTATATGCTAATCTAATCCGTGGCCTGTCTGCGGAGCACACATACTGATTGTCACACAAGTGCCAATGTAATTACTATTTTATCTGCAAAGTGTGTGAAGGAGGTACACACCTGTCAAAACACTAACATTAGCAGTAGGCGGCGTGTGTGAGTGTGAGAGAGAATGTGAAGTGGGAGACACAAGGGAGTGCATACAGGAAGACAGAGTGAAAAGACAGTGGGGAAGAGGAAGGAGATAACTGTTATGTTTAGTGGGTGTGTCTCCGCTAGGGTGCTCACCCAGTAATGAGGTGGTGGGTGCTGGAAAGGGGAGTGGCCGTCTTTGGTGATGTAAATAAAAATGACCGGAACCCGGGATTCCGGTTACCGCATAAGTAGCAAGTATGTGTTCAGTCAATTATTTGGGATTGCGTGGCCCCCCACTGATTTCCCCCCCCATAGCCATATCCCGTGGCTGTCCCCACGCAACAAATTGGCGACGAAGGTGGGATACGTTTTGGTGCCTGCAGCCACTGTTACCTGCATTTCGCGGTGGTGTTCCTGGTCCGCGTGCGGTGTGCAGCATCAACGGCAGGTGAGGCGGTGTTTGTCCTGTTTCTGGTTGATGTCCGCCTTTGCCCGTATGGAGTGTTCCTGCTGCCCAGTAGCACTTTGCTGGCCCTGTGCGTGGTGAACATCGCTGCGGAGACTGGCCCCGCCCGCCCTGCGTTGTGTGGCCGTGCCTCGCTACGGGGGCCTGGAGGTTATTTGTCTGCAGCCTCGGAGTGTCTGGAGGCCGCCGGAGTGTGTGTGTTTTCCTCTGGGCTTGGTGCACGGTGGCTGGGGATGCCGGAAGGACACTGGGGGTTTTAAAAACAAAGGAACCAGGAGGGCAAAAGAACGAAGGCATCACGTTTGTTTTCTGGGACAATAATAGGAAGAATATTACAGCGATCCCGTGCCACAAAACTGCATAAATGAAATATCCTGTATATAGTGGACGGCATGCTGTATTTTTGTTCTGAAGGGGCACTGGAGGCAATTTGATATCTCACGAGCTTGGGACTTCGCTGTGACACCATTAGGACTACTGTCACGTTTGTGTGCGTGTGTGTAGGTCATCTATTCCTCAACATCTGTCCTTTGACATCATGTCTAGTGTGCCACCTGTCGAACTGTTTCTGCTTGATGGGCCACCTTCGGCGCTGGCGACTAACTGGAGGGACTGGTTAGAGCGCCTTGAGACCTACTTTGCAGCTGTGGGTTTCCCGGCCGAACGCCCACGCCCCATGTTACTTCACCTGAGTGGTGCTGCGCTACACAAGCTTGGGAAATCCGTAGTGGAAGCTGGACCGCCGCATACCTACGCTATGCTGAAGGCAGCCCTGACCGCCCACTTTGGACATCTTACTAACCCTAACTACGAGCGTTTCCTCCTGCGACAGGCGAGACAACTCCAGGATGAATCTGTAGATGGTTTCGACGCTCGGCTCAAAGAGCTGGCAAGTACGTGCACCTTGCCGGATGCCAACGACGAGATATGAGCGCAATTTATCCAGGGGTGTGCGTCTGCTAAATTGAGGGAGCTCATACTCCAAGTCCCGGGGATGGCAATGGCGGACATGCTGACAATGGGAAGGTCGAAAGAGTTGTCTAAGGTGCGGGCACCGCACATGGAAGCAGCATTATAGCGCCAGGTGAAGATGGAGCCGGTCAACGCTGTGCTGTCTGGTACCTCTGCCAGGAAGTTGGTGCGTGGCAAGACACCTACATCCAACAGGATATGCTACGGATATGGTGGGTCTTTTCCCCATCAAGGCCCGTGCTCTGCTCAAGGAAAAAGGTGCTCTGCATGCAATAAACTTCATCATTTTGCAAAGGTATGTCGCTCTACTGCTCGTAGGGGACAGCGGAACCCACAAGTTAATATCTTGGACACTCCTCACTCTATGGAGGTTGATGGGGACATGGATGATGATGACGTTGAGGGAGCCGTCCATGTCATTCACGCCATGCAACCCAACGGAGGTCTAGGGAGGCGGATGCCGAAGTGCAGGGTACTGGTTGCAGGACACCCGATTCCAGCGCTGATCGACACCGGGGTGTCTCTAAACATCATGGCGCGTTCCATGCTGCAGACTATTCCCATACAACCGGCTCTACGACATACGTCAACTCAGGTGTTTGCATATGGATACACTGTTCCTCTTTTATTGGCTGGAGTCTTCACCACCAATATCTCACATGATTCTTATTCTATTCGCACCAAGGTTTATGTTACCCAGGAGGGGGAGGGGATGCTGTTAAGTTGCCGTACAGCAGAACATCTGCAATTAGTGGCTATCGATTTTGCAATCCATCGAGAGTGTGTGGAATCCTTAGTGGCAGACTTTACACTTCTTTTTGAGGGCATAGGATGCCTTAAAAACCACATGGTCCATCTTCATATTGATCGCTCCATTCAGCCTGTGGCCCTCAAGCATCGGAGAGTGGCGTTTCATCCGAGGCTGAAAGTGGAGGAAGAGTTGATAAAGCTCGAGCAGGCTGATATCATCGAACGGGTTGATGGCCCGACTCCCTGGGTATCTCCCATCATTGTAGCACGGAAGCCTAAACAGCCTGGCGAGGTGAGGATTTGCGTGGATATGAGGCTACCCAATCACGCAATCAAAAGGGAGCGTCATCTTACCCCTACCGTAGACGACATTGTGGCTGAAGTTAGTGGCTCTAAATGGTTCTCCAAAATGGATCTGCGAGCGGGATACCATCAGCTGCTACTGGATCCTGAGTCACGAGCCATAACCACGTTCTCAACATGTCGGTCTTCGGAGGTATAAACGCCTTAGCTTCAGAGTATCCAGTGCCGCCGAGGTCTTCCAAGACACCATCCGAGGGGTGCTGGCGGGTCTAAAAGGGGTCCTTAATGTCAGCGATGACATTCTTGTGCATGCCCCCACATTGGAAGAACACATGGACTGTTTGAGAGGTACTTTTCAGCATCTGCAGGAGTGTGGCCTTACTCTCCATCGAGATAAATGTGAGTTCCTCAAGAAGGAGATTGCGTTTTTTGGATACCGTTTTACCCAGCACGGAGTATCAGCAGATCCGTCCAAGGTCCTTGACATCCAGATGGCGCCGGCTCCCACAACAGTGACCGGGATCAGGAGTTTTTTGGGCATGGTCACATATTGTGGCCGGTTCATTCGAAATCTGACAGGACTCACTGCCCCTCTGAGAGAGCTGACTCGATCCAACGTCATCTGGGATTGGGGGCAGGCCCAAGAACAAGCCTTTCAGGATACCAAGCAAGCGCTTTATGCTGACACCACTTTGGTGTATTTTGATTCAGCCTGGGAGTCTGAATTGTCTGTGGATGCGAGTCCCACTGGTCTTGGTGCTGTGCTGTCCCAGAAACAGAAGGATGGAGAATGGGCTCCTGTAGCCTACGTGAGTCGGGCTCTGACAGATATAGAGCATTGATACTTGCACATCGAAAAGGAGGCGATAGCCGTTCACTGGGGCTGTCGCCATTTCCATCTATACCTTTATGGTCAGCCGTTCATAGTCCACATGGACCACAAGCGTTGATTTCACTTTTCATGGGACGTTCCTCGAAGCCTCCACCGTGGATTGAGAAGTGGATTTTGCAGTTACAGGAGTATCAGTTCCAGGTGGTTTATCGCCCAGGGGCACAGAACCCAGCCGATTTTCTGTCCAGGCATGCTAGGCCGGCCACTGAGGAGGAACAGTGTGCAGCAGACGAGGTGGAGGACTACGTCAGTCTAGTGCTAGAACGATCACGCCCGCGGCCCATCTCCTTGGAGGAGATTGTGAGCACTACATCGGGGGACGAGTGCTTGCAGCTGGCCATCGCTGCTGTGACTTCGGGGAGATGGCACCTGCTGCTGGAGAAACTACCTTGTAGGACCGAAGAGGCGCGTGCAGCCCTGAGTGCATAACATAATGTTTGTGTTGAACTAGCCGTGTCTCCAGAAGATTGCCTCATGAGAGACTCTCGTCTAGTGATTCCCAGGACACTACAGCAGCGGGTGGTCGATTTGGCACACACCACCCATCAGGGATTGTAAGAACTAAGGCCCGTCTGCGCTGTAAAGTGTGGTTCCCCAACCTCGATACTATTGTAGAGCAGACTGTTCGCCAGTGCCCCATGTGTCAAGCGACTGGTTCAGCGGAACCTCCTGCTCCAATTATTACAGAAGAAATACCACCTCACCCCTGGCACAGAGCCAGTGCTGACTTTGGATGCCTCCTGGATGGCAGGCACATGTTAGTTGTCATTGTTGACTTCTCGAAGTATCCAGAAGTCGAAATCCTGGATTCAGCAACGGCGAGCAAAACCATACCACGCCTGGAGAAGATAATGGCCACACACAGCCTTCTTAAAGAACTACGTATGGATAATGGCCCTCCTTTTTCCAGCCATGAATTCTCAGAATATTTACTGTCTCGTCGTGTTCAACATCGGAAGATCACCCCACGTTGGCCTCAAGCTAATGGGGAGGCGGAGCGGTTTATGCGCACGCTCAACAAAGTGCTCCGGATTGCACTAGCCGTGGACAGAATATTGAATGTGCGTTGTACACGTTCCTGAGAGAGTATAGACTCACACCCCACTCAACAACCCAAGCAAGCCCGCTCACTTTCTGTATTAACCGAGCGGTGAGTGATGTCATACCACAAGTGGGACAGTCGTCAAGCCCACAGGAATGTGTTGCGGTGAAACTGAGGCAACGGCATATTAAAATTGACCATATGTCCAGGGTCCGGGGAGGAAAGACAAAATCTTTTGTAGTTGGCGATGCAGTGATGGTGAAGAACCGCTATCCACGGGGAAAATTCCAGCTCCCTTTAGAGATAGACCCCTGGACAATCCAAGCTGCGAAAAGAACAATGATTACGGCCCGGAGGTCAGGAGAGACCATCACAAGGAATATATCTTGTTTTAAAGAGTACAGAGGTCCGAGCCAAAGGACAGAGACTCCCTCAAAGATGATGGATGGGAGGGTGGATTCCGATGGCGTCCATGCTTCTCCGGAGATCCCTAATGATGTCTTTCTGCCAGGGACATTAGGCGTGGATCCTTCTGTGACTGTCACCTGTCCAGCCCTGGAACCTTTTCACCAGGAGGTCCCTGATGACTGTAAGTGCCCGCATGGGACCAGAGGAGATGTCAACCAGGAGGGTGATGGTTGGCGCGGGGCTTGGAGGTACCACCTTAGACCATGTCCTGCGGTATCCTACCGCCTGAAGGACTTTGTGTTGATCTAAAGTTTCGACTAGTGCTCTATCTGGTTGTTTTTCATTTTCTTTCTTTTTTTTCTCTCTCTCGCTTCATTTTTTTTGTTTAGTTTCTTCCATTTGAAATATAGGAGGAATGTTATGTTTAGTGGGTGTGTCCCCGCTAGGGCGCTCACCCAGTAATGAGGTGGTAGGTGCCGGAAAAGTGAGTGGCTGTCTTTAGTGATGTAAATAAAAATGACCGGGATTCCGGTTACTGCATAAGTAGCAATTACGTGTTCAGTCAATTATTTGGGATTGCGAGGCCCCCCACTGATTTCCCCCCCTATAGCCATATCACGTGGCTGTCCCCACGCAACAATAACGTGTAAAATATACAGATAGACAATTTCAAAATGGTGTGGGAAGCAAAAGGGCATATGTATCAAAGAGGGAGAAACTGCAGAGCAAAGTGATGGGAAAGGAGTTATTGACACAAGACCACTAGCCACTTACAGACATAGTAATTTTCAATTCACAGTATAATATTCTCAGAATGGAAACATTTTCAATTCTAATTGATCATAAAATGATTGTAGTACTCATTTATGTCATACTGATAAGCATTAGAAACACCAATAGATCTGGATTGTTTTAGGCATATATTCATTTGTGGTGTGTGATATGTTTGGATACGGTAACAGAAGACTCGGAGAGGCTCTCAAATACAGGTCATTTCTTTGATTAGCGACAAAGTTTCACTCCGAGTGTCACAAATTTGACAGTGTAGCATGCCACTGCTATGCACAGTGAAACTATAGAAACGTCACACAAAAGCGGTCTGAAAACTTGGCACCGCTATGTGGCATACTCTCACACACACGCGCGATGACATACGTTGAATAAATTAAAGTCCTCGCTATTACCTGAGATCTACGTTCTGAAAGTGGTTTCACAAACCGGAGCTTTCGGTAAAGGTTTAGGAATTTTCGCCGATGGCTCTTTCAGTTTTCACAAAATTATTGTTGGGTAGCACTATCGAGAGTAAAATTATCGTTTGGTTGTGCGAGCTCAAAGATTACTGAAACTCAAATTATTCCTATTGCGATTTCGAAGATATGTTTCTTTGAAATGTTAACTTTCAAATGTTAACTTCTAGTCTTCGTTTGGACAAAGTAAAATTGACATCGTTATGCAAAGGAGGTGCGGCCACCTGAATGCTGCTCTGTTGTCTACATCCAACATGGCTTCCAAGTATTCATGTAACCGCGGTCTAGTTTGTTGAGCAGTCAGCTAATCAGAGAGCTAGGCAGCAGTAATCGCGTACCGAATCCTGGCATGCGCCCGGTTTCACATGTTTTTGGGGTGGGATGGCAGAGGTGGAATCTGTGCGACGGTGCCTGAGGGACTTCTCTCTCGAAGCTCGGGGTGAGGCCACATTGATCGTCAGTCTGCTGTGGGTCGGGGAAGACTCCTTGCATGGCAGCACTGTGCATTTTGTCGCTTGTACTTTTACTGTTGCTCCTATTGTAGGGTGACCAGAATTGTAAAGCCAAAAACCGGGAAATTTCACGAAAATAGAAAAAGGACTACAGTTTTACTTCAAGCGAGCCCACAGAATGACAGCGCTCCTCAGCAGAGATGATTACAGAACAGGCAGTTAGAACATACATAAAATGCAATGTTTAAACCCAGAAGCTTGCCTGTTAATTAAATTGCTTTCTTGAAACAACTGCTAACTATCTCTGCTATGTAAAACATAAAAAAGCACCTCCCGCCGATTTCAGTCGACCCTCTCTAAAAACCGGGACAGGAGCTAAAATTCATGAAATCTGCTGGGACAGCTGGTGAAAAACCGGGACCGTCCGGTCAAATCCGGGACGCCTGGTCACCCTATCCTATTGGCCCACAAGTTCCAGCATGCAAAACGTTCCTGCTAAAGAGCCAGATCAGACTTAAGATGAAGTGGCACAAATATGCGTGAGGTTCAATAGCTAGATGATAGATCGGGGTTTTCAGATGCTTGAAAGCACGCACAGCTTACGATCTCACATTTTGGGGCAGAGGTCTTTAAACTGGGGGGCTGGCTTCTCTGGGGGGGGGCCTTAAGTGATGGGGGGGGCAGTCTCTGGCCAAGAGAAGTATCATACTTTGTTTTAAGTGTTAAAAACACGAGCAGCAGTAAGCCACCTTGTAATGAACCATCACTAACAACTATTGTCATTTATAACCTGACCGAGTACGTGTAAAAAGGGGTAACCGAGTCTAACTGCAATGTTTAAATATGTTTAGACATATTCAAACATTTGCAATTTAGCAGAATAAGTGTGAAATAATTGAGGGGGGCCTGAGGATTTTTTTTTTTTTTACGGGGGGGCGCCGCATGAAGAAGTTTGAAGACCACTGTTCTAGGGTGACAGAGTGTACAACTTCTAAGGGGTTCACTTGCTTAGGTCCGTTCTGTCGAGTTATTTCCTGAACTCTCAGGCTTCCCGTTTCCAGGCATGATTAGATGACCCAGTCCATGTTTTTGTCTGTGTGTGTTGGGATTTGCAGACCTGTGTAAGCCATTATAAAGCCACGACTACAAATCCAAGAATTCAAAGACCATTTCTGTATTGTTTGACCTACGCAAGCATGGAACAGGGAAAATTAAGAGCTCTGTATTTTGACTATAGCTTTTATTGTAGTATCTTTTGTGCTATAGGTTAAGTTAATCTTACTGTTCTTTTATTCACGTGTTAATTACTTTTCATGACTTATTTTATTTTTTATTGAAAATAGGCTCGGTTGATTGGCTCAAGTTGTCTGAGTGTCCGCCGATGGTTTTAGTGGAAAAGTTGAAGGTGTTTGAGGTACATGTATGGTTTGCACATGACTCCATGCTTTTTGGACTCTACTTTTCCAGTCAAAGGTTTTATTTTTCCAAGTCATTCTTTTCAGGTGTATTAGTCTAGTTGGTTGAATTGACCTGAATCAAGACTACATCTCCCGAATTGCACTGACTTGTTACATGATAGTCCACGACAGGCAACCAGGTGTCTCAGTGACATGGAGTTGTTTGGTAACATTAGCTACATCACTACCAAGTTTCCCCGGTCCAGACTTGAAAAGGTAGGCCAGTCTCTCTTTTTTCATAGAATTCTAGGAATTGTAGTACTGGGTTTACTCTGGGTCAGATACGACTAGAAGTCCCAGAATTTTTAGAAAAAACCTAGACTAGCCTAACTAGTCAAACATGGACCTGGGAAACTTGCCAGCTATGTAGCTAAAGCATGCCCAAGAGGTGGCGGTGGTCCTGGAAGGATTCTTTGAGATCTGGCTTATTAAGGGTTGACTGATGGCCAGCTGACGGGCTGTAAGGGTTCGCAGAGACTGTCCAAGGGCTAGTTGAGGATGTCTGATGGTCTATACCAACAGGCTGAGGGGTTCTGAGGGCTGTCAGAAGTAGAAGTGGGAAAGCCACTGAAAGCTCGAGCCTGAAGACTGAAGACTGGCTCTGGCTCAGCTCGAGGTCCTGTTGTACCTTGAGCTCATAACGAGCCGAACCTTTGTGTGGCTTCTTCCTGCCGTCCTCGCTCTACCCTCATGCACAAAGAGGTAAAAACAAAGCATTGATGTTTGAGGTAAAAGGAGAGACAAATAAGATACCCACGTAGTGGCTGATTTGTACTATGTGAACCAGAAAACCTGCATTAATCACAGCTTCCCCACTTAATCAAATTGTGTGATCTTCTTCTGCAAATATTTTTTATTTTACCGATCCTCCTTTTACTTCTCTATTGCATATGAAAGCACGTTCAAATACGCGAGTTCAGAATACAAGATGTACAAAGATCTGTTGTTTAATTTTATAGATTATAATGTAGCTGCATGTTTAAGAATCTAGGCCACACACAGGGTGCAACTGTCTTGCCTCGTAGTTAACGAATGCCACTATTACCAGGATGGGGGCATAATGGTTCTGAGTTCAGGTTTAAAAACTATCACTTTTAATAATTACTTCACAGTGCAGTGCTATAATGCAACATATTAATGTCAAAGCTTCCACATGGTAAATACACTTTTTCAAACTTTGAAGAGACTTTGCCATATTTTACATGATGTATGTTGTATGATTTACATGGTAGATATTCTCAAGGCTCGGCTAGTGCATGGGCTCTAAGAGCCAAGCGAGACCCCTGGCTCAGCACGCCCTGTTAATTGGCTGGCTCGCCCACCTCTAGTCAGATAGGATCTGAGGGCCGACTGAGAGTTCATGAGTGATGGTTCAGGAAAAGCGAGATATAGCTATGGGCATCTAAGGGTTGTTTGAAGTCGGTACAACCTACAATTTGTAGTTGCAAAATAGCTAAATCTCACGTGAAATATTTGGTTTGCACACACTTTTTAATTATTACCATGGATCATTTTGGTTATAGCAATTTTGTGTGTTTCCCATTACAAGCATAGACTTAACTTTCCCTGCATGCAAAGGGCTGTTGGATAAAACGCTAGTATTGGCTTTAGCTGTTCTTCCATGACATGGAGCCACTTGGCAGCTATGAAGATAGACTCTGAGGATAAATTAAGGATTGTCTGACAGATGTTGCATTAGCTAAGGTGATGGTTTCTGAGGATTGTTAGGCTACTGAGAGGCTCCAGTGGCTGGTTGTATGTCCCCTAGGAGATGCTGAGTGTTTTTCTGGTTAAGTTGTTGGTCTAGGAGAGTCCATGAAGGCTGGTTGTCAGAATCTCAAGTTAGCCAGTTCCATGCATGAGTAGGTCACCTAGTCCAGGTTTTTGTCATTGCATCCTGGGGTCTGTAGTCCTGTTCAAGCCATTATAAAACTAGTACTATAAACCCTACAATTCAAAGAAAATTCCAGAGCTGGATGTCCTACTCACACTCGGAACAAGGAAACTTGAGAGCCCTCCGTATCATTTTTCTACAGTTAATAGAAAGAGCTTTCCTTGCTGACATTAGATGACTGGCAGCATCATTTGATATTAATGGAAGACGTAAGAGGTAACAGTGGTTTTCTTGCAGGAAATCTCTGTAGACAGGTCAACTCTGAGAATTGAATTAGCTGAAAGATTACGCTATACTTGTAGGCAATAATTGAGACCTGCCCAAATTACAGTGGCGGCTCTATACGTTTTTGGGAAGAGACTGCCTAAGGTCGCATTTGAGTGGTGCCGCTAGAATCATCAGCTTCTTTCAGTATCATTAATTGTGATGTTTTATTGAACTGCCTGGAACGAACATCACAGGTGATCAAAGGTGGGGCCACAGCTTCAGTAGTGGAAATTTGTCTTGGGCCCCCTCTATCATATGTGATATGGAGTAATTTCTTGATATGTTGAAAGCATTGGGATAGGGTTTCATGTCTGTGTGGACAACAGTTGGTAGGTTCTGCTACTGAGTTTTTATTTCCTTCATGATGCCACATCCCTGACAGAGGTATTGCCGTAGATTAGAGAGTGGCTTGTAATAAACACCCGCAAGCAGGAGCTGGAGTTGTTGGGGTTCGTTTATTATGGTCTGGCATGACAGTGTAGTTGTCGTCAGAAAATTTGAGTATCCCCAGGAGATGGGCTTTGGTTCCGCCCACATGTTGGGGGCCAGGAGTACATGTTTTGATTGGGTGCTTCCACAAGAAAATGCGCTTGCTCTCTACACAGCTGTGAACATTTTGTTTATTCATCCAGGTGCCTGCACTTTAACTTTTAGGGGAACACACATGCCATTGCAATGTTATTAAAGTGTCTTAGATAGCAAGATGATATATGGCGTTTCTCTCTGGCAGCAGCACTGATTGAGGAGGGCTGTCGTTATTTTTAGGTGTGCATTCATAAGCAGACCTAGTGGCATTGTCAATGCTTGTCCTCAAAAAGGCTAGAGATTGAGCAAATACTGTAGCTGGTTCCTCGTGTGCTTTGGACATCAGTGTTTCCATATATGTTAAAATCCATGGTTTGGTGTTCGACAGCTGGAGGAACCAGAAAGGACAGGTTAACCTGCTAAGTTATGTTGTTGTCATATACGCCTGCTTCATAAACTTCAGCCTCTTCTGTCTGAAGCACAGGCAACATTGCCAGAGCCATACTAGACAGCAGGCTCTATTACTGTAGTACCATTTGTGTAGGTGCCCTATATGTCTAAAGCCCTTACAGAGGCCTCAGAATACTGCTGGTCAGGTGTACTTGGATAAAGTTGCTGTGTGCAAGTCAGGCTAGTACTGAGAAGCCTTCACTTATTCCCGATTGCAAAGAGGTTTTACAGATTAGTTACAATTGGTAAAATGTTATACTTTGATTGTATCGTACACTGGAAAACTAGATCAAATTATATTGCCCACGCATGACATTGAAATCCCAGAATATGGACCTGCTGGCAATCCCTAAATACAAGAGGGCTACACTGGGGGCGTGGAGGGTAGCGCATTAGGCTTCTCCAGGTAATAGGGGATACCTGGTAGAAATTACTTCAAAAAAGTCTGCACAGGGGCCCTTATTGCAATTTATGAGCAGACTGAAAACCTGTTTGCTTTAGATGACTTTTATTCATGGGCTTTTTTTTGTTGTTTTTTTGTGGCTATGCTATGATAGCTATGGGTTATAGCGCCCTACAGATCTTTTTGGTTTGGCGTGGTGGTGCAGTCTCTCAGGTTTTGACTATCTGACAGACTGCTTCCTTTGCTGACAACAGGTGGCTAGTAGAACAAAATTCCCAGGGCTCACTAAACTGTCATACCCTGCTTCTGTCTTGCGGCAATAACCATGTAGGCAGCAGGTTCGTTCAGGGTGCGAACAGCTGACGAATGGCACTTCCGTTACTGGCAATAGTAGACTCGCATTGTAGTGTCTGATGGCTCAAACATCCAAACTGTGATTCCTTCCCTCAAATAAGAAGACTTCCTGCTCAACCTTACCATCCTTGAATAGCGTACATTATACACTTCCTTTACTGGATTAGTGCTCTGGCAGGCAAATCTGTTAGTGTTCTTTGTTTAAAAACAAAAAAATTTCACTCTGTAGGGATGGGAATGTCCTCTGCATGGTGGGCAGATGTGTTCTCCTACCCTGAGTGCGTGCATCTGGTATCCTGGTTTTCAAATTTGGCCCTAACATCACACCAATCTAGACTGTGTGCAGAGTCCTAGGCCTTTCCTTTGACATGAGTGAGGTCCTGGAGCTGTCCTGTAACCTGCAGGGCTGCTTCAAGTCTGCCATCATTGTACAGGCAGTGCACTACTGTCTCTGTCACGTGTTTAGCACTTGCAGTGGTGTTGGCAGTGTACTGTTTCTGTCACTGGAGTGGAGACTTACTGGCCCATTCGTGTAAAGTTCAGCTCCTATGCGCCGCTAACCCAGATCTTAGCTCTAACCTCTCAAGTGTATGTTGTGCATGTTTGTATGTGTGTGTGTGTGCAGTCGTTATGGTGTGCATGCTTTCATGGTGTGCATGAGCGAACCAGAGTAAAGGAGGCGTGTGTGACCCATTTTGGATACATTGTGCTCAAGATGGAGGTGTGGTTGTTTTCCCAGACAGAGCAAGGCTATTGCTGACATAGGTGAAGACCTACACTGAAGTGGGGGAAAGAGGAGACAAGGCTTCTTTAGAAATTATATTATGCCTTTTGTTGAGAACAGATGCTTATTAATCTTCCTGGAGCACTGCCAGTTGGTAGATGGGGTAAATTGTGATACTGCAGTCTCTGTAGTTCAAGGTGAAAGGACCTTCTCGGGTGATGTCAGCCTTTTGTCGTTACCTGATCATTCTTCAGTGTGACTTTTGACAGCCAAGTGCAGATGTTTACAGCTCTTTGTGCCTCTGTTGTGGGTGCTACAGACAGGTGACTACCCTGCTTTGTGGGGCTTCACTCTATGCAGAGGCTGTACTTGGAAACTGGAAGAGGACATTTACAAGGAGATCCAACCCGAACCAGTTTTGATAATGCCGGCAGTGAATCCAGATCTTTTGTCTGCTTTGACTGTCTAAAAGTAAGACCCATTTGTTGTTCCAATTCTAAGTTTTCAATGCTCAAGGATTAGACTGTCAGCAGAGTACTTGGAGGGCTGCTGTGCAAACAGGGCTGGTGCTGGGCTAGCAGCCGACATACCAGAGGTAAGGGGACATGAGCAAAACCCATCCCTTGCTACAATTGCTGCTTACTTGTCCTGAAGGGCCTAGATGACATCAATTCTGCTGAGAGAGGGAAGGAGTCTGCCATCTCTGCAGGAGAAGTGGCTGTTAAGGAGGAGTGAGGTGCAGCATGACCCTGTTGCAGTGGGTCGGTGGAAGAGGACGACTGCTGCGAGTCATCTGCATGCATGGTTACTGAGGGCTTCAGACTCTCTTGTGTGATTCCTAATGGGTATTGTGAACATTGTGGGGTGACCTGAGCCACTGTGCCTCATCTGAGAAATGTGGTGTAACCTAAGCCTATGTGTCAGATCCCTGAGGTGTGACTTGATCTGCTTAACTGTTACTGAGCTGTTGAAGATTACAGCATGACCTGAGCTGCTGCACCTGATTTGCGAATCCGTGGCATGACCCAAGATGCTGCATTACCAGCGCCACCACATGATCTAGAGCAATCAAGATCGCAGCATGCCTGAAGCCTTGGCCCAACATTGGACCTGACCAGTCTGTGCTCGGCATGGACTTCTGCTTCAGCCTGGCTGTGCTAGACCTCCCAGATCCAGACCTGAACAACCCGAGCAGGACTACACCAAGCACTCTCTGGAGCAGCCAATAAGGGGATCTAGCTATCCCTAGGCAGCTGTTCCCTGTCCACAGCCCTATCTCCAGACGCCACCCCTGAGGAGGCTGAGGATGACTGCAGGCTTGTGCTCAGCCCAGAAGATGAAGGGCGTGCGAGCCCTAGAGGAGCCATGCGTTCAATGAAGACGTGCCAGCCCCTACCATGGAATGGGAGATACTTGTGGGTAAAAACCAAGAGAGAACTATTTAAAACTGTGCGCTTACTCTAAGGTATGGGAGTAATCTGGCCCTAAGCCAAATCATGGTAACTACCTGACCCGGGTTGGGGACCACTGGGACCATAATCGAGGGCGGAGGACAGGATTCAGTAGCAGGATGAGGCAGTAACCTGCTCTATGTGCCCGGACACTAACATATGTTTGTGTAGTATTAATTTCTAGTGTACATTAAGAGTACTTTTCTTCTTTCAAGAAGTACTTCTTCGACTTGAAAATCAAGCCATAGGTGGGAGAGTCTTTTATTTTATGGATGTGTGTTTGTTGAGTGCTGAGCTGGAGCAGCCCCAAACTACCTTCCTGAATAGCCTGTGACTGCTCGCCATCGCTAGCACTGAGAGTCAAGGGCTGAAGAGGTTGTACTTTGCCCAATTTGCAGAGCCATAGCAGGATAGACCCCAGCACGTCAGAGGTAAACGACCTCAGCCCCCACGGTTGAGGTCCAGTAGCACCTGCATTGCCCCAAGGCCACTGCATGCGGGGTCTGGCAATTGGTGGCAAGCGGTGTGAGATCCTGCTAGTTCCAACGTACAGCATTGGTGTAGTAAGTCCAATGTGAACACATTTGAAAGTATACAATGATGTGTTGATTACAAGGTTAGCAGGGGTAGAGCTTGACACCCTGTCCTTAGATCAGTTGAGGGACTTGTATCTGGATAGACAATGGAGGGCTCCCAGGAACAAGAACAGGGAGGTCCTTTTGACTCACATTAGAGACCAGTTAGAGAAACTGGAGTGGAGGGAAGAAACTGTGGACTCTGTACAACAATAGGAACCCAGGAAATGTTGTGGTATAAAGCTCCCTTGGCCCAGTAACACCAGTTCCCCCAGGCACACCCAGTGTCTGTAACCCAAATTATTTTTGCAGTGTTTTCCTCAAGACAGTCAACAGTGTCTGTAACCCAAATTATTTTTGCAGTGTTTTCCTCAAGACAGTCACTGCCACCAATTGCTAGATCACCATTGTCACAGACCCCAGGAATTATTCCCTTGGGAGGCTTACGTCCAGCTGAGACTGAACTTGCATTTGCCTCGCCAGAAAGCTACACCTGAGGAAGAGAAGGCTATGGAGCTTGAACGGGAGAAGCTCAAATTAGCTCGTGAGGAAGAAGGTGAAAGAAGGAGGGTGATTCCGAAGGAATGGGTACATCAAGAGAGAACAAGCATTGGAAATGCAATAGGTCTCGCATTTTTTTAAGTTAGAGCTATTGGCATTGTAAATGGCAATGTCTGTTACCTACTAAGGAAGGATGGAGGGAGCATTTGGTGTCGGAGTGCCAAAATGCTCTGTTGGAGAGTGACTGGCCAAAAGTAAACCAAACAAGCAGCGACTTTTAAAAAAAGAAAGCATGTGTGGACCGTGTAAGTGTGTAGCCATGAAGCATATTTTTAACAACTAAGCTTGGGGAATACTTGGATATTACTTTGTGCCAGGGAACAAAACAGAGCCCGATAGAGACCCATTTCAAGGCCCCCTTTTAAAAACTGCCGGTGTTCAGCACCGGTGAGACCCGGCCCACTTAAAGCCTTGGGTTTTGCACTCTAATTGTGGAAATAATCGTAGGTATTGGTGCTTGGGTACCAACTCATGTACGTTTTCCATCCTAACCAGGTGGTTTTCCCATTAAATGATTCCTCCTTGGGAAATGTGAATAGGAAAGAAGGATGGCAGCACAATTCAAACACACTACTGCAATTCCGGTGAAAACAGGTTTTTCTACCCACAATGGTATCATGAAAAAGCCCGGGAGACGGGCCCTTCAAGTATATGACCAAATGGTTGTGCAGTGGTTGCCTCTCAGACAGTGTGTTCTGGACTTGTAAAGTCTAAGTTGGGCAAAAGGCGGGCGCATGTCCCGGTTTATCCTCTCCCCCAGCAGACACTGCTTTCCATTTGTAACAGTGGTTTTTTTTGTAAAGGAAGAAACTCCCCCACCCCCAACTATTGTACTGCAGTGTCCTTACTATATATTTTTCCTTGGCTTACCATAGCTCCCTCTCACTTGAAATTTTGTAACCAAGGATGTGACCTGATCTATGTTCTTGCTATCAATATTTTCAATAAAAATATAAAAAAAATCACTCAGTGTTTTTGCCTGTAAAGTTTAGGACATGACTATAGTCTCCAACAGGGACCCGCTTCAATGCCCGTTTTAAATTCTTCTGGGTCTGAGACCCAGACGGACCCAGCCCACTTAAAGCCCTGACGATTGATATTAGGTAGGTTCAGACGCCTTTAGGTATAAACTGTGCAAATAAACTTGGGATTCTGAGAGCGAACAATGTCTAGTGATGAATATGTAATGTCAAGTTTAACAATTTCGCTATGACATTTAATTTTTACATGTAAATTTATGTGTGGGGAATTATTTTTTTAGATGGATTTTCATGTAACATTTGTATTGTGCTGTTTTGTTAAAACATTAATCACGTAACTATATATATATATATATATTTTTTTATATTTATTTGTAGGTTGAACCAAATGCACTGTATCCATAACTTCATTAAAATTAATTAGAAAGGTACATTGTATTTTATTGCATTAGTACTTATTTCGTTATTTAGCACTTAACATACTCTTTGCAAGGCCTACAGCGTTCATTAGACTTCGAAACATTGCAGAAAGAAGTATTAGATACATTTAGAAAGTAAAGTTTTTTGCGTGGTTAAGGTTTTCACAAAACAGCACAATACAAATGTTACAAGAAAATCCATATAATAAAAAAATATATTTATATTATTTTTATTTATTTAAAGGTTGAACCAAATGCACTGTATCCATAACTTCATTAAAATTAATTAGAAAGGTACATTGTATATACACACGCACACACATCCCCACATGTTAGTTTTCCATTAAGAAGAAATAAAAAAGTATGAGCAATGTACACAGGAACAAACTTGCATTGTATTGTAATTGCATTTATATAGCGCTTACTACCCCTGACAAGGCGTCGAAGCACTTTTTCGGCGAGTGGCACGCTACTCCGGGACACAAAGAGGATTAGTGTTGAATTGGTATAGTGAAACATGCAAGTAAATTTTAAGTGGTGGATAGGTTACTCAGTTATTTGGATTCGGAAGGATAGCAGAAAGATAGAAGAGGAAAAAAAGGTTTGTATTTATATAGCGCTTGTTACCCCTGATGGGGTGTTGAAGCACGCTACTCCGGAAACCCATAAAGGATTTGTGGTGAATTAGTATAGTGAAATATGAAAGTAATTTGAGTGGTGGATATTAGTCAGTTATTTGGAGTGAGAAGGATAGCGGAGGGATAGAAGGGGAAGAAAGGTTTGCATTCATATAGCACTTGTTACCCCTGATGGGTGTTGAAGCGCTTTTCTGGTGAGTAGCACGCTACCCCGGAACCCATAAAAGGATTAGTGTTAGTGTACACACAGTCTCTCACATACATTCACAATGCACACACACACCTGTAAAAACACACTCAGCCTTTCACATTCATTCACACCTGCACACAGACGCACACCAGTACATACAAACACACACCAAATACACACCTGTACACACACAGCCTCTCAAATACTCACACGTGCGCACACACCAGCACATACAAACACACACCTGCTCGCGCCCAGCATCTCACATACATTCACACAGACGGACACTAGTACATACACACACCTGTAAACACACACTCAGCCTTTCACATTCATTCACACCTTCACACAGACGCACACCAGTACATAGAAACACACACCAAATACACACCTGTACACACACAGCCTCTCAAATACACTCACACGTGCGCACACACCAGTACATACAAACACACACCTGCTCGCGCCCAGCATCTCACATACATTCACACAGGCAGACACTAGTACATACACACACCTGTAAAAACACACTCAGCCTTTCACATTCATTCACACCTGCACACAGATGCACACCAGTACATACAAACACACACCAAATACACACAGCCTCTCAAATACACTCACACGTGCGCACACACCAGTACATACAAACACACACCTGCTCGCGCCCAGCATCTTACATACATTCACACAGACGGACACTGGTACATACACACACCTGTAAAAACACACTCAGCCTTTCACATTCATTCACACCTGCACACAGACGCACACCAGTACACACAAACACACACCAAATACACACAGCCTCTCAAATACACTCACACCTGCGCACACACCAGTACATACAAACACACACCTGCTCGCGCCCAGCATCTCACATACATTCACACAGACAGACACTAGTACATACACACACCTGTAAAAACACACTCAGCCTTTCACATTCATTCACACCTGCATACAGACGCATACCAGTACATACAAACACACACAAAATACACACAGCCTCTCAAATACACTCACACCTGCGCACACACCAGTACATACAAACACACACCTGCTCGCACCCAGCATCTCACATACATTCACACAGACGGACACTAGTACATACACACACCTGTAAAAACACACTCAGCCTTTCACCTTCATTTACACCTGCACAGACGCACACCAGTACATACAAACACACACAAAATACACACAGCCTCTCAAATACACTCACACCTGCGCACACACCAGTACATACAAACACACACCTGATCTACTTGCCTTCGTAAAGAGTAGTGCGACCAAGCTTCATTGGGGGGGGGGGGCGGGAGTAAGGGGCCCTCACGCGCTCAGATCAATCTCATCACCTCAGCCAGCAAGCTAACAAACAATGGGGGGCATAACTGGCCGTATGAGTCAGCACAACCTTCAAAGGCCAAGGCACACTCGTCATACCGTCCAGATTTCCCTCTTCAAGAGATCCATAGCCATGACATCAACCAACCCTTGCGCGCTGCAAGCCCAAGGCGCACCAAGGGCAGTTTAACGCGATAAAACACTCCCTGCCTTTCTGCTCGGCAGACGGGCTGGGCCATTTTGTAGGCATGTGCATGCTTTTAATGCGTATGTGCACATATAGAACAACACAGCCCAGCGGAAGCATCATCGTTCTTTTTTAATGATGCATTATGGGATTTGTAGGCCTGATTTTATGAATGGAAACAGCCAGAGTGCAAATTCCATCAAGAAAGCCATGCAAGCAGCAGCCTTAGCTATTAAATAGAAGTCTTGGCCATTACCCAAAGATCAGATATGATAATTTGCCGAGCTCAGAGGACTTCACGCATCACAATCAGTGACAAAAGGGAAGATCTACAAGTAGATGTGGGCAACAGACTGACAACACTAAGAAAGAAGCTGCAGCATTTAAAAATAAGTGTTATTTGTTTTATTAAAAGTAGGAGGACGGGGCAACGGAAACAACTCGGGGCAGAAGCAACAGGAAGGGCGCATGCGTCATAGGATACAGAAGCTCCATGGGAGATGGCAGGGGAACACTGAAGAAACACAGGGGAGGGGGTACATGGAAGCAACACGTGGAGGGTGAAAAGGCAGAAGCAACATGGGGGAACGGGGAATCAACACAGAGGGCGCAAGGGGGGAGAGCACCAGGCATAGAAGAGGAGTGCACGGGTAAAGAGGAACGTAACAGGGGGTGGGGAAAAGCACATGGGGTACAGAGAGCAACACTATGCAGGGGAACAGAAATGCACAAAACATAGGGACAAATAGTAACACTTGGAAGCAGTGAATGGGAACCAGGAGCAGCCTGCGCTCACCTCTCCTGGGCTGCTATACATGTTTAGTCCCCTGCCCGCACTGCTTTCTCCCTCCACGAACAAATATGCTTGCTGGCATGGGCTAGCGGTAGCGTACCAATGGCCCGGACTACACTTTCATCTTCCGTTGCGTTGCTGTTTTCTTGAGTCACTTCCTACCAGCATTTTGGTGCAGCCATATCGGTGGTGGTTCGTGTCAGCTATACTTTTCAGAGGGTGTAATGTAAGCTACAGAGCTGCCGACTTCATGAGCGGAAAACCAGTTCGAGTCTCTGGCGGCTCTACCCCATGCGTACGTAAAATATGCCATCAAATTAAACAATGGAAACAAAATTACAAATGCCGATCATACTGCGAATTTGTCTTAGTATGATCGGCATTTGTAATTTTATTTTCATTGTTTAATTTGTTCTGATGGCATATTTCCCATCCAAAGTCTGGGCGTCAGCTCTCCCACATGTACTAAGAAACCCACTGCTGCGTTTGTGCTCGGAGGGTGGGGGACTCCGATTGCGAGGAGGGAGGGGAAAGCCAGTAATAGAGGCAGCAACAGAAAGGAAAGATAAGGCGGCCGTAATATAAATGCTGTCCAGAACATGAAGCACGGCGTCCGTGAAGCAGACGCCGTGCTAATATACAAGCAGAGGGACAACAAAAACAAAACAAGAATGGATGTGTCGTTTTGTTATGGAACTGGTGCTCATGTTAAGCGCTCCAATACATTCGGGTCGAGCTCGCTCTATATAAAAC
Organism: Calotriton arnoldi; assembly: GCA_963921515.1. Classification (NCBI taxonomy): domain Eukaryota; kingdom Metazoa; phylum Chordata; class Amphibia; order Caudata; family Salamandridae; genus Calotriton; species Calotriton arnoldi. Next base: position 2,944,284 of record CAWUFW010000496.1, on the reverse strand, counting down.
TGCAGGAGAAACCAGTGGTGCGCGCGCACCACAGAGGAGCAGGGGGAGGGAGCGCGGCAGCGAGGCGAACGCGTGCTGCTGCGCGTGCTAGCCACCAGTGGGAATGGGAGGAGCAAAGGCGGGACATGCGCCCGCCTTTGCCCAATCGCGTGCTGTATATATTTAAAAAAAAGCAAGCGAAAGCCAATACCAGCAGGCGAAAGCAAAACCACACGCACGAGCGTGTGGTTAGCTTTCTAAAGCCCTTTCTAGAGGTCTCGTGCTGCGCGAGCAGTGCTGCGCACTGCAACGCTAGGCGCGAGACCTAAAAAGGGAGCCTGAGGAGCAGTAAAATAGAAGGCAGGGAAAGGCGAGAGAATTGGAGAGTGTGAGGATAGCTTTGGAGATAGAGAAACTCAGGATGGCACTAGGGCCATCTAGGAAAAGTGATTGCACTTTCAACTCTACTGGAGTAAATGCCAAGGTTCTAAAAGAGCTTGTGCAAATGTATGTTGAGAGACAAGGTATTTTGGGATGGTTCTAAGCCTTGAGACTGCTTTTAGAGTGCAGGCTTTGAATGATGTGTCTGAGGCAGCCACTTTAATGAATCGCTTACCTATCCAAGGTACAGCAGTCCTTGGAAGGATGGCTGCAGCTGAGAAAATTAATTTTGAGTGAATAAAGGAACCTTTGATGAAACAGTTTGGACTGAAGCCAGCTTAGTACCTTAAGAGGTTTAAATATAGCAAGAGCGAGACTGAAATGTAGAGGACATTGGTAGCATGGAATGCACGAGGCATAAATATGTATCCTGAGAGGTATAAGGTGTATGCCTACTTTAAACTTATTAGGACTCAAATTGCTATGCTTCAAGAAATCCATTTGCTTAACTCTGAGGTGGAATAAGTGGAGGGGCATGTTTTCGTAGCCAACTATTCTTGAGGTGTATGTATAGGGATCTCTGCTGGGACCCATTTCAAAAGCAGGAAGTAGTGTCAAACCCACAGGACAGATGCATCATTGTATTATGCCTTCTGGATGGCATTGAAGCCTGCCTAGTAAACACTTAAATAATAAATATTGACGTCACAATGTTTTTTGAGAGAGTAATATGGGCAGCGTCATGAATGGGCAAATGAACAAATCCCCCCAAACCTTAAACAAAACTATGAATGGAACAACACTGGTAATGTAGTGAGGTAATTCAACTTAATAGACGTACACAGACAGCAACACCTGATCAACAGAGTATACTCTTAGGGGCAGATGTACAAGGAAGTGCGCAGCGCGACAACGCAAGCCCTTTGGCTGCGCCACGCTGCGGCACTTCCAAAGCACAGGAATGCGACATATTTACAATAATATGTCGCATTCCTCTGCTCTCCCCTGCGCTGGCGCACAAACAGCTGCCATGCGCCGGCACAGGCACCCTTGCACCATGGTGCAAGGATGCCTGCGTCATGGGGAGATTGTTTTTGTGCAGGAAGGGGCACCTTCCTGCACAAAAACAATCACTACAGGCATTTTCCTCTTTCAATGCGTGCTGTAGAATGCAGCACGCATTGAAAGAGGAACAAACGAGGAGAAATGAAAACATTTCTCCTCGTTGCGCCTCCCTACGCCTCCCTTGGGGAGGCGTAGCATTCTAACGCATTTCCAGATTTACGATTCCTTGTAAATCTGGAAATGTGTCTTGTTCCATGGGTGTTGCGTGGGAACACCGACAGCAACACCCATGGAACGCCCCTTTCACGCAAAGTGCTGCGTGTAAAGGGGCCATATTTACAAGGACAGGAAAAGTCACGCAGGGTGGCTTTTCCTGTCCTTGTAAATATGGGGCAGAGAAATACACCACCAGTTCGTCACAAAAAGTGACGTACTGGTGGCACAGGGGGCTTGTAAATCTGCCCCGAGTATTCCTACGTTTATCATACGCACAGTAGAATATATTGCATATTGGGGAGAATGAAGTACCTGCGAAATTTGGTGATGTAACTTATTTAAACAGATTCCTTTCTGATCACTCACCACTACATGCCTGGCCAAAAAAATCCTGGTTAGGATACTAAGAACTGGGGTACTGACCGATCGAGCCTTCATCTCACACATACGAAATTATACTAGGCAGTTCTTTCAGAGCAACAATAAGACAACAGATCATAGAGCAACGAAGTGGGAAGCCTATAAAATGTCCCTTGGAGAGGAATGGATCTCCCAGGTCAGGTGAGTGAGGATGCAGTTAGACCACACTCTTCTTGAAACAAAGAAAACTATGATATACTTAGAAAGAAAAGGTAGTATTTGACCCAAATAAAACATAACAATTAGAAGACACAAAACAACAGCTTGAAGACACCTGGGCATATAACTCCCACACCCACTATAGACAAATACTTTTCTGGTAGGGTGACAAATCTGGCCGGATGTTGGCATGGTTATTAAAAAATGAAAGACCCTACACACCCATTAGGAGATTGCACCAGGAAGGAGAACAGGGCACAATATCCAGGGAATTAATACATTACAAATGTAGAGAATTTTTGGAAGGGATTATGCTCAACCCAGTAACTTGTCAAGAGCAGAGGTTCTCAACTACTTTAACGAGATGAAGCTCCCTGGGCTGTCACACAAGCAACATGCCAGCCTGAAGGTCTCGCTCAGTACAGGCGATCTTACGTGTGGCATACCTGCTGACCTATATCGAGCAATGTCCACAGTGCTTCTAGATAAATTACTGAGAGTAACCCCCCCATCCCCAAGAGAGCAGAAATTATCATTCTGATTCCCAAAGTGGGCAATGACCAAACTCTGAAATTAGCATATCGACTCCTGTCAATGCTTTTTTTTCCTTTTATTTTCTTCAGAGTTTTATATAGCGCAAACTTGTTCCGAAGGTATCAGAGCACTTTACATGAGCCCCAGTTGCGTTACAGACGGACACATTCATTTTTGTTGGGCACAGGGAGATTAAGTGATTTGCCCAGAATCACATGATGTTGAGCAGCCCTGCCGAGACTCGAACCCGATTCCCCAGCTTCGAGGTCGACTGCTCTAGCCGCAAGGCCACATCCTCTCCCCGTTGAATAGAGATGCAAAGCTGCTTAGCGAAGCCCTAGCAAATAGACTCCTGCTAGTGATAAGATCCCTCTCCCATGAAGATCAAATTTTATTATTCCTGGCAGGAGTACTTTGCACAAAATTAGGCAACTCATACACATTATGCATTCTCCGGACACCTCAGGAAGACTACGATCTGGCGAACATGGACATAGATTGCACCTTTTAAATGGTGTGCTGTGAATATACCTGGCTCGTCATTGAACAAATGGGATTTGGGCCTGCACTTCTGTATACTGAGCTGAAGGCAAGGGTGCACATGGGGAGCTTGATCTTAGCCTGCTGGACATTGGAGAGGGGCCCGTCAGTGTTGCCCTTTCTCTCCTATGCTGCTTGCGCTTGATGTCGAGACACTGGCCTGCAGACTGAGAGGTCATGCCACAATTGGGTATAGAGTTTGGGATCACAAAACACCTTGTATCGCTGTATGTGGATGATGTGTTGGTTTACCTAAAAGACCCTGCACAGTCGGTGCCCCTATTCTCAACTGAACTGGAGAATTTTTGGCAAATTTCTGGATTAAAAGCAAACTGAAGCAAATCCAAACTCTTCCCTTTGGGTAGACTTGGTGGGCTCATGGATAGTTCCTCTCCAATCAGGGCATTGAATGGGAAGCAAATAAAACAAGCATTGGCATAGCCAATAGGTCTCGCCTTTGGGACCTTATAAGTGTTTCGTTATCCAGCACAATATCCTTGGTGCAACAACATCAACTGTTGCATGGCTAAACACTTATAAGGTCCCAAAGGCAAGACCTATTGGCTATGCCAATGCTTGTTTTAGCATAGTTACAGATGGCTCTGCCAGTGCACACCCATCCTGCCCGAAGGCAGTGACACCCACGCTCAGCTCTGCCAATCCAACTCAATTCTGACTTACATAAATGTCTTCTATTGCACCATACGGGAGAATGGCTCTACCAGTGTCCCTCAAACATGACCTGGTGTACTGAGACCCATAATGCATCTCGCTTCCACTCTGCATAAATGCCTTCTATTGCAGTGCACTTTGAAATGGCTCACAAAGGCATTGTGAAAGCACTTCTTGAAGCTCCTGAGCCAGCTTCCAAGAAACCGCTGGGGTTCTTTCTGGGTCTTACAGAGATGCCGAATTTGTGAGTGAATACTCTGCTAAAGTGGAACCTTGTAGATCATTATTGGGAAAAAATGTCAAATTTGAATTTGTGAGCAGAGGAAAAGCTGCCTTCAAACTGATTAAAGAGGAAATTGTGGATGCACCTTGTTCTAAACCTTTGGTTTTGGGGAGGCAATGCATTGGCTGCTGTTGATGCAAGCAAGAGGGGGTTGGGGGCTGCATTGCAACAATGAGATGTCCAAAAAGAGTGAGAAATAGCTTATGGGTCTATGGATTTGCATGAAGTAGAGAGATACAAGAGAGAGGCAACATATGTCCAATTTGAGAGGGATGGTTTCTCACAGTACACTGTGAGAGGCAGATCTAGGGCAGATTAAATTTCACAGTAAGCAAGGAAAATCACTTGCAAAGTGGTCTAAGCCTGTTAAAGTGACCAAAGTCTTTAAGCATGCTGTCAGAGTTGCTGATGGCGGTGTGTGGGTACAACTGTTAATCCCTAAGAGATGGCTAGAGTGTTAATATGCATTGGTGCTTCCAGTGATGCGGGTCATAGTGAGTCAAATTCAGATCACTCTGGTTTGAGTACGCCTTGGAGAGACGACTTACCTCATTCATTGCTTAGCTGTAGTAATATGTTTGGAGTAAGTTTGTTTCCAATTTCTTAGGTGATTTGGATATGCCCGTTTGTGAAACAGGAGTGATACATAGCACCAAGAATGGGAAGCTTTAAGGTAGATTGGAAAAATTTGTATTGCCTTATATGGCCTCCTTTGTCACCTCTTGTTGTGTATGGTTTCTATTTTATTTGTTATTTCTTTTTGTTTGTTTTGTTAAGTAGGGGGTTCCTTGAAAATAGATCAGTGAATGCAGAAATGTTAGCTGAATGTGGTTTGTTTGATGATGTTTAGAACTAAGAGGTGGAATTTAGAATGTGGTTCAAGAGAGAGTCAATTAGTTCTGCTGGGTGTCTGCTCCTTTGTCACTTTGCTGACTTGTGCTCTTTTCTTACTGGTTGTCTAGAAACATTTTCACATCCATTTTCCTGACTATGGTGTTTCCTTGATCAGCCATTGTTCATATACATACATTGGACTTTATGGTAATTAAACAAACTTTTTCAAACAGGTATTGCTCAGTCCTGCCAGGGCTAATCATATGCACAAAGTAATGGATTGCATTTGATTGCCATCCCACACAGTCTGAACCAAAAATCAATTGAAGAGAAGGACCATTTCCCCAATTTACAAGTGCAGTTGTGTAGTGCAGTCTGAAGGAAAAATATATTTGTCTTATTTAAGCTTTAATGAACTCTCGAAGGTACTGTTGTGGTTCCAAGCTCCCACAAGTAAGAAGCAAGATAGTGCTTGCATTTCAACAGTCCTGAAAAAAGCACTGTTGCAAGATTTTACCATGAATGCCTGGTTTTAATTTCTTTTAATTTTGGGAATATTCTGCTGAAATCTCTAGTTATTCAACAAGAATTTTAGGGTTTGTGTAAGTCTTCTGTATATCCTCCTGATTAAGTGGAGCGGTTGTTCCCCAAGTTTTCATACCCTAACTTAAGGAAATAGTTCAGTACAACTCATTGTCTAGCCTTGTGTGGATGTTCTATCTCGCTTCTACGAGAAAATGAACAAAGTGATGCAACTTCCCAATTTGAAAAGCATAGACAGCTCAGTATATTCTAAACTTTCTAGATTTGTTCCTCCGTACACTTTAGCTCAATAAGGCAAAACTTGATTAGTTTTACTCAAGAACACATGGAAGATAGTTGCACAGTATACACTGCATCATAATTGGCTATAAGCAGATCTTAGCTCCCGACACCCTAAAATTTAGAAGGTGATGACTTAATTTGAGGCTACCGCATTAGGGTATATTTTAGTCTGCTTTCTAGATAATAATTTTTTACCTAACCAGTCTTGGTGCAATTCAACCACCGTGATGACTTGGATAAATAAATCCCTTCCACATACAATTTCCTTTCTTTTGGTCGGAATCATTTTAATTCCTTATGTGTAAAGTCTCATTAGGAAAACGGCCTCTCTAGTACTCCGGTGTCCGTGTCCCCTTTGCTGTACTAACAGTTTTAATACCTCCTCCATCTTGCAGCTGAATCCAATCCAACTGGGGTGATGTTTGCCCACACTGTACACCAGTAAGTATGCTCCAATGTGGCTCCAGTGATTGCGTCACACACCTGTCACGTGGTAAGCGTGCGGGGACTCCGCATGTCACTGAAAGAGTTTTAGTGTTATGGAGCGGAGGTTTTGAAATATTTAACATGATCACTGACCTGAAATTAAAGTCTTGTTAACTCTCGCCCTACATATACACATAAGGAAAACCGTTTGGAATCAGATGAACTGACATGTAGTGGACCTAGTTGTGCTAGCCTGTGTGTTAGAGTGCATTATTGCCGTCCGTGGGGGTGAGGGAATACTGCTTCCAGCAGCATATTCGACAAATCCTTCCTCGCCCTTGGTTTTGCTCAGTTGTTTGATTTTATTCAGCCCCGAGTCGTCCTGCACGAGGGCAGGGGCTGTTGAATAGTCATCTATGTTTTTCAGCACAAAATTGTCACTTGAAATACGTTCATCGCTCAAGAGTTCACCGAAATAAAACAGAGAACCCGATCATGCGGTCATATGTCAATTCTTTTAGATATTCTATTTGGTGTCCTAAAACATTTCTCAAAAAGGCGGCGCGACTGGGGGAGCCAGGGGATTGTTTATATCCTGTCACAATTTATGGAATGTGAAATTCCTTTGCTTTGCATTACCTTTATTGTACTGCTTGAATCGTGTGTTAAACTATTTATTCATTACGTGCTTTTTACTTAGCATGGTGCTTGCTTACCAGACTCGGTTGTGTGTGACATCTCATGCAGTAGAATCCTGGTGGGCGTATCGGGGTCGCGAGGCAGTTCTATTGACATCAGGACTCTATTGCATGCGGACGATGAGCGGATCTCTGCGGGCGCGTGCGTGCCCCTGATGCACATAAAACTCTGCACCGGTTCTCATGCGGTGTTTTCTTCATCTAGTCAGACACATCACGACGATATGTGTACTGCAGGCCTCAAGAATTATAAGGCTGCCAGACGAATATCCAGCAATAGAAAGGTGGCTTCCGCATTCATCCGACAGCACAATTGTATTTCCCGTAGAAGGGCCTGCTTGATGTTATTTATGGATGTTTAATAATTGTATTAGCATGCAGTTATCAAATGTATGAACCTTTTCCTCACCAGGACTTTTAAACGTCCGCATGTGACCGGGTTAGTTTTTAAACAAACCAGACGTTTTTTAAATTGAACCCGACATCCAAGGTTAAAAATCTTACTTCCAGTCGCTCATATCACATGGTTGTCGCGAATTTTAGCTCCTGATTGCCACTGCGGGGTACTGGTGAACAGTCGGCACTGTGCGCAAACAGAGCTCGCGCCCTCAGACTCCGGAAATAGCATTCTTCAAGGAAAGAAACAATGGCCATCCGAATCTAATCCGCGCTGCAGTTCCATCTATTCTAGTTCAGGAACTGGGTGGATCAAAACATGGCTCCTTACCGAGACTTTGTTTCGTCGCAGAGTAAAACGAACACCTGGGCAGGATTTCTGAACTGCTTATTTCACGCATGATTTAACAAGTTTGACGAGAGGCAGCAGGGGGAGGGGAGAGAGGGGGGGGGGCCTGCGCCTGTTTCCCTTGCGGGAGCGAGCAGGAACCATCTGTTAATTACAAACAGATGGTTTGAAAGCTCGCTCCCGCAAGGGAATCGCTAAACGTGCACGCGTTGCCATTCAAAGCAATGCAATGCGTGCACGTTTTTTACTGCAAAACTGAATCGATTTCTAAAGGTCTTTTTCCTATGCAGTGCATGCGCGCTGCGTAGGCGAGACCTAACAAAAAAAAAAGAAAGAGGCAGTAAACATGAAAATAGACAGCAAACGAGCATATGATGATCTGTTTGAAACCTGGGTTCACGGTGTGCTGCATTACTGGAATCAGCAGGTGACACTAATGGATGAGAAGGATTTTCATGCTCTTAAGTAGTTGATGGTTACTTAGAGACTCGAGGGGTGCTGTACCCCACTTGGGCAACCCTTGCCAGCTCCGGTAGAAAGTGATCCAGAGAAACATGCAGTGTTAACTGATAAGTGGCTATCCAACAAAGTTAACAAAGGACTGGATCAGAATGGCTCTAAGCCAAAGGCAGAGAGGAACTCTCAACAGACTGGTTCAAACCAGGGATTCGGCACCAAGGCAATGCCCAAGGTTCCAAGTAGAAATGGAATTTGATTCCAAGTTGGGGTCAACACAAGGAGAAGGCAGGACAGGGAGGTTCTTCTAAGCTCATGGTGATTGCTTGTTATAGGTGTCACAAGGAGGGGCATTATGAGAGAGACAGGTGAGAGACTCTGCAGCAGCTGTACCCTGGACAGTGAATGTGTTGACTGTAGGTGAAGGAACCTGAGAGGGCCCATTTGCACTCAACCTCTTGGCTATGCGAATCTGGGAGAGGGACTTAAATATTTTGAAACATATTCATCCAAACACAATGGTGTTTGTGCTGGAAGCTAGCACTGTTCCTGCAGTGAGAGAGATACAAGAGCGTACAAAACTATGGTTCAGAAGTACCACCTCAGGCCTGAGGAAATTGTTCCTGGTGCAAAGTGGCACAGGTTCGATATCCATTGGAGGGGACATAATGTACCCGATTGCCAAAGTTGAGGTAGAAATCGTTGGCAAGTCTGCATTGTTTGATGTAGGGGTGACTCAGAAGCAAGGTGCTGGATGTCTCTTGGGCAGTGAATTGGTTTCCCATGGTTTAGCACCAGGATTAGGTACCTGAATAGCTCGAACCACATCAGCTCTGTTGACTGGCACTCCAGGTGCATGTCCATCTTAGGAGGGAACTGTGACCATTCCATGTTTGCCTGAACCAGAGCAAAGTAATAAGCAGATCAGAGCAGACTTCTGAGACGGCTCTGGCTGTGGGATCCATTTCCCATCTCCAGACTGCCAGGAGGATCAGACACTCAAACCTGACCAGGTGTTTGAGTCGGTGCCAGAGCTGCAGGGGTTGTTAGATGCTGGAGGACTTACCCAGGGGGGAATTCTGAAAGGCACAGGTTTAGTGCCCTACACATGTGGGACTTCGGAAGGAAACCCAGGAACAGGTGGACGGGATCTTGGAGTGGTCTACAATGAGCCTGTGAATCCTGAACCAGGTGCTGACAAGCGATTAGTGGTTCTACTAGTGCACATAACCTACTGTTGTCACTAGCCCACAAAGTGCCCTTAGAAGGACAATTGGGCTTTAGAAATACCCATGATAGGTTGGACCTTCTGATTTACTGTCCATTCATGCGAAGAGCCACTGAGACTTCCTATAGAACCAGTCTCACTTGCCAATTGAGAGGTAAGGTAAGAGGAAAGGCCAAGGCATTGTTAGGGCCTCTGCTCGGTGTGTTCCATTTGAGCAGCTAGGCATAGAAATTGTAGGTCTATTTGACTCCCTCAACATTAAGCAACAAGTACATTTTGGTAGCGCTGAAGAACACTGCAGGGGTGGTCTTTTGAAAGCAGGAGCCGCCTTGGAGAGCAGACACAGGGCAAAGAGGTGGTGACTAATTCACAAAACTATAGAATGCGACCAGATTGTTAATAAGATATATGTATATATACCTTTAACAGTATTAATGATTTATGATACGGTACTAATGTTCAATACATTTGTGTTTTATATGTCTTGTTGTATGTTGTTGCATTTGGGTGTCTGTCTTAATATATTCATGAACTGTGAAAGGTGTCAAGTGTTTTAATTGAATATTTATGCATAAGTTGTTTCTGTTTATGTGTTTTTTTTTTTTTAAAAGCTACAATAAACAAATTTCATTTTTAGACAATCAAATGGAATTAAATTACAGTTAAATTTATAGTCTGTGGTGACTTTTTTTAGTGCTCATGTGCCCTTTCTTTTAAGAGGAAAACTGTTCTACAAAACTAGAAAGCAGACGTCTGGCCATCATCAAGAGGAAAAATGGAGTAGGCCTAAAATGGCATAAATTGGTTGCTTGTTATTCCACAGGCCGGATGACATATCGCTCCCCCACTAAGCTGTCCTTTTTTCTTTTGTACAGAGCTCAGCATCACCGAATCCCTGCCCCACCTCAACGGCCCTCAAAAGCCTTTGCAGTTTTACCGTGAGTGGATCTGTCCCAATAGACCTTGCATAATCCGCAATGCCTTCAACCACTGGCCGGCACTGGAGAAGTGGACGTTCTCATACTTGAGGTAAGGACTAACCTCAGGCTCAGGTCTAGATGTTACTGGTGTAGATCTACCTCCTTACTGAGGTCGACTTGGCTTTCCGAGCCATGCTTGTTAACCAACAAAAAGTATACAAGAATAGGTTTACGCTAAAAAAAAAAAAGAAATGCGAATAAACCCTGATGTGGGTATTATTCCTATCCATGTCTATGGACAGCTGTCTCACAGCAATCTGAATCCAACCAACATTGCTACTTACTGGCTCCACCACCTTATCATTTGGCCATTTATTCCCCCAAGACAAAGCTCTTTAAATGTAATATTTAATGTGTAAAATGTTTTTTTAGTCATTTGGCACAATATGGCCAAATTCTGTCCTTTGAAAATCTGTCATGGCACTGCAGGCCTTTTAGCAAGTCATGAGTTTCATCTCAGAAGTCATATCAAGTAACGATTTTCCACTTCACTCCAGTTCAGGGCTGCACAGCAGTAACACTATAGCTTCCAAAAAGTGTCCTCTCATAAGAAACCAAACCATCCTTTTCTAACAATTCAAAGACAGATGTACTTCTATCTTCTGGCTTCTTTAATTGGCATATTTGTATCTGGTTGTTTTGTTTTTGATGAGTAAAGTTAACTTTTGGTTCACCTTTTCTAAATAAAATCCTTGGTGGATCTTGACAACTACAGTGCAAACGTATGCCTGTATCAAAATCGCCTTTATCTCAAAATGGCACAACCTCCCGAAGGTAGAAACGGTTCATAAACATGCTTCTACCTTCAGCACAATAAGCATACAAGAGGGTGTAAGTTTCTCAATATATCAGAAACTAGCTCTCCACTCTGTCAGTTTTTAATGATCTCTCCAAAGCTTTGAAAACAGTGTCCTTCAAGACTGACTGTTCAGCATTGTTTGGCCATTGAGCTGAACCCAACTTCATTGGTAATCGCTCCCCCCCGCAACGGTCTTGTGTATTGCTTGTCTCTAAATGAAAGTTTTTTGCAGTGCACAAAATCCCATGGCCACCCTCTTGCCAGTTTCCGCTCTTGCTACATTGTCATTGCTGTTGGTGAGTGTCAGTGTGCCGTCACACCTAAGTGCTGCTACCCAACTGTTCTTGTTCCATCTGTTCTGATGGCACCCAACTATACTAAGACCATATGTGCTGAAAACACACACCTTTTACTGGTATATGTTGTCCAACTACTGTTTAAGTGTCTCTTTTCCAGAACAGCCTATCAGAATGCTGGGAAGATGGAGGCAAACTGGACTGGAATGACTAGCCAGGTTTCTCCACCAGATGCTAAAATAATGATCCTCTCCATCTCCTTCAGTTGATTGGTCCTTTTAGCCAACACAGCTGATACCAACATCAGCCTTTTCATTAAACTCCCCAAACATTCCAAACATACTTTCTATAACCCAAACCGTTACGAGCCTAATAAAGCTGCAGCAAGTGAAAGGGATCTCAGATATGCTGAAACATTTCCTGATGTGGCTACTTGTAGCTCGCCCTTCACAAGCAGACTCTTCACTCTAACAGCCCATGTTGTATATGGAAAATGCCATATGATGTTGGAAAGTACAAGCCTGTCTTTTTTTGAGGTTGCCACAGTGAGGCTGACGACATTTATAGGAAGAGAGGGGCTACACTGCCACATTGGTTGCTTTCTTGGTCTGTTCCCACATGTAAAATCCCCAAAAGGTGGGTACTGAATTTCTTCACTTGGCCTTGGTACTGTTCTGGCTAAAATGTCAGTCGCAATGTCCTGGAAATCCACAGTTGCTTCCTTGTCAAAAAGATGCTTGTAATGGGTCTTGGGAGGGGCGGAGACTTAAAGCAAGGTACTAACTGGAAAAGAGAGCAGGTGCAAATGTAAAAGCCTATAGCGTCTTTGCGGGCCAAAGTATTACTCTCTTTTTTTTTTAATCAAACTAAAATGACAACAACACATCAATTCTTCCCGATGGTCCACATCCAGCGTCCCCTGATTCCCTCACCTTTACTCATTCAACATGGTACGGGCCACGATCCAACCCAATTGGGAATTAGATAGAAATGTAGATATTCATATAAAAAAGATAATCTCACCTGTATCACCAGTTTACCTATCTCCCTCTACAATAACCTCCCTCCCCCCCAAGAACTTCCTGACAATTGACCCTACAATTCTTCACCTGGAAGAACATACCTTAATCCATGGATGTGCCTCTAGAAGTTACTAAAGAAATGTGACCTTGAGGTTAGACTGTTTAATGTTGAGGTTTCTTGGTGGTTATATAGTTTGCCCAGCAAGAAAACATTAAGCTAACATTATCAATTCAATGTTTAAGCAATGACAACAGAATATGTGTAGTTATTGAACAGTAAATAATGAATTTGTGGAAATGGTCTACTGTTTAAAACTGTAAAGTGACATTTTTTCAAGAAATATGTTTTATACAGTATGACACTGCACATATCGGGATATCTTTATCCCCATTCTGTAACATCTGCAATATGCTAATGATTGCATCGTTGGGGCCACATGTATAAAACCATTTTGCATTCACAAACGGTGCAGATCGCTAAATTTAACCGTTTGCAAATGCAAAATAGCCTTTCAAGATGTATGAAAGGCTTTGTAGTCTTTAGGCCCATAGGAACAAATGGAATAGTATTACCTAGTTGCGATTGCGAATCTTTTGGAATCGCTATTAGGTCATCGCTATTTTCTTACATACTATTTTGAATTCCTTAACTAGCGATTACCTAAAATTCGCTATTCAAGGAATGCAAAATACATTTTTGATACATGTGGCCCTTGATGATGATCATGTATGCTTTCAAAACTCTGTTTAAAGAATGCTGTGTATGGAAACTGCTTTGTCTACCTTTAGTGACCACAATGAAGCCACGAATCATTAACAAAATCAATAGTTCCATCATTTGTGTATTGAAAGATTAATACTGTTGCCCTAGCGGTACCTTAGTTTGGACTTAAATCAACTTTACAGCACGTGCTAGGGTGGATCTGGGTGTTATCTCTCAACTGGTTAGGTAGTAAGAGTACTGTGATACTGAAATATTGACCCATCCTAAGATTTCCTTTAAAAGACTTTTGCCTGGCCGGATGCACATTTAGTTAGGCAGTGGCCATTTTTGTAAGTAAAAATTGGGAGTGGTATGAGGTGGGCCCCTAAATGAGGGTCTCTTGAGAGCTCTTATTAATGGTGTCTGTAAAGCCTGGTTTCTTCCTGAGAGTCTCTCTAGCACAGTCACATGGGCCAGAGATGCTGGTGGTAGTACCAGGGCACTGGGGTGCCTTCCTACCTCCTTCCTCTTCATGGCCAATGCGATAATTGGCAACCTGTGTTTGTCAGACTTCTGACTGGTGAGTAACGGGAGCTGGGCAAAGGAGGGAGAAGACAAGAAGCCAGATCTGGGAAGGAAAGAGAGAGAGAGTGGAACAAGGAGAAGGTAGAGGAAGAAGGATGGGGTGAAGGGATGAGCAGAAGGGGCACCTGTGGACGATGTTACAAGTCAAAACTCCGCCACGAGCATTCAGATGAGTTTAGATGCACAAATTAGGTTTTGGTGAGCATTGTGAGATATTGGCATGGTGTATAGGGGCAGGGTATGGCCTTGGTGGGCATTGTGTGAGGCTGGTACTAGTTGGCATGGGAGGGTATAACACTGTGGTCCAGAGTGAGAATCTTTTCCTGCAAACATCAGGAACTGATGGGTAAGGTGAGGAGATATCATTGGTTGGTAGTGTGAGACACTTGCACTAGTGGTCAATGAGAGTAGCCTGCACTAATTTGAGATGAGAAAAGCAGGTTCCGGTGGGCAGTGTGATCTGGCATTTGTTGGCGGAGTGAAGAGCGGGTTCTAGAGGGCAGTGTGAAAAGCTGGCACCGGAGAAAGCCTGAATAAATGTGTCTGGTGGATAGTGTGAGGAACAGATTCCTATCAGCAGTGTGAGCAGCTGTAACTGTTGGACAGTGAAGAGCTGGCACCAGTAGGCAGATTGTGAAGCTCACATTTGGCACTGGTAGGTAGTGCTAGCAGCAGGCACAGGGAGCTGGCACTGGTAGGCAGTGCAATAAACCGGCATTAATGGGCAGCATTTGGAGCGGGCTCTGGTAGGCAAGTGAGAAGGTTTCATTTGTTGGGAGTAGAAGGAAAGGCACATCTGGGCAGTGCAAGGCATAGACACTGCTGGGCGATCTAAGGAGCTAGCATTGTTGATCAGTAAAATGATGTAGTGCTGCTGTCATCCAATGTGTGTAACTGAAACTGACTCCAGTGGACATCCTGATGAGGTTGCACCGCTGAGTACTGTTATGGAGTTGACATTGGAGGACAGTCTGATGACCCTTCACTGGAGGGCAGTGCAAGAGGCTGATATTTGTGGACAAAGTGAATAGCTTCAGCAAGGAGCTGACACTAGTATGCAGTGATTCAAAACTGCATTGCCGTCAGTATATGCTAAACCAATAAAAAGCTATCGCAATAAAAAAAACTAAAGAGTACTTAATCAATACAAGGCCATAAAAATAACACGTAAACAACAGAGCACTGGTCAACCAGCTGAGAAAGTGACACTATCATTAGAAAACCAGTCCTGCTCATATTGCTACTATCACTATCTACCCCTTTAAGTATACAACCATGCATATCAAACATACTGCAAAATACATTAATGTTTGATCAGTCCTGTAACAAAGTGCAAGTGCTTCGGTAAATCGAGGTATAATGTAGGATTAAAATACTGGTAGTTCTCACTTCCTCCTCGTGGTACATGTAGTTGGACAGAAAAGCTTAAAACGTACATTGGTATCCCTAGCCCACAAGTTGCAGTCACCGAGGCAGCTGATAGATTTTGTCTTGCCCCACTTGACACTGTATGGTGTCTTTGGAAGGGTTCCTATTCTAAATTTAAGATACAAAGTGCATCATGACTCTGGTTGGATCCAATTTAAGTATGATTAGAAGGCAGTATTTTCCTTGTAAGAAAGGTAACTATATCAGAGAGCCATGTTAAAACGTTTTCCTCCATTTCACAAGCCAGAATTCTTCCTTGATTGAACCAGTCATATCGACTTTGACACACTCAAGATTACACCAGAGCAGAACGTATTCTACTTCCCTAAGGGTATTCTTCACATGTGAAATCTAGAGATCTGCTACAGTCAGTATGGTGCAAACTCTACCATGGAGCTAAGATATGTTCCAGCATCTATGTAGCAGGACCCAATACAAGCTGAGGCAAAGAGCTATAATGTCAGCTGTGGGTTTTATGCCAGGCTCCAAGTACAGTGGCACCAAAAGGGGGCCAGGCACCAGTCGGAGCTATGATTTTATAAATTACTTTTAGTTCTTTTCAAATCTTTGACCTCTATAATCTCTCAAAGTTCAGCATTGTAGATGGATGCTGCTTCTGTCCTTATCCTCTGCACATGGAGAATTGTGCTTAGTCGACTGACTGCCGATTGTCTGCTTCAATCTTAGGACAGAAGCAGCAGTTTGTTACTGGTAGCCTTCTCTCTATGCTTGCCCTTGTCAAGCTTGCAGTCAAAGCAGATGCTAAAGTAGTCAAAGTTGTTCTCATAATATTAGAGTTGACTAGTGATGATAAATTGTCTTCCCAGGAGACGAGTAGACTTCATAATCATGACCTTAGTTTTGACTTCATTGATGGTCGACTTCCTCATCACACAATACACTTTACAATACTAATTCGTTTATGCACGGGCAGTTCGGTTGAGAAGAGCAGAATATCATTGCCAGCAACAGGAGTAATGGTATTTTCATGTTGCATATCTTGTTGGTGTCACAATTCAGCCCACCCAGTTATCCACCAACATAATTTATAAACAGGCTAAATAATAAGGGAACCCTGCCTCACTCTTGATGAAATTGAAAATCTTTCAGTTTATTCTCCTGATGGACCATTTCACGCTCATGTGGCGATTTTTTTTTTTTTTAGGGAAGGCCATGCATAGCAACTAATAGCGATTTTTAAAGGCCCTGCTGTAGCCACCTTTTTAGGATTATACGTGACATATCTTGCGTGACTTAGTCCACACAATCCAGGTATAATCTCATGGTCTGATCCAGCGTTCCAGTACTCTTCCTGAAGCCTGCTTGTCCATCTGAAAGGATGGTTTCAAGTCGACCCAGCTCTGCAGATGGTTCAGCATTACTTAACCAAATATTTAGCCGGATTAATTCAAGAGTAAAATTGGCCTTTTAATTGTCTGGTTTCCTGCGGTTGCCCTTCTTACACATATGGCCGGTTAATGCTGACTGCCATGAGCAAGGTACAGTGTTGATTGCCCGTGCTACTGAAAGTCTTTGCTGGTGCCCAGGCGTTGGATCCTGCTCGATCCAAGTGCTCTGGGACAGGATATTGTATTGGAGGTGAGGGGGTCAGGGGCACCAGGAGCTTTTGGCTTGTGATGGCTTATGTTAAATCAAATGTAAGAATAGAATGGTTAAATTCCAGGTCTCTTTGGGTTGTTTCAGACTAGTTTTAGCTAGATTTGTTCATCCTCCCGACTGCATAGAAGCGTTTAAAGTGGTTAACCTGTTCGTGCTTGTCTCAGCATAGCATAGCTCCAGCTGGTTTGCGTCCCCTGTGTGTTCAAGGGGGATGAACTCCAAGGACTGTTTAGAATTTTTATCTATAGAAGCTGTTTTCAATTTATCCCACATAGTCTGCTGGGCTCTAGGGTTTTACTTGCAATCAATTTTCTACATTATTAGCTTTATTTAAGAAAATTGATCTCCTCCTTAACAGAGTAATGGCATACTGCTAAGGCCTTGGAAGCTCACACTTCCTTTGCCAGCACTCCTCGTTAAACCTAGATGTTATGATCAGAGTTTCCTTTCGAGAGTTTTGAAGTAGTAAAAAGGGAGGCTTTTGCAATTACTTGCTCATATGAATTCAGCAATATTCCCCCATTCCTTCCCTAGATAAAAGTATTTAATTGAAAACTTCCTCTGTTGCCTCCATTAACAATGCAGCAAGCATATCCTATTCCTCATTCCTCATTCTCCATTCAATTACTCTTCTATTAACTATTAGAAATAATTTCAGTTGGTACTCAGTCGTCCCCGCCTCTTCAGGAACTTGGTACTGTTGAAGTAAACATAGTTGCACAAATGGATCATGGTCACTTCCCTATCATGGCACTAACACCATGTCTAGCATCTGTTCCCAAGATATTGACCATGATGCAGTCAATCAAACTTCACCTATTTCCTGACTTAACAATATTTTTAGCTGGTGCATTTGAGTGTACGTGGCTGTTCAGAACATGCAAACTAATAACTGTGATGTAAGCTATTCTCACACCTCTTCTTCTCAACACAGATAAGGCTCGGGGATCCCCCAATCCTCTGATCACACCCAAGACATGGAACGACCTTCCTCAACACATCAGAGCCTCTTCCTCACTTCTTGAGTTCCGCAAGAAGCTGATGACCTGACTCTTCGTAAAGCACCTTGGGGACCACACACCTACACACCGGCCCAGGCGCCTGGATACCCTCTCAAGTGATTAGTGCAATATACAAATCAATATAACATAACATAACAACCTAGTTCTTCATGAGTAGTGGCATTTTCTAACATGTCTTTAGCGGTAGATCTATTATAAACACTGCATACTAATAAAGTATGTTGAGCTACGTTACTAGTACTAAGTCTACTTCCTTGAACTACTACTTCAAGATCTGCAAATACAGACATACAAATTAAGTACATCAAATGCTTTCTCTAGCACTACAATCCTAGTTAAGTTATTATGCATGAGAAGGGGTAGTGTTAACTAGGATGATGAGTGGGCACTGGTGTCCTTTGTGAGGAGCTGCCTCCTGTGAGCTGTTTGAGTATCTAGCACTGGTGAGCAGTGTGAGGAACTGACACAGGTGGAACCTGAATGTGGCCAAAAGGATCAATCTAAAGGGATGGCATTGGAGGGCAGTGTAAAAACCTAGCACTTGTGGGCAGTATGAAGAGCTGGCACTGGCTGGCAATATGAGGTGCCAAAGGCCTCGAAAAATCTACTGCTATGACGAGTCAGATTGTATCAGGTCGAGCTATATTTAGGACCTACTCACCTGTCCTGGCAAGTTGACAAAGAACAGGTGTTCTGTCAGAAAGTAAAGAGCTATAAAGATGCCTTTAAATCTTGGTTTTATTTTGTCGCATTTTCTCTGTTTTCAGAGACCGAGGTCACTAGTCAGTTTACAATTACTTTTCCTTTTCTGACTGCAGAGTTCCAGGAGTTTGTAAAGTGAACGGTCTGACCTGCTGCACGAAGTGTGAAATGAAAGGCTGTAGGGTATCGGGTATTTCCTAACACACATATAAATAGCTAATGAGTCAACCGTACAAACATTTCAAAATATATTTCAGTAGCTTTTTGTACTTCTGTGTGTTAAAAAAAAAATATTTCAATAGAATGAAAAACAAATCAGAACACTTTACTTGGTGATGTGCAAACGATAAATATGTTCTCTGAAACCCAATTTCCAAAGATTATTGTTAATACACTATATAGTTTTATCAATAAAGCTGTAAGGTAGTGGGAAGGTTTTTGGACATTTCTTAGAAATTTACTGTCTGTAAATGACAGTGCTCTACGGCATCATGCTTTAGTAATATATTTATTAAAAGTGATTGTTTAAAGATGAACTGCCCCTGCCCTGATGGCAATGCTATCACTAAACTGAGAGGCAAGTCAGGGATCATGAGGGATTGGTGACCACTCTGAGCATCTGGGACTGGTGGCTAGTAAAAGATATTTTTTGTCGGAATTGTGAGGGGTGGGGCGTATAAGCAGATGAGAAGCGGTCAAAGGTAGATAGTGTGGTGAACTTTAACTGTTGGTCATAGTGAGGAATTAGTACAGGTAGTGTGCACCAGTATTCAGTGATAGGTGTGCACATTGATGAGACTGGTGGACAGTGTGAGAATCTGGCACTGGTGGGCAGTGTGAGTAAAGGTGCACGGTAAATGGAGAGAACACTCTAATGGGCGGTGTGAGGTGTTCACATTGGTGTGTAGAACCTTTTGTCTCAACACTATCCGTTGCACGGTGAACATGGGAAGTTCGGTAGGATTGAAAAAGAGTGACAGAATCTCCTTGAAGGGACCTTTGTCAGCACTTGCAGCATGCAGAGGGGACTTAAGACCAAAGCTGCTTTGCTCCTCTATTTTCGGATGTATATTTCCTAATTACACATTCACAAATGGCGTTTGCTTGCACTTTTTGCATGTTGGCGAGGATGATTAACGTATGATGTTGATCTTTTTCTGGAAGACAACGTATACTTTAAAAATTCCAGAGCAAAGGTTTTCATTTCTCATACACAGGAGTGCACTGACAGTACACTTGGACTTCACTTGAACTAAATCAGTTGCTCCAGTGAAGACCACTTGGTCTGCTCAGAGCATGAATCCACAGATCACAGCAGAATCACAAGGGGCAGCTTAACAGGGGAGTGGGGCTGCTGGATTGGGGAAGAGGTATGAGATCACCTGTTGAGATCTGTGAAAGAAGGAAATAAGTTTTGCGTTCTGCAGTGCAATTTCCATATACACTTTTGTATGCTGTGACGAATGCCGTCAAAGACCAACAAAAAGAGTGCACCATACCCGCCCTGCATTTAAGACCTCCTCTTCACTCTGTCCACTCACAGCCAATCTCATTTATGCTGTCTGAACTGTCATTAACATAGGTGAAGAACTAGATTTGTCAAAGTGATTTAGTCTATTTGTAAGGAGCAAATGGCTCCCGATGTAGCAAGGCAGCATTGATTTGCATAAAATAGGCTTTCCATACTTACACCAATGTGCACTTACGAACAATGCGTATCAATAAAACCACACTTTGACAGTCTTCAGTAAATGTAAAGATTCCGTCAGCACTCTTCCCCATTTTCTTGCTAATATCAGTGCTGTACTTCTCCCCCCTAGCAAAGGCCTGTAGCACCATGACACAGTGGTGTCCTTGTTGATGGCAGGTTTCAAGGGCGTGTTCTTAATACTCCTGGGCTCTTTATTGCACATTTGTCCTTAAGCCATTAATCCAAGCCATGTTCACAGACTCGCTGAAGGATGACTTTGTTTTCTGTCTAGTCCACCAGGTACATTGATGAGCAATCTTGAGATCTTCCCTTTGCAGTAATGTGGCTAAAATGTTGTGGATGTTTCTGGGCATACCATGTTTTCTTAGCTCAGATGATTTGGCTTCCTGCTCAGATAATTTGGCTTCCTGGTGTGCTTCCATGCTTATTTCTTTGGAAACTGCATAAAAGGAAAATGAACATACACCAAATCTTTATGTTGGCAAGGACAACATTTGCACCACCTAACTCATTCAGAAGATGTAGAACAATTTTAAAGGTAGAAATACGCCAGTCGAAATTCTTGAAAAAGTGTAAAATCATTTAAGAAATATCATGCACGTCTTAGGAAGTAAGCACCTGTAAGGAAAAAAGAGCACCCTCTGTGCTTGTGGAAGAGATGAGACCGGTGAGAACCCGTGAAGAAATACTTCAGGTTAAGATTTTGTAGTAAGATGCCTTTTCATTGAGCTCTTGAGAGCCTGACAGAGCCTTGGCAGATGTGCTTATTTTTGTTTTTAATTTACATTTGTTTCCTTTTTTCATAGACAGGTGGTGGGTTCCAGGGACGTTAGCGTGGCAGTGACTCCCAACGGCTATGCCGATGCTGTATACGGCGATAGGTTTGTCATGCCAGAAGAACGGCGGATGACCTTCAGCTCCTTTCTGGACATCGTGGAGAAGAAGGTGACCCGGCCAGGAGTATTCTATGTCCAGAAGCAGTGCTCCAACCTTACTGAGGAGTTCTCCCAGCTCATCGAAGATGTCGAGCCCGATATCCCATGGATGACTGAAGCCTTAGGTGCAGACACTAAAACATCTTCTTTTATCTGGATTTGATCATATCTCACTAAAGCTACATTTGAGATTGGTGCATCCAGCTCTCACTGCACTGGAGACCCAGCTCATGAATACACATGAGTTGTGGCCTGGGTCATGGCACTAGGGATTGCCCTTTAATAGAGTCTAGTTTAGAGTGGAAAGGCCCAGTCGGAGGCTGGAATACAGCAGACAAAGGTTGTTTGCCACTTGCTATTATCCTTCTTGGGAAGAGCGTTGTAGAGGAGGTGCCACGGAATATTAATGGTCTACAATGTTTTAGCTAGCGGTGAGTTGTTTATCAATTTAAAAGGGGTTTTATTGTTACAAACCTATTTTTTCCACAATGTTTATTTGTTGCATTTAACTGTAGCCTCAATATAATATTTTGACTGAATGGGAGTAATCAGAAGGAAATTGTTGCATGCTCTCACCAGGCCATTACTCCACTAGAAGGGCAGTTCCAACAGGTATCTGACAAGATTTGACCAGTTAAATGTTTCTGAAGGCCATTGACTCAGACCTCCATTAGAAATACCCTCCCTTGCTAGAAAGATCCTTTATTTCCCTATGTTGCAGTGCAAACCAGTACCTGCTGACAGCTGGTACCCTCGTTGAAAAAGGGGCATTATTATTATTGTTGATACCGTAAAGATGCCGCCTCAGACATCATGCACTCCGAGTGCCTTGAGCTGGCATGAATCTTTGATCTGTCATGTGTCTGGTCTTGCCAGGTCTGTCTGTGATGATCTAGAGGTATGTGGGAAATTTTGATCAAGCACGGGAGAAATTATTAGTTGCAGATACTAGAATTTGGTTGTGAATTGATAATTTACCAGAGTCATCACCGTTGCCTTTGCTTCCTCCTTAGGAAAGAAACCTGATGCTGTAAACTTCTGGCTTGGGGAATCAGCTGCAGTAACATCAAGTAAGCACAGTACTCTCTTGCTTTGGTAATAGTATTACATACCAGTAACTCTCTGTCAGTGCGCTATACAGCAAAGTCTGGTCCAGGGATAATAGTGTATTTCGGCAGGACACCTTTTTTGGTGAAGATTATTGAATAAGGAATAACACAATGGCATTATTACCTGTAGTTTTCTGACCATGCACCTGGAGCTACAAGAATTTTTATAAAATGAGTATTGAAATCCTTAAGTGTGTAATTCGACAAAAAATGGGATGCATCAAACCTATTCAAATCCCGCCCAGTTATGGCTTGACACTATACATTTCAGTTGTACGTCCAGGAGCAGCCAGCCAACATGAAGGAGGAGCGACGAGCTAGCAATGCAAAAACAAACACAACACAGGCTTCTTTCAGTGGTGGGAATGGTGCATAGTAGCAATGGCATCATGCATTGTAACACATGATGACTGGGGAAAACACATACGTGAAAAAAGTGAATTAAGCATCATCATGAAAAAGGAGCCTGCTGACTCTACATACAGGACTGCTGAGAATTGCACAGAGCTCACCCAGTCTCAATTTTGCCCTACGCTGACCGGTACAGGTCCATGGTTTAACAGCAGCATGAACCTATAGAGAAGTTTTGTCAAAATGACGCTGCTGGATATGGCAAGGAGGAGGCTTAGACGTAGTTTCCCACCATTTGTGATTCTGGACGTGATCCGAGAGAGGTAAAATGAACTCCCATCAACAGCTGCTCACATCAGTGCCATCCCAGCCCCTGTCGAAGCACTTGTTGCAGTATTCGTCCTACCGAACGACTCTTTTCAGAGGAGCAGTGGAATCAGTGCCGACATTTGACAAGCTGGTCGATCCTATTGCTGGCACTGCGCCCCAACGATAGCAAGCAACATATTCTGCATGGAGAGTGGAATTGTGGCACAGCTGTTGTACAGTGTGGGTTGTATGAAGAGGATTCAGTGCAGCATGTCTGCAGCAGGCATTGAATTCCTTGCTGTACAGTCAGTGATGACGTGTTCAGTGCAGATGATTGGGCGCCCATGACAAGAAGAAGAAACTAGATGTAGTGGTGCAACTGGGGAACGGATACCTAGAAGCGGATACACTGATGCACAGGCCCACAAAAGAGGTGCTTGAAAGGAAGGGGAAGTTACATCAAGAATTGTGGGGCAGTCCTGTATTGTGTTTTGGGTTCATGGGGGAGCCCTCTGCATAAACAGATAAAAGAGCAAGTGTACAGTTTGGGGAATTCAGCATGGGGATAAGACTCGTGAGTACGCCACAAATGGTGAACTACCCTACTGTCCTAAAATCACTTGAGACCACTTCCCACTTGTGCTTAGAAGACCTGTCTCATTACCATAATAGCCACCAAAAGACATGAACATCGCTTTGTTGTCCCTGCTGCTGGCTGGTAGTTTAGAAGTCATCTGTGATGCCATGGGACACATCATGCATGTGCATGTCATTATACTTGGTGTAACATATAACAGCTACACCTTCTTACAGTCACTGAAAGTAGCACACCTGTTGGAAATGATGGCAACATGTGGCTGTTTGGTGAGTATTTGTGCTAATGCAGTTCTACAGGTATGAAATGATCATGGGCCTTTTGACAGCACTAGAATGTATGTAGATAAATGCATGTAGGTGACAATCCCATACCACAAAGCAAATCCTTTACAATGACGGCACCTACCTCTTTTACTCATTTCTCGTGACACCCTTTCGGTGGTTCTCTACAGAACTTCTACAAAGGTATAACTTAGCTCACATGAATGCCCGTGGCAACATAAAATGTACATTCAGACTCTCGTAGTCATGCTTAAGGTTCCTGGATCACACTTGTAGAGTACAGTGATACCCCTTAGACGTAGATTATTATGGCCCGTTGATTGTTGCACAAAATCTCGCTGCATCAAATCATACATATTGGCCTCAACCTGGAATCCTTCAACACCCAGGTGCTGCTGTATCGAAGAATGGGACTAGAGGGTGCATGCAGGAACAGTTTGCTGGCATCCTTTTTCATGCAGGTTCCTCTTCCCCAGGCTTGAGTTCTGCCAATGACATCTGTCAGTTGTATGCCTTTGATCACATACCATTGTCAACATACCATCTCAAGGCCTTCCTTTGGCTGGAGAAGGATGTGCCACCACAGCCAATATATACACAAAGCACGCCAAAAGGACATGTATGCCAGGGCCGCTACAACCCACCCACTGTTGTGCTACCCAGATATTTTAGGGGTCACACCTGCTAGAATTCTTGACTCCAAAAGCGAACACATTTTTTCAGAGAAAAGGAAAACTGGCATGTGTCTGTTTCCCCTCTCATTGAGTTGTACTCTTGCAGACTGGCGTGTAAGGAGTGAGACAAACCTGTCAAAGAATCGCTTGCATCTGCAGGTGATATAGCAGAGCCCTGCCCGAACCCCAGAATAGCACACACAAATGTTAGACTTAAACTACTGCTGTTTTTGTATCAACGTCATATGAATTACAGGATGGATATGGAATAAGAACACTTGAGAATAAAGAATACTTGAACTTTTTGACCCTTCTGAAATTTGATGAATGATCTTTTGAGTGCTCAGGACTCTTTCTTTGTTTATGTTGACATTCACCCCTATGCTGGGGGTTTATGTGTTGAGGTTGCTTGGTAGCCAACCTTGTTCCAGAGCACCAGTTGATTATATTATAAGCATTACTCAGATCCCAGACATTTCGTGAGCTCCTTTTGTCAGTCTGGCTACCCCTCCTTTTGCATATATTAAACTTGTATTTAATACATTTTAATAATGTAATTATTCTAAATTAATATCTTATTTAGTAATTTAAAATAAATTATAACATAGTTGTGATTCATTTAGATCTATTTTCTAAATTGTTAAAAATAAGCAAACATTTTTGGGGTGTTAGTTTATTGCTATTATTCAAAAATGAATGTACATATTCGGGATTTCAATATTAATTTTTAAATTCATGTTATCATTGGGGCAGCTTTTTGTTAATAGAAATGGAGGTTAGGTTAATGTGTGATTTAAAAAAAAAAAATAGATTTAAGTGAAAAAAAATTGATTGACAGTTTTCACTTTTTTTGAGAGTTTTGAAATGTAGAAAAGTATTTGTGAAATGATATCATTTAAAAAAAAAATATGCATTTTAAAAATAAGATAAAATGCATTGGCTACCAAAATTATATTTTTTATAGGATAGCAAATTAAGTTTATTTAATATGTATGTACATATAATAACTTTTTAAGAAATTGGCTTTTTTGAATTAGGATAATGAATCGGAAAACACTACCTTCTAATATCTGTATTTTCTCTAAAGTTATTCTGACAGCAGATAAAATAGCAATTCAACCCTCTGCCTCACAAATATATGCGCTTTCCCCAATGTTTGCGGGACTGGAGTTAGAATAGTAAGTCTGACCCCCTCTTTAATGTATACACTTTCTATGGTGCTGGGACTGATCCTGTCCTGTTAGGACTGGTTAGGATAGTCCCCTGTAAATGTGCACTTTTCTCAATTTAGTAGGACGGAATTTATAATAGTAATCTCAACCTTCCCGAATATCAAATCTATGCACTTCTCATAATGTTTGTTGGATTGTAGTTAGAATAGTAAATCTGACCCAAGCAAATATATGCACTTTTCCCAACGTTAGTGGTTTTAGAGGTAGATAGTAAATCTATTTGTTTGAGGGTATGCAGTTTCCCCAAAGATTGTGGGACTGGAGTTAGAATAGTAATTCAAAGTGCCCACGCAAAAAAAAAAAAAAAAAGACAATATGTGCACTTTCCTCAATGTTTGAGGAACTGATTTAGAATACTAAATGTAAAACTTCCCAACCCGCGCCTTCCCAAATGTATACACGTTTCCCAATTTATGTTCAGCTGGATGTAGATTAGTATGTCTCAGTCCCCATTTTTCCTCAAATAATGTGTGTAGGATTGTGTATAGTAATGTGCTTTTTTTATTGTATTTTAGTTTGCCATTTTAAATAATTATGTTTGAGTTATTAATGAATTTATTTAATATGAAAAACCTATTTAAGAAATAATTTATAGAATTGAAAATGGTTTAATACATTCTGAAAGTATTTGGAAATATTTATAGTTTTTTCCAATTTCTATATTGATTAAGAATTATAGGCTGATTCCCAAAGGCAACTAAGAGTGCATAAAAGAATATACTCCTGTAGTAATATTTTAGGTACAGTTACATGCCTTTGTGAAGTGTCCCCAAAATCTATCCAATGTGAATGTTAAGGGAATAGTCCTAAACAACTCGTACAATTAGATAGGACAAAGCCGTCTTTTTCAATTTTGTTAATAGGGAGATGGATATTTCATGGTTGACTTACAACGGTATCTAAGAGTACATACAATAGTACTCCTGTTGTACTAATTTGTGCACTCATATGCCTACACGTTATTATGGTAGGTGTTTTTTTTTAAATTAATAAAGTTTAATGTAACTTTTAAATACTTGATCTAATTTATATTGTAAGATTAAAAAACTGTGCAAAAGTTTTTTTTTAATTAATTGTATTTTCAAAGTTATTCTTTAAAAAAAAATGTTTATTACAAATGTATTTTTTTAATTTTCCTTTGTAAAAAGTTACACTATATTCAGTATTAAAAAAAATGTTTATTTTAAATGTATATAAATTTACATACCATTATTTGAATTAAGTATACATTTTTCAGCTGACAGTATTTTTGTACACTTTGTATTTGCTTTTTGAAAATTCAGTTTATTGGCATTTTTAACATTATTCTAGACATATTAGAGTACAGCGTTCAATTATAAGGCACTACTTTACTCAGAAGTATATAGTACAATGCCTCTGGATGCCCATTTGTAAGAGCGTGGCCCTGGTTCTCAACTCATCTTAATTCCCTGTCCTCCCATTGTGAGCATTCAAAAGTCCCATGTCGTGTTGAATTATCTCTCCATCGTCCGCTTGCTTTGTTTCTCGTGCATCTCCATCCATCCATGCACTTTTATCTAGTTGAATAGCTTCAAAGCTCTCACCTCGGGGAACAGGTCAACTCTCTCTTTTCTCTGCTCATGTGATCTAGCACGGATTGCCAAAATTAACTTATGGATTTCCACCTCCCTTCTAGGAGAGATGCCATTCGCACTGATGTCATAGTCTCATATTCTGCAGCCATGTTTGCCAGAGGAGGCTGGTTTCTTTTGTCCCACAGTCTGTCCAAAGTGACCTTGCTATTAATAGTAATTGGTAAATGTATTTCCAGTCTCCCATGGTTAATGTCCCAGTGCAAATTGTATAGTGCTGACACCTACCCCTTATTTCCTTGGTAGGCTGTCAAGTTTCTCTCCCAGTGGAAGGGGTCTGGTTGCTGCCTCCTTCAACTCTGGCTGTAGGACCCAGCGTCTTATTCATGTGATCCCAGCCCATAAGCTCCATCTCTCTCTCCTCTTACACCTCTCGCGCCTTAACTTATCTGTTGTGTTTCATGTTGCTAAATATCTGCCGTCGCTGGCATTGGTAGCGCCACTGCACAGCAGGCAGTGAGAGACCGCCTTCCTCCATCTCTCACCACCACACTCTCTACTTGCGTACTGCAGTGCGCTTCATTCTAGTGTGCTGTGGCGGCCACTATCTTGTGCCTTTCGAAAGCCTCCCGAGGACCATGGGTTCTGTGCTGCCAGGGTGCTGCTCAGTTTGTTTTTTTGTTGTGGAGGTGTTCGTACATCCCCTAAGTCCTTCTGCAGTTTATCCGACACCTCTTTGTTGCCGGTCACCACTTTGTTGCTGGATCGGAGAAGTGTCAGCCATGTTTCATCACCGACCACCCCCCCATATTTTTAAATTAATATTTTGGTAATGTTTAAAGTTATATTTTTTATTCTATGTTTTGGTTGGAGATATATTTGTTTTAGATATTTGAACCTACTATATAGTTTACATTTGATAAGTTTGTACTCGATATTTTGATACTTTATAATATTGTTGCCATTATTTTGACAACAATATTTTCGGACCAAAATATTTTTGTCGTCGATATTGTGACCTAAAATCACAGTAGCCGATGAGGCAAACCTCTGTTTTAATGATCATGGACAAATCACTTAGAACGTGATTTATACACGATCAGTCATGTTTTAAGTGTGTTTTGTTTCACATTTGTGTACAAATAAGTTATGTGGGCGTAGTGGGCTGAGCTGTATACTCCGCTACTTATCAAAGTTAGCTTTGACTGAATAAACAATGAGGCTCATCTAAAGAGTTGGGTGGTAAAGCAAGCATTGCTGCAATTGGGGTGTGAAGTATTACCTTTTTAAAGAATCCAGGAGAAAATATGCAGTAAAACCTGCAGAGCTGTGGGTGAAAATGCTGCAAGAGCATTACATTGATAGTAACTTAAAGAAGTACTGTCATTTTCGCATTACTCCTAGTCATAGAAATAAGGAGTCATCTGATTCTCACACATTTCCTCCACTCTAAATGAGGCTGTAAGTGGTTTTGTCAGGTCTGAAATAGGCTCTTTATTGTTGAGAGAAAAATATGTTGTAAATTTCACTGCTGCTCTGTTTGGAG
The DNA here is from genome assembly GCA_963921515.1 of Calotriton arnoldi. Taxonomy (NCBI): domain Eukaryota; kingdom Metazoa; phylum Chordata; class Amphibia; order Caudata; family Salamandridae; genus Calotriton; species Calotriton arnoldi. The sequence goes on along the minus strand of CAWUFW010000496.1, from coordinate 2,915,367 downwards.
TCTTGAAATATAAATTTAATCTCAGGATCCAGATTTTATGGAGTGCTACAGTTGACCAGAGCGAGTCATGACAGTAAGGTATCATCTCTAGTATGTGGTTCTTACAGGATCTTGGTGTGCTGTTTTACCTTTTTGTCCGCCTTTGCCTTTCTTGTTTTTATACATAACTATTTCCTAAATTCTCCTCCTACCCTCTTTTCTTCTTTCTGTCTCAGTGCACAAAGATCACTATGAAAACTTGTACTGTGTGATTTCCGGAGAGAAGCATTTCCTGCTGCATCCGCCAAGTGACCGCCCCTTCATCCCTTATGGTAAGTGGCCACGCCCCAGTGGCAGGTTTTTATGGGCATAAAAGTTTGCCATTGTTACTGAGATTGTGAGGCAAATATTCACATTAAGCCTTTTACTTTGCATGTAGAGAAAGAAGGGATTTCTAATTTTTGCTTTTTTTGTGTGTAGTTTGTCAGTTTTCTTAAGTTGCCAACAAATGTGAGGAAAGAAAATATTTATCTTCTTTGTTGGCATAAACTCCCACTGTTGTAATATTTTAATGTAAATATAATGATATGGAAACATTGAAAAAACACTCCGGGGAATACCATAGCACTGATATAGAACATGACATTTACTGTGAAAGTTGGTGGTCCAGACCTCCAAAAGCTGTCCATTTGGTACCTTATCTTCTTGCAGTTGATTTAATGCTCTGCATGTTGTGGCAAATGCAGATGATTTGTGCTTTTCTCTGTATTCCTTTCCTCAGAACTTTACACACCTGCAACATACTCTGTGTCTGAAGATGGATCTTTCCAAGTCATTGATGATGAGGCTGCGGAGCAGGTAATGCCCGGCTGTGTTGAGCTAACGCTGCATGCTGATGGTAAGTGGGATGGGATACTAATTTGCCTCTTGGTTACCAAGTTTCTGCCTGTAGCCTGGCCAGCCTGTTATGAGTGTTTGTGAGACAACAGTGCACGTTTCCACGTTTCAGTGTAATCTTTAGTGGTATAGAGTTCAGCGCTGTAGTGGAGGTTGTTGAGTACCCATCTGTTTGGTAAATCAACATGTACCGTACATTCAGTTGGTTTCCTGTCACTAGGTTTTGACATAATTACACTAGTTCTAAGGTTTACTTAATGGCATTACTTATATTGTCAGAGCTTGCACAAAGATTTTTTAGTCACCCCCGGCTAAGTGACATTTTGGCGACCCCACCATCTGTCATTCGGTCTCTTTTTGTACTTGTATGGACAATCTGCCCCAACCATCTCCCACCCCCTACTGCGCTTGTTACTCTTCTGCCACCCGCCAAATCTGGTACTACCGTAGGAGAACACATTGGGTATTTAGAACCTGCCCTCCAGACTTCAGTTGTTTTCCATCGATTTGCATTTACAACTGTAATGTAATGCCACTATGACATTGATGATTAATACATTGTGAATAAGAAAAATTAGTTTTGCATTGGAGACAAAAAGAATTGATTTCTTAGCAAGCCTAAATAATAGTAAACAAGAGAGCAAGTTAATTTGGTGTACAAAATTGAGTCGAATGTACGTCATTGCTTTGTTCTACTAGGAGAAAGATAGTGCCCAGTGCAGTTTAATCTGTCCTTCTGTACCACATAATTGCTTCATGAGCATCCTTCAATTTAGAAATATTTACAGGCAGGGTTATGGGACATGGGCAATTTTTCACTCCATCTACGTGGGATAAACACTTTGTTTTAGTCAAAAGAGGTTCTGGTATAAGAGGGTCTTTCTGTTGCACTGAAGTAGAAAATATTCAACTTGAGATAATGCTTTTTGTTGGAAGGCTTCAAGTTAGTTTTTGGTGTGGCTCACAGGAAGGGCTAGTAGTGACGATTCATGCTATGACATCTTGTGCTGCTTTGCACTTGCAGGTACCCTGGATCCCGCTTGATCCACTGCACCCAGACCTGCAGCGGTACCCATCTTATGCACAGTTGAAGCCCCTACGGTGTACGCTGAAGGCCGGTGAGATGCTTTACCTCCCCTCGCTCTGGTTTCACCATGTCCGGCAGTCTCATGGCTGCATAGCAGGTACGAATGTTGGGCAAAGCATGCTTGTTACACTGTCTTCACCCCACAAATGGCCGCTCAAGGTCCTCTTTTTAGGTCTGCTGTAGAGGCAGCTCTAGGTGTCTTGCAAGCCACATGTAATAACACACAATCATCAATAAAATACATACACTTACTTACATACATAGATTGTGTTTGTGCCAGCCCTCTTCATACATTGGTCCGTCCAACTTCGTTTGCATTTTGCTTTCTCTGACCACAACATACAGCATGGGGCAGTGGGTGAGCCCACTTCAGCGATTGGCTAATGTGAGTGATAGTATTTTGCCTCATTACTGGTGATCATCTGCCTAGAAAGAAGTGCACCCTAGTGCCAGGCCGAGGTTAATGTGTAAAAGAATAATTACCAGGGCCCAGTGCTTTGCTTAAAAGCCGGGGCTGGGGCTGTGGAAGGTCGTGGGTTGCTGACTGCAAAGCCTTCATAGCATTTATTCTACCTCATACCTTTTTCATCCAGAAGCAGACACCCCCTGTCCCTTTTTTCATCCCTTCCTTGTCCCTTTATCACTGTTTTTTGCATCTTCCTCCCTCTTTGCCGTTTCGTTTTTTCTCTATCTTGCTCTGGATCAAAGCAAACACACAGGATGATGGACGGAGTGAATGTTTGACATTGTTCAACATTCTGTCCATCAATTGTTCTTTTTGCATTTGTCACCCCGAGTGGGACGGGTATGCCCAGACGTGGGTCCCGTGCCTTCCATGCTACTGGAGTCAAGCTAGCCTGGCTGATGAGGGGTGAAACACCAAAACCGGTCCCAGGATGCTTGTTTCCGGTCGAGGGAGGACCCGGCCTGGCAGTTCGGGCTAGACTGTTCCCATTGGGAACAGGGTCAAGGCTGATTTGCATATGGCTGGGTTTAAACTGGAATGGCAGGGGGGAGCACAAAAACGATGGATTTAGGCCCAGATCTCTGTACTGGGGTGAATATTTGACATTATTCAACATTCTGTTCATCAATTGTTCTTTTTGCATTTGCTCTGGATCAAAGCCAGTTAAGGAAAAATAAGTGCTGGTGGGCCCCACCTGCGACCGCCTGCAAAATATTCAGCACGGGTGCCAGGGCTGGTGGGTAAATACTTTCCATTGCCAATGCTTTTCTTCTTTCTATTTTTTCCCAGCCAAATTCGTGTGTTTAAACCGTGTTTTCTGGCTATAGTAATTCAAAGCCAATAGTGCATTATTCTTTCACCATTAAGAATGATAATTTGCTGTGATGTACGTTAAAATTAAAAAAAAGCCTCTATTCCTGTTGTAAGTATACCTGCCTGCTAGGAAGCACGCCTGCTGTTCTATTTAATGTTACATGTGATCATTCTTTTTTTATATATTGCAAGCATATGCCTAGACTTGGACCTATTGGCTTTGCCAGAGCTTCTTGTACATGATTCACAGTGGAGCTCAAAATAGAAAATGGTTATTTCATAATTGTATGCCTATTTTGTCTTCCTCTTTCTGCAGTCAATTATTGGTATGACATGGATTTCGACATTAAGTACTCGTACTTCCAGCTCTTGGAATCTCTTTCGAAAACAGTGGGGCATTTGTGACGATCTGCAACCGGATGACGCGTCTTGTGGTTGGCAGAACACTTGAAATGAGAGAGTGTCTCCCAGCATAAAGGAACTAAACATGGAGCCAGAAAGAGAATAGAACCAATGGAGGTCCTGTTTTGTGAACCTGTTTACACTTCTCTCCATACGCAGAACAAGAGGTTTTACCAGTGAGTGCAACATTTAAATTTTACCCTCAAAGTTTGCAGAGCTGACCAGCTCACCTGCGTGTGAAAATGCTGCTACCTTGTTTTTTTGCAGAAGAGTTTTCGGGTAAAACTTGTTCTCCTTGGATTTTCCCTCTGAACCTACTTTTGCAGGATTTATTTCCTGCAAGTACACTTCTCAAACTTCATGTAGTTTGCAAGATTTCGAAAAAAGAAATCACAACGTTTTCGGAACGAAATCTTTGCAACATCACTCACCCCAATAATATACATAGGCTTCATGATTTCAGCTTGCTTGGATTTGTAGCCTGTGGGTCTGATTTCACTGACGCTTTGAAGAAAACCTAGATATTAAAGTTTCAAATGGAGCTTTGTTTACATCTGTATAAAACTCCTTTTGTACCACTGAAGATTATGGATAACAAATATTGATGTTTCAGTATTGAATAGCACTACCTGGATTATTTGTTTACAACTAGGGTTTCACCGTTTTATACACGTATATAAGATTTTACCCTTTGGCACTCAGTTTGGAACACTGTAATATGGAAAAGTCTTTGAAATTCTGAAAATTCCTTCCGGGTACATAGGCAACCACTCACCACCTGATTTTCCAAGACGGTGAGAAAAACCTCCCCATTCCTAAATGATGCAGGAAATCGAGAAGTTTCTCTCCACTGGCCCTGCCACTCCTCCAGCATCACCAGATTAACAATGAAGTGGGGTGTCGTCCCCCTCAAAGATGGCATCTTACTTTGGGCGGCAAGCAAGGCTACCCGCAAGCACGTGTGCCACTCCTCCATCTTGGACAGGGAATGAAGCCAATAATTTGTGTTACAGTCGTGCCTTTTGTCAAGCTTGGCCATCACTAGATCCTAATCCCATCTCCACCCTAGTTGTGAGACCTCCTCCCGCCAGTCTTTTCTGGCTTCCAATTGTTTATCATACCTGTGAACACCACTCTACTTTCCACTGTCTTGAACTTGGAACATACACAATGCCTTCACTACTGGCGAAGCCAGATCTACTGTATGGTGGTCAGTACAGCTTTTCTTGATGCCATTGCACCCCGCATCCAAAGCCACCCAAGCCGGAGGCACTGGTTCCTTGGAGTCCACCTCACTCATCAAGACTACAATTGATGTCAGCACCTGCTGAGGTCATCTTCACTACCAAAAAAATCACTAGTGGAGAGAAAATCTAGTACCACTACCAAACCTAAAGAGTTTTTCCAGACCATTTAGAGCTACTGAAACCATCCACTACCTCATACTCCCATTGAAAAGCAGTATAACAACCTGACTAGTATCTTTGGGACAACCATCCTCAAAACTATTAGGTTATCACCTCCAAGTTACCATTTCGTGCACTATTGGGTGATGATTCACCGGGTTACTACTTAGCGGTCACTGCTCTACGGGTGTGTTATATTCATGTATTATTTCAACAGTAGAGCGCCAAGGGAAGGGGGAATCACCCAACCCCCTTAACCGAGACCACGAGTGATCTCTCTGTAACAACAATTCACTACCCGAGCACACACTAACTCCAGTTATTGAAATAACAAATCAACATTTATGACACATTTCTTGTATATCTTCTTTGTCTTTAATTTTCTTTCTTTGTTGCCCAGCCAGCCAACACATGTTTTGTCGTCTAGGGTATTCCCCACGACTTCACCTCCAAGTTACCATTGACCCCACTCCAAGAGTGCAGCCGCTTTCATGTCCGCTCCACCCCTCAGCCCAATTAAAACACATTACCTCAGACTATACCTCACTGAGTCCATCCATAGTTGGTTATTCAAAGGCTTTTGAGGTGTCAATCAAACAATACCAGCATTCCTTGGAAAAGAATGTGCACTGTACCTCAGCGCTCACACCAGGCTTGCTGCATATACTGTTATCTGCCATCGAGATCTGTGAGACTTCAAGTAGGTTAATCTCCCCTCCTGGCACCCTTTAGAAACCACAGGTTCTCATTGTATGTATGCATGCATACATATATATATGTAGTATGATCATAGCACCAACCTAGCCAAAAGGGCACAGCCCTGTAAGGGATCAAAAGCAGGGATGCAATCAGTGAATGACTGATGGGGAATCTGGGTTCTTTGGGTGGAGGTGGAATGTTACTGTGCCGTGATGTAGTGTTCTTTAAAGAGGTGTGTCTTCATTTATTTTCTACATTGGTGCAGGGTTGGGCAGTCCGCATAGATGTAGGGATGTCGGTCCTGACCCTGGGTCCATAAATGGAGAACACGCATTGCCTTGTTTTTTCTTTTTTGGACTTCATCTCCAGTCTGATGCTGTCCTAGCTCTGGGCATGGTGAGAGCCACCAGAGGTGGTGAGCTACTAGGCAGGTGTACCAGCTGTGATGGCTTTGTAGACATGCAGCTGATTTTAAAGATGGTGCAGACTGAAAGGCTGAGCTAATGGAGTTCCAGCAGGGTGGGACTGATGTGGTCATATTTCTTTAAGTGCTTGATGTGGCATGCGGCAGCATCTACCAAACCATTATTGGGAGCTAGTATAGAGTCCAGGAAGCTATGGAGTGTGTCGTAGCCATCATCCAGGTGTTGTCCCTTCAGTTGTAACACTACTTAAGTTTGACAATGTCCTTCACCCCTGTCTGTTGATGACAATATTGCTTCCTGGGATGAAAACCTCACCATGGCTCATGAGAACTTAGCCTTCCAACTAATACACTCTTTGCATATTTTTTAACCGCACAAGTAATCAGGAAGATCCAAGTTACTAAAAGTGCCCAGGCCACATAATCAACTGTTTCTCATCCTACCTGAGCTACTGATCTCATTAGTTCAAATTCATCCCTTTCATCTACCCCAGGAGCCGTCCCTTGAAGCGTCCTACAGTGTTTCCCTCACCCCCAAACTGTTTAATAGGTTCATGGTCCCTAATGTCTTTTCTTAGAACCCTGAGGCACTTTTTCCCTCTCCTTTTGTTCTTAATTTGCCCTATCTCAAAACAGTTTCTTTTGCACCGCTGGAAAATTCCACTCCATCGAAGACCAGATAAGATGTGCTTTGTTGAAGCTAAGTGGGGCATTGGCACCTACTACAACCTCGAGGATGCAGGTCCTCGGCTTGGTTAATGATCCTGTTCTTCATCACCCGTGGCTGACCTATGAGTGTCCCGCCCCCTCCTCACCCTCCCAGATTGCTCCTGACAGAAAGAATGCCTTCCACCCAACCAGATGCCTCCGCATGGCACTGCACATCAACCCTACACTACATGCTGTCATCATCAGTGTGCTATTGTCCTCTTTGCTGAACTACATAAACACTGTTTACTGGGGTATCCAAGAGTATCTTCTAGACAGATTCCAGTGCATGCAGAATATGGCAGTTTCCTTGGCAGGACTAAGAAAAGATTATATCTCATCCACTCAAACCCCTTGCTTGTACGTTGAGAATTAACCTCAAACTCTTATGCCCAATCTACAAGCACTTCTTCTGCACTGTGCCCATCTGAAAGCCAACCACCAACTTCTGATGGCTTCCATCGCAAGGTACATCATAAAGGATGAATGACACAGGCCCTCATGATGTGAAACAAGAAATCTATTATGACTAGTCTTTTTTCAGACTATCACTTCTCTGTCCCACAAACTGCCCATTCTCATTCTCTGTACATGCCTCTGGCTGATGAACTGCAGCACTTTAAGGACCACCACGAAGCCCTCACGATACCTGCTTTATCGCCTGCTCAGAATTTTAAGTGAGATATTACCTTCATCTGTTACTGGATGTCCTGCATGCTTGTGCCTTGGGGCAATTCAGTTTGTAGTGCGCAGTGTAAAAGTGCCATGAATGAAACAAATAAACACTTGAATATGAAGCTGGATGATGCATATATGTGCAATATAATAACTAGTTTTGTAAAGTATTGCAGTTGTCCTAAAAGGAACTACATCAGTTACTGTTTTACTCTGAGAACTCAACATAACTTACAAATTTGCCTCCAGACGCACAAGTCTTTAGGAAATTATTAGCGCAATGAGGTGCACCCTCTTGGATTTTATTTCCTGGTTCAGAACAAATACCTGTGATTTGGAGGGATTTCCAGTACTTTTAAGTAGACTTTTAATCCTTTTCTAATTACCTATAAAATATTGTTTCATGTGAGGAGCCTATTATTTCATTTATTTGAAATATAATTATTTTATGTTGTTAGAGTTAAAATATACTTTCTGTTAAACTTGAATTTCAGGTAAATTAAAATATATTTTTAAACTAAAAAGTTTGTGATTTTTTTTTTTTTTCTGGCTTGTCTGTCTGTCTTCCTCTTAAGGCTCTATTGTCTCACTGCTGTTTGTCCTGCCTATGTTATATACATTATGCTATGTTTCTCTCATACCCCTTATGCTGTGTACGTTATTTACATCTTAACCATCTCATGCATTGCTGTTCATCCTTTCCATTCTTTCTACTCTGGGTTTTTTGTGTGTTGCATTGCCCTAAGTAAGGGTGAATAAAAATTATAATTCTGGTGCCATAATTAAGCAATATCCATCATTTTGCAGTTTTATCTATTTGCAGATGTTTTCATTTTTCTTTCAACCAGTCATGCCCCTGGTAACAGTCTCCTGTTTGTGCAAGCAGTATTGCAAAGGAAAGTACAAATTATTATAACGTGGACGGATATCTACTAAATATCCAAAGAAACAAAAGAGAGCGCCTGTCTACCAACTACTACCAATCATAATCATAACATGCCTTATGTCATCCAACATTTATAGAGGTTTTATTTGCAGGTTGATATTAATCATCAAACATACCATACATTTAAATTAAATGTATTCATACATAATATAAAAAATGTATGTCATATTTTATAAAAAGAAATATAAAATATTCATATTTCTTAAAGCCCCCTAACACTCATACCTCATTCATTCCATATATCACCAAGGTTTTTGTTGTTGTTCCCAATAACTTTGTGCAACGTTGAAAAAGCTAGACTAAGGCCTGGGATTTCATAACAAGAAACTTCTAAGAGTATGCTTCGAAGCAAGGTTTCGGTAGAATAACTTTAATTGAACCACCTTCATCAGGACCCTGTGCATTTTTGACCGAATATATTGATGAAGAGCCCACCCTTTAAAGATAGCGTGATCAATTTGCAATCATTAAAACATTATATAGAATACATTTCAATGTATGAATTCTTGGACAGTGATACAAATTATTGTACTTTAGAAGCAACCCATGGTGCTGTAATAACCTATCATTATACTGGCAAATGCTGTATCTTGCCACCACCTTAAAACACTAAGAACATCTGCTATTTGTTGATCTCACACCACCAGCAATGCCATAAGTTGTGGATGTGCAAGTTTGACATAGTAACGTCTTGTGCTCCATATGTTGGGGATAAGTCAGAAAGTTCTATATTAGGAAGACGCTGTGCTTCTGTCCTTGAGTTTGTCGTTCCAGTGAAGAGGCAGAGAAGTTACCGGCTGCCATGATGACACTTTCTTCGGGTAAACTGCTGCGACTTTAGGGCAGGACCAAAGGCTAGCATTACACATTAACGTGCGAACGTGAATGGCATGTGAAACCTACCTTGTCGTGATCAAAGGCAGAAAGCAAGTTAATAGTGCCTTCTCCAGTAGAACAGAAATGAGTGCGGGAGAGAGCCACTGAGGATGGGGTGTCTCCCCTCGTGAAGCTCACCGAAGCACTACGAGATTTGGCAGCCATTTTTGTTTAGGTAAAAGACCAATTAAACACCATGCGAACGTGAATGGCATGTGAAACCTACCTTGTCGTGATCAAAGGCAGAAAGCAAGTTAATAGTGCCTTCTCCGGTAGAACAGAAATGAGTGCGGGAGAGAGCCACTGAGGATGGGGTGTCTCCCCTCGTGAGGCTCACCGAAGCACTACGAGATTTGGCAGCCATTTTTGTTTAGGTAAAAGACCAATTAAAAGAGTAGTCGACGCGTCTCCATCAGGCGCTTTGAAAACAGTTGTCGATCCCATGGGTATTTGGCAAACGGCTAAGACAATATTTGTCACAGTTCTCACAAAAGGTGTACATGCTTTACTAAGGCTGATAGCTGGAAAAAATAAAAAGTGAAGAAACAAATGAATGGAAAAGTACGGACAGATTGATTTTTGGGTGAAAAAATTCAGGAGGATATTATTTGAAAGTTGGTTCAGAATGTTATTTTTTTATTAAGGATACTGTTTAAAGAGTTATGAGTAATTGTAAAAAGGTGGTTGTGTCTTAGGAGGAATATTGGTCCACAACAATGCAACAGGAAGAAAAAGAAAAAGGTTGGAAATGTTTGAGGAAGAGCAAACATTTGGCTAAGGATGGTGAAGTGTTATATACAATATGGTATGAGAGGGCGGTCAAAGCTCCATAATCAGGAAAGGTGTCCTTTGCGACACGCACACATCTCAGCATAAGGTGGAAGAAGAGTGTTTTACTGAGTGTTTGAGGCGGATCCTACAAGGCAAGAATATGTTTTGGCCACATGCCTTAAGACACCCCAGGAGTGCAGACTGGTGGCCTGCGGGTCATGTAATAGATTATATTAAAGGAAGGTTTTGTAAGCCACTAGAAAGGACAATACGAGGCATTATGAAAGCCAATGATCAAGACCCATTGTAGAAGACAAGGCGTATGTTATAACTAAATTCGATCCTGAGTTGATCTGTTTCTTTAATTGGATAGGAAGGGATCCTCTGATAGGTTAGAGAGAGAGCGTAATCCGTGCCAGGACCGGTCTTTGGATATGTTAGGATCATTGACGCACATTGTGGATATGCCAGAGGAAGCACAGACGAAAGCTGTAATTGTGCATAAAGCCCTACTAAGCGGTTGGAGCCAGAGGGCTATCTGTTTTTTATTTTGTGTAATGTCAATGCGTTTTTGGTTTTATAGACACGCAAGGCAGTGCTTATTAAAATATGTCCAACATTGGGTGATTTGGCAAATAAAAACACTGGAGAATAGACGAGAAGTCTTTTCTTTGGAGAAGTTGTTCAGTTCAAATATCTTAATTTGGTCTAATTAGACCATAAAAGAATAAAAACACTCAAAGCATATATAAAAAGCACATCAATATACAATAATCCATTAAATATCCATATAGAATTCCTAAAACATCACATAACAACAGTGGCCCTCTGTTTAATGGCGCGTTCAATGTATACAGCAGCAAAAATACAGATCTTAATAGTAGGCAAAGTTTGCAGGTAAGTAAAAGCTGCTCTGCAATAGCGAATATTTGCCGCCCTAAAAATGGGCAATAGGTAGCCTTTTCTCAACAGCTAATAAAATTTACAAAAAAACATAAAATGTAAGGTAGTTTGGGGTGATTGATCATCACAAGGACACAGGGGTAGTTGGGGAAAAATAGGAGCCTTGTGACTGAAAAGCAGCCAAAAGTGCACAGTGCATATAACCTGAGTCTGACTAATAAAAATTTGTGATACCTATTGCCCACCCATATTAAATATGGCGCAGGACTGGCACTCTGACAAATCCCCATAAATGCCTGGATCTTTGGCTTATCTACAGCCTTCTGCATTCTACCCTCCAGTCATCCCTCTAAAAACGCATTCTTCAAAGTCTCAATAGAGCAAGCGCACTGCTGGGAGAGGTGAAAACATCCTCCCGCCCAATGCTAAGACAGATGTTCTGAATGTACTTCATCCAGGGAATACTCCGTGGTCGAGTTTCAGGCATTCTGCAAGCACAGCCCTATTAAAGGAAGTCTGGCTTTTGGTCCAAATTCTAAGCCACAGTAGGAGGTGTTATATTTTAATTAGATCGCTATTCTATCCAATCCCCGCCTCTGTGTGGCAAATAAAGGAGCTAGTACTTTGGAGGACAGCTAGGAGCCTCTTAATAAAGCCATTCTTAATTTTTTCAAGGCCCCCTTGAGCTTCAATGCCCCACAGCCCTTCCCCATAGAAGCATTAGCACAGCACTTGGCTTTGTAAACAGTCGAAAGTTCCTTTATGGGCTTCTGGCCAAGTCTGCGGGCAAAATTGAGAACAGCCTCCACTGATTTAGAGAAGGCATCAGTTCTGCTGGTCTTCAGGGGTCCCCATGAAAGACGTGTATCAAAGGGATGCCTAAATAAGAAAAGGTGGGAACAGAGCCAACTTGATTGCTGTTTACTAAGAAGTATGCACTATCCTTCTTCCTTCCCACAAAGATCATTATATGAATTTTATTTTGGTTGACCAGGAGACCTAGACTTGCCATGAACTCACAAAAACAGTCCAGCAGGCGTTGCAAGCCATTCGCAGTCCTGGCAATTTGGACAGTGTCGTCTGCATAAATTATGATCACCTACACGAGGACAATCTGCCCTAAGTTCTACCAATTTATCCTCCAGGCTGTTTATATAAATAGAAAAGGGGAAGGGGGCCAGAACACAGCCCTGGCGTACGACCCTTGCAAGGCTAAAAGCTGGCGTAGTCCCCCCCCCCCGCTCCCTCCCCAGCCATACCTTACACTGGCAAGAACATCATTGTGTAATTCTTTAAGAAAATTAACAATATACAAGTCAACCCCTATATCAGTCATTATGCCCCTCAATTTGGACCTATTGACAGAGTCAAAGGCAGAACTCAATCCATAAAAGCCTAATACAACTTGCCACGCTTGGCCACAGTATATTTGGCAGTTAGCAGATATACATTTAAGGACTGCTCGACTGTGCCTAGTTCAGAGCGGATACCAAATTGGAGATCCGAGATTATGTTATGCTCCTCGGCCCATGGCTGCAAACGGTCCAGCAAAATTCATCCCATGATCTTTGCAGTAGAATTGATCAAAGAGCTGGACCGATAGCAGTGAGGATCAATTTTTCAGCCTTTTTAAAAAATGGAATAGTCGCATGAGACCAGTTCTTGGGGGTGCCAATGGCTAGGGCGACATTAAGGACGTTTGTCAGCAATGGGACCCACAATGGAGTGTAGCTTTAAACATGGCAAAGGGAAGCCCATCTGGACCAGGGGCTGACCCAGCTGGACAGCTAGCCACTGCCCGCAAAACCTCACGCAATTCAATAGCTGGGCCAGCAGAAAATTTAGCAGAAAGCTGGGACACAGTAGAAGGGCTGGTCAGCGGCTGAGGTGAAACTAGAGGGGTATAATCGAGGGTATCTGAGTGCCCTGAGTAAGGGACAGTATAAAGCTTAGTAAAATGGGTGACCCAGATGTCAGGAGGAATAACAGTATGAATGCCAGGATCTTTTTTGGCCTCAAAATAACACAATTCACTGTCGCCCAGAAAGCCTTGCAGTTCCTTTGTTCAATGGCCTGCACCAGTGAGGAAAGGGCTACCTCTCTAATAGTGTCCTTCCTGGTTCTATGGGCGTCTCGCTATAGAGTTCTACATCCCTTCACCGCATCCTGCTTTCTGGGGATTTTTTTCAAAGCAGTAACTAGCTGGTTATATGCATGAGTGCAGTTAGCATCAAACCACTTTGCAGGTGGCTTACAGCCCATAACAATTGGAACCAGAAGGAGTTCATATGCTGCTCTACAGTTCTGATCAAAACTATTGAGAAGCGCAGGTCCCCAACCCTGAATGTGGTCATCTGATAAACAGACCAAAAAGTCAGGGTATGTAGAGGCCACTAAATGCGCTAAAAAGGAAGGTTCATCAACCTTAGACCAGGCCTTGATCACCCCACGATTCCTAGAAAATAATAGGCGATGAGGATGGACCACTACAGAAATTCTGGAAAACAGTGAGCCATGTAGATAAAGAGACAGAAGTCTATGGTCGCTGAGGGGGGAATCAGCAAAATTGTAATCCAGAACCCAATCTCTTAGTGATTTGGAAAAAAGAATAAAATCAATGTGGCTCGAAGTACCTCGCGTCAAAGGAAAAGATGAGATTAAATTTAGCAAGCAGTAACGCCAAGAGGACAATGTACAAAGTGGGTAAGATGAACCCCAGCCTCTTCCTCCAGCCCACAGATATTTTCCTGAGAGAACTGACAGGCCTTAAGGTTAAAATCCCCCAACAAAACCACAGCACAACCACCTTGACTGTTACTAATGCATTTCTCAATATCCTTAAGCAGAGAGCACACTAGATCAACCTTGGAATGGTCAAATACATTATGATATAGCTTTATCAGCAATAATCTTGTTGCAGAACACTGAAACAGGATCATATGGTAGTATACTGAACCACAATTTGACCATAACACCTTTGCCGGAAATGTAAGTGAAATGAACGTTGCAAGACCACTCTTGGCCCTACCCATGTTACTAGCCACCGCTGGAGTGAGATAAATAGCATACCTGGCCACATAAATGGGGTCAATAAGCCAAGTCTTTTGGAGACCTATATCAGCATGGCGTTCAATGAACCTAAGCCAATCATGCCTATCCCATTTGCTAGCTAAACCAGCAATGTTCCAAGACGCTATAGATAGTGATTGCTTTATATGGTTTTCAGTGTCCTCCGTGGGAATAGGCCTGCAGCTGGAAGGCACAGGGGGCGTAGATTCAGTATCAATCCCTAATTGCACACACTCTACTGTTACATCACTTAGACCCAAGGGAGTAACTGCACCAGGGAGTCAGTCCTGTTGATCTAGTTGCGAAAGAGGAGGAAACCTGTTAAAGGTTGGAAAGATGGACCCGGATGGTAAAGAAGTGGCAGACGACCCTGAGGTTTATAAAAATAGCCGAGCGGGAGGGCCTCGATAGCAGTTGGCGCAAGGTGAACAAAACTTAACTTGGACAAGATGTCACTAGCCACTCTTCTATCTTTAAAACGATAGTCAGTGTCGTCTGGTTTTGGAGCATTACCCACTCAGGGAACTCTGCTCATAAGAATAATCTGGTTGTGACATAGCGCGAAACCACTAAGTTGGGTGTTAGCCCAGTGGACAACCTTGTTGACCAATTGCTTGTGATCCTCCCGTGAACTTCTGCTTAATGGGGGTACATTTCTTAAAATCACAACAAAAGGGGTAGCCTGAGGGGGCAAATGCAACGTGTGGACCCTAGAGAGACCTGTGCGCTGGGTAGGGCCAAGGCTCATGCTTCCAGGGCCACACAGTCGAGCTTGCTGAGCCCGGTCCTCACTAGTGCCTTCAGAAGAATTTTACGGACATGCCCGTGCTACATGAATATGCCTGGCTGGACTAGAACTACAGACTGCACCCTAAATAGCCCGGGAGGAATCCGTCATATCACCAGAAACTGAGGGGCCAAGTCAGTAGTGAAGCCTGATGGGCCAGATAGGAAGGATCTTGCTAAATCTTGCTCCAGCAGAGTGTCCCTCAACTTAGCCAAAGCATCCTCAACCTTACCTAATCTATCTATAAAAGGGCCCGGTGATTCAGTAAGAAAAGTTATTTCACGTTTACACATTTCCCCGGCTAGAACCGGCAAGGAATCCTGCATACAGCTCATTAACCGAGCACTGATATCACAGTTTGGAGCTGGGGTAGGTGGCACGATAGGTGGGTCTGGATGTAGTCTTTTTGATTTTGCATTCCTGTCCAATTTCTACCTCTTGCCTCCTCTACTATTAGTTGCCTCAGAATTAGTCAAATTAGTTGGGCACATAGATGGGCACATAAATGGTTGGTCTCACCCCATGTAATCATGATGCTCCTCAGTAGTAACAGCAGTCAAAGATTTAGAACCAGTGGGGATGGCCAGTTGTTCAGAGCCCAAGGCTTGCAGAGGAGGATCTGTGCTGGGGGGTGGGGGGCAGGGTGGGGGACATGCTGACAGACACATGTGGCTCAGGGAGAGCCTGTGATAGCTCGGACAACGAGCGAGGTCAATTTCCCTTCTGATGACCCCCCACAGCACGTTGCAGAAAGCCATCTTGGGTGGAACCTGGGGTGGGTTTCGTAGGGGCAGGAGCAGCCCTTCATTTCCCCATTAATGCTCGAGAGCGTAGTATAGTGTAGTGTTAAGGAAAGCTCAATATTCAAATCAAGGTGTTGTGTCTCAGGGAACCAACAGTTCAATAAACTGGGGGTAACAACATAAAATCAGTACCTTTAGATGGCAGATTTAAGGGGAGTGTCCCTGCCCCGGCTCCTCCTCGTGCTGACAGGCACAGATGGGCCCGCTTTTAGCGTAATGGGCAGGAAATACATGAGAACTGGCCCATTTACGCAGGCGCAATAGCATGTTGAATTGACGGTTTAGTTGCTTTGGCCGGAAATGTTTGTTGGGTATTTAAGTCAGCCCTAAAAACAATGACGGTTTGGCAAACTTTTCAAGACTCCACATTCGCTTGGACGCACCTTCAATGGCCGAACACAGGTGAGCAGTCAGGGATTGATGTACATATTTTTAATTTGTTGACCACATGCCCAAGTAATAGAGGAGTATGTGATATAACAGAATATGACCGGCTTACTAGGTAGCGTAATGATTATATGGCATGGTTCGCCGAATACGGGCTGCAGGTGGTGAGGGGTTCCCTATTCATTAATGCTGAGTCTTTCGCGATGTAAATCACTGTACGGTAAAACCAAGCATGTACTTGCATCAGTGCTTTAAATGGGCCGGTACTCACCGGTACTGAGTACCGGCACTTTTTCATTTTCTCCCCTTAAGTACCTGCACTTTTCCTAGAATGAAGAGAGTACCGGTACTCATGGGGACCTGACTTCAACCCAGGCAGTGCTCCCTTCATCACTTAACTGATACCAGGGCAGCACCTTTAACAAGCACTGCACGGAACTAATCACAGGAGCTCGTCACCAGGACACAACGTTAGCTGCTTTGGAAGTCATCAGGACAGGGGTGTGTCTGCAGAGTGATTAGCTTATCCATTGATCTTTCACAGTGGGGCTGAGAGGGGGCTGTAAAATCTAATGGGTGGCGGTGGGATGCACTGTTCATGATAAAATATTTCATGGACAGAATAAAAGAACGTTTGTTAATGCTTTCACCATCGCCACACATCTGAATTGCCTACTTGCATGTGTAAATGAGAAGGGATCTTGTTACCAAACTCGCTGAACCCTATTTTATCGACCTTGGATAGATTGTAAGTCCAGTGAAAAATGTGAAATGCTCTTTAAACAGAGATGTTTGCAGCCAGTGTTAAACTACCTAGGCCTAAATGCCACATGGATGTACATGTCTGTATTTTTATCAGAAGCCAGTAAATGTGTTGCATGGCCAGGTATGTGTGTGTGTTATTCACAGTCATGGATGCAATTTATTGCACACTGTGATCGAATGCCAAAAGCAGAAAAACATAAATGTTTCATTTATTTTGCGCTCCCAGGTGGTCGTCTGTACAAGTTACGTGGTACAAGCACAGAAAATATGTTTAATTTGTAATAAGCCCCATCTCCTAACCAGGACTTCATGTCATAGATCATATTTCGATACAGAAAGACCATCTTGCCATTTATAATGTGATTTGAAAGCCTGTTCCTTTTCTTTTTAATATTTATTTCATCAACAAATGTATATGAACAACTGTGAATTAAACTCTCAATAAAAAAAATGCAAATGCAAGAATGCATTTGACATTTAGGGGCCGATTCCGATCTCGGTCGGAGGCGCACCCAATACCATTCGGTCGGGAAAAAAGCCATGCGAAAGCCTGTTTCCCGACCGATCCGTACAGCACACCGAACGAGCAAGTACGATGCGCACAACAGCAAAGAATCCGGCCGAGCCGTACTCACCCAAACCAGGTCCTGTTCTCCGACCGAGGCGAATCCGGAAACGCCGAATCGAGTCGCACGGAAGGAAAAATGCAGCCCCGTCCGGCCGGACAAGTACGATGCGCTTTCCGTATGCGCCGAACCCGTCGCTACGCACGGCACGTCAAAGCATCCGGGAGAGGCGCACATAATCTCCGATTCGCTCCACAACACGATCCACGGCTCCGAGACGAACACGGCAGCGACGAGGACGAGGCGAAGCGACGAGGACGAGGCGAAGCGACGAGGACGACGCGAAGCAACGAGAAGGACGAACTACACAAACCAACCATGAATCCCTTCGTCCCGATCATACCAATATTCTACATATACTACCGGAACAGGCACGGACGCGTACGGCGCAGAAGGTAAGCCAGACACCAACCACAAAACACATACAACACGTACACGACACATCACACACACACACAGGGATGCAGAATATACTTACACCAGCAACAGCAGCACCATAGGGGCGGGATGCCCATCACCAATGCCACATATGCACACAGGGGCCTGAATGCGCACCACCACCCCTACCCAGGGGGGCATGATGCCTACCACCACTACCACCCTTACCCAGGGGGCTGGATGCCTACCACTACTACCACCCTTACCCAGGGGGGCTGGATGCCTACTACTACTACCACCCTCAGCCAGGGGGGGGCAGGATGCCTACCACTACTACCACCATTAGCCAGGGGGGGCAGGATGCCCACCACTACTACCACCCTCACCCAGGGGGGGCAGGATGCCTACCACTACTACCACCCTCACCCAGGCGGGGCTGGATGCCTACCACTACTACCACCCTCACCCAGGGGGGGCAGGATGCCCACCACTACTACCACCCTCACCCAGGGGGGGCAGGATGGCTACCACCACTACCACCCTTAGCCGGGGGGCAGGATGCCCACCACTACTACCACCCTCACCCAGGGGGCTGGATGCCTACCACTACTACCACCCTTAGCCAGGGGGGCAGGATGCCTACCACTACTACCACCCTTAGCCAGGGGGGCAGGATACCCATCACTACTACCACCCTCACCCAGGGGGCTGGATGCCTACCACTACTACCACCCTCACCCAGGGGGCAGGATGCTTACCACTACTACCACCCTCAGCCAGGGGGCAGGATGCCTACCACTACTACCAACCTTAGCCAGGGGGGCAGGATGCCCACCACTACTACCACCCTCACCCAGGGGGCAGGATGCCTACCACTACTACCACCCTTAGCCAGGGGGCAGGATGCCCACCACTACTACCACCTTCACCCAGGGGGGCTGGATGCCTACCACTACTACCACCCTCATCCAGGGGGCTGGATGCCTACCACTACTACCACCCTTAGCCAGGGGGGCAGGATGCCTACCACTACTACCACCCTTAGCCAGGGGGGCAGGATGCCCACCACTACTACCACCCTCACCCAGGGGGCTGGATGCCTACCACTACTACCACCCTCACCCAGGGGGCAGGATGCTTACCACTACTACCACCCTCAGCCAGGGGGGCAGGATGCCTACCACTACTACCACCCTTAGCCAGGGGGCAGGATGCCCACCACTACTACCACCTTCACCCAGGGGGGCTGGATGCCTACCACTACTACCACCCTCACCCAGGGGGCAGGATGCCCACCACTACTACCACCCTCACCCAGGGGGGGCAGGATGGCTACCACCACTACCACCCTTAGCCAGGGGGGGCAGGATGCCCACCACTACTACCACCCTCACCCAGGGGGGGCTGGATGCCTACCACTACTACCACCCTTAGCCAGGGGGGGCAGGATGCCCACCACTACTACCACCCTCACCCAGGGGGGGCTGGATGCCTACCACTACTACCACCCTTAGCCAGGGGGGGCAGGATGCCTACCACTACTACCACCCTTAGCCAGGGGGGGCAGGATACCCATCACTACTACCACCCTCACCCAGGGGGGGCTGGATGCCTACCACTACTACCACCCTCACCCAGGGGGGGCAGGATGCTTACCACTACTACCACCCTCAGCCAGGGGGGCAGGATGCCTACCACTACTACCAACCTTAGCCAGGGGGCAGGATGCCTACCACTACTACCACCCTCACCCAGGGGGCAGGATGCCTACCACTACTACCACCCTTAGCCAGGGGGGCAGGATGCCCACCACTACTACCACCTTCACCCAGGGGGGCTGGATGCCTACCACTACTACCACCCTCACCCAGGGGGCTGGATGCCTACCACTACTACCACCCTTAGCCAGGGGGGCAGGATGCCTACCACTACTACCACCCTTAGCCAGGGGGCAGGATGCCCACCACTACTACCACCCTCACCCAGGGGGGCTGGATGCCTACCACTACTACCACCCTCACCCAGGGGGGCAGGATGCTTACCACTACTACCACCCTCAGCCAGGGGGGCAGGATGCCTACCACTACTACCACCCTTAGCCAGGGGGGCAGGATGCCCACCACTACTACCACCTTCACCCAGGGGGGCTGGATGCCTACCACTACTACCACCCTCACCCAGGGGGGCAGGATGCCTACCACTACTACCACCCTTAGCCAGGGGGGCAGGATGCCCACCACTACTACCACCCTCACCCAGGGGGGCAGGATGCCTACCACTACTACCACCCTTAGCCAGGGGGGCAGGATGCCTACCACTAGTACCACCCTCACCCAGGGGGGCAGGATGCCTACCACTACTACCACCCTTAGCCAGGGGGCAGGATGCTTACCACTACTACCACCCTTAGCCAGGGGGGCAGGATGCCTACCACTACTACCACCCTTAGCCAGGGGGGCAGGATGCCTACCACTAGTACCACCCTCACCCAGGGGGGCAGGATGCCTACCACTACTACCACCCTTAGCCAGGGGGCAGGATGCTTACCACTACTACCACCCTTAGCCAGGGGGGCAGGATGCCTACCACTACTACCACCCTTAGCCAGGGGGCAGGATGCCTACCACTAGTACCACCCTCACCCAGGGGGGCAGGATGCCTACCACTACTACCACCCTTAGCCAGGGGGGCAGGATGCCTACCACTACTACCACCCTTAGCCAGGGGGCAGGTTGCCCACCACTACTACCACCTTCACCCAGGGGGCTGGATGCCTACCACTACTACCACCCTCACCCAGGGGGGCAGGATGCCTACCACTACTACCACCCTTAGCCAGGGGGGCAGGATGCCCACCACTACTACCACCCTCACCCAGGGGGGCAGGATGCCTACCACTACTACCACCCTTAGCCAGGGGGGCAGGATGCCTACCACTAGTACCACCCTCACCCAGGGGGCAGGATGCCTACCACTACTACCACCCTTAGCCAGGGGGGCAGGATGCTTACCACTACTACCACCCTCAGCCAGGGGGGGCAGGATGCCTACCACTACTACCACCCTTAGCCAGGGGGGCAGGATGCCTACCACTACTACCACCCTTAGCCAGGGGGGCAGGATGCCCACCACTACTACCACCCTCACCCAGGGGGGCTGGATGCCTACCACTACTACCACCCTCACCCAGGGGGCAGGATGCCCACCACTACTACCACCCTCACCCAGGGGGGCAGGATGCCTACCACTACTACCACCCTTAGCCAGGGGGCAGGATGCTTACCACTACTACCACCCTCAGCCAGGGGGGCAGGATGCCTACCACTACTACCACCCTTAGCCAGGGGGGCAGGATGCCTACCACTACTACCACCCTTAGCCAGGGGGGCAGGATGCCCACCACTACTACCACCCTCACCCAGGGGGGCTGGATGCCTACCACTACTACCACCTTCACCCAGGGGGGCAGGATGCTTACCACTACTACCACCCTCAGCCAGGGGGGCAGGATGCCTACCACTACTACCACCCTTAGCCAGGGGGGCAGGATGCCCACCACTAGTACCACCCTCACCCAGGGGGCAGGATGCCTACCACTACTACCACCCTTAGCCAGGGGGGCAGGATGCTTACCACTACTACCACCCTCAGCCAGGGGGGCAGGATGCCTACCACTACTACCACCCTTAGCCAGGGGGCAGGATGCCTACCACTACTACCACCCTTAGCCAGGGGGCAGGATGCCTACCACTACTACCACCCTTAGCCAGGGGGGCAGGATGCCCACCACTACTACCACCCTCACCCAGGGGGGCTGGATGCCTACCACTACTACCACCCTCACCCAGGGGGCAGGATGCTTACCACTACTACCACCCTCAGCCAGGGGGGCAGGATGCCTACCACTACTACCACCCTTAGCCAGGGGGCAGGATGCCTACCACTACTACCACCCTTAGCCAGGGGGGCAGGATGCCCACCACTACTACCACCTTCACCCAGGGGGCTGGATGCCTACCACTACTACCACCCTCACCCAGGGGGGCTGGATGCCTACCACTACTACCACCCTTAGCCAGGGGGGCAGGATGCCTACCACTACTACCACCCTTAGCCAGGGGGGCAGGATGCCCACCACTACTACCACCCTCACCCAGGGGGCTGGATGCCTACCACTACTACCACCCTCACCCAGGGGGCAGGATGCCTACCACTACTACCACCCTCAGCCAGGGGGGCAGGATGCCTACCACTACTACCACCCTTAGCCAGGGGGGCAGGATGCCTACCACTACTACCACCCTCACCCAGGGGGCAGGATGCCTACCACTACTACCACCCTTAGCCAGGGGGCAGGATGCCCACCACTACTACCACCTTCACCCAGGGGGGCTGGATGCCTACCACTACTACCACCCTCACCCAGGGGGGCAGGATGCCTACCACTACTACCACCCTTAGCCAGGGGGGCAGGATGCCCACCACTACTACCATCCTCACCCAGGGGGCAGGATGCCTACCACTACTACCACCCTTAGCCTAGGGGGCAGGATGCCTACCACTAGTACCACCCTCACCCAGGGGGGCAGGATGCCTACCACTACTACCACCCTTAGCCAGGGGGCAGGATGCTTACCACTACTACCACCCTTAGCCAGGGGGCAGGATGCCTACCACTACTACCACCCTTAGCCAGGGGGCAGGATGCCTACCACTAGTACCACCCTCAGCCAGGGGGGCAGGATGCCTACCACTACTACCACCCTTAGCCAGGGGGGCAGGATGCCTACCACTACTACCACCCTTAGCCAGGGGGGCAGGATGCCCACCACCACTACCACCCTCACCCAGGGGGGCAGGATGCCTACCACCACTACCACCCCCACCCATAGGATGGACAATGCATGACACAACCAGCACACCACAACCTAGGGAATGCAAGAAGAAGACATCCCCCAACACCATGACAAGCGTGTGTAGACTGTGTCAAATGCCTACAACACCGAACATGACTTCTAACATACAATGTGACCCCCTAGCACATGTGCCACACAAATATGTGTGTGGCACACACAACGCAAGCAGGCCATGACCATTGTGGCAATGGGGTCCAAACCCCCATCATCACAGTGACCAAAAGGCAAGTGTGGGGTCCATAGCTGCAGCACATTTTGAACATTGTGGCAATGGGGTCCAAACCCCCATCATCACAGTGACCAAAAGGCAAGTGTGGGGTCCATAGCTGCAGCACATTTTGAACATTGTGGCAATGGGGTCCAAACCCCCATCATCACAGTGACCAAAAGGCAAGTGTGGGGTCCATAGCTGCAGCACATTTTGAACATTGTGGCAATGGGGTCCAAACCCCCATCATCACAGTGACCAAAAGGCAAGTGTGGGGTCCATAGCTGCAGCACATTTTGAACAATGTGGCAATGGGGCCCACCCCCCATCATCACAGTGACCAAAAGGCAAGTGTGGGGTCCATAGCTGCAGCACATTTTGAACATTGTGGCAATGGGGTCCAAACCCCCATCATCACAGTGACCAAAAGGCAAGTGTGGGGTCCATAGCTGCAGCACATTTTGAACATTGTGGCAATGGGGTCCAAACCCCCATCATCACAGTGACCAAAAGGCAAGTGTTGACAAAGTAAGAGGTGCAACTGCCAAACTGCATGGATGATTCCTGGTCATAGAACAACAAACACATCAGTGGCAAAGTAGTGTATGTGTCCCATTGCAACATAAATTGGGGGAGCCAAATCCTGCAGTGCAAATAAGACATAACTTTGGCCATGTGCAGACAAACAACACCCATGGGGGCTGACACCGTCAACAATCATCAATGACACAATGACAGAAGTGACCATCAGAATGCAGACCCACATATTTGCACCAATGGGCACACACAAGCAGATACCCTGTGGAGACTGCAGATGTGAGGCGAACAGATACCATACCATGGCAGCAATGGGACACACAATGAACAATTAGCACCAAATGAGGGCTCCCGTCCCATCAGCCTGGTCATGGAAGTACCAACGGAATCATCAGCACAGATCCAACACACTTGTATAGCAATGTTGCACTGACAACACAGATGAGTCCTTCCCCATTGATGCCCAAACCTGCATGTTCACTGGAGATGGCCACACGGTCAGGGAAGTAGACGAATAGAACAATGGCAGGCACAACAGATGTGCAGGGGTGGAAGCCACAGATGTGAAGTTGCCAATCTAAGTAGGAAATCTCATTGCCAAATACTGAACACATGACACCCTCAGATGCTGCTATGGATGACATGGATACACCACAGGATAGGACACATTCCCCTGGACCACATGGGTTCCTGCACAGTAACACTTCATTATCATGAGACCAAATATCACCATCACTGCAGCAAGGGCATTGTTAGCATCATCAACATCATGTACATCAGAAGCAAAAGCACTAGAGAACAGAAAGTTGCTTTATTCAGCATATGTGGCATTAAAAGTAGAAGTGCGGTAGAACATAAACAAAGGCCAATGGCCAGTCCATCAACAAAGTCACAAGTGGGTGACAGTGGCAGATGCCACCCTACACATGCCTGCACAAAACCAGGGACAATCCACTAGGAGGGGCAACCGGGGGGTAGGCCAGGCACCGCAGGGACAGGATCAGGGCTCACCAGGAGGAAGCAGGGAAGGGGTGGTGGGTGCTGGAGAGCCACTGACAACTGCAGTGGAGGTGTCTGACATGGTGTGTGCCGGCACAACTGGGGGCATGGCTCAGATGTTGTGGGTGCCGGCACGACTGCAGTGGACCCTGCAGATGGAGTGGACAGGTCCGCCACTGCAGTGCCCAAGTCAGACAGGGTGGTAGTGGACTCCACTGCAGTGCCTACCACCAGGGGAGGAGAATGGGGAACAGGCAAGGTAGGCTGGACAGAGGGGGAGGACACCCTCACCACATCAGTGGCACAGACAAGCGCAGCGGGGTGTGGTGCCGGGAGAGCAAGTGGCAGGGGAGAAGGCCGGAGCCTCTTGGGGATGGTATATCTGTGGGTGGGGGAACCTGGGGCAGGGTGTGGTGGGGGCACCTGTGGAGTGGGGGCCTGAGGGATGGAGGAAGGAGACCTGGTGCTTGAGCTGCAGGGCGGCGGCGGGGTCTTGCTCTTACCACTCCGGGGGACTTGCGGGTGGGGGCCTCAGTCTGTCTGCGCCTGGGGGAGGGTGTCCGGGGGCGAGGGGCACTCTGCTCCGTGTGGGGGGCTTCCTCTTCCCCTGGATGCTGGGGCAGCTGGATCGGAGGGGAAGAGGCCGAGGTCACTGAGGAAGAGGCGCTGGGTCTTTGGGGTTGCAGGTGAGGCAAGGGAGGGTGCTTTGGAGGGAGAGGCAACTGAGGACTGTGCAGGGCCCGTGGATGCGTGTGTGTGTACCAGGGCCCCATCCCCTGTGAGTCTGGTTTCAGTCCCCTGACTGTGCGTGCGTGTGCGTTTAGTTTGTGGCGTGTGTGTCTGTGTGCTGGATGTGTGTGTGCTGGTGTGTGCCTGTGCCGGTGTGTGTGTGCTTGGGACGGGCAAGGTGCTGGGGAGTGTGGATGGAGCAGAGGCAGGAGGGGTGAGGGACTGTCTGAGGAGGGACACTGCTGCCGTCAGGGAGGAGTCCATGGACCTGTTGCCCCTCTGTAGGTCAGACATGCCCGATGAGATGCCCTCCATGAACGACACCAGCTGAGTCAACAGTGCGGTGTGCGCATGGAGGACACTCAGCATGGCTGTCTGCCCTACATGGAGCTGGCGAAGGAGGTACACAGACTCCTCACTCAGGGCAGCAGGGGACACAGGGGCAGGGGGTGCGGTGCCTGAGCCAAAGGAGACACGCTCCCGAACATGGGAGCCTCCACGGACCTTGGGAATGGGAGCCGATGGGAGGGCGGTGGTGGTGCTGGTGGTGGCGGGGACAGCAACACTAGCTGGGGTGTGGTGGCTGCTGACACCCGCCTCCACAAGGGAGTCATCCTCCGAGTTGCTCTGGTCCTCAGCTGAGGTGGATGGTGCTGAGGATTCCTCGGTGTGGCTCCCCTCGCCCTCCGTGCCACTGGGTCCCTCCGACCACTCCTCGGCTGCTGACCCAGTCTGGCTCTCTGGCTCCTCCTGGTCCGTGGAGCTGTCCCCTTCCGTGGCCGTGGATGTATCTGCAAACAATGGGGAAACAGACAGACATCAGTCACCTGCACCAAACGCACACACCACTGTGAGCACAGCACATCACAGAGCAAGCCCTGGCATCATTAGTTGTACATTGCTAAAAGTGCCCTAACTGAACAGGAGAAGCCAATTGTCAGTCTGATGCCAAGCATGGCACTCACATCCCACATGGCCTTGCACCCATCTGTCTGGTGTCTGTTGGATTGCAACACCCCAGTGTGGATACATGCACCAAGTACACAGTAGTTGGACAGTGCAGAGGACACGGTGTGGACACATCACAGCTCTTGCCACTGAGTCAGTACAGGTTTCCGGATGAAAGGGATGCCCAGAGTCAAATAGGAAATGCATGTGATGCATACCAGCGACAGACACCATGATGCACCCATGTCCTGATAGCCAGCGCCACTATGGTGTGCATGTAGCACATGTCACTCCCCTGCAGGACCACAAATAAGTTGACACATGCCATGGCAGAGGCATGACTGCTAAGTCATACATCACTGTCTCAGTGATGTATGACTTGGCAGCCAGACAACAACACTATGCACTGTGTCACAATAGTAGGTCATGGGGAATGCAAGTCCTGGAGCTGCACAAGTGCACATGTACATCCCCCACACAACACATCATCTCAACCCTCATCTGTCCAGGTCACACCTATTGGACATATGGGAGACCTGTGACACTACCCTCTGAACCTGAGCCCCTCACAATTTGCTGTGAATGGGGAACAGCTGCCTGAACATCACATTCGCATACCCCAGTCTGCACGGGCAGCTGATCAAACACCTATGTGACACACAAGTATCGTCTCCTATGGTCACATCTCCAGGGGCATGCTGAGCCCCTACCAAGAAACACCCCAGCAGTCCTGGCAACTAATCCACAGCACACTGACACAGAGGCAGACACCGGAGGGGTCAAATCACTGTGCACAATGTGTCAGCTGATACACGGGAGTGGGAGTACAGAGTGCATTGCATGGCCTGGAGTAGGCATGACTGTCCTGCTCCACATGAATGAGGGATGTGCCCTGGACAGTGGATAGCTGGCTATGTATGTGTGACACACGTAATCTGCACACTCCTGGGGCCCAAACATTGTTCCCACCCGCTGCATGGGCGTGTGCCACATACCCCAGGCACATGTGGGGGCTCAGCTCAGCAAGTGGACCGCATATCAAAGCAACACGCAGATCACATGTCCAAACCCAGGCGTTGTGTGAACAATGGACCCACCCATGATGCCCACAACAGAGTTAGGGAAACAGATGCTGTCCCCCACCTTTAGTGAAGCAAACTGCAAGGACACAGTCCCAAGTGACACAATTCCCTGAATGTAAGGGCCACACCTGGGTATCAGATGAGCAGTGGGCAGTGCACAATAGAGGGACATGGCTCCTGGACAACATGACTGCTGCACTGTGGCAGTTGAACCAGGCCAGAGGAGGGCACAAAGCATGTGATACAGAGTTCACAGTGCAGTCTTTGACTCACCCCTCCTTGCTGCTGTCTGGCCTTCAGCTGCCCATCCAGGTCTGGAAACACCACCGCCAGGATCTGGAGCATGTGGGGGTCAGGGTCCGTGTTCCGCCCCTCCTGCGAGGAGGCGACAGCTTCAGCTGGACCCGTGCAATCCTCCGGGTCCAGCCCCGAAGGTCCTGCCACCTCTTCTGGCAGTTGCGGATCCGGCGCTTGTAGACCCCCATGGACCGGACAGCCCGGACGATGTCCTTCCAGATTTCCTGCTTCCGATGGGCATTAACCTGTCAGGATGACAAAGTGAAAAGGCCATTACCACACATGCAACATATCCGTGCATGACACAGTTGCATATACATGTCTCAATCACAGGGGCACATGATGTACACAGGCAGTGCAAAGCTGACCATGGACAGTTTGCCAGACGTCACTACATGGTATCATTGCATGGGAAGTAAAACCATGTTCAAATGCACTGTCACTGCACCATACCTGTCCAGTGCAAGTCACTACACACTATGGGGGTGACAACTACTCAGTGAGCCTGCTAGCCAGTGGCGTGCAGACTTCCAGCCTTGCTAGTCACACAAAATGCACATTCAGAAAGGCAGTGCACAGAACACTCACCTGCTCCCCTGGTGTCCCATACAGCTTGCTGTACTGTGGAAGTAGGCTGTCCAGCAGGGCCTGGTTCTCTTCAAGGCTGAAGGCTGGGGCTCTCTCCACAGTACGTGCCATTGCAGGGTCCAGAGGGGCATAGACAGCAGCAGTGCAGTGGCAGATGTCGTCCTGGAGCATGTAGTGCAGGCAAGTGAGCTCTCAGGGGAACAGCCAGCAATATATATGTGCTGGAGAGGCAGATACTGTCCCTTGTGTCCAAAGTGATAGGTCCAAGTCGTTTGCATCTTCTGAATCTGGCCAATCCATGGAATAGCAGCACCAAAACACGCCCACAGCATCCTTCAAATCCTCAACTTCATGGCATACATGATTTTGCAACATTGTTGTGGGTGACCAACTGAATTTACAGCAACCGACTCGTTCGAAATTCGAAAACGCGTCCGTTGCCAGGCAAGCCCATTGTCAATGGGTGCGCACCGATCGGTCCATTGCGGTACAACGCGCACAGGGGTACAACGGGTACCCGCACACATTGAATGCAATGGGCCGGCCGGAGGCACCGATCGGTCCATTGCGGTACAACGCGCACAGGGGTACAACGCGCACCCGCACACATTGAATGCAATGGGCCGGCCGGAGGCACCGATCGGTCCATTGCGGTACAACGCGCACAGGGGTACAACGCGTACCCGCACACATTGAATGTAATGGGCCGGCCGGAGGCACCGATCGGTCCATTGCAGTTCAACGCGCACAGGGGTACAACGCGTACCCGCACACATTGAATGCAATGGGCCGGCCGGAGGCACCGATCGGTCCATTGCGGTACAACGCATCACTGTACATGTGACTGGCATATGTCAGCATGCCTGTCTCAGATGGACATATGCCAGCCACAGATAGCTCCCAGGTAGTGAGGGGCACACCTACATCACGACAGCCTGTCCAAACCTTATCATAAGGCATGTAAGGATGCATTTCCTATTGTGTGTATGTTGGTGTACATGTTGTCCTGTGGGTGTCACCTGTGGGCAGCCACCCCCAGGCTGTGCACGTGTTCATGGGGACAGGATCCTGGGTGTTACGTGTACGTGACCACTGTGATGTGCAACTGTTCATATCTGTGCATGTGCCATGGTCACATTTCACAGTGGTGTATGTGTATGTCATGTCACATACCCCGTGAGTCCCATGTGGGACGGTATGTTTGAGCCAGGGTGTCCCAGTGGCACAATAGTGATGGTCCTCCACAGTCTTTGTGCATGTAGTGTTTACAATGTCTCTGATTTCATGTGCACAATGGGAGACAGTCTCCACATCCACGTTGTGTGTGCATGGACTCTGATGTTGTGCGTGTGTGTCACAGACGTCCATGTCTGTCCTGCCGTGGCAAGTGGGGCCACTACCTGTGGGGGTCATGGTTGTTTTGCTGTGGTGTATACATGATACTCCATGTAATGCCAGTGTCCATGTGGCATTACAGGGTCCCTGGGAATGTACCTGTCGTTGAGCTGTGGTGCCTGGGGCACATCTGTCCTCACATGTCACTGTGGGGGTTATTGTGACACGGCAGCAGGAGATGGGAACTGTGACACGGCCTCATGATATCCAATGGGCCAACCTGGGACTAATTGATGCCACCTGTTGGACCGTGTTGACAGATGTTGGCCATGTATGTACCATACATGTCCTTCCGGTACTGCACACTTCATGTAGTTGTGCCTCATAATGATGTATGTTGGGATCTTGAGTGTGTTCAATGCCGCATATGTGGGGTGACTGACAATCTTGCTTACTGCTCCTCTGCACTGCAGGGCTCCTGCTGTCCATCGGCCATTCCCAGACCTGGCAACGATGGTGGAATGGGACAGCATCCGACGGTACCGCTTCACCAGGCAGCTGATTGAGGATTTGGCAGTGCAGTTGTCCCCACATTTGCAGCCTGGCCGGCCGTATCCTACAGCGCTGACCCCAAGGTGAAGGTGATGGCAGCCCTACACTTCTTTGCCACTGGTACCTTCCAACATACTGTGGCGACTGCTGGTGGGATGTCACAGACCATGTTCAGCCGTGTGCTCCGCGATGTTTTGGCGGCAATGTTGCTCTTCCTGAACCGGTACATCTATTTCCCTAGACTGCGACGACTCACTGACGTGAAGAGTGACTTTTATGCCCTGGGGAGGATGCCGCATGTAATTGGCTCCATTGATGGGACACATGTGGCTTTGGTACCACCACAGGCCCAGGAGCAGGCCTACAGGAACCGCAAGCACTACCACTCGGTCAATGCACTGGTGGTGTGTCTTGCAGACATGACCATCACACACGTGTGTGCCCGTTTCCCTGGTTCAGCACACGATGCCTTTGTGATGAGGAGTAGTCGCATCCCCAGGATTATGGCACAGATGCAGAACCAGCGTGCCTGGCTTGTCGGTGTGTACTGACTTTGTGCCATTGTGTGTGATCTGATCTGTAGTATTCCGCCCACTTTTCCAAGTCAGCTAATGTGCACTTGTCTGTCCGTAGGTGACTCGGGATACCCCAACATGCCGTGGTTGCTGACACCCCTCAGGAACCCTGTGACACCTGACCAGATGCGCTACAATGAGGCACATGGTCGGACCAGGAGAGTGATTGAGCGGACCTTTGGTCTCCTGAAGAGCCGCTTCCGCTGCCTGGACAAGACCGGAGGGTCCCTCCCATATGCCCCTGCGAAAGTGTGCAAGATTATCATCGTCTGCTGCATGCTCCACAACCTGGCAGTGCGGAAGGAGTTGCCTCTCATCCAGGATGACAATGACCAACATCCGCCACCTGTGGAGGATCCTGGCCTGGACCACGATGCCAGTGACGATGACGATGATGATGATGATGATGGTGATGGTGATGTCCGCACACAGCTCATCACCAACTTCTTTAGCTGAATGTGAGTATCCTGAGGTGTCATGTCAATGATGTGAGTTGGCATGATGTGTGGGTGGTGCTCTGGTGCTGTTGGAGTGTGTCCATGGGCTACTTGACTGGATGTGTGTTGCGATGTGTGGTGACAGGTGGGCTGTACTCCCCAACAGTGTTGACATGCTAACTTGGTTCTGGGTGGGTATCTTGTAACATGTATTGTGCATGAGTTTTGCTGTTCTGTCCTGTACTCCATTGCTTTTGACTGTGTGTCATTTCTGTCCTTCACAGGGTACTTTCAGATTCGTTTGGTCAACTGTGTCCACCGACGACGTGATTGCACATCCAGGCTGGTAGCTGTTGTGTCCCTACAGGTGATGTGCGCCACACCCATGGACTTCCTTCCGTCTACAGTTGTTGACTGTGTGCCCGCTGCCAGGTGGGGTTACCTTGCATCTGTAGTGGTTACGGCATGTTGCAACAGTGTAATAAACCTGTGCTTCACTTTGTGATGTGCGTTGTCTGTGGTCACACATTTGACTGCCATTTGCTTACTGCACCTGTGGGCTACTTGACTACAACTGGGAATGGGTGTGGTGTCTGTGCATTGCAACCGTCTTCCCTGGCAACATCAGTGTAGGCAATGAGTCAGATGGCCTAGGTGTGTATGTGTTGTGTAGCCCTGGTGGTGTGTCTCCCTCATGTGTGTCACGTTGCCTGTACTCACATGCCTGTGTTGTCCTTGCTGTTGCAGTTCGCATACACAGTGTAATTTTGCAGTTCATCATCCCCATAACAGCACCCACGTTGGAATCACGACAGAGGCAAGTATGGTGTATTAGTGTGTTTATTGTGATACATTTGTGTTAATAGTGCATAGGATGGGTTGTGCTGTACATAAATCTTGCAATCCCAAGTTCCTAGGTGAATTGAAAGTCCGGGTAGACAGGATCCCCAGTATCGGGGCCACAGTTGTCTGACACATTGGTCCAACTTGTACTCCCCATGCAATGTGTGGGAGTAGTGTTGCCGTCAACAGGGTGAACAGTCTGTGCACAAAGGCGAACATCCAGAACAGGTTCAGGCTTCCTGGGAGTTGCGCTTGGCCATCGGCCTCTCACTTTTCCCTCCTCGGACGACCCCTCTTCTTGGGGAGGGCCCTCAAGTACAGGCTGCTGCGGTGCAGGGGACTCTCCGCCAGAGTCCTCCTCCCTCCCTGTGGCAGTTGCAGTTTGTTCAGCACCAGATGTTGTTGGCACACAGGGAGGTGTGGACTGGTTGCTGTTCATCTGGCGGAGGCATTGTAAAATGTCCCTGTGCACCGCCGTCATCTCATGCAGTGCATCCCACTTGGACTCCACGCGGGACATGTGTGAGTCCACACGGGACATGTGTGACTCCACGTGGGACATGTGGGAGTCCAAGCGGGCATGATGGGCAGCCTGCTGCTGTTTAATGTCTCTGAGGAGCCCCACTACCTGGCTGAGCTCTCCGGTGCTGGACTGGTACGCATCAGCTATGCGTACCAGTTGTGGGTCATCATGCACACCAGCAACGTCTGCAAGCAGCGACCTCTGTCTCCCACCTCCACCACCCCTGCTGACATGTGCAGTGTGTGCAGTGGCACGCACAGATAACCCTGGTCCACCTTGGGGGTTGGTGGTGGTGGTGGTGTCCATGGCCCCAGTTTGGTCCAGGGTCACTGTGCTGGTGTTGCTCCTTATTCTGTCCATGTCGGCAGGGATGGTATTCGTGGTGACAGTCGTTGGAGGGGTGGGTGCAGGGGTGCAGCTGGTGGTCCTGCTGGTGCTGCAGCTGGTGGTCCTGCTGGTGCTGCATGTTGACTTGCACCGGAAGTGCCAGGTTGTTCTTCATCGTCCGAGGAGGACAGAGGCTGTACGACGCCAGTGAGCTCGGCATCCTCTTGAGCCTGGGACTGGGACTCCTCAGCGTCTGCTGCTGTGTCCCCATCATCACCTGTTTTTGGGAGACACAAACAATGTATGTCATGTTTCTGCAGGCATCAATGGTTGACACACATGACAGTTGTGACTGTGCCTCTGGGTGCGGGCCAGTACATTGCATTGTCCTAAGTCGTCACAGTCAGGGGTTGATATTGGTGTGGCACATTGTCCTGCATCATTTGGGCATTTCTATGTATTTTCTGGGGTGTGAACATGGTCTGCATTGGTTGTGTTTGGTTGACAGCCGGCCCTCCTTCCCACCCACCCAGCCAGTCAGTTATCCCACCATGGAACGTGCTTGCGTTGCAGGGAGTGTAAGTTGTCTCTCAGGATGTCAGTCAGTGGTGTCCTGCTGTTTGTTGGTGCACATTTGCCAGCAGGGCCTTGTGCTCCCCACAGCAGTAGCCAGTGTCAGCCATCTTGTGAGTCCTTCTCCACTCCCTGTGATGTGAGCATGGTTCAGGGTGGTGTTGATGGGACAGTTGTGGGGGTGAGCTAATGTCTGTGACTACGACTCCCATCATGCCATTGCCTCCTCCCCCTTCCCAGCATGCCCATGCTTCCTTCCTTTGACTCTGCTTCCCTGTGGGGTGGGCTGGCTGTGCTGACAGGATGGCTGGGAGTGTTGTCCTGGCAGTTGTTTGGCTAGAAGTCCCAAGAGTGTCCCTGTGCTTCACACAACATAACCCAGGGTGGTGGTTCTTTGTGGGATCTTGTGTTAGGATGGGGGCATTGCATTCTACCAGGTGGGTTCTGTGGAGTTTGTGTTGGGGGTGTGTGAGGGAAGGTGCTTGTGACTATGGTCAGTGCTGCAAGTCCCCCTTCCCACCCAGCCAGCCAGATATCCCACCATGGAACGTGCTTGCATTGCAGGGAGTGTAAGTTGTCTCTCAGGATGTCAGTCAGTGGTGTCCTGCTGTTTGTTGGTGCACAGTTGCCAGCAGGGCCTTGTGCTCCCCACAGCAGTAGCCAGTGTCAGCCATCTTGTGAGTCCTTCTCCACTCCCTGTGATGTGAGCATGGTTCAGGGTGGTGTTGATGGGACAGTTGTGGGGGTGAGCTATGTCTGTGACTACGACTCCCATCATGCCATTGCCTCCACCCCACTTCCCAGCATTCCCATACTTACTTGCTTTTGTGTGGAGTTCAGTGTGTTTGGGTGTGAGAGCAATGGCAAGATGGCTGACAGTGGTGTCCTGCTGTTGGTTGGTGTGCAGTACCCAGCATGCCCTTGTGCTCCCCACGACACAGCAACAGTGTCGGACATCTTTGATGGGCCTTTCCACTCTCTATGGGATGTGCATGCGTGAGTGTGAGCTTGCTGGGCCATGTGGTGGGGGATGTAGAGCTGTGACTACGACTCCCATCATGCTATTGCCTCCTCCCCCCTTCCCAGCATGCCCATGCTTCCTTCCTTTTGACTCTGCTTCCCTGTGGGGTGGGCTGGCTGTGCTGACAGGATGGCTGGGAGTGTTGTCCTGGCAGTTGTTTGGCTAGAAGTCCCAAGAGTGTCCCTGTGCTTCACACAACATAACCCAGGGTGGTGGTTCTTTGTGGGATCTTGTGTTAGGATGGGGGCATTGCATTCTACCAGGTGGGTTCTGTGGAGTTTGTGTTGGGGGTGTGTGAGGGAAGGTGCTTGTGACTATGGTCAGTGCTGCAAGTCACCCTTCCCACCCAGCCAGCCAGATATCCCACCATGGAACGTGCTTGCATTGCAGGAGTGTAAGTTGTCTCTCAGGATGTCAGTCAGTGGTGTCCTGCTGTTTGTTGGTGCACAGTTGCCAGCAGGGCCTTGTGCTCCCACAGCAGTAGCCAGTGTCAGCCATCTTGTGAGTCCTTCTCCACTTCCTGTGATGTGAGCATGGTTCAGGGTGGTGTTGATGGGACAGTTGTGGGGGTGACCAATATCAGTGACTACGACTCCCATCATGCTATTGCCTCCACCCCCCTTCCCAGCATGCCCATGCTTCCTTCCTTTTGATTCTGCTTCCCTGTGGGGTGGGCTGGCTGTGCTGACAGGATGGCTGGGAGTGTTGTCCTCGCAGTTGTTTGGCTAAGAGTCCCAAGAGTGTCCCTGTGCTTCACACAACATAACCCAGGGTGGTGGTTCTTTGTGGGATCTTGTGTTAGGATGGGGGGCATTGCATTCTACCAGGTGGGTACTGAGGAGTTTGTGTTGGGGTGTGTGTGAGGGGAGGTGCTTAATGACTATGGTTAGTGCTGCAAGTCCTCCTTCCCACCCAGCCAGCCAGCCAGTTATCCCACCATGGAACGTGCTTGCATTGCAGGGAGTGTAAGTTGTCTCTCAGGATGTCAGTCAGTGGTGTCGTGCTGTTTGTTGGTGCACAGTTGCCAGCAGGGCCTTGTGCTCCCCACAGCAGTAGCCAGTGTCAGCCATCTTGTGAGTCCTCCACTCCCTGTGATGTGAGCATGGTTCAGGGTGGTGTTGATGGGACAGTTGTGGGGGTGACCAATATCAGTGACTACGACTCCCATCATGCTATTGCCTCCACCCCCCTTCCCAGCATGCCCATGCTTCCTTCCCTTTGATTCTGCTTCCCTGTGGGGTGGGCTGGCTGTGCTGACAGGATGGCTGGGAGTGTTGTCCTGGCAGTTGTTTGGCTAAGAGTCCCAAGAGTGTCCCTGTGCTTCACACAACATAACCCAGGGTGGTGGTTCTTTGTGGGATCTTGTGTTAGGATGGGGGCATTGCATTCTACCAGGTGGGTTCTGTGGAGTTTGTGTTGGGGGTGTGTGAGGGGAGGTGCTTGTGACTATGGTCAGTGCTGCAAGTCCCCCTTCCCACCCAGCTAGCCAGATTTCCCACCATGGAACGTGCTTGCATTGCAGGGAGTGTAAGTTGTCTCTCAGGATGTCAGTCAGTGGTGTCCTGCTGTTTGTTGGTGCACAGTTGCCAGCAGGGCCTTGTGCTCCCCACAGCAGTAGCCAGTGTCAGCCATCTTGTGAGTCCTTCTCCACTCCCTGTGATGTGCGCATGGTTCATGGTGGTGTTGATGGGACAGTTGTGGGGGGACAATATGTGTGACTGCGACTCCCATGATGCTATTGGCTACACTGACTTGGCCAGCATACACAGAATTCCTTCCTTTGAGTGGTCTTCACTGTGTGTTGGTGTTGTTGTGGTGGCTACATGTGTGGATGTGTTTGTTAGTTCTATTTGTGCCACTGCCTAGCTGTAGTTGTGGTTGTGTTTGTACATGTGTTGGCACAGTTGGATGTGACTTTTTGATGGCATGTGTTGTGTTTATCTGACTGACATACACATTTTGGGATGATTCTGTTCTGGTTGCTGTGTAATTGCTATGAGTGCATGGTTTGACTCTCCCCTTGACAGTGATGTGTGTGTTTTGTGGCAGTATATTGTGTACATTTGTTGTGTACTCACCAGGCTCTGGGATGTCCTCTAGTCCATATACGCTCACTGGCGGAAGGATGGCCCGCACCTTCTCCTCCCAGGGCCTGAGGTATATTGGCTTGGCAGGAGGGCCACTGCCGGTGTATTGGCTGTTGATGTAGTCTTTCTTCAGCATGTCCCGTACCCTCCTGCGCACGTCATACCACCTGTTCTGGATGTCCGTCTTTGTGCGCCGACATGGTGATTGGGCGTTCACCCTGTTGATGATCCTCTCCCACATCTTGGTTTTCTGCGACATGGGGGTCTGTTGGACCAGTGTGCCAAACAGCTGTGGCTCCACCCTGAGGATCTCGTCTACCATGACTTCCAATTCACTATCTAGGAACTTGGGATTCTTCTTGGGGGCATGGTGATGGGTGGTGATGGTGGGTGATGTGTGTGTTGGTGTGCAGGTGAGGGTGTGTGAGTGTGTGTTTTGCTGGGTGTATGTGAGGTAGGTATTTGTTGGTGTGCTGATGGTGTGTGGCTTGTGTGAGGGATGAGCTGTGGGTGTGTGGTTGCTTTCTCTTGGGTGCTGGCAGTGGAATGGCATTTGCAAAGGCTCATGGTAGTGATTTGTGTCCTTTATATAGGTGGAGTTGTGGGTGTGTCTTTGTTCTCTGTCCCCACCCCCCAGTATTTATTGGTTTGGTAATTGCTTGTTTGGCCTTTTTTGGGTGATTTTTCCTTTGTGCTGTTTGTGTATGTTGGAAACGTTCTTGTGACCGAGTCGGAC
Source organism: Calotriton arnoldi (assembly GCA_963921515.1). Taxonomy (NCBI): domain Eukaryota; kingdom Metazoa; phylum Chordata; class Amphibia; order Caudata; family Salamandridae; genus Calotriton; species Calotriton arnoldi. Next base: position 2,878,187 of record CAWUFW010000496.1, on the reverse strand, counting down.
CCTGCATTGGTCTCGTACGGTGTTCTCCGCTTCGTTCACGCTGTGTTTGTGCAGTTTTCTATGCTGCGTACGCGTCGGTCGCGGTGTATTGTGTTGCTTCGCGCTCGGTTTTGTATGCGTGTCGGTCGTACGGCTTGTCCTCCGTCCGACTCGCTCGTGGTTTTCGCGCCTTGCATCGTACTTTGCGGTTTGGAGTTCGCGTGTACGTTTCGGTCGGATTTGTTCCGGTGCGTGTCGGTCGGTTGGATTCGCGTGTTTTTCCGGCCGGATTGCTGTTTTCTGTGCGGCTCGGTCGGTCGACTTAGTTTCGGTACGTGTCGGTCGGATTCTTCGCGCCTTGCATCGTACTTGGCGTGTCGTGCGCCACGGGTACGTGTCGGTCGGTATTTTTTCCGGATCCGAGTCGGTCGGTGCTTTTTCCGGCCCGAATCGGAATCGACCCCTTAGTATAGTAAGTGTATAGGACATATAAGATCAATTACTAGCTGATTTAACACACGCGGGATCATGGTGTATATTTTTATTACAAATAGTGCAGCCAGATCAGCCCAGTAGAAACTTTATTCTTTTTGATATCACATCTGCAGCGTGGTTACTCCTTCCACCACTCCTTTTCAACCAACATCAAATTGAAAGGCTGAGCCACCAACAGCAATATCGCTAGTGTCTGTGTGTCGGCATTTCTCATCTAGTGGCAGGGAGAATAGAGAGAATATGCTGCTCACTAAAATTATACAAAGTATGTCTCTTCGAAAGCAACTCTGGTTTCCAGGTTTGTCAGAAACACCCCCTAGTGGCGAGAATGAAAATAGTGCCCAATGAATTCCTCGCTTTTTGCAGGTGCGCATTCACCAATCGCGAGAACCAGAAAGCTGAGGTCCTTCCCATAAGTAAGTGAGCTCGAAGCATCATAAGTAACAATAATGTGGATAACTCTGGAGGTTAATGTACTTGCTAGAAAGATCTGTGTACATGCTAATCAAAGGTTCAACTTACCATAAAATTGCGCAGAGGATCAATGTGTCTGCTGGAAAGCATGGCATGCAACATGTAAATCACAGATTAAGTTTTTTTATGTAGATAGCTTAGTTGATTACTGTTTTTGTTGCATAGAGCCTTGTGTTACCTGCAGGTCAAAAGTTAAGATCCTTGTAATATAGCTTAGTGAGTTAGGACCCTGCAGCAAGGACCTTCCTGCAAACAAGAAGGCATATATTTAGAACCTCGCTGTTTTATCCTCAATATTTTCAGGTTGCTAAAAGAAAGGTTACTTTGGGTAGTAATAAACACTTATTAGTGAGTGCCATATATAAAGTTATTAGTGAGATAACTAATGGACAGATACATCCGACATTCTAACAATGCATGCAAATTTGTGCATATAACCTTGGCACGGTCAAAAAGCTAACCCCGCCCCTTGTTCCACCTTAGCACCGCCCTTGTGCCTGCCCTAAACTGCGCCCACTGCTCCTTTTGAGGAGTACCTGCACTTATTTTTTTCCATTTATAGCACTGACCTGCATGAGATCCGTTAAACGTGTTGCACAAGTGAGGTTTCTACAATATCTAAGAGGTGCACATATTTATTTTCACCCCTTACATAGCTCAAGAAGACTGGGCAAACCGAAAAGAAACAGTCTTGATAGTACAATGTGGAGGGTCCAATTATGCCGCTCTGCAATACGATCGGAGGTATGTGTTCCCAAAATAGTACCTGGGTCTTCCCTCCTCCTTTTTCCTTCTCCTTTACTATAAGAATTTTTTTTTATTGCACGATTTGTGGTTTATACGTTTTTAAAGTAGACAGCTGTGTATTCTAATTAGAGATATTGGGGCGATTTTAGTGTTAATCCACGTGTTAATGCTCTTCGGTTTACTGTTTCCACGTTTGTCTAACAATGGAAGCAGCAATGGTACTAGATAACCCTTGACGTAAATCATGTAGAAAATGCGGACCCTGTTGAATCCTTTGTATAACATAGGAATCAGGTGACAGTATTCATTGTGGATTTCGATTTTTTTGGTCTACAGAATTAACGTACTGAAATCATGTATGGATTAAGAGTATTTGATAGACAAATCTTCCTTTAGGAATTGAGGACAAAGACTTGATTGCTTTGAGGGTAAGTAAATGAAACTGGTTAACCCGTATGGTAACACTATTGAAGTCTGGGTCTGGGACGCTTAGTCAGGTGTTCTTGCACAATACCACTTACTCTCGAATAGCTCTAATTTCCCCCGATTTTGGCGCTTGTCTTAGGTGGGTCGGTTTTTACTCTCTTGAAATATCAAGACATAAGTATATTACCGAATCGCAATATGTGCACACCGCTTGTCAGAATTATCTGAACCCTCCCAAATGATGGGTTGGTGGGTAAGGATGTAGGGTTTTCTGTTTGTTTCTGAACTTTTGAATGATATGGCATATTTCTATCTATGTCAAATAACCAATATGAAGCACTTGTTCAAACAGTTTGACTTACATTGTACTTATGTGTGTAGGGATGAAATGTAAACAATACTGTTTGAATGAAAATGTAATGTAAGTCATGTTTGTATATGTTTGTAGCCCTGAAAATCCCGTAACCGGGCGAAATGCGTCGGCTGCGCAGAATTGTTTTCTTCAGTCAGAAGATCTTGAATAAAGAATTGCAAAAATTAAGAAAATCACCTCTCGATTCGTCTATTTGGGATTGTATAGCACATTGCTGTTACTCAAGTTTTTGCTTGAAGTTCCCTCTCTATTGTGTTTTAAGAAATCCTTAGTATTAATGGTTTAAATTGGTGGCTAGCCATTTCAGGTGGGCAACAATCAATTTTGTACTCAAACAATCATAACACACGTGGTAGTGCGACAAACGGGTCCCCTCGCCGCCATTACTTGCTTAGTCCCTAATGCACATTTTGTTAAATACACAAATGCATTGTCAGCGTCATTACCAAAACACACACAGGGGGATTGAGGTTGTTAACTACAGCCCTCAGGACCTGGGCAGCACCCTTTATTAATTCCCTGATGTCACTTGGATTAAACCATTAATCTTAACATAATGGGGAAATAAGTGCCTGATATGGAACCTTCCAGTATTGTGCAAGTGTGATAGTACAGTACTCTCGGTTGACAGTACTTAATTTCTACAAAAATAAGTGCCAGGGCCCAAGGTACTATTTAGGATGCCACTGCAGCTTGCACCCCCCGCTGCCCCTATCAGTGCTGCAAAAATGGCACTACTAGTGACACTACCAGTGGCCTGGGCACGGTTCACTGATAGAATATCGATGGTAAAAACATTGATGGTAAAAATATCGACAAAAAAATATAGATAGTAAAAATATCGACTCCCTATACTTAAACAGGTAAGTACAAAAATATCGAATCAAAAATATCGAAGTTAAAAATATAGATTTTAAAAATATCAATTAAAATAAAACAATATATATTAAAAATATAAAATATTAATATTATCTTTAACAAAAGAAATTACATTTAATATACATTTTAACTAAATATAAAAATGTAACTTAATTTAAAAAATATAAACACAAACATAATTTATACATATACATATATTCACTTTGAAATAATTTATTAACTATTATCTTTATTTAATTTTTACACTTTTAAATTATATAAAAATAAAATGTATACATATATCAATAATTTAAAATTTTTAAAAAACCATTCTATAATTAATTAAAACTTTAAACTATTAAAACAACATTTAAATGTACATTTCGCAACACAATAAATACAACAGTAGGGAAAATGATAGCTAAACAATTAAATGTACTATTCCAACTGCACTAAGTGCAACAGTAGGGAAAGTGTTGGATAGCGGAGGGGTAAAATTTACTATTCCCACTCCATTGAGTGCAAAAGTAGGGTAAATGTTGGATAGTAGAAGAATCAAATTTACTATTCCAACTCCAGTGAGTGCAACAGTAGGAAAAGTATTGGATAGCGGAGGGGTAAAAATTACTATTCCCACTCCAGTGAGTGCAACAGTAGGGAAAGCATTGGATAGCGGAGGGGTAAAAATTACTATTCACACTCCAGTTAGTGCAACTGTAGGGAAAGTGCTGGGTAGCGGAAGGGTAAAAAATGCTATTCCCACTCCAGTGAGTGCAACAGTAGGGAAAGTATTGGATAGCGGAGGGGTAAAAATTACTATTCCCACTCCAGTGAGTGCAACAGTATGGAAAGTGCTGGATAGCGGAGGGGTAAAAATTACTATTCCCACTCCAGTGAGTGCAACAGTAGGGAAAGTGCTGGATAGCGGAAGGGTAAAAATGTACTATTCCCACTCCAGTGAGTGCAACAGTAGGGAAAGTATTGGATAGCGGAGGGGTAAAAATTACTATTCCCATTCCAATGAGTGCTACAGTAGGGAAAATTTTGGATAGCGGAGGGGTAAAAATTACTATTCCCACTCCAGTGAGTGCAAAAGTAAGAAAAGTATTGGATAGCAGAGAAACAAAAATTACTAATAACATTTAAACATTTAAAAAAAATTAAATCTTAAAAATAAATAAACAATACTTTAAAAATATACAATTAAATATATTAAACATATAAAAAGAACACATATTATAATGTTAATTACCTATAACAAAAACCTACAAATATGATATAAAAAAATAAATACATTTATGAACAATATTTATTTTAAAGGAATAAATATTCACAAACAAATTATTTAAAACATAAATGTATTTATTGTATTTCCTACCCTATAGCACCACACCAATAAAAAAAAGACCAACATTTTTATTGAAATTTATTAACATAGGCTGAATGACGGGGGGTGTTATTCTGGTCCTTGTTGCTCCCATGTGACATGTCTAACATTGATCTGTGCAATATCTCTAACTGTGATTTATTGGTACAATTGTGTATTGTATGGTATCACGAGCGTTGTTAATGAAAAGATTTTCAAAAAAAATTATTAACATAATTAACATAATTATTAATGAATTTTAAATATATTAATAAAAAAAGATAATAAATATTCATTGAGTACACATTCTTTAACACTATAAATCCACAACACACACCTAAAATTAATTACACAATTACGATTATTAATTACTAATTAATTTAAATTAATTAAAACATAATTAATAATTCATTAATAAAAAATAAATTACTTCCCACCCTTCACACCATTTATACCTATAAACACCACAACACACACCTAAAATAATTACACAATTCTCATAATTAATTACTAATTAACTAATTTAAATTAATTAATAATTCATCAATAAAAATAAATTACTTCCCACCCTTCCCACCATTTACACCTATAAACACCACAACACACACCTAAAATTAATTACACAATTACCATCGTTAATTACTAATTAATTAATTAATTAAAATTAACAGCTTATTAATAATTCATCGATAAAAAATAAATTACTTCCCACCCTATTCCCCTATAAACCCACAACCCGCTACGGAACTAAAAACGCAACATTCAATAAAAAAAATTTAATAACTACTATAGATAATCAATAAAATGTATATAATTAAATTACTTCCCACCCTATTCCCCTATAAACCCACAACCCCTACGGAACTAAAAACGCAAAATTCAATTACAATTTTTTTATTAACTAATAAAATTTTAACACAGATATTAAAAATACAAACAATTCTTATACAAAAACAAACATCACACACATAAAATATATACTAAAATACATAACATTAATAAAAATAGATATTTTTAACAACTATATTTTTACAAACTATATTAAACTCTTCGATATTCTTTTAATCGATATTACTTACCTAAAATCGATATTCTTGACCACGAGGATGTTACTGTCGATATTCTTGACCCACGATATTTTTACAAACGATATTTGTGCAATTCGATATTTTTACCTCGATATTCTTTCTCTGCACCCCTGGGCACAATGCTATTATTATTTAGCGTATATGGAATTGCTAAACTGAAGTGTTCTGCTGAAAATAGGCAAACAGCGCCACCATGTGCTTTACTATCAGCAAAAAAGTGCCATTGTTACGGATTAAGGGCTGGTGCCGAGCTCCGGAAAAGACCGGCACAAATTAAGCACTGTCGGTTGGTAACCGGTCTGTACATGAGGGAGGCTTGCACTCCTGCCAACTACGCTGTACCTATTCTATGTGTGCAGGTGGTTTGCAGTGCTGTTATCACAAATGTACCTGATTTGTGCACATGGTGGACTTGCACTGCTACTGCTGTGCCAGTTTTGTGCGTGTGGGTGACGTGCTACTGCTCTCATGTGCTGCCTGTTCTAGGGTCAAGGAGGGCTTGCACTCCTGCTGACTATGATACACTTATTCTGTGTATGCTGGGCGGCTCCCGCTGCTGCTCTCAGTTGTTACCTGTTCTATGCTCATGAGATTTGCACTGCTGCCAAATATGCTGCACCTATTCTGTGTGTGCATGTTACTTGTGCTGCTGCTGTCACAAGCGTGCCTGATTTGTGCACAAGGTAGGCTTGCACTTCTACTTCTGAGCAGTATCAGTTCTGTGTGTGACTTGTGCTGCTGCTGTCAGCATTCTTAATGTGTGAAGAATGGAGGCTTGCAATGCCACTGTGCCAGTGTGTGGCTTGCTCTGCTTCTGTCAGCGTGCTTGATTTGTGTGTGAGGGAGGCTTGCACTGCTGATTCTGTGCTGTACTTGTTCATTGTGAGACAAGTTTGCACTGCTCCTGTCTGTGCCTCTCTTATTCTGAATGTGATGGTAACTTGCATTGTTACTGTCACTAGTGTGTCACCTCATGTGCACGAAGAAACCGTGTCATGCTGCTGCCAATGCTGTACTTCTGTGGTTTAACTTGCACTACTGTTGTTAGAACTGTACCCGATATGTGCCAGGGCGTGGCAAGAGAGCAATGTACCATCAAGCAAGGGAAATGGGCCTCATCACCTGTTTTGGTGGTGAAAATAGCCACATTTGTGGTGCAGTGGACCCCTCCGCCCGCTGCACCTGTTGCACTTCGCCACTGATCTTTACGCGAGGGATACTTGAACTGCTGCTGTCAGAGTTTTGTCTATTCTGTGAGTGAGGGAAGTTTAAAGATCGTGGCTAGATAGGAACTGGGTTCTACTTGTAGTCCTACTTGACCACGTTGTGTGATCTTGCACTTATCGAATCATCTCGTGCAGAAAAATTAAATGAGCAGGGCTAAATGGCTAAAAATAAACCATAAGAAATCTTAAAGCCTTGCAAAAATGTTGAAGCCCAACCGGGGTATGCTTTTCGCCATGTTTCCGCTATATAAACAACGCAAATGCATAAATGAATGAAGTATGTCGTGGTAATAAACAAATGTAGAAACACGAGCCCGGGCGTCCCATTCAATAGGTCTTGGAAGTTCTGTTGGTTGACTTTGACAGCTCGTAAATAAAAAAAACTACACCTCCCAGCGCTCTGTTCTGACTTGGACCCTGATCCATTGCGTCGGGCGTCGATTGGATTTCCTGATACATTGCCCTATTGCCCTGAAACTAAAGTCCAGGCTGCTGCTGGGGAACTCGCACTACCGCCAAACTGTCTGCTCTACGAGCAGCCAAGTTCTTAAGGAGGGTCTTGATCCCTACTTACAGAGTCTCCATGGCTCCAGTGAGCATGGGGGTCGCGCCCTCCTCCAAGTGCCTGTTTGATGACCCTGTGCGGGTCTCGGTGAGTGGCCTCTCGCCGCTGCAGGAGGTCACACTCAGGGCTTCTCTCACTGATGAGACAGGGGTGCCTTTCCGATCCTCCGCCCAGTATAGGGCGGATAGCAGCGGGGAGCTGGACCTGACTACCTCCCCAGCCCTGGGGGGCAGTTACACGGGGGTGGAGCCCATGGGACTGGTGTGGTCGCTGCTTCCAGAGACCCCACACAGGCGCCTGGTGAAGAGAGACGTCCTGACCCCCGTCTCCGTGGACTTTGAGGTGTACGAGGGTCACGACCCCCCTGGTCAGCTCCTTGCCCAGGTCACCAACGAGCGAAGTTTCCTGCGAGAGGGGGTGCAGAGGATCCCCGTGCGTGATGGCAAGATTAGGGCCACCCTCTTTGTGCCCCCTGGTGAGTGTGTGTACTGCCGACATCACTAAACTGCGAGAGGTGATGTGCAAACATTCAATAACGTGTCAACTTGAGGAACATCGCGCTATAGTTTTCTAGCTCCTTGCATGAATAGCTCAGCCACTGCAGGTTGTTTCTTTGCATTCTGTGATTTGTAGTACTCAGTGCTTTATATGAGCCGGTACTGTCCGGTACGGAGTACCGGCACTTGTTTATTTTGAGAGGGAGAGTACAGGCACTTCTCAAGAGTGACGTAATACTTCAATTGGAGAGTACTGGCGCTTCTATTTTACCATTTCAAGCACTGATACTACTAGTACTTCTCACTTTATAAAATTAGGACTGAAAGTCCCAGAATGCAATGAAACCAACTGGCTGCATGAGCTACCCACACATGATCTGGACCTGGATAAATTGAGATCGCTGCTAATATAGTTAATAATTGCCGCCCTATGTGTTGTCTCTTCTCATTTTTGCCCAGACGTAATTCTACCGCCTCCCCAGCGGCGTGTTTATGGAGTGCACTTTTAACACCCAAGGACGTTTAAAGGCAGGTTGATGTTAATGTTATCAAGTGAGTAGTACTCATTTTATTGAGCTAGAAAGGCTCAGTGAACGCGCCGGGATTCCAACCTGTGACCAGACATAGAGAGTATATGCGGAATTAATGAATATTGTTTACACTGACCACCTCTAGCGTACCAGAGCCTCATCTAGTACTAGTGAGACAGTGCTACACTCATGTGGTTTAGTTTAACCGCCTAGTGAATTCTGGGTGTTGTAGTCCTGCTGAACTGGTGGGAAAGTAAATCAGTGAAGGGCAGTGCAAAAAGACTGACTGTTACAGCAGCTATGGGATTGTCATTCTACTTCCCACAAAAGTGTAGTACGGCAATATACACCACATAACATGGAGCACTGTGGCCCGTGGTGAACACTTAGGGCGATCAGATAGCTGTGACCTCTCTGGTTTTCTGTTGCCGTTTACAATGGTTAGTGATTTGTTATCAAGCTTTGTCTGCTTCTACTCTAGATTATCAACCTTCTTGTGTACACGAGTGGACAACTCAGTGGGTTTGAGGCCAGTTGTCTGAGAATCCTCAATAATGCGTTTTCACAACGGCGATACTGTAATCTATAACAGCCCACAGATCCACCACTCAAAATGAACTGGAGAACTGGAGGGGGGGTTAAGAAGTTAGTCTCTTGGGAACACCATAGCCTACAGGGAGATAGGATGTCAGGACTCAGGGGGCTGCTGGGGCTGACTGGCTCTGTGATATTGTGTCAACTTGTTTTCTCATTGCCTTTTCACACAAACCTTGTTCTTTTCTGTCAATCTTTTACCTGGGTTTAGTCAAGTTGGTTCAAGTGTGCAAATAACGTGTGACAGTTCAGTCTAGTGCAGACTTAGCTCTTTAATAATAAGATTGCACTTCTCTCCTGAGCTCCTTCGATCCGTTGCTACACTTGATCTTTCTAAAGGCAATATTAAGTGGTCGGCAGTGTTTACTGGCAGAGCGCCTTGATTGACAGGCTTTGGGTGAAGGGGAGGGTCTGTTTTCAGTGGGTCGGGCACATCGGTCAATCTCTAGCTAATGCTTGGCATGATGTTTAGACGACACAATTTTATCAGTGCCCAAATATCCCTACAAATAATTTCTTATGTTCATAGAAGCAAAGCAGGCTGGCATAGAGGATTTGTTTATTTAAATATTTGTTTATTTAGGTGTTTTTATAAAACTCTGAATATCATCTTGCTATAATTTCGAAGATATGCTGATATATACAAAATGTACAGTAAAACGCAGATCTGAAACATACGAAGCATTGGCAAAGCCAGTATGTCTTGCCTTTTGGCTTTGCTAGCGCAGACCTCTCGGCTTTGCTTATGGCGTTTAGATTCAGAAAAAGTTTTCAAAAATGGTTGTTGACACTGTTGAAAAGCATCAGTAAAACAACAGTGAGACAATGCAAGCGAACCCAAACGTCAGGACGTCTTATAGATAATAGCCGCGCTCTACAAATGCAGTTCCATTGCAACTTGATTTAGGCATACATGCACGTGTCATCACTTATGCTTGCACCCATGTCTTGATGCCCCAGTCCATTTGTTCTTTGTTTTTGTTAATGCCCTTGCTGACTGATCCACTGGAACAAACTGCCCTCGAATGGCGAGGCCCTCTTAGGACAAAACTGGTCTTATGTTGTTTGTGTTCCAGTTCAGAGAAGACCTAACTTTGTCAATTTGGGCTGGACTGCTTCAATTGGAGCAGGAGCAATACTGATCAGAACATTGGAATGTTGAGCGCTCCATTGAAAACAATGGAGTGCTCTGGGCTTCTAATGGCTGGTAGAAGCATGGAGCATCAACATTCCAATGTTTAACAAAGGCTTTACGGAGCCCGAGGAGATTTCAACCCCCTTGGGCTCCGCAAGGCTTTTTTTTTTTTTTTTTTTTACAAATTAGAACATTCTGCCCTCTAGAGACGGAATGTTCTAATAGCCTTAGAGCCCTCTGCGGGCTCTATCGGCCATTAAAGGCCCGAGCCGAACGCTGAAGCGGGCCTCTAATGGCCGGTAGATGCCTAAGGCTATATTAACATACGACTAGGTCTAATATGAGTTGGCACAGTGGGCAAAAAGAATGATGTGTTGGGATGTTGCCCCGAGTGATTGCCAGTGGTTAGACCAATTGAAAGCATTCTTCCAATCACTTTTTGTGTGTTGTTTGTTTTTATTTACCATTTCAAGACATCGAAGGTCCATCTTGAAATTGGAAGAATTCATAAATTTCTTCTAGTTCGGGCTGGACTGTTCCCATTGGAGCAGGGTCAAGACTGATTTGCAAAGAGCTGGGTCCAAACTGAGGTGGCATGGTGTGCAAAATAAGATGGGTTGGGATGCTGCAGAGTAATTACCAGTGGCTGAGATTAATTCAAGCATTCCATTGATCATTTTTTGTATACTTCAGTATGTTGCCGGAAGTAGGGGTGCTGCAGCATTGTTCAAAATAACCATGCTAAAGTTTAGAAGATGAATGGGCAATAAAGATGCCTTTTTTTCTGTTCATATTTGCTGGGCTTCAATATTTATTTATTTGAAAAGTTTTATATAGCGCTGGCTAGACCCAGAGGTATCAGAGAGCTTTACATGAGGTAGGACATTGTTTCAGAACATTGTTACATAGTTACATAAGTTTCTGTAGCGTCGCATAACATAGAAAGGGAAAACAGTATAACATAGTTACATGAGATTATTAAGTATAAAGTACTTCAGGGGACACAGAAAGGTCGGGCTGGAAAGGGGAGGCAGATAAAGAATCACGGAGGGAGGAGGCAGGGGAGGGAAAAAGAGACACAACGGGGAGACGAGGAAAACAATGTCAGAGGTCCGGCTGGGTAGGTAATGGCCGAGGGGTGAACCAGAGCCAAACTCCTCTATAGCTGCATAGGACAGCTCCACCGGGCATCGGCCAAGGTTGCTCGGGCACCGCAGTACGTACAGACAATTAAGGTTTCCGCCTGGGGGGTCAGGCATGGTGAAATGGATAATTTTGGCTGACAGAGATTGGCTAAGTTTGTAGGGTCAACCAAAATCACTCAGAAGTCCGCAAGAGGTTTATGCACAAGGCTGAAGAAGAATCCCGCAGCGTTCTCCCCGTTCTTCTATTAAACAATGTCGGGCAGTGGGCGCCATGTTGCGGTCAGGCAGGGTACTACCGTCCCATCTGGAGCAGCCGGTATCGCTCTCCATGCCTCCGGTAGCGCTCTTTCTTATTGCGCTAATCTCCCTCACACTAATGTTTGCCAGTTTCACTGATGGGCTACCTACGAGCTGCCAATGGGCCCCGAGTTCCTTCACTCGGATCAGGTCTCCCGCACCCAGCACGCCTCACTCACCGGACTTTTGTAGAGCCACCGCTTCCCCGTGTGGTGCCGGTTCCAGCCGCCCTCTCCGCCACTCTGCTGAGGCAGCCATGTCGAATTCGGGATCTCTGAAGGAAGGACCCTTCTTCCGGGCTGTTTTAAGAATGAGGCGCCGCCATGTTGTGTCAACTCACTCGGACTGGAAACTCGGCGTAGGTGCCGGAGGCTGACGCAGCACTTCGGATACCGCAGTGAGGGTCAACACGCTGTCTCTGCTCTCGCCACCGCCTGTGACGCCGTCGCGATGCTCCGCCGTGCCGGGATCGCGCCAGAGGGGTGGATAGGGTGCCAACCTGCCTCTGCGGCAATGCGAAGCCTCGGGCCGCGCCACACCAACCTATGGATAGGGTAGGGGGGGTGCGCTACCGGGCGCCCAAGTGGAGACCAGCGGCCTCGTGGCTCACATCTCCCGGCCTCCAGGAGCGGTCTTGTAGTCCACCGGGCGCCATCTTAGCTCACTTTCTCTCGGGGACATCGCAGCTCATAACTCGGCTGATAAGGATCACAGAAAGGCGGTTTAAGTGTCTGTGTAATCCGCCAGCATTCCGATTATTGGACTAGTGATTCCGGTGGGAAAATGTCAGGCAATACCTTCTGGCAAATGACTATTCTTTTAACAAGGATATTGGTGTATATTTTCCCTAAATACGTAAGCTGATGATTTTGTGAAGTGAACTATGTTGCAATCTTGCAGAGGTAGAGAAGTTTTCATTTTTTTTCTAAAACATAATAATGTTTAAATACCTGTAAATCAACTGTACAAATGTTTCAGGCTATATCAGCAGTTCAGAAACCACAAAGGAAGCACATTTTTTTGTCATTCTAAAGTGTGATGGAAACAAAGATTTTAATAGGATCAAAATAAATCAAGACATACCTATTTCCTGAAACACAGTTTCCCCACATTATCGTTTGTGTTTTTCTCAGTAAGAAACTGGATGTCTGAGGAAATTTATTTGCTATTTCAATGGAAAATATGTGGTTTGTAAATGATACTGCGCTGCCATGCATTAGTGATATATTTGCACCACCTGCTACATACTACACCCTTACATTTTGTACACTTGCTGTGTGTGTGACAATTGGAATTTAAACAATCCCTCTGACTTCAGTGATGTAACATTGAAGGCCTCACCCCCAGTTCTGAAAAGTGTTCCAGCACCACTGACCACAATTCATTACTGGAAGTCTTAACATTTTTTTTTAAGCTGAATTCTTCAAAAACTGATATATTGATCACTAGAAACGATGAATAGAAAAAGCAGCCTTCCTTCTGATCCGACATTATGTGCCCCTGTCCAAGGCGCTCTAAGGTAGTACATATTCAGGGCTTGTATCTAGAAGCCAATGTCACTTTAGGGCATCATGTCTCCAGGGTATCCAGCTTGTTTTTGCTAATTGAAAGTGGTAAAAAAGATCTTGCCTTACCTTGATAACAACTACCATCTTCCTGCTATTCAAGCATTGGGTCAGTCCTGTGTAGATTATATAAATGCCAAAAGATACAAAAACACACTCCCTCTAAACCTATATTTCTTTGTTATTGGCTCTCATAAGCTCAAAAGCGGGGCATTGGAAATATTCTTCTCCACACAAAAATTGTTTACTGTTCTTTCATATTTATATTTTTTTCTCCTTTTTTACTTATATATCACACTTTACATATAGTCATTCCATTTCTTTTTTTACAATACTTTGTATATACATTGCTGTAAGTATCATTATTGTATAAAAACTAGTACAATCGATGTATTACATCTAATCTCAGCGACTGTATACCAACAGCTAAGATTGTGCAAAAAAAAAACAATGGACAGTCCCCCACACACTCACACCTCTCTCATCTACAATCAAATCCCTCACACACTACACACTGTCACTCCACATCCCAGATCAACACTGCATGCACAGATGGAAAAACGGGGTGATGGCATCAACCCTCGATTGCTGTGCTGGTAGCTGGGGTGTCACACTCTCTGGCCGACGTACGTTTCAATGGACTAAATAATTGATCTCCATCTTCTTCAGGACCTATTATTTTATAATTTATAATGGGTGAAGGAAGGGGGAATCTAAAGAAAAGAAGGAAAAGGAAAAAAATATATATTGGGAGAAGAGAATTTTAAATTTAAAATTTTTAAATTTTCTACATACAAACCCGGGGGATATCTTACATTTCTCCATTTGTCTACTTTAAAAACAAGAGAATGATCCTCATCAAGAAACGTGCCATAAAACCATCACCTCTAGTGCAAACATTACAAAACAAATGCAGAAAAGTTTTTCTTAAAACACCTTCATGCATGACCAAGATTTAAAAAGAAAGGTGGAATTCTCAAAGATTCTCTGCTACTCACCAATCAGAGAATATTTGATGGCTTACGCCCTCAAATAAGGGGCATGTATATTAAGTCAGCTATGAAACATTCACCACGAAATGAACGAAAGAAAGCAAAGTCATGTTGGATAGTGTGGATCCCATATTTAGGACTCCCTCCATCCATAGTTCAGAGTCTTCACCCAGTGATGCATTATGCTCAAGCACCTAACTATAGTATAGAGAGTTACCTGTAGCTGCTTTATCTGTCACCCTGCTAAAAACACTCCATCCGGGGTGTTGGGAACGTGCATAGCGTTCACATAATGTGATTTTGTCGATACAAAACCAGGCTCCTCAAGGTAAGTTTCTTCAAATATCTAAGATATATATATATATATAATAAAACAAACGGTAAGGCTTCTCTTATGTTTAGCATGTCTCCTTAGTATGGTAATAGTAATAGTAGTAGTATAAGGTGACAGTAAATGATTATATATCATTTACCTTTAATGCGGATCCTCTATATTTCCACAGTAGTACAATAAGCGGCCACTGCCCTACTAGAGATCCTGGCTTTCAATGCCAGATACTATGAAATTCTTGTTAGTATTATCCTGCAAATTAAAAGGAGGCAATAATATCAATATATGGACCTTAGTCTAATTAGCAACACAGAACCACGATGTATTTGAATGTGAATCGCGTACCTTTCGCTTGCTACTCCTTATGGGACATGATTATCCCTGCTGCAGCGAGCTTGCTGTGTATGGGCAATAATCACTTGTTTGTATGTTTATTGATTGTCCATTTTGAGTCTATGCGGTCCGTGTTCTACAAAAAAGAGAGAGGACACACAATAGTTTAACGGCCCTCCTAAAGAAGGCAAGGAAATACTATTCACCTATGGCTGCACTTCACTTAATACACCTTCCACCCCAAGTTTTTTTCCGGTTGTAAAATATCTGCTCGTAACATACGTACTACTGTTCCCAACTACATTGGCGGGCATGTCGGTACCACTACCCCATCTATGCCACAAAATACATAATCCTTAGGCTAGAACTAGCACTGGGAATACTTGTATCTTTTCAGTGTCTTTCATATCTATGGTACTCACCCGCTGCGGTGCTCCGCTTTAACCGACAATTCCTGCTTCTACTCCGATGGGCGAAATCTGTATCTAGTGGTGACGGGCGTCTTTTATATCACATGTTGTTTATCTCTCCCGACCCGATTGTCCAAGTATAGCCTCAGCCATGATGAGACAGCAGTACTTAGCAAAGGGTTATCCTTTGTGCCGAGTACTTATTGTGACAAGTTTAAGCTCAATCAAGACATTTATGCTTTCTTCAGAAAGATACGTTTGAAATTTTTTTTTCTCACAAAGTGAAGATGGCAACCTCTCAGGGTGTAAACCTAAATCAACATTCACACCCACCTTGGAGATGGTAGGCCCAGAGATGGCAATTTTTGAAAAATCAGTATTAAATGAAATTCAAAAAATCACGAAATATACTTACAGTAGCAGACCTAATCTGTCACAATCTGAGAGAGCTGCATTATTGGGACTTCAGAATATGCCTGACCTCACGATAAAACCTTGTGAGAAGGGAGGGGGCATAGTCCTTATGGACACGCAAGGATATGATGAAAAAATGTTTCAAATGCTGGCAGTACCAGATCATTACAGACCTATAGGATTAGGGGCTATAACTAAATTGCAGGATCAGATAAGTACCATCACAAAAAAAGCCTTTGAGGATAACATCATTTGTGCTAAAGAGTACCAGTTTCTAAACAAATCTAATTCAGTTATGCCGGCCATGTATGGAGTACCAAAAACGCACAAAAGTACAATCGATCCGCCACTGTGTCCCATAGTATCATCTATAAATTCTTCTACAGAACCCCTGTCTAAGTACATTGATACATTCTTGTGCCCTTTAACAACTGAGTACCAGTCATACATCAGAGATACTGGTGACATTATTAGAAAACTAGAACATGCACCATATAATCCCGAACGTGAGATTTTAGTGACATTAGATATTGAGGCGCTTTATACGAACATACCTCAACAACGGGCCATAGAGGCAGTAGCGACCCTTCTATGTAGGACACCAGGAGACAGGCCGGATCAATTTATTCTAGAATGCTTGGAAGTTGTATTGAAAAACAACTACTTAGATTATAAAGGTAAGTTGTACCACCAAATTAAGGGGACCAGTATGGGCGCATCTTGTGCCCCAAGTGTGGCAAATATATACATGGGCGAGTATGAATTGAAGCACGTTTTTAACGAACTGGCCCCGTTCTATGAGAATGTCAATAGGTGGCACAGGTTTATTGACGATATTTTTTTCATTTGGCGAGGAGATGAAACAACCCTGACAGTTTTTATCGCATGGCTTAATGCAAGTGACGATAATTTGAGGTTTACAGCTCACCACAGCACTAAGTCAGTAGAGTTCTTAGACATTGTGATTAGTGGTCAAGCTGGTAAAATCCAGGTGAAAATTTTCCGTAAACCCACGGCAAAAAATACAATCCTAACACATGACAGTTACCATCCAAACTGCCAGAAAGACTCTATTCCGTTTGGAGAATTTTTAAGGATCAGACGTAATTGTTCAGACATAAAAGACTATGACAAACATGGGGAAGAGTTGAAACAAAGACTCTTACAGAGAGGATACCCAAAACGCCTGATTAGGACAGCTTACAAAAGGGCACGCTATTATAATCGCGATGCTTTGCTCTCAGGTAGTACTCGCCCCAAGAAAGAGAATCTAGTGTGTGTTATAAATCACTCGCCTTTGAATTTTAAATTTAAAAAAGTGTTGGATGAAAACTGGCACATATTAAATATCAGTGACGATCAAGAAGCACTACAAAAACCCATTGTAGCCTACCGCAGAAATAGGAACATCAAAGACAAATTGGTGCATACGAGGGACAGACTGATCCCTAACGAGAGACAAACAACCATCACAGGTCCCCCTATCAAGGGGAACCACAGATGTGGAACATGCATGGCATGTGACACTGCTGTGGTTACCCAATTTTGGGAATATGGAGGAAAGAAAGGTAAATTAAGAGATTTTACCAACTGTAGGAGTTACAATTTGGTTTATCTCATCCTCTGTCCCTGCAATAAGGGCTATGTAGGTGAAACAAGTCGTGAGTTTAGAACTCGGTACAGTGAACATAGATCGGCGATTAAAACTCGCAAATTAACATCCCCCATGGTCCAACACTGCATTGAGTTTAATCACAAAGAAAGTGAGCTTAGATGGTTAATACTGGAAAAAGTGAAAGGTATACCTGGAAAAGACATTAATGAAGTACGCAAATGTCGAGAGACCTTTTGGATTTTTACTCTTGACTCCGTTAAAGAGGGTCTCAACGAGGAGATAGTTTGGCAGGTAACCTGATATCTGTCTATAACTAATAGAGAGTTTTACAGGACTGTGCTTCCAATCATATTAGAGGCCATGACACGAACACACGATGGACATTACAGGAGCCACATATGGTAAAAGATACTTGAGGCAGAATGAGTATTTCTCTGGGACCATGGGCATTATAATCGTTATGAATGTACATCTCTTTTTCCCTGGCAGTTACCTCCACTATAATTAATATAATTATTTCGTTAAGAACAGATATACACCGACATATTTATGTTTCTTATTAGCCGTTTAGACGGCACTTTCATTACGTAGCAATTTTAATAATAAGGCACTTTGCGAACCAATACAACTTACTGTTTTATTGTGTTAAAAGCTGAGGTTAACTTCATGTGGGATTCATATAGCAATAATCCCAATCCAAAATGGCCCCCGAGAATAATACTGTGTAGATTCTTACTTTTGCATTGACGCGCAATCTGTGATAATATTTGAAAATTAATATGGATGTAGATTAAATCAATTCGCACCATTTTTTAGACTTAGTCAATTCAGACATCGATTAGCTATTATCAATACGCTACAAAAGGCAATACCTAATGGGATAAGGGACACTAGTCCAACATGGCGCCAGTGATCAAGTGAGCAAAGATCTCACACACGTACAGAGAGCGTCAACAGTGACGTTCCTTCCGGAACTAGACCAACTGCCATTTAGCGTTTGGGTGCGAATCGGGTCGGGAGAGATAAACAACATGAGATATAAAAGACGCCCGTCACCACTAGATACAGATTTCGCCCATCGGAGTAGAAGCAAATCTTGTCGGTTAAAGCGGAGCACCGCAGCGGGTGAGTACCATAGATATGAAAGACACTGAAAAGATACAAGTATTCCCAGTGCTAGTTCTAGCCTAAGGATTATGTATTTTGTGGCATGGATGGGGTAGTGGTACCGACATGCCCGCCAATGTAGTTGGGAACAGTAGTACGTATGTTACGAGCAGATATTTTACAACCGGAAAAAAACTTGGGGTGGAAGGTATATTACGTGAAGTGCAGCCATAGGTGAATAGTATTTCCTTGCCTTCTTTAGGAGGGCTGTTAAACTATCGTGTGTCCTCTCTCTTTTTTGTAGAACACGGACCGCATAGACTCAAAATGGACAATCAATAAACATACAAACAAGTGATTATTGCCCATACACAGCAAGCTCGCTACAGCAGGGATAATCATGTCCCATAAGGAGTAGCAAGCGAAAGGTACGCGATTCACATTCAAATACATCGTGGTTCTGTGTTGCTAATTAGACTAAGGTCCATATATTGATATTATTGCCTCCTTTTAATTTGCAGGATAATACTAACAAGAATTTCATAGTATCTGGCATTGAAAGCCAGGATCTCTAGTAGGGCAGTGGCCGCTTATTGTACTACTGTGGAAATATAGAGGATCCGCATTAAAGGTAAATGATATATAATCATTTACTGTCACCTTATACTACTACTACTACTATTACCATACTAAGGAGACATGCTAAACATAAGAGAAGCCTTACTGTTTGTTTTATTATATATATCTTAGATATTTGAAGAAACTTACCTTGAGGAGCCTGGTTTTGTATCGACAAAATCACATTATGTGAACGCTATGCACGTTCCCAACACCCCGGATGGAGTGTTTTTAGCAGGGTGACAGATAAAGCAGCTACAGGTAACTCTCTATACTATAGTTAGGTGCTTGAGCATAATGCATCACTGGGTGAAGACTCTGAACTATGGATGGAGGGAGTCCTAAATATGGGATCCACACTATCCAACATGACTTTGCTTTCTTTCGTTCATTTCGTGGTGAATGTTTCATAGCTGACTTAATATACATGCCCCTTATTTGAGGGGCGTAAGCCATCAAATATTCTCTGATTGGTGAGTAGCAGAGAATCTTTGAGAATTCCACCTTTCTTTTTAAATCTTGGTCATGCATGAAGGTGTTTTAAGAAAAACGTTTCTGCATTTGTTTTGTATTGTTTGCACTAGAGGTGATGGTTTTATGGCACGTTTCTTGATGAGGATCATTCTCTTGTTTTTAAAGTAGACAAATGGAGAAATGTAAGATATCCCCCGGGTTTGTATGTAGAAAATTAAAAAATTTAAAATTCTCGTCTCCCAATATAATTTTTTTCCTTTTCCTTCTTTTCCTTAGATTCCCCCTTCCTTCACCCATTATAAATTATAAAATAATAGGTCCTGAAGAAGATGGAGATCAATAATTTAGTCCACTGAAACGTACGTCGGCCAGAGAGTGTGACACCCCAGCTACCAGCACAGCAATCGAGGGTTGATGCCATCACCACGTTTTTCCATCTGTGCATGCAGTGTTGATCTGGGATGTGGAGTGACAGTGTGTAGTGTGTGAAGGGATTTGATTGTAGATGAGAGAGGTGTGAGTGTGTGGGGGACTGTCCATTGTTTTTTTTTTGCACAATCTTAGCTGTTGGTATACAGTCGCTGAGATTAGATGTAATACATCGATTGTACTAGTTTTTATACAATAATGATACTTACAGCAATGTATATACAAAGTATTGTAAAAAAGAAATGAAATGACTATATGTAAAGTGTGATATATAAGTAAAAAAGGAAAAAAATAAAATATGAAAGAAGAGTAAACAATTTTTGTGTGGAGAAGAATATTTCCAATGCCCCGCTTTTGAGCTTATGAGAGCCAATAACAAAGAAATATAGGTTTAGAGGGAGTGTGTTTTTGTATCTTTTGTTGTATTCCCCCTTTCTCCCTGACCTTCAAAGTATTTTTATAGGGGATCGCCTTGTCATCTCTAGATTATATAAATGCCTTCTGCCTGGGACTTTCAGACACCCTCAATCAATTCAGCACATCCGATCACTGGTACTCTACTTCGCCATCTTACCACCACAATTCTTATTCATTTGCACTGGTTGCCTATCAAGAACAAGCATTGCTAATGCATCGGTTTTGCCTTTGTAATGAATAAATAGCTGTTTTGATCAATCATTGTCCGGTAGAAGAAAAAAGATCCCTGAAAGATGACACGAGAGTGGAGAAGATGTGGCGCAGCGACCAGAGCTGCTGACTCAAGAGCTGGGGATCCCGGTTCTAGTCTTGGCAGCGCCGCACAACTAAATTGTTATATAAAAATGCTGCAATAGTAAAAGGCAAAACTTTATGAAAATATAGTTCCACCAAAGCGGATGTTAACAGTATTTAGGCGGCGTGAAACGGTTGTATGATGTAACAACGCATTCCGTTGTAACGCATGCCTTTACAACGCGAATGCTTTCACCACGTATAACCTTTACCACGCATGCTTTTACAACGTATTTTGTTGTAAAGCATGCATGGTAAAATCTCCCCTTTTTTAAAAATACATGACCATACTCTAAGCCATAAATCTAGACCCAGCGCGCCCCTGCCCTGTTAAAAAAAAAAATACCCGTCACTGCCCAAATCCCTAAATCGAGACCCCTGGCGCCCCCTGCCCTGTTTATAAAATACTCGTCTCTGCCCTAAGCCCTAATTCTTGTCCCCAGCGCGCCCCTGCCCTGTTTAAACAAATACCCGTCACTGCCCTAATCCCTAAATCGAGACCCCAGCGCGCCCCCTGCCCTGTTTATAAAATACTCGTCTCTGCCCTAAGCCCTAATTCTTGTCCCCAGTGCGCCCTCGCCCTGTTAAAAAAATACCCGTCACTGCCCTAATCCCTAAATCGAGACCCCAGCGCGCCCCCTGCCCTGTTTATAAAATACTCGTCTCTGCCCTAAGCCCTAATTCTTGTCCCCAGTGCGCCCCTCGCCCTGTTTAAAAAATACCGACCCTAATCCTAATAATCTCTAACCCTGCGTGACCCCCTCCTATCTGTCCCCTGGCCCCCAGTTCTTTTAAACTAAAATCAACAATCCCCCTTACCTTTTCCGGATGAGGCACTGCTCACACGTCGACAAGAGGAAGCGGAAGTACCTCTTCGGTCCTCTAACGATGCCGATTTCCTTTACCACGCAGGTGCCGTTACCAGCATATGCCCTCACCACGTACGTTGTTAAAATGCGTGGTGATGGCTATGCGTGGTAACAGTGTGTGCGTGGTAAAGGCCCTGCGTGGAAACAGCCGCGTTGTAATGGCTGTTTCCCGCGGGAAACTGATGAGAGAAGGAGAGGACGAACAAGCATTGGTAAATGCAGGAAAATATACTGCAGCCAATAGAAATGGAGGAAAGGTAAGTGGCACGCACAGGAACGAATGAGAAGCCAGGAAAGCGAGGAGGCGGGATGTAAGTTCCTTTTAAGTTTATATTAAAAACAATAGATTTCTCAAGCACAGCCAAGCGCTGTGCAGGCGAAACCTAAAAAGGATTCTCTTTCAGGTTATGATAAAACAAGGTCTCCCAGTTTCTCTCCTCTAAATTCATAATGTACCAGCTGGCCAGATCCCTGTGATTCTATGGCTCCGTGATACTCAACATTCCTAAAACACTGGGCCAAAGTCTTTGGAGACAGAGCTTTCTCAGTGGCCGTGGCTAGGGAATGGACAAGGTTCCCAGCGACGTCAGGTCCTCCTCACTTTTGCTCTCTTTCTGCAAGCTTTTAAAAACCATTTTTTTAGGGTGGACTAGCCTGTTGCTTTGGAACCTTTTTTCATGTAGTGTTTTCTCTCAGTGCCATAAAGCTTTGGTGTATGTGTGCTTCATAAATAACAAAAAACAATGCTATGAATTTTAAAATAGCTGGAAATGTATTCCTTACATATGAGTAACCATTGCAGAAGTAAATGTGGGCCCACGTAAACATACAAATACAATGAAATCCATATCTGAGTATGCAACCTAGACATGTATTATGAGGAGGACTACTACTCCATCAACGTCAACTTGCATACATTCCTCTTTCAGTCAGCTCTGTGTCCCCTTCAGCCTTCCCCAGCCTGCTTTCCATCTATCTTGCTTTCCACATCCCACCTGGTCTCATTTTCCTCCCCCCATTACAGACTCCTGCCCACTCCTCATCTCTGTATACCTTCCTTCCTCTCACTCAGTCTCTGTCCTCAACACCCCTAAATACACTGCTGGGTTGTGCCTGTCGCTTTCCACTTTCTGACTGTCTTTTCTTTTGCAACTCTTCAGCTAGAACCTTGTCCCTTCGCTTCTGCTGAGGTATCTCTATGACCTTTTTAAACATAGCGCTACAGGCAGATTTACCAGTTTGTTGCAAGTGTTCATGCAATCAGTGCATGGTCACTGCATTTCTCTGATAGATACACTGTGCCATGCGTTATAGCTTTGCTAATGTGGCTTTGCAGTTCCTTACTGTCCACACAGCCAGATTTGAACTTTCAGTAGTGTTCCCGGTAATGGCTTTTCAGCAGAGGGTTACCGCCCCTCGAAGTGCACTCGCCTAGCCCCTGCCAGCTGTAGGTGGCGCTTCTGGGGTAACACTCTTCAGACAGTGCAAACGAGAGCAATCTGATATATTGTTTATGTACTCATTTTCAAAAAATTCAATGACCATGCCTATCTCTTCCTATACCCTAGGGCCTGGGCCATTCCCTGCTGTTGTTGACTTGTATGGCACTGCCGGAGGTCTCCCAGAGTACAGAGCGAGTTTGCTGGCTAATCGAGGGTATGTGACGTTGGCGCTGGCCTATTTTGGTTTTGAGGATCTTCCGAAAGGCGTGGACGAGTTCCACCTGGATTATTTTGGGTCAGCTGTGGAATTTCTGAAGAAGCAGCAGCAGGTTTGATTGTTATTTGTCTATAAAATTGGGTTTGCTTTCTCCCTTCCTGGGCTTGAATTTCCTACCCAGCTGAACTTACAGCTTAAACTCATACACCCTAAGCCTGTCCTAAACCATTGAGACATTTTGCACCTACTGGTAGTCTTAGGAGCAGTGGCCATCTCTATCAAGTTCGAGGGCTAGAGAACCCTTAGACTGCGGTTCTACAGTATAGTTCCAGGATGGCTGGATAACCAATGACTCTGTATATGTCTTTCATGTAGATTCAGTATATGTACATTATGTGAATATCTTGAAACTCTGACATGGATCGTTTTCTCCTGGAGCCATGTTGGACACCCCTGACTTATATTGTAAGTGTTGTGCTTGGTGTTAACATCTCAGTTAGCTCGGTGATCAATGTGACTCTCTTGTTTCTTTATGTTCGAGTGTGCAAAGATCACGTTCACAATTAGCTACCAAGTTGTTTCTTCTGGTGGTTCAACTGAGTTACTGACTTGCATGCAAAAGCTCTCTCAGTTGTCACAATTTGCCTTGGTATTTCATGTTACGTATTTGTTGTGTACAAAAATGCATTTTCCTCTTTGAGGGTTGGCCACTTACTCTTGACCATAACTCTTCACGGAGAACACCTTAACTTCCATCCTTCCTTCATAAGAGCAGTTTCCATCCTTTGGTTTACACCATCCATAGTCTGAGCTCAATTTGTAGATGTAGATGCATCAGCCATGGTTCTCCTTGAAGTTGCCTACATGCAGTTAAACTGCCATGTTTACTTTCATAAATGTTATTATCACTATATCTATAGGTTCCTTAAAAACATGAAAGCTCTTTAAAATGTTAAATCACTTTGTCACATCTACAGTAAATGCAAATATCTCTGTAGAGTTAGCAACTGAGGACAAGTTCTGAGATTTTACAGGCAACGTCCATGGGCCTTTAGTTCGGCCTTAGACCCAATACCGAAGTATTCAAAGCGTAATGTAATGTACTTTAGTTTCTACTTTTTATTTTGCTTTTGAATATGCTAAAAAGAAAAGGTAGCCTGATCTCAGTAACTGATCTCAGTGTTATAACATGATAGCCATGTGCCTGTGAATTAATTTTGGCTTTGCAAAAGCCGAGCACGTGTTTGGCATTCCCATCCCTCCTCTTTTTTCCATTGTAAACCAAGAAAGTACAATTGGTTGCATTTTAATTTTGATCTCTTATACCTTTTTCTTTAGGTAAAGCTTTCCGGGATTGGTGTTCTAGGTATCTCCAAAGGTGCTGATCTGGCTCTCTCTATGGCCACGTTTTTACCCGGGATCAAGGCGGCGGTCAGTATCTCTGGATGTGGTGTGAACACCTTTGCTCCTTTGTACGGTGATGGGTTCACCCTAGCAGGTCTTCCGTTCAGCCCGGACAGGATACAGTTTACTGAAGACAATGTGGTGAATTTCTTGGAAGCTTTCGATGACCCAGCAGACCCCGCACACAAGGACTGCCACATCCCTGTAGAAAAATCCTCTGCTGCTTTCCTCTTTCTGTCTGGTGTGGATGACCAAAACTCAAAGAGCGTTTTGTTCTGCCGGGATCCCATTGAGCGTCTTCAGAGACATGGGAAGCATGTGGAGGTCCACAATTATGAGGGGGCAGGGCACCTCCTGGAGCCTCCCTACTTGCCTGTGTGCCATGCATCGTTTCACAAGCTCATGGGGATGCCTGTGTTGTGGGGAGGACAGCCAGCAAAACACGCCCGGGCTCAGGAGGATGCTTGGCATAGGATCCAAACATTCCTCTTTCGTCATTTGTTGGACTTCAAGGATCACACTCTCACAAGCCAACATTTACCGTCATCTCTGTGAAGAAAAGGAATACTCTTGCAGACACCTTTATGGTATTTTAGCAAACTGAGCAGTGTGAAGGAAGTCTTAGAGCTTCATGAAACTGATTAGAAAAAAAGCCATGTTTCCAATAAAATTGCATAAACCTTTAATAGTCAGTAGTATGGGCCACTTTTTCTCAGACCACCATGCAAGACGTGCTAAACTTGCAAAGACATTCCCATTAAAAATAATCTTGGATCAACCAAAGAGTAAAGCTAGTGCCTCACATGTAACATGTATATCATAACTACAGCAATAGAAAAATGTGAAGTATCCAAGGTCCAACTGGCTTCTGCCTTGTCCATGAGACTGAACCAATCCTGCTCCAGGCTAGGATGATCTTTTGTGATTCATAAATCACATCTACTTGATTGAAACTCTTAGTGTACCTTGACATGGTTGGCCATCTCTTATTCATATGCCACTTAAGTTTATGACATACCTTTCAGGGGTTGCCAATGATGGAGCTGAGATCCTTGTATCTCAGTCGCTTGGTAAAGTCATCAAACAGGACTCTCCACTGGAACATTGATTGTCGACTTGAAGCGTAAGAAAGGAGCTAACATCGGCAAGACATTTCAATTGCAGTGAAACCAATGTGGTTCCACAGAAACGACAGGAATGATGTTGTCCAAACCTTATGGGGTTTATTAGCAATTTAGTTCAGGTTACAACATAAATCCGCAAGCAAAATTGCAGCAAATATATTGTCAGATAATACAGATTAAGATGATCTTTCAGTCTGAAGTTATATATTATGGGGAAGAAAATGCAAAATATCACTATATAGAGAAGGCAAAATGTCAGATAAACAGGTTCCATAAAGGGGCTTCCCCACTCTAAATAAAGCATCAAAAGTGACAAGGGGTATTTCTATGGGGAAGGATTCAGCATCAGATGAACCAAGTTTAAGGTTCAGGGGAAAATGTATGAGTGCTCAAGCATGAAGTAGTTTTAGAGTTACAGACTCCAATAACTGATCTTAAACTCTAATTAGTGGTGTTTGCATACTAGGTCTTGGCAGCCCAGAGCTACTGTATCTTAAAGAGAATGGTGGTTAAACTAAATTAATGTTTCAAGGTCCAAAAAATCCCTTAAAGAAATAATGGCATTGCTGATGTTTCTGATTTTTTCAAGTTAATATTCTTCTGACAAACAAAGTAATAATGCCCTAGCCATAGAAAAATAACAATCCTATGTGAGAAAACAACAACTTCTAATTGGGCATCCTTAAGGAAATCTTAGCTTTCATCCTGAATCAATGTACTGATCAATGGCATAAAATGATGGTTCGAAGCTTGATTATTTATAGGTTAACCATGTGCAGTTCCTTTTACCTAACTACCAGGTTTTTTCAAAGAATGCAATATATACCGACCAGAAGGACGTTGATAACTACAGTTTGCAATTCCATTCCTCTGGTTTCTTTTGGAATTGGCAATGAATTTTAAGCTTTATTGTTCTCAGGTATTTTGTATAGTTCTGACCTATTTCCAAGAAACGGCAAGATCACTTAACAGAGACTATTTGGATCCTCAGCTGCACTTCATAGAATAACGATGCAATGTTCGACTTGTAACCAGATTATATAAACAAGGATTTCATGGGCTAGAGTTGCTGGGACCTGTGTTTGGGATTTCACATCATACAGTTGATGGTTTCATGTATATATTGCTCATATACAATATGTGTCACTGGAGGACAGTGAGTAACTCTCAATGAAATAATAATAAGACAAGCGGCAAAGCAGGGATTGCAACCCATGTGTCCTTGTTCCAAAACCAACAGTTTAGACACTGGAGCACATCTTCCCCTATACATTACTGTTATCGTCTCATTATGTTTAAGAATAAATCTAATCGGGTACAAAGCAGTGATGATCTTCTTTCTTTTTGAGGGACCACAGTCACACCTAGTCATAGATGGTCATTGAATCTGAGTAGGTCAACCCCTCCACTGGAACAGCACTCTTTGAAGCCAGAGTTGATCTTAACCACCTCCTATGATCAATATAACCTCACAACAGTTTTTTTCTGTCATGTAATAAGTTAATGAGAAGTGGCCTGAGGTGATTTACTTTACTTAGATGCTATGCAAAACGAGTAAACAGAAAACTAATAAAGTGACCTAATTTGAGCTTTTTTGAGACCAATATAAATCTATCCTTATTCCACATTTTTTCAACTGACTATTATCTTCATAGGATAAAATAACATTTTCACTTTGCATTTCCTTCAAACCTATCTGCGCTTTGAGATGGGAGTTGCCTTATGTTGAAGAACGGTGTAGGTATTAATCAGAAGTGCCATATCTGGACCCCCTCTACCCATGCGTTTTTGTGGTTTCTGAAGCATTTCAGGTTTTCAGGAATTCTTGTAAGTCTAGATTTCAGCATATTGAAATCTAACGGGTGCATTTCTGCAGGATGAACTGTGACACAAAAGTGCTATCTTATTGGATGAGAAATTCCTTTCATTGCTTCATCATCAATTCTGGGGGTGTTACCTTCACTGATCCACCTTGAAAGCTAATTTACTCCAGCTAATGACCAGAGTAATTTTCTGACTGATTCCAGGATGGCTTGCAAACATCCCCCAGATTTGCAAGTTAGAGGATTTTGGCCAACTTTCACTGATGAGTTTACCCACAAACTTGCTGCTAATATATTATCTCACACAGAAATTTCAATATACTAGCAGAGTTGCTTTGTAAGCAAACCCCATATTCGAAGGCAAAATCCCGTTGCTCCTGATGAAGTGGATTTTTCATGTACAAATGAAATTTATGTGCACCTAAGTTGTGCAAAAACATTGTGGGTCAGGTCATTCATGTTTGCCAAGTGCACAACACTTCATTATTCTGAACCCCTAGGGCTTCGAGTTGGCAGGGCTCCTGGAGGCAGAGGAGTGTAGGTGGTTTAGAGGAAGAGGGCTGAGAGTGGGAACAGAAGAGGCAGTAAGCCTGAGGGGAAAACTGTTTTTTTTTGTTTTTTTTTTTAAACAAAAGTGTTTCTTGTGCACGTATTCACTGCAAAGCAGAACAAAGTCGTCATGGCATATTAAATATTAATTTCATATCACTGATGTGCTGCGTTTTCTTTTTCATGTAACATCAATGGCTTAAATAATTTGCGGAAGCGTAAAGTTATGCTGAGAGAGATTATTGGCCTAAACCCTTAAATTCTTTTGTAGAAAGAGACCATTTTTTTCTAAATCACAACAAATTTTGATTACACCCAGTGGGGTAGAATAATTAACCTCCTCCACAGAAACGATGCCATTCTTTCCAGAAAGGGCTTACAAGTTAACATTTTGAAGTCTGAATCAGACATAAGTGGTTGCTGGGCCAAGACTACTTTTTGCTTTGAAGAAAACATTTTCACGATAGTTCACTTTTATGGTCTGACCGAGGACGACCCTAAACCACTGCAAAAATTGATGGTCTATCTGATGCTGTCTAAGAATTAATTAACTATAAAGGGCATTTTTGTTTGTCTAGGGTGAAACAAGTTACATTCATCTTTAGATAATAGGAAATAGACAAACTTAAAGCAAATAAGGTTACTGAAGATTTCAAATTGGAATTTGGTCTGTGTAACTCATGGAGACATTATATAATTCCACTGCTACGGAGTGTTCTTGTATTTCTAACAGGTTAAAGTCTGCCTCTAGAATTGACTACCTCTTAGTCCCTAAGACTTTGAGAGGGCGCAAGGTTATGAACATCTCCAACTATGCCTCCATGCAACTAGAGTTTTAGGTAAAAAGCAAAGACAGGAAGCAAAGGCGATGTTAATTTAATAAGCTGATATCCCAGAATACGTATTGGGTGACTGAGACAAGGAGGTTCATTGATTTAACTTTTCTATCAGAATGCAGGGTTGGCTGAAGCATCAAACTTCTGAGATGCTTTAAAGGCCATGTTTAGGGCTATCTCCTATAATATTTATGAATCTAGTGAGAGCAGAAACCTAATTTCCTTTTTGAGGGGAAACGTAGCCAAAACAGGGGCAAAATCCCTGAAACTGCGAGCTGCCACCAGTAAATACAAGGTGAATGGAGGCTAACAATACTTTGTAAGAATTCTATTACACAGATGAGTCAGTTATTGCCTCTGCAGTGGGCCATAACATGTATGAGAAGAGTGATCATACCGGCAAACTCCTAGCTTGGACTGCTAACATTAAGCTTAACCAAAGTGCAAAACCTTTGTGATCCAGTTGTGGGTGGTCTCACTAGTGATCCAAAACTAATTCGAGAAATATTTTTGCAGCACTACAAGATGTTCTATCTTGAGGATAAAGTTTCAGTTAAGTCTGCAATCAGCAAATATCTTCCACCTCCACCATTCACAGAGGATAACGTGTCAGATGTTGTATTTAACCTTGCAAATTGTGAATCGTTTGTTGAAAACGGAATTTTAGAAAAATGTATAGATGTATTAATAAGTGTATGTTTTCTGCTTGGTGACTTTTCTGTCAACAGGAGCATTTGCTCATAATGTATTGACTGCAGCAAGGAAGACGGGCGAGAAGGTAATGTTAAATTCTCATGGAAGTGTTAGAGGAGGGGCAGGAAATTTGCCCATAGTCCCATTAAGTACCGGAATGAAGGGTGATCCACTAGGATCCCGGATCCGGCAGCTAATATTGAGCCAGGTCGGGGATCTGTATGGCCCCAGCTAAATATGCTGAATTTATCCCGGTGTAATTTGTCAATAACAGGCACAATTCAGCAGTGCCCGCACATTTTCTGCTTTCTGTTTGGAGGGGCAACGAGCAAGCAGCAAGGGGGGGGGTCTTATTTTAGGTTCCAGCAAGGCCCAAAACAAAGGACGAATTTAAAGGGCTATCAGCCCTCCTTTTGTTCAAGTATGATCCTAGCTGGGAGCTGCCTGGATCCTAACTCCTAGATGCCAATGTAATGGAGGTGAAACAAAGGCACACAGCTTGTTATCATTTCACAAGTACTTAAGATAAACTATGATTTGGAGGCAAGCTTTAGACTTTGGTCAATCACTGTATATAAGAGATATGCATGCACGGTAAGAATGCCAGATGCATCGTTCCGTATGAGTATTTGCATGAATAACAATTTAAATAGCATTTACTATTTTTTAGTTAATTCTTTTGTACTGTTAATCATCCCACTGCAGGGTGTCGTATAGCTTTACATCACACACACACATTATCAACAAATCATACAAGTGTGTAAATAAATGTACAGGACGTTAAATGAGACTGACTGTTTTAAGGTGACATATTGCCATTACTGGTAGGAATTATATGTTAAGAGTGCAAAGCCAGGAGAAGAACAAAGCCAGGATTTAAAACTTAGCACAGTGCTAGGGGTTGTCTGTACTAAAAATACTTTATTACTATCAAAAGAAACCCTTTTTAGCAGCCTTATAATAACACCAGATTGAGAAAAAAAGAATAAAGTTCTGAACCCATGCCATGCAGTTTGCATTCAGCTCCTTGATGCCGGTTCATAGCTCACTGTGCTATGTAAGAAGGCTTGCAATTAATGAACTGCAAGTAATACAAGCATTGGCAAATCCAATAGGTCTCGCCTATGCAAAAGCTATTGGGCTTTGCAAATTTGTTTTAGCAATGTTGCACAACAGAGTGGCTGCTGTTCAGCATGGCTAAAAGTTAGTAGAGTAAAGGAGAGTGGAGTGTCATAAAGTGGAGTAGAGTGGAGTGCTATGGAGTGACGTACAGTAGAGCTGAGTTGTATGTATAGGAATGAAGTGGAATGTCATGGAATCATGTGCAGTGTTGTCGAGGGTCGCGGAGGGAGTAGGGTGTCATAGAGTGGAAGGGCGTACAGTTGAGTGCCGTAGAGTGGAGCACAGTTTTAGAGTGGAGCGGCATAGAGTGCCATGGAGGGGTGTAGAGCAGAGTGGAGTGGCATAGAGGGTGACGTGTAGAGTGGCATACAGTGCAGTAGATTGTCATAGAGTGGAGTGGAGTAGTGTGTCAGAATGAGGTGGAGTAAAGTGGCATGGAGTGGCATAGGGGGATTTGCGTAGAGTGGAGACGTGTCATAGAATGGCATAGAGTGATGTGGAGTGGCATATAGTGGAATAGAGTGTCAGTAGAGCAGAGTTTAATGGAGTAGAGAATCATAGAGTGGAGTATCATGGAGTATCGTCGAGTGGTGCAGAGTAGATTGGTATAGAGTGCATTGGTTTTGAGTAAATTGGCGTAGATTGCATTGGTGTAGAGTGCAGTGACATAGAGTAGAGTGGTGCAGAGTAGATTGCAGTGGCATAGAGTGCATTGGTGTAGAGTGGAGTAGAGTGGCATAGAGTGAAGTGGCATAGAGGGGAGTGGTGCAGGGTAGAGTGAAGTGGCATAGTGTGTAGTGGTCTAGAGTGCAGTAGAGTGGCGTAGAGTTGAGTGGTGCAGAGTAAAGTGCTGTGTAGAGTGATGTAGACAGCAGTGATGTAGAGTACAGTGGTGCAGAGTAGATGAGCGTGGCGTACAGTACAGTGACTTAGAGTGACAGCGTGCAGCGGCATAGAGTGCAGCGGCAGAGTAGAATGTTGTAGAGTATAGTGGCATAAAGTGCAATAGTGCGACGTAGGTGCAGTGGTGTACGATGCATTGGTTTTGAGTAAAGTGGTGTAGAGAGCATTGGTGTAGAGTGCAGTGATTTAGGGTACAGTGGCATAGCATAGACTACAGTGGCTTAGAGTAAAGTAGTGAGTGGCGTAGAATGCAGTAGCGTAGAGTTAATTGTTTCAGAGTAGAGTGGTGCAGGTTAGACTTTAGTGGTGCAGGGTAGAGCGCAGTGGCATAGAGTGGAATGGTGTAGAGTGGTACAGCATTGATTGCAGTGGCGTAGAGTGGCATGGTGCAGAGTGGAGTAGAGTGCAGTGGCTTGGAGTAGTTTGTTTCAGAGTAGAGTGAAGTGGTGTCGAGTAGTGGTGTAGAGTGCATTGGTGTAGAGTTCAGTGTTGTAGTGTGGAGTGGTGCAGAGTGGAGTTGCCTGGACTTGAGTGGTGTAGAGTGCAGTGCAGTCTCATAGAGTGCAGTGGTGCTCAGTACATTAGAGTGGCGTGAGTGCATTGGCATAGAGTGGCAGATAGTGCAGTGCTGCAGAGTAGAGTGCATTGGTGTAGAGTGGTGCAGAGTAAAGTGACAGTGCAATCATGTTGAGTAAAGTGTCGAGTATAGTGGCGTACAGTGCAGTGGTGGAGAGTATATTAGTATAGAGTACAGTGGCTTAGAGTGTATTGGTTTTGAGTAAAGTGGTGTAGAGTGCAGCGGTATAAATTTGAGTGGCATTGTATGGAGTAAGGTAGAGTAGATTGGCGCAGGGTGGAACAGAGTGGCGTAGACTGCAGTGGCATAGAGTAGAGAGAAGTGGTGTAAAGTACAGGGGTATAGACTGTTGTATAGTGCAGTGGTGTAGAGTAGATTAGAGTGGATTGGCATAGAGTAGAGTGGAGTGATGCAGAGTAGAGTGGCCTAGAGTTCAGTGGCTTAGAATGGAATTGGGCAGAGTAGAGTGCAGTGGTGGAGGATAAAGTGCAGTGGCCTAAGTAGAGTGCATTGGCATAGAGTGGTGCAGTGGCGTAGAGTGCAGTCATAAAGAGTAGAGTGTCTTCGAGTGCAGTGACTTTAAGAGGTGCACAGTAGAGTGGTGCAGTCAGCAGTGACGTACAGTACAGTGGTACACAGGGCACAAGTCCTAAAAAAAGAAGTGGGGGGACTAACCTACTTAATCAGTATGCAAGTGGCATCATGGCGCGTGACATCGCGGCGCGTGACATCGCGGCGCGTGACATCACGGCGCGTGACATCACAGGAATTGGCACCACAAGAAGTGACATCTGATCTTAAGCCTTAAGCCCTCACATATATGATTAGCAGGTCTATCATGAGTACATTTGAGCACATTTCGAGTATACTTGCAAACCCTCCTGATTTAGGCAGACGATTCACACTTTTGTAAGCTTCACATAAACCAATGTTGCCTTTTGTCAGCGTAAAGCTTCCTCTACCCATAGTGCTTTAAAAGAAAAAATAGTGATATTTAAATTATTACAACGCCTCCTCAGGGGTAGTATGCGCTATATAAATGCTATTTATTTTGTGCAAATACTGGGAAAGATCAACACATTTGACATTCTTACAGTGCATGCATATCTCCTAAACAGAGCCTGAACAAAGTGAAAAGCTGCCTCTCTTAAGTATGTGTGAAGTGCTAACAAGGTGTGAGCCTTTGTTTCCCCTCTGCCGCATTTGCTTCTAGGTGTGAGGCTCCTGACTGCTGCTAGCCAGGAGACTCGAACAAGAGGAGGCATGATGACCCCTCAAATTGGGCCTAGGTTATGGTCCCAGCAGGAGTCAGAAATAAGAGAGCCCAATCCAGTCCCCGCCTGCACGTTGTTGTTGATTGCAAGCAGACAACAACGTGCAGGCGCTCCTGAAAGTGTCCCGGTGTCTGGAAATTACACCGGGACGAATTCAGCCTCTTTTTCAGTGGGGCCCAACTTCTTGGCAGGGTGAACGGCGTCCACCCTGTGAAAAAAGTGGGTGGACGCCGTCCACCCGCGTGTACCCCCGACTCGTGCCCTGGTGGTACAGAATAGAATGGCAGAGAATGCCGTGATGTAGAGCGCAATGGTGTAGGGTGATGTAGCGTGCAGTGGGGTAGAGCGCAGTGGCATAGAGTAGAATGTTGTAAAAAAGTGCAAAGAAGGTGACATATCTGCTTTGGTCAGCCATTCCTTGAAACTAGGCCAGCAAGAAAGGGGTATTCGTCAATGAACATCAGAATTCGCCTGCGTCTTAATTTTCCGGGTGAAAAGTCTTAAATTGAAAATAATTCTCCGGAATAATATCTACCGTATGTTATAGCAAAATGCCTATATCCGCGTTTGTTTTCAGAATGTATTTTATGCACCAAGTCGTCACTAGAGGGAGCCAAAACATCTATTTCAATAAAAATGATGCAGGCCCTTTTGTATTGTCTCACAACTTTACCAAAGATGGCAATCTTCGAAAACTAGGCAATGGAAAATATAAAGACTTTACAGATTTAATTTAGAAGTGATATTTTATTTTATGTCGGTAATTGATGTAGCTTGTTAACTAAATTACCCCAGGGCACACCTTTTATTCAAAAAGAGAAAAGCCATTGAGCCGCCTAGGGCAACCTCGCCCACTATATACACGAACTGATATTTGGGCTTTGCCGCGCCGCATTCCTGTCCATGTTTTCTTGATCTCTAGAGCTGGTGTATTTCCAAATGATAGCACACATACCGCAAACCGCTGTCCCTAATACCTTTACGCATGGACTTTCCAGTGCAGACAGCGCTTGGCTGATGGTTCGTGGTGCAGCAGAGTGCCAACCGGCCCGATTCCAGGAGCTATACCTGAGTTGGAAGCGCTCTCCGAGTCGACCTCAACGCATCATCATATGACGCCTCCTCCCCTGTGCAGTGTCCTATCACCAGGACAAACGCGGCGTCCAGTGTGCTTAGCAGCGAGAGAGCTCGTTTCTAGCAGGACTGTGCTTCACTTCAACGGCAATCAAAACCCATTTGCCCAAATGGTGCCCTCACTGGGAGCAGCTGGAGGTCAAGCGGCGCACATGATGTAGAGAGCCACCCGGGCCCTCTACTACATTGTTGCAACTTTCACGCATCCCCACACCCCTTGGGGCGGGCTCGCCCCGAGGGGATAAATAAACGGCCGGAGACCGCTCGGGGTCTTCCGGCCATGAGAACTAAAGCACCTGTGTCGTGCATTTAATTAGCGCTGCTGCGGCCTAGATACCCAGGCCCCGCCGCGCTACATTGGCGACGAGGCCGGTCGCACCTCACGCGTTCCCGCCTACCTGCCTGCCAGGTCCACGCTGGGAGCTCGTGGGGCCCACCCGCACCGCTCCACGCCGACCGGAGCTCGCTGCTCGCTGCCCGCCGGAGCCCCAGCTGCCCGCGACCTCCACAGGCGCTTGCCTGTGCTGCTGCCTCCGCCCATCGAGTTGCGCCCGCCCACGCGTCTCCCTGTCAAGTGGGAGCGTGTTCAGCTGGCGGCGACGATCGATCGACAAGTCGGGGTAAGTGCCCGCCGCGCGAGTGCGGAGTCAGCGTGCGCCTCGCTGCGGCCGGGCGCCCCTGTCTGCACGCCTTGGAGCCTGATCTCCTCTCGTCTGCCTCAGCGCTACCGCGCGGAGGAGGAAAAATAAATAAATAAATGAAACAGACGTCTCCAGCACTACACGCGGCCCTCCCTGCCTGCCGCTCGTGTGCTGAAGCCCCGGATTTGGGCGGCAAGAGTTGACTGCCTTCGCATTGGGGCACAGACTTTTCCCCACCTCAGGCTGCAGGCTCACCGGTGTTACCTCACAGTGGAGAGGGGGACATCAGACGTGCAAACACACGAGGCAGACAGAAGCCTGGCACGTGCACCAGTCTGCGCCAAGGGGCATCTCGCATCCCTCCACGCACGTAGGGCCCCTGAGCGGCCCACACCGCAAGGCCACGCGCTGACGCGCACGCCCAGGTGCGGAGTATCAGCGCACAGGCCACACCCCTGCGCCTACGCACCGTCGCAAGGCCACCATGACCACCCAACTGGCGGCTGGAGCTGCTGCACAGCATGATGGAGGCGCCGATCCGCCTCCCCCAAGACACAGCCACACGATGATCGCACCGCTGCCTCCCTTCAGTGAAACCTCAGACCCTGCCACTGCCGCGCCAAGATGGAAGAAGTGGGTCGGGCGGCTCAACCACTACTTCAAGGGGACACGGGAGACCGATAGCACGGTGAAGCGGTCTCTCCTCATCTACTATGGGGGCGGAGAAATTTATGACCTTTTCGAGACGCTCCCCAACACGGGAGATGACGATGACTACGAGGCTGCGGTTGCCGCGCTCAACAGGCACTTTGATCCTCAGCTCAACCCTGACTTTGAGAAATTCAAGTTCAAGAGGGCGTGGCAGATGGACTCGGAGTCTGTCGATATGTTCTATGCACGGCTACGCCGACTGGCGAGCACGTGCCCGTTCACCGAACAGCGGGAGGAAATACGGGACCAAATTATCCTGGGTTGCCGCTCCAAACTCCTGCGGAAGCTGATCCTTCGTCAACCAGGGATTTCGCTGGACGAGATCCTGGTTCTGGCCCGCTCTCACGAGCTGTCGGACGTCAGAGCAGAGGAGATGGAAGCCGCCTTACACACCCCGGTTGCCGCCTCACAGGCGCCCAGACACCCGCCGATCAAGGAGGAAAAAGTGGACGCAATCCAGAGACGCCGCACCGCGCCTCGCCAGGCACCCAGACCGCCACCAGGTGGACCATGTGGATACTGCGGCGAGGATCACCCCGTGACGGCCGTCTGCGGGGCGAAGGGGAAGACGTGCTCCCGCTGCGGCAAGTTAAACCACTATGCCAAAGTGTGCTGAGGTGGGCGATTCAGACAACCATCGTCAAGACCCAGAAGCACGCCCCAAAGGTTCGCCAGCTCTCTCTGGACGAACTGCCGCCAATACAGGAAGACCAACTACAGGAACGACGCCCAGTGTATGAGGATGAGGACGAGGAAGTGTTCGTGGTGTCGTACGTCAGCAGGACAGGCTCTCGTCGAAGGCCACCTCCCATGTGCTCTGTCTCCGTCGAAGGCACTGATGTACAAGCCCTCATTGACACTGGTGCATCTGTCAATGTGATGGACTCAGAACAGTATGACCGCCTGTCACCGGGACCCCCACTTGCACCGTCCACAGCCCGAATCTACACGTATGGAGGAACTGACCCGCTTCCTCTCCGTGGCGTCATCCAGACCACCATCGCCAGCGGAAGCTACTTCACCAAGTCGAGGTTCCACGTCACTGAGGGCAGAAAGGGAACTCTACTCAGCTGCCACACGGCCGAGGACCTAGGACTTGTCTTCTTCGCCAACCAGATCCATGACTCCCACGCGGAAGCAATGCTGAAGGAGTTTCCGGATCTCTTCAAAGGACTGGGGAAGCTCAAGGGCAAGAGGTTCAAGCTCCATATTGACCCTTCGGTACGACCTGTGGCCCTCAGGCACCGGCGGGTGCCCTTCAACCTACGCCCGCAAGTGGAGGAGGAGCTGAGGAAGCTCGAAGAGTTAGATGTAATCGAGAAGGTCTCTGGCCCCACTCCGTGGGTGTCCCCGCTGGTCGTTGCGCCCAAACCCAAACAACCCGGAGCCATTCGGCTCTGCGTCGACATGAGGTAATGCCAAATACCGCTGTGAAGAGAGAACGTCACATCACCCCCACAATGGACGACATTGTGGCGGACCTCAACGGGGCGAAGTGGTTCTCCAAGCTAGACCTGAACGCCGGCTACCATCAGCTGGAGTTGGAGCCCGAGAGTAGGTATATCACCACCTTCTCGACGCACGTTGGCCTCCGAAGGTACAAGAGGCTCAGCTTCGGAGTATCATCAGCCGCCGAGGTCTTCCAAAATGCCATCCGGGAAGCACTGTCGGGGCTGCCAGGGGTGATCAACCTCAGTGATGATATACTGGTGTTCTCCAACACGCTAGAGGAACACCACTCTCACCTCCGAGCCACTCTGAAGAGGCTGACAGACTGCGGGCTGATTCTGCACAAATCCAAGTGTTCGTTTTATCAGGAGAGTGTCGACTTCTTTGGATACACGTTCACCCGAGAAGGGCTCCTGGTGGACCCGAAGAAGGCCGAAGCCATCCGAGCGGCCAGCACGCCACGGAATCCTACCGAAGTGAGGAGTTTCCTCGGCATGTCCACGTACTGTGGGCGCTTCATCCCCAATCTCGCAGCCATGTCAGAGCCACTACGGGTCCTTACACGCCACGATCACAAGTGGGAGTGGACACCAGCGGCCAATAAAGCGTTCCAAGACATCAAGGCGGGGTTGTTGGACAAGACAATAATGGCATACTTCCACCCGAGGAGACGAACGGAACTGGTCGTCGACGCCAGCCCGGTGGGCCTAGGAGCAGTCCTCCTTCAAGAACATGGCCTGGAAGTGTGGAAGCCGGTCGCATACGCCAGTAAAGCTCTCACGGACACCGAGACCAGATACGCCCAAATCGAGAGGGAGGCGTTGGCTATCAAATGGGCGTGCCAACACTTCCACCTGTATCTGTGCGGTCAGGAGTTCCATGTCGTAACTGATCACAAACCGCTGCTCCCGCTGTTTGCAGGCTCATCCAGGCTGGCGCCCCCGAGGATCGAACGATGGGCAGTGCAGTTGCAGGCATACAACTTCAAAGTAATCTATCGTCCAGGGGCCCACAACCCTGCCGACTATCTGTCTCGTCACCCGGAGTCCACAATGCCATCGGACCCATCGGTGGACGCCTGCAACACCGAAGCTTTCGTTAACATGGTGTCACAAGGGGCGTGTCCCACAGCCATGACCCTAGAAGAGATTGGCCGGGCCACCCAGGAAGACCACACTCTCTCCCGAGTGAGAGGAGCACTGGAGAACAACGGATGGGCCCATTTCATGGATGGAGCCCGCGTCCTCCGGCCGGAGGTCAGCCATGCCCGCGAACAACTATGGCAGGTCCGTAACGAACTCAGTGTGGGGGAAGACGGAGTCATCTTGAGAGGGCACCTGATCGTGGTCTCGGAGAGTTTGCAGAAGCGGATCCTCACCCTGGCCCACGTCGGCCATCAGGGAATGGCGAAGACCAAGGCCAGGTTGCGAGACAAGGTCTGGTTCCCGGCGATGGACTCCATGGTGGAGGAGATGGTCCGACAGTGCCACGCATGTACGATCACCGGAGGAGACCCAGCGCCGGCACCCGTGATCACGGAGGAACCAAGCAAGACTCCCTGGACACACCTCAGCCTGGACTTTGGGAGCTTCCCAGATGGACGTCACATGCTGGTCATGGTTGACTCGTTCTCGAAGTTCCCCATTGTCGAGGTGGTGTCGTCGACAGCTTTTCCCCAGGTGAAGAGGGTCCTGGACAGAACCTTCGCAATGATGGGACTACCGGAAGAGGACAAGTCCGACAACGGACCCCCGTTCCAGGGCCGAGAGTTTCAGGACTACCTTGAGAGCCAGGCGATTCGACATCGGAAGATCACCCCGCTATGGCCCCAGGCAAACGGGGAAGTAGAACGCCTGATGAGGACACTGAACCGCGCATTGCGCATCGCAGTCGATAGTGGAGAAGACGCTGAATTAGCTCTCGACCAATTTCTTGGTGCGTACCGACAGACCCCTCATAGCACCACCAAGTGTGCTCCGGCCCATCTACTGTTCAAACGGGCTCCCCGAGATAGTATCCCGTCAGACCCGACGTGGGTACCCGTGGAGCGGGATGATGGCGCCGTCCAAGCAAGGAGGGAGACAACGAATCGAAAGGCCTGCGAAGCCCGGAGAGCACAAAAACCTCAGCTAAGAGTGGGAGACCGGGTGGTGATCAAAGACCGACACCCCGGGTGGAAGTTCCGGACACCATACGAGCCAGAAGTATGGATCGTGGTAGGTGTTCAAGGGACCATGGTCACTGCTCACAAGGGACAGCAATCCGTAACGAGGAATGTGTCCAGTTTCAAGAAGACCACTGAGAGGGTGCTGGGTCAAGAAGCGTCTGACGATCAAGACTCTTTTCCAAGTTTCTCCCCTCCTTCCTCACCCAGCACGGGGAGTACCCCACCAGAAGTACCCCGGCAAGTCAGCCAGGACGGGGCTGACCCTACACGACCGTCGGGTCAGGACCCCGCTGCCGGATCGTCTGGGGGTGTCCCATCCAGCATGTCGGCTGGTTACAGGGTCCGGAGCCAGAGGTATGGTCTCCGGCCGAATCCGGCGCCAAGTCAG
Organism: Calotriton arnoldi; assembly: GCA_963921515.1. Taxonomy (NCBI): domain Eukaryota; kingdom Metazoa; phylum Chordata; class Amphibia; order Caudata; family Salamandridae; genus Calotriton; species Calotriton arnoldi. The sequence goes on along the minus strand of CAWUFW010000496.1, from coordinate 2,838,010 downwards.
CAACTGCCAGACTTTGTATATACTTCTCCATGAACTGGGAGGACTTGATGGTCCAGAGCCGAAAGAAAGGAGGGATGTAGAGAGCCACCCGGGCCCTCTACTACATTGTTGCAACTTTCACGCATCCCCACACCCCTTGGGGCGGGCTCGCCCCGAGGGGATAAATAAACGGCCGGAGACCGCTCGGGGTCTTCCGGCCATGAGAACTAAAGCACCTGTGTCGTGCATTTAATTAGCGCTGCTGCTGCGGCCTAGATACCCCAGGCCCCGCCGCGCTACACATGGGACATCAAACCAGGCACGTCACCGCAAGAAGCATCTTATCAAGAGAAACAAAGACATCTTCTGCAGTGTAACTTTCCAGGTTACTAAGAGATAAACTCCATCCGTACGGCAGTCAGCAGGCCTTCCCGGCACCCTAAGTAGCGAATAATAGACCACCCCTCCCCCTTCCCCAAAAGAAGTAAAGTGCATTGACAAAGGGTGAGTCTTGGGTTAGAGATCGGTATGAATGTGATGGGCTTGTCAAGGGAATCTGAAGGACTGTCGTGAATCTTTGCCGTGTTGTAGGTGTATCCTGGGTTATGTGGTATTTAGAAGGCTGGACCAGTATTGTAAGAAATAGAGAGGGACCCCTTATACCAAAGGAATAGGGTACTAAACAGTCATGTCAACAGAACGTGTTTCCTTTGGAAAGGTTGCTATTGTAGTACTATTAACTGGTTATCTTGCTATACAACACATTCACATACATTCAGCCAATCCGCATACATAGAGGGAGCAGTATAATTTCACACCCCAAACCCTTTGCTAGTGAGTCAAAAAGCAGTAATTTTATAAAAATATATCAATTTATTTCTCTACTTGTTTTAAAAAAAGCAAAAGCTTCACAGTGTATCAGTATACGGTATCTCTATTACATCAAAATCTCATCAGAAAAACACAATAATTAAATACAATTCTCATTAAAACAGATTCACATAAAAACCAAGGAGAGTACACATGAAAGACAGAAGGCTATGTCATTAAGTGGCCACATCTGTAATTATTTCATTTAGAGGCTGAGACCCGATACCGTACAGAAAATGAGCATTCAATGGTCCCAGTTTCCTCACAGATTGTGTTCCTTTTGTAAAGCGTTGACGCTGCTTCGATGGTTCCTTTATATAGCCATCTTTCAAGACCGAGTCATTTGTAGCTCTCACAGACAATAGATAAAAACCTGGAACAATTTGAACCACCTGAACAATAAAACACATGTCAGTACATGTAGCTTATCAAATTAGAGGGTCGTGTAGATAGTTCAAATTAGTATAAAAAAACTGACCCCTAATACCACCAGTTTTTGTAATCAAAACTTGCAGTTCTTTACTCTGAACATCTTGCACAACAGCAGATATAGCATTTCCTTTAGTGTTTCCAAAAGAATAATTGCATGAAGCTTATTACTTCACTAATCCTGTATTTGTAACAGACTCAATAAAACACCTGGCAATTATACTGATCTCCCTCATTCATTCCATGTTTGCACATTTACAGAACGTATCTCTTGCAACAACCTAACTAGCATTTCTGTATTGTTTCTGAAATGTACATTATGGTATATGGTTTAGTAATTCACCTCTTATAGTGGTCAAAATAAACACACGGTGTATCTGAATTTCGGAAGGTCCGATAGGGTCCTAGGGCATCTACCTCCTTCTGTCCTATTTCGATTTTTCTAGACAGTGTATGGAAAATCTGGAACTTAAATAATGAAACGCGTATTATTTTAACTGAACAATCGCTATGACTCTGATACATATTAATTGTCCTTAATTCCTATCGCTATAGGAGTTTCTCACCATAAAAACAAACTGTAACCCGATAAGTATGGCACATATCAATAAATTCAGTTCTCCAGCGTCAGTGCTCTCGGTCGGGTGGTGGGATTAAAGATCTACGGAAGTAGGAAATACACACAAATTATCTTCACCGTTTCATCTTTTTGGTTCAATTAACTGAGTGAGGGTGATCAATTGCAGTCTACCTTTAGAAGGTTCTATTCTTTCCTGAGGTTAGATGTCCGGAAGTAAGTTACCGCTATCGGTGCACCTTATTGGTTGATGGTTGCTCCAGCGTGAGTCCCTTTATAATTAGGGTCTGTAAGGAAAGGAGTAGAAATATGGGTATATCAGTCAAATTTGTTTAAACTATAGAAAAGATTTTTATATATACTTAAGAGCATAAAGCAATATATTTAGAAATTTCAAAAATATATTGCTTTATGCTCTTAAGTATATATAAAAATCTTTTCTATAGTTTAAACAAATTTGACTGATATACCCATATTTCTACTCCTTTCCTTACAGACCCTAATTATAAAAGGGACTCACGCTGGGGCAACCATCAACCAATAAGGTGCACCGATAGCGGTAACTTATTTTCCGGACATCTGTCCTCAGGAAAGAATAGAACCTTCTAAAGGTAGACTGCTAATTGATCACCCTCACTCAGTTAATTGAGCCAAAAAAGATGAAACGGTGAAGATAATTTGTGTGTATTTCCTTACTTCCGTAGATCTTTTAATTCCACCACCCGACCGAGAGCACTGACGCCGGAGAACTGAATTTATTGATATGTGCCATACTTATCGGGTTACAGTTTGTTTTTATGGTGAGAAACTCCTATAGCGATAGGAATTAAGGACAATTAATATGTATCAAGTCATAGCGATTGTTCAGTTAAAATAATACGCGTTTCATTATTTAAGTTCCAGATTTTCCATACACTGTCTAGAAAAATCGAAATAGGACAGAAGGAGGTAGATGCCCCTAGGACCCTATCGGACCTTCCGAAATTCAGATACACCGTGTGTTTATTTTGACCACTATAAGAGGTGAATTACTAAACCATATACCATAATGTACATTTCAGAAACAATACAGAAATGCTAGTTAGGTTGTTGCAAGAGATACGTTCTGTAAATGTGCAAACATGGAATGAATGAGGGGAGATCAGTATAATTGCCAGGTGTTTTATTGAGTCTGTTACAAATACAGGATTAGTGAAGTAATAAGCTTTATGCAATTATTCTTTTTGGAAACACTAAAGGAAACGCTATATCTGCTGTTGTGCAAGATGTTCAGAGTAAAGAACTGCAAGTTTTGATTACAAAAACTGGTGGTATTAGGGGTCAGTTTTTTGATACTAGGTTGAACTATCTACACGACCCTCTAATTTGTTAAGCTACATGTACTGGCATGTGTTTTATTGTTCAGGTGGTTCAAATTGTTCCAGGTTTTTATCTATTGTCTGTGAGAGTTACAAATGACTCGGTCTTGAAAAAGATGGCTATATAAAGGAACCATCGAAACGTGTCGACGCTTTACAAAAGGAACACAATCTGTGAGGAAACTGGGACCAAAGAATGCTCATTTTCTGTACGGTATCGGGTCTCATCCTCTAAATGAAATAATTACAGATGTGGCCACTTAATGACATAGCCTTCTGTCTTTCATGTGTACTCTCCTTGGTTTTTATGTGAATCTGTTTTAATGACAATTGTATTTAATTATTGTGTTTTTCTGATGAGATTTTGATGTAATAGAGATATTGTATACTGATGCACTGTGAAGCTTTTGCTTTTTTAAAAAACAAGTAGAGAAATAAATTGATATATTTTTATAAAATTACTGCTTTTTGACTCACTAGCAAAGGGTTTGGGGTGTGAAATTATACTGCTCCCTCTATGTATGCGGATTGGCTGAATGTATGTGAATGTGTTGTATAGCAAGATAACCAGTTAATAGTACTACAATAGCAACCTTTCCAAAGGAAACACGTTCTGTTGACATGGACCAGTATTGTACTGTGTAGCTCGTAGCCTGCTGCAAGTACTCACAATGAAATTCGTGGCATCCTGTATTCCAATGGAGCATGGTTAATCACTTTGAATATGAGTATCAGCGCACTCCTATTAATTTACATTCAATAATCTATGGACGTAATTTAGGGGTCGCCTGCTGCAACCCCGCCTTGCCCCTTGCTCCCCCTGGCACTGCTTTTACAACCTCAGAGGTGGCAAAATCAGTGCCTGGAACACAGGGACAGCTCTCACTAATGGAAGCTGGTTGGAGCTCCACTTGCAGGGTTTTCTGTCAATTTTTTTTATTATACATATAGTGAATAATTTCATTCACTATTAGTGTAATAAAAAATGGAGTGCATTAGCTGGAATATGACCCTATCTGGAAGCTAAAGTAAGTAAAAAAAAATGCTGTTAAATGTATGTTGTATGGATGATTGCGGATGAGAGTCTGTTTATTTGCGCAAGAGTGTGTGAATGTATTAGTATGTGTAAGTCAAAGTAAAGGTCAAATGGTGTGTGATGTCACTTCCGCTAACCCTGGCATTTTGGTGAATTGACGTCCATACAATCAATAATCCTGTTATAAATATGAATGGTGTGCTCGTGGAGTGCCACCTTCTGATCTTAACTGCGAAATCATAATATCCTAATAGCACTTGTCCTAAACTAGGATAGTGTCTCGGCTTTAGTGCCAGCTAATGTCCCTGTTGGGTTTCTTAGTTTAATCCTTGAATACACACTCTTTTTATCATGATAAGTAAACCATTTTAATCAACTTGGTTCCAAAATATTATTCCATGTTTTTATTCTCATGCATTAATTATAAACACATCCAAAATTATATTCAGGATCCCTATTGTCAATAAGTGTAATTCAAAATCCCCAATGCATTTAGGGCCAACAAAATTCCTTCGTCAGGGTAGATCCAGGTTACAAGGTTGACTCACGAGTCCCTCTGCATTATTATTTTTTTTTTTAACAACAAATTTTATTGGGTTATTTGTTGAGAGGATGGGCAATAGCCCTACAATGACCTGTAGGAGAAAAAGGATTAGCCTCATGCAAATAACCATATTTCTACCATTGATCCACACCTGCCGAACATGCAGGCGAAACAACAGAAACAAAAAGCAGACAGTTCTCGATCTCCAGACAAGAAAATACGGCACAGTGGCATCAGTATTCACATACAGACGGAGCGGGAAAGCCCGGTCAAGGTGAAGTAGAGAGTAATGAAGAGCAAGGGCATCACTCAGGGGTCCGCTGCCGGCAGGGGGGGAAGTTCGATTCCTCGATATGTCGCCCATCGGGTCCAGTTTTTCCGATGTTTTGCAGGGCATCTCCGAGCAAGGAACACAGCTATTTCGGCCCCCATACATCTATCTAATTCGGTCTTCCATTTACCTAGGGTCGGGGGAGATGTCGCTTTCCATAATTGTGTAATGTCCCTCTTGGTGATAGTAAGAGCCAGAAACAGTAAGCGCTGCTTATACCTATTCCCCCCGATGTCGTCAGTGCTATGTAAGAGGAAGAGTCGCGGGTCAAGTGGGAGATCCCACGATAGTACCTCATTCAGACAGGACCAAATTCTGCGCCAAAAGGGTTGCAACGCCGTGCAGCTCCATACTGTGTGCAAGAATGTACCCTCCTCCCGGTCACACCGCAGACATGTAGGGGACTGGATAATGCCCATTTGCCAGAGTCTAGTCCGAGTATAATAAGCCCTGTGTAAGTATTTGAACTGTATCAGGCGGTATCGCGTGGAGACCGCCGAACCCCTCGGGCTAGCGATGGCTTCAGCCCAGTCGTCATCTGTCAAGTCCGGAATGTCGGCCTGCCATGCAAGTCGTGTCTTGTCAAGTGTCGTTGGTGTGTGGGTCGTCAGGGTCTGATATATTTGCCTAATCTTGTGGAGGCCAAGGTCGCCCATCAGCAGGCGGCCCTCCAGGGGGTGAAATTCCGGGATGGCCTCGAGTGTGCGAATCAGGGGAGTGAGTGCATGTCGAAATTGAAGGAATTTGTAGAATTGTGTTTTATGGAGGTCAAATTCCGCCTGTAGTTGCTGTAAGGATTTCAGTGTGGTGCCCCGTAGCACATCGCCGAGGGTCGAGATCCCCACAAGGTCCCACCCCCGGAACCCCTTCAGAGCAGCCACCGGGCCGAGATATGTACCCTGCCATAGTGGGGTTTTCTGGGTGAATTTCCCATTCCAGCCCATCTGTCGGACTTTAGCCCGCCACAGCTGTACCACAACTTTGCCGGCAGGCGGCATGAAATCTAGGCGTGTGGCACTGTTCAAAAGATGCAGGAGAGGAGCCCGCTCCAGCGCCGCGTGCTCTATCGCTTATGCCGGATCTGTGGGGGAGTTATACCACCATTCATTCACCACAAGTGTTTTTAATTTTTTTAACGGAATGGTACGTATGTTGATATTGACAATAACATTCTTGTAGATTAAGGCCAAAATGTCACTGATAGTATATATATATATATATTCAGAACATGGTTTTTCCACAAAATTGTGCACCTCCCTGAGGCCGGCGTAACAAGGAGAAAGGCTTTATTTGAAGCCTGTGTTGGCAGTAGATACATATACTTAGCATACTCCTGCCACCTAGTGTTAGGCTCAGATGTTTGCAACTTGTTTTTCTTTGAAGAAGTCTTTCGAGTCATGAGGTAAGGGGACTCCGCCTATAGTCTGTATTGTGCATGGTCATCGGCTCCTTTGTTAGATTGTTTTCCTCCACCATCAGGTTCGGACGTCTTTCTCGGAACTCCGAGATCGAAGCTTCGATGCGGTCACCAGCAGCTTTTTCAGCCACCCATTTATCACCCTTCGCCGGAAATCAGCAAAAACCAGCCAACTACTGTTTTTCCGACGGTCTTCTTTCCGCTTGCCTGGGCTCGGGCCCAGCTCAACTCCAGCTTCCAAACTTTCACAGCCATTTTCTTTAACTTGACGCATGCGGAGTGATGGAAATGGCTTCCTTTAGCTTCTGCCCTAAGGGCCATGCTAAATATTCCAGGCATGAACATGATCCAGTCCGCAAACCTCTGCCTGTATCCAGAACCCAACAAAATGTCATGTGAAGCATGCTTGGCCTTCCGCTCTAAGAAAACACTTCAGCAACGAAGAGGCCGGCGTTGGGCCTATAGCATAATGCAGGTACACTGAGCTGAAGACCCACCCGATATCTTCAGGTACCAGCCACCAGTCTTTCATGCTGAGAGCGACATTGAGGAGGAGGCAGAAGCCCAAGGCTCACAGATGGACGTTCCCATCCTTCTCGCCAGCAGTGAGGAAGGGTCTGATTCTGACTATGACCCTGAAGCCTTGCCAGGGCACGTGAGTACTATGGCGAAAGCCTTCCAAGCTCACACAAAGCCATATACACAGGCTCCTAGAACCACACTGTCCTCAGGTCCTGGAGGTACCTGGAACTAGGCAAAGGAGCAGACAGTTATCCCTCTGCCAAAACAATCCTCGAAAGGCACTGAAAAGACAAAGGCACCAACCATCACAAAGTCAAAGCCAGTTTCGGAGCCAGTGTAAAAAATACCAACCATCACAAAGTCGAAGCCAGTTTCGGGGCCAGCGTCATAAACACAGACATCAACACCGGAGAAGCCTTCGGAGCCAAAACCTATCTCTCAAAAACCCAAGACACCTTCAGAACAGAAGACACCCTTGGCATCACAAGCAACTCCGAAACCATCTTTGACCTCCAAAGTCTCAGCGCCTAAAACACCTTTGATTCCCAAAGATATGAAACACAGCCACTGACCCAAAAGGAGTGCCCAATTCAGCTGCTCCTGACAAAATTATAGGAAAAGCTTGACGCCAAACAAAAGATCCTGGTGATAAACCTGGACACACGACAAGTGGTAACCAAACCACCTCTCCCACCTACAGAGACACTGCCAAAGAGAAAAAAATACTTTTTAGGAGGAAATCATGGGACCTCAACCACAAAAGCCGGGACACCCCCGTTGGGGGTAGCTGTTGCGCTATATAAACTTCTAAATAAATAAATAAAAGCCCCACATAAAAAGTGTAAAGCTAGGGGTAGCAACCCCATCCAGTGTCCACTGCAACCTCCACCCCCCTTCTACTCCACTGCTACCTATACCTTCTCCTCCACCACCTTTTCTTCTTCTGCTGCTAGTATCAGCTGCAACTGCAGCTCTTCCAACTTCACCACAACCCTCACCTCATGCCTAACCACAAGGGTCACCCACTACATCTTCACTAGGGGAGCATAGTACAGGGAATCATTTTGACCCCTATGACACACCATATTTTCCTGGCCCACAGGGCTACGCGACAATATAGATCAACCACGGGGCGACTATGATGTAGATCCACAAGGGGGATACAAAGCCTGATCTATACCCTTCAAAACCGTCCCCACCGGACTAAACCACTACATACCATGAAGTACTGTACAGGGCTGCACAATATCATAAAGTCGACATGCACACACTGCAGGATGGTGACTATTTCCTAGTCGAAACACTATACAAAACTCAACGCACAGTAGTTTTTACCACTGCTCAAGGGCATGCTAAAACACACAACAGAGATTTTTAAACAACCTGTAAAATCAAGGGTCCTAACGCCATAAGTTGATAAGAAAAATACAAACCATCACCAACTGACCCCGCTTACATCAAATCAATCAATTAAGCAGGGGTTGGTAAAGCGCAACTACTCACCCGCGAGGGTCTCAAGGTGCTGGGGGGAAGTGGGGGTGGCCCCGTTGAGTGCTGGGGTCATCCGAAGAGCCAGGTCTTGAGGTCCTTCTTGAACTGGAGCAATGTGGGAGCTTGCCGGAGGTGGAGGGAGAGGTCGTTCCAGGCCTTGGCTGCGAGGCTTTCCTCCCGTTCTGGTCTTGTAGATGCATGGAATGGTGGCCAGAGAGAAGGGTTGGCTGATTGGAGGTGTCTTTTGGGTGCGTGGAAGGAGAGGCGGTTGTCCAGGTATGTTGGTCCGGTGTTGTGGAGGGCCTTGTTTGCATGAGTGAGGAGTTTGAAGGTTATTCTTCTTTCTATAGGGAGCCAGTGGAGATCGCGGAGATGTGGCTGCGACGGGGGATGTCTAGGATCAGTCTGGCTGCGGCCTTCTGGACGGTCTGGGGTTTGCAAAGTAGTTTCTTGTTGATTCTGGCGTAGAGAGCGTTGCCGTAGTCCAGTCTGCTACTGATGAGAGCGTGTGTGACAGTTTTTCTTGATTCGGATGGGATCCATCTGAACGTCTTTCGGAGTATGCAGAGGGTGTTGAAGCAGGCCGAGGATATGGTGTTGATCTGGTGGTTCATTGTGAGCGATGAGTCTAGTATGATGCTGAGGTTTCGTGCATGGTCCGTCGGGGTGGGGGGTGTCCGAGGACGGGGGACACCAGGAGTCATCCCATGCGGAGAGGGTGGAGCTAAGGATGAGGACTTCTGTCTTCTCGGAGTTGAGTTTCAGGCAGCTCTTCATCCAGGTGGCGACGCCTTTCATCCCATCTTGGAAGTTGTGTCTGGCGATGTTGGGTTCGTTGGTGAGGGAGAGGATAAGCTGGGTGTCTTTGGCGTAGGAGACTACGTTGAGCCCATGGTTTCTAACGATGGTTGCGAGGGGGGCCATGTAGATGTTGAAGAGGGTGGGGCTGAGGGAGGATCCCTGGGGCACCCCACAATTGGTCTCTGTTGGTTCCGAGAGGTAGGGCGAGAGTTTGACCCGCTGAGTTCTGCTGGTGAGAAATGAGCATATCCAGTCGAGGGCCTTTCCGAGGATGTCGGCGTTGTGGAGCCTGGTGGCTAGTGTGCGGTGGGAAATGGTGTCGAAGGCAGCCGAGAGGTCCAGGAGGATGAGGGCTGCCGTTTGGTCCTGGTCAAGGAGGGAGCGGATGTCATCGGTGGTGGTGAGTAGGGCTGTCACGGTGCTGTGGTTGCTGCGAAATCTGGATTGGGAGGTATCCAGGACATTGTTAGCTTCGATGAAGTTTGCTAGCTGGGTGTTGACGGCCTTTTCGATGACTTTGCCTGCGAATGGAAGTAGGGAGATGGGCCTGACGTTTTTGAGGTCCGTCGGGTCTGCAGATGGGTTCTTCAGGAGGGGGTCGACTTCGGCGTGTTTCCAGACGTCGGGGAATTTGGCGGTCTCGAGGGAGCAGTTGATCGTCCGGCATAGTTCGGGTGCGATGGCCGTGGCGGCTCTGTGGGAGATGTGGGGTGGGCAGGGGTCTGAGGATGCTCTGGAGTGGATGCTCTTCATGGTCTTTAAGGTGTCTTCTGTCATGAGTTGGGTCCAATTGAGCAGGGTCTGTTGGGTGGCGTCGCTAAGGGGGGAGCTAGAGCGGTGCGGTGGTCTTGGTTATCGAAGTTGTCGTAGATCATCGTAATCTTGAGGTGAAAAAAGGTGCTGAGTCTGTTGCAGAGGTCTTGGGAGGGTGGGACATCTGTTGTTTTGCTGCAGGGTTTGGCAAATTCCTTGATGATGGAGAAGAGTTCTTTGGTATTATGAGTGTTGGTGAGGATTCTGTCTCAGAGGTATTTCTTCTTTGTGGATTTGATGAGTTGGTGGTGTGCTGTGGTGGCTGCTCTGTATGGCTCGTGTTTCCGAGGTGTTGTTGTTCCTCCATGTCTTTTCAAGTCGCCGGCAGGAGCGTTTAGATTTTTGGAGTGTAGGGGTGAACCAGCTTGCTTTCTTGATGTGTCGTCCTGTGACTTTCTTGAGGGGGGCGAGTGTGTCGGCGCAGTTCGTGATCCAGCGGTGGAGGTTGCGTGCTGCGGTGTTAGCGTCTGGCGTAGTCGGTTGTGGGGTGCTGATGAGGGTGGAGGTGAGCTGGTTTTCGGTGACTTTGTTCCAGCTTCTACGGGGGAGGCGGGTGTGCCTGTGTATGGTGGGTTTTTTGAAGGAGAAGTGGAGGCAGTGGTGGCCTGTCCACAGGAGTTCCGTGGTGTGGCTGTAGGAGACGCTGTTTCCTTCTGAGAAGACCGGGTCGAGTGTTTGTCCCGCTGTGTGCGTGGGGGCGGTGACTAGTTGCTTCAGTCCTATGTTGGTGAGGTTCTCTAGGAGGGAGGTGGTTAGGGTCGTCGTGGTTGTCCAGGTGGAAGTTTAGGTCTCCGAGTAGGATGTAGTCTGTGAAGGCGAGGGCGTGAGGTGCGATGAGGTCGGTGATGGTGTCGGTGAAAGGAGTGCGGGGGCCTGGTGGCCTGTAGATGAGGATTCTGCAGAGAGTCGTTTGAGGGTTGGTCTGGATCTGGAAGTGGAGGTGCTCAATGAGGATCATAGTGTTGTCCAGGTCAGTGGTCCTCATGTGGAGGGTGCTTTTGTTGACGATGGTGATGCCTACTCCCGGGTGGATGGGGCAGTCCTTCCGCAGGATCTTGAATTCATCAGGAATGGCGGTGGCGATGTCGGGCCCGGAGTTGGCGTTGGCCCAGGTTTCTGTGAGGAAGGTGACGTTGTGTGAGGAGGTCCCAGATTTCTATTGCATGCTTGTGTATGGAGTGCACATTGAGGAGGATTCAGTTGAGTGGTTTGAGAGCGGTGAAGTCCGGAAGGCTGGGGGCTGCTGCTGGGGTGCGGAGGTGGGTGAAGGTGCAGCAGCAGTGTAGACAGGAGAGCGGGCCTTGGGTGTTGCTCAGCGTTGAAAGCTGGCAGTTGTTGCTGCATCTGGGGTTGAGAGCATGGAGGGTGCTGGAGTTTTAGCGGAGGAGGGTCGGAAGACCAGGTTCCCTGGCGCTGGTCGCATCGTCGACGGGCACAGACAGGCTTGCTCCACCCGATTCTCTAGTGGAGTCATCAGCCAGAAAATGGCCAAATTCACAAGGGACTGGAGATGCTCCTCCTAATAACAAGGAAAGCAAAAATATATGATGCTGTAGGGAAACATATGGCCACGTAGGCAGCGAACCATCTCAGGATCGCCAAATCTGTAGGCCTCCTCTCCCAATTACTACTGAGCATGGTGGGATGAGATGCAGGAATTGTTCCATCACCTTCCTGAATAGAATAAACAAAGAGGCTCAGAATTAGTAGATTAGGGGAGGGTCATGTCCAATGCAACAATTCAATGTACCTTAGATGTAGCAGATACCAGTGCAAGGGAGGTCAATAGTAGCATTATCATTAAGCACCATGCTTGGCTCAGAGTATCAGGCTTTAAGGCTGATGTACAGCAATACCTCCTCAACTTACCTTTTGATGGAGAACACCTATTTGGTCCACAAACAGACAAACTGCTGGAAAAAAATCAAAAAGGACACGACACAGCTAAAGCCATGGGAGCCCTTCAACCATATCACCATGGGGGGTCGTTTTGTATGGGCCAATACAGAGGAGCGTCCACAACTACCACCTTCACGGACACAGTCCCCTCTCAAAAGCCACACAGCTTCTACCAACCACAGTACACTTGAGAAGCATACTACAAAACACAGTACAGTGCTAACATAGGTCGAGGTTGTGAATCCGCTTCCAAAGGGACCACTTCCACTAAACAGTGGCTCTGTCCACACCCCCCGCACTCAACATCAGCAGGGGGACGACTACAGGACTACCATGCAGATTGGGTACAAATTACATCAGACCAGTGGGTCCTTTCAATAATAAATTATGGGCATTGTCTAGAACTCACATCTCCACCACCCAATATCCCACCATAGAGTACAAATTGTAAGGGACATCTGACACTCCTACATGAGGAGATTCAAACTCTGCTTCAAAAGGTGACCAAAGAGCTGGTCCCAAAGCATCACAAGAGATATAGGATATACTCATTGTATTTCCTCATTCCAAAGAAAGATACTAGACCTCTGGCCACTCAACAAATACATCTTGTTGAAGCACTTCCACATGGTAACGCTCCAAGAAGTCATACTAATGTTGCAGCAAGGAGACTTCAGGATTGCCGTAGACCTCGAAGATGCTTACTTTCACATTCCAATACACCCAGCCTATCTACGCTACCTACGATTTCAAGTAAGTAGCCAACATTATGAGTTCAAAGTGTTGCCATTCAGGGTGACTACTACACCAAGAGTATTCAGAAAATGCCTCGAAGTAGGAGTAGCTCATCTCAGAAGGTGGAGCACACACGTGTTCCCATACTTAGACGATTCGCTGATCAAGAGTGCAAGCAAACAAAAATGTCTGCAAGACACTCAGAAGGTAATCAACTTTCATACGAGCTGGGCTTCACACTCAATACTACATAATCCCACCCCCAACCGTTTTAAGTGCAGCCATTTCTCGACACATCCCTAGGCTCTATTGCAGCAAGAGCTTATTCCCGTGTTGCAAGAGTACAAAAGTTCCAGCTTACATTGCCTCTTTTTCAACTACATTGTCACATTTCGGTTATAACAGTGAGGAGCTTTTTAAGTATGATGGCCTCATGTATCTCCATAGTACCACATGTGCGACTGTGTATGTGCCCCCTACAACGATGCCTACAGTCACAATGGCCTCAGGTGGAGGTGTACCTACAGGATCTAGTGTTGGTAGGGTCAGCGACACATCGCTCTCTGCAGTGATGGAAGAGCGACAGTTTGTTATGCAGTCTGCCCTTCAAAACCCCTGTTCCACAAGTAACCATTACAACAGACGCATCCTTACATGGTTGGGGGCCACACATGCTAGACCATATAGTGCATGGACAGTGGTCTCCAGTGCAGAAACATCTACACATCAATCACCTAGAGCTTCTTGCGATTCAATTAGCTCTCAAAGCTTTTCAACAACATCTTCTGCACAAGGTTGCTCTAGTTCGCACAGACAACATGACAGGTATGTACTACATTAAAAAAACAGGGAGGCACGCACACCATACAGCTCTCGCAGATAGCAGAGCACATATGGCATTGGGCCATACATCACAACATCCACCTCCTAGCAGAATACCTACCAGGGGTGGACAGTGACTTTGCAGAAATGCTGAACAGACTGCAGCAGCAGGTAATCGAGTGGGAAATCGATACCACATTGCTCCACTCATACTTCCAAAGGTGGGGAACCCCGGAGACAGACCTCTTCGCCACACAGCAGAACGCAAAAGGCCAAAGCTTCACCTCCAGGTTTCCTCACCCACAATCCAAAGGCAATGCCCTATAGATCAACTGTTTAGGGATATTTGCTTATGCTTTTCCTCTTCTCCCATTCCTTCCTTATGTAGTTCAGAAGCTCACACAAACATCCCTCACACTAATTCTAATACTGCCAACATGGGCTCAACAGTCATGGTTCACAACCTTACTTCAACCATCAGTTATACCACACAAGAAGTTGCCCATCTGGCCACTTCTTCTAACTCAGGACCAGGGTCGGGTCACACACCCCAACCCCAAATAGCTAAATCTAGCGATGTGGCTCCTGAAGTCTTAGAATTTGGTTACCTCAATCTTACACAAGACTGTATGGCCATTCTAAAACAAGTCCGCAAACCTACCACATGGGCATGTTATGCTTCTAAATGGAAGAGATTTGTACATTATTGTTTAGCAAAACAAATCCAACTACTCTCCCCTACGGTACAAGACCTTATTTGGTACCTACTCCATTTACAACAAGCAGGGTTTGCTTACACCTTTATTAGGTTACACTTGACAGCACTTGCTGCCTGCATGCAAAACAGATAACATATGTCTTTGTTTAAAATTCCAGTTATTAAAGCTTTTATGGAGAGATTAAAAGAGTCATTCCCTCTCAATCCCATCAGCAGCAGGCTGTAATCTTAAAGTTCTCGTCAGGCTTATGGGTCCTCCTTTTGAACCACTACATTCATGTTATATACAGTTCCTCACATGGAAGGCAGCAGTCTCAGTGGCTACAACATCTCTCAGATGGTTAAGTGAACTTCAAGTGGTCACTCTAGAAGAATCTTTCTTCCAAATTCGTCCAGATTAATTACTACTAAGCACAAACCCCAAATTTCTCCCTAAAGTAGTATCTTCTTTTCACTTAAACCAAACCATTGAGCTCCCAGTGTTCTTTTAAAACCCAGACTCAGTAGCTGAAAGAGCTCTACACACACTAGATGTTAAACGAGCAGTAATATACTACATTGACAGAACAAAACCTTTTTGTACAACTCAACAACTTTTCGTAGCCTTTTCAAACCCTCAATAGGGATCACCAATATCTAAAGCAGGGATTGCAAGATAGATAGTAAAATTCATTCAGACTTGCTACCACAAAGCTTAGTTGTTGCTACCTACAACTCATTCCACACACAAAGAAGCATTTGCAATGCAGTAGGTCTCGCATTTGCGAGAGTTAGAGCTATTGGCGTTGTAAATAACAATGTGTTTTGCCTATGTTTTTTGGTTTGCAGTGTAGTGGATGTATGTGGTGTGGAGTGGAATTAAGTGGGTTGTATTGGAATTGTTAGTTGTGGAATTGTGTGGTGTGAAGTGTATTTGTGTAGTGTAAGTATGTGGCATGGTGAATAGATAGGGGTGAGAGCTGCACAGAATAGATAGATAGAAAGGAAGATAGATAGGGATAGGTAGTTTGTGCAGGAAGTGGTGAATGAACTGGATATTGAGGAGCAGAAAGAGAGTGTGAGAAAGAGCCATGAAGTACATTATCCTGGGGGCTGTGCAGGCCAGGGAAGGAAGAACTATACAAGGAAGAGAAAATTCGAGTGATGGGATTACCAGTAAGTAAGCTGGACATTTTCCTTCCCAAAAAATAGAAAGAAAAAAAAGAATCTGTTGGCTTTGTCAAAGCATATTTAATTCTGATACCTAACTCTGGGGTCCATTACGATGGCGGGCAGACAAAGTCCGCCCGCCATCGCAACGGAAAAAGGGACCGCCCGCCACATGTGCGGCGGTCCCGCGATTCGAATTAAGATGCGCCCGCCACACTGGCGGGCGCATCCCGCATTTCTTACATTGCGGCGGGCGGTGCTTTCAGCAGCACCCACCGCAATGTAAAAAAGACATGTTGCGCATATGCATGCACAACGTGACAGGCACCGTTCGGTGCCTGCCACCTTGTGCATGCAAATGTGCACCCCCCACCCCCCCAACTTCTTGGGGGCCCGCAACGGGCCCCCTAAAGTGGAATCCACCTGGTTTTCCATGGCGGAGTCTCCGCCATGGAAAGCCCTGCACCGCCTCACATCATAATATGGATGGCGGTGTCTTGTAGACACTGCCACCATATTTGCGCCCTTTTCCGACCGGCGGAAAACCGGCGGACGGTCTTTCCGTCCGCCGGCGTCCCCACCGCCATCGTGATTTGGCGGGGGTAAATGGTAGGCGGGCGGTGGAAAATGGCGATCCGCCCGCTATTGTAATGATCCCCTCTGTTTGGTCCTGGCTATTCAGCCAAAGGCACTAGGGTGGAACTGAAATTTTATACTCTCTTGCTTTTCCCTTTCCAACTTTCTGTGCTTTTGACTTCTTGGAAATATGGTAATGTTTAAAACACGCTGACATAATATGTTACTTCTTTAGGGTTTTCCTTTCGAGCTTTAAAACGGAAAATACATTTAGGCAGAATGCACAGTCTTGCTATGGTAACAAAAACTTCAAACATGATGTAGCATTTTCTTAAGGATGTTTAGCCTGCATGTCTATGTTTTATGAAAACATGAATTTCTCAAGCGCTTTTTAAATTTGTAAAATCGAGTTGTGTCCGTTTGTTTTGTGCTGCAGACGACAAATGTGAAATGCCACAAAAGCAGGTCCTTCGAACGTGACTTTTGAAGTTGGCGCAAGCTGTTTAGTGGTTTTAGGCCAGTGTATGATCTGAAGGGGGAGTATGTGTGCCCCGACAGGGCGATTTGTAAAAAAAAACACTTACTTTCGTTTACAGCAAAGATCAACGATACAAGCTGTGATGGCTTTGCAAAACCTTGGATTATTGAAAAAAAAACAGAAAAGGAAAAACAAAAACAATTAGAACCTTTAAAAAACTCAGTTTCTAAGATCCCTAAAAAGATTTTATTTGTTTTA
Organism: Calotriton arnoldi; assembly: GCA_963921515.1. Classification (NCBI taxonomy): domain Eukaryota; kingdom Metazoa; phylum Chordata; class Amphibia; order Caudata; family Salamandridae; genus Calotriton; species Calotriton arnoldi. Next base: position 2,821,207 of record CAWUFW010000496.1, on the reverse strand, counting down.
TTTGGTGGTGTCTTAAGTACTGGACTGTGGCTACCTACCGCAGAAGCATCCATTGGGGCTTGGCCCGGGAGTTGCAGCCACCTCCCTGCTCGTGGCAGGAGTGGGGAGAAGGGTGGGTCCTCAGTCAGCAAACGGAACGCCGGACTGGCAGGATACGAACTGCCCGGCTGCCATTTTTGAAGATCAAGCGCGACATTCTGCCCTGCATAAACAAAATATAATATTTTTTAAAAAGAGTTTGGCGAGCCACACATATCTAAATAAATGCGCGCTGCTGCCATTTTTGAAGATCAAGCAGCTGCATTAAAGAAATATAATATTTTTTAAAAAGCGTTTGGCGAGCCGCTCAAACTAAAAGAAAGTTATGTGGCCGCCATTTTTGAAGATCAAGCGCGGCATACAGCGCTGCATGAAAAATATATAATATTAAGAAAAAGTGTTTGCCGAGCCACGCATAAAAAAAAAAAAAGGGGCACGTCCGCCATTGCTGCTTAAAAAAAAAAATATATATATTGTGTACAAGCCAGCCGTGAAGTGGGAGGGTACGGTGTGTCTTTCAACAGCAGCTAGGAGAAAGCCATTCACAAAATAGTGCTCACAGACTGTAAAAACGTACAGAGTAACAACTCCTGTTACAGGGGCAGTCCTCATGGGAGGTTACAAAAGAAGAAAAGGAGGTACTACAAAGGACAGCAAGAGGAGCCAATTGAAAAGATGGGTGGAAAATGGGCGGAGCTTAAAAGTCCATACCTGAATACAGCATGTCTCGAAAAGAGCGCAATCGCTGCCTAGGCAAGACCAAAAAAGGAGTCTCTATGGCTTTACTAGGAAACATTCTACTAATGGATATCTGTAAAGCAGCCACATGGAATAACCCACATACATTCACAAAATACTATTGTGTTGATGTCTTAGCTAACCAACAAGCTAGAGTGGGTCAAGCTGTATTATAAACACTCTTTCAAACATCCACATCAGCCACTAGCTAGTCACCGTATTAAGGGAGCACTGTTTTACATTCAATTTCTAAACATATGTATCTACAGCCAACACATGCTACGAATAGAACATGTTATTTACCCTGTAAGCGTCTATTCATAGCATGTAGTGCCGTGGATTCATATACACCCAACCTCCTCCCTGGAGGCTAATGGCTGGCGTATACTCTACTCTACGTAAACACTTATCTTTATCAAACCATAACTTGCATGTTCATCTTTACTATCTCTCTACTGCTGATATCCTAAGCTCATCTGATGAGCCAAAACCAATCTGACAAAAGAGCAGATGACCATGAGCAATACAGACTATAGGAGGAGTCACCGTACCTCATGACTCGAAAGACTTCTTCAATGAAAAACAAGTTGCAAACGTACGAGCCCAACACTAGATGGCAGGAGTACGCTAAGCATATGAATCTAGAGCACTACATGCTACAAATACATGCTCACAGGGGAAGTAACATGTTCTTTCCCTTTGCATGTGTGCTGCATTCTACAATACACATACAAAGAGGAAAATACCTTACAGCACAGTTTATGTACAGGAAAGGATGCTTTCCTGCACAAAAGCTATGCAGACCACACCACAGACACCCTTGTACTGTGGCACAGTTATGTAAATGTAAAATGTACTATAACTATAATTGCCCTGGCAGTTTTTAACCTTTATTGAGGCTTTTGAATTCTGTTTACAGCTGATTTTTTAGGAATACTGCCATACTCTACCAGAGAGTAATGGAGAAGGAAAAGCTAAAGCAAGGAAGATGTGGTTGCTAAACAAAAATGAAAATTAAAGGACATCGTGTGGTTCAAAGTTTCACAACCTCAGAATCAGCAAAAAACATTAATAAGTGATTTTCTAAAGCCATACATTAATATTTTATTTGGCTGATTACATTATACATTGTGTGGCCTTTTTTTGGGCCTCTGGAGGTGTGTGTGTATATATATATATATATATATATATATATATATATATATACATACATACATACACACACACACACACACACACACACTGATATTTTATATAGTGTGTGAAAAAAACAAAGGTTACAGGGACATTATAGTTAGGAATTAGCATTTAAAAAAACTTAGAAACTCACTGAAGAAAACAAGGTTACAGGGACGTTATAGTTAGGAAATGAAATAATCTTTTTTTTTAGAAATTCACTGAAAAAAACAAAGGTTACAGAAAAGTTATAGTTAGGCTCATGTTTCACTCGTACAAAAACAGAGAAATTCAGCAGTTATGGTTAGTGAGCTAACTATAACGTGCGCCCCTTAATGCACTGCTTATGACCTCACATATCACAATACTCATGACATGGTCAGTGACATCACTGATGACATCACTGATATCTCAAATGACATCACTGATGACATCATCCACAGAATCTCTGACGCACCCACTCACACCCCCATATACCCTTTCATACACACACTCCAACTTCCACACTACCATTCTCAAACCCATGTTATGTTATGTTATCGGATTTGTATAGCGCATGGCTGCCCCAACGACGGGACGTCCCAGCGCTAGATCCACAAATTACCAGACCGAAGAAGGGGGCAGAACAGAGGATTATTCAGGGACAAGCCATGTCTTAACTGCCCTCCTGAAAACCCCATGATCCTGTATGCTCCTGATAGTGCATGGGAGAGCATTCCAGAGAGAGGAAGCTAAAGCCTGGAACAACCGACCTGCCGCCTGTGCTCTTCTAACACGAGGAACACGTAACAGATGTTGATTCGAGGAGTGGAGGGAGTGTTCCGGTACATAGGGGATGAGGAGATTGGCTAGAATGAGAGGGGCTTGTGCATGGAAAATTGTATGAGAGATGCACAAGGACTTTAAGTGAATTCTCCTTTCTACCGGAAGCTAGTGCAACTTACGTATGAATTTGGAGGTAGGGCAGGATTTCGGGAGGGCGATGAGGATCCGTGCTGTGGCCTTCTGCACCCTCTGAAGACAATTGATGCCCACTTTATTAGCACCCAGATAGATAGAATTGCAATAATCCAGTCTAGAAAGGATGGTAGACTGGATAATGGTCTGGCGTGTTTGAGCATCGAAAACCCGAGCAGTGGCTTCAGTCCACGCAGGGGTCCGAAGCAGCTGCCAGCCACCGATTTTGTCTGTGCCTGAAAAGTAAGTGCACAGTCAAACCAAACGCCCAAGTTTTTTACAGTTTCCTTGGGAGTAAGGGGAGCTGACAACACAGCAGGCCACCATGGATCACTCCAAAGATGCGTGTCTCTTCCTAGAAGAAGAATCTCGGATTTGTTCGCATTCAACTGAAGGCAGTTGGCTGCCATCTATTTCGCGATGGCCATCATGTCATTTAGGAACGTTGCAATGTGTTGGTCAGAGTTGTTCGATAAAGAGATCACAAGCTGAGTATCATCAGTGTATGAGACCATGGAAAAGCCCCTACTTTTTGCAACTCCCGCTAGGGGTTGAATGTAGATATTAAATAATGTTGGGCTCAGAGCCGAGACCTGCGGAACCCCGTAATGTGCGAACTGCACCTGGGAGCCATAAGGAGGTGAGATCACTTAGAAGGATCTGCCTGATAGAAAAGACACGAACCAGTTAAGAGCGGAATCTCCTAAGCCAATCTCTTGTAAACGTTGCACCAGAATTTTATCTGATACAGTGCCAAAGGCGGCACTAAGGTCAAGAAGAATCAAGGCAGAGGTGTGGCCCTCATCCAATGGACTCCGCAGATGTTCAGTAACTGCCAGCAGAGCTGATTTAGTACTGTGGCCGGGTCTGAAACCATTCTGTGAAGGGTCCAGTATATTGTTGGACTCTACAAATTTGGTCAGAATGGAATTGATGTAAGACTTGGTGACTTTAGCTACAAAAGGAAGTAGTGAGATCGGGCGGAAGCTTTCTGATTTGGAGGCATCCAAGGTAGGATTTTTTAGCAGAGGGATGACCTTGGCATGCTTCCATGAGACTGGTACAAATGCAGATGCTAGGGATAAGTTTATCAGCTCACAGAGTGTAGGTAAGAGTTGGGGTAGGAAGTTTAGGAGCTGATCAGGTTTGAGCAGATAAGCTGGTGATCCCGATTAAATTTTATAGCAGAGAGTCTTTAAAGCTTCATAAGATAGTGCCGGGAAGGAGGATAGAAGAGCACCTGAGCAGCAACTAGTGTGAAACCCATTCACACACCCATACCAGTACTTACACAGCCACACACTGATTCATAGATCCCACATACACCCACTCACTCACCCATACAGCCACTCATACACCCACTCACTCACTCAGCCACTGACATATCTACTCATACACCCATACAGTCACTCACACACCGAGGCAGTCACCCATAGAGCTACTCACACACCTACTCACTCACCCATAGTCAGTCACACAGCCACTTACTCATACAGTTTCATACAGATACTAACACTCTCACTTACCTATACAGTCAGTGACACAAGCACACACTCACCCATACACCCACTCTCACATTCACTCACTCACCCATACAGTCACTCACATACCCCATCACTCACCTATACCGCGTTTCACATATCTAGTTACCTACCCATATACCACTGACATATGCACTCACTCACCGACACAGCCATACACACACTCACTCACCCATACAGCCCCTCATACATGCACTCACTAACCCATACAGCCACTGACTCACCGGCTCACTCATCCATACAGGCAGTAAGGGAGGGGGCAAACATGCTTCCTGGCACACTACTATTTGAGGGATGAAGTCCCCTTGGCTCTTGAGGGTCCTTGGGGGCCAACTACCCCTCCTGTTACCTCCAGTAAGTCCCACACAGCAGGATTGCTGAGAGGGTGACGGAGGCCATGCCCCCTTTTTCCACCACTCTGCAAACGTGCCTCCTGGCGCTCTACTAGTTGGGAGGTGAACGTGCCTCCTGGAGCACTACTAGTTGGGAGGTGAAGTCCCCTTGGCTCTGTCAGGTCCTTGGGGGCCAACTACCCCTTCTGTGACCTCCTGTAGGGCCCACACAGTGGGATTGCTCGGGAGGTTTTCGTGGCCACGCCCCCTTTCTACACCACTCTGCAAACCCACCTCCTGGCGCTCTACTGGTTAGGGGAAGAAGTCCACTTTAGTCCTGAGACCCTCAGGAGTAAAGTGGAATCCATACCCCAACCAACTCTATTTTTTAGGAAGGGGGCCACGTGGCCCCCCTTCCCTGGATTGTTTTGATCCCCAGGGACCCCATACCCTGGGGCCCGGCTTTTGGATTTTTTATATATATTTTATATCCCGGGCCAATTTTGGCCCCAGGGACTCCATTCCCCGGGGCCTGCCCCTTTTAAAAAAAGGGAGTGGGCCGTGCGGCCCCCCTCTCGGGTCGATTTTGAGGGGCCCCATCCCCCGGGGTCTGGCCTGTAGTCTGGGTGCCCTGGTCCCAACCAGGGCACCCGAATACTTTGTTGGGGACCGGGGGGGGGAGCCTAAAGCCCCACGTGGTCCCTGCCGGCTTCCCACGTCCTGCGGAAGCCACCATTGCTTTTGGACAGAGGGAGCTTCTAACATGCAGCTCCCTCTGTCCAAAAGCAATTCTGCCCCGCTTTCAGCAAGCAAGAGCATTTTTTCTGCTCCAGCTTGCTGAAAGTGGGGAAGTGTTTGCTATCTTAGCAAATTGCAATGTCCCGGGGTTGAGCACCCAGGAGATTGCTGGAGCTGCTCCTGGGGGGTGGCGGTTTGCAGAGCCATCTACGGCTCCACGAGGTGGACCGCGCTGCCCCCCTCTTTCAAGTTTTTAGCCCCGGGGGGTGGTGGTCCCCGGGGCCTGCAACGGACCCCCTTACCTATTCAGTTTGTGCCCTGGGGAGGTGGTGGTCCCCGGGGCTGTGGAGTAGGCCATAGGGCCTCTGCCACTTTCTACACAATATTATGTTTGTGTGCCCCAGGGACATGGCGGTTACCCCTGCATCTGTATACTATAGTGCCCCAGGGAGGTGGCGGTCCCCCACATAATATTACTGTCCCGGGGAGGTGGCGGTCCCTGGGGCTGCGGGGGAGGCCGTGGAGCCTCCGCTGCATTCTTTTTTATTAAATAGTGTTTGTGCCCCAGGGAGATGACAGTCCCCGAGGCTGTGGGGGGAGGCCATAGGGCCTTCCCCGCATTATTTTTTATTAAATAATGTATGTGCCCCGGGCGAGGTGGCAGTCCCTGAGGCTTTAGAAAAGCTTGGGTGGGGCGCCCCATGAGCCGCCCTCCTTGATTACCCTCATGCCCCTGGGATTTGGCCCACCCTGGGGCTTCAGAAAATGTTGCGCGGGGGCCCGTCCATCTAATTTTAAAATGTTGCTGCCTATTCGCAGATCCACCCGCGAATTTGCGGCATATCTGGGGGCTCAGGGTATTCCTACCCTGCCCCCTTTTCTTTATTTTTTACTTTGTTTGAGGGACTCTGCTTCAAGCCGAGTCCCAAGATGGCTGCCAACACTTCTGGGTTGAAGTGTTGGCAGCCAATCAAATTTTAGTAGGATCCACTAGTCTACTGCAAGGACTTGCATTCCCAGATATCTATATTTTTTAAGTTAAATATCTAACTACTGAGCCGATTTACACCAAATCACAAAAAGCATACTTTTTGGACCAACATCTAGCTTTCTGCCAAATTTGGTGTAATTCTGTTCAGCGGTTCGGGCTGTAGTCGTGTTCAAAAAAAGAAAAATCCCCATCAATATAACACGGGGAAAATGTGTTTTGGGACCCCCTTTTTCCTCGGCCCCCGCTTGACAGATCATCACAAAACTTTCAACACAGCAGCTGAACCACAAAGGGGACGTTTTGTGAAAATTTCGTGAAGATTCTTCAAGCGGCGGCAATGTTATTGGCAAAACAAAAAACGCTTTTCCTATGGAAACTTTGGTCCTAACTATAACTCCTTACAAGCGACCGCCAGCAGCCATATATATAAATTCACTGAATATAGTTTAAGGTGACATTATAGTTAGGTGTAATAAAAATATGTGTTTTCGATTAAAAGAAAAACCTTAGTAATTCACTGAAAAAAACAAAGGTTGAAGTAACGTTATAGTCAGGTTATTTTCTCAGTGACAACATTAACGTTTTGAAGTTAAAAAAAACCACAGAAATTCACCACTAACTATAACTTGCGCCCCGCGATGCACTGCTCATGACCTCACATATAACATCACTGATGACATTTCAAATTACATCATTGATGACATTACTGATGACATCATCCAATGAGTGTGTACATTTGTTTCATAGTTTACAAAATGGCGGGTAACTACCATATTACTTTTCTATCTAATTTTGTACATCCTGTGTCCAGCTAGTCAGCATAAGTATTTACAAAACGCATGTGCTCCTAATGCACAATAGGTGTGTAGCGGTATTGAACACGTTATAAATCTTTGTATTGAAGAGTAACTCTGTGTGCAGGTGACAGTTGACTTGTATTCAGTATGTTCCACACAAGTTTTTGGATACTGCAGAAAATATTTCCGGCAGGGCAAAGATTCTATGTACTACGTACTAAGAAGCCTTGAGTTATGAGACAGAATCGCTGTAGGAAGCTGGGTTTCTGTTCCAGTAACCCCCCCACTTTTTGCCAGACTTCTGATGTACTTTGACTTGATGTGCCCTGGGTCCCTGCCAATCAGGTTTCCAGGGCCTGTGTTATTTCCCAAAACTGTACCTTTGTACCCCCAATTGACACCTCTCTGGACACATGTAAGTCCCTTGTAAAAGGTTCCATGGGTACCAAGGGCACTGTGACAAGGGAAGGCCTCTAAGGGGCTACAGCACATATTGTGCCACCCATAGAGGTCCTGGACCTTAACACACACACTGCCATTGCAGGCTGCGTGTTTTGGTGCAGAGAAAAGTGAAGAGTTGACATGGCACACATACCTGTGTACCATGCCTGCAACCCACTGCCTATGGTATAGGTAAGCCACCTCTTTAGCTGGGTGCACTATACCACTGGTGAGGGTACAGTTGCATGAGTACTGTACCCCTACAGTGTGTAAGTCCATTCTTAGACATTGTAAGTGCAGTAAAGCCATAAAGAGTATATGGTCTGGGAGTTTGTCATTACGATCTCCACAGCACCATAATGGCTTTACTGAATTCTGGGAAGTTTAGTATCAAACTTCTCAGCATAATAAACCCACAGTGATGCCAGTATGGGATTTATTATACCATGCACTCAGAGGGCATCTTAGAGATGCCCCTAGAAAAACAAGCAGCCTCTGATGGGTTCCCTGACTAGTAAACACCAGCCTGCCAACACAAGACATGTTTCTGGCCCCCTGGGGTGGGAGCCTTCGCTCTCTGACCCCAGAAACAAAGCCTTTCCTGGGCAGAGGTGGTCACCCCAGCCTCTCCTGCTATCAGGAGCAGGCCACCTTCCTGTCTCACCCCCTTTTCGGCAGGAGGACAGGTGGGAAAAATTAGCACAGCCCAGAAGGTGTGCCCACCTCTGCCAACCCCACCCCTCAGTTGGGGGAGGCGAGGTGAAGCCCACTCTTCAGTGCCCGCTATCTTGCAAATGGCAGGTACTCTCCAATCAGGATTAGGGAGTGGGCCCACTCCCCCACGTGGGGTGAGCACACCAAGGGTGTAGTCACCCTAAGGTCAGTAGCCCATTGGCTACTGACCTGAAGACCCCTAAAACGCCCCTAAATACATTATTTAGGGGGCAGCCCTGAACCAAGAGACAGATTCCCACAACCTACAAAGAAGGACGAAAGAAGATGCCCAGCAGTGGTGACTGCAGAAAAGAACTGACTTGGCCCCAGCCCTACCGGCCCATCTGCAGTTTCCAGAGATCCTGCGCCACAAATCGCCTTGTCCTGCAGTCAGCAACCTCCAGAACCCCTGGGAGGACTGACTGCCTTCAACAAAGACCGGATCTCCTGTGAACAGCAGCTCTGTTCAAAAGAAATTCCCAACACAGACTCTGAGCCTGCTGAGGACAAAGAAACCCGACACCTGGAACCATCACTGCACCCGACGCCTCCGGCCCGAGTCCAAGTAGCCCACCGGTCCCAGCGAGGTCCCCCCGCGCTCCAGAGTCCGAGACCCCTGTAGGTTGACCCCTCCAGGACTCCCTGATGTCGCCTGCAGCCTCTGCACGGAGACCCCCCCAACTGCGAGTGGCCCGGTAAGGTGAAATCCGACCTCAAAAGACACCCCTGCATCCAGCCGCCCTGCACCCTGGAGAAGAGGACCTGAGGTGCACATATGTCCCCGAGCCCTCCAACTTACCTGCCCAGCTGTTGGTTCCTCCTGGAAGACTTCCTTGACCGAGCCTGCAGACAAAATCCAAAACCGGCAACTCCCATTGAAAACAAAAAGGCACCCGACGCCAAAACAGCACCCTGCACCAGGCCGCCCCTGTGCTGCTGTGGGTGCACATTGTGTGCTAAATCGGATCCCCCTTTGCCCTGAGCTTAAGTACCGTAGATTTGCTCTCACAACCTTGTGGACTGCTCGTGAGCAGCCACCAACCGGAGGCCTCCTATCCCCCATTGGATAACATTGGGTCTCAGCACTCTACACCTGGCCGCCCTAGTCCCGCTGAGGGTGCTTTGAGAGTGCATCCTTGACCCTGGAGGAACCCTGGTTCTAACCCCAGAAAACTAACTCCCAAACCTAAGTACTTACCGTTAAACTGATAACCTGGTTTCCTTCCATAGGACTGCATTGACTGCTTTCTTGTGAAAATTGTTCTAAGTGTGGAGTTGGTTTGTATAAAACTTAAGAAACTGCATATGTACACAAACTGATTTACTTACCTTTTATCTAGGAACTGTCCCAGTGTGATATCTAGGCATATCACACTGAGTAGAAAAAGTAACTAAAAAAGTAATCTGAAAAGTAACGTACAAAGTAATCTCAATAGTAACTGAAAAGTAATTCCAACTGTTTTATGGACAAGTAACTTACCTGTAACCAATCCAATTGCATTCAACTGCATTCAAACTGTATTTAACTGCAATATTCTTGCAAAGTATCATTACACTTACCTGTAACAGGCCAGGCTTGGTTCTAGAAAATAAAATACAACTAAATAATATTTTTATATAAACAAATTGGTCTGAGTTCAGTCTTTGAGTGTGTGACATCATTTCCTGCCTGAGTGTGTACAATAAATGCTTAACACTACCCTCCGATAAAGCCTTACTGCTCACCCACACTACCACAAATAGAGAGTACAGTGCTATCTACTTTTACCTCTGCCTACCTTTGGGGATCCACTGGACTTTGTGCACACTATACCTTACTTTGGTATAGTATATACAGAGCCAGATTCCTACAATCATCTCAGCATGACAGTTTCTACTTCACATGGAAGACTGTGTGCACCAGGTACTAACCTATGCTCATGTGCTTGTCTTGCTTCAGCAGATGGGCTATCTGTACAATTTTCACCACAGTATTAAGGCTGCAAATAGTATTATCTGTAGCACCTTCAGACCATGGTTATTTTCAGTGAATAGTTGTTCTTTGGACAGGTTTTGGAGTATACACTGAACTTAGTAGATACCTTTTATTACACTATATTGTATTTGTCACGAGAATTTCACTGTCTGCAAACAGTCTGGTACAGAATAAACTCTCTCCATAGAGTGAATACTTATATGTAGTAGGGTCTGGGGAGGTACTGGCCTCTACACTGAGACTCCTCTCTTGGATCAAGGGTGCACATAGTAGGGTGTGGGGAAGAACAGTCCCCTATCCTTAGACCTCTCTCTTGGAGGATGGGTGTGCATAGTAGGGTGTTGAGAGGGACTAGCCTCTCTGCTAAGACATCTCTGTTAAATGACAGATAGCCAACTACGGTGTGGGGATGAAATGAGCTCTATACTGAGAAGTTTCTCTTGGATGACAAGCATACAGACTAGGTTATACAGAGACTGCCAGGTCAGCTCAAACATCTCCCCAGAGAAACACATGTGCAGATAAAGACTCCAATCTCTGCTCATACCTCTCTTAATGATAATGAATGTCATTAGTACACTAAAAAATGGAGTATCCTCTCTGATGACAACTGTGTTTTGGACAACCATTGTGCATATTTGAATGTAAGGACATGCTCACTTCTCTCTCAGACATCTCCTTATGGGGACAGTCATGTATAGTATGGTGTACATAGAGACAGACGCTGCGCTGAAACCTCTCTCTAGTGACAAGCATATATACTAAGATGTGCAAAGTATGAGATTGCGTTTGCCTCTTTACCAAAACCTCTTTTACAAAAATCTTTAAACTACAGTGTGATGAAGCACTAATCTCTATAGTACCTTAAACATACATATACATGCAGCTGACTGTAATAATATTGAAATCTTTAAAAGCTAATAAGGAAAGAAATATGTAGTAACTTTAAACATTTTATTTAAAAAACAATTTACAACAGTACAAACAATAACTACATTAACAAACCACAACTGTGAAAAACAAAACAACAAACTTCATCAATGTTTTACATATTCTGTTCCCTCTGAGCACCAGGCACCAACACCTCCTCCCATTTTGCTTCATGTGCCTACTGGATTTTGATGTACGTAGATCTTCTTTTCCTTTGTTTCAGCCACCTTAGCCTGCCAAACAATATCTGCTTTAATAGTCTTTTTCTGGTAGGTTAGGTGGCAAAAGAGTAATTTCAAATAAAATTTGCAAAAAAAACTAGGAAATAAGAAACAACCAGTGTGTTACATCCATTACAGGAATCTAGACCTGCCCAAGCAGATAACAACCCTTCTTTTGTAAATGAAGCACTTTTTTGCTGTTTAAGTAAGCAGATCATTGTGTTATCAAAAACAAGTAGAGCTACACAGAACAAGCTTGTCCAGGGGTACAAATGTCGTCGTAGGCAGTATTACAACATCAGTTGTGCAATGAATTTTTTTCCTGTCTTTCCACACAGTTACTGTTCCCTCTCTCTTCTAAAGTGAACAATTTTTGTTTTCCTCCTCCATTTATTCTGTGACATGACTCTCTCTTCCATTTTCCACCTACAAAAAGACAAGATAACCAAAAAATGTAAAGTTAAATACTGATCAAGAATTGATACAGTGATACATCACTATATACTCTAAAGTTTTTTTTCACATTTTTTACCCACAATCACATAGTTATATGTACTGTAGCACTAACTTCAAATTCATTTGTCTTGCAGAATTCAACACCCTCAACCAGTGCATTTCTTTTCACAATTCAATCATAACATATCATCAAACATAGTTCCATAACAGTTTATAAATTAACACATTCCTCTAGACACAACTTTCTTAACAGTGAGCACAGTGTTTTACTCTAGAAACAGCAATATCTCCACTCAAAAATCTCATAGGGGTAAAATATGTATACAGTAAGGTTCATCAAAACACTAGGCCTTGTATTAACAGATTGCAGATTCTTTTTTTATTTGAGTTTTTATTGAGTTTTATTAAACAAACACAGCAGTACTTTACATGGTTACGTGGGCATATATCATTTGACACTTGTACAATGCGGCCTCAAGCTCACAGTTGGTGTACATCATGCAAGAAGTTCCCTTTAATTAAGTAAAGAATCTAAATCATGTAACGCATCTGGAAGGGCCTATTGCAATGGGTGATTGTTGGGATGGCGGTTGCCACAGTCCAATGCGCCTAACAAGCCAGTAATGAATAGCTTCTCAGATCTTGCGCAGCCAACCCCTATCTAATTATTGTGGGTTAGAACAAATCTCAGACCCTATTTGCCCCACCAGTTGTCTAAAGCTGAGGATGCCGATCGGGCAGTACATAGATGCTCAGTCTGTGTGGTCACGCAGGTATGCCAGCAGAGGATCCCAGATATACCTGGGGCATGACGAGGGTGGCAATAGCTCCGCATATGTAGTAAGTTGATCCTTACAGGATATCAAATCAACAAGCTAATCCTTAAATTTAGGAGCACGCCCCGACCCCACCTACATGCCACACATCTTTTTGCTAGTAACAGACTCAAAGCAGTAACTTTCCTATGTATCGATGGCAGCTCTTCCGTGTATCCCAATAAAACTACCATGGGCGATACTGGGACGTGGGATCCAGTCATCTTGGACACAGCATCTATCACCTCCCTCTAGTATTCCTGTATCCCCTCGCACTGCCATGCCAAGTGTAGGAACCCCGCGTTCTCTCGCCTGCATCTATCACAGCGATCATCATCCCTCAGCTTGTAGCTGTGCAAGCGCGCAGGAGTATAGTAAACACAGTGTTTGAATTTAAAATGTATAATCCGTAAGCGACTGCTCGCCGTTATGGCCCCAGTTTGCGTGCAGCAATATTCCCATTGCTTATCGGTGAGCGTGATCTCTAATTCGAGTTCCCACCCCTTCCTTGCCTCATGTTGTGGGCACTGTCGTTCCAGTGAAGCTGCTCGATATAGTCTGGACACCACATGCGCTGCCCCAGTCATTTGTAGCAGAGTATGCAGGGTATCACATGTTGAGGGTTCGTGAGAGAATGCAGGGGTATTTGCTTTCATCTCATATCTGAGTCTAATGTACAAGAAGGTTTCTAATGGTGTGGCGTCTTCCCCGCCCAAGAGTGTCTGCCTGTCCTTGAATATGCCTTCATGATATAAACCCCCCAAAGAATGTAGTTTTTGCCTGCTGAGCATATTTCTACAAGCGGTTTCCTGAGTAACCGGGGCCAAGTGATGGTAAAGGAGAGGCATCAGCGGAGAATATAGGAAGGGTTTCCCTACCTTTTTAGTCAGCCGCTTCCATGCCAGATTTGTGCATGCTACCGTCGAGGGGGCGGTACCCCCTCGGGAATTCGCGCCCCAAGGCAGGCAGACGAGGGCAAAGGAGCCATGTAGCCCTTCTCAATGGCTAAGTGCTGCATGAATGGCGCTGGGTGAATCCAGTGTATTGCGTGGTGGGCCTGGGCACACAAGAAATATAGGTCAATATCAAGCGCCTCGAATCCCCCCGTGAAAATGGAAGTGTAAATGTCTGCCACCTTATTCGGGGTTGCTTGCCCCCCCATGACAACCTGATGAGCTGCGATTTAAGTGCAATAAAGAAAGGGCGGCCAGGGTGGTACGGTATGGTAAGGAATAAATAAAGTAATTTTAGCAAGATTACCATTTTCATCAATGAAACCCGGCCTGCCAAGGACAGCGGCAGAGAGATCCAGCGGGTTACCGAATTTGTGATGGAGTCTAAGGCAGTGCCATAGTTTGCTCTTCTCTGTCTCGAGCGATAACCACTCCCAGATATTTTATTTCCGAAGTGCACCATGATGGTGGGAAATCAAGGGGGAACTCAGGAGTGGTGGGAGTGAGAGGGAATATCTGGGATTTATTTCAGTTTATGTGTATCCCAGAGATATCCCCAAAGCGGATGAACTCCCGAAGGACGGGATTCAAACTTATGCTCGGCTCGCGAAGGTAGAGGGTGATATCGTCAGCATAGAGCGAGACTAGGATATGTCGCGATGGGTATGGTATGGCATATTCTCTGTGAAGTTGTCGGAGTTCAGCAGCTAGTGGTTCCACAGCAAGGGCAAAATGTAAGGGTGAGAGAGGACGGCCCTGTCTGGAGATCGGGAAAGGGGCGGAGTATAGGCCATTCACCTGCGCTTCAGCCCTGTCAGGAGATCGGGAAAGGGGCGGAGTATAGGCCATTCACCTGCGCTACAGCCATAGGTTGATTGTACAGCAATGCATTCCAGGCAAGAAACGCCGATGGTAAACCCATTCTGCCCAATACCGCAAGCAGGTAATCCCCTTCTAACGAATCAAATGCCTTTGTGGCATCTAAAAACACCGCCATTGCATTGGATTCGGGGTCGATGCCCTGCAGCAGAGTAAAAATGGTACGTAAATTGTGCGAGGTTGCCCTCCCGGGTATAAACCCTGCTTGGTCGGGCAGCACCAGCCCCTCCATCAGTAAACTCAGCCTGTTGGCTAGCACTTTAGCCAGAATCTTAGAATCACAATTTATTATAGATAGAGGCCTGTAGGCATCGCATTTAACAGCATCCTTGCCCGGTTTAAGGAGAGATATTATCAGGGCTTGCCGCATAGTCGGCGGAAGAACACCAGTTTCCCTAGCCTCCTCATACAACTGCCTAAGAATGGGGACCTGCTCATCTATGTAGCATTTATAAAAGTCAGCCGGCAGGTAATCAGGTCCAGGGGCTTTACCAGAGCGTAGCTGCATTATGGCCGCCCGCACTTCATCTTCCTCAATATCTGCGGCCAAAAACTCTCTGCGTCTGTCATTTATCCAACCGAGGGCAGTATCCTCAAAATATGCTGCCACATCAATCTGCCCAGTTCTATGCGTGCTATAAAGGTGCTGATAATGAGTAGCGAAGGTGCTAAGGATTATCTTCGGGTCTGTGTGCAATATGCCTGCCCCGTCTTCTACACTAAATATATTGTTTACGAACCGAGGGGCATGTATTACCTCAGCCAGTGCTTTACCAGGCCTTTCCCCCTCCCTGTATATTCAGGCGCAAGTATACTTAGATCGAAATAGAGACTCTCTTTCCACAGTGTCTGTGTAGTCTATTAGTAATTCCTTCAGCTGTGCGAGCAATTGCGACGTGGGAGCTTCCGCTATGGAGGTCTCAGCCTCCTTAATATCCCGCTCCAGTTTGCGTAGAGTACCCCTAATGTCCCGTAGGATTCCCCTGCTTTTGGATATGCATAGCCCCCACATAGTAAAGCTCTCCCAAACGCAAGCCAATGTTTGGACACTACCTATTTTGGAGGGAAGAACTCCTGGACCTCCTGGTGCAGCTCCTCACGAAAACTAGCGTCTAAGAGCGCTGTGGGTTGGAGCCTCCATGAGCGATACGGAGATTCGTTAGCAGGGGGGGCAGAGTTTCAGCAACATGGGGGAGTGGTCTGAATACGTGCGCGCAAGGTGCACGGCCTCTTTCAGCCACGTGCAGAGTCCCACCGAGATCCTCCAGTAGTCAATTCGTGACCAACTGGAGTGTGCATTGGAATAAAATGTGCCCTCTCTAAGCGTGGGATGTAGTGATCTCCAAGCATCCATCAAATGGTGTTCCACAATAATGGTGTTAAGGTGCTTCCCTTCTTTGGTGTGAGGCTCAATAGTGCCACATGAGCGGTGTATGCTAGGGTTCAACGCAAGGTTAAAATCCCCTCCCCATATTAAATGCTTGGACCACACATCCAGTATGAGGCCCCAGAGTTTGTCAAAAAACTGTGCATCATCAACATTAGTCGCATAGCAATTAACCAGTGTGACAGACTGCCCAGCAAGTCTTCCACACATCATGGAATATCTACCTTGGGATCCTGGTGCACACCTGCAGGGCAATAGCAAACTCCAGACTTGATTAAGATAGCAGTACCCCTAGAGTAGGTCAAGAAGGAGGAAAAGCATTTATGAGCGGACAATTTCCCCGCAAACCCGGGCGGAGTTCTAGGATCTAGGTGCGTTTCCTGTAACATTGCTACTTGGACATGATGCCTATCTAGGTAATTGAATACGTGTCTTCTCTTACGGGGGTCCCGTAGCCCTCGCACATTCCATGTCAATAAATGCAGGGCATGATTTATAGGGGTTTTAGGCGTGCTCATGGGATGGCTTGTGTGTCCTGAACTGCGCGAAGGCCGCCTCACTGCAGAAGCGAACTATGTATGTGATGTATGTGTCCGTGCTGTTAGCCCCATTGTCATAGTCTATATGTGCATTACTGCTGAATACAGAGTCAAAAAACATCCCCTCCCGCCTCCCTCCACCCACACCCGCGGCCCAATCCCGCAGGCGAATATAGATCCCAACGGAAACCCAAAAACATTGCCAGCACAAGATGGGAGTGAAAGAATGATAGCGAGTGAAGGAGCTTTGGTCCTGTGAAGGTAGGTAGAAGAGTATTGAGTGTAGAGCTCCAGGGTAATGAGAACAGCGTGGAAGGAATACGTTTAGATGATAGTGATATAGAGGAAAGAAAAACAGAAAGGAACATAGGAAAAGAACAATATCCAGTCTTTGGGGAATACCCATAGGGGTTTTATGCTAAAGAGTCTGGCATTACTCCCCGAGTGAACGGGGGGGCCGGGGGTCAGCATAATACCGGTGTTGACCAAGGCATCTTACTAAGCTATGTAGAGTACTTATTAATCGCATAATAAAACAATAACAACCATGTCTAGCCTATAGGCATAGCCTGTCACTTCTCCAGTCTATGGAAGATGCGGACTGCAAAGTTCTCAGTGCGCCTCCCAGATGACTACCGATCAACAAGATTTATTTTTCAGTCATTACTCAGAAGCGGGGAGGATGATCTGGATTTGCCGCCTTCCCTCTCCGATCGAGGGCTGCGAGAGACTTTTTGAGAAAGTCCTGCGCCTGCTGAGGCGTGGCGAAAACATGTTGCTTTCCGTGGTGTGTTACACGCAGTCTCGCTGGATACAGCATGGCATAAGGAATGTTGGCCTGCTGCAACTTGCGCTTTACTGGGATAAACTTTTTGCGGGCTTCTTGGACTATTAGCGTGAAGTCTGGGAATATAGAGATAGAGTGTGCGTCATGATTGAGGTCTCACTTTTCACGTGCCATGCGGAGTGCAGTGTCTCTAACCTTATACTTCAAGAGACAAGCAATGATGGGTCTGGGGGAGGAACCTGGCGGAGGCCTGGCAGCGAGAGAGTGATGGGCGCGCTCCACTATCAGAACTTTAGAAAAGGAGGATGCACCAAACAGCTCTATAAGCAGGCGCTCTATGTAGTCTTACATCCGCCCTGTATCTGTGGACTCCGGAATGCCAAGAATACGGATGTTATTGCAGCGCGAGCGCGCTTCTAAGTCCTCATTTTTCGCTGCAATAACCTTCAGGAGACACTCCATGTTCTGCATTTGTTCTCCCCCAGCCGTCGCCGTGTCCTTCAACTGCGAGATTCTGTGCTCCGTCTTGCTGATGTGCCCGTCATGTTTTTCCAGCCGTTCGGTAATTAAGTCCATACGCATATTGAGGGCATCCATTTGGCCTCAATAGAGGTGAGACTCTGACGCATGGTGATCAACAGGGAGCGTAGGTCTGCATCATCGGATTGGGAGCCTTCAGCTGTATTAGAGACCGCGTCTCCATCAGGGCCTCTAGTGGACTTACGCGGCTCAAAGGGCAGTTTCGCCTGCTTGCCCTCTGTTCTGCTCATGGCCAAGCCCCAAGCACAATAATAGTAACCAGTCCCTGAGTGGTCTGAGTGTTAAACTCTCCCTGTATACTCTGCAGGGACAGCACTGCTGGAACGAAGCCCAATTCAGTTAGCCAAGGATAGCTCCCACGTCAGCAGAATACTCGGTGAAGCTCACTGGTTCCACCTTTCCACAATCAATTAGGCCTGCGAGCTCAGCCCAGCAGGTCTGGATTTCTGTCCATGCGGTTCATCCCTGAGGGCTGCAACCGCTCCACAGCACTGGGCGAGCCCCAGAGCTAGATCAGCCCCAGGCCAGCCAGGGAGCGGGGCCCCCCCGCAGGCAATCACGAGAACCGCAGCACCCTCCGCAGCTTCACGCGGCTCGGGCGAAGGCCCAGAAATGGATTCCACCGTGCTCCAATCCCTACACCCAGCGCGCGCGGCCGCCGCTCACCTCCTCACTTCCACGAGTCAGGGAGCCGGCCACCATTGCCAGGGGGCAGCCTCTCCAGCACGGTCAGCCCAGGGCTCCTCCCAGGCTCAGCCCTCAGCAGAGTCCGCGACTCCCAGCCGCCTGGGCGGCAGGCCCTCAGTCCCAGCCGCGGAGCCGATCCTGCAGTCAGCGGCGATGTCTGAGCACAGGCACGCCACAGCAGGGGCAGCGTCGCTTCACTAGTGCTTAATCCGCACTCAGTGGCCTCCAAACATACCAGGATCTGATGTCCTACCAGGAGCGGTATCGTTGATGGCAGTCAGAGCGATCCCGCTCCGCCCCAACAGCAGAGTACGAATCTTGCAATCCAGCTCAGACCGCATAATCGGTGTATATCAGGCGATCAGGCGTCCGCCATCTTATGTCGGCCTCTCAGCCGGCAAACAGCGGTGCGATTCGGTGTCCTCGGGGTCCGTAGTGGCGGCTCTTTTCTTCTGGCACGGCTAGTGGAGGTCACCGCTTCTGCCAAGTTGCTTTATACTGTTGTGGTCAACCCCTACAACAGGATTTTAACGGATTTAGGCCCCGGGCAGCAGGAGCCTCACCGAGATGAAGCCATCTTGCTTGCCGGCTCTCTAGCGCCCCCAACAGATTGCAGATTCTTTGTTTTATAATTTCAGAAACACTACCTCTTTTACTTACAGCTACATACATATTTAATTTTTTAACAAAACATCCAAAGCTTGGTGATATCTCTCTACATTCTAAACACTACCTCTCAAAGCCTATATTAAAAACTTGTACTTCTACAATAACCTATTCAGGAAACAGCTGAAGACCTGGTTGTTCTCCCAGGCATGTGATAACTAGGCTACTTTCCCACCGCTGCTACCTTACTCACAACCCCAGCGCCAAGAAACCGTCCGGTGAACGTGCGCTTAACAAATGTTTTTAACATAACATAACGTTTGACTCACTAAACCATGTATGAAATAAGTTTACCAATAGTAGTGCTCTTACTGACACTTCCCAACAAAGTTCATAAAGTATATTTTTAATTACCTAAACTTAGAGCATTTTTGTTAAATACAATTAAAGACACCAGTCTGTTTCAGTACCAAATTCAGTCACTTGTGTGGAGCACAACTCCAACAGACTTCCTTCTCCTCCAAATCACCAAGAACAATGTGAACTATCTCTGGTCTGCACCCAATCACATCGCAGCATTTCTTCAACCATGTAATAAGAATGGTAAGTGTTGGTTGAGCCTTGGCCCTTTTTTTCTACTTCTTCCCATTACAATCTTGCGCGACTCTTGCAGGATCATAAAAACACCTCATGGCAGGCTCAGTAATTTTTCATCAGGGTCTCGCAAGCCTCTTGCGAGATTGCACATGTCTATGCAGCAAGCTTCACTCCCTGATGCTTGTGAGCTACTCTTGCAAGATTCTTGCGGAATCGCAACAAATTTGTAGGGAAATAGAGTATTTTCTCCACTGAGACCAATCTCTTACATGACAGGTGTGTAGTAGGGTTTGGGGATAGACTGGCCTCTCCTTTCAGACCTCTGTATCAGATGATGGGTATGCGTAGTAGGGTGCGTGGATAGACTGGCCTCCCCTTTCAGACCTCTCTCTCTTAGATGACAAGTGCACATAATAGGGTGTGGGGAGGTATTGCCCTCTCCTTTCAGACCTCTCTCTCAGATGACAGGTGTGCAGCATAGGGTGGGTGGAAGGACCGGCCTCTCTGGTGAGACCTCTCTGTAATGATGGGTGTGTATAGTACGGTGTGGAGAGGGATTGGCCTCTCCTTTCAGACCTCTCTCTAAGATGATGAGGCTGCATAGTAGGATGTGGGGAGGGGCAGCCCTCTCCTTCCAGACCTCTCTCAGATGATGAATGTGCATCATAGGGTGTGTGGCGGGACTGGCCTCTCTGCTGACACCTCTCTCTGTAATGATAGGTGTGCTAATTGCAGTGTGGGAAGGGACTGGGCAAACGTTTCAGACCTCTATCTCAGATAATGGGGGTGCATAGTAGGGTGTTTGAATGCTCCTTAACTCTACTCACAACTCTTCTCAAACCAATTAGCATAAACAGTAGGGTCTGATAAACACCATCTCCAGAAAGACTCCATCATACAGCAACAAGTGTGCATAGCAGAGTGTATTCAAACATCACCTACTCCTTCCTACTTTTCATGATCCCATGAGAGTCTCGCGAGATCATAACATTTTTGTAAAAAAAAAAAATTAACCTTCTAATCATCACAGTACTTATATCTTCCACACTTCCTCTCAAAAACAATGACCACAATATACATTCCTACTAATGGAGTGTATTGAGTACTCACCTACTCCTTTTTACTATTCATGATCCTGTGAGAGTCCTGCGAGATCGTAAAAATGAGTTAAAAACAATATAATTTTATTTTCTTCACCATACCTATCCCTTAGATACCTCCTCTCTAAATCTAGGGGTACAGCATGCCTTTCTGCTGCCCCCTTATATAGCTTTTTTATTTAATTTCCACAGTAAACAGTAATGGCGACCATTTCATTTCTAACATTCCAATAGCCAGCTCTCATGACACTCGCAGAAGACTCTCACTCCTGCGAGAGCGGGAAGGCTCACAGGAAAAATGGGCCTCTTGACAAATCACAGGGCTCCATTTTTTATTTTGTGCCCTTGCGGGAGGCTCACTGGACTCTCGCTGGCCCAACTGCCAAAATAAACAATTATTTTTTTACCCTTAATTTCCCAAAAACGACTGGACAGATTTATACCAAATCACAAGAAGCACAATCTGTGGACCAAGATCTAGCTTCCTGCCCAATTTGGTGCAATTCGATTCAGCAGTTTTTGCTACAACGTGTCCTAAAGAAGTATATGGAAAATAAATGGTCATTTTACGGTTTGGGACCCCCTCTCTGGACGGATCACCCGAAACTTTCCAGGAAGGAGCTGAGGTGGATGAACTTCTTTTTTGGAAAGTTTCATGAAGAGTCGTCAAACGGAGCCAAAGTAATTACCAAACCAAAAAAACTCTGTTGTCTATGGAAAAGCAGACCTAACTATAAGTACATACTGGTGACCGATTTATCTCCATCCTACTGCCAGTAGGTAGTTATAGTTAGGACTTACTCACCATAGGAAAAGCATTTCTTGTTTTGCCTCTAACTTTGGCGCTATTTGACGAATCTTCACAAATTTTTAAAAGCTAGTTTGCCACTCACTTCAGCTGTTGTCTTGAAAGTTTCGGGGTGATTTGTAAAGGGTGGGGTCCTGAAACACGTTTTCCTCATGCAATTTCCCATGGGGATTTTGAACACGACTACAGGCCAAACCGCTGAAGGAAATTACACCAAATTTTGCAGAAAGCAAGATCTTGGTCCAGAAAGCGCCCTTTTTGGAATTTGGTGTAAGTCTGTTCAGTAGTTTTGTAGTTATTATAGAAAATAACATTTATAGATATCTAGGGACTTGGAGGGTCTATGAATCTGAGAGATCTCATTTTGAGATCTGATTGGCTGCCAGCACTTCAACCAGGAAGTGCTGGAGGCTATGTTGGGACTCTGACCTCAACTCGAATAATAAACAACAACGCAAAGAAAAAAAGAAGAGGGCAGAATACAAATACCCTGATCCCCTAGGCCTGGGGACCAAAATCCTTTAAAAAAAAAAAAAAAATTATTAAAATAGAAAATTTAAAAAAGCAAGTGAGGTCGCCCACACATGTTTTTTACTTGCCCCTTCCCCCGGGTGGGCCAGGTCCCGTGGGGAATTTTTATTATAAATTTCCCTCCCCGGGCCGCTTTCTGCCCCGGGGGTCCTCCACTCCCTGGCCATTTGTTGATATATTGGGAGGGAGGCCATGGGCCCTGGAACCCCAACTTCTGGGCTGGCCATGCAAAAAAGTGAGAGGGGGACTGCGCGGATCCTCTTCTAGAGCCACTATTGGCCCTGGGGACCGCATCCCCCAGAGCCGGCTGAGCTATGTCCTGGGGTGCCCACCCCCAGGACATAGTGCTTTCCCCAGGGAAATCTGTGTTTGCTCTCGCTTGACAGGGACAATTTTATAGCTCCTGACAAGTGAGTACAAACACTAAGTCTGCTCCAAGTAGGCGGGAGCAGGAAAAAAGCTCCTATCCACTGGGAGCAGACTTTTCATCTGTTTGAAAAAAATTGCTCCTGCCTGCAGGGAGCAGCATGTTTTGATGCTCCCTGTTGGAGGGAGCAATGCCGGCACCCGCTGATGGCAGAGCTGGTTGGGGCAGCGGGGGCATTAGGGCTCCCGCTGAAGCCCCAAATAAAGAGGAAGTGGGTGCCCTGGGTGGGCTCCAGGGCACCCACACTTTACTGGCCAGGCCCCAGGGAGAAGGGGTCCCTAGGGCCGACATTAGGTCAGGGAAAGGGGCTGTGTGCCCCCTCCCCATTCTTAATGTGGCCGGACCCCGGGAGATGGGGGTCATTGGACCGAAATGGCCCCAGGGAGGGGGGCTACGCTGCCCCCTCTCCAATTATTAATTGCATTGGCCCCAGGGATGGGGTCCCCGGGGCAAATATTGGCCTGGGGATGGGGGCTGCGTGCCCCCCTCCCCATTTACAATATTACTGGGCCCAGGGAGATAGGATCCCCGGGCCAAAATTGGCCGGGGAGGGGGTTTGTGTTCCCCTCCCCCATTAATTAAGCAATGGGCTACGGGGAATGGGGGATGGTGTCAAATATGCCTCGGAGAAGAAGGCTATGTAACCCTTCCCCAAACACAAGGGGGGCCCCGGGGCATGGGGTCCCTGGGGACCCGGCCCTGTGGACAACCCCCTGCTCAACACTGGCAAGTCAGAAATGCTGCTAGTCAGGCAAAAACACCTCCCTGTGGGACACCACCTGGTGGCCAGCACACCCTCAGGGTGCACGCCAGGAACCTAGGGAGCATATTCAACAACAAGCTGGACAAGTCCACCTAGGTCAATGCTGTCACAGCTTCCTGCTTCCACACCCTGAAGATGCTGAAGAAGTTGAGTTCAATGGGGGCAGTATTTATCCAACTTTGGTGTCCACAGAAGGAATCCTTTGTAGACCAAATTTCTACTTTATTTAAAACATAAAGTATTTTAGCAGTCAGGGAGCAGTGCATCTTCCTTCTTTGTCCCTGATTTTCAAAAGCTTTTGGAGTAGAAAGTCAAAGGTCACGTCAGTTAGGTGTGGATTCACTTAAGAGAGAGCCTCAACAGTAGACGACTGTTGCAATTTAACAATCTGCATCATAGGAAGAGAGGGGAAAGGTTGGTTTCATTTGAGACAGGGTAAGCAGCTGGCAACTTCTCACAATCCAACAAGTAAGACTGGATTGGTGAGGGTGTCCTGAGCCCAGGGATGTTGCAGGCTCATGCATTCTTAAGAGGCGCCATAATTTACTGAGGTACAGTGAAATACTCATGCACATTTCATACATATATCACATATGATTAACACACGGTTAGGTAGGGAGCATAGATAGGGGGGCTGCATGGACCTTTAACAGGCATAGCCAGCAAGTGGGCTCCCCACAGAAGTAGAAGTAAAAATGTCTGTGCTCCAAAGACTATAAACACCAAGGAACACTCATTTGTCTCACAGCTTAGGATGTAGCAATTACAGTAGACATGCCGTAGTGGGGTGACTAGCTCAACAAAAATTTCAAGAATCCCTAGAGGACACGACTGAGGTCAGGCCAGAAATTCAATACAAGGCAGGGCAGCACAGCTTTTACAAGCATGCACAGTCACCCATGATCGTCTCTGCGACTAGACCTGCCTTTCTGACAGTGCCAGGAACCCACCCCTTCCTCACAAAAAATCTGTAAAACAGCCGTTAAGAGGTGATATAGGCTAGCGAGGCAATTATTTGGCCTCCGGTACAATATGTCTCTTTAACAGACACCAATCATTGGTTGCACCTCCTTTGAACAGCAGGTCTGCAAACTCACAATCATGACAAAAAAGCCTGGCTACTTCAACCCATCAAGATATGTGCTTTGGCCCCATCCTCATATTCATTGTTCCACACTCCATCTTCCATCATTCAATACTCTGCAACGTCTTCTTTTCAGTGTCGGGTTCCAACCGCATGTGCCTTAAACCCTCTTTGTGCACCAGGTGCCGTATTACACCAGGTGCCGTATAACAAAAAGTGCCCTGGGGGCACAATGGACGTATGCAGCTGCTTTGTGCAACCCTAGGGCACTTTGTATTACAGAATGGGCTGAAAACGTTTACACAGCCTCTTCTGTAATACAGACAGCAATGGCGCTTGCAGTGCCAGCGCTACCTTGAGAGGGCATTCCCTCATTTGCATAGGGGTGTGCCTCTGCGCCCGCACCATATCATGGATGTGGGTGTTAAGGCAAAGAAGCCATCAGGAGGCGCACTGGGAGTGCGCCATAAAAAGGTGCGCCTCCTGAGGGCAGGCCTCTGGAGGGGGTAAAGGGGGTCCTATGGACTCCCCCAGACATCCCGCTGCAAGCGGGTGCAGTCACTCACTTCACCCGCGTGCAGGGGGACCTCTGTCCCCTCTCTGTGGGTGATGCCTTCACAGTTAAACTTGAAGCAGCTGATTAAAGCAGCCAATTCATGCTTCATTAAATGCACTTGACTCATGGCAGCCCTACTTTTCGAATACCCTGAGAGCAGTGCATTCATTGTAATTGGATGCACTGTTTGTGCCCAGCGCACCTGTATAAAGGTGCACCGTGGCGCAAACATAAACAGCTCGCCTGATACATAATCCTGATACGGTCCTAGGATGCTTGTTTCTAGTCCAGGGAGGACTTGGCTTGGCAATTCGGGCTGGACTGTTCCCATGAAGAGCAGGGTCAACTCTGATTTGCATATCAGACATTTGTGTGTCTTTTGCTTTCTCGCCATAAGTGCATAGGGTATGCCCAGACGTGGGTCCCAAGCTCCCTGTGCCACTAAATTCAGGCTAGCCTGGCTGATGAGGGGTGATACCCCGAAACCGGTCCCAAGATGCTTGTTTATGGTCCAAGAAGGACCTGGCTTGGCAGTTCGGGCTGGACTGTTCCCATGAGCAGCAGGGTCAAGACTGATTTGCATATGGCTGGGTCTAAACTGGGCTGGCATGGTGAGCAAAAGAACAATGGATTTAACCCAGATATCTTGACTGGGGGTGAATGTTCTATTTCTTCCGCGTTCTGTCCATCATTAGTGTGTCTTTTGCTTTCTCCCCCTAAGCGACCCAGGTATGCCCAGACATGGGTTCCGGGATCACTGTATCACTGGATTCAAGCTAGCCTGGCTGATGAGGGGTGATACCCCAAAACCGGTCCCAGGATTCTTATTTATGGTCCAGGAAGGACCTGGCTTGGCAGTTCGGGCTGGGCTGTTCCCATGAGGAACAGGGTCAAGACTGATTTGCATATGGCTGGGACAAAACTGGGGTGGCATGGTGAGCAAAAGAACCATGGATTTAACCCAAATCTTTTGACTGGGGGTGAATGATTTGGTCCGCATTCTGTCCATCATTTGTGTGTCTTTTGCTTTCTACCCCTAGGTGCGCCGGGTATGCCCAGACGTGGGTCCCGGACTCACTGTGCCACTGGATTCAAGTTAGCCTGGGTGATGCCCCAAACCCTTCCCAGGATGCTTGTTTCTGGTCCAGGAAGGACCTGGCTTGGCAGTTTGGGCTGGGCTGTTCCCATGAGGAACAGGGTCAAGACTGATTTGCATATGGCTGGGACAAAACTGGGGTGGCATGGTGAGCAAAAGAACCATGGATTTAACCCAGATCTCTTGATTGGGGGTGAATGATTTGGTCCGCATTCTGTCCATCATTTGTGTGTCTTTTGATACATAATACAGGCCTAGGCCCCCTTTTACAGAAGAACTTCCCGGACAACCTGGACATTTCAGTTTATCCCCACTGTAAGAAACTGGGTTACTGGTAGGGGGGTAACACCCTACTCAAACAGCAACCACAATCCTTGCCAGGGTGAAGTCACAAGCAAACCCCAAATTAACCTGTGCTTAACCCTCTGATAGCTTACCACAGAGCAGTAAGGCTTTACTCAGAGGCAATGTATAAAGGGGCAGATTTACAATAAACGAACGCAGCGTGGTGCAGCAAGTCATTTTGCTGCGCCACGCTGCGTTAGTTTGGAAGCACAGGGATGCGACTTATTTACAACAATATGTCGCATCTCTGTGCTTCCCCCTGCGCTGGCGCACAAACTGCTGCCATGCGCCGACGCCGGAACCTTTGCACCATGGTGCAAGGATGCCTGCGTCACGGGGAAGACTGTTTATGTGCAGGAAGGGTTCCCTTCCTGCACATAAACAATCAGAACTGGCGTTTTACAACTTCTATATGTGCTGCATTAGCACACATGGAACTTGTAAAACGTCTTTATTTAAAGGATTGTTTATGTGCAGGAAGGGACACCTTCCTGTACATAAACAATCACCAGAGGTGATTTCCTCTTTCTATGTGTGCTGCAGAATGCAGCACGCATAGAAAGAGGAAAACAAATCAGGAGAAATTAATACATTTCTCCTCCTTGCGACTCCCTACGCCTCCCCTGGGGAGGCGTAGCATTCAGATGCATTTCCAGATGTACGATTTCTTGTAAATCTGGAAATGTGTCTGGTTCCATGGGTGTTGCGTGGGAACACCCACAGCAACACCCATGGAACGCCCCTTTCACGAAAAGTGCTGCGTGTAAAGGGGCCACATTTACAAGGGCAGGAAAAGCCAATGCTTGGTGGCTTTTCCTGTCCTTGTTAAATATGGGGCAGGAAAATGCGCTGCCGGTGCATCACAAAAAGTGAGGCACTGGCAGTGCAAGGGGCTTGTAAATCTGCCCCAAAGTATCTATGCAGCACTTCAAACAGTAATGAAGTGAAAGCACAGCACAAGAAAAGTCCCACACCAATTTAGAAATATAGAAATATCTGGTTGCACTGGACCGGGACAAAGTCACAAGTTCAAGCCACCATGAAGGGGCGCGGGCCAGCTATAGGGACCCACTTAGACTCGCTAAACAGAGTACCATAATCCTGGTTGGGATGTGTTACGGAGTCCCATGTCTAGGATGCGTAGCTCATTAGGCGATGCAAGGTCCAGGCCGGAGATGTGGTGAACAGCGTTGGTTCCGCGAAGCTGATGCGAGGTCCTGTGTAGTTGTCGAGGGGACCGTCGACAGAGGGGCTTGAAGTTCTAAGTCCTGAGTTGAGGATGTGTTGCGCACTGGCTAGTTCCGAAAAAGTTGTAGGGCTTGCAATGAGAAGTCCTGCGGTGTTGTCGAGGCTGCCATCAACAAGACCGATGCAAGGGTCTGCGTCAGGGATACATAGCATAGTGGCGGTCCGATCATGCTGCGGGCTGCGAGGACGATGCGAAGTCCTGGTGCAGGGAGAGTTTGCGCTGCAGAGGCGATGCTTCGGTTCTCCTCATGGTTGTGCTGCACAGCACAGGAGATGCATCAGTTCTGCTGGGTTCACAGATGGACTGGCAGAGAACCTTCAGACCCATGTCCAAGGGTCCAGGACTGGGTTGGCACCAATTGGCGGGTTAGGACTCATTGGTGGCAGAGTCCAGGTGCTGGGTTCAGGGTTGTTGGAAGCCTGTTATGTCCCTGAGACTTCTGATAAAGCCAGCCAACTAGCCCTTGGAGTCACTCTGGGGTCCTGGGGTCAGTGTTGCAAGTCTAGTCCTTCTCACCCAGGCAAGCGGTCAGCAAGTAAGCACAACAGGGCAGCAGTCCATCAGAGCAGCAGTCCAGCAGAGTGGCAGTTCTTTCAGCAGCACAGCAGATGTTCTTCCTGGCAGAGTCCACAGGTTCATAAGTGTACTGACGAGTTGGTGTCTGAGGTCTAATATGTGTACCTGATGCCCACTTTGAAGTGGAAGAGCTTCCAGAAGATTCCACCCCTTAGAGGTGCTTGGAATGTCGTGTCTCCCTGCCCTAACCCCAGATTGTCTGGGACCACAGCAGACTAGTGTCAAGCACTTTGTGAGAGTGCCCAGGCTGGACCTTTGTGATGTGCAAGTGTGGTAGTTAAAAGAAGAATGGTACATAGTTCCTTCGTGGGTATAGGATTTATTATCAGAGAGTTTGTTGTTTTCACGATGGCAGGAAATCCTGTCAAGTCAGTGGTAGGAGGAGAGGAATTCCTCCTTTCGGAACTAGTGCCCTCACACACCCAGCAAGCTAGGTGTCATGCTTCATCATATGGGCCTGCTCCTCGTCGGGTCGGCGCTGCAATACCCGACGGGCACCCATCCCGGATCCAGCGGTGCGGGGTAGGTCTACCACTCGGCTTCTACTTGAACCAGACACTTGAACCAGACACATATCTTCAATGTGTCAAGAGCCCGCTGGAAATTGATGAGGCACGATCTAATTTGCGATTAGGTTGCCCAGTGAACTTGCGGACGCATATCCCGCTTATGCACAGAGTGGTAGGTAGGTTCCCACCTTACCACAGGGTGTAAATAGTTCCACTTTAAGGTCCTGAAGAATTGCCACTGATCCTCCAGACATATAGGCGAGAAACATGTTGACCCACCAGGAGTAGAGCGCCCATTTCCTGACCCATTATAGTCAGACAGTCGCCTCTCCCTTGTTCTTTTAATCAGGCAGGGGCCTTCCCAGAATAAAAGTTCGTTTTATAGGACTCCTGACTTGTTTTAACTATCACATTCACTACTACACCCACACAGACTAGGGCCCTCACCCCCACGGCACCTAAATGGCGAGGAACAAAAGATCTCTGATAAAGAGCCCCTTTATGGGTGCCCGTCGGGTATTGCAGCGCCGACCTGAGGAGCAGGCCCATATGATGAAGCATGACACCTAGCTTGCTGGGTGTGTGAGGGCACTAGTTCCGAAAGGATGAATTCCTCTCCTCCTACCACTGACTTGACAGGATTTCCTGCCATCGTGAAAACAACGAACTCTCTGATAATAAATCCTATACCCACGAAGGAACTACGTACCATTCTTCTTTTGACTGTCTAGGGCATGTACGTTGGACCTTTCTCAAAAGCCCATTGTCCCCCCTTTGTGAGCAAGTGTGGTAGTTGACAGCTCCTCCCCCTCATTAACTCAGAGTGAACCATCCTGCCAACACCTAGCTCACTGTCTGGGAGCAATACACAAAGACCAACTGCCAACTACACCTAGTCATGTGGCCAGGATACAGGTGGCAGAGAATAAATGGTTGGGACAAGAAAAGGCCATCTTTCCAAAAGTGGCAGTTTCAAAATTGTGATTAAAAATCAAACTTTACCATTAAAGAGGGCTTTTAATTACAATTCTTTAGACACCAAACTTGACCTGTATTCCTGCCCCCACATGGAAGTTACAGCTATTTAAATATAATAAGGCAGCTCCAATGATATTCTATCAGAAAGATAGGCCTTCCAGGAGTGAAAAACAAATTTAGGAGTTTTTCACTACTAGAGCAGGTATAACTTACAAGTGCATGTCCAACTTTTTAAATACTCTGCTCTCTGGGCTGTGCAGAGCCTACCATAAGAGTGACTTATATGTATTAAAAAGGACGGTTTGAGCCTGGCAAGAGGTTTATCTTGCCAGGTCAAAATGGCAGTTTAAAACTGCATACACTGGCTGCAATGGCAGGCCTGAGACATGTTTAGATGGGCTGCTTAGGTGGGTGGCACAATCAGTGCTGGAAGCTCCCTAGTAGCATTTAATTTACAGGCCCTGGGTACATGTGGTACCACTGTATTAGGGATGTATAAGTAAATAAATGAAGCAAATGGGTATAAGCCAATTTCACCATGCTTTAAGGAGAGGGCACAAGCACTTTAGCGCAGGTTGGTAGTGGTAAAGTATGCAGAGTCCTAAGGCCAACAAAAACGAGATCAGCACAAATATGAGGGGTGAAGGCAAAATGTGAGGGGGAAGAACATCTTAAGGCTGACAGGTCTAATACTCACACCATCCACAATCCATTTAGTAAGTATACTTAGGGCCCCATTCTGATCTCGCTCGGAAGGGCTCCGAATCGGATTTGGCTTTGCCGGATCCGATTCGTAGCCCTTGTTTACGACCGAATCGTACACAGGTCCGAACGACCAAGTATGATGCGAAGATCGCGTAAGCGCTGACCGAATCGTTTCCGGACCCGAACCGCTCCGTACGACTCATTCGCAGCCGGATCGTACAGCGCAATGGAGCCGAATGCCGACCGAGCAAGTACGATCCACGCCGCTGCTTCGCCTCGGTCTCAGCGAGACGAAACGGCTGTCGGAAGTGTACTTCGGGGGCCGTAGCAGGCCCCCCTGCACCCGGGGCCCTCCAATACTGTCACGGGGGTGTGTCCATGGGTCCCCCCGATCCAGGCATGCACAGTGTGACAGCAACATGAGGTGCCCGCCACAGGGTGTACGCTTTTCCCCACCCACCCCTTTTCTGCCATGGTAGCCTGTGTACGCGTCTGTACACAGGCTCCCATAGAGTTCAATGGGAGTTCGAGCGAACCGAGTCCGTCAGCATACTGCTGCATCGTACTCGTTCGGTCGGACTCCAGGAGCACGTCTCGCTCGGAAAACCCTCCGGATCTGAATCGTACGAAGGGCTCTGCTAGCGAGATCGGAATGGGGCCCTTAATCTGTTGTTCTAAGTTTCTAATACATGCAGCACCAAAATCAGTCCTTGGCTCTGTCGGACCTTGGCCCAGATTTACTTAGGCTTTATACCAGTGCAAAGTGATGCAAAGTGACACAAAGCGGTGCAGGGTATTTACTATCCAGTGCAAAAGGGGTTTGATGTTAGAAAGGGTTTTGATGCACAGCTTGATCTACTAAGATAGTCAAACTAGGATTTACATAAAAAACTAATGCACACTTCTAACAGGCTCAAACAAGGGGAAAATCGTCAATTTCTCCAAAAGCATCGCAGGTGTGAAGCAATGCACAGCACACATTCAATCTGTGGATTCCATCAAAGATTGCTAAGAATAGAATATTTGTTCTGAAGTGGTGTGCTTTCAGTATGATTCCTATGCTAGACAGTGCACACTCACCTCTGCACAATGGTGCGAATCTGTGCGTTGTATATGGCAGTCTTGTTAGAGTGCAGGGGATGACAGCAGCAGCTGGCCATTCTTACCAGATGTGGCTCTATGGTTCTATGGAGATCTCCAGCTCATGAAATGAAATCACAAGACAACAGAAGGTGTTTGATAATTTCCTGCTTATTCAGTGACCACAGAGTGTGTCTCTTCAAGCCTGCTATCCTCAGAGAAAAAGACCTACTTACCGTATGATGGCCTGATGTCCTTCAACATCATTAAAAAGATTCACTCTTAGTTAGTGTTGCACAGGCTGCTTCCTAACGATAGGTCCTCACGTTCAGCACGCCCCATCGTGTCATCATCAATACGTTTTCTCAAGTTTAAACGCAAGACATCACCAAGCTCTTTAACAATTTAAAATCCATAGCATTATTCTAATGTCCAAAATGTTCATACTACCCCTATCTGACATCAATCCAACAATTAATTCATGCAGCAATGGGTCAATATTGTCTGGGGTTACCCCCCCCCCAAATATAAAGAATATTATTGTTGCCCACTACTAAATAAGCAAAACCCTAATCCCAAGATATTGGCAAGCTTCATACTGATCTCAAGCTTGTGATCTAATGCTAAGATTCTTGAATCCCTGGTCACCTCACAACTCTCTGCCTACCAACTTCCTCGCTGATTTCCCATTCGGCTTTAGACCCCACAGTGGTACTGAAACTATCTTGATGATTGTTCACCAGGGACAGGGCTGTAGGCTAATATTCCTCATCCAATCAGTAGCCTTTGATACACTTGTGCATAATGTCCTTACATCCATTGGCAGACCTTCTGTGAATGTAAGGACATATCACCTCAGAGCTTTAGCTTGCTCTTATCAAAAAAACACTGAGCAGGTAAAACATCATCCCATTTTTGTTGCAACCATCGGAGTGACCTGTGATAATATGAGATCACTCAATGCATCACTTTTATTTTTACTTGCATCCATTTCTAGGATGACGAGGTTCATATCCGACTCAGTGAAATAGGCTTGTCCACAATCAAGCCTCTCTCGGCGCCAGTGTTAAGACGCTGCAACTGGGTAATTTCCACGCAGTATTATTAAGATGAATACCAATGATGTCAGCTTGCCAGACAGTTCTAAGTTTCCAACTGACACCCAATGGAACTTCACCTCCATGGAGACTGTGATCATTCCTGGCATGTGCTGCTTACATACTCTTGAAGGAAAATGCATTTATCATGTAACTACAATATCTTCCTTATCTGTCGTTCTCTTCAAAGTCTACTTGGCACCTCCTGCAACCATCCTCAACAGCTGCAAAGCAATCTCCCACTTTTAAGCTGATCACACCCAGATGCATATGAGAATGAATACCTAAGGATCTGGGCAACCACTGTGTTGTGAATGACTGTCTTCCCATCTACAACAATGGATGAGTCAGAACTGTCATTGCCTCCATGGAGCATAAATCAAGATCATATTACTACTCTGGAGAACCTGCCGTGTTCTCGTTCCACAGGCCCTCCACCACGGGCGTCCCACAAATTCCCTCAACCTTGGCCAGAAACCTTTAGGTCTTTGATTGAGATCTGTGCTTTACTGCTCAAATAAATAAAGTAACCAAGAAAAATGTTATCTCCTTTGGCAGCTGTGTGAGATTCTTCTGCTATTGTTGTCACACCGATGATTTTTTTCCTCTTAATTGAAACCCAGTCAAACTTTGACACCAGCATCATTGTATGACTTAACAAGAACCGACCACATCTTACCTGCATGGATATCACTCTACTGACTGCCATTCAAGTAATGGTTGAAATCAAAATGCTTTGCCTGATATATAAAGCCCTCAAAAGAGAAAAGAAAGCTTTATAGCAAAGGTGCTCCCATACCACCCAACCATCCACCTCAGTTTGGCCTCCAAGAACAACCTCTCTCTCAGCTCTCATCAAGGTACAGGTGGTTTGGAGGTAGGACCCTGTACTTTCAACAAGGCCCATTCATTTGGAACTCCCTGACTTTGCCTATTTGCTTTAAGAGACTTCAGAAAGCATTAACATATAACATGATCACAATAATATTACTGTCAGGTTCTTGAAGCCGAATATATGTAAATAATAAGTGACACAAAGTATACATTTTGTTTTGGGATGGATTTTTTGATCATTTTTGAAAACATTTCAGCTATGTGCATTATACACACCTCATCAGAGGTAGTAAGCGCTAAATAAAATACAATTATTCACGTGGTGTGTTACAAATGTACCTGAAAATGTAAAATAAATTGAGGCACAGGGAAATAATTTATGCATTTTCCTTGGTTATAAAAAAGAACCATCATAGGGTGTGCCCAAAAGTGAGCAATGTTTGAGGAGGAACAGGGGATGCTCCATTCCATTTCCTGGAATTATAATGAATAATCACTCACACTGCAATACTAAGGTGAGAACCAACGTTCATTCATTTTTTTCGTAAAGATTGTCTTGTGACGTTGTGTAGGTGTTGTCTTTTGTTAGTTAACCTTATTGTTCACACATGTGATATACAGCACATCAAACTGGCTGGTCAGGCATATGTTATGTTATGTTATGTTAGGGATATTTTTAAAGCGCAACGGTTCCCCCAAGGGTGTTCTGGCGCTAGTTACTTCTCCTTTAGACAAAAAACGGAAGGAAATTGTTTTATTTAGCAAAAAGCCAGGTTTTTAAACCCTTCCTGAATGTTAACAACTCAGTAGCATTTCTCAGGTGGAATGGAAGTTCATTCCAGGCTTTTGCCGCACAGAGAGCAAAACTTCTACCACCCCACAAAACTTTTTTTGTGCGTGGCACTGAAACCAGCTTGGCTCCCAGTGAACGAAGCGTTCTTTTCGGTATGTACCAATGGAATTGACGTTTTAGATGGTCTGGTCCTGTACCAGGAAGAGCTTTAAAAACCATGCAAAGAGATTTAAAACGCACTCGATTCCTTACTGGGGGCCAATGCAATTCTTTTATTTCCTTTGATATGGGAGAAAACGTGGACGTGCCAGTGAGTAGTCTGGCCGCTGCATTTTGCAGCAGCTGGAATTTATTCATGAATCTTTGTTGAATATTTAAATACAGGCTATTGCAATAATCCAGCCTCGACATGACTAGTGCCGTGACCACTGTTTGCCGGCTGCCAGAAGGTAGAAGTGGTAATATTTTCCTGACTGTTCTAAGGACATGCGCTGTTGTTGATGCCACTGCGTTTACTTGGTCACCAAAGGTAAGTCTCTCATCCACTATTACTCCCAGGTTTTTAACCTTTTCTGAGGGCGTAGGGAGAGTGCCCATAGAGTCAGGCCACCAATTTGGTGTCCAAAAATTAGTATCAGTTCCAAACAGTATGACTTCGGTTTTGCCTGTATTAAGTTTTAGGCAATTCTCTGACATCCATCTCCCAACTGATTCCATACAATCTTGGAAACGTTGATCCATTCCCAGCTCCTGGCCTGGTAGCAAATGTCGTCCGCATAAGAGGTGAGGCCAAACCCATATGCACTAATAATGGGGGCCAATGATGAAACATACACATTAAAGAGCGTAGGACTCAATGAGGAGCCTTGTGGGACACCACAGGGTAGTGCAAAAGGTTTAGACTGGAATTCATCCAGAGCAACAATTTGTCCTCTATCTGATAGAAAAGATTTTAAAAGATCCCACGCTTTAGACTGGATCCCACATGCCTTTAGACGGTCCATCAGAATGTCATGATGGACCGTATCAAAGGCCGCGGACAGATCTAGTAGGATCAGGGCTGCCCTGCCACCCCGATCTACGGCTTCCCTGATCTCCTCTGTGGCCTTAATGAGAGCAGACTCGGTACTATGTCCCTCTCTGAAGCCGTATTGGGAGGGATCCAAGGCCTGTGTTTCAGCAAGAAAGGCACTTAATTGTCTATTCATGATTTTTTCAATCAATTTTTGCTGGAAGAGGAAGACGTGAGATAGGGCTGAAATTTATTTGGATCCTTAGAGTCCAGGCTAGGCTTCTTTAAAAGGGGCAGTATTGAAGCCATCTTCCAGCGTATAGGGAACTGCCCTGTTTCAAACATGCCATTACAGATAGATGAAAGTGATCGAGCAATCGGACCCCGGGCCAGTTTGACCACCGCGACCGGGCATGGATCATAGGGCGACCCCGATTTGGCTGCCATCAGGAGCCCTAGAATATCATTAGGGGACACTGGCACAAATTTGTCAAAGGTAAAGGGGGGAACCCCTATGGGCATAAATTCCCCCCTTGCTATGTTCATCCCAGTAGTGCTTAACCCACTAAAAGCCGAAAAAATGGTCTAGCCCGAGTGGGGCGAGGCCTAGCGATGACATGCTATAAGCAACTGGTTATTTTCTTACAAATATATTTTAAATTAATATTTTATAGAATCTAGTTCTCTAAGGGCCATCTGAAAGGAACCCTTTAAACAAAAAACTGCAGTTTTAGGCTACCATGTATAAAACAGCTTACATACGTGGCATGAGTATTTATTATTTTTTTGTTGTCCGTGGCACTCTATTGTAGACTCTTTTTTATTTTTTGGTGTATTTTTTTATTTTTAAGTGTATGATTAAAATTTATGAAACATGCGACAAAGGGAAATGAAATCCTCCACAAGAAACTGTCTCGTAACAATTGCCTGATGTTGTACATGTGAACCCAGCCCTGTAGCTGGCAGGAATGGCCTCTTTGGGGTGATCTACTCACGGCTCCATGGCCTCCCAGAATACACACTGGTGCCCCTTAAGGGCATCCTACATTGCTCAGCACGCCTCATCCAGGGCCAGAAGAAATATGATTATATACCCCCACCCTGATCGACCTCCAGCTTCAAAACTAGCTGTATCATTTACAAAGCTGTCACGGCCAGCAACCCCGCTTATCTTGCAGAGGAGGGCCCGTATTACAGATAGGGCGCACTTTACATGTTTGCGTCACCGCGCACTTTAAAGCCGGTGCGTGGGTGCAAACATGGAAAGTTGCCCTGTCAGGAAGATTGCGCTGCCCTCATTTATGAGAAATACGGAGCAGCTTTTTAAAAGCTGCTCCATGCTTTTCTGTGCAGGCGGCAACCCGCCTGCACTTTGAAAAGGGATTAGACATCCCCTTGCAGGGAGGTGCAGTGAGTGACTGCAACCGCCTGCAAGGGGATGTCTGGGGGGTCCATGGGACCCACTTTCATCGCTTTAGAGGGCTGCATTTAGATGGCTCACTTCAGTGTGCCACATTTTTGTGGTGCACTTTCAGTGCGCCTTCTAAAGGCATGTTTGCCTCTGCACCCACGTTGGTAATACGGCTCTGGCTCAGAGGCAAAGTGAGTATAGATAAGCAAAAACAAGACAGCAGGCCTTTTTCCATCTGTGCGCCAGGATCCGGAACAACATCCCTGTAACCATCAGGACTGCCCCAAAGCTGCTCTAGTTTAAGAAAGAGTTGAAGACTCACTAATTTAAAGGACACAGATCACAAGGCATTAACAGCCCACAAAACAGTTATCTTTTCTATCAGTTGTTGTCTTTATGCTTGTCTTTGACCCTGTACAGTACTCCGCTGCCTTTTGGCAAGGTTCACGTTATAGAAATACCAAATACATATATACATACATACATGATATTTTACCTACTTCTGTGATTTGATAATAAACTATAACACTGAAGTGCTGAGTCCTCAATTTCATCCAAATCCTTAGCATGGAGGTTAAGTATCTTTTAATACATCACTTAGATATTATAATGGGACATGAAACATGTTGGGAAGTCTCTCATGGACCAAACTCCCACCCAAAGGAGAAGGAAAAGGCAAAACTCTTACATATGTTGCTCTGGTGATGTGATGTTGTGTTAGTATCCTGGTTATATTCTGTAGCCGCGCTATCCCCTTCTTCCATTGCTGACCGCACTGGTTTTTTATTGGTCTTCCGTCTGACCCCTACCTTTTTTGTTTAAGTTATGAGGTTCCTATAAAGATACCCATCTTTTAGGACAAATCGTCACTGCTTGCTTTGTGTGGAGAGATGAAAGTGGAGTGAGAGGGAAAGTGAAAGAGTGGGAAAGCGCTACAAACGTTTCTGTGAGTTTCTGTTAGTAGTAGTTTTTTATCATTAAAGATATTTGTTTTATATATACATATATATATATATATATATATATATATATATTCACTGAAAAAACCATAGGTTTCAGGGACGTTATAGTTAGTTGGACATTTCACTCGTACAAAACCATAGAAATTCCGCCGTTATAGTTAGTTCAGCTAACTATAACTCGCGCCCCCGCAATGCACTGCTGATGACGTCACATATTACATCATTCATGACATGGTCAGTGACATCACTGATGACATCACTGATGACATCTCAAATGACATCACTGATGACATCACTGATGACATCATCCAGTGACTGTGTGTTTCTTTAAAGTTTAAATATGTATTATATATATGCCAAGGTGTATTGAAGAATGAGTGGGTGTATAAGTGTCTGGATGGAGGATTTAGTAGGTGCGTGACTGACTGTTTAAGTGAGTGATTACATGTGTCTTACTGAATGCATGGGTTAGTGACTAAACTGTGTGAATGTCTGTATCAGTCTGTCTGTTGTTGTATAAGCTGCTGCATGGGTTGGTCAGTAGCTACATGAGTGTCTATATGGGTTATCGATTGGTTGCCTGAGTATTTGTATGGGTGCCTGAGTGTGTGTGTGGGTGGGTGGGAGGTGTGTGACTCTGTGCATAGATGTTTGAGTGGTTGATTCACTGGGTGTATGGGTTCAAGAGTGCATGTGGAAACAGCTGTATGGGTGGGTGAGTGTGTGTATGGGTGTGTTGGTGAGTGAATGGATGTCTCAGTGGTACATGTCCAAGTAACTACATATGTAAAAGGCAGTGTATGTGAGAGTTGGAGTATATAAATGACTATACGTGAGAGTCAGTGATTGTGAGAGTGGCTGTATGGATGAGTGTGTACTTGTATCAGTGATTGTATAAGAGAGTAAGTATGCGTTTGTTTCTGTTTGAATAAGTGATGTGGTGTGTGTATAACTGTATAGGTCAGTAAATGGAAGTGTGATTGATTCTTTGCATGACTGACTAGGTGTGTGAGTAACTCTGGATGAGTGGTGGTGTGTGAGTGTCTGTATAGGTGTATGAGTGCATATGATAGTGTTGTATTGATGAGTGACTGCATGTATGAGTGATTGTATGGGTGAATGAGTGGATGTGTGTGTAGACCTAGGAATCAGTGAGTGCGTATGTAGTAACTGGTATTGGTGTGTCGATGGTTTCGAAAATGGTAGTCTGTATTTTACAGTGGGTGTATCAAAGGTTATATTAGAGTGTGAGGAGGTGCATCAGATTTTCACGTGGATGATGTCATCAGTGATGTCATCAGTGATGTCATTTGAGATGTCATCAGTGATGTCATCAGTGATGTCACTGACCATGTCATGAATGATGTAATATGTGACGTCATCAGCAGTGCATTGCGGGGCGCGAGTTATAGTTAGCTGAACTAACTATAACGGCGGAATTTCTATGGTTTTGTACGAGTGAAATGTCCAACTAACTATAACGTCCCTGAAACCTATGGTTTTTTCAGTGAATTTCTAAGGTTTTTTAAATGCTAATTTCTAACTATAACGTGCCTGAAACCTATGGTTTTTTCAGTGAATTTCAATGGTTTTTTAAATGCTAATTTCTAACTATAACGTCCCTGAAACCTATGGTTTTTTCAGTGAATTTCAAAGGTTTTTTAAATGCTAATTTCTAACTATAACATAGCAGTCGCGTTTGCAGAGTGGTGGAGAAAGGTGAGCGTGGCCTTCAAACACCTTTTAGCAATCCCACTGTGTGGGATTTAGCGGAAGTAACAGGAGGGATAGTTAGCCCCCAACGTCAACCTTGGGGGCCAACTACCCCTTTTATTACCTCCAGTAAGTCCCACACAGCAGGATTGCTAACTTGTTATATCAGGCCCCACCCCCTCCCTGCAGCACTCTGCAAACGCGCCCCCTGGCGTGTTCTAAGTTGGGGGATTAAGTCCCCTTGAATCCTGAGGGTCCCTGGGGGCCAACTAGGCCACCAGGTACCTCCATTAAGCGCCACTGAGCTGCGTTGCAGAGAGGTGTAAAAAGGGGCGTGGCCTCAGACCACCTCTCTGCAACGCAGCTCTGTGGCGCTTACTGGAGGTACATGGTGGGCTAGTTGGCCCCCAGGGACCCTCAGGATTGAAGAGGACTTAATCCCCCAATTTACAACGCGCCAGGGGGCGCGTTAGCACACTTGTTATGTCAGGCCCCGCCCCCTCCCTGCACCACTGTGCAAACGCGCCCCCTGGCGCATTGTAAGTTGGGGGATTAAGTCCCCTTGAATCCTGAGGGTCCCTGGGGGCCAACTAGCCCACCAGGTACCTCCAGTAAGCGCCACAGAGCTGCGTTGCAGAGAGGTGTAAAAAGGGGCGTGGCCTCAGACCACCTCTCTGCAACGCAGCTCTGTGGCGCTTACTGGAGGTACCTGGTGGGCTAGTTGGCCCCCAGGGACCCTCAGGATTGAAGGGGACTTAATCCCCCAATTTACAATGTGCCAGGGGGCGCGTTTGCACACTTGCTATGTCAGGCCCTGCCCCCTCCCTGCACCACTGTGCAAACGCGCCCCCTGGCACGTTGTAAATTGGGGGATTAATTCCCCTTGAGTCCTGAGGGTCCCTGGGGGCCAACTAGCCCACCAGGTACCTCCAGTAAGCGCCACAGAGCTGCGTTGCAGAGAGGTGTAAAAAGGGGCGTGGCCTCGGAACACCTCTCTGCAACGCAGCTCTGTGGCGCATACTGGAGGTACCTGGTGGGCTAGTTGGCCCCCAGGGACCCTCAGTATTCAAGGGGAATTAATTCCCCAACTTACAACGCGCCAGGGGGCGCGTTTGCTGAGTGCTGCAGGGAGGGGGCGGGGCCTCCGGCGCGATGCCGTTTTTTTTTTTTTTACAAGGGGGGCTGTGTGGCCCCCCTTCTTTTACATTATTTGGGGCCCTGGGGACCCCATCCCCCAGGGCCTGCTCTTTTTTTTACATTTAAAAAAAAAAACGGGAAGGGGGCCGCGCGGCCCCCCTCCCGAGGCCAATTTCGGCCCCGGGGACCCCATCCCCCGGGGCATGGCCACATTTTTTTTGTTTGTTTTTTATTTTTTAAGGAGGGGGGCTGCGTGGCCCCCCTCCTTAGGCCTCTATTGGCCCCGGGGACCCCATCCCCCGGGGCTGTGCCTCTTTATTTATTTACAATTTTAATATTGAAGGGGGGCCGCGTGGCCCCCCTCCTGGGCCACTTCTGGCCCCGGGGACCCCATCCCCCGGGGCCGGCCCTTTGTGTTGGGGACCGTGGGGGGAGCCCCAATGCCCCCACGGTCCCGCCGGCTGCCCGCCTCCTGCGGGAGCCGGCATTGCTTTTGAGCAAGGGGAGCTGCTGACATGCAATCCTGCTTTGCTTCATTGTAGCGAGAGCAGGTTTTCCTCTCTCTCTGTCAGTCAGTCAGTATCTCTCTCAGTCAGTCAGTATCTCTCTCTGTCAGTCAGTCTCTCTCTCAGTCAGTCAGTCTCTCTCTCAGTCAGTCAGTCTCTCTCAGTCAGTCAGTCTCTCTCAGTCAGTCAGTCTCTCTCTCAGTCAGTCAGTCTCTCTCTCAGTCAGTCAGTCTCTCTCTCAGTCAGTCAGTCTCTCTCTCAGTCAGTCAGTCTCTCTCTGTCAGTCAGTCTCTCTCAGTCAGTCAGTCTCTCTCTCTGTCAGTCAGTCTCTCTCTCAGTCAGTCAGTCTCTCAGTCAGTCAGTCTCTCTCAGTCAGTCTCTCTCTCAGTCAGTCAGTCTCTCTCACTCAGTCAGTCAGTCTCTCTCAGTCAGTCAGTCTCTCTCAGTCAGTCAGTCTCTCTCAGTCAGTCTCTCTCTCTGTCAGTCAGTCTCTCTCTCAGTCAGTCAGTCTCTCTCAGTCAGTCAGTCTCTCTCAGTCAGTCAGTCTCTCTCAGTCAGTCAGTCTCTCTCTCAGTCAGTCAGTCTCTCTCTCAGTCAGTCAGTCTCTCTCTCAGTCAGTCAGTCTCTCTCTGTCAGTCAGTCTCTCTCTCAGTCAGTCAGTCTCTCTCTCTGTCAGTCAGTCTCTCTCTCTCTCTGTCAGTCTCAGTCAGTCAGTCTCTCTCTCAGTCAGTCTCTCTCTCTGTCAGTCAGTCTCTGTCAGTCAGTCTCTCTCTGTCAGTCAGTCTCTCTCTCAGTCAGTCAGTCTCTCTCTCTGTCAGTCAGTTTCTCTCTCAGTCAGTCAGTCTCTCTCTCAGTCAGTCAGTCAGTCTCTCTCAGTCAGTCAGTCTCTCTCAGTCAGTCAGTCTCTCTCGTCAGTCAGTCTTTCTCTCTCGTCAGTCAGTCTCTCTCTCTGTCAGTCAGTCTCTCTCTGTCAGTCAGTCTCTCTCTCAGTCTCAGTCAGTCTCTCTCAGTCAGTCAGTCTCTCTCTCAGTCA
The DNA here is from genome assembly GCA_963921515.1 of Calotriton arnoldi. Classification (NCBI taxonomy): domain Eukaryota; kingdom Metazoa; phylum Chordata; class Amphibia; order Caudata; family Salamandridae; genus Calotriton; species Calotriton arnoldi. The sequence goes on along the minus strand of CAWUFW010000496.1, from coordinate 2,779,066 downwards.
GTCAGTCTCTCTCAGTCAGTCAGTCTCTCTGTCAGTCAGTCTCTCTGTCAGTCAGTCAGTCACTCTCTCGGTCAGTCAGTCACTCTCTCGGTCAGTCAGTCTCTCTCTCTCAGTCAGTCTCTCTCTGTCAGTCAGTCTCTCTCTCTCTCAGTCAGTCAGTCTCTCTCAGTCAGTCAGTCTCTCTCTGTCAGTCAGTCTCTCTCTCAGTCAGTCAGTCTCTCTCAGTCAGTCAGTCTCTCTCTCTCAGTCAGTCAGTCTCTCTCTGTCAGTCAGTCTCTCTCGTCAGTCAGTCTCTCTCTCTGTCAGTCAGTCTCTCTCTGTCAGTCAGTCTCTCTCTCTCAGTCAGTCAGTCTCTCTGTCAGTCAGTCTCTCTCGTCAGTCAGTCTCTCTCAGTCAGTCAGTCTCTCTCTCTGTCAGTCTCTCTCTGTCAGTCTCTCTCTCTCTGTCAGTCAGTCTCTCTCTGTCAGTCAGTCTCTCTGTCAGTCAGTCTCTCTCTCTCTCAGTCTCTCTCTCTCAGTCAGTCTCTCTCTCTGTCAGTCAGTCTCTCTCTCAGTCAGTCAGTCTCTCTCTCTGTCAGTCAGTCTCTCTCTCAGTCAGTCAGTCTCTCTCTCAGTCAGTCTCTCTCTCAGTCAGTCTCTCTCTCAGTCAGTCAGTCAGTCTCTCTCTGTCAGTCAGTCTCTCTCTCAGTTACTCTCTCTGTCAGTCTCTCTCTCTCTCTCTGTCAGTCTCTCTGTCAGTCAGTCTCTCTCTGTCAGTCAGTCTCTCTCTCAGTCAGTCCTCTCGTCAGTCAGTCTCTCTCTCTGTCAGTCAGTCTCTCTGTCAGTCAGTCTCTCTCTCAGTCAGTCAGTCTCTCGTCAGTCAGTCAGTCTCTCTCAGTCAGTCAGTCTCTCTCTGTCAGTCAGTCTCTCTCAGTCAGTCTCTCTCTCTGTCAGTCAGTCTCTCTCTCGTCAGTCAGTCTCTCTCTGAGTCAGTCAGTCTCTCATCAGTCAGTCTCTCTCTCTCAGTCAGTCTCTCTCAGTCAGTCAGTCTCTCTCTCAGTCAGTCAGTCTCTCTCTGTCAGTCAGTCTCTCTCTCTGTCAGTCAGTCTCTCTCTGTCAGTCAGTCTTCTCTGTCAGTCAGTCTCTCTCTCTGTCAGTCAGTCTCTCTCTCGTCAGTCAGTCAGTCTCTCAGTCAGTCAGTCTCTCTCTGTCAGTCAGTCTCTCTCTCAGTCAGTCAGTCTCTCTCAGTCAGTCAGTCAGTCTCTCTGTCAGTCAGTCTCTCTCGTCAGTCAGTCTCTCTCTGTCAGTCAGTCTCTCTCAGTCAGTCAGTCTCTCTCTCAGTCAGTCTCTCTCTCAGTCAGTCAGTCTCTCTCAGTCAGTCAGTCTCTCTCAGTCAGTCTCTCTGTCAGTCTCTCTCTGTCAGTCAGTCTCTCTCTCTCAGTCTAGTCAGTCTCTCTCTCTCTCAGTCAGTCTCTCTCTCTGTCAGTCAGTCTCTCTCGTCAGTCAGTCTCTCTCTCTGTCAGTCAGTCTCTCTGCTCGTCAGTCAGTCTCTCTCTGTCAGTCAGTCTCTCTCTCTGTCAGTCAGTCTCTCTCTCTCTCAGTCAGTCTCTCTCTCTCAGTCAGTCTCTCTCTGTCAGTCAGTCTCTCTCGTCAGTCAGTCAGTCTCTCTCTCTGTCAGTCAGTCAGTCTCTCTCTCAGTCAGTCTCTCTCTCAGTCAGTCAGTCTCTCTCTGTCAGTCAGTCTCTCTCTGTCAGTCAGTCTCTCTGTCAGTCAGTCTCTCTCAGTCAGTCAGTCTCTCTCTGTCAGTCAGTCTCTCTCTCTGTCAGTCAGTCTCTCTCTCAGTCAGTCTCTCTCTCAGTCAGTCTCTCTCTGTCAGTCAGTCTCTCTCTCTGTCAGTCAGTCTCTCTCTGTCAGTCAGTCTCTCTCTGTCAGTCAGTCTCTCTCTCTCAGTCAGTCTCTCTCTCTCAGTCAGTCAGTCTCTCTGTCAGTCAGTCTCTCTCTCTGTCAGTCAGTCTCTCTCTCAGTCAGTCTCTCTCTCTCAGTCAGTCTCTGTCAGTCAGTCTCTCTCTGTCAGTCAGTCTCTCTCTCAGTCTCTCTCTGTCTCTCTCTCTGTCAGTCTCTCTCTCTGTCAGTCAGTCTCTCTCTCAGTCTCTCTCTGTCTCTCTCTCTGTCAGTCTCTCTGTCAGTCAGTCTCTCTGTCAGTCAGTCAGTCTCTCTCTCTGTCAGTCAGTCTCTCTGTCAGTCAGTCAGTCTCTCTGTCAGTCAGTCTCTCTCTCAGTCAGTCAGTCTGTCTCTCTGTCAGTCTCTCTCTCAGTCAGTCAGCCTCTCAGTCAGTCAGTCTCTCTCTCAGTCAGTCTCTCTCTCAGTCAGTCAGTCTCTCTCTCAGTCAGTCAGTCTCTCTCAGTCAGTCTCTCTCAGTCAGTCAGTCTCTCTCAGTCAGTCAGTCTCTCTCAGTCAGTCAGTCAATCTCTCTCTCAGTCAGTCAGTCTCTCTCTCTGTCAGTCAGTCTCTCTGAGTCAGTCAGTCTCTCTGAGTCAGTCAGTCTCTCTCAGTCAGTCAGTCTCTCTCTCTCAGTCAGTCTCTCTCTCAGTCAGTTTCTCTCTCAGTCAGTCAGTCTCTCTCTGCCAGTCAGTCTCTCTCTCAGTCAGTCTCTCTCAGTCAGTCTCTCTCAGTCAGTCAGTCTCTCTCTATGTCAGTCAGTCTCTCTCTCAGTCAGTCAGTCTCTCTCTCGTCAGTCAGTCTCTCTCTCAGTCAGTCAGTCTCTCTCGAGTCAGTCAGTCTCTCTGAGTCAGTCAGTCTCTCTCTCAGTCAGTCTCTCTCTCAGTCAGTTAGTCTCTCTCTCGTTCAGTCAGTCTCTCTCTCATTCAGTCAGTCTCTCTCTCAGTCAGTCAGTCTCTCTCAGTCAGTCAGTCTCTCTCTCAGTCAGTCTCTCTCTGTCAGTCAGTGTCTCTCTCTCTCTCTGTCAGTCTTAGTCAGTCAGTCTCTCTGTCAGTCAGTCTCTCTGTCAGTCAGTCTCTCTGTCAGTCAGTCAGTCTCTCTCTCAGTCAGTCAGTCTCTCTCAGTCAGTCTCTCTCTCTGTCAGTCTCAGTCAGTCAGTCTCTCTCTCTGTCTGTCAGTCTCTCTGTCAGTCAGTCTCTCTGTCAGTCAGTCTCTCTGTCAGTCAGTCTCTCTCAGTCAGTCTCTCTCTGTCAGTCTCTCTCTCTCTGTCAGTCTCTCTCTCTCTAAGTCAGTCTCTCTCTCATTCAGTCAGTCTCTCTGTCAGTCTCTCTCTCTGTCAGTCTCAGTCAGTCAGTCTCTCAGTCAGTCAGTCTCTCTTAGTCAGTCACTCTCTCAGTCAGACTCTCTCTCAAGCAGTCACTCTCTGTCAGTCTCTCTCTCAGTCAGTCAGTCTCTCTCTCAGTCAGTCAGTCTCTCTTAGTCAGTCAGTCTCTCACAGTCAGTCAGTCTCTCTCAGTCAGTCAGTCTCTCACAGTCAGTCAGTCTCTCTCAGTCAGTCTCTCTCTGTCAGTCAGTCTCTCTCTGTCAGTCACTCTCTCAGTCAGTCAGTCTCTCTGTCAGTCAGTCTCTCTCTGTCAGTCAGTCTCTCTCTCTCTGTCAGTCAGTCTCTCTCAGTCAGTCTCTCTCAGTCAGTCAGTCTCACTCTACCTCAGTCAGTCAATATCTCTCTCTCTCAGTCAGTCAGTCTCTCTCTGTCTGTCAGTCTCTCTCTGTCAGTCTCTCTCTCAGTCAGTCAGTCTCTCTCTCAGTCAGTCAGTCTCTCTCTCTCAGTCAGTCTCTCTCTCTCTGTCAGTCTCTCTCTCTCTGTCAGTCTCTCTCTCAGTCAGTCAGTCTCTCTGTTAGTCAGTCTCTCTCTGTCGTTGAGTCTCTCTCTCTCAGTCAGTCTCTCTCTCTCAGTCAGTCTCTCTCTCTGTCAGTCTCTCTCTCTGTCAGTCTCTCTCTGTCAGTCAGTGTCTCTCTGTCAGTCAGTCTCTCTCTCAGTCAGTCTCTCTCTCTCTCAGTCAGTCAGTCTTTCTCTACAACATACCTTAGAAACATTGCCAATATCTCTGGCTAAACACTTATAAGGTCCCAACGGCGAGACCTATTGGCGATGCCAATGCTTGTTTTTTATTTTTTCTTCCGGATTCGCACACCCAGCGCGAATCGGACGTTTCTTTAAAATGTTTTTGGGCTGCGGGTCCTTGTGGGACCCCTGAGCAGGCCTAGGGGGTCAGGGTGTTCCTACCCCTGCCCCTTTTCTTGTTTTTCGTCTTTGTTTAACTGTTTTCTTATGACTCTGGTTCAACCTAGTCCCAAGATGGCTGCCAGCATTTCCTGGATGAAGTGCTGACAGCCAATCAGACTTTCACGATGACATGTGTGGTTAGGCTCCGCCCAGATATCGATATTTCTTTTTCTATTCTTTTTCCTTTAATGTTTCAAAAACTACTGAACAGATTTACACCATTTAACAAAAAGGACTCTTTCTGAACCAAGACCTACCTTTTTGCCAAATTTGGTGTAATTCCGTTCAGCAGTTCGGGCTGTAGCTTTGTCTAAAGTTTCCTATGGAAAATAACATGGGAAAACGCGTTATGGGACCCCTTTTTCTCGGCCCCGGCAGCAAATCACCCCGAAACTTTCAAGACTGGAGCTGATCACTAGTTTTGAAAATTTCGAAGATTCGTCAACCGGCGCCAAAGTTATTGGGAAAACAAAAAACGCTTTTCCTATGGAAACTAGGTCCTAACTATAACTACCTACTGGTGACCGCCCAGTGGTAATATATATATATATATATATATATATATATATATATATATATATATATATATATATATATATATATATATATATATATATATATATATATATATATATATATATATATTTTCACTGAAAAAAAGAAAGGTTACAGGGATGTTATAGTTAGGAAAAAGAATTTAAAAACATAGAAATTCACAGAAAAAACAAAGGTTACGGGGATGTTATAGTTAGGTTCATATTCTACACATACAAAACCACAGAAATCCAGCAGTTAGAGTTATCTGAAGTAACTCATAACTCGTGCTCCCGCCATGCACAGTTTTGTCATCAATAACTTTATAGCAAATGTTACAGTGATATTATAAATGGTATCATAGAAGATGTCATGAGTGATGTAAAATGTGGGGTATTTAGCAGTGCATGGCGCAGGCGCAAGTTATAGTTACCATAGGGGTCGCTTTTGGTCCGGGGACCCCATCCCCTGGGGCCCGGCAACATATTTCAGGGGTAGGGGGCATGAGGTCCCCTTCCCCAGGCCAACTCTGCCCTGGGGACCCCATCCCCCAAGGCCTGGTACTATATTTATTGGGAAAGGGACACGCAGCCCTCCTTCCTGGGCTGATTTTGACCCCGGGACCCCACTTCCCGGGCCTGGCACATTTAGTGGGGAGGGGGCACATGTCCCTCTCCCTGGGCTGATTTTTGGCCCTGGGGCCTGGTGCACTTTTTAGAGGGGTATGTGGCCGTCCTCCCTAGGGTTGTTTTGAATCCCTGGGGACCCCATCCCCGGGGTCCACCACTATATTTATGGGGGAGAGGGGTGTGCAAACTATCTCCCCAGGCTGATTTGGGCCCCTGGGGCCCATATCCCGGGGCATGGCCATTTTCTACAGGGGGAGGGGGCATGCAGCCCCCCTCCCCAGGCCGTTTTCAACCCTGAGTATCCCATCACCTTGGGCTGCAATTTTTAAAATGCATAGGAAGGCACACAGCCCCCCTTCCTGGGTTGATTCTGGCCTCAGGGACCCCACACCCCGGGGCTCGGCCAACTAAGGGTGGGTGCCCTGGTGCCAGACCCAGGGCACCCACCACACTATAGTTGGGGGCCACTGGGGAACTCACTACAGCTCTGGTTTGGAGTACATTTACAATTATTTTTGGTTCTATTTGGCTATAGTAACTTCAGAAGTGCAGTTGATGAATAGGAATGGGCTTACTCTTGTGTGTGTGTGCAAGTTCCTCCCTAAGCCCCTCCTCAGCCCTCCCTTATCCCCCTTACTCCTGTGTTAACTCCTCCCCTCTCCATTTCCAGCCACTGCCCTCTGCCCCTCCCACATTTACTACTAAAAGTGTGTACTCACATGTACAAAGACTGCAATTGGGGCAGAGATCTCTTACAGGAAAATATAGGAGAGGCAGAGGCATCAACTCTGCATGTAGGTTTATGAAGAGAATTTTGTAGAACGTTAGTAGTACTATTGTAATACTACCAAATGTAGTACAAAATGCAGTTTTATGCACAGGTCCATTAGCTTTTAGTTTATTCCTGATGTCAACTTGATGAACTGTGCAGCCAGTGCATTACAGGTATACCCATCGGCATGGGGCATGCAAATTATATTTAAAGGAGACATTTTTGTTTTTCTTGTGTCTATTTGAGAATATGTGTTGATATGGTGTGTGCATGCAAGTGAAGTGGGAGGGGGAGGTGCGATAGGGCATTCTGTGGGTAGGGCAGCACACAGTCCACATCAGTAATTGTTAAGCAGATGGGCTACAAAAAACAGGAGGCGTGACAGTCGAAGGACAAAGGAGACCTACCTTTTTGCCAAATTTGGTGTAATTCCGTTCAGCAGTTCGGGCTGTAGCTTTGTCTAAAGTTTCCTATGGAAAATAACATGGGGAAAACGCGTTATGGGACCCCCCTTTTTTCTCGGCCCCCGCTTGGCAAATCACCCCGAAATTTTCAAGACTGGAGCTGATCACTAGTTTTGAAAATTTCGCGAAGATTCGTCAACCGGCGCCAAAGTTATTGGGAAAACAAAAAACGCTTTTCCTATGGAAACTAGGTCCTAACTATAACTACCTACTGGCGACCGCCAGTGGGTAATATATATATATATATATATACATATATATATATATATATATTTTCACTGAAAAAAGAAAGGTTACAGGGATGTTATAGTTAGGAAAAGAATTTAAAAACATAGAAATTCACAGAAAAAACAAAGGTTACGGGGACGTTATAGTTAGGTTCATATTCTACACATACAAAACCACAGAAATCCAGCAGTTAGAGTTATCTGAAGTAACTATAACTCGTGCCCCCGCCATGCACAGTTTTGTCATCAATAACTTTATAGCAAATGTTACAGTGATATTATAAATGGTATCATAGAAGATGTCATGAGTGATGTAAAATGTGGGGTATTTAGCAGTGCATGGCGAGGGCGCAAGTTATAGTTACCATATGGGTGCTTTTGGTCCCGGGACCCCATCCCCTGGGGCCCGGCAACATATTTCAGGGGTAGGGGGGCATGAGGTCCCACTTCCCCAGGCCGACTCTGCCCTGGGGACCCCATCCCCCAAGGCCTGGTACTATATTTATTGGGAAAGTGGAGCACGCAGCCCTCCTTCCTGGGGCTGATTTTGACCCCGGGGACCCCACTTCTCCGGGCCTGGCACATTTAGTGGGAGGGGGCACATGTCCCTCTCCCTGGGCTGATTTTGGCCCTGGGGCCTGGTGCATTTTTTTAGAGGGTATGTGGCCGTCCTCCCTGGGTTGTTTTGAACCCTGGGGACCCCATCCCCGGGTCCACCACTATATTTATGGGGGAGAGGGGGTGTGCAAACTATCTCCCCAGGCTGATTTGGGCCCCTGGGGCCCCATATCCCAGGGCATGGCCATTTTCTACAGGGAGGGGGCATGCATGCCCCCTCACAAGGCCGTTTTCAACCCCTGAGTATCCCATCACCTTGGGCTGCAATTTTTAAAATGCATAGGAGACGGCACACAGCCCCCTTCCTGGGTCGATTCTGGCCTCAGGGACCCCACACCCCGAGGCTCGGCCAACTAAGGGTAGGTGCCCCGTGCCAGACCCAGGGCACCCACCACACTATAGTTGGGGGCCACTGGGGAACTCACTACAGCCTCTGGTTTGGAGTACATTTACAATTATTTTTGGTTCTATTTGGCTATAGTAACTTCAGAAGTGCAGTTGATGAATAGGAATGGGCTACTCTTGTGTGTGTGTGTACGTAGTTCCTCCCTAAGCCCCTCCTCAGCCCTCCCTTATCCCCTTACTCCTGTGTTAACTCCTCCCTCTCCATTTCAGCCACTGCCCTCTGCCCCTCCCACATTTACTACTAAAATGTGTACTCACATAGTACAAAGACTGCAATTGGGGCAGAGATCTCTTCACAGAAAAATATAGGAGAGGCAGAGGCATCAACTCTGCATGTAGGTTTATGAAGAGAATTTTGTAGAACGTATAGTACTATTGTAATACTACCAAATGTAGTACAAAATGCAGTTTGCGCATAGGTCCATTAGCTTTTAGTTTATTCCTGATGTCAACTTGATGAACTGTGCAGCCAGTGCATTACAGGTATACCCATCGGCATGGGGCATGCAAATTATATTTAAAGGAGATATTTTTTGTTTTTCTTGTGTCTATTTGAGAATATGTGTTGATATGGTGTGTGCATGTGCAAGTGAAGTGAGGAGGAGGTGCGATAGGGCATTCTTGGGTAGGGCAGCACACAGTCCACATCAGTAATTGTTAAGCAGATGGGCTACAAAAAACAGGAGGCGTGACAGTCGAAGGACAAAGGAGACCTACCTTTTTGCCAAATTTGGTGTAATTCCGTTCAGCAGTTCGGGCTGTAGCTTTGTCTCAAAGCTTCTATGGAAAATAACATGGGGAAAACGCGTTATGGGACCCCTTCTTCTCGGCCCGGCAATAAATCACCTGAAATTTTCAAGACTGGAGCTGATCACTAGTTTTGAAAATTTCGCGAAGATTCGTCAACCGGCGCCAAAGTTATTGGGAAAACAAAAACGCTTTTCCTATGGAAACTAGGTCCTAACTATAACTACCTACTGGCGACCGCCAGTGGGTATTATATATATATATATATATATATATATATATATATATATATATATATATATATATATATATATATTTTCACTGAAAAAAGAAAGGTTACAGGGATGTTATAGTTAGGAAAAGAATTAAAAAACAGAAATTCACAGAAAAACAAAGGTTACGGGGACGTTATAGTTAGGTTCATATTCTACACATACAAAACCACAGAAATCCAGCAGTTAGAGTTATCTGAAGTAACTATAACTTCGTGCTCCCGCCATGCACAGTTTTGTCATCAATAACTTTATAGCAAATGTTACAGTGATATTATAAATGGTATCATAGAAGATGTCATGAGTGATGTAAAATGTGGGGTATTTAGCAGTGCATGGCGAGGGCGCAAGTTATAGTTACCATAGGGGTGCTTTTGGTCCCGGGGACCCCATCCCCTGGGGCCCGGCAACATATTTCAGGGGTAGGGGGGCATGAGGTCCCCTTCCCCAGGCCGAATTCTGCCCTGGGGACCCCATCCCCCAAGGCCTGGTACTATATTTATTGGGAAAGGGAGCACGCAGCCCTCCTTCCTGGGCTGATTTTGACCCCGGAGACCCCACTTCCCCCGGGCCTGGCACATTTAGTGGGGAGGGGGCACATGTCCCTCTCCCTGGGCTGATTTTGGCCCTGGGGCCTGGTGCATTTTTTTAGAGGGGTATGTGGCCGTCCTCCCTGGGTTGTTTTTGAACCCTGGGGACCCCATCCCCGGGGTCCACCACTATATTTATGGGGGAGAGGGGTGTGCAAACTATCTCCCCAGGCTGATTTGGGCCCCTGGGGCCCATATCCCGGGGCATGGCCATTTTCTACAGGGGGAGGGGGCATGCAGCCCCCCTCCCCAGGCCGTTTTCAACCCTGAGTATCCCATCACCTTGGGCTGCAATTTTTAAAATGCATAGGAAGGCACACAGCCCCCCTTCCTGGGTCGATTCTGGCCTCAGGGACCCCACACCCCGGGGCTCGGCCAACGAAGGGTGGGTGCCCTGGTGCCAGACCCAGGACACCCACCACACTATAGTTGGGGGCCACTGGGGAACTCACTACAGCTCTGGTTTGGAGTACATTTACAATTATTTTTGGTTCTATTTGGCTATAGTAACTTCAGAAGTGCAGTTGATGAATAGGAATGGGCTTACTCTTGTGTGTGTGTGTGTGCAAGTTCCTCCCTAAGCCCCTCCTCAGCCCTCCCTTATCCCCCTTACTCCTGTGTTAACTCCTCCCCTCTCCATTTCCAGCCACTGCCCTCTGCCCCTCCCACATTTACTACTAAAATGTGTACTCACATGTACAAAGACTGCAATTGGGGCAGAGATCTCTTCACAGGAAAATATAGGAGAGGCAGAGGCATCAACTCTGCATGTAGGTTTATGAAGAGAATTTTGTAGAACGTTAGTAGTACTATTGTAATACTACCAAATGTAGTACAAAATGCAGTTTGCGCATAGGTCCATTAGCTTTTAGTTTATTCCTGATGTCAACTTGATGAACTGTGCAGCCAGTGCATTACAGGTATACCCATCGGCATGGGGCATGCAAATTATATTTAAAGGAGATATTTTTTGTTTTTCTTGTGTCTATTTGAGAATATGTGTTGATATGGTGTGTGCATGTGCAAGTGAAGTGGGAGGGGGAGGTGCGATAGGGCATTCTTGGGTAGGGCAGCACACAGTCCACATCAGTAATTGTTAAGCAGATGGGCTACAAAAAACAGGAGGCGTGACAGTCGAAGGACAAAGGAGAGTAGGCTATTTCCTGAATGGCCAGGTATTTAATCCTTGCGTGTATTTGCGCTGGGTGAACTCCTGGGGAAGGATCCCCAGTTTTTCTCCAAGAATAGAGAGAGCTCTGCTGTATTTTGTTTGCTTTCCTTTATTTGGAGATGCAGATGAGATTGACACCTGCAGAGTACAGTGATCTGCTTGGCTTGTGGATATACTCCAAAGTGAAGATTTGGCCACTTACCATGTGTACGTTCTTTAATCCTCAGGCATATATGGTCATTATTTTCTGTTACCGACTATGGTTTAAGAATTCTGGTCATGGTACAAGGAGTGCTTTGTGGATGCTGACTTCCATTGAACCTGATTTGGTATAGAGTCCAATGATTTGTACTTGTTGAAGATGACTGGCTTGAAGACCCATGTAGAAGCTGCTGCCATTGTCAAGGCATTCTCATGGTTGTCAATGTTCATGTAATGTAAATTCAGCAAATGCTCCATTTAGAGACATTAGTGTAATTGAAATATAACTAGACTTCATCTCAGGAGTTCTGTTTCCTAAATGAATAATCATGTACCAAAGAAGCCCAGCCTCTCCCATCCCTTATCTCTAGGTCTTCTAATCCCACTGGGGCAGGGCCAGGGGACAGTACCCGCTTACATGGCCCGCATCCCCATTCTGCAGGTAAAAATAACTTTTAGGCATCCACTGTGCTTGCAAAGATGATTTAACCTGGAGTGTCACAGTTATTGGCATGTGCCATCTGCTAATGGAGATATGGTTACTGGTATTACATTCTCTGCTTGGAAGGAAGGGCTACACGCATACATCTTCTACAGGGTAGAGACAGTTGTTACTTGCATAGATATTCTATTGGCAGGAAAGCTCAGTGGATAAATGTTCCACAGTCATCTGCAGGGGTCTACATGTCAAAACTTCAAATCATTGCAAGGATGTCTCAGCCTTCATATCCACCAAAGGTTGGTCAATTAAGCACAATACATTTGATACAAGCAAATTCTGGTGTTTATGGAGCTTAGGAAGAGTAGAATAAGATTTGAAGTGCAATATAAAAACCCCATTATGTTTAGGTCTCGGTTACTGTCAGCTTTATCTAGGCCAATTGTTTCCAATATATTACATATATTTAGAGTGAGTGAGCTTTGAGTCAGCCCTTGTTAATGATTGGAAGTGTTTGTTGCCTCAGATTTAATCCTGATTCAATATTTATTTTCCTTATCTGCTATTTGTCTTGTTCAAGAGCATTTTGTCTTTTTTTGTTTTGATTGGGTGGTATGCTTCCTTCTACTGATGACTTCAGATCTTGCATTGCACTGCTTCTGAGATACTGTTTTCCTTCCCTCTCTATCGTCCCCTGCTCCTTTCTTCCAGCTCCTTCCTGCTGCCCCTCTTCAAATACACCCCACTCTCTTTATTAAAAACAACCCCACTTCCAGGGCCGGACTGGTCGTAGCGGGCATCGGGCGTTTCTCTGGGAGGCTGAAGGGTGGGGGCTGGTTTTGCAGTGGTGGGGGCCGGTTTTGCTACTGGGGGTGGGTTCTGCTGCGGTGCTGCAATATCGGCGCCCAGTAACAAAAGCAGCAGTGCTTCATGCTTCCATGCCCCCGCCAACCCAGGGGACTGGTCTGACAAAATTGCCAGGGCTGCTTTGGGTTCTCAGTCTGCCCCTGCCATCTTCCCTCCACCACCCACTGCCCCCCCAGTCCACTCATGCTCTGAGCTCCGCTTGCCGGGCGGCCATATATGCAAGACGGGGATATTTAAATGTATTATATCAACGCTTTTAAAAAATACAGTCAAAGATGGCCTCCGTCCGCTACAGGCAGCTTGGCAGATTTGTTTTTATCATTTTAATGTTCATTTGAATTTGACGTCTATCTGGATATGTGGTTCAAACCTTTTGCAAGCGCACTTTATGTCAAGTTCAGATTGGGGATTTTACCGCTAGCAGCTTTTACTTGCTCATGGAATAATAGGAGCAACATATCAAATTCCTGCCCGATGGGATGCGAGGCAGTAGAAACTACTAAGCATGTTTTATTCTTCTGTATGGCCTACAAAAGGCAACCCTTCTGCAAACTTATGAGCATTAGGGATTGTCATTTAGCCCTGAGGGTATGTAAAACTAACACCAGTGGCCCGGTTGTGTTTTCAATTGTTACATTTTCATCGGCAATATGGCATCTGAGCTTAAAAGCCCTTACTTAGAGACTTACCTACGATGATCGCTTTTTTGAGAAGCGCTCATAGATCTTACCATACTGACGGTTAGCACTTGAATTTGGTTTTTACAAACTTTTTAAATTTTTTAACTGCAAAATATTTCTCTTTTAGTACCATTTTTGTAAATTCAAAGTATATATTGTTTTTACATGAATGTATGTTTGACGCCTTTTATGGCATATATGAGCCAAAATGAAGGAAACATGACGATGAACAATGTCCAGGGTTGTCAGGGATCTGTTGAAGGACCGCTAATGTTCCTGAGGAAACCACAAAGGTTATCGTTAAAATGCATGCAAAAGGCCATTGCCATTTACTTGAAGCTGCATTCCAGGCCATTGTTTTTCATCCATTATTGCATTCCAGGCAGAGATCAGCTTTATGCAAATCAACCTTGGTCCTGCTCCAGTAGGAACATTCCAGTCTAATCTGCCAAGCCAGCCCCCCTCTGAAAGGGTTCAGCCAGATTTCCTTCCGAGGTTGGAGACTAATGTGGTTAACTGACATTTCAGACATCATATCTCCATAGTGACATGAGGTTGGATCTTCAGATGTTCAGTAACTAAAGTCAGTTTGGGATGGCAGTGAGATGGGTCTTTGCGTTCCATCTCAACATTTACCTGCACTGGACGAAGAGCTATCGATCCCACAGCTGACTAAATGTTAAGCACTTCAATCTTAAAGTCCCATAAGTAATCAAGTCCTGTGCCAAACGCCTCCGAGACCTGCTGTGGTTGGGTCCCACTGGGAATCCAGAGACAAAATTTCAAGAAAAGGTGGAGGCAGCACCAGGGATGAAGTCACAAATCAGCCAGTATTGTCTTTTTCAAAATTCTTTATTCTTCTTCGTATAAAAACACAGGACAACAGCCAACGCATTTCGTTCCTGTTATAGGAACTTCATCAGGGCTGTGAACAACACGAAACAACATATAAATGAACATATATATAAAATATATACAAGACCGACAGCACGTATATATATACAATATACATGGATAATGGCACCAATACTTGACATAACCACAATTAGAGAAACCAAAATTATATTACCACAAACATATCGAAAAACAATTACAAATAAACACACCAACATGGTTTCCACAAATATCTAAGAACATACATCTTATACATTTATAACCTTAGTGGTAACATTGATTCACACATCTGTTAGACATTGTGCACTTATTTACTGATAGTAGTGTGTAGTAAACGGGGAAAAGAAGAGAAGGGGGAAGTGGAGATGAAAAGATATGTAGAGAAAAGGCCAGAAATGAAGAATGCAATGGTAGAAGAAATAAATATATATACATGAATAAGATGACCCTCACCAGAGAAGATTATTAGATGGACCAAATTCCATTCGGTTAGTCCGGATACTAATAAGTCAAATCAGACGAAAACAAGTGCAATCCAGTTTCTGGCCAAAACAAATACGAATAATATAAGTATGACAAAATATTACATTGTTACATTTCATCATCATCTATAGTTGTCCTCTCTATTCGAAAAGCTGATTTCTAATCCGAAAGGTTTCAACAACTGTATATATAAAATCATATCATAAAACATGAGCCTCACTTCGGCTACAGTAATCAGTCTTATTCCAAAGTCAGGAAGAAGGGGGAGGGAAGCCAACATAGTAACCCCATAAACAATGTTTATTATAATGTCCCTTTGTCCTCACCTAAAGGACGTCGGGACAGAGTTGCAGCTAAATTCCATTTGCTGCAGAAGGTCACTCCGGGTTGTCCAAATCGATATTCATATATATATATGAACCATGGTCATCCAATATTTAAAGGATCTGAAGGGGACACAGATATATACTATGTCTAAGATTTAATACAAACATGTATAAGGGGCATGTGTACAACATAGGCAAAGTATGTCAAAGTATCTACACCAAGAAAACTAGTAATAGGAATTACCCAAAACTAGTTCCGCTTGTGCGTATAATGGAACCAGATTGAGGCCAAGTTCTAATACCAACGATGAATCACTCTGGGTTGCCCAAAACCATTCAATTAGGTGGTAGGGAGCACGTATATCCAAAATCCAAGCAATCTGGGGGTGGGTATCATAGGGAAGATTGAAAGAACAGTCATTTACAAAGGCACAAGAGCACCCAAAATATCAATTTTACATATAAAGCTCCGTTTCAAAAGAAATTTTTAGCAATAATTACCCAAGAGAAATCCACTCAAGTGACAGATGTTCATATGTGTCTGTAGTTGCATAAAAACTGGGTGGAGGGATCCAATTCAAATAGCCTGCAACCATATATCACATGATTACTTTTCACAGAAATTAAATTCACGCCTGGGTGTCTCTTAAAAGATCTTATGTGTAACATAGACAGCTATAATTCGTCTTATATTAGACAGTTCAGTACCAATTTATTAGGTGAAGTGCGTATATGTGACCTAACACACATAGACACATACTGTGCTGGTTGAAGTGCAAATTGATATACTGTGCACTTACACGTCTATTTAGACAAATACATGACCTCTCGTTGCCAAATTATCAGGTGAGTCGTGTATATGTGACCTAACACACCGAGACCTCACGTGCTATACTAAGCAAAAGTGCGAATCGATATATTATGCACTTACATTGGTCATCAGTATAAGAAGCCCATCCTCCAATATGAACGAGGCTATGGTAAACCACAAACGTTCAAATCTGAAAATAAAAACAACAACTCTCTGGTGCTTAAGCCATATACCTTACAGGTCAACATAAATACTCAGCTGAAGTAAACACTTAACATGCACTCATGCATTCATCACACAGGTCAACATTGGTACTCAGCTGGGGTAAACACTAAATATGTGTCCATATGTCTAACCTACAGTGATTCAAACACCGCCACTCCCAGTGAACATGAGTTATGCACCCTAATATCATCAACCATGGTGTGAATAACATTACCCTTGATTTCAAATGCGGGCTAAAAATATTCTTCGATTATATATCCAGCGTATTTAAACACAAACCATTTTATCCCAATTCCACACGGCAACCGAACCCCTCTCATAATAAACCCACCTCAAGTCCACATACCACGTGTTAAGCCAATTGCGCTGACAATTGTATGCCTGTCCACCCCGCGCTTTCAACCCCCAGATCATCATAGTACCAACGACCTGAAACACAATAACCACTAACAACATGCCACCCACATGGTCCGGTAACAGTCCAGTTCAGAAACACTTACCGAGTCAGCCTACAGAATAACGCTGGAACGTGCACCCGCACCCACGATAAGGGCAGGAAACAACCAGTTTCATGGATTCCCGGCAACTTTTGAAGCAGTCCACAACACAAAACGTAACGTGCGTTTGACATCTATTGGTTGCGTTGGTGACGCTCGATCTATGGATTATACTCCGCGCCATGTTTAAATATATCGGTTGTACTCCGAAACGATGCCCATCAAACCTAACGAGTCGCAATATTTATTAAAAAAATTATGTATCTATTCTTGTATTAATCGGATTAATTTAAATAAAATAACCCGAGACGCTGATACTGAAGAGATATATAGAGAAAAAAATTATTATTAAATATATATCCAAATACAAGCCATATATCCGTTCTGGGACGGGTCATAATCCCGGTTCGAAGTGCCCATTTATACTGAGCAAGCCTGCGTGCTACATCAAAAATGCCCCAGTATGTTTAAAACTAAACCAACACCGTCATAGAAGGATGTTAACTAATAGCAATCTGTGTTCATGGGCGCCATCTTAGAATGACTGGTAAGTTCAAACGTATCATAGAGATTGACTAGATGTCATAAGACATAAGTCATTTGTATACATCAAACGTCCACCAAAAACAATTTTGGAAAATAAGCAAAATGTTGGAAACAACATAACAAAAAGGCAGCAACTTTCTGTTAAGGAAACCAGCTTGACAGAAATAAATAGTGGCAGATGAGAAGATGTTAATGCATAATGTCAAAGAGGTCCTACTTCATTCATTACATCAATCCTATCAGAAGATGATAACCAGGTATACTCGCAACATTATAAATGACAAAGGGCAAGGAGTCAAGATCAAAGTTAGCATTTACAATGTATAGTGCGCCTTTTCATTTTGAGGCAACTGGTCGTTAATAAAAAAAAGTTGATGATCGGTAAACATCCCATCATATGATAATTGATATGTCCCTTAATCTCATGTAAGACAATAAAGGGCAAATTCATCTGGAATACAATAAAAATGACATAAAGGTTCTAAGAACCATTGCCATATCACTTGTATCAACCCAGAGGCTAGATTTCGGATTAGAGGCTAGTAAGCCGCATTCCATTAACACAGTTAATTTGCATGCCTTTTTTGTCAATCCAATACATATAGTAAATAAGCAACTGGTATGCAAAAAGCCATATGTCCGAAATGTCATGGCAATGAACAGTACATTCTTCTCACTTGGGTAGACCACATATTGTATTGACCATAAAGTGAGCATTGCGCCCAATGGTCGTATTCTATCATGCAGATCCACAAAACATAGTACATTTCACTGTCTGTATAAACCCTAACTGTCTCAATTGCAGACGAAATACGCCAAATGGCCATGTTTTGTCATATCAATCTACAAAAAATAGTGCATTTCACTGTCCGTATTGTGCCCGAACTGTATCGATTTCAGACGACATATCCATTTTGCCTCTGCTCTTCTAAGCAATAGCTCCCTATTGCCCCCCCCTCCTATTGAGCGGGACATATTCAACAGCATGGAACCAAAAAGTATCGTCTTCCGGATGTATAGAATTGTAATGTTCCGTGATGGGATATCTAGAATCCCTACCCATAATCGCTCTGCGATGTTCCTGAATGCGTAGTTTCAATGGGCGTTTGGTACTGCCCACGTAGATCTTCCCACATTGACAACCAAGAATCTAGACAACATGCGTGGTATTACAATTACAGAACTGGTCAATGGTATATCTGCGCTCATTGTTATAGGAAAATGACATGGTTCTGTTTTAACCCATGGGCCAGATATTGCAAGTCCCACACGTGAAAAAACTTTTAGGCTTGGGGGGAAGCCAAGTCCCACTGTTAGACGGTGTTGTTACGTAGCTTGGACATAACTGATTGCGTAAAGACATACCCCTCCTGTATGTAATTGAGGGTTGGTTACCTATATGCTCTTTTAATCCAGGGATAACCGTTAATAAATGCCAGTTCTTGCGAAAGACATTGAAGATTTTATCACTGTGCATGGTGTATTGTGTAATGAACCTTGCCTTAGTCATATTGTCACATGATTGTCTTTTAGTGGATTTGTCACATAAGGTAGCATCCCTGTCGATTGTACAGATCCTAGTCTCGGCTTTATCTAGATTATTGATTTTATAGCCTCGTTTCAGGAATCTCTGTTTGGTTTCCGTAACACTTGCGCGGAAATTACCTGGCTCACTACAATTCCTCCTGACGCGAGTCAGTTCCCCAAGGGGTATATTTTTGATAACCGAACTCGCGTGCGCACTTGTTGCATGTAACACAGAGTTACAAGACGTCTCTTTTCGATATAATTTGCTCTGAATGACGCCATGCTCGATATAGAATGTTATGTCCAGAAAGTTGATGCTCTCTTTATGGTAGGACATAGTAAGCTTGACATTGAACACATTACTGTTCAAATAGGCAAAATATTGTTCCAGATGTTCAACAGATCCTGACCACAAGCATATTACATCATCGATGTACCTCCCCCAGTACACGATGTATTCTGTCCAAGGGGAGGCACATCTGGCCCAGGCATGCTCCCTCTCATACCACCCCATAAAGAGGCAGGCATGAGAGGGAGCAAACCTGGAGCCCATCGCGGTCCCATTGATCTGCTGGAACCAACGATTATCAAACAAGAAGAAATTGTTCAACAATATCAAGTTAATCATGTGAACAATCATCTCATTGTGCGCATAGAGTTCTGCATCTTCTCTATCTAGAAATGACTGTACCGCCATGACACCATATTTCCTATCAATGCAAGTATATAGACTTTCCACGTCAAACGTGCCAAAAATGAGATCTTCCGACCATTCAAAATCCTTAAGCTTAACCAATATGTCCTTACTATCCCTGATGTAAGATGGAAGCCCCAAGACATGTTTTTGTAGCTTTAAATCGACATATTCAGACAGCTTTTCCGTGGGTGAGCCCACCCCAGATATTATAGGTCTACCAGGTGGGAACTGTCCCCCTTGTGTATTTTTGGCAAAATATATATACACACGGATAGGAGGGACAGTTCACTCGTAGATATCTATATTCATCTTCCGAAATCAGACAAGAATCTTTCCATTCACATAGCATCGCATTGATTTTAATCGCAATGCCAGGTATGGGATTCTCCCTTATTTCCTTATAGCATTTGCTATCACTAAGTTGTCGGTTGATTTCCTTTAGATAGTCGCAGCGATTCATGATGACAACATTGCCGCCCTTGTCAGCCTCGCGTATGACAATATCGGGGTCCCCCCTAAGGCGTTGCAATGCCTGTCATTCTAAATAGGTTAAATTCATTTTTGTACCGGAACCATATTTTTTAGGATTCTCCAATATGTAGAGATCTTCCGCTACTTTTTTATGAAAGGCGTCAATGTAGGGATGGTATCCACAGGTGGGAACAAATTTGGATTTGGGGCATAGACCACTGTCATCAGACATATCCTGGGTAATATCTAATTCCCTTAATAGGGCCGGGATATCAGAGCATTCCTCCTCACCAATGGATAGAAGACACTGGACATTGCGTACATCAGCGATGGTATGTGAGCTCTCTCCCCTAGGAACTACTGGTCTTTCCTGCTCCAGTGGCCTGTTGGAAAAAAAGTCTTTAAGCTTTAAAATTCTTGTGAACTTAAAAAGATCCACATGAACATTTGTGAAATCTCCGCTCTGGGTGGGACAGAAATTGAGACCTTTGCTGAGGAGTTTAGTTTCCTCAATATCAAGAGTTTTATTGGAAAGATTGACAATTTTCAGATCAAAGGCATTCTCACTTGGGGCACATTGGTTAGTAATGCTACATATGATGTCAACTACGTTTTCTTGGGTCTGGTTGAGGCCTCCGTCTTCCCCCCGTCCCTTTGCTGGCACCTTTTCCTCCTCCGACCTCCCCTCCTGGTTTTGGCTGTTCTCTTTTCTGTTGGAGGCGGTTCGATATTCTCAACTTCGCTAGTTCTTTTTGGAAAGAGGAGGCCCCTTCCCCTAAAGGGATCTCCTGAGTCGTGACTGAAGATGCTGTACTGCTTGCAGAGGAGACAGAGACATTACTCACAGATCGACTATCATCACCATCCTCCCTTTCTTCCCTATTTCTTTTCTTATCATCTGTCCCTGGCAGGTTATCAAATTTCTTGGCAAACGTATAGATTCGCCCGTCTCTATAATCACGGTCGTCCCTTTTGATTTTTCTTAGTTTTTTATCTTTTATATAGACTTGGTGATTATCCATGACCTGTTTGAGGATCGCATAATTTTTTTCGATAAGCTCCTTTTCCCCAATGTCATTGATTTCTCGTTCTACTACCTCGATTTCCTCCTGTAACTTTTCCCCTTTCTCCATGGAGTGCCTCACCAAGATCTCCATCATTACACGTGAGGCTCCCTCCAGATTACCTTCCCATTCCTTTAACAAGTTCTCACTGAGGTCTTCGAAGGTGGGAAAGATAAGAATCCTCAACCCCCTGGGAACCTTACCGTTCTCCATGTATTGCTTCAGGGTTACCCCATCCCACCATCTGCTCAGTTCCTGTTTCCTCAATCTCTCTAATCTTAAAAACAATGTTTTTAAACTAGTTTTGCCCGAGGGTTCTATGCTCGGTATTGATTTCGAACCATTCGCTCCAAATAGATTTAGTGCCATTTCCTCACGACCATCATTATATTTAGGCATTTCTGTACAATACTTCGTAACGGGTAGATGCACTGGGTCTCCTGGAGACCGGACTTAATTTATTGATAAGTATGGAGTGAACTATGAGCTAGACATTTCCTCCGTTTGTAATAATTCAGTGAGTCATAGCTCAGTCCAGGAGACAGACAGGAAGGATGGCATTTTACCCCTTCCCTCTGAACAAAACAAGGCTGGCTTCAAGCTCTTCTGGAATTTTCTGCTGATTTTCCATCCCATCTTCCCCAAATTCATTTTCGGGGGCAGAACTTTGGGGGCCACCCACTGCCCTGATTCCGGTAGTTCCCTCATTCTGCTTTAGTTGTGGATTTCTGGGCAAAATAGTTAATTCTGAGTATTTCAGAGGAAGCTCAACTCTTGTCTTGGAGTCTTGGGCTATGGCTGTAGCCAAGAGTTGTAAATCAGCACAAGGCGTATTGTTTAACCTGCATTTAAACAGACAATTCCATCCTGGTTCTGCAGATCAACTCATAGCCTTAATTTCTCATTTGGTTGAAGCTTACAAAAGAGTAAACAGAATAAGGCTAACAAAACCAGCAGGTGATCGATAATTTGAGGAAACTCAATGTAATGCATTTGTTTATTTTATTTAGAGGATTTCTAATACCTTACATGTTACTTTTTGGGAGGCATTTGCTATACTCAACTATCCCTAAATGTGGCCCTCAAAAGATCAGTAGTAGAAAAATGTCTCAAATTGTAGAAGCCATGTTAGAAGTGATTCTAACCACAAAATGGAATGTTTATTTTTATTTATTTATTTATTTATCGAGTTTTGTATAGTGCAAACTTGACCAGACGGTATCAGAGCGTTTTACAGAGTTGGCACAGCAGCAACTACACAAGTTACATATGGAGTAAATAAAAATGCATAGGAACAATATATAAAAGAAGTATACGATAGACAGTAGGATATGTGGATGATTGCGCAAACCTGTCCCAAAGGTACCAGAGCACTTTACAGAGTTAGCACAGCAGCAATTACACGAGATACTTAGGAGTAAAAAAATACATAGTAGCAGTATATAAAAGAGGTATACGATAGACAGTAGGATATGTGGACGATATAGTTCTGAGGTAGTTATGGTAGGGTCTTGCGAAGGTGGGGAGAGTAGAGGCACAGTTTTCCATGAGGTGGCGATGCTCAGATTTATTTGGAGAGTGTGGGATAGGAGCATCAGGCTAGACAGATGGTTTGGGGGGAGGGTCTAGATAC
Organism: Calotriton arnoldi; assembly: GCA_963921515.1. Classification (NCBI taxonomy): domain Eukaryota; kingdom Metazoa; phylum Chordata; class Amphibia; order Caudata; family Salamandridae; genus Calotriton; species Calotriton arnoldi. The sequence goes on along the minus strand of CAWUFW010000496.1, from coordinate 2,757,073 downwards.
CTATTGAGAAGAAGAAGTTTAAGTTTCATCCTCATTTGAGGGAAAGATTGATTGTCACGTAGATTCTGAGGCTGTGAATTCCAGATTCTTGGAGCGTTTCCAGAGACATAGCGGGTGCGTGATTTCCCTTTTGTTAAATTTGGGCGGAATCAGGAGTAGACTGCTAGAGTTTCAAAGAGGTCTCTTTGGCCCGGTTTTTGATAGTTTGGTTATGAGGTAGATTTTTTTTCCATGTAGAGAGCTTTGTGGGTTATGCAAGCAGTTTTGAGAATACATCTTGCCTTGATTGGTAGCCAGTTCAGTTTCTTGAGAGTGGGAGTGATGTGCGACTCTACCCCAACAGTAGTCTGACTGCTGCAGGGAGAGTAGCTTTCAAAGGGGCGGAGTGTGTTTTTGGGGTGCCCGTGATCGTTGCATTACCATAGTCCAGCTTGGAGAGGACTAAGGATTGCACCACAGTCTGTATGTCTTCAATTGGGATGAAGGGTTTGATTTTTTTAAGGTGAATCAACGTGTAGAAGGCACTTTAGCTGAGGTATTCATGTGCTCATTCATGTTCAGGTTTCTGTCAAGTGTGATCCCCAGAGATTTGACAGAGTTGGAGATTAATAGTTTGCAGTTTAATACAATACAACCATTCTTCTGTCCTTTCTGTACACTGCACAACAGATGCAAGAAGTTTGCTTACATTTAATCTTTACCTTTAGGTCACCTCCCTGTTTTTATTGAGTAGCTGCAGCTTTTAGCATAAGGGCTTGTTTGAGTACATACAGACCTGTTCCACAATAATCACACCATCGAGACTCCCTGGCACAGTGCCAGTCTTAAAGATCTGCTACCGGTAGTAGGGAGAATACTCACTTGACTGGTTCTCCCATAACCAACAGCTTTACGAAATGAAGCATATCCCTGCTGTAGGCGTCCTAGGATTATGTTGATGTACTAAATTAGCAATGGAAGAAAATACAGCAGGTAGTTCAAAAATTACATGCTTTGACAACACCCTCATTTACTGACGTCATTGCTATTGCATTGTTACTGATGTTATGGATAGCACTTCAACACCAATAGAGACAACCCTTGTGTATATCTGAGGAACCACTCACTAACCACAAAAGCTATGAATTCAGAGATATACTGGTGAGGCTACAACACAATGTACTCCAGAGCCCACCCACCAGACCAGAAGGCTTCCAAAAGGTTTAGTGGATTTTAATTCGCAATTAGAACCCACATAAAATGTTCTATTTCATACATTTAACCCACCTGGGGCCTTATTACAGAGAGTGCCCCGGGGGCGCAACAGGCGTTTGCGCCTGCTTTGCGCGCCCCTGGGGCACTTTGGTATTGCAAAAGGGGCCGCAGACGATTGTGCGGCCCCTTCTTTAATTCCGATAGCGCTGGCACACATAAAGCGCCAGAGCTATCTGCAGGGGGCGTTCCCTCATTTGCATGGGGGCATGCCCCATGCAAATGAAGGACTCCCTTTGCCTCTGTGCCTGCGCCATGTCATAGATGCGGGCGCAGAGGCAAAGAAGCTGCCAGGAAGCACCCTGACAGTGCCCCACCTAAAAAGTGGCGCACTGTCCGTTTGCCCCCTGAGAGCATCCCTCTGCAGGGGTAAAGGAGGTTCTATGGCCCCCCTCGACATCTCCTTGCGGGAGGGTGCAGTCACTGACTGCACCCGCCTGCAAGGGGATCTCTAATCCCCCTTCAAAGTGCAGGTGGGTTTCCGCCTGCACAGTGAAACATGGAGCGGCTGCTTTAAAGCCACTCCGTATATAACTTGAATGCACTGCCCCCAGGGCAGCACGAGTTTGTGGTTGCCCTGGGGGCAGTGCATTCTATGTAATAGGGTGAACTTTCCCTGTTTGCGCCCGGCGCACCTGTTTTAAGGTGCGCCAGGCGCAGACAGAGAAAGTGCGCCCTTATACATAATATGACGTTCAATTCCAATGTATTCACAAACTACAAGTCAATGCAGGTTGACCAGATGTATGTGGAACTATTATAGGGTGCCATTAGAGTATGTGTATAGCGGGGGCGTGGCTTGGACGGCAGAGCTTATGGCTGCCTGATCCTGTCGCTCCGCTGTATCGGAGAACTGAACTAAAGAATCCACAGCGAGCGAAGGGGACAGAAGTTGCAGCGACCGATGTTCTGAGCGTCGGAACTACCTGGGCACAAGGGGGTTGTTGTGCGAACCCCCCAGATGCCCGCTATTGCGAGAAAATCCTCACCAACACCGAGAGACAGAGAAGGGAGGAGCGAGAACAAAATGGCGGCACCTCGCTCGCCCACAGAAAACTGAGCCGAGCGGACTTTTATGTGCGGCTTCGAGACAGGTGAGCGGATCAACGTAACCCTCGCTAAGCGCATCGATAAGCTGAACAGTCTACACCGCCCAGCCCTAGCCCCTGCCCTAACTCCATCGCTTGCCTGTGTTCAGGGGAGAACCACGGAAAGTCCAGACAAGTGGTGCGGGTGCATGGGAAGGGGGGCGAGGATCAAAAGAGCTGCAACATCGGCGCCAACCATCAAGCGTGCAGAGATCACACAGAGCACTGCCTTTTAAAAGTCAAGCAACGCACTCCGCTGGGTAATTATGGCATCGAGGATCAGTGGGGGAAAGATGGCCGAGCGGTCTGTCTGAAGAAACGAAACCGAAACCAAACCGAAACTAGAATCAAAGACCTGAGGGTGATGAGACAAAATGGCGCCCACCATAACAAAGGAATAGGCTCGGCTGCATAATCGTGCGCTAGTACAAAGAGGGAGTGCAACGGTAGAAATGGATATGTGAGCGGAGCAGCGAGCAGTCACAAAAGTGCTGCGGAAAAGTCTGGGGAGTGATACTTCGGCAACCGCTAAGCACACCGCTAAAACGGAAGATAAGCCCGCCTGCCGGCAACTGCCAGGACACAGTGAACTGCACTCAGGAAAAACGTGAGTGCTGGTGCTGCAAAAGGGTGCAAAAGGGTGCCGCAAAGGGCAGTGGGGTGCCAAGAGGGAAGCGCTATTTCCCACAAGGGGGGGGCAGAACCACGGCAGCAGTGACGAGAGTGGCGGGAGCGTGCTGACCGGCACAGCCAGGAGCCTCAATCAAAGCACACGCATTCGCATAGAGGTCTGGCAGTAAAGGTCATGGTTGACCGCGAGCAGCTACGTCAATCGATGTGAAGGAGCCCGGGCTAACTGGGTCTGAACTGACTGGGTCTGAACAGAGAGAGCTACGGAGGACAAACAGCGCAATCTGAGACAGAAGGAAGCAGAAAGGAGCAGTGGGTGGCAAGCAACAAGGGACGGTGGGGCCCCCAAAGGGCACCACAATTGCAAACCAACAGACATAGAGAAGGCTCAGGCTGCTCACGATCTCCTCAATCATGCCAAGTGCCCTACTAAAGCCTCCCGGCAGAGTAGCACAACTACAGCAACAGACGTCCCGCCACAAGGCTCATCGACGAGCGCGCAGAACGAGAGGATGCCAGGAGCTGTGTCAACCAGGGTGTGACCCATTGTAGACTGGGATCCCCCAGACTTTAACACTGTAGTGCCCTGTGCGGATAGCTGGCCAAAACCCATCAAAACCAGATAAGCAAGCCAGAGAATCAAACAAAACAGAACAAAACAAACCCAAGAAACAGAGCCTGACGCAAGAGCAGCACATCTCATAGGAGAACTGCTAGACTATTAGGAGAACATTGCTACCAGGAGCAGAAACAGACCCAGCAAGGCTCCGACTGTGAACAAGTTCCCCAAGGATAACCCTGCAGAAACAACCATGGCGGAGAGAGAGTCGAGGCTGCAACAACAACTAAAAAAGAGCAAGGGAGATCCAGCGATATCTGACTCCCCACTCAAACAGAAGCCCGACATGAACAGCACCCTAGACATGATTCTCAAAAAACTAGCCGATGTTCACGACCTGGCAAAAACCACGAAGCACACCACAGACGCGATCCAACTTGAGATCGCAGCGGTCAGAGCGGACCTGAATACAGTGAATAACAGGTTGGAAGCAGCGGAGCAAAGGATCAGTGCCGTTGAAGATACAACCCACACCTCAAGCCAGGAGCTGAAAGCACTATCCAAAATCTCAACGTCACTGCAGAGACGAGCGGCGGAGCTAGAAGACCGCAACTGACGGGGGAACATTCGGATACTGGGAGTCCCGGAGGGCGCGGAAGACGCATCAGGCTCATGCGCTGCTTTTCTTGAAGACCTGATCCCCAAACTCACAAATTTAAAATTTGACAGGCAGTTCGAAATCGACAGAGCGCATAGAGTACCTTCGTTTAAACCTACTACAGCTAACCAAGCAGCCCGCCCTATCATCTGCAAGCCATTGAGATCGCACCACACGGATGCCAGGGTTAGCCTGGCAAACAGGTTATATCAAATACCTAGGTATACATTTTGGCAGTGACTTAATCGACACGCTACATCAGAATGAGAAACTACTACTAGAAAAGATTAAGAAACTCCTAGACTCCTGGTCCCCAAAATTCATAACGTGGTGGGGCAGAATCGAAACCATTAAAATGATGATCACCCCAATGATCAACTACCTGATCAGCATGCTCCCGTTATTCCTAACAGACGAATTCCACCGCAAAACTGACATCCTGATCTCGAAATTCTTAAGGCGAGGGAAGAAGGCGCGTATAAGCATCAAAAAACTAAGATTGGATAAGAACCAAGGAGGGGTAAATCTCGCAGACTTCAGAATATTCCAACTAGCCTTTCTGGCTAAACAAGGCACATACTGGATATCACCGCCAGCCGACTACACGCCGGTTTGGCTACAGATAGAGAGGGCCGTCCTGAACAACCTATCACCCGTGGCCCTATTAACTGCAAATAGATACCCGCACACAGCCAAATCCATTTTCAAGAACACAAAAATGGCACTACTAAAAGTAGATAAGAAACTGGAGAATAGCATAAAAGGATCGAAAATGGAATCACTATGGGCCAACAGCAAGTTTCTGTACAAAGGGAAAAGCCTTGCTTTCGAGGTATGGATTGAGAAAGGTATCCACTTCCCAGCTTGATAACGGAACACCCCCTATCACTTTCACAGACCTTAAAACAAGATACAAACTAGAGGACATAGATCTCTATAACTTCTTACAAATTTGAACGGCCCTCGCTAGAACCAAATTATCCGCTTCACAACCATCAATCTCCCGATTTGTTTCGAACATTAATAAATTGGGACACCAGGTCTCACACCTCTACAAACTCCTCCGCCCCAATTCCTCTAAGCTTAATGATAAGACGGTTGCATACTGGGATGCACAAGCGAACGTCAAACACAGCGAACAAGAGTGGGCCGCAATATGGAGCTCGCCCTCACGTAACAAAATATCCCCCGTTCTCTCACAAACAAAATTTTGGCTGCTTCACAAGGCCTTCTGGACCCCGGCCCGTCTATTCTCACTAGGCATCAGGGATGACGCGATATGCTGGAATTGTAACAAAGAAACCGGGGACTTAGCACACCTCATCCTCCACTGCCCAACACTCAATTCATTCTGGGAGAAAATATTTGGGTTCATAAATGGTTTGTTTGATTGTACACTAACTAAAGATTTTTCCACACTTAGCATGGCCTTTACGAGTACAGACGTAAGAACTGCACCCGACAAAGACCTACTTGACCTGTTACTAACTGCGGCAGTGAAAATGGTCCTAGCCAACTGGAAAGACACTTGCAAAACCACCTACAAAGGCTGGTTCAACTGGATCACACATCTTAGGGGCGCGGACAACATTGCACTCCGGAATTCACCATGGAAGCCAACATCCAGGAAAATGTGGAATGCGCTAGACAAGTACCTGGACTCTTATGAACCCCCGTGAAAATAAGGTACTGTTAGCACGCACCCTTCATAGATGCCAATCACCCCACAGGATGTCATATGTCACAGAGGCCACATGGAATAGTTAAGAAATGTAATTCTCGCTGCCTGTTTCCTTTTCCCCTTGTATCTATCCCCTTTCTCACCCTTTCTCTTTCTCTTTTTTCTCTTCTTCTCCAACTACCGTCAGGTGGGGTTAGCTAAACATTTGGGACTTGCACGTCCCTACATATCAATGTATAAAATGTGCCTGAAACAACACTGCTAACTCTGCAACAGATCCGCCAAAGATGGTCATGTTTATTCTTTTTAATAAAATATGTGAAATAAAAAAAAAAAAAAGAGTATGTGTATAGCACTGTTGAATGAATTTGCAGACTTCCTCAAGAGTTTGTACAGATGACGCTGTGTGAACAGATCACAGATTCCAAGTAGGGTTTGGTGAGGTGTGACCTTATTGAGATGACTGGCCTTGGAGATCACATGTCTCTCTGAAAGCCTGTCAACAAATTAAGGATTGCATGGAGAAAGCTGGATTTACATCCGACATGCAATGAAACATTTACCAGAACTTGGCTTTGCTTTTGGGTCAGATTCTTTCTGTCAGTCATTTGCGGTCAAATTGTTTTATGATTAGATCCAAGTGCCACAGCAGTCCGATCAATAGGAAGTAAATGCATTTTGTAAGTATCTTCAAGCTCAGATTTTTGTGTGTTGAGTTCTTCGAAAAGTTCTTTTAATTGATTATTTCCGTGTTTGGGGTTGATCTTGCATGTCAACCTACAGGCATTTTGCAAACTGCTCAAATTCGCGCCTTACAACATGTTAAAAAGCAAATCCAAATGTGAGCTCCCATACAGCAAGCATTGGCAAAGTCAATAAGTTTCAGTTTTAGATGGTCTTGCATGCGAACACATTTCTCAAAATACATGTGCACACATGTCCCACAACCTTGTAGTGGATTTTTTGTTAATGTAAAACCATTCAAGATGGCTACCTTGCGTCGTGACTGGTGCGCACGCACAAGTGACAACGTGAGAGTGATTTGTAATGTCCGAGTATGAATTTATCATGATGCATGGCAGCCATTTTTAACTTACCATTCTAGCATGCTGGAGTATAGTTTGGTCAATGGCTGCTCATCCAGAGCTACATATCTGACAGGCACTTACAAAGTTTGAAATCTATGTACAAAACATAGGCTCTATGAAAGGGGTGATTTCCTTCTTATACAATTACCTGCTTACTTCTACACATTGCCCTAGACCACGCTACATGAATATGTGGGAGGGAATCTTACAACGCAACATCTCTGACAGGGAATGGTCTGGGCTATGGTCAGATGTTATGAAATTTAACCACTCTTTAGAACTCAGAGAAGCCCATCTCAAAACAATGATGGACTGGTACCTGTACCCCGCTAAGCTTGCGAAGATATTCCCGAACACATCAGATAGATGCTGGAGGGGTTGTGGGCTCTTGGGTGACTTTCAACACATTTGGTGGGACTGCCCCACCATACGCCCGTTTTGGGAGGAAATTCTTGCACACATTAAAGATATGCTGGGCTACCCCATTCCAACTACCATGGCAGAGATTCTCTTAGGTCTTCGGGATCCATCGCTTGTATATCAAACCAAGGCGGACAAGACTATTATGTGGACATGCATAGGGGCGGCGAAAGTAGCGATAGCGGCAGCCTGGAAGCGGAAGGAGGCTCCTGCGGTTTCATTGTGGCATTCCAGGCTCTGGAAATTGTTGTGCCTCGAAAGGATGTCAGACATCTTTCGAGACGACTATAAAAATTTTGAATATAAATGGGGACCGCTGGTTGCCTTTCTTACGAAGGGATTGCCCTCAGCAGTCTGTTCTCCATGCGTTAGAGATATGCATCTCTTTCAATTTTAAATTATCTGTACATGACTCGACCTTGTAATACTCTGATAACATGTTGCCACCACCATTATTTTGTTAGTAGGGAGGGGGGTGGGTCTTTTTATTATTTTTTCCTTTTCTTTATGGGGGTTCTGTTTTGGGGGTTTCCTTTTATACAGGGGTTCCTTCCCAGTTGGAAGGGTTAAAGTTACAACCTGTCACAAAAGAAAGACGGGCTGAATGCATCATTTTCTTTTTTTTACTGTGGACAAATTCTGGGCCTTGCAAATATCGAACTCTGTACCTGTTACTTTAGATCTTTTATGGGAAGATGGCTTGGAACTATACCTTATACTATGCATCAACCCTGGACTTTTACCACTGCTGTACTTTGTCAGCTCCACTTGATCTTTTCTTTGTCATATGGTATTGCAGTTTATACCTAAATGCTAATAAACATATGTTTGACAAAACAAAATGAATTGGTGTGCTTTTTGAAGCAAATGACAACCTAATTAAGCAAAACTGACCCCCCCCCACCCTTGGATCTCTCTCTCTATGTCAAAGGGGTCTGAGAGCGCCACCATTAATCCTGATCTGCGCCCTGGGGCCAGCGTATAGGGCATAGATGAAGGCTAAGAAGCGTGGGCCAAAGTTCATACTGCGAAGCATTGTCTTTAAGAATGGCCAATGTTTTGTATCAAACGCCTTCTCAAAGTCGATTAAGGCAATTGCTTCTGGAAGCGTCAGCTCTTCCGCCCTGACCAGGGCCAACTGGACTCAATGTAGTCACTCACGCCAATGTAGAGGTATCAGGCCAGGATCCCTCACCTGATGTGCTGCACGGTATGGACACTGCAGACAAGTTGGGCCACACCTTATCCCCAGCATAGTGAGGAGAAAATGCAGCGGATAGCGAAACGCCATCCTCGTTGGTGTAAATTCTCAGGACTGGAACTATGCACACACCAGATCCCCTTTTATTCCATCTCTGACACCATGTCTGACATCAGAGTGTGTGCCTACATCAAACACAGCGTGAGGGACAGTCGGAGAACTACAGTAGGAGACGGAAAATCTTACTTAACCAGCTTACAAATGCGTATTTACATTATTCGCAAGATACTTTTATCCATTAGTTTTCAGCATTTCTTTTTGACCCTATATTTTTCATAAAGTATCAGATTCTTGTACTGTTTTTTTTAAGGTGGCTAAATTCGACCTCCAATGGGACATAAACCCAAACTTTGAGATGCTGATCATTAGTCTCCTGATGTTAGAAGACATCAAGCACACCTCTGTCTGCCATTTGAATTTCCTTCTTATTGGAGAGTCAGGTTCAGACGCTACCGCAAGTTTGCTGGGAGCTTGCTAAAAAAATAAATTAGGTGCCCTCACTAGGAGACACCTGAAGGACTTCAGCTCCTAAATTAGTGACATCCTGGAGATGTCATTGCAAGCCCCAAGTTATTTAGGGTGTCATGATTCCAAGTAAAGTTTGGGCAGCCCTAGTCAAATCCCTGCAGCAGATTAGGCCCCATGTGCCTTCGCAGGACTTGGGGGAATAGTCACTTTCAGTTTGTAACTTAGTTTGGAATTCACTACCTGGGGCAGCATAATGAAACAGGTGTAATTCCTGATTCTGCTGGAACATCAGGAAATGTTCGAATACTAGTGCAGTCCTCCTGAGTCCCTTGATACCTGGGATGATTTGCCACTATTGAAGAGTAAACGATCAAAGAACTTACAACTGCAGAAGAATGAGAAAGGTTGCCAACCAGCCTCTTGTCTTTACCTCTATGAGGCCTCCTTAAAAGGTGGTACTTTGACCAGTTCTGGCCTCTCACTGCATTTACCAATTACATGCAACATGCAGAAACCAATGAAGGAAACACAAAGTCACAGACATGATCTATAAAAGCAAACCAAACTCAACTTTTCTAGACTGGCAGTAAAAAGTTTGTTGTTTTTGGAAAATCAATGCACAAGCTCAACTTCCTAATACTGGTGGGAGAGAGAGGTGCTGGGTGAAAAAGAGAACGTGCCAGATTGTTGCTTAAGTGTGCCCTATTCACAGACACCTTGAATTCGTATTTTGAGCTTGAAGGCCTTTCAAATGAATGCGGTATCAACGAGGTGGGCAAAGCAAACACAAGGAGATGATGGACGGAGCGCTGAAACTTTTCAGACACTCACCCCCAGTCACAGATCTGGGTTGAATCCATCATCGTTCTTTAGCTCACTTCGCCACCCCAGTTCAGACACAGCTATATGCAAATCAGTCTTGACCCTGTGCCTCATGGGAACAGTCCAGCCCGAACTGCCAAGCCATGTCTTCCCTGGACCGGAAACAAGCATCCTGGGCCCGGGTTCGGGCTAACAGCCCTCATCAGCCAGGCTAGCTTGATTCCAGTGGCAAAGTGAGCAAGGGACCCACGTCTGGGCATACCCTGCCAACTTAGGGCAGACAAAGCAAACACAAGGAGATGATGGACGGAGCGCTGAAACTTTTCAGACACTCACCCCCAGTCACAGATCTGGGTTGAATCCATCATCGTTCTTTAGCTCACTTCGCCACCCCAGTTCAGACACAGCTATATGCAAATCAGTCTTGACCCTGTGCCTCATGGGAACAGTCCAGCCCGAACTGCCAAGCCATGTCTTCCCTGGACCGGAAACAAGCATCCTGGGACTGGTTTCGGGCTAACAGCCCTCATCAGCCAGGCTAGCTTGATTCCAGTGGCAAAGTGAGCAAGGGACCCACGTCTGGGCATACCCTGCCAACTTAGGGCGAACAAAGCAAACACAAGGAGATGATGGACGGAGCGCTGAAACTTTTCAGACACTCACCCCCAGTCACAGATCTGGGTTGAATCCATCATCGTTCTTTAGCTCACTTTGCCACCCCAGTTCAGACACAGCTATATGCAAATCAGTCTTGACCCTGTGCCTCATGGGAACAGTCCAGCCCGAACTGCCAAGCCATGTCTTCCCTCGACCGGAAACAAGCATCCTGAGACCGGTTTCGGGCTAACAGCCCTCATCAGCCAGGCTAGCTTGATTCCATTGGCAAAGTGAGCAAGGGACCCACGTCTGGGCATACCCTGCCAACTTAGGGCGAACAAAGCAAACACAAGGAGATGATGGACGGAGCGCTGAAACTTTTCAGACACTCACCCCCAGTCACAGATCTGGGTTGGATCCATCATCGCTCTTTAGCTCACTTCGCCACCCCAGTTCCGACACAGCTATATGCAAATCAGTCTTGATCCTGGGCCTCATCGGAACAGTCCAGCCCGAACTGCCAAGCCATGTCTTCCCTGGACCGGAAACAAGCATCCTGGGACCGGTTGCGGGCTAACAGCCCTCATCAGCCAGGCTAGCTTGATTCCAGTGGCAAAGTGAGCAAGGGACCCACGTCTGGGCATACCCTGCCAACTTAGGGCGAACAAAGCAAACACAAGGAGATGATGGACGGAGCGCTGAAACTTTTCAGACACTCACCCCCAGTCACAGATCTGGGTTGAATCCATCATTGTTCTTTAGCTCACTTCGCCCCCCCAGTTCAGACACAACTATATGCAAATCAGTCTTGACCCTGTGCCTCGTGGGAACAGTCCAGCCCGAACTGCCAAGCCATGTCTTCCCTGGACCGGAAACAAGCATCCTGGGACCGGTTTCGGGCTAACAGCCCTCATCAGCCAGGCTAGCTTGATTCCAGTGGCAAAGTGAGCAAGGGACCCACGTCTGGGCATACCCTGCCAACTTAGGGCGAACAAAGCAAACACAAGGAGCTGATGGACGGAGCGCTGAAACTTTTCAGACACTCACTCCCAGTCACAGATCTGGGTTGAATCCATCATCGTTCTTTAGCTCACTTCGCCATCCCAGTTCAGACACAGCTGTATGCAAATCAGTCTTGACCCTGTGCCTCATGGGAACAGTCCAGCCCGAACTGCCAAGCCATGTCTTCCCTGGACCAGAAACAAGCATCCTGGGACCGGTTTCAGGCTAACAGCCCTCATCAGCCAGGCGAGCTTGATTCCAGTGGCAAAGTGAGCAAGGGACCCACGTCTGGGCATACCCTGCCAACTTAGGGCGAACAAAGCAAACACAAGGAGATGATGGACGGAGCGCTGAAACTTTTCAGACACTCACCCCCAGTCACAGATCTGGGTTGAATCCATCATCATTCTTTAGCTCACTTCGCCACCCCAGTTCAGACACAGCTATATGCAAATCAGTCTTGACCCTGTGCCTCATGGGAACAGTCCAGCCCGAACTGCCAAGCCATGTCTTCCCTGGACCGGAAACAAGCATCCTGGGACCTGTTTCGGGCTAACAGCCCTCATCAGCCAGGATAGCTTGATTCCAGTGGCAAAGTGAGCAAGGGACCCACGTCTGGGCATACCCTGCCAACTTAGGGCGAACAAAGCAAACACAAGGAGATGATGGACGGAGCGCTGAAACTTTTCAGACACTCACCCCCAGTCACAGATCTGGGTTGAATCCTTCATCGTTCTTTAGCTCACTTCGCCACCCCAGTTCAGACACAGCTATATGCAAATCAGTCTTGACCCCGTGCCTCATGGGAACAGTCCAGCCCGAACTGCCACGCCATGTCTTCCCTGGACCGGAAACAAGCATCCTGGGACCGGTTTCGGTTTTGGGACGGGTATGCCCAGACGTGGGTCCCGTGCTCTCCATGCCACTGGAATCAAGCTATCCTGGCTGAAGAGGAGTGAAACTCCGAAACCGGTCCTAGGATGCTTGTGTCCAGTCCAGGGAGGACCTGGCTTGGCAGTTCGGGCTGGACTGTTCCCATGAGGCACAGGGTCAAGACTGATTTGCATATGGCTGGGTTCAAACTGGAATGGCATGGTGAGCAAAAAAACGATGGATTTAGGCCCAGATCTCTGTAATGGGGTGAATGTATGACATTGTTCTGCATTCTGTCCATCAACTGTTCTTTTTGCATTTGTCACCCGAGTGGGACGGGTATGCCCAGACGTGGGTCCTGTGCTCTCCATGCCACTGGAATCAAGCTATTCTGGCTGAAGAGGGGTGAAACCCCAAAACCGGTCCTAGGATGCTTGTTTCCAGTCCAGGGAGGACCTGGCTTGGCAGTTCAGGCTCGACTGTTCCCATGAGGCACAGGGTCAAGACTGATTTGCATATGGCTGGGTTCAAACTGGAATGGCATGGTGAGCAAAAAAACGATGGATTTAGGCCCAGATCTCTGTACTGGGGTGAATGTATGACATTGTTCTGCATTCTGTCCATCAACTGTTGTTTTTGTATCAACGAGGTGGTGCATAAGATCTTCTTAGAAGGTGTTTATTACTAGTTAATGTTGTTATACATACAGTCAAGTAGTTGGATTTACATGAAACTAATCCAGTATATGCAGGTAATTTAAAAACAAATATACATAATTACAGTGTAATACATGTGCAGGTCAGGAAGTGAAAGTAAACTTATGACTGTAGTGAGGGAGGAGGGACATGATGATCAGCTGGATGTATTTACTAGACTTAATATGTGAGGTTGGAGAGCATTCTTGAACTCTGAAAAGAAGGAAAGCTTTGTAGTGTTCATAAAATTCAGAAGACTCCAGTTTAGAAACTCTAGTTTATTAGAGTTACACGAACAAGCAGGAAGCAAAGTAAGGGCCCGATACTAGCCTCACACTGGCAGCTATTTACATCAAAGCAAACACAAGGAGATGATGGACGGAGGGCTGAAACTTTTCAAACACTCACCCCCAGTCACACATCTGGGTTGAATCGATCATCTTCTTAAGCTCACTTCGCCACCCCAGTTCAGACCCAGGCATAAGCTAATCAGTCTTGACCCTGTGCCACATGGGAAACGTCCAGCCCAAACTGCCAAGCCAGGTCTTCCCCGGACCGGAAACAAGCATCCTGGGACCAGTTTTGGGGTAACACCCCTAATTAGCCAGGCTACCTTGATTCCAGTGGTAAAGTGAGCAAGGGACCCACGTCTGGGCATACCCTGCCCACTTAGGGCGAACAAAGCAAACACAAGGAGATGATGTACGGAACGCTGAAACTTTTCAGACACTCGCCCCCAGTCACAGATCTGGGTTGAAGCCATCATTGTTCTTTAGCTCACTTCGCAACACCCCAGTTTAGGCCCAGCCATATGCAAATCAGTTTTGACCCTGTGCCACATGGGAACAGTCCAGCCTGAACTGCCAAGCCAGGTGTTCTCTGGACCATAAACAAGCATCCTGGGACCGGTTTCAGAGTAACACCCCTCATCAGCCAGGCTAGCTTGATTCCAGTGACAAAGTGAGCAAGGGACCCACGTCTGGGCATACCTTGCCAACTTCGGGCGAACAAAGCAAACACAAGGAGATGATGGACGGAGCGCTGAAACTTTTTAGACACTCGCCCCCAGTCACAGATCTGGGTTGAATCCATCATCGTTCTTTAGCTCACTTTGCCACCCCAGTTCAGACCCAGCCACATGCAAATCAGTCTTGACCCTGTGCCACATGGGAACAGTCCAGCCCGAACTGCCAAGCCAGGTCTTCCCTGGACCGGAAACAAGGATCCTGGGACCGGTTTCGGGGTAACACCCCTCATCAGCCAGGCTAGCTTGATTCCAGTGGCAAAGTGAGCATACCCTGCCAACTTAAGGCAAACAAAGCAAACACAAGGAGATGATGTACGGAGTGCTGAAACTTTTCAGCGCTCCGTCCATCATCTCCTTGTGTTAGCTATTTACATCAAAACAGTACTACATTCGAAGTGAGAACATACAATCATCCAAAGAGCTGAGGGCAAAGAAATGCATCACCAGTCCAGAGGATGACGACCCCGGAAGAAATGTTTGTGAAGATGCCACAAGCTTCTTTGTGCTGACAATGTAGGGTTTTACACAGAAAGGTTGCAAGCAGTTACATTGACCTGAACCTTAAGGAGAAAGTTGATGATTTTTGCACAGTTAGAAGGTTGTGGCTGGGTGAGTGTAATGAACAGGCTGCTGTTTGCCATGTGAATAGCCGAGAGAGAAATATGATGATGCACAGCCTGAGGCTTAGAACACTTTGGCAAGCACTCTGTATTGAGCCCTCTGTTTGGTTGACGGCCATCTTGTTTGATGACACCAGAATGTAAAGGATAGCACTTCGGGGATTAAAACAGTGTTATGTTGGTGAAATTAACTATTTTCTGTAGAGGAAAGAGTACTTTAGGAATCCCTTTAAGAAGCTGTTGCAGAAGAAGTCTATCGTCCTTATCACTACAGTGTTGATTATTGACTTTTTCAGTTTGGAAGGCGAGGTCTTGTTAGATTTATCTAATAACTAGTGGCAGGAACCTGGCAGATGTTGTAATAAAGAAGATGAATGTCACCAGTTGGAAGTTGGAGTTAAACTCCAGAGCAAGATTCCTGTCTGTGGGGTTGGATGTCCATGTCCCTATGTGGAAGACAACAGGAGAAGATGGTATATTTGGAGCATCAGAAGCAGAAAAGCAAATTACCTATGCTTTATATAAACCTTCTGCTCCATCCTCCAGTCTGGCCATTGTAGAGGAAATGTTCTGTGCTACTGTGCATGCCGAAGCTGTGTAGCACTATTTTACAGACTGCAAGTTCTTGCATCCAGAAAAAAGAAGCTACCTGTAAAAGGGTGCTGCTCTGACTCCGTAGAGCAATGGGCCACTAAAGTGATTGTGGGCATTGGCAGAAAGTTGTGGTTAAAATGGACCCAGGGGGAACTATTATGGTTAAGTCACGACAAACTATTCAGCTCTCAAGGAAGTCCTTGAGCCTGCAACCCACCAGAAAAATGACAAGGGAATAGAATATGCAGTCTAGAGGACCCCGCAAGGACCTTCTTCATAGGTTAATTTACAGATCGTTATTTCAAATAGAGTTCTGATATGGCCTCATCTAACTCAATGATGTTCTACATATTGAAAGGTACATCTTCTGTGTCTAGCCGATGCCCAACTTTCACCCCTGTCTCTCTTTTTTGGACCCTTTGGTTCTAAAGAATTTCAACTTAAAAAAAATAAATTCATAATTAATAATGTTTGGCACATATAATCATGCATACCAATTTGTTATATACATAGAATTACTGAGTATATCAATCATACACCTTAAATCATTTAACAAGTCTGTAACACATATTATATTCCTCTATCGAAATGTTTAGATATAACAACAGATTTGGAGACAGGTAAGGTGGGGTGGAGATGAATAAAAGGTGTGAGTGAGGAAGAGATGGAGATTGGGGTACCCATAATGAATGAGTAACACTATCAAGGAGCAATGTACTTTCATAACAATATCCCAGTACATTTTAATACAGTAAACAGAGCAATTTGATGCTTTCGCAGTTTTACCTAATCACAATTTAGACCCTCAGGTCCTTCGGTCAGCTATATATTAATGCCTGTATAAAGTTAGGCCAATCGCAGTCAGCCTTTTTCAAACTAAAAGGCGCTTTTTACTACTGAAATAGCCCAAGCTTATTCATCAGGGAGATAGATTCCTTGCAAGGCCAAGTCCCACACTATTTCTGGCTTTAGGTCGGTGGGTGAATGGCACAATGCCATAGAGTCTCGAATATATCTGCTTGGTCATTTAATCTGTAGATTGTTCTTTCATAACCTGTCAATGCATTTCTCTCAGCCAGTCTTCAACTGTTGGGGGTGTTGCAGTTTTCCACTTTCGCAATAAACATATTTTAGCTGCCATTTGGGAGGTGGTGTACCATCTTCTCCAGTCTGTCATCATACCTGTTACATCCGTGGTCATGTAGAATTATCAGTGACATAGATAGGGGAAGGGCTGCTTCCCTCAAGTCCTTCGTTGTCTTGTGTACTTGAGTCTAGTAGTCATGTACGATTGGGTAGGACGCGTAAGATGTCACATTCCGCCTCTCCACGTGCAGTTGGAGTTATCTACTAAGCCTGTTTCTGTAATAGTTTCAGGGTCCAGTACCATTTGCGTATTACTTTTATGAAAGTATATTTTCAAAATGGCCTTTCTAAGGCCTGTGCCTTGCTGGTGTATTTTGTTCGCCCATTCCTTATTGGCGATATCACAGTAAAACCGTTCCTGCCATTTTAATCTGTGTGTGTCTGTACTTAGTTTGTTAAATCTATGGTCTATAATAGGGCTGTATGGACCAGCTATCACACGCCTGAATTGACCCCACTTTTGTAGATACTTTTGTATTGGAGAAGATAGCAATTAATATGGAGGGGCCTGAGGGTTTCACTTAGGACATTTTGTAGTTGTAAGTACCTACATTTTGAGATGGTTGTAACCCATACCCCAGTTGGAGGTCTTGAAATGATGTAATGTGTCCCTCATTTATCATGTCTCCTATATGTTCTACTCCTGCTTCTGACTATGCAGTACAATAGGTGTCATGTTGGCCTATTTTTATCTCCGCATTTCGACAGTGATGCTTTCACATGAAGATAAGGGTATATTTTGAATTTTCTATGAACAACAATCCATGTGGAGATACTGGAAGCTATAATCAGACTATTATGTCCTTTGGTCTTATGGGCATTCATATATGATAGATGCTATCTTCCATTTGAGACTAATTGGTCGTTTTCTATTACAGACCATGTTGGGCCTGGTCTTGTGGTTGGAATATCTGCGCTAAATGATTTAGCCTATGTATTTGATAGCTGTAGAACATGTGCGGTAAGTGAAGTCCACCAGCTGCAGTTGCTGCATGCATTTTTGACATCTTAAATCATGATGGCGATGTTCCCCCAATAAAGAATTTTATTAAAGATTGAATTAAAGAAAAAACATTATGAGGTATCGCCATCACCAACATTCCAAATATGTAAAAAATCTGGGTGTTATATTAAGTTTTATGACTGGAGTCTTACCCCTTAAAGATAGGTTCAATGACAGAATTTCAACTTATTTAAAGTGACCACATTTTTCACGCACTATTTTTTAATGAGGGATTCCACTTATTCTGTTTTAGGACTACCACATCTACCTTCTGGTGGAGACACCCTATACAACCTGTTTTTCTGTATTGCTTTTTAAGATCCTCTACCTTTGCCCACCTGCTTTTTGATGGGTTGAGAAATTCATTGAGTCAAATTATTACTTTCTGCTCACTCTTCCCAAACAAGTCTCCTCTCTCCAATATATATGCTCAATTAAGGAATTTTTTCTTAATGCCTTTGGCCTTTTTGCTGCTCTTGACATGGCCGAGGATTCTGCTCTTCTTGGTCCTCTCTATAGATTTGGTAATTTGAATTCTGTGTATTGCATGTTCTTGTATTATCCTATAACTTTCAGTTGGACTTCATTGGTCTACAGGTTTGGTTCTTGCATTTCTTGTCCTCAGCTTTTTCTTTACTTTTCACAGAATTACTCCTGCTCTACATGTTGTCCCTGTTCCATTTACTTTTCATTTATTTGTAGCTGAGTCATTGATACTCTTGTTTCCTCCTTTTTCTTTTATTGCTTTCCTCCACTCTCGGCATTCATTTTGTCATCTATTTTTAGATGAACAGCGTCTTTATTTAATGCCATCTATGATGGCATCTGATCAGTTCCTCCTCTCATCTTTCCTTTTCCTCTGATCTGTGATTTTTCCTTTCCTTTCCCAGTTTATATTTCCTCTGTTGCACATCCCTGACTTTCCCAATTGTCCATTCTCTTGAGGAAGATGGTAGCGTGTGCGACCCAAGATCTCTGCTGCACCGTGACCTCCGTCAACTCACCTGCCTAACGATGACTTTTTTAATGAAGTACGGGCCCCGTGAAGTTCATTCTTTGTGCCGAATGTGGACTGGAGACCAGCAAGAATAAATTGGGTGCATTTCTCACACCTTTGACTTTCTTTTTAGGGGAGAAGTACAGGAACTTCCCCCTATGCATTCCTCAGCATAAACTACACGCCAAGGTCTTCTGAGGCCCACCCTCTCAGGTGGAGGCGGCCTCCTCAGCCACACCTGCTCTCTTCATTAAAGGAGATTTCCATAGCAAAAAAAACTTTCTACTAGCTGTATTTATATGCATTATTGAACAATAACCTTTTTAAGAGTGCAAGGTCATTACTTCTTTTCATGTGGTTATTGTATTCTGGCTATTCTGCCCTATTTATAGCCATTTCTACATAACTAGTTGATACAGTTTATGCAGGCAATCTCCACAGTTTCATTTGGAATATTTCACTTTGTCTAGCCATCGCAAGTTACTTTCAACCAACAGATTATTTAATTTCACAATCTTGCCTAGTGAAACACTGTGTTGCTGGTGATTATTCTAATACAGCTATTTTACTCCTTTTATATTCCATTCTTCATATTGTATTGGTGTACTTTCTTCAAACTCCACAACTCGTTATGGAATCGAAGCCTTCATCTACAAACTCCAACAAGCAAAAACAACCTGCTTAGCCTCCATCTATAAAATCTAAAGTTGTGGAATCACAAGAATCGTCGTTATCCAAAATACTAGAAGAGATACAAGCAATACATGTGAATACTGATTCTATATACTCAGACATAAAACACATTCAAAGAGAAATGGTTGCTCTTTCAATGAAGGTCCCAGACAATGAGATAAAAATAAAAGACAATATCAAAGCAATTTCAGCTATGGCACCTTTAGTAAACTAGATCTCTCCTCTCCAAAATTCTTTGGTGGATTTGGAGAACAGAAATCACCAATGTAACTTGCGTATATTCAATGTTCCAGAAAATATTGAAGGCCAAATTTGCAGATTCTACTTAGAATCGATGCTGCCCAAACTTCTAAACATTAGATTCCCCCAAAAATTTGAAACAGACAAAGCTCACCGTATTCCGTCACATCGAAAGCCACATCAATCAAAGCCCAGGCAGATACTTTTCAAAGTTCCACAACATCATCATCTTCTCCTTATCAAAAAAGCTGCATGTGAAATTCCAACTTTGATCATAGTAGGCAACAAAGTGTACATTCATCAGGATTTTGCCAAGGAAACTGTGCTACTTCTTAGACAATTCTCAGATTTAAACCCTAGACTGAAAGATGCTGGTTATAAATGTTTTTTTTAACTTTTCTATAATGAGTATTTGGAAAAATGATATTTCCAAAGCCTTTTCCTCACCTGCTGACTTGATAGCTTATCTTGACCACCATCTGAACCCCCCTCCACCGCAGGGTTCACAGTGCCTGGAGACCCTTACGGGTGATTAGCCACGCTTTGCAAAATCCTGTTTGATTTGATTTGATGATCCAATTGCAATGGACTCAGTGTCTTTAGGTTCTGTTTGGATAATCTTACTCCTTACAGATTAATTTATGTCTAAATTTAAATGGCAGATCTACATAGTGTGCTCTCTCTTGCTTCATGCCTCTGTCTCTCTTTCTCTTCTTAATATGAGGTCTTGGTATGTGACCTTTATACATCTTGTTTTTTTATGTTTGTCTAGTTTGTATGGGCTACTTATCATATTTCAGTATTCTTTCTCTCCTATTACAGTATCTTGTATCAATCTATGGATACTACACACATAATAAAAGTTGTTTCGCTTAATGTTAAAGATTTATGGCACTCAGTCAAGAGGCATAAAATATTGAACTATTTGAGGAGGTTTAAGGCTGATATTTGTCTTTTACAAGAAACACATGTAAATGATAACATTTTAAATTCCATGTCTAAAGGATGGGTAGATACTATTATTTTTTCTCCTGCTGTAAGTCGCAAAAATGAAGCAGCAATTCTTTTTTCAAGTACTTCTAATATACGAATATTAAATCATCATAATGACTCCGATGGTAGATTTGTTTGAGCTCAAATTAAATCTGATCACCATACTCTCAATTTGGTAAACCTATATGCTCCCACAACAGATGATCTCCTTTTTTGGAGCAATGTAACTAATGAAATTATAAAACTCAGTAATGTCCCTCTTATCGTAGATGGGGACTTTCATGTTATCCAAGACCCCTTTTTAAATAGAATATCTGCATCTAAATGTAAACCTAATTAATCATATCATATATTCAAGTCCTTTTTCTTTACCACCAAATTAATTGACTTTTGGAGATTAGCTAACCCTACAACTAACTAATTTACATTCTTTTCTAACACACATTCAACTTTTTCTAGAATTGATTACTTACTTGTGCCAAGACATTTATATAATATGGTGCCTAACCTTAAAATTGAACAAATCTCTATTTCGGATCATGCTTTACTTTTATTTATAATTGAAAATCAACCATTGGGATGCTTTTAAAGCCCACATCAGAGGTGTAACCATACCTCGAATGGCACAGGAAAAAAACCTTTTATGCCCAATTATCTTTACTAAAGAAACAGATTGCTGAGTTGGAGAGATTAATTATTTCTTCTCAAAATCCTCAATACAAATCTCAACTTCAGAAGATAAGAAATGAATATAATACCCTTTTGAGTAAACAGGCTGGTTTACAGATATCTAAAGAAAAACAAATTATTACTTTAATTCCAGCTAAGCTGGATGGCTTTTGGCCAATTAATTATGCATAAAAAAGACATGACTCAAATTCATGTGATCAGAAAACCTGATGATATCTTACTACTTAAAACAGAAGATATTGCAAATTAATTTTTACTTTTTACTCTTCCCTTTATGATAAACCTGACTCTCTTCAAAATTATGTTTTTGCTACCTTTTTAAAACTTGCTAAATACCTTAAATGTCTACGGAACACCGACTAAACTTTTTACTCTC
This sequence comes from Calotriton arnoldi, assembly GCA_963921515.1. Taxonomy (NCBI): domain Eukaryota; kingdom Metazoa; phylum Chordata; class Amphibia; order Caudata; family Salamandridae; genus Calotriton; species Calotriton arnoldi. Next base: position 2,735,601 of record CAWUFW010000496.1, on the reverse strand, counting down.
CAAGAAATTCACTCAGCAATCAACTCGCTTAAATTAAAAAAAATCCCCAGGTCACCAGGCCCTGATGGTATACCAGCAGATTTTCATAAATTTTTTGAGATTCAATTATCTGATACGTTGCTTTCATTATGCCAGGTTTTCCAACTTTATTCTCCTGTTGGGGGTTCTTTTAAAGAAGCTTTCATTTTTACTCAAACCAGATCAAAATCCTTCTTTAATTGCAAACTATCGTCCAATAACCTTCATTAACCAAGATTGTAAACTCTATGCCAAAATACTAGCTACCCAATTGATCCCTATTTTACACACCTTTTATGTCATGTTCTCTCATCTGTTGAGAAAATCAAGGATCCTGCTGGTGTGTTGGCATTAGATGCGGAAAAAGCTTTTGACAAAGTAAATTGGCAATTTCTATTCCACACATTAGAAGCTTTTCACTTTGGTCGTATCTTTCTGAATATGGTCAAGGCTTTACATGCTGCTCTATCTGCTACTAAATATGTTAAGGGTACTTTCGCTCCCATCTTTAATTTGCACAGATGTACTAGGCCAGGATGCCCTCTGTCGCCTCTTTTATTTCCTATTGCTATTGAACCTCGTTTATGTTCTGTTCGTATAAATAAAGACTATACTGGAATTGTAATACCTAATGTCCCCTTAAAGGTGTCAGCCTATGCTGATGATATTCTGTTATACGTTACTAACCCTTCAAAGTCTGTTCCTAATACTCTCCATATCATCAATCAATAGGCTCATATTTCTGGTTACCAACTCAATATTACTAAAACAGAATTTTTTCCTTTAAATGTTTTCTGTACTCTTACTATGATAATAAAAACAAACATTTTATGGAACTCTAATTCTCTTAAATACTTTAGGTCTTACTTTTTCTAACTCTATTAAAACTACAATTGAAGTAAACTGTACCAATATACTTACTAAAACTAAAGACAAAATTAATAAATGGTCAATACTCCACTTAAATTAGTGGGGCTGAGTTGACTCAATTAAAATGATCATTGCTCCCCAAATATTATATAATCTTTCTATGCTACCTTTTTGCTTTCCTTCCCGGTTTTACAAGAATTTATATAAGTTAATTAATCAATTACAAGCCTGCACTTATTAAGTTCCTAAACAAGATGGGGGCATTGGTTACCTGATTTCCAGAAATACCATATGTGATTTCTCATTGCTCACGGTTCCCTTTGGTTTCAACCTAATGACCTTATGCCTTCTCCTCCTTCTTGGCTGTTGATAGAACATTCTCCTTTACACCACTTCCCTCTTGCTGCTTTTTTAACTATGGCAAATACTGAAATTGGTAAACTTTCTCCTGTTCCTGATGACACTAAACTTGCTTTATTATCTTTCGACAAACATTTTTTATCCACTATGAGGTCTTCACAAAAGGTTTCACTTTGGCACAATCCCAAATTAAAACTTAACACACATATTTCTTTTGGAATGATTGGATTACTGCAGGCATTTTTTTATATAAGTGATATTTGAAAGGAAATATATTTTGTTCATTTACTGAGAGACAAGGTCAATTCCATCTTCCCCAATCAAATTATTATAAATATGAACTCCTATGCAACTCTATTCTTAACCCTTATTCAAACTCAATACCATTTACTAAAATGTCTAGTATGGACCTATGTATAAATATTTTTTGCCAATCAGGACATGTAGCATCTAAAGTTTATGCCGCATTCCCAGAATTCGTCTGGCATGCACAGAAGGTCGCTCCTTGCATACCTAGGCCCAAAACTTTAGAACACCGTTCCAGAATCCTCAAGACACTGTACGTCTCTGTTGCTATTTTGCAAGACCCTTAAAACTTGGCTATTCTAATTTCTAGTCAGTCCTTTCTATCTATGCTTAGTGCTGGGAAGCTCTGCGCTCTACAAGTGGTAATAATAATAATAATAAGAAACTCACCACTAGCTCCTTCCCCTTTCTTCCTCATATGATCAACTGGAATTCTCACTTAGAGATCCCAATCTCATCCGATCAATGGAACTCAGTTTGGTTGAGAAATGTTACTAGCTTTCTCCCGGCTTCTCTTTTACAAACAAATATGTGTTTTTTATGCAATTGTTTTTGGTCTCCAGCTAAAATGTTTGAAGCAAAATTACTTGATACACCAAATTGCTGGCATTGTAAACACACCTTGTGTTTTTATAAAACACATGATATGTGATTGTTCTGTTCTCATTTTTGGATGGAAGCATGGAAAATTATTAAAAAGATATTTCATTTTCAACTCCTTTTATCTTTTACTAATATTATTTATAAGTCTCATGCTCTTTCTTACTCACTTTCCCTGGCTGACAGTAAACTTTTTGACTTTATTGTCTCCACAGCTATGAAATCCATTACTCTAAATTGGAAAGATGCCACTTTATTATCTGCTCATGCTTGGTGGGAATGAATTATTTTTCTAAGAAGGGGTTACTTGTCATTATTGTCTCCAAGTAAAAATACCTCATTGCTTACATCCATGGTTTGGCATACTCTTTTCTCAGGTTCACAGTGATACATCATTACCAGGGCACAAGTCGAGAGTACACAGGGGTAGACAGCGTCTACCCAGTCTTTTCACAGGGTGGATGCCGCCTCCCCTGACAAGATGCTAGGCCCCATAAAAATATGCGAAACTTGTCCCGATGTAACTTTCAGACACCAAGACACATTCAGAGGCACCAGCACATTGTCTGCTTTTATTCTGAGTAGCAAGGTTTAGGCTGGAAAGGTGCTTATCAGATTAGCTGGGTCTATAACAAAAGCCGGTTAAGGGGCTATCAGGCCTCCATTTGTCGGTGTATGCTGGCTGGGAGTGATCAGGTTCCTCACACCTAAATGCAATGGAGGGGAAACAAAGGCACACAGCTTATCACTTCACAGGTACTTAAGAGAGGCTTGCTTTTGACTTTGTTCAGTCCCTGTATATAAGAAATATGCATGCACTGCAAGAATGCTGCATGTATTGGTCTGTCCCAGTATTTACACAAATAACAATATAAATACCACTATTTTGTTTTATTTCTTTTATAGCGCTATTCATAGCACTTCACATCACACATACACATTATACATTGATAATAAATCATATGTTTGTAAATCAATGTACAGGATGTGTTTTATAAGACAGTGAGGGTTCCAAGGTGTAGGAGCCACATGTCCTTCATAGCTCACTGTGCTATATTAGAAGGATTACAATTTATGAACTGCAAGTAACAAAAGAATCTCTCTGTTAAAAGCAGTAGCCCACTTACCCATTTACATAAAATAAAAAGTTGTCATCTGCGTGTTCTTAATGTGTTTTGCAGGAGACATAATAACCTTCTATGATACTTCGATTCAAAACTGGGACTAGACAAAACAAAGATCTTTCCAGCAAATACATTATTCTCAAGCGTTATTTTACTATTATAATTAAACCAGTGCTTAATTTGAGCCGGTGGTTTCCGGTGCTCAACACCGCCACTTAATCATCAACATGGGCGCCAGTTAAGGACACATTCATTTAAGGTAGGCATGGGGAACTTGAGTGATTTGCCCAGAATCACAGGATGTTGAGCCAAAGCATAGACTCGAACCTGGTTCCCCAGCTCTGAAGTCTGCAACTCTGGCCATTAGGCCACATCCTCTCACCACTTTCATGTTTAGTAGTTGGTTCTGTTTTAGGTGGCGCTAACAGGAGAAATGGGATGGTGAAAGCTGCCTCCTGAAGAGAGCCCCGGCACTTATTTATTTTACAAATTAACCACTGTTTTAAACCCTGAGATTTAGCGGGCACACAAAGATCTCTTCAGCATACCCATACGATATTTTTAAATTCAGACTTTGTAACCAATTAAACAGAACAGATATACTGCCATGTTTCTCCTTGTTGCCAATTTCTTTGTATCAGGGTTTTAAAAAATAAATGTATAAATTGAGGCCCAGATTTTGCATTGGGGTTGCGTCCATTTTTTGGCACAACCCTAATGCAAAATCTCTTTTGTTAAATATTGTAATGCGCTCAAATATATTCATGATAGACCTGCTAAACATATGTGAGATCCTAAGGTCTGATGTCACTTTGTGAGAGGTCATGGGTTGTGATGTCACTTCCGGTGTTGCCATGTGCGATGTCACGCTCTGTGATGTCACGCACTGTGATGTCACGGGCCAAGGTGTCACTTGCATACTGCCTAAATTGGTTAGTCTTTTTTTAGGACTTGTGCCCTGATCATTACAAAGGAAACTTGGAATGCAGTCCACCCAGTTTTGCTGCATTCTGCTCCATGAAGCAATCGAGTTCCCGGTAGAACGAAAAGGTGGTGACTTACTTGCAGTGTTTCAGCTGACTAAGGAGTTGTGTACAACAAGTTAATTTGTTCAGCAACTTTGCACTGCATGTTCTTGGTCAATCTGCTAATATTTAACTGGAAACACCTATTTTTGCACACCCATTTTAAAATGATGAATGAACAATGTGTGCCCTTGTGTACATTTCACATACTAGAGTTCACGTGCTGACCTACTTTCTACCATGATAAAATTTGCTCATCATATGCTTGCGTACATCACCATTTTTCGGGACAGGCACTTATTTTCCCGCATCAGGGGCCTTATTTATGAGAAGTGTTGCATCGCTGCGACAAGGCAGCGATGCAACACTTCTCAGTGCGCACTCCTTGCGACACCATCGAAGCGTCATATTTACTGTATGACGCATCATGTCGCAAGGAATGACAGATACGTCAGTATAACTGATGTATCTGTCAGCGCAAAACTGATGCATTGCTGGAGTTGTGTCGGAGCAAACACTCACCCCCAGTCACAGATCTGGGTTGAATCCATCATCGTTCTTTAGCTCACTTTGCCACCCCAGTTCAGACACAGCTATATGCAAATCAGTCTTGACCCTGTGCCTCATGGGAACAGTCCAGCCCGAACTGCCAAGCCATGTCTTCCCTGGACCGGAAACAAGCATCCTGGGACCGGTTTCGGGCTAACAGCCCTCATCAGCCAGGCTAGCTTGAATCCAGTGGCAAAGTGAGCAAGGGACCCACGTCTGGGCATTCCCTGCCAACTTAGGGTGAACAAAGCAAACACAAGGAGATGATGGACGGAGTGCTGAAACTTTTCAGACACTCACCCCCAGTCACAGATCTGGGTTGAATCCATCGTCGTTCTTTAGCTCACTTCGCCACCCCAGTTCAGACGCATCTATATGCAAATCAGTCTTGACCCTGTGCCTCATGGGAACAGTCCAGCCCGAACTGCCAAGCCATGTCTTCCCTGGACCGGAAACAAGCATCCTGGGACCAGTTTCGGGCTAACAGCCCTCATCAGCCAGGCTAGCTTGAATCCAGTGGCAAAGTGAGCAAGGCACCCACGTCTGGGCATACCCTGCCAACTTAGGGCGAACAAAGCAAACACAAGGAGATGATGGACAGAGTGCTGAAACTTTTCAGACACTCACCCCCAGTCACAGATCTGGGTTGAATCCATCATCGTTCTTTAGCTCACTTCGCCACCCCAGTTCAGACACAGCTATATGCAAATCAGTCTTGACCCTGTGCCTCATGGGAACAGTCCAGCCCGAACTGCCAAGCCATGTCTTCCCTGGACCGGAAACAAGCATCCTGGGACCGGTTTCGGGCTAACAGCCCTCATCAGCCAGGCTAGCTTGAATCCAGTGGCAAAGTGAGCAAGGGACCCACGTCCGGGCATACCCTGCCAACTTAGGGCGAACAAAGCAAACACAAGGAGATGATGGACGGAGTGCTGAAACTTTTCAGACACTCACCCCCAGTCACAGATCTGGGTTGAATCCATCATCGTTCTTTAGCTCACTTCGCCACCCCAGTTCAGACACAGCTATATGCAAATCAGTCTTGACCCTGGGCCTCATGGGAACAGTCCAGCCCGAACTGCCAAGCCATGTCTTCCCTGGACCGGAAACAAGCATCCTGGGACCGGGTTCGGGCTAACAGCCCTCATCAGCCAGGCTAGCTTGAATCCAGTGGCAAAGTGAGCAAGGGAAGCGTCGGAAGCATGACGCAACTCCAGCAATGCAGGGAGGAGGGCTGTGATTATAGCACTGTGCCCCCCTGCTATGAGGCAGGCGTAAGGATTTGACGCAGTGGCGTCCTAGAAGTGGCGCACTGAAATCTTATAGATTTCAATGCGCTACTTCTACCAGGCTTTGATGCGGGGGAATGCCCACCCTTCATACATTATACCTGACGCAGGTATAATGTAGTGCAGGGCTTTACGAAGTGACGCATCTGCCTAGATGCGTCACTTCGTAAATATGGAGCAACATGTCACATTATTTACGCTGCCGCAGCGTCACATAAAGTGACCCAACGGAGTCATAAATGTGACGCATGGGCTCATAAATAAGCCCCCAGATATTTAACAAGAGTAAGGGAGGGAAAAACATACGAGGCGGAAACACGATCATAAATAGAGAAAGCAAGAATCTGCACAAGTGAGATAAAAGGGCAGGCAGTGTCTGGTAGTGGATTAAAGAGTCATGAGCTGGATTTAAGACTACACAGATTTGATATTCGGCGCGCCGGCATTTAATTGCAGAAGTTGTGGGCTTCTAAGCAAAGCGTTACGCACTGGCACTCATTCTTTTACAAATTAAGCTCCGGAACTTATTAAAAATAATGTTTTCAATTTAGATTATGTCTTGAGGTTCTTGATATAGTGAAGACCCTGGGTACAGAGAGAGAATGGCATAGAAATATCAGTAAACAAGCAAAAAATTAAATTTTATGGGGAGAAAGGACTGTTTAATTTTCAATAAACATAAACTTCAAAGCTCGTTCTATGAGTCGTGATCTTGGTCCTATAAAATACAGAATCAGCTGTGACAGCTCTTATTAACAATAGGTTGCCAATCAAGCTAATATTTCAGCCTTCATAAGTCGAGCGTTGCATTCCACGGCCCATGCATGTTCTCTCAAGTTATTTCTGAGGTGGTACATATTTTTGAAAGCTGCGAAAAGAGGTAGAGAGCATATCAGAAGCAAGGAGCATCTTTCCTTGATATCTGTACTGATTCATCATTGTCGACAATTTTAATATAATTGTGAAAAAAAATTAGTTGGCAGCAGTAGGAAAACTATCCTAACAAACAGCAAGTGTAGGAGAGCGAAGATATTAAATTCATGCATAATTAAATCAACTAGTGTTGGTTCCCTCACCCAAGCAAGGGTCTCAAAATGTTATTTAGAGATCTAAAAGTACAAAGCAGAGTATCCTACTCCAGGTCACTGCTCAACAGTGAAATAAAGGGAGGATATTTGACTTAAAATTTTGTAGGAGTGGTTAGAAAGATAACCCCCCAAACTTTCTCAGTTTAAATATGTATTGTTTTAATAATTTGAGATGAGCGATCTGGCACTTCCATCTGAAAAGTATCACAGAAGAATGCATGTGGTGCACAACATGCTAGGCAGAAAGGCTGAGTAACATGTTCCAGAGAGGATAATTTAAGTATTGTGCGAAAATGCTTCTATGTGAAGAGTCCACAGCGAAGTCAAAGTAGACATATAGGAGCCTATTTACAAACTGCATTTTGTAGTATATTTAGTAGTTCTACAATAGTACAACTAAAGCAATACAAATGTTGCTATTCACAAACCTATAAGTATAAATCTCTTCCCCCACCTCTCCTATCTTTTCTATAGGAAGATCCTCATACATCTAAGTTTACTACTTAATAGTGAATTGACTGGAGGAGTGGTTGAAAAATGGGAATACTTACAGCAAAACACATGTGGTTTCAAAGACGTCATTTAGGGGTCAGCAGGGGTCGCAGCTACGACCCCAGGCTTGCTCAGTGTGACTGCTGGCCTGAGAGATAACAAAGGCAGTGGCAGGAGCAGAAGGAAAACAGGCTCACATGAGTCCTGTTTATATTTTGCTAGCACAACACCATCTCTAGCATCACCAGGGTCAAAACGTAATGTGATGTCACTTCCTGTGATGTCATCAGCGGCTTAATATTTGGATGATGTCAATTCTGCTACCTCTGGCATTGTGATGAATCAACACCTTAGAATCAGAATGTGGAAAGTGGAAGCCTAACCACATTCCATAAGTGTGCGTCCTCATCATGAGTGAGTGAGATACTTATTGACAGTACATTCATAAGAGAGCATCATGATCCAAGGCTGGACAAAGCCAATAGGTCTGGATTTAAAGTGTTCAAGCCCACTTTCTAGAGACAGAAAACTCAGGGAAAGAAATGAAATGTGGACTGTCTTGAAGGCTCTCTGTAGGAAAGTGCCCCTTTTTGCATGGTTACCCCCCACTTTTTGCCTGACACATGATGCACTTTGACTTGGTGTGCCCTGGGTCCCTGCCAATCAGGTTCCCAAGGCCTGTGTTCTTTCACAAAACTGTACATTTGTACCCACAATTGGCACATCTCTGGCCACAGGTAAGCCCCTTGTAAAAAGGTACCACGGGTACCAAGGGCACTGTGACCAGGGAAGGACTCTAAGGGCTGCAGCACCTATTGTGCCACCTGGAGAGGCCCTCTACCTTAACACCCACATACTGCCATTGCAGGCTGCGTGTTTTGGTGCAGAGAAAAGTGAAGAGTCAACATGGCACTCCTCCCTGTGTGCCATGCCTGCAACCCACTGCCCAGGGCCTAGGTAAGTCACCCCTCTAGCAGGGTGCACTAGCCCTCAGGTGAGGGTACAGTGGCATGAGCCCTGTACCCCTACAGCATCTAAGTCCATTCTTAGACATTGTAATTGTAGTAAAGCCAAAAAGAGTATATGGTCTGGGAGTTGGTCCTTACGAACTCCACAGCTCCATAATAGCTTTATTAAAACCTGGGAAGTTTGGTAGCAAACTTCTCAACACATTAAACCTACACTGATACCAGTGTGAGACTTTCTGTAAAATGCACTCAGAGGGTATCTTAGAGCTGTCCCCTGAAAAACGAGCAACCCTGGTGGGGTTTCTGAATGGCTGGCCACCATTTGCCACCACCAGTAAGGATTCTGGACCCCTGGGTAGAGGGCCTCTACTCTCTGGGTCCAGAAACAAAGCCCATCCAGGTCAGAGATGTCATGCCTCCTCCCCCAGGATGGGCTGGGTCCACGAAGGGGAAGCTTCAAAGGCCTGCCGCCTTGGTAAGCTATCCCTATCTTTTGCTGCCCCCAGCAACTGGCTCCCACTGGTTCTGACCCCAATTAGGAAGAGTCTCATGCCCCCCTCCCACTGGAGGGTGGCATAATAGGGGGTGTATCCACCCCAAGGAAGGGACCCATTGGTCCCAACCTGCACATCCGTTCAATGCCCCTATATTTAGTATTTACGGGCCACCCTAAACCCTGCCTCCTCAGATTCGAGGAAGAAAAAAGAAGGACCGAAGGGCCGTGCTGACCCAGAAAGAAGAGGACACCAACTGCTTTGACCCAGCCCTACAGGCTTGTCTCAACTCCGACCTGACTACAGCAAAACCCAGGCATGTTCAGCAGCTGCCTGGAGGACCTGCCCTGCACTCAACTTAAAGACTTTGTCTCCCGTGAGCAGCGGATTTGCTCAAGAAAGACTCCAAGACCAGAACCCGGATCCAGGCGGCTCCGCAGTGCTGCACCACTCTGCACCCGACACCCAAGGCCTGAGTTCGAGTGGCCCAACACCACGAGGAGGTCTCCCCAGTGATCGTAACCTGGGATCTGGTGATCCCTGACCCCCCTCAAGCTTCAAGCTGACGCCTGCAGCCTCAACCTGAAGGGTCCCCCCAATTGTGACTGGAGCCGGTAAGAAGAACCCAAAGCCGAAAGACACCCCTGCATCTGACGCCCCACGGCCTTGATTTACCCAACTGACAATGTCCAAAGCATCCCACAAGAACCCAACGTACCTCTCCAGCTGGTGGCATCCTTCAGGAACCCTCCCTGCCTGAGCCTGCAGCCTATTTTCCGAACAGGAGATCTCTATTGAAATCCACAGGGTTCCTGACATCTCCTTGGCACTCAGCACCCGGCTGCCCCTGTGCCACTGGTGGTGCAGCTCCTGTGCTGATTTTTGGCCCCTGCAGTGCTGATCCCAACCCCAGGAGCTTTGCTCCCACAGCCAAGTAGCCTGCTCGCAAGCAGTCCCTGACCGAAGGCCCCCTTAGCCCTATTGGCTAACATTGTGCCCCTGCACTCTGCACCCGGCCGCCCCAGTGCCACTGGTGGTGCAACTTGAGTGCCTAACTGGATTTTGAGGAATTCTGGTCCCAACCCCCCAAACTCCTACTTGTAAGTCGTTTACTTACCTGAGAACCTTTAACACTCTTTTTCCCATAGGAACCAAGGTTACGAGTTTTTGTTCCTGAAAAATGTGTTGACCTACTGTTTTTTATGAAAAGAAAGTAATTATGCTATAACTTAAGAATTGTCGTACTTACCTGTAAGTGACAACCTCCAGTGTATGATATCTCGGCATATCACCTCAAGTACCTAAAGTAACTGAAAAGTAATCCAAGGGTAATCAAAATTAATCTTACTGTATTTTGAACTGTTTTAAAAGTAATATAAACCTGTAATCGATTCCAATACAATCCACAATTGCATTTCTGTGTACAGCTTTGCATTTGAAAGTATTTCTTACTTGCCTGTGCCAAGTCCTGCTTGGTTCTATAAAATAAAATATAAGTATACCTTTTTATACTTGCCTAATTGGTCTGGATTCAGTCTCTGAATGTGTGCCATCAGCCTTGATTGAGTGAATACAATAAATGCTTAACACACCCTCTTGATAAACCTAACTGCTCACCCACACTACCACAAAGAGCTGTTAGTACTTGTCTAATTTAGCCTCTGCAATACTTCTGGGGACTCCCTGGACTCTGTGCAAACTATACCTTACTTCGGTACAGTTCTACAGAGCCAGCTTCCTACATTGGTGGGTCAGCGGTGGGATGTAAAGCCTTGCATTTATTGGACTAAATTAGTCAACCCTTGATCACACAACAAGAATCCAAAAATTGACTTAAGTACAACTCATTTTTTTGAATTGACTATCTGTAAAATTTCTAAAAGTCTTGTTAGGCCCTTGTGTTAAGTCCCTGTAGTAAATCTTTTTTAGAAACTTAAAAGTCACTGATGTTAGAGGGGAAGGACTTAGAATTGTTGTACGTCTTCTAAAAAGAAACCCCACTTTAGTAAATCAATGAGCAATCCAGAGAAGATGGCTGAGGAGCTCGACCTCACCTCTCACTCCAACTTAGAGGTTAGAGAGTTAAGGTATTTCTACAAAGCTAAACAAATAAGAACTGGGTCCAACCCTACCAGAATACAACGCCAGGAGTTTCTGGCAGGGCATGCAAGGGACCACCCCACTACTGAAGGAGAAGATGTCCAGGCAGATGGGGAAAGTAATAAGGATGATGAGGTCCTAAACCACTCACCTCAACTACTTAAGGAGGATGGAAACTATGTGTCCTACCCTCCAAACCCAAGGAGTACAAGATCTAGATCCTACAGAGGCAGAGCTAACTCTGTACCAGGCAGTGAGGACAATTTCACTGAGGAGGACAACCTTTTAGCAAGGTTGACCAAAAAACTAGAGCTAGAGACTAGGCTCCTAGCTCTAGAGAAAGACAGAGCAGAGATGGGCCTAGGACCCATCAATAGTGGCAGCAATTTAAACAACTGAGAGAAAGAAGGGTCTTATGACCCTAAAATCCACAAAGGGATTGTCCCTAAATTTGAGGATGGTGATGAATTCACCAAGTGATTCACAGCCTTTGAGAGGGCTTGTGAAGCCAGAAATGTGAGGAAGACTCTCAGGGGGGCACTCCTTTGGGAATTGTTCTCTGGTAAGTGCAGAGACAGATTCCTGACCCTTACTGGGGCAGAAGCAGAGTCTTCTGAACTCATGAAGGACACCCTGATTGAGGGATTTGGACTCAATACTGAGGAGTACAGAATTAAATTCAGGAGGGCTCAGAAATCCAAGAGTCAGTCCTGGGTTAAATTTGTAGACTACTCAGTAAAACACTAAGTGGCTGGTTGACTGGAAGTAAAGTGCAGAATTATGAAGATCTTTATAATTTGTTTGAGGGAACACATTTTAAGTAACTACATCAATGAAAAGTTGCATCAGTATCTGGTAGACCTAGGTCCAATTGCTCCTAAAGAATTGGGAAAGAAGGCGGACCACTGGGTCAAGACAAGGTTGACCAAGACCACCACTGGGGGTGACCGAAAGAAAGGGGTTACAAAGCCGCCCCAGGGGAAAGAGGGTAAGAAGCCCAAATAAAACACAAGAGTCTTCTAAATGCCCCCATAATCCTGTCCAGGGGGGTGGGCCCAAGAACTCTTCCCAGCCCACTGGTGGGTATAAAGGGTAAAGCTTTGATCCTGCTAAGGCCTGGTGTTTCCACTGTAAAACGAAGGTACACGGAACTGGAGATCCTGCCTGTCCCAACAAACCAGCCCCTAGCCCCCCTCCAGTTTCTACTGGTGTGGCAAATCTTCAGATGAGATCAATAGTGTGCCCACAGCAAATCAGGGTCCACACTGAGGCTGTTTTAGCCTTTGAAAGGGAGGGAGTGTTAGCCACTCTGGCTGTCTGCCCCCCTAATTTAAAGAAATACCTTCAGTACCCCTTAGTGAATGGGACTAAGATAGAAGCCCTGAGGGATGCAGGTGCAGGTGTCACCATGGTGAGAGACACACTGGTTTCTCCAGAGCAATACCTGACTGGAAAGACTTATCCAGTTACCATTGCTGACAGTGTCACCACTAACCATGCCATAGATTTGGGGGTGGGCGGGTTGCTGGCCTGAAACAGGTAGTGGTCTCGCCAAAACTCACAGCCGCCTGTCTGCTTGGAAATGATCTGGAAACCTCAGCATGGGCTGACGTAGAGAGAAAGACACATGCAGTCATGCTGAAAATCCCTGAGATAGAGTGTGTAAAAACAAGAGCACAATGACTAGCACAGGGTAACAAATTAGAGTTGGAGCCTGATCTCCCAAGAGAAAAAGTAGGAAACGTGGTGACACAGCTTCCATACAGCACAGGGGTCAAGACCCCTCTCCTCAGCGAGAGGTCTTGCCAGCCCCAGATGAAACTGAGCCCATGGAGCATGAACCTTACGAGGTAGAGTTCTTGGGCCCAGGGAGGCCCTCTAGGGAACAGCTGTGCCTTGGGCAGCAGGTCTGCGCCACTCTTGAAGGCCTGAGGCAGCAAGCTGCTGCACAGGAGCAGGGATATGTTAGTGACTCCCATAATATCTATTGGGAGAAAGGGCTCCTTTACACTGAGGCCAGAGACACCAAAACTGGTACCACTAGGAGAGTGGTAGTGCCTCAGTTGTATAGAGAGTTTCTACTCACATTAGCCCATGACATCCTTATAGCTGGACATCTGAGCCAGAAAAAAACTTGGGAAAGCCTTGTCACCCACTTCTCTGGGCCACAGATGTCCCAACAAGTGAAGGAGTATGTAAACCCAAAGGCCCCCTTAATCCCACTACCAGTGGTTGGGGTTCCCTTTGAGAGGGTAGGTGTGGATATAGTGGGTCCACTTGAACCTCCCACTGCCTCAGGAAACAAATTCATACTGGTGGTAGTGTATCATGCCACTAGGTATCCTGAAGCCATTCCCCTTAGGTCTATTACAGCCCCTGTAGTATCCAAGGCCCTCATTGGTGTCTTCACCAGGGTAGGGTTTCCTAAGGAGATAGCATCAGATCGAGGTTTCAACTTCATGTCTGCATACTCAAAACACATGTGTGATGAGTGTGGAGTGATCTATAAGTTCACAACACCTTACCACCCACAAACCAATGGCCTTGTTGAGAGATTCAACAAGACATTGAAAGGCATGATAATGGGACTCCCTGAAAAACTCAAAAGGAGATGGGATGTTCCGTTACCTTGTCTGCTGTTTGCCAACAGAGAGGGGCCTCAGAAGGGAGTAGGGTTTTCACGCTTTGAACTTCTGTCTGGTCACCTTGTAAGTGGACTACTCTCTCTTGTGAGGGAAGGATAGGAGAAACCCCATCATGTACCAAAGCAAGATGTGGTGGACTATGTACTAGACGTTCATTCCAGGATGGCAGAGTACATGCAGAAAGCATCCCAAAATCTTGAGGCCAGAAAGGGCTCCAGAAGCTCTGGTATGACCAGAAAGCTGCACTGGTGGCATTCCAACCAGGACAGCAGGTGTGGGTTTGGAGCCTGTGGCACCAAGGGCCCTCCAGGCCAAATGGGGTGGCCCTTACCCTATCCTACAAAAGAAGAGTGAGGTCACCTACTTGGTAGACTTAGGCACTAGCAGGTCCCCCAAAAGGTGATACATGTGAACAGCCTGAAACTCTATTGGGACAGGGCTGATGTGACCATGTCGATGGTTACTGATGAGGATCAGGAGACAGAGAGTAAACCTCTCGCTGACCTCCTCTCTTACAGCCCCCAAGATGGGTCTGTAGATGGAGTTGTCTATTTAGACACCCTCTCTGCCCAACAGCAGGCTGATTGCAGACAGATTCTGCAACAGTATGCACAGCTCTTCTCCTTAACCCCTGGTCAGACTCCCTGGTGTACACATGATGTGGCCACTGGAGACAGCTTGCCTGTCAAAACCAAATTCTATTGCCAGTCTGACCAAGTTAAGGAAAGCACCAAGGCTGAAGTCAGCACGATGCTTGAGGCGGGGGGTCCTTGAGCCTTCCGAGAGTCCCTGGGCCATCCCAGTGGTCCTAGTCCCCAAACCTCATCCACAGGGTGGAAAGAGAGAAATTAGGTTTTGTGTGGACTACAGAGGCCTCAATGCTGTCACCAAGACATATGCACACCCCATCCCCAGAGCTGATGAGTTATAAGTTATAGGCTGCCAAATACCTAAGTACCTTTGACTTAACTGCAGGGTATTGGCAGATTGGCATGGCCCCTGGAGCAAAAGAAAAGACAGCATACTCCACACCTGAAGGGCACTTCCAGGTCACTGTGACGCCCTTTGGTCTAAAGAATGCCCCTGCCACCTTCCAAAGGTTGTTGAATCAAGTCCTTGCTTGGTTGGAAGGCTTTAGTACAGCTTATCTTGATGATATTGGTGTGTTTAGCTCTTCCTGGCAGGATCACTTGGTCGACCTGGGGAAGGTTTTACAGGCCATGCAAACTGCAAGCCTAACTATCAAGGCATCCAAGTGCCAGATAGGGCAGGAAACTGGTGTCTACTTGGGCCACCTTGTAGTTGGAATCCAAATCCAGCCACTACAGTCCTAAATCCAGACAATTCTGGATTGGGAAGCTCCAACCACCCAGATCCAAGTCAGGGCATTCCTTGGCTTGACTGGGTATTATAAGAGGTTTGTGAAGGGGTATGGTTCCATTGTGACTCCCCTCACAGAACTCACCTCCAACAAGATGCCCTAAAAAGTGAACTGGACAGTTGGCTGCCAAAGGCTTTTGACACCCTAAAAGAGGCAGGTGCCAGATATTGCAGGAAACTGTTGTCTACTTGGGCCACCTTGTAGTTGGAATCCAAGTCCAGTCACGACAGCCCAAAATCCAGACAATTCTGGGTTGGGAAACTCCAACCACCCAGACCCAAGTCAGGGCATTCCTTGGCTTGACTGGGTATTATAGGAAGTTTGTGAAGGGGTATGGTTCCATTGTGACTCCCCTTACAGAACTCACCTCCAACAAGATGCCCAAAAAAGTGAACTGGACAGTTGGCTGCCAAGGGCTTTTGACACCCTAAAAGAGGCAATGTGCTCAGCACCTATTCTCAAGGCGCTAGATTACTCCAAGCAGTTCATTGTGCAGACTGATGCCTCTGAGCTAGGTATAAGAGTGGTCCTATCACAGACCAATGATGATGGACAAGACCAACCTGTTGCTTTCATAAGCAGAAGGCTACTCCCCAGGGAGTAGTGTTGGAGTGCCAGTGAGAGGGAGGCCTTTGCTTTGGTTTGGTCCCTGAAGAAGCTGAGACCATACCTGTTTGGTACTCACTACCTAGTTCAAACTGACCACAAACCTCTTAGATGGCTAATGCAGATGAAAGGGGAAAATCCAAAACTTTTGAGGTGGTTAATCTCCCTACAGGGAATGGACTTCACAGTGGAACATAGACCTGGGACTGCCCATGCCAATGCAGATGGCCTTTCCAGATTTGTCCACTTAGACAATGAAGACTCTCTTGGGAAAGTTTAGTTTCATCCTCTTTTTGTTTTGGGGGGGGGGGTAGTGTAGGAAAGTGACCCTTTTTGCATGGTTACCCCCACGTTTTGCATGACACGTGATGTACTTTGACTTGGTGTGCCCATGGTCCCTGCCAATCAGGTTCACAGGGCCTGTGTTCTTTCCCAAAACTGTACCGTATTATCCACAATTGGCACATCTCCGGCCACAGGTAAGCTCCTTGTAAAAGGTACCATGGGTACCAAGGGCACTGTGACCAGGGAAGGCCTCTAAGGGCTGCATCACCTATTGTGCCACTCTTAGAGGCCCTGTACCTTAACACCCACACACTGCTATTGCAGGATGCTTTTTTTGTGCACAGAAAAGTGAAGAGTCGACATGGCACACATCCCTGTGTGCCATGTCTGCAACCCACTGCCTGGGACCTTGGTAAGTCACTCCTCTAGCACTCCTCTAAGGTGCACTAGCCCTCAGGTGAGGGTATAGTGGCATGAGCCCTGTACCCCTACAGTGTCTAAGTCCATTCTTAGACATTGCAAGTGTAGTAAAGTCATAAAGAGTATATGGTCATTACGAACTCTACAGCTCCATAATGGTTTTACTAAAACCTGGGAAGTTTGATAGCAAACTTCTCAGCACATTAAACCCACACTGATGCCAGAGTGGGATTTAATGTAAAATGCACTCAGAGGGCATCTTAGAGATGCCCCCTGAAAAACGACCAGCCCTGTTGTGGTTCCTGAATGGCTGAATGCCATTTGCCAACACCAGACAGGTTTCTGGACCCCTGGGTAGAGGGCCTCTGCTCTCTGGGTCTAGAAACAAAGCCCATCCTTGGCAGAGGTGTCATGCCTCCTCCCTCAGGATGGGCTGGGTCTACGAAGGGGAAGCATCAAAGGTCTGCCACCTTTGTAAGCTGTCCCTGCCTTTTGCTGCCCCCTGCAACTGGCTCTCACTGGTTATGACCCCCACTTTGGGTGGGAGAATCAGCAGGAAAACAAAGTTAGGAGGAGAGGTGGGCCCACCTTTGCCAACCCCAACCCTCAGGTGGGGGAGGTGAGGCGAAGCACACATCTCAGTCCCCTCCATCTTGAAGATGAGGGAACCCAGCCAATTAGGAAGAGGCTCATGCCCCCCTCCCACTGGAGGGTGGCATAATAGGGGGTGTACCCAGCCCATGGAAGGGACCCTTTGGTCCCGACCGGCACACCCCTTTAACGCCCCAAAATGTAGAATTTAGGGGCCACCCTGAACCTTGTCTACTCATATTCGAGGAAGAAAGAAGAAGGACCGAAGGGCCGTGCTGACCCAGGAAGAAGAGGACACCAACTACTTTGGCCCCAGCCCTACATCCTGTCCCGACTCCGACCTGACTACTGCTAAACCCTGGTGTGTCCAGCAGCCAGCAGCTGCCCAGAGCCCGGTGGACCTGCCCTGCACTCAACTTTAAGACTCTGTCTCCTGTGAGCGGCAGATTTGTTCAACAAAGTCTCCAAAATCAGAACCCTGGATGTAATGTAATGTAAATGTAATTTATAGAGCGCAGCTCATGCCCGAGGGCGTCTTGGCGCTATAGAAGTCCGACTAAGGCAGCGGCAGTGTCTGCAATGGGTTGAGCGAGTGCGCAAGGTGCCTTCTAATCCTGCGTGAAGAGCCAGGTTTTTAAGGCTTTTCTAAAACTAAGTAGGGAGGGGGCTGTTTTCAGAGTCAGTGGCAGACTATTCCAGATCATCGCAGTAGCCCTAAAAAAACTCTTCCCCCCCAAGTGACCTTCCTAAAGGGGGGGACCATCAAGTTCCTGGCAGAGCCTGAGCGAAGCGTCCTTGCTGGTACATACCATTTAAGTTTCCTCTTAAAGTGGTCTGGCCCGAGTCCGTGCAGGGATTTGAATGCCAGACAGAGGGCTTTGAATTTACATCGTTGTCTAACTGGCAACCAGTGCAGTTTCCTGATGGCATCTCTGGCCGATTCATAATTGAGAATTTTGAAGATGAAACGAGCAGCAGCGTTTTGAAAAATCCGGAGTCTTTTCAAAAGACCTGATGCAAGAGTACCGTAGAGACTATTGCAGTAGTCAATCCTTGTGAGGACCATTGCCATGGTTACTATTTTCGGGAGGCAAGAATTTTTCGATTTCTTTTTATAAGCCTTAAGGAGCAAAAGAAGCAGATGTAATTTTGTTAACTTGGTCCTTGAATTTCAGTTAGCTGTCTACCAAGAATCCTAAGTGCTTTACTTTACTTGAAGGTGTAGTCAGTAAGTCCAACTCTGGAGGCCATCAGTCCGGTGTTCAAAGAGAGGGTTTATTGCCAAAAATGTTGACCTCAGTTTTTGAGGCATTCAATTTCAGGCAGTTGCAATCCATCCAGTTGCTCACCTTACTCATGCATAAGCTGAATGCCTCACCCGGGTTGCTGGCGGCTCTACAGTTCTGCACCACTCTGCACCTGACACCGATGGGCCTAGTTCGCGTGGCCCAACACCAGCAATCCTGACCTGGGATCTGGTGATCCCTGCCCACCCTCAAGCTTCAAGCCGACGCCTGCAGCCTCAACCTGAAAGGTCCCCCGACCACAAACGGAGCTGGTAAGAAGAACACAACACCAAAAGACATCCCTGCACCCGACGCCCCACGGTCTTGGGTGGCCCAACCAACAGTGCCCAGGCATCCCCCAAGAACCCAACTTACCTCTCCAGCCAGCTGTTGCCTTCAGGAAGCCTTCATGCCAGAGCCTGCAGTCTCTTTTCGGAACCTGAGTTCTCTATTGAAATCCACAGGGCCCCCCCGACGTCGCCTTGGCACTCTGCACCCGCCCGCTACTGTGCCGCTAGTGGTGCAGCTCCTGTGCTGATTGTTGCTCCCTGCAGTGATGATACCATCCCCTGGAGCTTTGCTCCCACAGCCAGGTGGCCTGCTCGCAAACAGTCCCTGACCGAAGGCCTCTTTAGCCCTATTGGCTAACAGTGGGCCCCGGCACGCTGCACCCGGCCGCCCCAATGCTGCTGCTGGTGCAACTTGAGTGCCTAACTGGACCTTGGGGAACCCTGGTCCTAACCCCCAAACTCCTACTCATAAGTCATTTACTTACCTGAGAACCGTTAACACTCTTTTTTTCCATAGGAACCAATGTTACAAACTTTTGTTCCGCAAAAATGTATTGACCTCCTGTTTTGTATGAAAAGAAAGTAATTATGCTATAACTTAAGAATTGTCGTACTTACCTGTAAGTGACAACCTCCAGTGTATGACATCTCGGCATATCACCTCAAGCACCTAAAGTAACTGAAAAGTAATCCAAGAGTAATCAAAAGTAATTTTACTGTATTTTGAACTGTTGTAAAAGTAATACAAACCTGTAATCGATTTCAATACAATCCACAATTGCATTTCTGTGTACAGCTTTGAATTTGAAAGTATTTCTTACTTGCCTGTGCCAAGTCCTATTTGGTTCTACAAAATAAAATATAAGTATACCTTTTTATACTTACTTAATTGGTCTGGATTCAATCTCTGAGAGTGTGCCATCAGCCTTGATTGAGTGAATACAATAAATGCTTAACACACCCTCTTGATCTGTCTAACTGCTCGCCCACACTACCACAAAGAGAGCTGTTAGTACTTGTCTAATTTAGCCTCTGCTATACCTCTGGGGACTCCCTTGACTCTGTACACACTATACCTATTGTATATACAGAGCCAGCTTCCTACACTCTCTTGCCTTGGATATATCCTGTTTAGTTTCTGTGTGAAATAATGGTGGAACGGCCAAGGAGCCTTCAAGATAGTCCTTTTTAATTGCTATAACTACAAGGTACTTTTGCCACCGAGCATCTTTTGTCATGGAAACAAAAAGAGGACTGTATTGAAGGCAGGGCAGCCTTTACTACATCCCGCCTTTCATATCTATAAAACGGCACAAAACAAATATCCAGTCCATCTGAACTAGTGAGAAGTCGCAGATAGGAAAGGTGGGAGGGAGCAAAGTGAATGAGCGGAGGGTGGCTGAACAAGGAAATTGCAGGTGAAGGAGGCAGCGGCAAGAGGAAGAGGTAATGGTGTGGTGGGTGGGGAACAAGGATCACACAGGGGAAGGAAGGGACAGGAGGGAGTTAGATGAACTTGTATGGTGAAGGGAAAGAGGTCTGCACAGGGATGGAGAGAGACCAAAAGGGGGTGGCTGGTCAGGGGAACGAAGGGCAAGAATAGGAATACATGGGTGAAGCCAGCATGAGCAGAAAGATAGACCTGTTTTTGTAAAGTAGTCCCTCATGCAGTTTAGGGCAAGCACTGCAATGGAGGAGGAAAGATACACTTTAACAACAATTGTTTGCATCAGGTGAGAGAAAAATACTCAACTGTACTGAGCCAAGTTTTCATTGACAAAGTTTCAACTAAGTCAATGGCTGGTCAAAAAACCAGCAATGGAAGTAGGAAGACCCAAAAAAAGCACACTCAGAGTATATTGTAGGCCAAAGGCCTGTTCGACTGATGCACTATCAACATGGACATAAAAAGACCAGCAAAGAGGGAGTTTCAAAACAGATGCCCATTAAGACCGCTCTAAGTGCCGCTAACTGGCTGCCTGAAAAATTCACATGAGGGTTCCTGACAAGCGTAAATAGTATTACTACTGAGCATGTCTTCACCACAAAATTCAAAGCTGCGGGCAACACCCGAGAAAGCTCTTCCCCTGAGGTGTGCTGACTTGAAGCAGGACCTACCAGTAGGTGGTGAGATTCTAAATGTGGCCGTAAAAGAAATACAGATGTGACATATATTTTGGTTACAGTTAAAATTGTTTTTTAAAATAATGCTGATGGCTCTCATGAACCTAATGATGAATACTGGACAGAAAACAAATAGACCTCAGCCCAGAAAAGCCCATGGAATACCAGGCACAATGCCTTGAACTGGACGTATTGGGCAACAGGAAGCCAGTAAAGGCCCTCTTGTGCCCCTGATACATAGGCATCCAACAAGCTTCATGGCAGGGGCAGATGTCAAAAAGCATGGTGAAGCAGGAATGAGTGAAAAGGGGGGCACATCCCTTCCATCTGTCTCTAGCCTCTTATGAGGCAGGTCGGAGGAGTGCTTATTCAGTACTTGGCATCTGCTGAGGATGCTGAAAAGGTTTACAATGTCTCATGGTGGTATCAGGTTCCCAGCTTATTCTGAACACTATAACCACTATTAAGTCAGATTTGAATCCAGTGGCGTACTGAAACTTGAGGGGACCCCCTGCAAAGTACATGGAGGGCCCCCGTCCGACTTACTCACGAGCTCTCAGGCCAGAGTACTGTGCTGAGGGGGGCCCCTGGTGCTCCGGGCCCCCGCACTGCAGGGGCTGCGGGGGCTTTTGTTACTCCACTGTTTGAATCAGCATTATCTGTAGTGATCACCTTTGTACCCAGAAAGGATGAAGAGTTCACTACAGAGTGTGAGGGCCTGTTGTATCATGACTGCATTCACACTTTGCCCTCTTTAAAAGAGTATTGCAGGAGGGTGTGATAGTTTTTGCACCTGATAAAAACTACTAATGTGGAGGTTGGAATTTAGCAAATGTGATATCTGGCACCCATAATCAGTGCTGGAAAGTAGGGGGATTGCACCGGATCCTGGTTCCAGCAGCTATTTCTGGACCGGATCTGGGATATGACCAACCCAGGGAAATATGCTGAATTTGTCCTGGTGTCATTTTCTTACACCGGATCACAATTCAGCAGCACCCACATGTTGTCTGCATTTGGTTCGGTGCACCAAGCTGCAGGCAGTGAGGGGGCTTCCTTATTTTCAATTACAGCCAAGCACAAACCAAGGCCTGATTTAAAAGGCCATCAGACCTCTTTGTTCAAGTATCATCCTGACTGGGAACCATATGAAGCCCAACACCTAGATGTCAATACAGTGGAAGGAAACAAAGCACATTGCTTATCACTTCCAAGAAACTCTGGCTTAGAGGCAGGTCTTTGATTTTATTCACCACCCCATTCCACCATCTAAGAAATGTGCATGCACTGTAAGAATGCAAGATGTTTCTTTGCGTATGAGTATTATACTAATAATGATTTAAATGGCACCTACTAATTTATTTTTTATTTCGTTGTTTTATAGCGCTACTCATCCCAGTGTAGGGTGTCAGAGCACTATACATGACACACAGAGACACAATAAATCATAGAAGTGTGTACATCAGTCTACAGGAAATGTTACTTTAGATAGTGACAGTTATAAACTATAGGGATCATATGTCGTCCATACTTGTAGACATGATATCATAAGAGTGAGCGGTTGGGAGAAATACAAAGTCAGGATATAAAACCTAACACAGTGATTGGGGTTGTCTGTACTAACAAGACATTATTAATTACCAGAGGAGCCCTTCTTTGTAATCTTAGAATAAAAACAGAGTGAGAAAAATATATAAAAATAAGGATCTAAAGCCATGACTTACAGTTTTCATGCAGCGCCTTGATGATGGTAAATAGATCACTGTGCTATATTAGAAGGATTAGAACTTATGAACTGGAAGTAACAAAATGATCTCAGTGTCAAAATCAGTGGACCACTTACCTATATAAATAAAAAAACAATATGTGATCTGCATGTTACACAATGTGCTTTTCAGCAGGCACATTAACACTCTATTGCCAGGGTTTGCCAAACTGTGGGTCCTGAGCAGATTGTTCCTGGGTCGTGAAAGTTCAAGCAACAAATAAAGATGCCTTTAAATTCTGTATTTATCTTGTCACATTTGCTGCCAAAGGCAGAGGTCAAATGTCAGGCTATGTCTTCTGACAACTTGCTGTTTTTTTAACATAGGGATTGTTTATAAACTCCTCTCACTTTGCAGTCAGAGAAAGAAAAGTAAAGTGAATTATGTGACAATCTTGCATGGGTAAATGTGTTTGAAAGGAAAGGCTGTAGGATGTAATTTATTTGTAACACACACCAAAATGTAAATACCTGCAAATGAACTGTACACATTCAGCAGTTAGGAAAGTAAAAGTGAAGCCCATGTTTTTGTAGAACTGAAGTGTGATAGAAACGGAGATTTTATAGGTTTCAAAACAAATCAGGACACCTTTGTTAGTGATGCAACAATATTCATAAATATTCACTGAAACTCGATTGCCACACATTATCATTTGTGTGCAAAATAGTTTTATCAGTAAAACCGTATGATAGTGGCCATTCCAATGGAAAATGTGCTGTCTTAAAATGACAGTGTGCTACCACACGATGCTTAATTACATTAAACAAATCGCCCGCCCCATGTTCACTAAAGCTAGGTGGGTGGCGTAAGTTTGTTGTTCTAAAAAGTGGGTTGAAAGTGGGTTGTGTTTTAAAAAAGTTTGGGAACCACTGCTCTATGCTACTGTATCTGTCATAACTGTGTTTGGACAAAACACAGAACTCTCTCAGGACTGCATTAACTGCCAGAGTTATCTTACTGCTATTATAATCCCCTTCAAAGTGCTGGGCATACAAAGATCTCTGCAGCAGGTGTCTTAATCCTGTAAGATATTTTAAATTGCAGCCTCTTTGTGGACAATTTAGTAACCTAGACAGATATACTGTCACATTTGTCCTTGTTGCCAATTTCTGACAGCATTTTTTAAAAAAATGTATACGTTGAATGTCAGATTCTGCTTTTCAAACTCTACCCCTCGTGACTCCACCCCTTTCCTTTACTGCACCTTGTCCCCCAATGGATGGGTTCCGGAAGTACATTTTTTCCAATTCCAGCACTGATCATGATAGGTTTTACTCTGAAAACAGGTCAAAATATATGAATTTCTGGGCTTACAGTGCCAAAATTTGCATGCTCATTCTTCCCCTGTTATATTCCAGCAGGTTTGATTGGCTGAAGTTTAACTGGAGCTATGGACTTTGTGATACCCAGTAATTATCAGGTCTTTTGTAGTAGCAGTTTGCTCGGGGGTTGGAACTTTCTACCCCATCGTAACAAGGCCTTAAATTATCAATCAGAAACACTCCATGGGCCCGATTACGAGTATGGCGGGAGATGTGGAGGCGTGGCGGTGGCAGTCTCCCGACTGCCTTATTACGATTTGGGAGATAGGACTGCCACAGCCCCACCACAGCTGCTGGGGAACCGCTGTTCCCTGGCGGTGTTGCGGCAATCAGGAGGCCGCAATATGCTTGGCGGGACCGCCGCGGTCCCGCCAAGCATTCTACGAGTTTCCTCTCCGTTGGCGGTGTCATGGAGGTTCCTCACCCATGAACACCATGGCGGAGAGGAAACAAAGGGGGGCCTGTGCCTTCTCCGTATGTGGATGCACACGGGGGCACAACATGTGCCCCCTCCAGTTCCTGCACGGCTTTGACTTTCCAGTCCATGCTGTGCAGGAACTG
This sequence comes from Calotriton arnoldi, assembly GCA_963921515.1. Lineage (NCBI taxonomy): Eukaryota > Metazoa > Chordata > Amphibia > Caudata > Salamandridae > Calotriton > Calotriton arnoldi. Next base: position 2,711,041 of record CAWUFW010000496.1, on the reverse strand, counting down.
TTTTTGGCATTCCCATTGCGGTGCCCATTTTCAGGGCACCGCCCTGGGAACGTAAAAAAAAAGCCTTTCAGACAGGAGGAAAATCCTAATCTGGCGGGCGGTCTGACCATGGCTTTGGCAGTGAGGTGGTGGGGCGAACCCGGCGCCGCACCGCCAAACTCGTAATTGGGCCCTATGTCACTTCTTGGAATGACAATCTCATTATTGAAATGAATAAACCTCTCTCCTGGGGCGTGGCTTGAGCTCCACTCATGATGGCCACGTGACCGAGTAGCTCCACACCAGCACACTACCTTGCATTGAAATACTTGCGGTTTAGTCGCAATTTGCACTTGGCAAACAATGTTATTTCCTTCCTGATACTTCGCAACGATGTGCGACGCTTCACAAGTTGTGAGCGGCTCTTCTAACTCTGCATAAATGCTGGTAACATTGCACCTCTCATCGCAGCCTCCATTTTGTTTACTTTGCTCGCCACTCGCCTGTCTGGGATTTCGTTTATTGTAATGCTTCTGCTGCAACATGGGAAATGTTGTTTCTGGCTTCTAACTTCCGGATATGAGTGAGACACTCTCTGTCATTTCTCCTCAAGTAAAAGGGCTCCTGCTATTTTTATATTTGGCATTCACCACTGGGACTGTTTTATCTATTCACTGAAGCTCATATTACTGTATAGACATTACTCATTTATTCTCTATGCTGCATGCTCTAATGAGGGAAATATTGCTCTGTAGGTGCACTCTACCCTTTGAAGTATCTTTTTGAATCCCTTCTCGCCCTGCACAGCGCCAGTTGGATTATCCCTTCAGGAGTTCTTACATAGTCCTTTGACAGGGATAACTTACTCTATAGTCAAAATCCATTTGGAATGCCCGTTGGTTTTCTGTTTGCTCTCTAACGCATAATCTGGTTCCATTTCTCCAAATTGATACCTTGGAGCCTTCTATCTAGACTTTTTAACTGAGGGGACTGGTGTGTGAATATTCCTTGCTTCCCTCAAGAAAATGTCCCTCGGATGCCAGTCTAAATGATACGTACTTCTCCTCGGTAGTTTTACCACAACATCCATACGTCTTCAACCACAATCCTCGCCAGAGCCTAACCTGTGTGGATGTATAGGTAGATTGAAAAAGCTTAATTTCTCCATTAAAGAACAACCATCTAATCTCTGTTTGCCACACTGGTCCTCTAGTGATCTTTCCATGGATGGCTCTATCCCCTCTACTGCCATGGCAAATTCTGTCACTGCTCGTTCTTCGACAAGTGGTACAACTTCAGGAAAATAAAACACATCCGCTTCTATGAGTAAAAGACTTAAGCAAGACTCCCCCGTCTCCTGGGAAAACACCTTCTCCCATATCAATTGAGCTTTTATTAGATTAAATAAGAGCCCTTCGCCCTTTTGCTGAGAAGACCAACAAAAGAATTCAAAGTTTGGATGAAAAATGGTCCATAATGGAGGGGAGGGTCTCTGAAGTGGAACAACGAGTCAGTGATATACAAGATGAAACTAAAAAAATCACGATGTTGGAAAAAGAGGTTCTACAAATAAAGAGACATGCAGAAGATTTAGAAAACAGGAACAGACGCAATAACCTGCACATTTATTTTTAATGTGAAATTTATCAGATGTAATTGTAAACCGATTTAAAAACTATCTGCTTCATTCTTTTTTTTTTTTTATTTGTTTTTTATTTTATTTTGGAACAGTACATCATTAAGACATTCACAACCATTTCGATCAGCATAAATTTACAAGTGACATGCTGTGTACATTGCAGGACATTCATCTTATGTCTCATGATTGTAAACAGATGTGGCTTACCATTATAACAAAAAGCCCCCTTTTTCCCGTCACGGGGGATCACCCCGGCCCCAGTGTGCTCACTCTGCAGTGAACTCGGGTGGGTCGGTAGTTTGAACATGGTCTCCCGGAGGAAATAGAGGGGGAAGATCCAATTTCCTTTTTTGCATCTTTTCTACAACAACTACTCGATCTATGAATTTAAATATACAACAGGCTCACAGACTGGGTCAACATCATTCTACTTCTATTTCTTCTACTAAGCCTCAAGGAATGATTCTTTTCTTTTTAGAATTTACAGACCTCCTGAATGCGGCTAAATCCAAGAAACAAGTTCTGTGGTCTGGCAGAAAGATCTTTATTCACAGGCTGTCTCAAATGCTAAGGCTAGCAGACAGAAATAATTTCTTAGTCTTAGCCCTGCACTGTGCACTTTGGAAGCATGTTACAGTCTCTTTCATCCTTGTCTCTTCAAAGTTACTTACTAGACCAATACTAGTTCATTCGAAGATTCGTCTTCACTAAGGAAGTTCATAGATTCTCACAAGACTGATGCTGTGGATGTTGCTGCTCCCTCTACATGTTAATGACTTTGCAATTGCCTATTCATGTCTCAACATTGTCTCTCTTTGTAGGATGTTTTCTTTCTGATGATATTTGCATGCTAATTAACTCTTTTTATCTTCCCCTGCAGGTACAAAAGATTTATACAATTATTTCTTCGTCTCATTCCATTGTCAGTGTGTGGCCCCTGTGGGATTTTTGTTTTCAGTCATCATGTTTTGACATGTACTGTCTTCTTTTGTTCTTTCTCATGTTTTTTTTAAACATATTTTATTTCTGTTTTTCAGATTGGTGCTGGTACAATATTAACATATATGTTCAGTCATATACATTTTCTGGTAGTACAGACAGAGTTGTAGGTATACAGAAAAGGAAAGGAGCAACGTAGGCATTGCAATGAAATGACAACCATAATCATACAATGATTATAATAAAAAAAGGAGATATGAAACAATCCCCAAAACTCCTTAACCTACCCCCCAAAACAAGTTTGGGTGGTCCTAGTGTTGACGGAGTTATCATCAGCAGGGTGTTTGTGGGGTCTGATGTGCCTCAGGAGGCGTCAGAATGTCTAAGTTTGTGTATTCTAGACACATGAGTCGACCCTCCTCTTCGCCCATCATATCTCAGATACTTATACGCGGAACTGATCAAGTAGCACATTCACATTCCAATCCAAAGAGATTGGCTTCTTGCGAAGGCTCCTATACTTCTTCCGCCACAGTGCCTCCCCTTCAGCGGAGCCCTAACGTAGCACCTCCTCCCCCCAAGACCCCATTCTAGGAGCCTGAGGAGACTTCCAGCACTGCATAATCAATCTCCTTGACAGGAGTAATGAAAAACCAACAAAGCGTTACATCACTTTAGCCGTTTTGGGCAGCGCGGACAGACCCAATGTACAATATTCCAGCGATGTCCAGTTATGTACTTCCGTCAGCCGCTAGAGCGCTCCCGAAATCTCCCCTACTACCCTGTTAGGGAGGGGCAAGACCAAAGCATATGTATGATTTCCGCACTGGGTGAGCGACAAAGCAGGCACTCCGATGCAGCCACGGGGTATATTGCGTGCAGTTTGTATGGTGATAAATACACCCTGTGTAATATTGAAAACTGAATAAATTTAAATCAGGTATTAAGTAGATGCGTTTGGGGTATTCTAAAATGCGGGCCCATTCCTTATCAGTTAGTTCCCTAGCCAGATCAAATTCCCATTTAAGTTTAAGGGGGGCAAGCAAAACCATGAAACGTTCCCACAAACCTCAGTAGAGCCAATGTACCAGGTGGCTCCCCTGCCCCACTGTGTGCAGCGCTTGGAGCAACTCATAAGTGGCAGGTTCCTTATTATCTGCCACCCAATGTTTGCGCACATAGTGGAGAATACTAGCATGAGTCAGGAATGAATAGTCGGGCAACCCGCGAACTTGCACAAACTCCACATGGGGCAGAAGGACTCCATCCAAGAACAGCGAACCGACTCTCGTCACACCAGCCAAATCCCAGGGAGCTAACCTGCAGGCCGTCAATGTGCCTGTGGAGGTCGGAAGACCGGAGAGTGGAATATTTGGGGCATTTGGTGTTCGTGTGTTACTTTAGGGTCATTCTCCAATACATCAGGGCAGTGTGCAACCATAGTGAGTCTCCGTGCAATATTGAGGACTCTGGACATAACAGTGTATGGAGCTTCCCTTGTTGCAGGTGTACTGTTGTGTACCCTATTTCAAACAGGTTATGGCCTGCTAACCAATATGATAATCATTGCAACTGTCTGGGGCCCCCATTCCCCTGCTGGATGCCGTCAGTTGCAATTTAGACAGGCTAACTTTGTGACACCCCTTTCCCCAGGCAAGATCAATCAGCATGGAGTTCACAAGCTTAAATACCCAGGTCGGGACCACCAGCGGAGGATTCACAAAATAGTACAATAACCGTGGTAACATTAACATTTTTGTCAGAGCCAGCCTGTCTGCAATGGATATAGGTAGTCTGATCCAGAAGGACACCTGAGACCTCAGGGAGTTAACCGTATGTTCCAAGTTCCCTTCAAGTATATCATGTGTTTCCCTATAAATCTGAATTCGTAAGTAACGGGAGGAATCAGGTTCCGTTTTTAATTGTAGCTCACCAAATTGGAGAGTAGGCTCTTTATAAATGCCATGGGATGAATACCCGCAAGACTTAGTGGCGCTTATTTGTATTACTGGGAAAGTATCTCGGCCAGTTCGGCTATATTCGTCCGGAGATCTTTAAGATACAGGAGCATATCCTCGGTGTATAGGGACACTGAATGAACAATCTGACCAATTGGGATACCAACGTTAGGCTTAGCATGGTGGAGATGTTGGGCAACTGGTTCCACTGCCAATATAGAAAGGAGCGGGACAGGGGACATCCTTGACGGATCCCACAAAGTAGCTGGTAAAATTGGGAAATATATTGGCCGGTTTTGGTCCTGGTTGTGGGTAAGGGTATACTAGTTTCACCCATTTAAGATATTCCAAGGGGATCCCATACTACATCAACGTTACAAGCATATAATCCCATCCCAGGGTGTCAAAAGCTTGCTGGATATCTAAGGAGAGGCATCTGGCATAGGGGTACTGATTACGGGCTGCATCCATTATCCCAAATAGCCAACGTATATTCAATGAGGCATTACGGTGAGGCCCAAAACCACATTGGTATGTATGTATCCACCGCGGGAGGAATGGAAGCAGGCGGCGATCCAGAATTTTACTGAGTATTTTATACTTGGCACTAAGGATTGATAGTGGTCTATACGAGGACAATTCGGCAGGCGGCTTATCTGACTTCAAAAGGGACGTTACAAATGCCTACCTGACAGTGGAGGTCAACGTTCCCTCTGTGAGAGATGCATTATAAAGTTTCTCCAATTGTGGCACCAACTGTGACCCAAAGGTGGTTTAGAATTCTATGGGGAGGCCGTCCGAGCCCGGCACTTTGTTACGAGCCAAGTCTTTGATGGCCCCCCGTATTTCAGTGACTGTAATAGGGGCCAATAGATACTCTTTATCAGTGTACAGAATATTTGGCAGGGACATGCAAGACAGAGAGTCAGAGAGCTGCTCTGGGGCGGGGGGCGGCGGCGCAGAGTAAAGCTCTGCATATTAAACGAGGAATGCTGTACTAATCTCTACCTGTGTAGTCACCAATCCCTGTGTGGGTGTAGAAAGGGACAATATGGGTGTAAGGGAAGGTGTTGGCCAAATTTGTTGGGCCAATATGGTGCCTGACCTGTCTGCTTCTGACTGTGTCCGTTGTATATAGGCCCTCTGATCTATTAATCGTAGTCGCTCTAGAAGTTCAGCATATAAAATCCTAGCCTCCTTCAACTCCGTTGCATTTGCTTCATTTTCTGGGCTGCCACCTCCAGAGGGCCCAGTCTGCCCTAGAGCTCCGCAATGTCCCTAGTGACTTCCCACCTAGCTCCCACCACTGCGCCAAATGAGGCACCGCGAGCTACCACCTTTAAGGCTTCCAACTCTATCAATCGTGAGGAAGCTGTGGCAGTATTCTCGGAGAAGTATGTAGTGACGGTTGTAGCCTATTTGTTCCTAAACACTGAGTCTTCGAGTAGTTGAGGTTGTAAACGACTTGTTGGTATGGGAGAAGGGACTCGGTCCCAAGAAAGTGTAAATTCCAGAGGGTTATGATCAGATATTGTTTTACCGAGATACATAGTGTGAGTGACAGAGGAAAGTAAGCTTTGTGTACAGAGGAACCTATCCAAACGGGAGTGCAAGGCATGGGGACATGAATAAAAGGAGTATTCGTGCAGACCAATATTACGGCCCCTCCATATATCCGCCAAGTCCCACCCATTCACCCAGCGACGCAATTCCTTAGTTTGATGTACTATAGCTGTGCCCGGAAGGGGGATGTGAGCGGTCCAGGTTGGTATCCAGTACCACATTGAAATCCCCTCCCAGGAGCCAGGGGTATTGTGACCAATCCACCAACTCGGCCAACAAGCGGGCCAGGAATTCAGCTTGGTCCGAGTTGGGTGCATATATACATCCCAGGACTATCTGTTCCCCATCAAGTGTGCCCCATAGTAGGACATATCGTCCTTGAGTATCAATCTTGGATTCCGACACTACGAATGGGACCCCCACTTTTATCCACACAGCTGCCCCTTATGAGAATGCGGAGTAGGTAGTGTTGTGGAATTGCCCTCTCCATAGTTTACTCAATTTATGTGTTTCAGAGGTTACCAAGTGAGTTTCCTTAAGGAACACTATTTGTGCGCGGCGTCTGTGTAATTGAGCAAGTATTCTGTGCCGTTTGTGGATTGAGCCCATACGACGGACATTCAAAGTGATAAGGGTGTAAGCTTTAGCTACTGTTGACATGAGGAATCTGAAAAAATGCAGAGCATTTATACCACCTAGAGGCAGGCCCACCCCCCCTAGTGTTATTACAAGAAATGCCCACTGCAAACAGTAAGAAAAAACAATCCTACAATAATCAGTCCAGTGATTCTTCGTTGTTCGACCAAACTTGAAACCAAACAGAACCATTATAAACTGTAAAATAATATGTGCCTTTGCCATAGGGGCGGGTAGAGAGCTCTCACTGAGCAGGAGTAAGTGAGTTACCAACATACGTTGAAGAACCCAATACCAACAGGACCCAGGACCATAAACAGTGCAGGATCCAGGTACTATCCCACAGCTAACATACAAGTGTCCATGAGGAGAGGATGCAAACATGGCGTTATATAGTTCCTCCTGGCCACAAATTGAGTCATGTACTGTGGCGGCCAGTCTACATATACAACGTCTGCAGCGCATGCCAAGCATCTTCAGGGCGCCCCCGGGAGGCGGCACTTTGTCATCAATCGACAGCCGTTAGGCGCTTGTGTAAGGGATCCATCTACAGTGGTCATTCCAAAGGATCATTAATCAACTGTGGGGAAACTGAGGGGAACAGTGCCATACTTCCAGCACAATCCGAGTTTGAGGCGTTGTTTTACGAGGAACTGGAACTGATGGGTGGCCGGATGGATCTTAGTGCTGATGCTGAACGGAGCGCCCCCTGCCGGCCCTCCAGGGCCTGATGTGGTGAAGGTGCTCCCCCGATACTGTCCTGTATGGTGAGCCCCCTTCTACGTCTATGGGGGCGCACTGTGATCTTGGCGGTGTCGCATCATGAAGGCCTTGTCTTGTGGAGTCCAGAAATTGCTGCTCTAGCCAGTCCCAGGCACTCTCGAGAGTATCAAAGAAATAGGAACGTTGACCGTGGAGTATTTTAAGTTTGGCTGGTAAAAGAAGAGCATAGATGAGGCCAGCTGCACGTAAGTGGGTTTTTATGTCTTGGAATAAGGTACGTTTGAGTTGTACAGCCATTGTATAGTCAGGGAATATGGAGACCCTTGAATCGTTGACCAATAGAGGGCCCCTGTTGGGGGCCACTTGTAGGATCACATCATGGTCCCTGAAGTTGAGAATTTTAGTGATTATAGGGCGTGCATTTACACCAGGAATGGGCTTCTTTGAGGGGACCCGATGTGCCCTCTCTACAGTGAATAGTTCAGAGAGACCGGTAGGGGCAACCGCAGTCTTCAATATATTGTGTCGCGCTGGGGCTCTCTGTTCCCTCAGGGAGTCCCACAATGCGTAGATTCTTTTGGTGGGATCTCCCCTCAGCATCCTCCATGCGCACCTGGAGATGCTTCACCCGTTGGCACAGTTGTAAAGTCTGGGCATTGTGTTCCTTCGACAACGAAGCTAGTGTTCCCAATACCGATTCGTTGGCCTTTACCCTGTCTGTTAATTTACGGTGGTCATCCTTCAGTAGGCTAATGTCCGTAGTGATCACCCCCAACTGTTGTGCTATGACCGCTTGAGACTCACGGATTTCTTGAAGTATAAAATCTAATTTGTCCATGGAGGAGGATGGGGAAGCGTTGCCCACCGGTAAAGAGTGAGTAAGAGAGCCCTCCGATGGTGAGGAGTGAGAGCGGATCCGGGCCAGAGGGGCTCCCAACTTGGTTTTAGTGCACCCCACAATAGACACCCAGGCGGCAGCCCTGTCGGGACAGCGGATGATGGAGACTACTAGACTGAGCGTAGGGGTGGGAGAAGGAGAGTATATTGAAAAGGTCATTGTGTGCACTGCGAGGCCTCAGTTTTAGTCAATGCCTGGCCATTCACCACAGCGAGCCCCGCTGTTGTCCAGCCTACAACGTGTGCCTTAGGGAGCCATGAGATGTATTGTAGTGAGTAGGGTCTGGTAGCAACCTATTTAGATGGATTAAAGCGAATAACTGGGTGGCAGTCGTACAGCTGCTTTTCAGTTATTAACTTCTGCACTCTTTCCACAGATACCATGGCTGTTGTCTAGAGAGACGATAGTGCCGGGTACAGCCTCCTGCATCGGACCAAGACATCATATACATGTAGGGTCTTGCAAATTATTGGTCAAAATTGGAGGAGTCCTACAGTGGAAGCACTCAGTTCGCAGGGCAGCGCACTAACTCAGTTCCCCATTTGAAGGAGGGGATCACAAACATCAGCAGACAGTCCCGGGGGGGGGAGGGTGTAAGTAATCACAGTATGTCTGTTCTGTTTCTGGGCAATTAACTGGGGTCCCTGATGCTCCCTCCTGTGCCACCGCTCACCTCAAATGGCAGGCCTCGGCGTAACAGGGCAGACCTGTAACAGTAATGCGCCCAACTTTCTGCACTAACCTCCCAGCGCAGCTGAAGGAAGCATCCGTTTCCTCTCACGGGGTGGGCAGCGTGTGCAGCTGATGCTTGGGGTGCATCAAGCACTCAGGCAGTACCCCCATCACTCACAGGCCGCTGCAAGAAGGCCTCACCAAGTCAGTGGTCAGGCACGGGCTCCAACGCCAGCCCAGATTGCTCCCAGGCTCTGCACAGCAATCTGCCCCCAAGCGTTAGGGGGACGCAGGTCCCAGCACTGGTGCTGCATCACTCTGATCCAACAAAGAGCAATGGCGCTGCTGGGCCCCAGCACCACCCAGGCCACAGGTGGCAGGACCACGCCACACCCAGGCCACGACTCCGGCATTCCAGCCAAGCACAGTCCACGAATGCCCACCTCGTCAGCCAGCAGACAAACAGGTAAGGAAAGGGGATGTAGGGTCCTCGATCTGGTCCATGCTCTCCACAGTGGGCCCACCATGGTGCACAGGCCCTTACGACCTCGCGGCAGCAGTCCACCCCGACAAGTCTCTCACAGGCCGAAGCAGCAATGGGAGAGCAGCTCCTCACTAGCCTGCACAATTTAGAGGCACCTGATATGTTCTGCCGCTCCACCAGTCGCAGTTCAGCCAGCATACCGGATGCTAATTTCTCTCCTCCACTCCGTGCATCCTTAGTCTCATCCGCCATGCTGCTACCTCTACGCGGCCAGTAGCATCTGCAGCACAGGCCCCCACCGGCCCGGACGCGCACCAGACATCAAACTCTGCCCTTGGGCAGCGCCTCGGGGCCCGCCGGTGGCTCAATGCAGCAGACCCTGGATTTTGATTCCAGGGTCCGGGAGAGTTCCAACTATGTGCCCACCATCTTGGGCTGCAAGCCACGCCCCCTTGTTCTTTCTCATGTTTTTTTTCCTATGTCTCTACCCTCCTCTTCCCTTTCACAAATTCCAGTGATTATATATTCTTTTTGCATGGTAATTCTGTGGTTCCACATGTTATTATACTTTTATCCTGTAAAATATATTACGGTTCGGATAGTCCTCCTAAGGTTTTTGTTATTTTTATCTCTCATTTGTTACATTCAGGATAATCTCATGGAATGTAAAGGGTTTTATTAATCCTATAAAGCATCAGAGAGTGTTATCTCATTTAGCTAAAGTTAATCCATATTTAGTTTTATTGCAAGAAACTCATCTCACTAAATCTGAAGTGTTAAAACGTACGCGTGGCTGGATAAGTTCTGTGTTGGTGTCTCCCATCTCAAATAAAAAGAATGGAGTTATTATTTTGAGTAGGAAGAATTTGGATTTCACTGTTGTTTCACAAGAAACTGATACTGAAGGTAGATGGCTTATTGTCAAGTTGCCACACAATCCCCATAACAGTTTTTAATGATTATGCCCCTGCACAAATTGACTATAATTTTTGGCCCATTATTTCTAAAAAGTGCCTCCAATTTCATGACACTTACTTTATTGTAGACGGGGATTGTAACCAGATTATGAAACCCTTTCTTGGCAGACAATCCTTGGTTAAATTCCTTCCACACAAGATGCATAAACATTTCACACAACGCTTTAATTGACTCATGGAGACTTGCAATCTCTCTTCAAGAGACTACACTTTTCCAATACGCACGATTCACTCACTCGATTAGACCACATATTTGTATCTGAACCTTTATTCTAAAATATTATTCAATCTACCATTAGGCCCATTTTACTTTCAGATCATGCTATGTTGAATAACGTTTTTTGACTTGGTTCCTACTCAACCTCAGGTACGTCATTGGAGGTTTAATAACTACTTATTAAAGGATACTAAATTATTCTCATCTTTTATATCCTGTGCTCCTGAATTCTTCTTGCTTAATGACTCCCCTGATACTTCATCTCAACTTTTATGGGACACGTTTAAAGCTGCTGCTCTAGGTTTTATCATTAGTTATGTCTCAAAAAAGAATAAGATCTGCGCTAAAGAACACAAATCCTTCCTGGCTTAAAAAAAAACATTACAGCAGAAGTATTATGCTTCCAATTCAAACAATGATCTTCAAACATTCCTCCGAGCCAAACTATAGTTTAATAAATTTTCCACTAAGGAAGCCTCTTTCATCTTACTGAAAAGTAGTGCACGGTTTTATGGTGGACAGAATAAAGCTGGTAAATTACTGGCTAATTATCTTAAGATAAAAAACAGCGCTTTAAGATAGACTCCTTGACTAACTCTCCTTGACTAATTTTTGTTTAAAGATAAAGATATCTTGGAGGAATTTACCAACTTTTATCAAGCTTTATATACACCGGAATCCCAAACAAATTCTTTCTCTATTGATCCGTATCTCCAAAATACCTCTAAGACCATTCCCTCAAATCTCGATTTCAATTCTTTGGAAGGAGATGTTTCCTTGAAAGAAATTTCCCAAGCACTTACCTTATTACGTAAAAGAGTAATCACCTGGTCCAGATGGTTGTACGGACAAATTTTCCCTTCACTTTTCAAACATTTTTCTACCTCACCTATTAAATCTCTTTTGTTTTTTGTTTACTACAACTGAATACACTTCAGGCACATTTCAGGAAGCCACAATATGTCTTATACATAAGGATGGCAAAGATCCTGCTCAATGTAAAAACTACAGACCTAACTCTTTAGTAAATGTAGATTATAAAATCTTTGCAAAAATATTGGCATTCTGCATTGAATCCTTCCTTCCGCATCTTATTGATAAAGAACAATCAGGTTTCAAAAAAGGAAGATTGGCATCTGATAATAGTCGTTTTTAAAAACAAATTGTTAAGTAAAGTCCCTCTTCTTCCCTTTGCTCTTGCAGCAATCACTGTTGATGCCAAAAAAGCTTTTGATAGAATAAATTGATAATTAATGCTAAAATTCTTATCTTGACATGGTTTTGGTCCTAAATTTATTGCTCACATTCCGCTTTTATACCACTCCCCTAAAGCTTCAGTACTAGTTAATGGTCTGACCTCCTCATATTTTTCTCTTCATGGTGGAGTTTGCCAAGGTTGTCCACTTTCCCCATTATTATTTGTTTTAGCGCTTTAGACTTTCCTCACTTGTATTCATGGGCGTAGGAAGTGTGGGGGACACAGAGGATATATCCCCCTCCCCCCAGATTTTGGACTGGGAGGGACACGGGGGACAAGGGTGGGGGGGACGAGGTGATAAAATAATGTCCCCTGTCACTTCCATGATTCGCAGGGACATTAGCGCGTAAAGAGCTACTTATAATGGCCCTGTACTTGACCTTCTGACCTGCCTGCAGTTATCAGTGACCAATCTGATGGTCACAGAATGAAGGTGAGACCGGAGACCATCTATATCCTGAGCGTTTTGTTTCTGCTGTTTACAGCTGCCCTCATTCTGCACGTGGCAGGACAGAGGGAAAGTGGAGTTGAAAGCAGTGTTTGCTGATTGCTGTCTGCATCCTGCCGCCCTGGGCCCTACCCACACCTGCTGCTTTGAAGACTAGCTCTGCAGGGCAATGAGAAAGATCCAAAGAGGGAAGAGTCCCATTCAGCCTGATGCCTGCAGGTTAAAAAGTAGGCTCCCTGAAATGCAACTTTGTCTAGGATCACACCTTTTGGTGAAACAGGGAAGCTGAGATTGGGCCCAGATTTTACATTTTCACACGGCACAATTCAGTTTCTAGAAGTGTATCTCTTTCTGACATATACGCTTAATGTTTTTCACCTAATTAATGAAGGGTTAGATTACAGCCTAGGTGACAGGGAAAAGCCACATTTTATTTTGGGCAGTTTTGCCTAGCATTATTATTTATGTTGTTGTTATCGTTACATACTTGAGCATTTTGAAGTATATTGTGATCATTTATGTTTTTAAAATTCTTGTTTGACTTGTATTAAAATTTGTTTAATTAATTTTCAAATTTTAGGAGTACAGACAGGAAAAAAATCGACAAAAAAAATTAACACTTGCATGTCAGGATACATTGGTGATACTCGAGCAAGGCATCAGCAATACAGGGTTCATATCAATTCATCTGCATAAATTTGCACACATTTCACAATGTTACAGGGAAATACAGCGAGTGCAGTCCAAGCCGGTAAGAGCGTGTGCAAAAGGCACTAAATAGCAAGATACAGTTTGACCATCACAGTGGTTAGATTGCATATCGAGTTGTTGTCTGTCAGATCTCTGTGTTCTGGCAGGCATATATGACAGGCATAGAATGCTTACTCTGATGTATGGGTTTGGCTAGTGGAGGTGGATGGATCAACATCATTGACTTCAGCAGCGTGGAATAAAAAGGTATATAGTGAGCTTCAGATATCTATGGGTCTCAAAGACGAGGGTTGTAGTTCCACATATATTCAGCTTCTTGTGTTGCAGAGGGCAAGATCTCTTAGCCAATCTTTCTCCTTGTATGATAACTGATTCATCATGAACAGGAAGTCAATGAATATTCCATTTCACACAGCGCACCTCAATGTGAATGATATAGGAGTGGCAGATGTGCACAGGCCGGGGAGATGGAGTATGGAAGCTCAGTGTGCAGGTTCACCCAGCTTTGCGCGGGTTATAAGCAGGGTCACTGGAATTATGCAGCAGGAAAGGGCCACATTATGTGTCAGGGTTGAGTAAATTATTCGGCAAGAAAAAGCAAACTATGCAGGATAATGGGGCACATTTTGTAATAGCATTACTTCATTATTTTCTCATGTTTAAACTTGGTGACACTATCTGGACAATAGTTGCACCTCGTTAGTACCAGTTTAATACCCAAATTTAGCTCTAAACAACAGAAAGGTGACCAGTCCAGCTTTGCAAAGGGCCTTCCACTGCGCGGCAACACGTGTCATTGCATTTGTAGTAACGTTTGAAATATTTGAGGTATAAACAAAAAAATGTGGGTTTAAAATCTGTAGATTATGCGTCAGATGGTCGATTATGAGGTAAATATGGCAAATCTATAATTATGCGAAAATCACGGTGGCCACACAATCGCTTAATTCCAGTGGCCCTGGTTATAAGGCTGTCCCCGTCCCCCCCAGAAATGTATTGTCTCCTACACTCCTGCTTATATTAGACAGAATTCCTTCATAACAGGTTTTCCATATGAAGATCAATCATTTAAAACTAGCCGCTTATGCTGATTACATTCTTTTTTTATCTCTGATCCTGAGGTGTCTCTACCAGCTTTACTATCGGAAATTGCATCTTTTTCTGAAGTCTCAGGGTACACTATTAATTTGGATAAGACTGAAATACATCCCTTAAATAAATATAAAATGAAACAATCCTTTAATAGCTCTTCTTTTCAATGGGCACCTTCCAGAATAAAATATCTAGGCATCTGGTTTACACAATCTGTTAAGGATTCTGTTCATATTAATTTTAGGAAATGTATTTCGCATATGGAACAATTAGTATCATCGTGGAATCCATTATTTATACCTTGGTGGGGATGTTTGGATTCCATTAAGATGATTCTTTCACCGCTGCTACCATATTGTTTTTTTATGGTGCCCGTATGTGTTCCTAAACATATTTTCAAAAAGGTTGACTCGATTCTCTCTACGTTTTTATGGGGTAATAAGAAGACTGGGATCTCTTTCTTTACTCAAAAAATCTAAATTGGAAGGTGGGGTCAATTTTCCTGATTTCAGTCGGTATCATAAAGCTTTTGGTCTACGTCAAGCTTCTCTTTGGACTTCAATGTCCCCTTCAATCAGGGTTCAATCAATCAATCAGGGTTTTTATAGCGCAGCTACTCACCCGTGAGGGTCTCAAGGTGCTGTGGGGGCTGAGGGGGCGCAGCGGATCAGACTAAGTGCTGAGTTCATCCAAAGAGCCAGGTCTTGAGGTCCTTCCTGAATTGCGTCAGCGAGGGTGATTTCCTGAGGTTAATGGGCAGGGTGTTCCATGTCTTGGAGATGAGGTAGGAGACGGACATTCCTCCGGTTCTGGTCTTGCGGATTAGTGGGACAGTAGCCAGTAAAGGTGAGCAGAACAGAGGTGTCTGTTGGGTACATGGAATGTGAGGCGGTGATTCAGGTATGCGGGTCCGGCATTGTGAAGGGCCTTGTATGCATGGGCGAGGAGTTTCAAGGTTATTCTTCTGTCGACTGGGAGCCAGTGGAGGTCGCGGAGGTGTTGAGTGATATGGCTGTGATGGGGGATGTTGAGGATTAGTCTTGCTGCGGTGTTCTGGATTTTTCTGGAGTATTCGGATGACTTTCTGGGTGACGCCAGCATAGAGTGCGTTGCTGTAGTCGAGTCTGCTGCTGATGAGGGCATGGGTGATGTCTTCCTGGATTCAGTGGGGATCCATCTGCAGGGTCTTTTGAAGCAGGCGGAGTGTGTTGAAGCAGGCTGCGGAGACAGTGTTTATCTGGCGGTCCATTGTGAGCAAGGAGTCAAGTACGATTCTGAGGTTTCGTGTGTGGTTCGTTGGGGTAGGAGGACTTCCTAGAGCAGAGGGCCACCAGGAGTCGTTCCAAGCGGAGCGGCAGGCTCCCAGGATAAGGACTTCTGTCTTGTCCTAGTTGAGCTTCAGGCAGCTGTCCTTCATCCAGGCGGCAACTGCTTTCATTACTTCGTGGAAGTTGTGCCTGGTGACAGTGGGTTCTTTGGTGAGGGAGAGGATCAGCTGGGTGTCGTTGGCATAGGAGACGATGTTGAGCCCGTGGTTCCTGACAATAGCTGCAAAAGGGGCCATGCAGACATTGAAGATAGTGGGGCTGAGGGAGGAGCCCTTGGGCACTCTGCAGCTGATCTCTGTCAGTTTCGAGGGGTACAGTGGGAGCAGTTGTGTTCTGCCAGTGAGGAAGGAGCGGATCCAGTTGAGGGCCTTGTCTCAGATACCAGCGTCGTGGAGTCTTGTGGCTAGGGTGCGGTGGGAGACGGTGTCGAAGGCCGACGAGAGGTCCAGTAGGACGAGGGCCGCAGTTTCGCTCTGGTCGAGGAGGGAGCGGATGTCGTCGGTGGCTGCGAGGAGGGCGGTCTCGGTGCTATGATTGCTTAGGAATCCAGATTGGGAGATGTCCAGGACATGGTTGGTTTCGATAAAGTGGGCGAGCTGGGCGTTGATGGCTTTTTCGATGACTTTGGCTGGGAAGTGGAGTAGGGAGATGGGCCTGAAGTTCTTGAGATCTGTCTGGTCCGCAGAGGGTTTCTTTAGGAGGGGGTTGATCTCGGCGTGTTCCAGTCATCGGGGATGGTGGCGGTCTCAAGGGAGCAGTTGATGGTTTGGCATAGCTCGGGTGCGATGGCGGAGGCTGATCTGTGGAAGATGCAGTGCAGGTAGGGGTCCGAAGGTGCTCCAGAGTGGATGTTTTTCTTGCTCTTTAGAGTGTCGTCCGTGGTGAGTTGGGACCAGCTGTGCAGAGTCGGTCGGGGGGTCGGCATCGGTAGTGGTGGTTGCTGGCACGGTGGGGTGGTCCTGGGTGTCGAAGTTGTCGTAGATAGTCTTGATCTTGTGGTAGAAGAAGGTGCCAAGTCTGTTGCAGAGGTCTTGGGAGGGTGGGATGTCTGTGGCCTCGCTGTTGGGTTTGGCGAACTCCTTGATGATGCTGAAGAGTTCTTTGCTATTGTGTGCTTTGTTGGAGATTCTGTCTTGGAGGGCCTTCTTCCTTGTGGTTTTGATGAGGTGGTGGTGGCTGCTTTGAAGGCGGCGTGGGTTTCCGGGGTTTTGTTGTTCCTCCATGTCTACTCGAGCCATCTACAAGTGCGCCTGGACTCTTAAAGCGCGGGGGTGAACCAGCTTCCTTTCATGACGTGTTGTTTGCCAGTGGCTTTCTTGAGGGGGGCAAGGGAGTCGGCACAGTTTGCAATCCATTGGTGGAGGTTGCGTACTGTGGTGTTGACGTCTGAGGATGTCGGTGGTGATGTGTTGCTGAGGAAGGTGATGAGTTGATCTTCTGTGACTTTGTTCCAGCTTCTGCGGGATAAACGGTGGGCGTGGGCGTGCTGGTGTGCGGTCGGTTTGTTGAAAGAGAAGTGGATTCAGTGGTGGTCGGTCCAGAGGAGTTCGGTGGTGTGGCTGTAGGAGATTATGTTTCCTGTGGCGAAGACGGGGTCCAGTGTGTGTCCTGCTGGGTGCGTGGGAGAGGTGAATAGCTGTTTAAGTCTTACGTTGGCGATGTTCTCAAGGAGGGAGGAGGTGTTGGGATTATTTTGGTTGTCCAAGTGGAAGTTGAGGTCTCCAAGTAGGATGTAGTCGGTGTATGCAAGGGCCTGGGGTGCAATGAGGTCGGCGATGGCGTCGGTGAAAGAGGCACGGGGACCGGGTGGGCTGTATACTAGGGTGCCGCAAAGGGTGGTTTTCGGGATGGTCTGGATCTGGAAGTGGAGGTGCTCCATGTGGGTCGTTGGCTCGTCTGAGTGGGTGGTCAGGCGGAGGGAGCTTTTGTGGATGATGGCGCTGTCTCCTCCCGGCCAGATGGGACGGTCCTTGCGGATGATATTGTAGCCGTCAGGGATGGCGGTGGCGATGCCTGGCGCTGAGCTGGAGTTCGTCCAGGTTTCCGTCAGGAAGGCAATGTCAGGCAAGGCAGTGTTGAGGAGGTCCCAGATCTCTGTTGCGTGTTTGTGGAGGGATCGTATGTTGCGGAGGATGCACTTGAGAGTCTTGGGTGTGGTGAGGGTCGGTAGGTTGGGTGAGGGAGCCGTGGTATGGAGGTGGGTGAAGGTGAAGTGGCAGTGAAGGCAGGAGAGCGACACCTGGGTGTTGGTCGGGGTCGAGAACTGGCAGTTGTTGTTGCGTCCGGGGTCTAGATCATGGAGGATGCTGGCATCATAGCGGTGGCGGGTCAGAGGACCAGGGTCGCTGGTGCTGGGTGTGGTCAAGTCACGGACGGGTGCAGACGGGCTTGCCTATGGCACGCCTTCGGCATGCCAGCAGTGCATTGGCTGCGCGGTGGACATCATTAAGTAGTGTGAGGGGGAGGGCTGGTCACCTGGGAGGCGGGAAGCAGGGAGCGGGAAAAATGGTACACTGGAGTGGGAGAGGGAAGGGGCCGCGGGGGTCAACAGCGGCGGGAAAGTGCTGGAGGGCAAGAAAAAGAGGCAACAAGAGTAAAGAGGCAAAAAGAAAAAACTGACAAAGAGGCAAGAAGAGAAAAAAGGCACAAAGAGTAGGAGGAAACGAAAAGAGAGAGCAAAGAAAAGACAGAAGCGACAGAGGGCAGAACAGCAGAAGAACAGAATGCACTCCCACTGGACCACCAGGGATGAGGCATAGGCAGGAACCTGCGGTTGGAGGAGGGTCTTGAACATCCGACCCAGAAGGGTCAGAGCACACTCAGGGGGCAGCTACTTAGTGGTGGAGCCGGGCAGGGGTTAGCAGTGACACTGACCAGGTCAGTGGGTGTGCGCTCCTTGCTGCGCAGTGGCCGCCATTATGTAGTGTGAGGGGGAGGGCTGGTCAGCTGGGAGGCGGGAAGCAGGGAGTGGGAAAAACGGCATGCTGGGGGGGGAGGGGCCATGGGAGTCAGTAGCAGCGGGAAAGCACTGGAGGGCAAGAAAAGGAGGCAACAAGAGTAAAAAGGCAAAAGGAAAAAAAACATAGAAAAAGGCAAGAAGCGGAAAAAGGCACAAAGAGTAGGAGGAAAGGAAAAGACAGAGCAAAGAAAAGACAGAAGCAGCAGAGGGACAAAGGGCAGAACAGCAGAAGAGCAGAATGCTCTCCCACTGGACCACCGGGAATGAGGCACAGGGAGGAGCCTGTGGGTGGAGGAGGGCCTCGAACACCCAACCCAGAAGGGTCAGAGCGCACACAGGGGCAGCTACTTAGTGGTGGAGCTGCGCGAGGGAGAGCAGTGATACTCTCCTTTCCATCCTCTTTGGCTGGATATCGAGAAGATACTGCTTCACCGTTTCATCCTACAGGAGGTGTTATAATTTTCCTCTAAATCGTCTATCACTCCTCCCTCCTTTTTCATCATACTTGTTCTTTACTTCAGTTAGTGTATCCTACTGTCATTCTCTCTCGGAATACCTTCTTAGCCATGCCTACATGGTATAATAAACATGTTAAAATTCACAACAGGCCTATCTTCTGGAAATCTTGGAAAGATAAGGGTATTATGTGGATTTCGCAATTGTTTGAAGGAGATGTTCCTATTTCTTTCCCTTACTTCAGACACATTTTTAATTGTTCCCAATCCTTTCAGACTCGTTTTTCCTGCGTATTAATGCTATTTTAGATGTCTCTTTCACTTTAAAGGATAATTTATCCTTACTTGATTGCACTTCCATTTTGTCTCATCTCTACTCTTCTGGTCCTAAAGCTTCTATGATTTATAAATTGCTTCTGCCTCCAGCTACCATACGAACCCAGTCCAACATTGAACTCTTCTGGAAACAAAAGTTAGGGCCTACTTGGAACATTCCGTTTTGGAGTAAGATTTGTCTTTGTATTTATAAAGTCTCCAGGTCAGCCAGCACCACTTAAACATTATTTTTTATTTATCACAAGGTTTATCTCACTCCCCTCAATTGTGTTAAGTTCTCTGTTGACAAATCAACTCAATGTTGGTCATGTAACTTTCACTCCAGTGACTTTACACGCATATTATTTTGGTGTCCTAACACTTTATCATTTTGGCATAAGGTTTGGGCTCAAATCAAATGGGTATTTAAGCTTTCTCAACTTTTTAATGTCATCATTACTCTCTTTTTAGGGACTTTGATGAATGAGTTTTCTCCACACTTTCCTACAAAACTAAATCGATTGATGTATTTTTAGCACTAGCATTTCAACAATTTGCAATTAGTTGGAAATGCTGGTCTAAAATTCATATAAGGCTTGGTGGGATTCTGTTTGTCACCATAATAAACTTGATTCTATTCACGTTTGTTCTTGTTCCTATTTACATAATAGAGACTCTTTATGGTTGCCTCCTTCCTACAGAATAATGTTAGTAATGGCTCTTCTACTTCTAAAATTTCAGCCACCATAAAGATCTACCTCTCTGCTTCTTTTTCTTCATTTTTGATTACTGGTTAATATTGTTTTAGGACCTATGTTATTCCTCATTTATATTCATTAGTTATGCAACTTGTGAGGACGAAGTTCACTGCTCTTATATATTTATGATTCCTTTCCTTGTTTTTCCCCACATTTTCCCTCCCCTTCTGCCCCTTTTAATGACAAAATGTTACAAAAGCTTTTTTTGACATTTATGATGTTTATTGTGCAACTGTTCTGGATGTTTCGTACTTTATTAGGTTGTGTATGAACTTTACGTGTTAAAAAAAAAATAAAGCTTTCAAACCTTAAAAAAAATAAACCTCTCTGCCTGCATTATCCTCCACACCCCTAATAAACACGAGTCACTGTGACGCAGGTCATATATATGTCACTGGAACGTGGACTCCAACCCTCACGTGTACGCCCTTAAGCAGCAATGTTTCTGAAACACACCCAATCACCTGCACAGGCTGAGAAGCACAAGTGACACAGAGAGCAGAGTGCGGGCTGCCGGACTCCCTGTCTGCCTCTTCTGCAGCCTCCTCTAGGGGGCGACAGGTGTCTCCTCTGCTTCCTGCTCTGTAAGGTTTGCATAATGCCACAGTGAATATTTAGGGGTTGCAAAGGTTTAAGTGCTGGTTGGCTCTGTCAAAGCTCTAAGGCAGCAGTCTTTCTTGCACTGTAGCGAAAGCACTACTCCTTGCACTGCTCTCTCGTTCTAGTGCCTCGAATGCCAAGGTGATTTACATAGCGCCTTAATTAAAATACAATTATTAACAAGCATTTGCAATGCAATAGGTCTCGCATTTACGCGAGTTTAAGCTATTGGCATTGTAAATGACAATGCCTTTTATTTATGTTTTAAAAACGAAAACAAAAATAAAAGGCATTGTCATTTGCAATGTCAATAGCTCAAACTCGCGTAAATGCGAGACCTATTGCATTGCAAATGCTTGTTTAGGTAAAAGTGCCTGCCTTTCACCACAACAGAACCAAGCCTCGCGTGACGTGCCTGGCTCTAGCCCCGCCTGTGCCCCTTTGAAGAAGAAAACAGCAAATTAATTAAATAACCAAGCGCGGCCGCTAAAGTGAGCGGACCGCGCTGCAAATTAATTAAATAAACAAGCGCGTCCGCTAAAGTGAAAGCGGACCGCGCTGCAAATAAAAAAAAAAAATAGTGCTGTTGGCCATGATAAAGCAGACCGTGTAGCATGACCAGTAAAAGGTCCAGTCCTTATGGGCGGTAGCAAATGGAGACAAGGCAGTACCAAGGAGGGACTAAAAAGCCTATTTACCAATCAGAAGCCAGCATTTAAGAAGGACAATGACACAAAGCCAATGAGAAATATTGGCGGAGAGTGGACAAGGCTTCCACAGCATACCCTACTACAGCATGCCTCGCAGAGCGAGCAGCACATGTGCGCTGCCGCTAGGCTCGACCTAAAAAGTTAAACAAGGAAATGGTAAATGGACAGGAGGGGAATACAGAGTTATTGCAGATGAGTTTGCAGGGTCTGGACCTAGATAGTTGAGGGCTTAAGAGAGTTTGGTCTGGGTGAAAGGATTTGCTATCAATTAACAGTCTTATCTTGACATACATTTTCCTCACACTATATCTGAAGAAGGGGCCCTATGTAGGAATATAACTGGGTTTGATGGCCTAGCAGACTAATACAGACACTCTAGGGCTCAGAGCTTACCCTAAGGTCACAAGTTTGGATCCTGGCAGAACCTTTTGGCCCTTCAGAGGTCGATGAACGGGTATTATTAGGTTTCGGAACTGTAAACATCTGTTATCAGTCAATAACAGACACCAACAGCAGGGGGTGAATGTTGAACTCCACAAAAGCATATAGTTAGTCACACGGATGAGTGTAAAGGACTGCTGAATATATAAGGAGAGAGAGTTTAGCCATCCAGCACAAAGAAAATTAATTAAATGTAATGAGAAGACTACTGCCAGACTGAGAAAGCTGTAGGTCCTACAGGCAGTGCAGGGAAGGAGGAACTGGTATGCAAGGTTAGGGTAATGTTCAAAGCTACATTATCAGATGGAAGGAGATCTTCACAGCAATAGTCATCATAAGGCACCTCTAGCTCGGGTGAACAGGGTTTGTGGTTTTGGGATTAAAACACATAGTGGGAAGAAATGGCTCGGCCCATCTACAAACTTATATACCACCATCGACTTCAGCCCAAATGGTGGAAGCCAGGCACTGAAGAAGGTGGAAGCACGAATACTGGGAATCTGATATAGGGCAACACTGGGAACCTAGTATAGGCCAACACTGGGAACCTGGTTTATGAAGCTATTGGAAGCTATGGCTATGTAATGGTAAACTGCCATGTAGAAGATGTGGTTTCTTCTGATCTAGCCAGTGCTTCACTATGTGGACAGAGACCGTAGGGAGACCACAAGCCCACCAAGGTCGAGAGTTTTGGCTGACTGATCATGAGACATGGGAGACTAACAGACATTTCTCATTGCTGTGGCAGACTCAACCTAGAAGCACCATTTCAGTAAACGTGCTCTAATGTTTGGAGTCAAGCACAGGTTAATCATCAATGCCCTACTGAAAGGATGCTGTGGTGTAGGCACGCCGCTGGCACGACAAAAGTAAACTAGTCTGCACCCATCCATGCCCGGCCCACGTCAAACGCCAGTCATGCTGACGGTTTAGCCTTCAAACATGTGAGTCTAATCACCTACAGATAGAATGAGCTTCTGGCATTAAGAAGCATGTCTACAATGCATGACAGTTGGGGTATTGAGGGAATTGGAATCCTGCCCTTCCTGCCAACTTGTGTTTAAAACACACCGAAACAGTGAAGAAAGCACATATAGCTTAAGAAGCCTCCGCCAAACAGGTTAGAAAAGACAGAATTCCATAATTTAACAGAATTTCTGCATTCCTCATCAATTCTAGATCCCTGCTGAAGCATGCCCTTGACATTCATAGCTGCTTAAGCGAGGATAAGTAGGAGTTGGTTCTCCCTCACGGAAACCTAGTGGAAGGAAACATAGGCACGCCCGTAGTGCTTACTATTCCCTCTGGCTTCTCTATAAAGCACCATGATTCTTTGGGTAGGGGCATAGCTGTAATATATAGTTCTCAGTTTATCTGCTCCATTACCAAATTGGATGGTTCTGGTGAAGCAGGCGGATTTGTCCTCATGATCAAAATTACTCCAAACTTGATTTTAATAAGAGAAGGGTTGAAAGGACAAAGGGGATTCTCTATGTCTCCACTGGTGAAAAGCTTAAAGGCAAAAGAAGGCATAACTATTTTCAAACTGACATTACCTTGTGTCTGAAATACCATGAAGAAATGAAGTGAAAATAAACCGATCAGTAAATCACAGCTTTTAACTGCCGTGCAAACTTCCTGGAACTCTGGGGCACTATAAAAAAAAAAGCAGAGTGTCCTACTGAAAAACGTTGAAAAGCTATCCAGTCAATCAATCTTCGACACAAAGAGGAATACATAATTCCTAAATTAAGTAATGGAATGTACATACAAAGAGGAATAAATCATTCCTAAAGTAATGGAATGGACATCAATGCCTATCTGATGCCCCAGAGTTGCATTTCAGACGATTCGTAGTGCTGCTTTCAAGCTAATGCATGTTTTGCTGTAGGTTATATTTGTGTAAAAACACATTAAAACGCTTCATAAGTTCAGGACCTATCGAGCTCAAAAGTTAAAGTTACTTACCAGGGGGAAACGTTTTGAGCTTGAGGGAAATTAACGTTTATAGTGTGCATTAGCATAAATTAAAAGCAGAGATTCAGAAAATGATCTTATTCATTTGATTAAAGGTTGGGCATCCGCCTTCGGTGGAGTCAGGATAAATCAGACAAGCGCGCACCTCGCGCGGCAGCAGGGGGAGGGGGCCTGCGCGATTCCTTTGCGGGAGCGCGCAGCAAGGCGCGATTGATTGTGACCACATGGCGCCACCATATGGCGCCGCGCGCTCCCGCAAGGGAATCGCCAGACGTGCACGCGTTGCCATTGCAAGCAATGCAACGCGTGCACGTTTTTGCCCCCAAAGCTGTGCCGATAGCTAAAGGTCTCTCCTATACAGCACATGCGCGCTGCGTAGGCGAGACCTAATAAAAAAAAAAAAGGAGGGTGTTCTGGCTGGATATCCTTTAGCTTGTTGTCCTGCAGCGCAGCTGTATAGCAGTTATGGTTTCTAATAAAAACAGCCACAGTTCATAGAACCCTTGCAAGCGCCTTGACATGAATTTGGCAGCTCTGTGTGCTATAGGATTTCGGGTCACGCAGCTGCCTGCTCATCTGCAGGCCTGGGGCTCACTTAAGTGATCTGGTCCGGATGATGCCTTTCCCAGAACGCAGGTCACCAGTGCATTCCAAAATGACACCTTTTTCTCATCCGAAGTTTTCACTGACGAAATATTCCAGGTTTGTACCTAAGTAACTGAGACCTGGAATAAGTGAGGGGTTAAACGTGCCCCACTGTGCAAAGAAACGAAAACATTCAATAAACGTCCTGGGGTTCCGTTCTATAGGAGCAGAGAATCTAGTAAAGTGTGCAGGAAAATCCGGCGATTGTGTCTATTGGATTATTATTGAGGCAGAGAAGGGCATTGCAAAAGTGCTCTGATGGCTGATTATTAAAAGATACACTGCCCTAGCAGAGGTGAATATAACCTCCTGCCTCCCCACCTGGACACTATTTATGCTCTGGAAGTCCGGAGGAGACGCGTGCCCACTCCCGTTTCTTGCTTGCTTCCTTCTAGAAACAAGCATTGTTAAATGCATGAGGTTTCGCATATGTGATTTATAATAAGCTGTTTTTGTTGTAAGTTGTAGCTTGCTGAGTAGTTGTACAATATAAGTTACAGAAAGTCTGTTAAAATGTTATGGCTTGTTTACGTATAAAAAGGCAATATACTGTGCTGTTACTAGTGGTATAGTGCGGGTAAGTAATAGCTGAATTTTGAAAAATGAAAGAGGAAAATAATAGAATTAATTGATGTAATAGCAATGTTATGTGTTTAGACAGGGCTTTAAGTGGGATGAAAAAACTGGGGGGTCTCTCAAAGGGGCATGGCCAATGTAATTAAGGACGTGGCTTAAAAACACGTAAGCTAAAAATCTGTGCTTAGCATAGTGTGCCACCCGACTTGCTTTTTCTCCAGTCATTGCATCCAGATATATGATACAACAAGTAACATCATACCTACAACAAGTCAGGACTATTGGCTTTGTCAATGGTTGTTAGTTGCATAAGATAAATAAGCAGCAACTATGGCTTGTATCTAATATTGTAAAAGCTTCTACTTGAAGCCCTGGTGACACCACGACAATGTTGCTGCTCCTGAGTTTTAAAAAGAGAAGGGAAATCCGGAGAGAAAATGACTCTCTTTAAAGGATTTCCCTTCCCCTACAACGCTCACCTGGCATGACGTCATGCCGTAACTTCTCCACTAGAGAGAAGTGAGCAGTGTGAGCAGCCGCACATCGATGTGCCTGCTGTCACTGCAGTCCGGAAAAAAACGGACCGCCTGTGCCAGGGCACAAAAGAGAGCCCGATAGAGACCCGTTTCGAGGTCCCCTTTTAAAAACTGAGCACCGGTGAGACCCGGTCCACTTAAAGCCCTGTGTTTAGAGGAGTTCTGACAACTTATGGGCCCGGTCCCACTGCATCTGCTACACCATTCAAATCATGACCCTATTGCCTGTAAGGCAACTACACTCGTAACTGCCTGTTTAGTAGTAAAATATTGCAATATTTGGTGTTTAGTGGGGTTCCTAGAGCTTTGGGCCCCGGTGTTACTGCACCTGCTGCACCATTGAAATCCTGACTATAGCGTGTGCAAGGTAACAGCACTTGTGACTGCTTATTTAGTAGTTAAATATAGCAATAGTTGATGTTCAGAGGAGTTCTGACAACTTTTGGACCTGATGTCACTGCACATGCAGCACCATTGAAATCATGGCCCTAGTGCCAGCTAGATAACTGCACTTGTGACTGCCAGTTTAGTAGTAAAGTGTAGCAATATTCTGCGTTTAGTGGGGTCCCTAGAGCTTTTGGCCCCGGTGATGCTGCACCGTTCAAATCAAGCCCCTTTTAACTGCAAGGTAACTGCAATTGTGCTTGCCTGTTTAGCTGTAAAATATAGCATTATTAGGTGTTTAGAGGAGGTCTGGCAACTTTTGGGCCCGGTGCCACTGCACCTGCTGCACCATTTACATAATTATCCTGTTGCCTGCAAGATAACTGCACTTGTGACTACCTGTTTAGTAGTAAAATATAGCAATATTTAGTGGAGTTACAACAACTTTTGGCCCCGGTGCCGCTGCACCATTTAAATCAAGCCCCTTTCAACTACAAGGTAACTGCAATAGTGAGTGCCTGTTTAGTAGTAAAATTTAGCAATATTAGGTGTTTAGAGGAGTTCTGACAACTTTTTGGCTCGGTGCCACCGCACCTGCTGCACCATTCAAATCATGACCCTGTTGTCTGCAAGGTAACTGCACTTGTGACTGCCTGTTTAGTAGTAAAATATAGCAATTTTAGGTGTTTAATGGGTTTCGGTCCTGTCACTGCACCTGCTGCAAGCGCTGTTCAGGCGAAACCTAACACGAATTTGCAATGCATTCGGTCTCGCATTTGTGAAAGTTAGAGCTCTTGGCATGAAAATGACAATGTTTTTTACTTTTTTTAAAATTTGCAGTGGAGTGATTAGATTTGCATAGCGCTATTGCCATTTGTATGACCTCGAAACGCTGGTGAACCAGAAAATGGGAAATAGGTTACGAGGGAGGGAAGACAAGAGTAATATGCTGCCTGAGAAAAAAAAAATTTAACATCATCCTTGAAAAAGCAAACGCTCATAGGGAATGCAAAATTAAGTAAAGCATGTGAAATGTAAGCAGAACAACATAGTTACCTTAACGCTTTTACACTTATTATTTAGAAATTAATGAGTGTTTTTGCCTGAAATGTTAAGGGCATGACTACAGGTTCCGGTAAGAGACTACAGGGACCAGCATGCACCGCTAAAAGCCAACAAAAGCTAATCATGCCAATTACGAGAAGTGAGTGTCAACATGTGAGATGAAAAGTGCGATAAACTCAAGTCTCACCCAGTGACCCAAATGTGATAACAGTAATCAGTAACCAAATTAGACAATGGACTCACATCAACAAACCTTGTAGTTAACCTAAAAGCCCATAAACAAAACGAAACGGCACAGGGGACTTTGGTATTGTGGACCTGTAAAAGAAATGTGCGAAATATAGTGCCAAAATGAAACTTTAAAACAGGAACATTTGTGACAACCCCTATCGACAGAAGCACGAAATACCTGAGCCGATGGGCAAACAATCAACCAGTCGGCCGCCTGAAAAGAAAACACCATGGATGTTACGTCGCCTCCATGCTAATGCACCACAACCCCTGCAAGGAAAGACCCAAACGAACAAGAAAGCTGATCGTAACGCCTCTATAAACCCTCGTGTGTGCAAATGGAAAGAAGTGGTACTTCCCAAGGCCTGTTAACCAAAACGCCAATGTTCACCCTCGTGTGTACAGTAATGAGAACAAAGTGAATTGCGGAGCCGTCTGTAAGTAATCAGTGGCGTCAATCAATGTGTGCGGTCATAAAAAATAAAAAAACATCCAAAAAAGTGTAGAAAATTAACGCAGAATACAACAATGCGAAACACATAATGTGAATTTCTTTGAGTTTCCAAAACAATATTTGTAGCATGCTGACAGTTAAGATACAAATGCCCTTAAGCCGAACTTAACAAAGCACAAAAGGAATTTGAAAATTAAACAAGAAGTTGTTCTATGATATTCAGGGGTGAGACGAAACACCCAGGGGCTTATTTACAAGCCCCTCGTGCCACTTTTGCGTCATTTTTAACATGGGAAACGTGACGTACGGGTGGCACAAGGGGCTTGTAAATAAGCCCCCCTATTTTTTGGAGTATGGCAGCAATGACAGGAGGGAGGGGGTGCGAGCGAGGATGCAACAGATGGCCAGAGATGGGCAACAAAAACAAACCATGACTGAAATCACAAGCAGCGGCGCAGGAAGGACGGCAGCAATGATGGGGGGGGGCAAGGCGAATAGGCAACAGATGGCCAGAGCTGGCCAACCAAAAGAAACAATTGGTGATGTCCCCTGGGAGGGAACCAAGCACCCAAAGGCGGGACAGATGGGCACTATTGACCAACCAGAGTAAAGGAATTTCGAAAGGCATGCCCATCAACCAACCAGAAGCACTGGGCGTAATGAGAAGCCCATAGACAAAATACAACATGCCTCGAAGACAAGCGCATGCTCTTCCCAGGCTCAACCTAAAAAAGCATTGTTTAAAGCCACATGATTTACAAAATAAACAGGCAGCCAGTGAGTTCTGCTGCATATAGAAAGCAGATGGTGGGCTCCTTGGCTTCTGTAGCGCTGGCTCCAAACAAACTTGCACAGGAAACAAAGGCTCAGGTGCTTGAGGGACTACTGTGCTATAGAAGTGTTATAAATCCCCTATAACAGCACGGTTCAGAGCCATACATACGTTGCTTAAATGAGTGCTGATAGCTAGTCCTGCTTTGGAACAAATAAAAACGTGCCTCCCTCTGCTTTCTGTCAAGCCTCAGTGCTATTTGTTTTAGAAATCTGCAGGCAGGAGAACTGGTTTGTTGTGGCTTCTTTTTCAAGCACCTCTCTATGCAGTTCTGTAGACACAGCCTTTTTGTGGGGTGATGCCCCACACAGCAGGGTAGCTTCCAGCCTGGAGCACCCACAACAGAGGCACAAAGATGTGTGAATGATCTGCACCTAGCTAGAAAAAGCCACAAAGACAGTGATCAGGAAAGAGACAAAAGGGTGGTTTTACCTAAAAGACCCTTCTCACTTTAAACAAGGGACTGCCGTCCCCTTCACGCCCACCATTTACTAAGTGGCAGTGCCACAGGAAGGACCTAATCACAATTCTATGGGAGACTTGTCTCCTTTGTCCTCACTTCACTTCACTGTCTCTGTCTCCTCCCTCCTACATCTCTTGGGATACACTTCCACTGGCAGGGAAAACAACATCACGCCCCAACTTGTGCACATTAACAGGCCAGGGACATCTGAAATGGAACCCATAGGCCTTCCTCCCTTTGCTTTGCTTATACTAGAAGAGTCACATACACACACAACATACACTTGGGTGGGATTAGGTGACAATATAAATCAGACTGCGCATTGGTGAAACAATCTCTGCCACAGCCAGTAATTTTTTAATGAGTGAGTGAAAAAAATCTTTAACTACAGAATAGTGAGGGAAGATCTTTAAATTAGACTTTTTCTTTTTTCTGAGCAAACTCCTCTTGCACAGCATACTGAGCCTGTACCAAGGTTGGGATACTCCAAACTATGTTTAAAATAGCCAATCCTAGGCTTGGCACACACAGGCTAGGGCTCTTAATGTTTAAATGATGTGTACACTTGGAATGACATGTTTAAGCTGTCTGCCCCGGATATGGAAGACTAAGTGTAATGTTTCTATTACTTACTAGTAATTGCATTGCTCACAGTACATTTTCACCCTAATTAATTGCAAAGCGAGGCAGCCGCGTCTCACAGACACACCCAGTTCCTTTCCAAAAAGTAGAAAAGCCTTCCCGCGTCCTCCTGTTTTAGTTGACACAAGCCAGCCCCCTAATCCAGTTGGCCTGGTCAAAACAGGGTGGGAGGGAGGGGTTAAATAAGTAGGGTGAAAACATTGTCGGAGTAATGCAATTGCCAGTAGGTAATTTAAGCATTATCTCCTGCTACCTTTCCCCCCCTAATTAATTACACAGTGAGACATAGCAAGCAATAATAATGACCAGGACAACTGACTGTTTGTAGGAAAGTGCCTCCTTTGGACATGGTTAGCCCCCACTTTAAGATTAGAAATGATGTAATTTCGACTGGAAGTGCACAAGGTCCCTGTCAACCAGGTCCCCTGTGCCAGATCTCCTTCCCTTAACTGTACCTTTTGTTTCCACAATTGGCACCCCTTTGGCTCACATATAAGTCCCTAGTAAAAGGTACCCATGGTACCAAGGGCCTTGCAGCTAAAGAGGGTCCTTAAGGGCTGCAGCACAAAAGGTGCCACCCTCAGGGAGCCCTCACCAAGCACAGGCACACTGACACTACAGCCTGAGTGTCTTGGTGCAGACAAAACTGAAGGGTCGACATGGCACACATCCCGTGTGCCATGTCCACAGACACTGCATCAGATATAGGTAAGACACCCCTCTAGCAGGCCTTAGCCATAAGGCAGGGCACACCATATCTCCTGTGAGGGCATGTCTGCATGAGCAGATATGCCCCTGCAATATCCTTGTTGATTCCTGGATTCTGTAAGTGACCAGGGAAGCCACAGTGAGTACATGGGCAGGACACCTGTCATTACAAGTTCCCCAGCTCCATGATGGCTTCACTGAAGTATGGAATGTTTGGTACCAAACATCTCATCATAATAAGCCTGCATGGATTCCTGTGTCAGATTTATTAAAAATTGCACACAGAGGACCCCTTAGAGGGGTCCCCTGAAACCTACCAATCCTTAGTGTAGTCACCAAATGGCCTAAGCCAGCCTGCTACCACCAGTGTTCTGACCTCATGGGGTGAGTGCCTGCGAGCTCAGAGGTCAAGAACAATGCCTTTCCTGGGTGGAGGTGTTCACACCTCCCCGTGGTCAGGAAGAGCCATCTGTGGCTGGGAGCTTCACAGGCTTTGCCACCTTTGTAATGCGACCCCAGCCTCTCCTGTTGGAGGGAACAGTCCCCCTTCCTGTCCTCACCCCCTTTTTGGCGGGAGGACAGGCGGCAAAACGTAGAAAGAATAGGAGTGTGCCCCTCTCTGCCAACTCCACCCCTCAGGTGCTGGAGGCGCGGTGAAGTACACTTTTCAGTGCCCACCATCTTGAAGATGGAGGGACTTATCCAATCAGGGCTAGGTCTTTGTACCCCTCTCACAGGAGGTGGGCATAATAGAAGATGTAGACACCCCAGGTAAGGGGTCCATTGGCCACTACCTGTCACTCCCTTGTAATGCCAAAAGTCTATTATTAAGGTGGCATCCCCAGACCCTGAAATTCAGTTCCTGATGACCTAAGAAGAGCTGAACACGACAGAGTTGCACCAGCAGAGAAGACTGCAGAGAACTACTAACTTGGCCCCAGTCCTACCGGCCTGTCTGTAGCCCTCGACGATCCTGCACCAAAAGAGGACTTGTCCTGCAGCCCAGCGACCTCCAGAACCGTGGGAGGACTGCCTGCCTTCGACAAAGATCAAGAGCTCCGGAAAACAGCAAACCTGTTCACAAAACAACCATCTTCAAAGTAAAGACTCTGTGACCTGAAGAACCACACAGCTTGCACCCGATGCCTCCAGCCCGAGTCCAAGTGGCCTACCGGTTCCAGCAAGGTTCCCCAGAGCTCCAGAGTCCGAGTCCATTGCGAACTGACCCCTCCCAAACTCCTCGACGCTGCCTGCAGCCTCTGTATGTAGACCCCCTCAAACGCAACCTGCTCCAGTAAGCTGTTTCCGATGCCAAAAGACACCCCTGCACACGTCTGCCCTTGGCCAGAGACTTGTCCCCAAACTGCTGCTACTTACCTGTAAGCAGCCCCTGGCCGATTGCCACAGTCCTCATTGATTTGTATTGGGCGTGTGACCTCGAACTTGCACCCTCACCCGGCCGCCTCTCTGCTGCTGGTGGTGCACTGTTGGTGCTAAACAGAACCTTGCCCGATACTGACCTTAACTCCTCAAGACTTGTCTTGTAAGTTAATCAAAATAATATATCCCCTGAGCAACTCAATGTCTAAAAATGTCAGTGCAAAACAAAGTGTTCTTTTTTTGTCTTTTATTCTTTTTTCTTCACATGAATTCAGATGTTTTCAAATAAATCCCGTAGCCACTTCAGTCAATCTTGTAGCCAACACATGTTTCGTCATTCGGTGTATAAACCGCTGACTTCATCAGGGCTTCAAAAGTAAATCATAAACTAAGTTTACTTTCAGTAAATATTTGCGCATAGCACAAATTCCAGTGTCCACCACATCTCACATGTATATAGGCAATCCATAAGATCATGGAATACATCACTAATTCCCAGACCTATAGAAGATTAGTAGGTCACCAGTGTAACCATCTCCAAATTGACACATGTGTGTAACATTAGTAATTGCACATTGATGGAATCAAAAGAGACAGAGTATAGCCTCACCATGTGTCGATAGGCATGCTGCTCTGTAATTTGTCCAGTATTAATTTGAAATT
This sequence comes from Calotriton arnoldi, assembly GCA_963921515.1. Classification (NCBI taxonomy): domain Eukaryota; kingdom Metazoa; phylum Chordata; class Amphibia; order Caudata; family Salamandridae; genus Calotriton; species Calotriton arnoldi. The sequence continues at coordinate 2,678,725 of CAWUFW010000496.1, read as the reverse complement.
CAAGTGAATCCTATAGAAGTGAAGAATAAGCACACCTCTTATAATGAGGCACATGACATGTTGTATTTTATAGTCACACCCTAGTACCACGTGGCTGTTCTCATGCTATCTCACCTCTTGTCAAGTCATCACACCGTAACGTTCTGTTGTTGTGTAACCTTATTAGATCCCCATTATCTTCAAAGGCCTAGTCATAAATGGACAATAACTATCAACACTAACCTCGCACAATAGCCCACATCCTACCATAATATCTTGCAATTCTTATATCTCACCAATTTTGAAGTAGTTGCAATGCTCCTCTTCAAATATGTATTCACGCTCCAAAAATAAGAGATACCATCATTCTGTAATCTAAAACAGCAAGATTATAAATGTCAGATAGTCCTTTATGTAATACTGTCACTCTTCATATATAACAATAGATCAAAGGGGTGTTTGGAAATATGTGTTAAAAAACTTTGAAAGGACAGACCCGGATTGATTGATATGTTGTAGATATGTATATTACCTGTATGTCTTGTTTATACCACTCATGACACCACATTGTCACTTGATTTCACTTTGTTCACCCTATTTTTATGCTTCATATTGTTGAATTCATATATGTGACAGCCATATACTAATTAGTAAATACTATATTTGAAGTAATGAGTAGTTTTGTTGGTGTGTTCCGTTAGATGTCTAAAAGGTAATTCATTAGTCTTTGTTCTTGCAAATGATAATCATTGAGTACTATGCAATTGGTTTATCCGACAGAACCAACTTTAGACTATATTATCAATGCCCAGGTTCTGAGGGACACAGGGTTACCCCATTATCCCTAATGGCAGCTACAACTAAGTCACGACCTCCTGGGTGTCTGCAAGACACAACTAAAATGGGAGGTCACGGGAGGGGCTTTTCTACTTTTTGGAAAGGAACTTAGTGTATCTGTCAGGCACAGCGGCATCACTATGTAATTAATTGGGGGGGAATGTAGAAGGAGGTACTCTTGTTTCTTTGTAAATCTCACATCTTCGATTGCTTTCTATCTCAACAGCCTTCTCCCACTATCCGCCTAAAACCCTGCATGAAAAATTCCCTTGACGTACTTTTGCTTGATTCCTCTTCTTTCTTTCTTCAGAGTGACCCTCTTCTTACCTTTCATCCTCTGCATATGTATATCCTACTCTCAGTCTCATGCCTTAATCATTTTTATTGTAATTCTGCAATTGGATGTTACCTAACTTCATAGATCTCAACATCTCCTCTTTAAAACCCTATCCCTGTGATATAACATTACCTAATCTCCAGCCTATCTATCTCAACAACTATTTACCTAAAACCACACAGCCCCACTAATGATATTTATATATCACAAAGTAAGTGGAATAAATGCATGCAATTTTTTTTGAGAGTACTTGACTAATCGCAATCCACTAACCTTTGGTTCCAGAGTAGCTTGCTACGCGTGGAAAAGCAGTGGCGTAGCTAGGCACCCTGCCGCCAGTGGCGGTCTCTGCCTTTGCTGCTCGCGGCCACGCTGAAGAGCGGGGCAGGTGCTGGCGATAAATTCTGTGCTTGCCGCCCCCCACGGCAAACGCATGTAAGAGTGGGGGGGCTTAGCTGCCGCCGCCGCCCCCAAAACTCATGCTGCCCGGGGCAGACCGCCCCCCCTTGTTATACCACTGCAGTAAAGTGCTTCAACGCAGTGTCAGAGGTAGTAATCATTATATAAATACAATTACAAAGTCATCAGCATGTAGGAGCACCAGGAGCAGAGGCACCAGGGACCAGAGGTCTGAGGAGCCCAATGAACTTGGATTATTGTTGTATTTTGCTAGCCACCCAGTGGGAAGGGATCCAACTTCGCATGCTTGCACAAGCAACCAAGGCACCTTTGCTATGTCACTCTCTGCATACAGTAACTGCCTCTACCACTCTTGCAAATCATGAGGGCCTAGATACAGTTGAACTGTAGAGGCCAGGTTCACAAAGCTTTTCCATAAATAGGGGGAGAACTGAACCCCGGGAATTCAGATGTCTTATGTGCCCAATTCATGAAAAAGTAGTAAATCGGAATTTGTTGTAGTACTCAGTGGCAGTTTTAATACTTTAGCAAATTCACAAATATTCCCATGGTATGTGTGGTGTTATTGGGATTCTGCACACACAGAGCTATGCACAGGATAATAGGACCTCGGAATAGAGTGGTGAGCCGACCATAAACCTTAGCACCTAAAACCCCAACCCAACTAGCCTTAGCGTCTCATTAGCAACGATGTACCAATGATTGGACAACCCAGAACACGGTACCTCTCTCTCTCAGGACTCGCAGAAGCAAGAACATTCTTTCGTCACTCACTCATACCTGTCCACAACGTGCGTAAGAAGAGACACAGTATAGGTTAAAATGTTTATTTCAACTTACGTGCTCTAAGATACAGTACACGTGTCAGTACTATCAGCATAATGCATAAGAATAATATAATCAGCATAGTTACAACTCCATAGAATACAAACGGGGAAAGCATCTCATAAAGCAGTGGATATGGGGCTAAATGACCTTTCCACCCTCCCCGTGCTAGAAGCTAGTTTATTATAAAAATAGAAGACCTCTGGGCTTTGACTAGCGAACCCCCATACCTCAGTCTCTAGATGCAAAACTACATCAGCAGACAATCACAGCTCTTATCCCTGGAAAGGTTTTCTCCAAGTGGGTCTAGAGCGGGCAAACCGCAATATTAAAAGCACACAAATTTCTCCATGGCAGCTGTACATAGTGTTATGTCTAGGTGCGAGGGACTGGCCAAATCAGCAAGAACAAGGAGACGTTGTTATTCGACCTTGTACATGTTGTGCAGTCTGAGCCCAAATCGAACAGGAGAAAAGGTGAGAGACAGAAAATGCAGACAGTGCTAAAATAACTTGTCAGGAGCAGAGGTCGGTAGAACAACGGCTTAGAGTAACATGTGCAAAGAAAAGCAGCATGGCAGCCAGGCCTAAGGCAACGTAGCAAGGCAGTCCAGGAGGCCACAAACCACAAGACACCCTCCCCTGGACAGTCCATCGGCCAAGACAAAGTTCAAATGGACCGAGCAGAACAGAAACGTCTATAGTGGAGGTAGTCCTCATGAAGGATAACGAATGGGAGAGGGGAGTAAAAAAGATAGCCAGCGAGGCAGTTCACAGTCAGTGAAGGCCATATCAATCCAACAGCGTGGAAGTGCAGAAAAACGCTATACCTTCCAAGAGGACATCATTGGAATCATCAGAAAACATAGACGCCATCCAGTCCATCAAATCAAAGCAGCAGGAATGCTCCTCGCAGGAGGGAGCATCCAATAGCAATGCGGGACAACTTGCGTGATACTCAATATAGCTTTGGTGTAGGAGATTCTGAGCAGCCGCCCAGATATCCCATTGCGCTAAAATTCCCAGCGCAGCAGCACGCGTCATGCAGCCTGCAACGGAACAGTCCCGTTCATGGGCCTCTAAGGGACCCACCAACTGAACAAAATCCGGAACAGACAACGACGTATTGGAGAGGCAATAATCCAGGGTCCAGGTGAAAGGACAGCGGATGCAAGACATCACAGGTTGCACGCAAGTGAAATACGCAAAGCGAAAAGAAAGGGTATAGGACACACTCAGTGTCGCCAATGGCAGAACGCCGAAACCAGCGAGGAGGCGCTCACGGAGCAGGTGGAGGCGACCTGGGTCGAGAAGGGCCCATTGGGGAGCCATTGCGGAGAAAACAGATCAATAGCAGTACACCAGCCGCCAAAGCAAGGATCAACGGAAAACCACCAAAGACGCTGGAAAAAATCGAATGAATAAATGCCGGTATCACACCAAAAATAGTTTGGAAAGTGGACACAAGGCCGGACCCCACCACCTTAAAAAGTGCACCAGACCTTCAGTGCTAGATGCGTTAAAAATACGGTGAATCAATTCACCGAAATGTTGTGGGAGGTTAGTGTTCAAAAGGGCCTGTATTTCACTGTGGGTACTTGCCACCTGGAGAATGAATGTCTCCCGGGCGGATGTGAGCATAACCTCCTGGTTCAATAATAGCGCCTTTATTCTGCTCAGTTTATTGAAATCTGCCTCGATGGTAGGAATGGAAGGCCAAATAGAATTATCAACGATGTCGTGAGGGGGAGGAAAAAGCACATTCTTGCAGCAGACAACCCTGTGCGAAACCGTAACAATATAGGGTATGCCGGCCTGCAGGCCACAGCAGTTTTCGTTATTCAAAAGCAAATAGCTACCATTTGTAAGCAAAGTAAAGGTAGGAGAAATAGCAGGAGCGGGAATACCCTTCAACACACAAGCAAGATTCGGAGAGGAAACGTTACAAGCTCCGTGCAGTTTAATATGTTTACAAATAAGAGAATGACCCACAGTTGAATCGCATGACTCCCCCGTGAGAAAAACTTCCTTGCCGTCTCTAAGGCATTTATACATGAAAGGCAAGGACCAGAGTTCATGCAGGAAGGCACTACCCAAAGGCTGGAAACGGCCCACAGGATAATGTTTCATGCACGAGCTAAATTCAAACAAGGAAAAAGGCAAAGCGATAACCCCATGAACTAGCCACACAGCAGAATCCAATTCCGCCACGGAGAATGGTAAGGGGTCCACTTTCTCGATATGTAACAGAGTGTAAGCAGCGTCTTTCATGGACATGAACTGTTGTTTGTCAGTTAAATTAAAAGGCATAAATAAGGCAGTGGTGTTCAAAAAAGGCCAAGGAACTTTACCCAATTTAAGTGTTTGCAAAGTCCACGCAAACTGCATAACTGAACGTAATTGATTTTGACCATGATACAACACAGAAACATCATCTTGTACAATATCAACAACAGAGGACACAATATTCTCTAACGTGTAAATGCGGGAAGACAGGGTATTAATACTATTGTCAACAACAGCAAGCACCTTTTCCAAATTTGCTTGGTCTATTTCCCGTAGACGGGAAGCAGCTTCCATTTGTGACAGCTTCCAGAGTTCATTATAAGCTTCATAAATGAATCTCTTCGGTCGTGGACCACGAGGTCCCAATATAAAGTTGGACAGATCAATAGTGTCTGATAAGAGGGACAAATGTTGTTTAACAGAGTCTAGGGAAGAATGCTGCAACCACTGTTTACATAATTTACCAACAGAATATGTTGTGACAGTACAGGAGTCCGAAAACCTAGGATCGGGCCTGTCCTGTTTATAGCCGGGGACTGAGTCGTGAAAACGCAGTTGGCACGCATTAGATGATATGGGCCAAGCCAACCAGGGTGACTGAGCAAGCGTAGAAACATTAAACGAATTGTTCTGTAACAAAGCCTGCAAAGTCGCAAGGGACATATTAAGGTGCAAGCTATTGTTAATAGTGGAAGACAGGGATGGAATGGAAGGTGCGTTTAATTGTTTGGTGGTAGCCAAGCCCCAACATGTAGTCTGATAGATGGAAGTATTCAGAAATATAATTTGGGCCGGGATAAGGCAAGCACGATGCAAGGCCTCGGTGCCTTGCACCTGCCATGGTTTTGAGCCCCAGATTGATTTCAAATCCACAGTGTCCTTCCAGTACTCATACCCACCCACAGCTAAGGCTCTCAAAAAGGAACCCGAATAAAGCAATTTGGTGTGGGTCAACATGATTTGAGACAGCGTCTGCCACTCACACAGGTGGTTCACACCCTAGGCCATCAGCGGGTGGGCGCACACGCTGTTGGTAACGGTCTGGCAGACGAAGCGGCCAGATCAGCAGTAGTCACGTGTTCAGTAGCAGCAGTTACTAGATCCATGTCTAAAATTGATACCGATATTTTGGCAGCTATTGCTGCAACAAAGGAGGGTGCTAATTACCCTAGGGGTTTTCCTTCCAAATATTCTTATCAGCTAGGTCCTGAACAGGCTCCTTATGTAACAATACCCGACGTTGGTGATCGGCTGATCCCCAACGCGGACCGCAGACTTTCCTTGATAACGGCAGCACACGAAGGCATGGCTTCGGCTCATGCTGGAGTGTCTGCGACCGTTTCCATCTTGCAGCAGCGTTACTGGTGGCGTGGTTTATACAAAGACACCCGTACATATGTGCTTTCTTGTGACGTTTGTCAGCAGATTAAGCCTTCCACGGTTACACGACCACCACAGACCTCGCTCTGCATTTCTAACAGACCCTTTGGGTGTGTTTACCTGGATCACTGCGGTCCATTTTCTTCAGACACTGCCTATAAATATATCTTAGTGGCAGTGAACTCATGCACACGTTTCATCTGGGTCTGGCCACAACGGAGTGCTGACGCTCGAAATGTCATCAGGGATTTGCGTGTCTTTGTGGGAATTTTCGCCTGTGGCACCTTCCATTCTGACCAAGGTCCAGCGTTTGCCTCTAAGGCTTACAAGGACGCAATGGGTTCAATGGGGGTGCGGGTGAAATTTTCGTCTCCGTATCGGCCTGAGGGCAACTCGATCGTTGAACGAATGAACCGTGACTTAAAGCAATCCTTGACAGCTAGAGTCTTAGGTACTGGCAGGAACTGGCTGGCCCACTTGTATACTGTACAACGTGCACTTAATAATCTCCCTAGAAGACCTCTGGGTGGGCGGACCCCATACGAAATGCTCTTTGGCATACGAATGTTTGTGCCTGACCTTGATGGTCTAGACATGGCGGCGCAAACCGCCAAGTTTGATGTAGATAACCATTCTACTATGTTACAGGACTTACAAGAAGCCCGAGACAAACTTGCAATCGCACATTTACCTTCAGCCACAGACCCTGCTCTGCAGATTCCGGTTGCCGGCTGGCTTCCGAAGATTGGAGATCTGGTTCGAGAGAAGGTGAAGAACAAGAAAGAATTTGGCCCCTCTTATCGTGCACCGGTTCCAGTTCTGGGCTTGAAGGGAACACGTACAGTCATCTTACCACCGCTTCCTGGTCGCAAGGAGAACAGATACATCTCAGTGGAAAATGTCAAGCTACAACATCTGGCCGATCCTGAATAGTGTTACACCAGCGGTCTCTTGTCCTGCCATTTACCGGACTTGTGTTCGTGGCCCTCCTGCCCGAACGGTCACTGATGTTACAATTGAGATGGTTGATTTGCCTGATAGTATACTCGAACACCCTGTCTCCCCCTGCATCGATGAAAACGAGTATACCTATCCCGATACAGAATCGGTGGCACACTTCCCAACAACGCCGCTGAGCCCAACATGTTATTCCTTTGACTCGGATTCCACCTCATCCATTGTCCCGTCCAAGTTCAGTGTTTTTGTATCCTGGTTCAGAGACAATTTTTTGGTTCCCCCCTGGACATACATCTGGTTGGTGCTGTTCCTGATTTTTCTGTTCATGTCCATTGGCTTTGTCGCAGTGTTTTTTCTACTCATCAATGGTCACTATCTACCGGAACGCTCTGCTGTGAACAGTGTTGCTGGAACTTTGGCTCCACATTCCTCATCTCACATCATGAAGCGTGATCACACATTTGTGAACATTTCAGCTTTTCCAGTTGCTGATGGCATCGTATGGGATGCGGTAAATTTCCAAATTCATGGACCGACAGAAATTATTAATGTGCCAAATGTCCTTCGAGTTTCGATGGGTGATGTAGTAAAAAGTAATATTCATTCTGACGATTGGGATGTGCATGCAGTTGAAGCATTGTTTGCAGATTTAAAATATTATGCTTCCTTTAATGCTGAAGATTTGTACATGAATTCTGCGAATTATGCTGATTTGTATTGCTACCAGCATTGGGGCAACCACTTTGTCCATAAATCAAGTGCACTACGTAGTCCTTTCGCCTACACCCAATGGGAACATTGTCCAAACCCTTTACCAGGTGGTTCCCAGACTCTTAGAAATAAATTTATGTATTTCACAGATTTTAATAGATCGAACCCTGGGTCCTATTATTTTAAATTAAACGGCACATCCACTCAGAAAGTCATGTGGCTTTCAAGGAATGCTACTGAGAATGTCAACTTACATATTTCTTGGGCTCTTATTTACCCACTGTGGTATTGAGCAATGCACATCACTGCCCTGTGGCCATGCATCCGATGTGCAATTTCACATTTTTTTCCTTATGATGAAAAAAAAATTCTCCTTGGAGAAACCCGTGCCCCTACATCCCCTCCAAGTCTGGAGCTGATCCGTTCCCCTTCTCACACAAGAAGGGGACTTACGGCAGCCCTTTGCTTGAATACAATTCTAATCCTATGCCAGTTGCCAAAGAGTCAGCCTGCATTTCGTGAATACCAACAAAGGTACAGGTTTGTCAGCGTTCACAAACATTCAAGGGAAACCACACTTTAATCCGCCCACTGCTGACCCATTTCCTGGGTTACTAGTACTGCACAATTCTCTGCACTTGTGGACCAGACATGCATAGTAACAATACTATTTATGCCTATCAGGAGTCCTTCTTCAAATCTCTTGCAGGCATGCATGAAGCGCTTTTAGTCATAAACAGGCCCTCAGTATATCAGGTACTAAAATAGCCCACATGTTTTTTTGATGCCTTGACAGTACTCAAGAATCTTCTTGCCTCATGTATTTCCATTTCATACATTCATTGATGGCACTGCCTATACTCTCTTCCTTGTGTTATGGAACAGCCTTGTTTGTAAATCTACATGCAACCATTTTTTATTTATCTCTTTGATAGCATCACTTCTGTGTCCAGCGCCTCCATCCTCCTCCCGACTGGTTTTCAGACACTTGCGGGAGGGTGTCTCATCCTAGCTGTGTCTCTGGACTACTTAATTGACTTTGGCAGGTCAGCTAGAAGTTTGTGCCTCTTCATCATTTACAGGGATTCAATGTCTGCTCTGGGAGTTTGTCTGTAATTCAGCAACCCGTTCAATGCTTTATCGAACGGCATTGCCAAATGTGCTAATTGCATGACAAAACAAGCCTTAACTGCTAGGGTACATAGTTCAGGTCTTAGTTGGTACCATAATCTGTATGGAGTTCAGAGAGCATTAAATATCTTGCCTAGATGAGTATTGGGAGGACGCACTCCATACCAGGTTCTCTTCGGTGTTCCTATGTATGTGCCAGGCTTAGATAATCCTGGGATGGCGGCGGATGAAGAAAATTTGACTTGGAGAAACGTTTAAATGTTTTGCTGAGTATTCAAGAAGTCAAAGACAAGCTCTCTAAAGTGAATCACGCTGACGCCGCTTCCTGTGCAGAGAAGGTTATCACTGCTGCTGACAGGTGGTTCCCAGAGTTGGGGGACATTGTTTGTGAAAAAAATCCATGATAAGCAAGCTAGTGAGCGATCCTAGAGACCACCTGTCACTGTTCTGGGATAAAAGGCAACAGAACTGCCACCCTGCCACCTTTACATGGCTCAGGAGAAACAGGCAAGTGTCCATTAATTACATGAAAAAGCACTATGTAGTCAGTCCTCTACAGCAGGCCCTTGCAGACAATAGGAAGTCTTCAGAGTAGTGCCTCTCAACCTCTCACTACTCTGAATACCCTACCTCTTTAAAAAAGCAGTAACATTACTAGCTTGAGTTCCCAGCCAGGGATATTTGAGCGCCATACTCTATGCAGAACACTGAGTTCTACACACCTGATGCTGCCAGCACGACAGTGGCTACTTTCCAAAGCAATTCCATGGTTTACTATGAAATTACACTTGGTTCTCCGTCATTTGAACTGGTGCCCTTTCGAGAGCCTCGAGAGGCCAGTGATATTGAGAATGACTCTTGTGGCAAGTACCTAATTCCTCCATAGTCCTATGCCTGGATTGCTTTGGAAACTTTTCTTTTCATTATGTGGCTATCAACGATACTCGTTGTTCTACTGCTACTGAATGGACATTTCGTCCCTGCAAGAGCAATTGCATAACCTGTGGTTCGTGAACTACAGCCCCACTCTTCATCCCACAGAGTCTAAAGAGGTCTCTACATTTAGAATTTCACGGCTTATCCTGTGCCTGAGGGGACAGCATGGTAAAAGGTCCCTTATCAGATTATCAGACCTACTGAGACATCACAATTGCCATATGTGATAAAAGTTTCAATGAATGATATTGTCATACCTGGTTCTATTCCAGATGATTGGTACACTTAGACTGTTAAAGTAATGATGTCTGATTTACAGGCATATGCTACTTTGAATAATAAAGATCCTTATTTGAATTTAGCTAATTACAAGGAAATGTATTGTTATGATCACTATGCTAGTATTAGGACGAGCTATCCGAGAGAAATTCACAAATATACACAGTGGGAACATGGTGAGGCTCCGTCTCCTAATAGTCATCATAGTTTCTTAAAGAAATTCCCTTATTTTCAGAGTGCTGAGAGATCACACCCTTCAGCTTTTTATTTCATAGAGAAGCTGAAAAAGCTTCCGAAAAATCTGATCACTATCAACAAGCTAATTTACTCTACTGAGTTTAGTCAAAATCTGGCTATTCAAGGATATGAGTATTGGAAAGCAAACATTGATGAGAAAAGTGTTTAAGGAACCAAATGTTGTCAGATCCAAGGCAAAGAAGTCTTGTTTCGGGCATGCATAATATCAAAGTAAATAATTTTTCTGAACAAAACAATCCAACAGACTACCTGTCTGGGATATGGAAGGATGGAGGATCTTAATGAAACCCTCTATACCAAAAGTCTATTTGACCATGTTCAATAATTGCCAATTCCGAATGAATGTGTCTGAATCAGACATAAATGATATCATACAAAATGGACCCTATAATTCAACTCAAATCCCTACTGAAGGTTTAGCCTTATGGCCATATGATTCTGCCATTTGTATTCGTCATTTTCTTTCCAACACACATGGACCTAAAGATAATTGCCCGGACCCACATTATAGCATGCAAATACCTGCAGTAGTTATAGTGGCTTTGCCAGCAATGGCTGAAACATTCCAGTCTCCCTGCTGTAAAAGAAGATTTTTCCTCAATTAATGAAAACATGGATTTTTATGACTTACTTCTGGGACCACACCCTAAAAGTAATAAAAGATTCCTGGCTACTGGAATATATGCTATTTATAAAGATTTGAACAAATATTCAGAAAAAGAAGCCGCAGAAAGAATTAGGCAAATAGATCAAGACAACTTGCAAACAGTTTTTAAAGTTGTCAACAATGGAATGCACACGCTTTCTAAGAAAGTGTACTCATTAAATCATATTCTGTCTTCAGCTTTAGACCTCATAAAAGGAGATCTGGGTTTGTTACAACATGGGCAGGCTCAATTAAGAGCCATTATACAATTAAATTGGGCATTACAAACACTTAGATCAGGTTTCGTGCCTTGGCAACTTCTCAATGAAACAGCAATGTTTGAACCGTATAATTTGTCACTTATTCAGAAAACCATAGCAAAGAAAGAATCCACATACACACTATTCAGTGCAAAACAAATTGAGGACGCACAATTTACAGTTAGTGACACTCCACCTATTTCCCAGTTAATACATGGTATAATTTCTTTACCCGTTACCACATTTCATTTCTGTGATTGCCAAAAATATAAATCCATTGGTTGGTATGAAGTTATGCACAATTCACATTTACTCCATTTATGGAGGTTTCCTTTTTCCAACATTTGTATGAATGAAAATGAAGATGACCCTGTTTATATTAATACAGCAAATTTCAGCTATCCCCTTTGACACAGTTTCAGAAACAATACAATGTTGTGGAAGTACCTTATACCTGCCACCTCGAAAGATAATTAGGAACATCCCTTGGCCTAGTATAGACATGAAATCCATATGTTTTGATGATCTAAATGAACTATTGTCTATTTTATTACAAAAGGAGATCCATTTGACTTAAGCGGTTGAAACATATCTGCAGACAGCCAGAACTGCTTCAGAAATTTAGAAGCTGTTAAACACACAGTATCCGACACACTTTGCTGATATCGTACAAACAATATTTAAATCATCTTTGACGACTGGTGTTGTGCATCTTTTTAAGAACATTGGGTCTGGCCTGGTGACTGGAATTAAAACAGTATTTGGACTGAATCCATTATTTTTCACTCTTTATTCTCCAGCCTTTTTTGGAGGATTCCCCATCATTATACTGCTGTGATATCATCACCTTTCTCCTGTTCTGACTAGAAAATCATTAACATGGAGTACATATATCCAGCTGAAGAAAGATGGCAAGAGACTCTAGCATGTTATATGGGACATGCTTGGCCTGTATTTACTATGAACTAAAGAAAACCTTTTCTTTTTACCAGACTCTTGTTAATTTGTAACTTATTTTTATGCAGCATATTTTAATCTGGCCTATTCCATGTTATCACTGGCATGTTTGATGGCCAACGCACATACCTCTTTAGAAACACTTCAGACCGACTGCATTTTACATATATTCATGTTTCTTAAAACAAAGCAAGGCTTAAAAGTATTCATGCTTCACTTTGCTCACTACATATTTTTTTGATATTTTAATATATTAATTGCCTTTGTTGTATTCTATAAACCTGCTCTATCCATATATATATATATATATACATATATATATATATGTATTTTCACGGGGAAAAAACAAAGGTTACACGGACATTATAGTTATAAAATAGATTTAAAAAAACCTCAGCAATTCAGTGAAAAAACCCAAAGGTTACAGGGACGTTATAGTTAGGAAATAGAATTAAAGAAACCTTAGCAATTCAGTGAAAAAAAACAAGGTTACATGGACGTTATAGTTAGGCTCAGATTTCACTCATAGAAAATCATACAAATTCAGCAGTTATAGTTACCTGAGCTAACGATAACTTACGCCCCCGCATTGCACTGCTTATGACCTCACATACACCAGTCATGACTTTTAATTCCTAGTAATTTTAGAGCATGGATGTCTTTACACATCAACTAAGTCCATCCATGTTAGGTACGTTCCTATGACGTCATATTCAGATGTAACAGTCGGGAATTATGTAAAGCCCTTAAGGTCTGACTCCTCTGACTCCATTTTAATTAAGCCCGTCACCATTTTAGACAATGGAGGTCATCATTTTAGACAATGGAGTTCACCCTCTTTAGAAAATGCTTGAAGATTGGGTTAAAGCTGCTTTTGCAATGGCCCGATTGGACCAGGGAGGAGGAAAAGAGAACTGTCCGAACATCTGGCAGGCTTTTATACTGTGGGGTAAAGGTCTGGGACTTGTATAGTCCCTCCCGGTCCTATGATTATGATGGAGCAGGGTAAATGAAAAATTTTAACCTCCTAATATTTAAGTTAAATGACACACAAGTTCGTCTTAGTAAATAACCAACCATGTATGTTACGTGTAAAGGGTTAAAGGTAACACGCTATTTATGTGCAAACTAATTTACTTACAATTGTCAACGTGGATAACATAAGTCTAATATTTGCGTACTAACTAGAATAATAAATGCATGATTCGTGCTTGGAAATAAACTGTGTAGTGGCAAAGAGAAGCGTTGGTAAGTAAGGGATGGCTTTATATGTCGCTTTTGCTAGGTAATACCTAATTGGGGTACGTAGAATGATGGGAGGGAAACGAAAAGGCTTATATTCTTTATTCTTAACTATGTTTTGTTTATCTTTATAATAGTGCGCTTAGGCCTGTTGAGCAGCGATCTAAAATGGCCGCCATGAGCTAGAGTACGCAGGCGCGAGAGGAGTTATGAAAGAAAGAAAGGCCGTGAACAAGAGAGATCATGTGATCGTTCCAAAGCCTAGGATGGAAGCGTGGTCAAGGCTGAGATGACCTTAGCATATAAACATGTGCCAAAGAAAGACAGCAAAAAGCGTGAGAAGTCACAGTAACTATGTGAATGGACAAAGAACTGTTAAACTTAAAAGTATCAGAAAATGATACAGTTTGAAATGAAGGAGCGGATGGGTAATGTCATGAACCCGTGAGAAACGACAGAAGTTTGAACTTTCCACAAAGAACTGGTTGAAACAAGGATATTCATAATGAAATGTATACTGACCCGAATGGACCAATTAGAGAGAATCTCGCCATAAAGATGTAACATTTTCACTTAGTAAGCTAGAATTAGGGTATAAGAAGACCTACTCTTAGGGAGGGGGGAAGGTGTGTTGCGTTTTGATGCGGTTGATGCGGGATGCTGCTGCTGCTATTCCCTTTTTGGTTTTACTGCTGATATTTTATATTTTTGATAGTGCATGAGACGCTGCTATTGGAGAACCTTTTACTCCTAATAGATTTTTCCATTTTAAACTATTAGACTTTTATTCTTAAAATACTAAAGGGGAAAGGAACGAGAAGGCCTGTTTTCCAGGACAGATAGATAGATCTTTCGGGAGTTCTTGCTGTGACGAACTTTATTTTTCCATCTAATAGGTATGCATTGCAATTTCAATTTATTCTTATAATGATGCTAAATGTAATAACCTGAATAATAAATCTGAACTTATTCACGCTTCTAAAATTTATATAAACTTTATTATCTTTAAAACCAATGAGTCAGTGATTCTTTAGCTCAATGATAAATGTAAATGTTTAAAGGTTTATTGTGATTGAGCTGGTCTTAATCACCATCAACTGATTCCTACTAGTTGGTCCATCGACCAATGAGCGGAATACCTTAGAGCTTGAGAAGTATTATGTCATTTTTATAAAAAGGTATCCCGTCTCCTTCCAGCGAATCGTTTAACTGTTTTTCTCCTAGGTAAGTGACGGATGAGATCCAGGGAATATATGAGAGAGTGAATGTATATGCGGTGTTATGGGCCCCACCGTCATATGGATATAATTGTGTTTGAGAGGGATATTTGTACCTGGATGTCCAAAAGCATCTAGGAGAAGAAATTTTATTGTTAGCGCTGGATCAGATTTCTTGGTAGCAGAGGATGGTTACTATAGATTAGTTTGGTGATTATTGATTATTGATTATTTCATGTCTAACACTTTATGTTGAGTCGCGTTATGTTATATGTAAGTCAAAGTTTTAACGCTTCCGGGAAGTAGGAAGTGGAACACGTGTGGCAAGAGAAGTCACATGGAATAGTGCATTGTCTGAGTTCATATTGGTGATAACACAGGTTGTGTTATGATAGGGACATTTTCCGTATAAAAGGTGTATGAGTGAAATAGCAACCGGTTTTCTTGTGAAACTCTGGCCTTAATTCTCAGGAGCAGTGTAGTCTCCACATGTGTTTTATCCCCAGAGAAACGGGTTTACTCCTTGCTTGAAAGAAGGGTAAGGTAGAGGGAAGTGCTACACTTATCGAACAAAACTGTATTCTTGCGAGCTAGAATAAACTGTCACTTTTGTTTAGCGAAATCAGACAATGGAAATGTGTTTTTAATGTCGTAACTAACAAAGAACTGTTGAAAAATAAATTGCCGATAAATTTTGTAAAAGAGGGGTCAGGAGCAGAACTGACGTAGACAAAAGCCGCGCTGGGATTGGAGAGTGCGCTGTTATACAGAAACCGACCTGATTGGAGCGTTGGTGTGAGTCGCGCTAGGATTGGTCAGATAGATCAGTAACGTAGAAGCTTAGGATTGGAGCGTTGGTGTGAGTCGCGCTGGGATTGGTCCGAAAAACGCATAGAGAACAGTGTTGAATTGCGGTCTTTTGAGAAGGGAAAGAAATTGTGAATCATGGCTTATTATGAGTATGGTAGAGAGAAAACGTCGTGGATGTCAAAAGTTAAGAACTTTTTTAAGAAAGACAAAAAGGTAGTGACTAGAGAGGGACAAGTAATTCCTCCGCCGAAGTCACCAGCTTCGCACATGATGTTGAAGTACGGATATCATACCTGCATATGGTTAGAAAATTGGACTAAATATACTAAGAATGATGGAGTATTGGCTTTTCCTGAGAATGGTTCATTTAGTGTAGCTGTACTTCGGAATTTGAGAGAAAAGATGGCGATGCTTGAACCTAAACCTAGACCGACACAATTTGAAGCTTTAAGTGAATGGGAAGGTGAGATGTATGAACGAGAGAGATTCAGAGGATTAAAGAATCATGAGTTTGTGCCCGGAAGGTTATGGGGAGTTAATCATGAGGACAGAATAAAGCGTTGGAGATATGCTAATATGACAGGAGGTTTGTTTCCAGCTTTTACAGTTGAGGAAGAAGCAAAGAGAAAGTGTACGGAGAAAAAGAAACATGTGGATACTGAGAAGTATGGGTATGGTGGTAGTGAAACGGAAGATGAACTGCTGGAAGATATTTTAAACAGAAATCCACCTCCATACCAACAGAATTCTGCGGTGGTGACACCTAATGCACCGCTAATGGAAACTGGGAGGAATAAAAATCCCGAACGAGGATATGAGATAAATAGGTCACAAGATCAATTGAAAACGCCACAAAATGAGAAGATAGAAAGTGACAATACAACTGAATTGGCAAAAACCACAAGAGAATTAACTGAAAAGATAAGAGAATTAACAATGAATATGGAAGCTGTAACTGTACCAGTAACGATAGGTCCAGTAATACCAGTTTTTGAGAATCAGAAAATTGATGAGCATTCTTTAGTCATTCCTATGAATTCACATTTGCAAAGAAGGAAAGAAGGGATGGAATTAGACAATGAAGGTGCAAGAAACTTGGTTAGTACATTTAGACCAAGCCCACCTACTAATTTGACGATAAATGAAAATGAGTTCAGGAGAATACCTATGGTAACTGAATCTGCATCAGAGACACCAGAAAGGAGTAAAAATTGGATAGAATTAAATAGTACGCCTGTAGGTCCAACTCCAGATGAATTAAATGAATGGATGAAAACTCTAAAAACGAAAGAGACAGAATCAAAACCATTAGATGTAATTAGGTTAAAAATAGACATGGAAGAATTGATCTTAGGGACAATTGGCAGAGAAAAACTGAAATCTTATCAGGATGACGAGATTATGTTCTTGTGTAAGAGCATTACATGGAGAGCTAGAAATTTACATGACAAATTAGAAGAAACAGCAAATGAACTAGGAGTAGAATTTGTAAAAGTGAGAACGTTGCAGAAACCATATAGAGTAGATTTTTGCGAGAAAGATATAGAGAATTTGAACACATCAGGATGATTAACCCAAATAAAAGAATTAATTGTTTTACTGAGGAAATGGGGTGATGTGGATAGATGGAGAAGCAGATGGACTAAAAGGAATGAGAAAGTGACAGACAAAGCGTCTTTGGCTTTTGCGGTGACAGACAAGGAATCAATTGTAAGAGAATACCCGATGAGAGAAACTCCAGGAGGTAGTTATGTGCATGTCCCATGGTCTAGACAGGATATACTGTCATTTACAAATGACTTCCCAAAGTTGAGAGAGAAGCCAGTAGAATGGTACAGACAAGTGGAGAGGTTTGTAAAAGTTTCAAAGGTATTGTGGATAGATTTGGATGGATTGTTTGACATAGTAGTACCAGCTGATTTGTGGACAGAATGTAAGATTACTATTGATTGGCCAACTGTAGAATATCCAAGAGATGCTAAAACAGGAGCGCCAGGACCAGAAGTGATGAGGAAATATGATCAAGTAATTACCTTTTTGAAGAATAAGATTCCGCCCAAAGAAACGGATTGGGTAAAAATAGACAGAACCACAAAGGAAAGTAAAGAATCAGTACATGCATATTACGAGAGGCTACTGTTAGTTTTTAAACAGTTTAGTGGCTATGAGACACTAAATGAGAAGGATATGAGTCATTTTGTATATAGATTTGTTTATGGGTTAAAACCGGAGATAAGTGAGATGATTAAACAGCATATGATTTGTTGGCAGAATAGCACAGTTGATGAAGTTTTGAGGTATGCTAAATATTGAGTGATGACATTGAGAGTAGACAGCGTAAATTGAAGGAGAAAGCAATGTGGGCACAAGTGAAAGTTGCAGAGAAGCAAGAAGCTCAATTGAGTAATTCAGTTAACGAAGCAGGACAAACTAGATTTAAACCAAATATAGGTAAAGGAAAAGGTCAAATGAGCATAGAAGAAGCAAAGAAAAAGTGGCCATGCCACAACTGCGGAAAGTTAGGGCATTGGAGAAACGAGTGTAAATTTCCTCCAAAACCTAATACGGAAAATCAATCATTAAATCCACAGGTGCAGAGTGAGGTAGTTACCCAACAAAGTCAGGTGCCACAACCACCACTTCCCAAGAGTGTTAATCAACAGAAATACAGTGCAGAAACAGGATTCTACGGAGGAGAGCAGGTAACACAATTGCCGCGCGCAGCTGCCATAACTCAGTACTGGTTACGACAGGATGGTGATGAGTCGGATGAAAGTTTATGACGGTGCCTAGGAGAGGAGGAAGAGTGCGTGCTTGGCGCAACTCTAGAGGTAGATCAAGCAGGTCCATTTGTGGATGGAGAAGTGAATGGTGCAAATGTAACATTCCTTGTGGACACTGGAGCTACCCGTTCTACTGTCAGGTCAGTGGAAATTCCAAACCTTCCTCTCTCAGGTGAACATATCCAAGTAGTGGGTGTATCGAATCAGCAAATTAAAGCGCCTCTTACTAAATTAGTGGAGGTAAAGATTGGTCCATTTAGTGAAATGCACCGATTTGTGGTGTTTGATTGCAGTCCTGTGAACCTATTAGGACGCGATCTACTTTGCAAGATGAACTGCACCATCTATTGTACTCCAGATGGAATTGCATTTCAGACCCCAGACGAAGATGTATTGTATAAAATGACAATGGTAAATTTAGAACCAGAAGTGAATGATTTGTTTCCCGTATTTGATGTAGAGAAAATCCCAGTTGAACTGAAAGAAACAGTGAAACAGGAAGTGTGGGATTTTACGGGAGAAGATATAGGGTTAATGAAAGAAGTAGACCCTGTTAAAATCTCTGTTAAAGAAGGAACGAGTTACCCAAATACGCCACAGTATAAATTGACACCAGAAATAATTGAAGGAATAACACCAGTAATAAATAAAATGATTGAGCAAGGAATTCTGAGAGAAATAATGAGCAGTCCATGTAATTCACCGATAATGGGACTGAAAAAGCCGAATGGAACATATAGAATTGTACAGGATTTGAGAAAGGTAAACAAAATTGTTGTGCCTTGCTGCCCCATAGTACCAAACCCTGCTGTGATTTTATATCAGATTCCACGCGAAGCAGAATGGTACACAGTTATTGATTTGTGCCATGCATTTTTCTCTATTCCATTACATCCAGATAGCCAGCCATTATTTGCGTTCAGGTTCGGAGAGCGTATTTTGGCATGGTGCCGAATTCCTCAGGGGTATACAGAAAGCCCCTCGATTTTTAATCAGATTTTAAAGAAATCATTGGAAGATTTGAAAATGCCAGAGAAGTCAGTAATGGTTCAGTATATTGATGACCTACTGGTGGCATCAAAAACGAAGGAAGCATGTGTCAATGATACAATTGCTTTACTGAATCATTTAGCAAATAGAGGACATAAGGTGTCCCCATCAAAATTGCAGTTTTGTCAACAAGAGGTCCAGTATCTAGGACATAAGATTGAGAAAGGAGTGCGAAAGGTAACGACAGAAAGAATAAAAATAATCCAAGGAATGAGAGCTCCAATGACACAAAGAGAGGTAAGAATGTTCCTAGGAATGGTTGGATATTGTCGACAATGGATAAGTGGATTTTCATTAATTGCAAAACCATTACAGAGATTGACAAAGAAGGATGTTAAAGATCCTTTTGAAATGAATGATGAGGAGATGAAAGCATTCAGAGAACTGAAAAAGAAACTGTGTGAAGCTCCGGCATTGGGAATGCCTGACTATGAAAAAGATTTTGAGTTGTATTGCAGTGAAAGAGATGGGTGTGCATTTTCAGTACTGGTGCAGAGACACAGAAACATGAAAAGACCCATTGCATATTTTTCAGCTGTTTTAGATCCAGTAGCGAAAGCGTTGCCCGGATGTTTGAAAGCAGTTGCTGCCACTTGTGTAAGTCTGGAGCAGAGTGAAGGCATAGTGATGGGATATCCACTGAGAGTATATGTCCCACATTCTGTAGAAATTCTTTAGACAAGAACCAAAACCCAATACATGACACATAGTCGGCTGACTAGGTATGAAAAAGTAATTTTGAGTGCAGATAATGTGACCATTGATAGATGCATGAATGTGAATCCTTCGACATCATTGCCAGATGAAGAGAGTGTGATTGAAATGGATGAAGTGGATCATGATTGTCTGAATGTACTCGAGTATTGTACAAAACTGAGACCTGACATAAGGGATGAGCCTTTAAAGGAATCAGATTATATTCTGTTCGTGGATGGCTCATGTTTGAGAACGAATGATGGAGTTCTAAGTGCAGCTTATGCCGTTTGCACAGTAGCTGCTGAGATGGAAGCATCTTGTTTGAAAGGGATACGTTCTGCACAAGTAGCGGAGTTGGTAGCTCTAATTCAAGCATGCAAGTTGGGAAAGAATGTTCGAATAACAGTTGTCACGGATAGCCAATATGGCTTTGGAGTGGTGCACGACTTTGGGCAGATCTAGTCTCAGAGAGGTTTCTTGACGTCTGCAGGAACGCCGATACGAAATGGTGAGTTTGTGAAAAAGTTGCTTGAGGCGATACAGCTGCCTAAACAGATTGCGGTAGTGAAGTGCAATACACATAAAAATGGGGAAGACTACATAACTGTCGGCAATAAGTTTGCTGATGAAATTGCACAGTACTGTGCTAAGAATGTGGTCTCATTGAACCGCAACCAAGAACGAGAGCATATTTCATGTCCTTTGCTTTTTACTAACCCTGTTGAAACATGGGATGAAGTGAGACAATTACAGGAAGCAGCAGATGATGAGGAAAAAGATAACTGGATAAAAGCAGGATGTAGGAAACATGAGAAAAATTATGTTTGGGTTTACAGGGATGAAAGACCAGTTATGCCTGATAGCATGATTTCTGACATGGCACGGATGTACCATGGACAAGCTCATATTGGGAGAGACTCAATGATCAGACTTTTTAGACAAACATGGTATAATCCAAAATTCAGAGCTATAGCTGAGAGTCTTTGTCAAAGATGCCTTATTTGTCAACAGCTAAATCCAGGAAGAAAGACAGTAGTGAGTCTAGGAACAATAGGACGAGAGGGAGGTCCTTTCACAAGAATGCAAATGGATTTTATAGAAATGCCTCCGAGCAATAGACTAAGGTATGTCCTTGTAGTCGTCTGTTTGTTTTCCCGTTGGGTGGAAGCATACCCGACTAGAAGGAATGACGGAATAACGGTAGCAAAGCTTATGCTGCGAGAATTCATTCCAAGGTATGGTTTTCCAGTAACGATTGAAACAGATAGAGGAAAACATTTTCAAAACGAATTGATTCAACTGATTTGTGAAGCACTTAGTATTAAACAGAAACTGCACTGTGCATACAGACCAGAGGCTTCTGGAATAGTAGAGCAGGTGAATGGAACAATTAAGAACAGGCTAGGTAAAATGTGTCAAGCCACAGGACTCAAATGGCCAGATGCCTTGCCATTAGTCTTAATGACAATCAGAAGTATACCGGAAAGAAAGACAGGACTCAGTCCCCACAAGATAATTATGGGACGAGCAATGAGACAAGCACATGTACCTGTCAACAAACTACTGACTATAACTGATGATCTGGTGCTGGATTATTGCAAAGGATTGGCTGATGTGGTACGTTCTGTGTTTCATCAGGTTGGACCGGATGCGACCACTCTTGAAAGAAAACCAGCCCACGATTTGAATCCAGGAGATTGGGTCCGCATAAAAGTCCACCGAAGAAGAAACTGTTTGGTTCCTCGCTGGGACCAACCACAACAAGTGATCTTGGTGACAACGACTGCAGTCAAATGTGCAGGAGTGAAAAACTGGGTACATGCCAGTCACACCATCAGAGTTTCAGAACCTGAAGATCGACATGTGAGTCGACATCTGGAAGTATTGGATACCAGTTCAGCATCGGATGCAGAGGAAGAGACGAACAGGGCTCCAGAACCTGAAGATCGACCTGTAAGTCGACATCTGGAAGACCCAACTACAAGTGCAACGACAGGAGGAGTGGAGGAAATAGCAGAAGTTCCAGAACCTGAAGATCGACATGTGAGTCGACATCTGGAAATATCAGACACCAGTTCAGCATCTGATACAGAGCATTCGGATTGTGAGGAAAATCTGAAAATAAATTGGAAATTTGATAGTATAAAAGAAGAAACTGCGCAAAAAGACAGTAACAGTGAGCAACCAAGTACAAGTTGTGGTGAAAATCCTTCAGAGATAATATTAATAGACGAAGAAGGGAGAGTTTCAAATAGAAAGTTAGAAGAATCGGAAGATCCCCGAGGAGTAATAGGGACAGATCGACGAACAAAAGAACAGGGAAATTTAGACGCAGATAGAGAGATTGACACAAATTCGGAAGAACCTCGAGGAGGGACAGAAGTAGGTGATTGAAAGAAAACACGAGAAGAACCACAAATAGATGAAAGAAATGAAATTATAAAATTTAAGATAAGAGACAATAAAGAAAGAACTGAAACAGAATCAGAAGAAAGTGGAGAAGAAAGAAACCAGAAACTAGAGTCGAGAAAGAGAACTTGGAGAACAGAAAGAGAGGAAAAAGAAAGTGAACCAAAAAGGCCAAGAAAAGGAGACAATTGGCCCAACGAAGTTAGAAAATTGAGATACAAAATCATAAGGCTAGATGGAAAAAGTGCAGAACAAGTAAATGAGGTAACAAGTCAAAAAGAACAAGAGAAACAAGGTGGAAAACACTTGCAGAAAACAAAAAGAGTAAAGAAAGCAAATCTGAAGTATAAATCGCCTGAATGGCTATACATTGCTTTGACTGACATCAAAGAAGAAGAGATCATTCACGAGAACCCAGAAGCAAGCTGCAACCTAAATGGGTGAAGGTGAAGTGCAACAAACTTGAAGAAATTTGAATGAATTTCTACCGGATTTTACAAAGACACTGGATTTGACAAAGAAAGAGTTCTGAAAAGAATTAAAAGAAAGTACCAAACGAAGACAAAGTGAAAGTGCAGGGTGGCTAAGAAGTCATTTCTGAGGTGTGGTGACACATTTTCCCTGTACATAATAAATTAGATTATAGAACAAAATGGAAGATACTAAAAATAGAAAGTGTAGATGTGAGTTCTTAAGCAGGTGGTGTAAAATGTGCTTCTTTTGTACAGGATTATTGATGACAGTATGGATTATTTTAGCGATCACCATTCCAATTAGTTTAGCTGTAGAAGAAACGTCTAATAACACAGTGAAAGAAAAGGGAGCTAACAGTCAAGAGACAGCTATATTAAAAAGTAATGCCGAGTTACATAAAGACAAATCAATAACAGATTTTTCAAAGAATGTTTTCACTAAATTATTATATGAGTATGTAGAAACAATGGATGTAAGAGATTGTTATGTTTGTATGCAATTGCCTGCGTCTGTTGCAGAAGGTGTGACCTATCATCACCTTCCTTTGACGTATGGAATAACATGTAGTGTTTTAGCAAGTTTATTTTATAAGACAGGAAGATTAGAATATTATTACACTAATATAGATAAGATTTTTGCAAAGATTCCTGTAGTTTCAGAACTAAACAAAGTGAAAGAAGCAAAAACATTTGGTGAATTTTTCATAGAAGATAAGTTTCTAACATTAGATGATATAGTCAAAAACAACCTTACCTGTGAGTTAAGAAATTAAGAAAAGGTATTTTTAGAAATGGTCGAGGATAGAAGAGTGAAATTTCAAAGAAAAGTGATAGAGGAGACAAAAACACCTCTTTGGGCGTTTGAGGAAGAAAATCATGACAAGAAAAAGACAAATGCAGCTATGACGCTGGATTGGCCCCAACAGGGAAGGTTGTGCATTAGAAGAAATAGAACGAGATATGACAATTATTTCGTGGGTTCCAGTGATTGCCATGACAATTATATAATTTTAGGTGGATGGGGATTCAAAGGGGGAAAAGATCCAATATTTCCTGGGATCTATTACATTTGTGGTAACAGAGCTTATTACAGGTTGCCGGACCATTGGTATGGATCATGTTACTTAGTCCTGGTCTTTCCAAAGATTTTTCATGTGGATAGAGCAGAAAAGGGAACACACGAAATGATGAAGACATCTACACGTAGAAAAAGGGAAAGTTTCTCAGAAATAGTAGGTGATATTTTTGGAGCATTGATACCAGCAGTGGGAATATCTTTGAATGCATTTAAAATTCGGAAATTATCCACAGTAGTAGATCGTTTATCTACAGATACTGCTGGAGGGTTCTTGATGGCAAATACCGAAATGGTTGCCATGAGAGCTATGGTGATGCAAAATCGACTTGCCCTTGACATTCTTTTGGCAAAAGAGGGTGGAGTCTGTGGAATGCTGAAAGTCCAACATTGTTGCACTTACATTCCAGATAAAAGTGAAAATATACAAAAGTATATAAAGAATATTACAAATTTGCACAAAGAACTTGTTCCACTGGAGGTTGAAAATGCGTTTGGAAAACTTGGTAAGAGTTTTTCCTCGGTAATAAATTGGTTTACTAGAATGAGTGGATTAATAGTAGGGAAAGTCATAATAGTAGCAACCATGATAATCATAATAGTTTTAGTACTAAAGCTAATAATTACATGTATAAAGAGAAGAAAAAGACAGAATAAAATAGAAAAAGAAAACAAGATAAACAAAGAAAGGGAGAGAGAAATGGGTGAAATAGAGTTAGAAGAAATAAAAGAAAACATGTATAAGAAAACAAAGAGACAAGTTGAAAGGGATACAGTTGTGTAAACTAACAAAAACAAACGGACAAAGAAATATGCTATCTGATAGAAATGTGTAACATGGGTTTTTGTGGTGATATTAAAAATAACCAAAGGGGGAGTTGATGGAGCAGGGTAAATGAAAAATGTTAACCTCCTAATATTTAAGTTAAATGACACACAAGTTCGTCTTAGTAAATAACCAACCATGTATATTACGTGTAAAGGGTTAAAGGTAACACGCTATTTATGTGCAAACTAATTTACTTACAATTGTCAACGTGGATAACATAAGTCTAATATTTGCGTACTAACTAGAATAATAAATGCATGATTCGTGCTTGGAAATAAACTGTGTAGTGGCAAAGAGAAGCGTTGGTAAGTAAGGGATGGCTTTATATGTCGCTTTTGCTAGGTAATACCTAATTAGGGTACGTAGAATGACGGGAGGGAAACGAAAAGGCTTATATTCTTTATTCTTAACTATGTTTTGTTTATCTTTATAATAGTGCGCTTAGGCCTGTTGAGCAGCGATCTAAAATGGCCGCCATGAGCTAGAGTACGCAGGCGCGAGAGGAGTTATGAAAGAAAGAAAGGCCGTGAACAAGAGAGATCATGTGATCGTTTCAAAGCCTAGGATGGAAGCGTGGTCAAGGCTGAGATGACCTTAGCATATAAACATGTGCCAAAGAAAGACAGCAAAAAGCGTGAGAAGTCACAGTAACTATGTGAATGGACAAAGAACTGTTCAACTTAAAAGTATCAGAAAATGATACAGTTTGAAATGAAGGAGCGGATGGGTAATGTCATGAACCCGTGAGAAACGACAGAAGTATGAACTTTCCACAAAGAACTGGTTGAAACAAGGATATTCATAATGAAATGTATACTGAACCGAATGGACCAATAAGAGAGAATCTCGCCATAAAGATGTAACATTTTCACTTAGTAAGCTAGAATTAGGGTATAAGAAGACCTACTCTTAGGGAGGGGGGAAGGTGTGTTGCGTTTTGATGCGGTTGATGCGGGATGCTGCTGCTGCTGTTCTCTTTTTGGTTTTACTGCTGATATTTTATATTTTTGATAGAGCATGAGACGCTGCTATTGGAGAACCTTTTAGCTTCTAATAGATTTTTCCATTTTAAACTATTAGACTTTTATTCTTAAAATACTAAAGGGGAAAGGAATGAGAAGGCCTGTTTTCCAGGACAGATAGATAGATCTTTCGGGAGTTCTTGCTGTGACGAACTTTATTTTTCCATCTAATAGGTATGCATTGCAATTTCAATTTATTCTTATAATGATGCTAAATGTAATAACCTGAATAATAAATCTGAACTTATTCATGCTTCTAAAATTTATATAAACTTTATTATCTTTAAACCAATGAGTCAGTGGTTCTTTAGCTCAATGATAAATGTAAATGTTTAAAGGTTTATTGTGATTGAGCTGGTCTTAATCACCATCAACTGATTCCTACTAGTTGGTCCATCGACCAATGAGCGGAAATACCTTAGAGCTTGAGAAGTATTATGTCATTTTTATAAAAAGGTATCCCGTCTCCTTCCAGCGAATCGTTTAACTGTTTTTCTCCTAGGTAAGGACGGATGAGATCCAGGGAATATATGAGAGAGTGAATGTATATGCGGTGTTATGGGCCCCACCGTCATATGGATATAATTGTGTTTGAGAGGGATATTTGTACCAGGACGTCCAAAAGCATCTAGGAGAAGAAATGTTATTGTTAGCGCTGGATCAATTACACCAAGCCACCAACAATGGGGCAGGTCTGGTCTAGGGTACAGACCAAAGCGAATGCAGTAGCCGTGGGGTGCACAGGTTGGAAGGGCGGCTTTTAAAGAATTGCAGACGCATTTTTGGTGAGATGAGGACAAAAAAAAAAAAAAATGGAGGTCTCAATTAATGCAGAATTATTGTCATGTCTGCTATTTGACGCAGATATTGAGATGTTGTCTGACCGTATCTTTCTAAGAACTGTGAAAGTGTCCGGTCATTCGGCTAATGACACAGATGTAACACCTGATGCAACATCAGTCTAGGATAAGTGTATACTTATCAGCATGTCAAGGTCAAATAAGAACAAGTACAGACTTAGCCAAACTAGTGCAATCTGAATTGACGTCCTCTCATCTAATATGTTCAATAGGAAACATCTATGACGCATACCTTGATGCACTTAATCTATTTCAGACATTCATAAACTTATGTCAGAAATTCCAATCTCTGATGAGATTTGGAATATAAGGATTGCCATTTGACCACTTGTCAGGAGAGGTCCTTTGCCCAGATTATTGCACGATATTCTGCCAGAAGACGGTCTCACCTACTGCCAGGTCACTTCGAAGATGCTACATCTCGCCTAGTGCTGATAAAGCCAAGTTCCATTGGAAGGCCGCTACCGCAAAGCGTGTTTGTCCTTTACAGGGAACACTGCCTTCATGCCTCTACTGGTAACGGCAACTCTTGCTGTCAACAAGGTATGCAAGTTGCTTTCCATGCTCTCACAGTGTAGGACATAGAAGGAGGCTTTAGGGTGTTAGGGTTAGATAATATTTTAACCATGCTTAAAATGTTCATTTTTATTCTCGTTGCTCACAACGTGCCTTCTTGCTGTTTTTATGATATCGTGTTTTGTTATTTTAGGTGTACTGAGAAACAGGTTAGTGCTGTCATAATAAATGCTTTATTTTAAAAGTGTCTATCCTTCTTAGTGCAGTGTGTGTGTGTGTGTGTGAAATTGTGAATAATGAAATAGGTTTGTTTCTGTTACCATGGTGCCCCTGATCCCTTTATAATGGTTGTTAATAATAACCCAAAAGCAATAACTCAACAGTGCATTGGGTAGTGTTCTGCAGGGCTACAATAACCTGTCTTTCACATTCAGTGCTGGTGCATTGAACCAAGTTCACTTGTGTCACCCGGTGGTGGGAAAGCAAACCTTGTAGAACTACGTCAAAGTCGTAGTTCATACTACAAGGTGGGTAAACTGAGAGTGAGAACTATGGTACATCTGCAGATTTTTGGAGGATACCTTGTTTTCACTAGTTTTTTCTTGTAAGTTGTCATGCTCTGTTTTAAAGGTTTGCTTCCTTTGTATCTTATAAAATCCACCATGTTAAGCTAGGCCCACATCTTGTGACCTAACACTGTTTTCATTGGCTAGCCACAAGTCTTTCCTTTATTGTCCTCTTTTCTATATCTGCTTATGTTTGCTGCTTACTTTTTAACCTGCTATACCAACATCCTCCATCAATCGTACACTGATAACTCATGCTTTTACTACCTCCTATCCAAACTTTCTACCCCAGCTTCTGCCTTGGAGAAAGAATAACTATGGGCATGTTGTCACTGGCGACATTATACATTATAAATGCAGACCACTTACTGTCTGGACTTCAACTAATCCAAAATTATGCAGTCAGACTGGTTCTTAGCCTCAACATATGTGATCACATCACTCTGCTTTCAAGATCTTGTATTTGTTACCAGTCACAAGAAGAATACCTTTCAAAGCTCTTTACATTGCCCACATGTAATCCATTGCACAGCACCAATTTGTTTCCCATCCACATCCAAACTATACACCAAAGAAGCAACCTTAGATTTAGACTGGCACCTCCACTCAGGGGGCAGCTCCTCCAATAAGGCGGAGGAGCGTCGCCCCACTAATTGAAATGCCCCCCCCCATGCCCCAGTGATGAAAAATTAAATGGTAATACAGTTAATATATTACAATTTTATTTTTCAATAACCCCGTCCCGAGCCGAGTGGGGCAGCTGCTGACTGGCAGCAGCAGAAACAAGTCATGGGCAAGGCACTTATGTTTAAAGTGTGCATGTCTCTTTGGCCAGCTGTCTTGCGACGGCCAGCCAGACATGCACACTTTAAACCTCTTAACCCAGCTGTCTTGGACAACTGGATTGAGACTGAACAAAGACCTCCAGTGCTCTTTGGGGCGCTGAGAGAGTCTGCTCCATCCAATCCTGGCGCTGCACTCATTCTGCATGAGAGCAGTGCCGTGATTGGTTAGGGGAGTTGCCTGGGGCCTAAGCTGGAGGAGGGAAGGACACCGGAAGGGAGCGTAGACATGCTGCAAGTTAAGTTTTCTTTCTTTTTTTAATGTTTTGATAATGTTTTTAATGTATTTAATTGCCGACCTGCATTACATTACCGTTTTAAAATTACGATAATGTAATGTATGTCGGCAATTTTGTTGATATAATGTGCCCTCATGCCCTGGCACCCACCTCCCATTTGCCCACCCTACCAAATTCCATAGGAGGCAGCCGCCACTGCCTCTACTAACCATTCCTCCTTACAGAAAAAAAGATGTGTAGGCGGAAGATCCTTCTCAATGTGCACCTTCAAATTATGGAACACACCGCGAAAAAATAAATAAAAGATGATCAGCGACCACTTGTACATGACTCAATACCTGAACAACGTGCAATTTTCTTGTCAAATGGATGAAAATGCATCAAGATAGTTCACCAATGTCGTTGTGGGCTGAATCCACAGTGCCCTTGCAATGATCAGAAATCTGCTAAAGGGCAGCCATATATATACAATTTTAGTATATAGTTCTTAAGTACCTGTAAGCACAGTTGCGTCTTTTTCACACTATCTACAGCACCCACGCAAATGCACTGCGACACATCTACCCTGTCTCCAAACCTTAATCATAACAACCAATCTTTTTACCCACCCAGTCCAAACTATAACACTCTTCCAATCATACACCCGAAGGGCACTTAGGATGTTGATAAAAATTGAGCACACTGTAACCATGTCTGTGCTAAAAAAGAGCTATATTTAAATATGCATACAAAGTGTTCCTAATTCAGCAATCAAAAAAGTATTTTCAGTCTTGCAAGGGGTATTGTAGGGTGGGAGAGTGCTGTGTCTATGCCTCCATTAGAACCAATCAATAGCCTAGTTGCAGGAGGCTTAGAAATGGCTTGCAATAACAGCTAGCATCCCCTAAAAAAGAGGGTGGCCTGACAGATGGACAGGGCAAGGCTTGATTGTCATTATATGTGATATCATTGTGTGATTTGTCAGGTAGATAACAGGTGTACCTGGAGACTGCTTAGTGATATAATGTTCAGGTGGGCCTTGTAGTATATAGAGGGAGGGAGTCTGTTGATGGACAGTCTTGAGTAAGGCTGTCGATTGGGGTGTTTTCTCTCAATGCTGCAACTGAATGGCTTCGACAGGGCTGCGACAAGCTCAGTGAGTAATCTTAGAGCTAGACAGATGGTTCTGTATTTGTCATCCTGAATCACTGGAGGATGTTCCTTGAAGTCACCTGATGAACCAGAGTGATGTGAGTCCATATGGCAGAACAGGGCCAGAGCCGGACTGGGAACGCAAACCGGCCCTGGCAATTGAGTCGGGCCGGCCGCGGGGGATAGGGGTGGGGAGAGTGGTGGCTGCGTGTGTAAAACACTGCAGCTGCTTTTGTTACAGGGGGCCGATATTGCAAAACCGGCCCCCAGTAACAAAAACGGCCCCACCCTGGTGGCCCACTGGCGAAACGCCCGGGGCCCGCTAGGGCATTGGATGCCAGCAGGGAACAGTAAGTGGGCAACATGAGGAGATCACGACATAGGGCCACCAACCTTGTTGGTGTCTTGGGGCACTTGGACAGTCTTTTTCTAGAAAGTTGATATCACATTAGAGGCCAAAGCAATCTAGGTTAGCATAATGATGGTCCAGGATAAGAAGCCCTGGTGGCAAACATCTTTAGTCGACAAAAAATTGAATATTCTTGTGTTGACAAACAGGACTCTCAGGGGAATATTCACAAGGACTTATCGCCGAGTTATCGCCACCTTAACGCATCAAAAGTGGAGATAGATTTAACGCCCCATTCACAAGCGGGTGCAAACTGCAGACAACGCAAGTATTCCCGCGATAACTGCCGCAAAATTTACCTCCACGGGTGACACCACCAACTAACCCTAATGAGATGCAGAGTAGGCGTTCCCGTGCAAAAACACACAAAAACACCTCTACACCACATTCACAACGAACTGCCAGATCCGCGATGCGAACCAAAAACAGGCGATAAGCCGCGGTAGCAGCAGGGATTTAACACCTGCCTACTGCTGGTGTTAAGCAGGACGACTACCTGCAGTATGAAAGGGAGCCCAGCCCAGAGCCACATCTGAAGACCCACAGATGCCATGGAGCCAATGATCATGCAGCTCGGAGACCAATGAGGGCCACAACACCCACCGCCACCACTCCCAGGCCCCCCCCTCAGACCCACCCTGGGACAAACACATACCTTGCACGACACAAGAGCCACAAAAAGTGCATGATGTCGCACAATGACAACAAGAAACACATGTGTGGGCACAAGAACGAGAAACAGTCACTCATCATTGAAGTAACAACCAAAAACTTTATTGAATACAACACAAAACACCAATGCGGAAGACTCCTGTCGGGTCCGTCCGGGACAATCATGATGTCACAGCCTGGAAAATAAAGCACAAAATCAGAACGTGTGTCATGCGCACATCAAAGGAGCGAGACACAGAGAAACAGAGAAGGAAAGAAAGGCAGAGAGAGAAAGAGAGAGAAGGAAAGGAAGGGAGAGGGAGATAGAAAGAGAAGGAAAGGAAGGGAGAGAGAGCGAGGGAGAAGGAAAGGAAGGGAGAGAGAGCGAGGGAGAAGGAAAGGAAGGGAGAGAGAGAGAGGGAGAAGGAAAGGAAGGGAGAGAGAGAGAGGGAGAAGGAAAGGAAGGGAGAGAGAGAGAGAGAGAGAGAAGGAGGGACACTGCCGCCCCCGCGCACCCATGCCCCACTGCTCACCTGCTGCCACCGGTGTGTCTCCAACCACGTGCCGGTATACACTGCAAGCCATCAGGTCTGCAATCTGTAATCAAGGCCAGAGTCAATCATGGCAGAGTCCATCTCACTGCACATGGCAACAACGCCTGTCCGTCCTGCGCACACATGCAGCCGCACCCTACCCCCTCCCGCCGGCCAGCGCTGGCTGTCCGCACTTGCGCACCCAGGCCCCACTGCTCACCTGCCGCCAACGGTGTGTCCACCAGTGGGCACACCACTTGCCCGTGCAAGCTCCAGGCCCAAGTCCCGCCACCATGGCATGCTCCACATCATGCGGACCCGCACCGCGGCCCAGCAGGTCCCACACATGACGCTGAGTCCTGAGGCATCAATGGCAGAGACCACATCAGTGCATACGTCATCATCGCAGGCCGCACACCCGCTCAGCAATTTCGGTGCCACCAACCCTGTGCAACCCCAGTCAGCGCCACGTGGTGGTAGGCCCGTGACGGCCGCAAGGCTTCGGGTGCCACTAACCCTGTGCAACCCCAGTCAGCGCCACGTGGTGGTAGGCCCGTGACGGCCGCAAGGCTTTGGGTGCCACTAACCCTGTGCAACCCCAGTCAGCGCCACGTGGTGGTAGGCTTGTGACGGCCGCAAGGCTTCGGGTGCTACTAACCCTGTGCGCAACAACTCATGGGCCCTTTATGATTGAGAATCGTGGAACGTCCGTCATCCAGTCACCACCGGCAGTGGGGAATGTGACGTTGTCGGTCCCTTATATTGGCGGGGTCACATGGCCTGTGACGCCTGTGCCGGATGGGTGTGGTGTGCGTGCAAACCTGCCCTCAGGGAGTGGCCGTGATATGCTGACAACTATACCAGCAACCTGCAGACCACTAGCGTGTAAACCTGCGACTTGTAGCTATGTGGCCCCCCCTCGGAGCATAAGCGGAGTGGTCTGGCATGGCGTACGCAGGACCAGCGCAGGGCTTGCAACAATGACTCGGGGCCTCTGGGCGTGGTTCAGTCCATGTCCGGACAAGGAAGTGACTAATGCGTGTGTCCCTGTTGTAGTGTCTACGGCACCCGGAACGCAATCGGCAATGTAGCACACTGTGACTGGAATCCCACTAGATGAGCATCATTGACATTAGGGGGAATCACTGACCCTACATTCATCCACACATTCATACATGAATGATGTAAGACATGACACAGCAGTGCGTTTCAGAATGTTTAATGCACATCCAGTGGAGTTTTGCAGCTGGAGCAGTACAGGGCCATGCCAACCCCACTTCACAATATGGGCCCGTGGAAGGCCAGCCAGAGTCCATCGGGGAATGACAAGTACAGCGGAAGAGGAAGGGTACAGTCTGCAGTGTGGTCGCCGTGTCATTGGTCACCAAACAGGATATGGCAGTCCATGTCGCGGTCCAAGGTGAGTGCAGCAGAGTGTACCGGGGGTCAGTGGAAGGTCATGGGGCCATGTGCGGCACCAAGCAGCAACAGGCCTGGTGGCGGACATGAATGCTAGTGCCTCCTTCTGAACTCAAGCCCATCCACGTCCTCGGATGTGTGCTCTGCCCCACCTGTGGGTGGTGCAGTTCCGGCTGCGGCACTGTGTGCCACTGACACATCAGGGGCCGGAGGTGGATTGTCGGCCGCACTGTGTGGCAGTGACACATCAGGTGCCGGAGTGGAAATGCCTGCCGCACTGTGAGGCACTGACACACCAGGGGGCGGAGATGTGGATGGTGTAGGGGCAGCAGCATTCATCTGCGCCACGCCTTGTGGCAGCAATGCCATGATGAGGACATGCAGGGCATGGTAGATCCCAGCTACATTTCGCTGATGTGCAGCGGTGGCTGCCATCCTTTCCGCCTCCATCCGCACCATGTCCTCCATGAGCCTCCGCATGTGTGCCATCTTACGGCTGAGATCGCTGGAGTCACTCTGAGCGGACAGGTGTTCTTGTCTCCGAGTCATGACTCCAGCGATGTCAGCCAGGGCTCGTTGGAGACCATGGAGCGGCGTGTGGGTGTCCGTTAGGGACTGGAGGTGGTCCCTGATGGGACTCAGACACCCATGGATGGCGTCAAGTTTGATAGCCATGAGGTCGAACCCCACCCGCAGCTGCTCAGCCATCTCCTTCTGGACCTCCAACACACGGCGTTGGGAGGCCATGTGTTGTTCGTGGGGGTCTTGGGAGACAGCCGGGGTTGTGGGTGCCTCCTGCTGAGTGGTTTGTGGAGTGGGTGGGGTCTCCTCGATGCAGCTGGGCTGCCCTGGTCCTGGAGGTGATTGGCGGATGAGTTCAATGATGTCTTGGAGGGCTTGGGTGTCAATGCTGGTGGTGTCCTCCTCGTCATCAGTGAAGAGTGGCTGGGACTGCTCTGCAGGTGGTGTTGACGGTGCCCCTGCAATGTGAAGGGGAGATGCTGTGTTACAATGTGTCCACATGTATGTGGCCGCATGGTACATGTTCACATTCAGACAGCATGGCAATGTACATTGTGACAGTCTGTAGATCAGGGCCATGATCCAGAGTCATTGTGGGTGTGCACTGTGCTCTGCTTGATTGTGCATGTGTGCCATTGTGGCCATCTCCCCCCGTCCCCCCAGTACCTGGTGGTTACTCACCCTGTTGCCGCTGTGTTGTGTCATGTCGAGCAGTGTCCGGTGCCCCGACTCCTGCCACGGTCTCCACACTGATGACTGTCGACACCAGCTCCTCCATGTCATCCAGCTCCAGCTGTGGCGCTGGGCTCCCACCTCCAGTCTGCATTGCTGCCTTCTGGTTGCCTGCGAGTTTCTCCTTGGTTTTGCACTTGATGTCAATCCATCGCCTCTTGACCTCGTCCATTGACCTCTTGTGCTCTCCGATGGCATTCACCTTAATCCATTTTTGGTGCCCAATGACACATTGGAGGCGACGAACAGTTGTTGATGGTGTTCTATTACCTCCGTGACCAGGATCCTATTCTCCTGCGGACTGAACTTCGTCTTCCTCTTCTTCTTGTCCTTGCCCTTCCCTGTCACCGAGGTCCCAGGCTGGTCGTCCGGGGTGCTTGTGGGGTTCCACTCGTCCTCTGCGCCTGCTCCGGATGCCTCCATGGTGCTTCGGTGTTGTTCATTTTGTGTTTGTGTGTTTTTTCTACTTTTGTAGTGATTTTCCCGCCTGCCGTGTGTGTTTGGCAGGCCTGGCGCTGCTTATCGCTGATTTCCTCATCGCGAATGGGCTCATCGCATGTTTTTTGGTGTTGGGGTTTGTGTTTTTATCTCCGTCGCGGTGGTTGTATCGCGGACATTGGCCGCGTTTTCGGAAGACTATCGCATGGTACCGCCGTGTTGTGAATTCCAGGTTAACACAGGGTTATTTTTCCGCGATAGACTGCGATGTGTAAAGTTGCGTTAACATTTTCTGGAGATGTTTAGCGCACGTTCTTGTGAATATCCCCCTCAGTGTTTATCCATAATGCTGCACCAGAATCCCTTAAAGATATGGGAAGCAATGAGGGAAACATCTGAGAAATGGATGTGATACTGTTGGACTTAGACCTTTTGCAGGGTCATCCCTAAACTTATGCCTTCACCCTACTGTTTTCTGAACCCGTTTTTGTTGGCTTTTAAGAGTCTGCGCTTTTTACCACTGTTAACCAGTGCTAAAGTGCGTATGCTCTCTCTTTAAAACCTGGTAAAGTTCGCTTATACCCATTTGGCATATTTAAATTACTAGTAAGTACCTAATAAAGTTGCACTACCTGTGCCCAGGGCTTGTAGATGAAATGCTACCAGTGGACCTGCAGCACTGATTGTGCCACCCACTTAAGTACCCCTTTAAACACGTCTCAAACGTGCCTTTGCAGCCGGTGTGTGCAGTTTTAAACTGCCATTTCGACCTTGGAAAATAAAGTTTTTGCCAGGCCCAAACCTTCCTTTTTAATACATATAAGTCGCCCCTACGATAGGCCCTGGACAGCCAGAGGGCAAGGTACAGTGTATTTAAAAAGCTGGACATGTACTTATAAGTTTTACATGTCCTGGATGTGAAAAACTCTTAAATTCCTTTTTCACTACTGCAAGGTCTATCTCCTTGTTGCATTTAATAAGCTGTAACTTCTAATGGGGAGCAGGTAGACAAGTTGAGTTTGGTGTCTAAAGAATTGTAATTAAAAACCCTCTTTAATGGTGAAGTCCAATTTTTTAACATAATTCTGAAAATACCACTTTTAGAAAGTTGGCATTTTCTTGTCCTAACCATTTGGTGTCTGCAGCCTGGGTCACATGATTAGTTGTAGCTGGCAGTTGGTCTTTGTGTATTGCTCCCGGACAGTGAGACAACACAGGATTGGTCACTCTGAGTTAACAAGGGGGAGGAGCTGTCACCTACCACACTTACACATCACAAAAGCACTGCCTGAGCACTCTCACAAAAGGATTGTCACTAGTCTATTGTGTGCCCAGAGATACTGGGGCCAGGTCACTGAAGATGAGGATGCCTGACACCTGAGGGTGGTGGAAACCGCTAGAAACTTCTTCCACTTCAGATGAGGCACCTGGTATAAATATTGGACCTCAGACACAAACTCCTCAGTACACTTCTGGACCTGTGGATACTCTGCCAGAAAGAAGGGCTGCCACTCTGCTGGACTGCTGCTCTGAAGGGCAGCTGCCCTGCTATACTTATCTGCAGCCTGCTGCACTCTTGCCTGGGTGAGAAAGAATGGACCTGCATCTGTTGAACCCAGGACACCAGAGTGACTCCAAAGGCTAGTTGGCTTGCCTCCTGACTAGAGTCTCTGGGCCAGAAGGCTCCAACGCCGTTGAAACCAGCATCTGAACTGCTATTTGTAAGTCCTACTCTGCCCAGTGGTGCCACATCAGTCCTGGACCCTTGGAAGTGGGCCTGAAGGTGTTCTGCTAGCCCATCTGTAGAACCAGCTGAACCAGCACATCTCCTCCACTGTGCGGCGCAACCCCAAGCAGAACCAACACATCTCAAGGACTCCGCATTGACCCCGAAGCCAGTGTCAGAACTGCAGCTGTGCAAAGCTTCACTGACACAGTGAATCTTGCGTCAACGGCAGCCTCAACAATAATGCAGGTATTCGCATTGCAGCCTCTCAACTCTTCGGAAGCAAAGCATCACCCAGACTGCACGACGCATCCTCGACGCTGGACTTCGTATCACCTGCCCTCATTGATGGGATCCTCGGCGACGAGGTAGAACCTTGCATCGCAGCTCCTTGTATTGGTGCTTTGCCTCGGCTGCATGGGTCATCCTCTTTTTTTAATTTATCTATTTTTTACGGAGTTTTATATAGCGAGAACTTGACCCGCCATCGGGTATCAGAGCGCTTTACATAGCACCAGTTGCGTTACATGAGGACCCATTCATTTTTTTGTTAGGCACGGGGAGATTAAGTGATTTGCCCAGAATCACAGGATGTTCAGCATCATTGCCGAGACTCGAACCCGGTTCCCCAGATTCGAGGTCGACCGCCCTAGCCGTTAGGCCAACTCCTCTCCCTTGACGCGGGAGCTCACAACGCTCTGCGGCCAGAACTCAAGGTGCTCTTGGTTAGTGGGCCTAACTGGGTCCCGGTAGCTGGCCCATTCTCCATCACAGTTGGCCTGAATTTGTAACTTCCTCCTAGATCGGTGTGACCAGATATCCACAGTTGGCTATTTTCTCTGAAATCTTTAAAACTGTATATCTCTGGCTCTTCTGATTGGATTTTTGCCATTTTGGCCTTGTTTTATTTATTAAATTGTACTCTAGTTTTCTAAATTGGCGTGGAATGTTTCTGGTGTTGTGTTTTCACTTTCTTGCTTTCTGAAGTGCTACATAAATACTTCACACATTGCCTCTAAGTTAAGCTTGACTGCTCTGTGCCAAGCTACCTGAGGGTTAAGCACAGATTAATTTGGGGTTTGCTAGTGCTTCGCCCTGACAAGGATTGTGGTTGTTGCTTGAGTAGGGTTTCACCCCCCTCAGCCAGTTACCCTATTTATCACAGATACTATGAGCAGCCCCACGTGATAAAGTGCCAGGGTCCCACAGGTTTAACTGAGTCCCATTGTCTACAGCTTAGCACCTTCTGAGAGGGTATTATGGCCTCAGAGCGCCTGATGCCACTTATGTATGGTATTTAGTGTAGGAAAGTGTTGTTTTTGTATGGTCAACCCCCATTGTTTGCTCTAATGCTGATGTTAATGACTCTGAAAGTTCCCTGGAGCCAGCTGCCCAGGCCCCAGTGTCAGAACTCTCTCCGTAAAACCGATATATGTGAATTGGTAACCCAAATTGGCAAGGACTTTAACCCACTTATAAGCCCCTGGTAAATAGTACCAGTGGTACTCATGGCATGGGAGTTAAAGAAATCACCCAGGCCTGAAGCACTTTTTGTTCCACCCTGAGTTACCCAAGTAAACAGATGACAGCAGGCCTGCCATTGCAGACTGCAGGAACAGTGCAAACTGCTCAAAACCAACTTTGCCTGCATCATGTGTGGCAAGGTTAAACCACTATCTTTAATTTATGCCAATCACCCCTAAGGTAGGCCTCCTAAGCCCAGGAGGAAGGGTGCCGTATATTAAGGTTGAGGACATGTAAGTGCAAGCTTATATGTCCCTATAGTACCCTTTTCCATTAAAGACTACTATGAGTGATCAGCGGTCCATAGGATAACATGGGCTGGCACCTAGGCACCACAGAGGTTGCAAGCTCCTTTATGGTAATGCTGAAATATGATGTGTTTGGTATCAAACAATGTGTCTCATCACCCCTGACATGATTCACATGCCAGGGTTGATATGGCATGCACCCAGGAGGCTACCTTAGAGGTTGCCCACCTGATTGACTCAGCCTTTCCAGTGCTCTGGCTGGCAGTCTGCAGTTGCTACCGCCAAGACAGGGAACTGGTCCCCTGCTAAGAGGTGTGAACACTCCTGGGAATCAGAAACAAAGGCCTGAATGAGAAGGAGGTGACACCTCCCAGCATTACATGATGGCTAGTGAAGTGGCACATCAAGGCAGTGAGCTTCAAAGCATTCACCGCCTCTGATATGCATTCAGGCTGCCTCCCAAAGGAGCAATCAACCCTCCCCCTGATCTCAGGCACATTTGCACCCAGGCAGGCAGGAAAATTATGTAGTCAAGAAGTGTACACCCCAGAAGGCTAGCCACATCCCTATGATGGTCTACCTGGTCAGTATAGGTGAGGAAGGCTTCTGCCATTTTTAAAAGTGGTAGAATGGAGAGTTCTAGGTAGAATATGTGACTCATACCCCTGGTTGTGGTCACTTCAGTGACGAATTAGCCGCTGGAGCTAGTAGCCTTTTCCCACTTGCACCCACACCCCTAATAACCATAAATCTATGGTTCAAGGGGCACCCATGACACCAGAACCTCAGTTCTCATCTGACTTGTAACAAGGACAAAAGAAGAAACTTGTGTTTGCAACAACAGGATCTGCACAAGCCAAAGACCCACTACTCTGCACCTGTGACAACATTCCTGGAACTGCACGTCTGCGACTCGTCTCGGACCAAAAACCAGATCCCCAGACAGAAAGGCCCCCTTGTGAGCCAAAGGTAACTCCTGAATCCCTTGGACTAGTGGCAGTCTCCTGCAGTCTACAGGTAAAAACAACATACACTAACCAAAGATTCACTGGCCATCGGGCCCTCTGAGGGATCACCTAAGAGTAGATGGTCCAGTATATTGTGAGAAACGTAGTCCTGACCTCCAGAAAGTTTCAAGAGGTGACCGAGTTCCACCAGACATCAGGGTGTCGAAACAACTTCTTGTTGACCTTACAGCTGCCAAGGCTTGATGGTGGCCAGTCCGGCAACCACCACCTTTAATTGACGCTGCACCAAGGGGCAACTCTGCAACAACTTCATCCGATACCAGCAGTGGCTCCGTTGTCGACCTTTGCACCTGTTTCCTGACCAGCACCGTGTAAGCCCTAAAGCCAGCTCCCTGCGGCTCCCGCTGCAGCACCTCGGGAAGTCAGGACAACTCTGCCCCCGGGCTTCTCGAGCCAGGTAAAATCGAACTGACTGTCGTGGCTTGGTCCTGGGACCAGCATCACCCCCCTACCTTCCTTGAGTTCCACGCAACTTGACGTGCAAGTGACCGATTGTCACTAGTGCTTTTTACCATTGACCGCAATGCTAGAGCTCTGCTGTAGTGAATTGCTGTGATTTATTGTTCATTCTAAAATCCATAACTCTGATTATATGTATCTGATTTTGTTTGTTTTGGTGTCTTAATTAATATAAAAATATGCTTTATTTTAATAAATTGGTGTTGGATTTCTGTTGAGTCATGTCAATTACTTATCGTCCATGTTGGT
Source organism: Calotriton arnoldi (assembly GCA_963921515.1). Classification (NCBI taxonomy): domain Eukaryota; kingdom Metazoa; phylum Chordata; class Amphibia; order Caudata; family Salamandridae; genus Calotriton; species Calotriton arnoldi. The sequence continues at coordinate 2,638,829 of CAWUFW010000496.1, read as the reverse complement.
GCTCTGAAATGCTTAACACAAGTTCATCTAGTAAAGCCTGACTGTTCTTTTCCACACTACCAGGACGGAGCTAAGGATTTATTATTGTGAATCCAAGAACCCTCTTTGGTGTATCGTGAGAGTATTACTTAGTGAAGCCTAACCAGCATCACTACATAATACTCAACTTTCCTACATTTATGTATGTGTTTGGCCTGGAGGACCAACTGCTCCCAGTGTCTGTGTTTGCTCACATCCTCTGGATCCATCATTATCACGTCACACCAATGCTACCTCCTTGCCACCATCATCACTGCCAGTGCCAGTATGGGACCTCAAATCATCACTTACTGCAGGCCCCTCAGAGGGTGCGTGGTCCATTTTCCCCATAAATGGAGGACATTGCCCAGGAATTAGAGGATGAACAAGGGTTTGATGCCATCTCTGACAACAGGCCAGTAGATGACCTAGATGAAGAAGAAGAGGTAGAACCCAAGGACAAAGTAATCTCCCTCTATGATGATCTGTGATCCCCAAAGACAAACTATGGGAACATATGTGGTGCAGTGACCCCCCCGCTTCTTACACTTCCTGAGAGATTTTGTATCCATGAACAACCTGACCATCATCGTTGATCAGCCAATATCAGCAATGTTATACTGCAGGCCCTCGGCAGAGGCAGCACCACTGATCAATCAATCAATCAATACATTTGTATAGCGCACTACTCACCCGTGAGGGTCTCAAGGCGCTGGGGGGAGGGGTGCTGCTACTGCTCGAATAGCCAGGTCTTGAGTAGCTTCCTGAAGGTAAGCAGGTCCTGGGTCTGCCGTAGGAGGATGGGGAGGGTGTTCCAGGTTTTGGCGGTGAGGTGGGAGAACGATCTGACGCCGGTGGTCGCTCTTCGGATGCGGGGGAGGTCGGCGGAGCGGAGCTGGCGGTTCGGGGTGTAGAAGGTGAGTCGTCTGTTGAGGTATGTCGGTCCGATGTTGTGGAGTGCTTTGTGTGCGTGGGTGAGGAGCTTGAAGGTGATCCTCTTGTTGACGGGAAGCCAGTGCAGGTCTTTTAGGAGGGGTGTGATGTGGCTGCGGCGAGGGATGTCGAGGATCAAGCGTGCAGAGGCGTTCTGTATGCGTTGTAGTCGTTTCAGGAGTTTGGCCGAGGTTCCTGCGTAGAGGGCGTTACCGTAGTCCAGTCTGCTGCTGACGAGGGCCTGGGTGACCGTTCTTCTTGTTTCAGTGGGGATCCACCTGTAGATCTTGCGGAGCATGCGGAGGGTGTTGAAGCAGGAGGATGAGACGGCGTTGACTTGCTTGGTCATGGAGAGTGTTGAGTCGAGGATGAACCCTAGGTTGTGTGCGTGGTCGGTGGGTATTGGAGCTGCTCCCAGTGCGGTCGGCCACCAGGAGTCGTCCCACGCCGAGGGAGTGGAGCCGAGGATGAGGACCTCTGTCTTGTCTGAGTTCAGCTTCAGGCAGCTGATCTTCATCCACTCAGTGACGGCTTTCATTCCTTCGTGGAGGTTGGTTTTGGCGGTGAGGGGGTCCTTGGTGAGGGAGAGGATCAGCTGGGTGTCGTCGGCGTAGGTGATGATGTTGAGGTTGTGCAGTCGGGCGACGTGAGCGAGTGGTGCCATGTAGATGTTGAACAATGTCGGGCTGAGGGATGATCCTTGGGGTACGCCGCAGATGATCTCGGTGGCTTCGGATCGGAAAGGGGGAGGCGGACGCTCTGGGTTCTGCCGGAGAGGAAGGAGGTGGTACAGTCCAGTGCTTTGTCTCGGATCCCAGCGTTGTGGAGGCGTGTGTGTAGGGTGCGGTGGCAGACCGTGTCGAAGGCGGCTGACAGGTCCAGGAGGATGAGGGCCGCGGTTTCGCCGTTGTCCAGTAGGATCCTGATGTCATCAGTGGCAGCGATGAGGGCAGTTTCGGTGCTGTGGTTGCTGCGGAACCCGGACTGGGATGGATCCAGGATGCTGTTCTCCTCGAGGTGGCGGGTCAGTTGTCTGTTGACGGTCTTCTCGATGACCTTCGCTGGGAACGGGAGCAGGGAGATAGGTCGGAAGTTCTTGAGGTCCTTGGGATCCGCCTTGGGTTTTTTGAGTAAGGCGTTGATCTCGGCGTGCTTCCAGCTTTCCGGGAAGGTCGCGGTCTCGAAGGAGATGTTGATGGCCTTGCGGAGATGGGGTGCGATGGTGGAGCTGGCTTTGTTGAAGATGTTGTGTGGGCATGGGTCTGACGGAGAGCCGGAGTGGATGGTGCTCATGATTTTGATGGTGTTGTCATCGTTTATGTTGGTCCAGGTGAGCAGGGGATTGGTGAGGATGGCGTCCGTGCGGTCGGAAGTCTCGGTGACTGTCAGGGCGGTCAGGGTGTTGAAGCTGTCATGGATGTCTGCGATCTTTCGGTGGAAGAAGGTGGCGAGGGCGTCGCACAGGTCTTGCGAAGGTAGGATGTCGTTGGTGTTGGAGCTGGGGTTGGAGAGCTCCTTCACGATGTTGTAGAGCTCTTTGCTATCGTGTGCGTTGTTGTCTAGGCGGTCTTTGAAGGAGGCCCTTTTAGCGGATCTGATGAGGTGATGGTGTCTGCGGATGGCGTTCTTGTGGGCTGCGTGGCTCTCCGGTGTCTGTTCACGGTGCCATTTCTTCTCTAGTTTTCGGCAGGTTTGCTTGGATGCCTGGAGGTCCGTGGTGAACCAACTGGCTTTCTTGTTGGTGTGTTTGTTGGAGGGTTTCTTGAGCGGGGCGAGGGTGTTGGCGCAGTCGTCGATCCAGTGTCTAAGGTTGCGGGCGGCGGTGTCGGGGTCGGTGGGGTCGACGGGTGGGCTTCGGGTGAGGGTGGTGTTTAGCTGGTCTTCAGTGACTTTGCTCCAGCATCGGCGAGGGATCTGTTGAGTGCGGTGGTGCGTGGTGGGTTTCTGGAAGGTGAAGTGGATGCAGTGATGGTCGGTCCAGTGGAGTTCGGTGGTGTGGCTGAAGGAGACATGGGAGCTTGCGGAGAAGGTGGGGTCAAGCGTGTGGCCGGCAGAGTGGGTGGGTGTTGTGATGAGCTGTCTGAGTCCGAGGTTGGCGAGGTTGTCAATCAAGGTGGTGGAGTTGGTGTCGTTGTTGTTCTCAAGGTGGAAGTTCAGGTCCCCGAGGAGGATGTAGTCTGTGGAGGCGAGGGCGTGCGTACTGACGAAGTCGGCGATGGCGTCGCTGAACTGTGGCCATGGACCGGGGGGTCTGTAGATGAGGATTCCTCTGAGGGTGGTGTTGGGATCAGTGTGGATCTGGAAGTGCAGGTGTTCGGCGGTGCTGAGGGTGTCTTCGGTGCTGGTCGAGACTCTGAGGGTGTTCCTGTGGACGATGGTGATTCCTCCTCCTGTTCCATTGGTGCGTTCCCTGCGGGTGATCTTGTAGCCGTCAGGGATAGCTATGGCAATGTCGGGTGCCGAGGCGGGGTTCAACCAGGTCTCAGTCAGGAAGGCGACGTCTGGGGAGGTGGAGTCGAGTAGGTCCCAGTAGGTCCCAGAGTTCGATGGAGTGTTTCCTGGCGGAGCGGGTGTTGAGTAGAAAGCATCTGAGGTGGTTGCGTCCTTTCTCGGTGGGTGGTTTGGTGGCTCGGAGGCTGGTGAAGCTGCAGTTCCGGCAGGAAAAGGGTCCTTGGGTTTGCTTCGGGGCGGCCAGGAAGCAGGTTTGTGATTGTCCGGTGTTGAGTGCGTGGAGGGTGCTGGCATCGTAGTGGAGACGGGCGTCGTGGCATTCGTGGGAGGCGGGAGCGGGGCGGTGAATGGGCGAGCAGGGGGGCGGGGCCGCAGGGGACGCAGCGGCGGGAAAATGGTAGAGCGGGATACAGAAGGCAAAAAGGGGAGAAAAACAAAATAACAGTGCAAAGACAGAAATAAAGGCAAAAAACGACTAACACAATACAGGATCAGAGGCGCAATTACAATAAGGCTGACAGAAGAGAAAGGGGCAGAACGAGCGCAGAGAGCTTACGGCCTACCACTGGCCACCAGGGATGAGGCGCAGGTGGTAGCCTGCGGGTGGAGGCGGGCCTCGAACTTCCTACAGCGGCAGCAGCGGGCTAGAGGACACAGACACACAGGTGGTGCTGTGCGGCGTGGGGAGCGGCCTAACCTGTAAACAGGGTCAAGGGTCGCTCTCCTCACCGCGCAGCGGCCGCCATATAAGGGGAGGTGGGAGGGAGGAGCAGCTGGGAGGCGGGAGCGGGGCGGCGAATGGGTGAGCAGGGGGGTGGGGCCGCAGGGGACGCATCGGCGGGAAAATGGTAGAGCGGGATACAGAAGGCAAAAAGGGGAGAAAAACAAAATAACAGTGCAAAGAGAGAAATAAAGGCAAAAAACGACTAACACAATACAGGATCAGAGGTGCAATTACAATAAGGCTGACAGAAGAGAAAGGGGCAGAACGAGCGCAGAGAGCTTACGGCCTACCCCTGGCCACCAGGGATGAGGTGCAGGTGGTAGCCTGCGGGAGGAGGCGGGCCTCGAACTTCCTACAGCGGCAGCAGCGGGCTAGAGGACACAGACACACAGGTGGTGCTGTGCGGGGTGGGGAGCGGCCTAACCTGTAAACAGGGTCAAGGGTCGCTCTCCCTTGTGACGAGGAACGCGTACCAAGGAAAAAGATGCTGACAGAGCTAATCTGCACCAGCCTACCGAGAGAAGATAGGGTGCTGTGCCTATCTTGACTGATTCGGTAACTGAGAAGTACACGATGCTGTACAGGGACCTGCATTCCAAATTGGTCATCTGCCACTCAAGAAGGGCCCCACCTTTTAAGGCAGACCTCAGTCCCCAAATCTGTACCTCACCCTTTTCCATCTATCACAAGAGGACATTTTGAACTCTTGCTGCTCTTTAGAAAGCCTGTCACTGCTTCATCTACTGGTGAACCACCCAGGAACAGTTCAGAGTTTGACGGCAGGGAAGTGCATGGGCCAATGTTATTGGACAGTGAACCAAAACATATGGTGAGGGCCCCTGTCATGGCTAAGAGACCAATGTTTTGCTGCAGAGAGTGGTTGGAATGTGGGTACTCTTCTGCCAGGTATTATGAGTGGGAGATCTGGAAAGGAGAGAAAGAAATCTGAGGATTCTGACTCCCATATTAGTTAAGGTGGTTCCATGATTAGATCGGTTGCCCCAGGTTCCAATGGAGGCCTGTCTGTACTGAACCAATGTTGCTAGAAGATGGCTTTCTTGAGATATACCAACATCCCCAGGAGTTTTAGAAAGTCAAATTAGGATCAAAACCTGTCCGGTTGTAAAACCAGTCTAACAGATCATAGGAACAAACTATGTCAGACAAAGACTTCTTATTATTCCACAAATATTAGAAACAAATAACAAACAAAAAGAGATCTTTATTATTCCGAAGAAACTGTCTTCTGCTGACAAAATTACCCTAAGCCTGAATCCTACTCGGGAATCCTGTGATCAAATTAGTACCTTCTTTGTTGACAAAATTAAATTAAAAAATCAAAATTAAAGAAAGTATCAATATCAACACTATTAGCAACACAGAGGCTGAGCATGAAAGGAATTCTATCACTCTATTTTCTATTCAAGTAATTATCGAAGTACAGGTCCATGAATGATCTCATGACGAAGGTGAAGCCCGGCTCACCAAACGACCCTTCCCCACCACCGATTACACAACTTCTGGCCGCAGTGATAAGCAACCCCTGATGAAATCTTTATAATTCCTAAGGAACTGTCTTCTGCTGACAAAATTACACTAAGCCTGAATCCTACTCAGGAATCTTGTGACGAATGTAAAGTCCGGATCACCAAATGACCCTTCCCCTCCACCGATTACACAACTTCTGATGCGCATTCTAAATAAATCTCTTGCTTTAGTCTCAGTGGCAGACGTTTAAAAAAAATTGTAGTTCTGCCATTACAAAAAAGCAGGGAAATGACGCCACTTTGCTTAAAACCTATCACCTTAAAATTTAGAGGCTAACATTGCTTATTTCCTATCCAGCCAAGATTTTAGAAGCCCACTTCGCCTAAGAAGTTTGCGATTAACAACAGTACCCAAAGGTTCTTCATCCACTCCAGGCAGAATTCTGGCCTATGCATAGCACAGAACCTGTAATCCTACCAGCAGTAGATCATCTAAGATGGAATAATGACTCAGGGCTGGCCTCAACATTAGTCATATTAAATTTGTCAAATGCTTTTGATGCGGTCAACTACAAAATCTCGGCTGACCATGTGGAATAGGCCGGTTTCCAGGGATCTGCTTTGCGATGGATTAAATCCTTTCCGACCAAACATCCCCAGACAGTTCACCAGGCAAACTTTACCATTCACAGATTAAAGGTTATTCAAATGAGGCTGCTTGATTATTCTATCACCTTCCCAGATGGACGCACGTTACCTCATTATTGAAGGAATCCATTGGGTTCCCAAAAGGCAATGGATCCAAGGAGCTTGAATAAATTAGCTCCTCACTTCAATACCGAAAAGATAGAAAGGTACGTACCTCACGCACTGCGTGATCAACTAACTAAAATTTGATTGTCACTCAGAAATTTCCAAAGATTCACAGTCCAAGCCTCTACTTTATGGAACTCTTTGCCAGCTGATTTCTGTCAAGAGTCCATTTTTTAGACTCTTCCATAAATCCCTAAAAATGTAGTTATTGAAATAGGCTTATCCTCACTAGATATCCTCTTTTTTCGTGTCTCTGTGCCCCAGTTTGCAATTAACATAACATAGCATAACATAACCTGCTCACGGCCCAAGGACTAAGCTATTGCGAGAAAGCTGATAAAAGGATATGCTCTTTCAGGGGGTAGCAAAGGGTATATAAAGAGGAGTGCAAAAGAGTTCCAGTGATGAAGGGGCTAGTTGTGAGGAAGAATGAAAATTGAGCAGAACACGTGGTAGGAGGAGATGCAAGAGCAAGCTGAGAATCTAAGAGTACAGGATTGATTTGCATCTATGGAGAAGAGGAGAGGGCCATGGGTGGATACAGGGGAACCTCATAGTGTAGAGGGAGAGAATGAGAATTATGGCCTTCCCAAGACACAGCATATTATTAGTCAGTGAGTAAGCAACAGTATCAAGAAGGAAAAGAAGATACAATAGTTCTGTTGTCTCTTGTCGAAATTAGAAAATTGATGACAGAATGAGGAGCACTTTATGTCAAGTGATTAGTGCAAAACCCAGGGTGAAGCAGGGAAAGAAGGAAGATGGAATCTAAATAAGATGATATCTGTTTACAGATGGCACATATATTTAGACCGGAAAGAATAGTGGTGTGTTTGAGTGAATGGGATAAAATACCAAAGTGAAGTAGGTTAGGGTAAATAGCAGAAATAAGAAATGAGTAGATTGGGTCAGAGGGTGCGGCAATAGAACTAGATTAGGTAATGCAAATAAGTAAGTCAGAGTCACATATAGGATCAAATTAACTTAGAGAAGGGGACTAAGGACAGACAGCTCAAGGGCAGGGGAGCAGGAAGAAGAACATGAATCAATTTTAGAGAAAAAAAAGTTTCAAAGTAACAAGCAGGATCAACAGTGTGTGGTGAGAGCAACCTATTGAGATTATAGAAGCACCAGGGATGAAGGGAGAGAGAAGTCAAGTGTTGGAAATACTGCTGTTTGGCTTGGAGAAGAGAGACTCACAAGAAAAATGAAGGTGAGATTAAGCGGTGAGGCCACTGAATGAGACAGATTTAAGCACCTGTGCTCAGCCTTGTGGGGAGTGTTCCGGGCAAGTCAGACTGCAGGTGTAAGACATGGCTTAGGCGGTGTACAGGAGGGAGTGAGATAACCGAGAGGATGGAAGAGATCTAACATGGCCCAGCGAGAAGGAAAGAGGCAGGGTGAAGGTGCAAAGATAGTAGCAGATCAGAGAGGGGAATAAGTGATAGAACAGAAGAGTCATAATACGGGATATGGAGAAAGAGTAGGTTACAGTGTAGAAAAGAGAAAGGAGATTGAGACAGACTGAAGGTAAAGTAAGAAGGAAAGCAAAAAAAAGACTATGGCAGTCTGCTCCAGGGATTAGAGGGAGGGGGCTGGGGACAGAGTTTGAAGAAAACAAAATTAAGCCCATATGGAAGCCTGGAGTGTGAGAAGGAGGAGTAGAAAGCTGTGAGGTGGTATAATTCAACTATGGAGAGAAAAGGAGAAGATGCATGATTAGAGGGAGAATAAAGACTGGAGACCACAATGAATAAACAGGGAAAGGAAGAAGAACTAAGCGAAGATTCAAGGTCATCATTGAAAAAGCCATGAGGACTCATGCAGGATAGCTTCAGGAATACAAGAACGAGGAAAATTGAAGTTAGACAATGTAGAAAGAGCTAGAGGACCGGGAAGGAAATATGAGACCCATGACACCACCAGGGCTGGTTGTATAAGGAGTATGGGAATAGGAAGAGGAAATGAAGAGAGCCTAAAGATCAGCTGAAGATATATAGTGGCCTTTTAACTAATAGAAAGCAACCTATGCTATAGGCCCATGGTCTCTATATCAATATTCCTATGTATTTAACCCTTAAAGTTTTGAAATATTTTATTGTGAGATTTTTAAAAAATCAACTCTTCAGAGTTTCCGTCTTCATTGACAACGTTGTTTTATTGAATCTTCTAAAGAGTCCCCGGATGCACATTGGAGTAGCTCTAGACTTCTAGGAGCCTACAACTGCAGCAGGTGGGTGTTTTAGATCATGCGGGGTGTACCTGGGAAGGCAGGACCAATGTGCTGGGCGCAGAAGCGTTGCAGTGAGAGGTTTCATTCACAGGTACAACTTGGGAGTCTAGTGTCTAGAATCCTACACAAAAATGCCTCTATTTGTAGCCTTTCCCTAAGCATGTGCCCGACTATACATTCTAGCAAGGTCACCTTAAGGGGAACGCCTAGTCTGAACAGGGAGTTGAAAGCAGATCACTCCAGGTGGGTGTGATTTGTGATAATTGCTACATAGGACGTAACCTCTAGGAAGCTGCCTTCCGCACTAGTTGATGAACCAGTCCGACACTCTGTGAAGCAGGCTTACCCGCAAGCAAAGAACTGGTAGGAGCTGTGGCGGACACAATTAGCGGTCACATTAAGATTGCCATGTAAATCCCTTTGGGGCATTAACATGAGTTACTAGCCCTTTTGAGATTACAAGATCAGATGGAACACCACAGGTCATGACTTGGGTGAGACTCAAGATGAAAATGGAGAAAAACATGTGGGAGTTGGCATGGAAACACCCATGTTACTCGTCATTGATTTTTAACTAGGGTAATTACCCTCACCCCGATTTACCTGTGGTATCAATAGATTTGGGGTAGGAGGTGGGATTACTGAGAATTTTGAGAATATAGACACCCCCGCCCCTCCCAATGTGACTCCTGTCTTAAACCGCGTCTGTCTACTAAGGTCCCAGTAGACTATTAATCATCTCCTGGTCCATCCTCAGCCTCTCTTCGAGTCCAGCAGGTGCCCATCTAATGTGACCAGGGTCCATTTACAGCCAATTGTGCTACAGGACAGAAATCTGAGCCAGGCACTCACCCGGGCAGAGCTAGCCATGGAAGCGTGATAGAAACAGTGCTATCAGCATGCTCATGGTCACTCAGTCTGCATCTCCATATAATGCCTGCATATTGAACAACGGATGTGACATCACAGGGGAATGCGGCACCACGACTGGCAGCTCAAACAACAGACGCATGGCCAGACAAACACCTGGCTCCTAATCCCAACTACGATACAGTGACAAAAAGTGTGCAATCTCGAAAAAAATAACGAATTTTCATCCTTATGGTTTGGTTTCCTCAGGACGCACCTAGAGCCGCAGGAAAAATACACGTTTGCTTTGATTATGGTACGACCACATCCTTAAAGCAGCCTCACTGTTGCGCAAATGTTAAAAAGACAACAATACACAACTAGGGAACTTTTCTTTATAGGCTCCTTTGCTAATGAAATGCAGCTTGCATTTCTCTGTTCCTAACTGCAATCAATTAGCTATCACTACAGGAGCAGAGATACAGGTAAATCAGGATTGTTAACATCCATTGTTGTCCATTGTGACTCTTCCAGACAATGATTTTCTTTCAAACTAAAGTTGCATATGCTCAATCGGACTACCCTGAGTACCACTTATTGAAGGAGTAATCGGTTCGCGTTGAGTCCGGGTTTCAATGCTTCGGGGGCAAGGCCTGCCTAGCACCATATCTTGTATCTTGCTTCTTACCTTCAATGAGGATATGACTTTATTAGTTTAATAAGTTTAATAGGCGGCTCTCTTACCGTACTCCAAGACCTCAGGCACTTTTCTGTGTTGAGCAGGCGAGGGTGGTGCCAAGTTTAAACGAAGGGGGTGTGCCTGGCTCTTATTCATGGTTAGCATCCAAATGAGAGGCAGCACCCAGGCATAATTACACCTCACCCGTTTATAACCTCTGTCTTCATAGAGATAATAACAAACTGTGGGTGCTTAAGACAGACGTGGATTTGCTGCTCGGGTTCCAGTCGACAAAACCTCCTGCTTTGGTCTCTGCCTTGCACGAGATCCAGATTCTTCTTGGATTCTAGTCATGGCAACCGGTGGACCATCTGCCCAGGTCTATAAGGTAAGTAACCCTTTACATAGAACCTTTGATACAAGTCTCTTAGGAGATCAGAGGAATACAACCACTAGTACTTTTCAATGCCTGTTGCAGAGATGAGATCTTGGTAGGTCTGTGAATTTTACTTGCACCCAGTATGGAATGGTGAAGATCAGCTGGTCTGTGCAGCTAATTTAAATGACCTTTTTTCAATCCAAATTCTAAGATGAACTGAAAATTCAACTAATTTTGGTATTGTCTGTTATGGATGTTGCAAACTGTCCTTGTTGATCACAAAGTGTCCTTCCTTTAAGGAGAAATATTAATTCTTAAGAAGACAAGTAGTTCTGTATACAGAAACCATATCTCTAAAGGATTTCTGAGCTCTAGATTGAGGACGACCGTCAGTTAGATGTCGGGTCTTCTTCTTCTAAAGAGGAGGATTGCCTCATGCTAACTAAGACGACATGCTTGATAGTATTTCTGACTGATATCACCTCTTAGGATCTCTGATAGTGAATGGATTTCAGGAATCGAGGGTTCACGCTACAAAAGTCCTTTCATTCTCACATTCGGCTCAGGTCCTGATCGTCCTGGAGGTGTTACTTGCTAGTGAAGCTCAGTTGATGTATCCCGTGTAGAGGATGGAATATCCATCAAATAAGCTGATAGCAGAGGGGAAGTTGATAAAGTCTATGTATGAGTCTCAGTACTCAATACGAGTTGCAGTATTGTCGTGTGTACCTGTGTCGGAGCAGAAGTATATGATATTGTACACATTTGTATCCTCTCACCACCAGCATCCCAAAAGCTAAAGAACTCAGCTCTTCCCTTGAGGAGAGAAGGTGGTAGTGGGATTTCGTGAGGACTCAGATGTACAGATCACATGTGTGATTGTCGGGAAGGGGACTGTAGTTCCTCTTAGAATCTGGACCCCTAGGGGTTTCCAACCTTACTCTTTCAATGGCCCGCTGGTTATAAAATATGCACTCTTGTTGGAGATCTTGGCAGTCTCACTCAGTGTTTCGAATGCCAAGTAGAATGAGTTCTGTTGGAGTCTTGACAGAGATATCAATACAGGTTGATGCCAGAAGTGTTTGTCCTTACCAGATATTTCCAACCAAGAAGGGGTTTTCATTGCTACAGGAATAGAAAGTTCCAACGAGGAGTATTTCCTTCACCATGCCGACTAAATCAGTGCCCAGATAGTGGCACGGTGCTATTGTGCCCTCCTTCAGCTACACTAAGGCCCTCTTTACGAGTTGGCTGAGCTTTGCAGTGAACATACTGGAGGGTCAGAATTACATGTACCAGCAGGTATCTCCTCTGCACATTATGTTTTCCCTAAAATGGGGAATAACTGCGTACACCTGGGCTTACAAGGTGTTTTACCCCACAGCTTTTCACCATTTCAGTGAAAAAAAACGCATACAATTTCTGCTTGCCCTGAGCAGGTGGAAAGTGCATGCAGGCCTGCTGGTAGGGGTGGTAGGGTGGAGTGGGGGCGCACTAGCTGAAGGCACCCTTGTGCTGAGCTCAAACTGCTGCAGCAGGCGGGCGGGGTTCGACTAATATGGCTGCCCTCAGCCTCTGTCCTGCAGCAGTTCCCGCCTGAGTCTCCAGGCATGGAATTATCGGATCCGGAGTTTTTGGATCCATTAATTCCTGCCCTAACACTCTGGGTGAGATAACACAACTCGTAACCTCAAATATGTCTACAACTATGTGATATGTTCAACACTGTTTAGAATTATTGGACTCAGTGTAAAGCAGTCTAACCTTCCCCATTTGCCCTGTACTGAGGCTAAAGACCAATTTTAGGTTTGATATATGTGCGCTTCAAGATGGCAAGCTCCTAGGGGTAGATCTCTAATTACACAAAGACTTCATTTTATTCCACTTTCTACTTGTCTTTTTTAAGCTGTTCCATATTTCTGCAAGTCATTGTCTCTGTTATGACACACTCTTGTCAAAGGGACACTTCTATGAGGGTATACCGCTGTTGGCATCAATTGATTTGAGTAATCAAAACTGAAAACAGGTCTTTCTCTATGAAAGTGTGTACACCCGCACTACGCCGGCCCTAGAGTGTTTGCAGATGTAGATGAAAGCGCACAAGGATGTCCCTCTCATTTCTCCCTTCCCAGTGCAACAAGCAATGTCGACAGTGGCGCAGCCAGTGTGTGTCAGGGGCCCCAGGCTACTGCAAGAAAGGAAATGGGCCCCTAGCTGCTGTCTGAATTATAAAACACAGCAATATTCAGGGTTCAGTGGGCCCCTTATGCCTCTTGGCCTCGGTGCTACTGCACCTGCTGCACCAATGAAGCTACGCTTCTGAAAGCGCATATAAATATGCGTGAGTGCACACATATTCACGCAAACATGCGTACAAACACACACACATCAACAAGTTACTTGAGTAACATAATCGTCAAGTTGATGCCACGTGTTTCATAAAATTTAAGACTTGGGTTCATGTTACATTTTTTGGGTGCTCGGAGACAGTCTCCGCGCTGCTTGAGCGTTATAAAGAAGCAATAAATATTATGACACATAGAGATACGTAAAGTGCATTGAAATGTCATTTACCCATCGCATGTAGAGAGATGACTGACTTCAGAAACGATCAATAGTAAAACCATTTAAAACCAAACCGGAAGTGAGCTTCATTAGCATCTTTAAATCATGCATTTCTCACCCTGACAAAATAAAACTTGCTGTTTGCGTGTTTTTAAGGAGTTAGGGGCATATTTACGAAATTGCGACGCAGCGCAGCAGGTCACCTTGCTGCGCTGCACTGCACGAAAGGGAAAGGACAGGAATGCGCCCTATTTAAGTCAATACAGCGCATTCCGGCCTTTTCCCCCGTGATGGGGCTTCTTTGGCAGCCTAGCGCCAACGCGGGATTGTTTTTGTGCAAGAAGGGGCACCTTCCTTCACAAAAACAATCCTGAGACATATTCCTCTATCTATGTGTGCTGCAGAATGTAGCACATATAGAAAGAGGAAGTAACGAGGAGAAATAAAATATTTCTCCTCGTTACGCCTTTTCTGGTAAAGGTGTATCTTTCTGGCGCTTTTCCAGGTTTATCAGTTCTGGTAATTCTGGGATTGCGTCAAAAGCCTTGTTGGGAACACCCATGCAACGCCCATGGAACGCCTTCCCAGGACAGAGTAAGGCAACGCAGCGATTTGCACTGCTTTGCTTTTCTTCAGATTTATGGAGCCACTGAGGGCCCACGCAGAGTGGCCTTGCGTGGCTTCATATATCTCACTTTAGGTTTGCATTGCGCATGTGCCACATTGCGTGGTGCAAAGTCAAAGCAAACCGGTTCACAAATATGCCCTTTAATGTTTGGTATTAAATACCAAAATAAACCTCCGTGGCTGCCTCTAGTCAATATACTCACTCAATTTAACACCTTTACTTGTTCTTTAAGAAAGGAGCACACTGCCAACAGCGCGTTCAGGAAGGATTGAAGGGGGTTTCCTGGGGTTAAAGGGTTCTGTGCCCCTAGTTTTTGCCACCCAAAGCATATGTCATGTGTGACACGTTAAAGGACAAACTCTCTTTCAACATCTGTGTCAATGTAGGCTCTGAGAATCCCCTGATGAAGAGATTCACAGGGCTATTTAGCGCCTAGATGATCATGGTGGCTGTATATTCTGCACGGTGTTTTCAAGTAATGCTTTCCAAATGTTCTGCTCACTTTAAAGTTGACTTAGAAAAAGTTGGTTGCAGACATCCAATATACCGTGATCGTTTGCTGAAGTTGAGTTTATTTCAATCCCATGTCCCTGTTTGCTCTTAATTTTGACGCTGATTTTATCTTGCGCCGTGCACTCTGTTTAAATAACTTGTGATTTTATGTGCTTACTGTTAAAGTGAATTTGAACTGTACCGGGAGGTGGGGACTGACATTTTTCCAGGTTCTTACACCCGATAGCACATTGAGCAACGCCACTTCCGGCTTGACGTGCTCTAGTCTTCATGGTGATAAGCAGGGGCGCTGCACGGAGGCGGCCGGCGACGGCCATTCTGCCAAATTTACCGGGGGTGACAAACAGTGTATCCAGTATGAAAGCTCCACATTGCACAGCCTCGGGGCGACAAGGAATTGCACTGGTATTGTTGCTGATCTACGGGGGGACATTGCTTTTAAATGTGCATGTTGTAAATGGGATCTAACCCATGGTGATAAGATACCGACCGTGAAACCTGCTAATATAAATGGGGGCTGTGCTAAGGTCTGCTCCGGAGGCTTCTTTAAGGCTCTGTTACTTAACACACGTTCCCTACAGAGACATGAATCCCAGATCTTTGATCTATTGCAAGAACATCTTCCCAATTTGATGTTTCTTACGGAGACCTGGTTCACGCAATTTTCTAACCCCACCCTCGCAGCAATGATTACCCCCGGCTACAAGGTCCTCAGGTTGGACCGCCTGGTCGGCAAAGGAGGGGGGGGGCTAGCTATTATTTATAAAGAAATATATGTATGCAATCCTATATCCCTGATGAGCTGTTGGATGCAGAATGCCTTGGATTTCACTGCTCCCTATCTGCACAGCAATTTCTTGCAGGAGTCCTGATTTATAGGCCTCCGGGCCCTGCAGGCTCCTTTCTCAACTCCTTAAATGAAGTGATTGCTACCCAAGCCCTTAGATACAGCCACTTTATGGTTTTGGGTGATCTCAATATCCATATGGATATATCCACAGAACCAGAAGCCATTTACTTGACCGAATCTCTCTCAGCCCTCAATATTGCTCCTTTTGTCACTCATCCTACTCACAACAGGGGGTCACACCCTCGACCAGATCTTTGCTAACATAGAGCTTGAGGTAGATAAGCCTCTACCTTTGATGTTGTCTGACCACTATCTTATTAGCTTTAGGGTACCTAAGCTGGGAAAAGGTCATCAGGTACCGGTAATTACAAAAGAAAGCAGTGTCAGAGCTTTCCATCGAGTCGCATCCTCTACTCTCGGGGAGGCGCTAGAGGCTTCCACCCCCTCTTCTCGGGGGATCCTGAGAGTGATGCTCTTCTTTTAGACACTTGGGTGCGCTCCAGCGCTCATGAATTAGCTCCGCTTCAGACTTGCACCCCTAAGAAAATTAGATCTTCTGCTCCCTGGTTTAACGAGGCGCTCAGATCTAGTAAGAGCGTCTGCAAACGCTTAGAAAGGAAATGGAGGAAAAACTTTGACCCAGATGCAAAATGCGAGTACAAACGGGCACTGAAGTCTCACTACACTAAAGTTTATGAGGCAAAAAAGTATTATCTGACAATCAAAATTGAATCATCCAGTAATCAAAGCAAGGAGCTATTCAAAATCGTTAAAGCCTTCACCACCCCGTCTCCCGCTTTCTCTCAAATGGACGAACCAAATTGCAACGTTTTTTCACGGGAAAATTGTGACCATTCAAGAGTCCTTTACCAGGGGGTCCCCCCACGAACATGTTCATGAAGCTTTGCCAGATGCTACCCCGGAACTTACGCCTGGAGCTTCCCCTGGTCTCCTGCAGTTTCCCTGGCAGCAACCCTAAGTTTCCCTGGCTATGATTAAGTACCTTAAGTCCGGATCCCCTACGGACTCGTGCCCCGCAAAACTGTTAGCAAATGTGGCCACGGTAATAAATCCGGTGGTAAATAAAATTCTTAATTCCTCTCTAGCCACAGGCCATATGCCTCTTATATGGAAGCAGGCCAAAATCTCGCCACTGCTTAAGAAGCCTTCGGCTGACCCCAAAGTACCAGTGAATTACAGGCCCATCTCTCTGCTGCCAGCTTTTTCCAAGGTCCTGGAAAAATACGTGAACAAGGTTATTACGAACTATCCAGAAACAAATAACCTCCTACATATCAGCCAGTCTGGCTTCAGAGCCAACTACAGCACCGAGTCCGCATTATTAGAGGTCTCTGAACACATCAGAGAGAGCCTTGATGGGGGAGGGAAAGCCATCCTGATTCTATCAGATCTGTCAGCGGCTTTCGATACCGTCCCCCATATTAAGCTCTTGGACAGGATGCAGGCACTCGGTATTGGCGGCACGGTTTTGAATTGCCTCTCTTCTTTTTTGAAAGATAGAGGTCAGGAGGTATGGATACCCCCCTTTGTGGCGGCAATCCCCAGTCTTAATTTCGGGGTCCCATAGGGCTCCATTCTGAGCCCCACACTATTTAATTTGTATATGTCCCCTCTTGCATCTCTGGCGGAAGCATACGGTGCTAAAATTATCCCTTACGCCGAGGGCACGCAGCTCCTGTTCACATGTGCCAAGGGAAAGGACTTTGAGGGAGAAAAGATCAGAACCTGCCTCTCTAATGTGTTTGTGTGGTTTGGGACCAACCAATTGAAATGCAACCCGGAGAACTCAGAAATTATTTTGTTTGAGACCCCCCCGCCTCCGGATGATTGGAGACATTGGTGGCATGAAGATATGTCACCTCCGCTCTCTGCCCAACATACGGTAAAAAACCTGGGCATTATGATAGACGATTCTCTATCTATGAGAGCCTAAGTCCAATTTGTAGTGGGAACCTGCTTCGGCCTCTTGCGGATGCTGAGGAAATTTCTCCCACTTCTACCATTGAACTGTAGAAAGACCGTGGTCCAGGCATTGGTCACATCTAGATTAGATTATGCCAATGTTCTGTAACTGGGCCTGCCTGATTACCTGCTTAGGCGCCTGCAGGTGGCACAAAACGCAGCCGCCAGAGCAGTTCTTATGCTGAAACCGAGGACCCATATTTCCCCTCATCTCAAAGCTCTGCACTGGCTCCCTGTGGAAAATAGGATCAGGTTTAAGGCCATGGTGCTATTCTTCAGGGCCTTTCATGGGAGCGGCGCGCGCTACCTCAGCAGGAGAGTAGCCCAATATGCACCACCTAGAACCCTGAGATCCTCCTCCCGGAACCTAGCTTCTGTTCCCAGAATATTTCGCGCTCGATCAGGAGGCACCTCCTTCAGGTTCATGGGTGCACAGGCGTGGAACTCTCTCCCGATGTCATTAAGATCTGTGATGGACCTAGCCACGTTTAGGAAATCGCTTAAGACCTGGTTATTTCGTCAATAAATTGTCCTTCTTTTAGCAGCTTTTTACAGCATTAGCGACAGGGTGTCTGATTCTGTTGGGTGTTGGGAAGGCTGGTCTGAGCACCGGGACACTCCAGTTGAGTAGCTGTGCGCTATACAAGCGTCTTCATTCATTCTGGTCTTTCAAATGTTACACAAGACGGTGAGCAGACATGTACTTGTTGCCATCTCAATGTTTCCTCATAGCATTTGTGAGCTTCGGTGCTCTATAGTTAATAGTTTCATCAAAAATAGGGGGACTCGGAGCGCATTAAGGTCCAGTATACATCCTCCATAATAAACGTACAGACCAAGGGAGTGTGTAAAAGGAACTGCATACTCCCTTGGTCTGTCCTCTATAGTTAATAGCCATAGATGCAGGTCGTGTTAGCACCACACTGCTTTGTGTCATAAGTATTACTAGTGGTTCACCTCAGAGGGAGCTCTGTACTAAACCTTTTCTCTTTGATTCAAAAATAATTAGTGATGTTTAGCACTGTGAGTACATTTTTCATCTTCCTATTGTTCATCTGTAATATGAAGTGTATGCTGCTTTGAGCCATAATTACTTGTTCCATAGCAACATATCTCCAAAGAAACATTTATGCATAAGTATTTTAAATTATTTTGGAGCTAATGTACAAAGCCATTTTGTGTTAGCGAATCACATTTCACAAAATCACAGGGTCTGTGAGTGTAAAATGGCTTTTTATTTTGCAGTAAACCGATTTTACGAGTCAAAAAAAGCATTTCTGTCTCACAAAATTGCCTTACCAACTCATTCAGTCTCATAATTAGGAGGGGCCCGAAAGGTGAGTCCCCTCCCATTTGCAATTCGGAATGGTATGTAACAATGGCTTGCAACCGCAATTGTGGTCCCAAACTATTGAAAAGTTACAACCTCTCAAAGGAAGTGGTATTAGATTCACAAAGGGCACATTGCTCTTTTGGAATCGTGCCTGGCGGCCTCAGGGAGGAACAGGAAGTGGTCACGAGGACATTTGCCCGCTCCCCTTGATGTGCTGTCAAACAGGATTTTTTTAATGCAGACAGGTAGGTTGCTTTGCAAAATTAAAGACTGGTAGCAGAAATGTAGTGTGCAATTTGTGACCACGGTTTGCGACCAATCTTTTCATACATTTGGCCCTAAATGCACACACTTTTGTAGCGCAATCTAGCAGTTCGGTTGTGTTCATTGTTAAGGTTTTGCTTAAATACTAGATGGTTACTGTCATGGAAAAACGTTTAAAGTTCTGGCAATGCATCTACAAATCAGAACACTTTGCACCCTTAGAATTGCATTCTACTACTGTGAAGGGACTATGTTTCACTCAACTTTATGAGGTTCTATTGTAGATATGCACACTACCTACCACCCATAAATCTTGTGATGCAACAAGTATGCTTGGTTGACTCCAAGGTATGATTTCCAGATATGTGGAGGCTGCAGAGCAACAATAGGCCATGCATACATGCATTGCTTGCAAAACAAATGCAGAATTGCAGCTGCTAACTTGCCTTATTTTATTGTCAAACTAAGCCTGCCTGTCTGGTGCACATGCACGAAGCTCAGGACTTGTATAATGTCTCTCAATTATGCATTTGGGTTCTACTGGGAGAACAGTTTGTCAAGAAGCATACTGTATAAGGCTACTAACTGAATCAGTGTCATCATAGACACCATATCCCTGTCCTGTTTTTCCTTCTACAAATCACTGTACTAGAAACCTTTAGTTCAATTGTTTTAATCAATGTGAACTAGCAATACAACTCCCTAAATGCATCTGGTTGCTAAATTAATTTATGGGATTCGAACGTCCGACCTGTTGGCACACATTCATTTGGTAAAATCAGACACAAATTCCATCAGCTTTGTCATCCTTTTGGTGTTCCTCAAGTGTCATGAAGAGGTGCGTTTGTCACTGTGCTAGATAATTTCAACCACTCACCTGGGATAAACAAGGGATGCTGACAGCAGGGTGAGCCATGTTTCTAGAATGATGTCACTGAAATGCTATTTGTATTGACATAGGAATTAGTAACATACTTTCTGGGATTACGGTGTTGCACTTTGGTGATTAAACTTGTGTAGGGAAGCATTTTGCTAGTCTTCAGCCAAAGGCAACTTCTACTTCTACAGTAGGTTGTGGAGAAGCTCTATAGGCAAATATCTCAGTCAAAACATCTTAGACACTACTTTATTTATTCTGAACATGGCACAGGGTCAGCTTTGTATCATTTCTAGGCTAATCAAAAGCCCCTGGACCTTCTTACTGTACAGCTGCGTGGTGAGGTGGATAAACATACACAACACACATGCGCGCACACACACACACACATTCACCACATTCACTTAAAAAATAAAAGTTAAAATGAAATTATGGTTAGCGTTGCTTATAACACATTGACATGTTTTTAAAAAAAACTTAGAAATTCACTGAAAAACACACAGCTAAAGTGGATTTGGTTAAAACCGAAAGCTCCCTGAAATTCGCAAGGAATGGTTAGGCTCAAAATCCGTTACTCACACAACAAACATGTAAATCATAACTTTAACACCAGATGCAATGATCTTGACCTCAACCTTATGTGACAGGTGCAATTATATTTATTGTAAATAATCTTACAAATGAGACTTATTGTGCTCTGACCTAATCATGACTACAGAGGCGTTCTTGCCGCCTTTGAAATCCCCACCCCAATATCTTCATTGGTCATAAAGAAAAAGGGGGTCAGTAATAGTCAAACGCATAGTGTCTGATTTACAAAGAATTTGCTTTGAATGACTCAATTGCAATCAGGCTTAAGCCAGGAATACTGCAAGAGCGCGGCATTGGAACTCAAACCAAAATCCTTGCGAATCGGAACCACTGCATTTTTTTTTTTAGTAAATGGCCATAACCAGCTCAATTTTGATTGGCACACCCTTTCCGTAATATGTCCCCAGGGATTTATTTTACCACATGAAAAGCCAGATATTTGAACCGTTCCATTTTTTTCGAAGCACAAATCTCCCAAAAATGAGATTTTCCCATCAAAGTTTTAAAACGGTCCCTTTCTTTAGTCGAGGTCATTTTGCATATTATAAACATACTCATTTTCCTACCGATACAACAGAAGGCTGTAGAAAAAGCAAGGACCCTGTTAATCTAGCAGCATGTCCTTAAAAATCTTTCAACATTTAAATATCATATAAGCTCTCAGAAGAACTCAAGAGGAGCTTGGGTATGATGACATTTTTTACAAGCTTTTTGTTGAGCAGATATTTCGCATACTGCAGTGAACACAGCTCTCTCTCTCAGTGATTTTACGAGATACATTAATAATATTTAGCGACCAACACAGCCTCACAACACCTCTGAACCGTGACAGAGAAACTTTAGCGGGATTCCTGTAGGGCAGAATGACGAGGCAAGCGAGACACCCACGTGCCTCTTATAAGGATTCCAGAACATGGGGGAAGAATGACGACGCAAGCGAGACGTCACCCAAGTGCCTCCCATTGTGATTCCAGAACATGACTCTGCATGTTTATAAGCAGGAGCACTGGAGAGGAACTTCGGGGCGCGTGGCGCAGAGAACAGCGGAGCCGGCGTCACGTGCACTCTGGCCTCATGACCCAGATAACAACAGCGGAACCAGGAGTCACGTGCACACAGGCTTTTAAAGGATCACAAGATAATGAGTAAACGCCTATGCTCATAAACTGAGTTATTCAGGCATAACTTCCGGATAACACTTACAGTGTCCAATCGCGGCTTCTCACATTGTTGACACCTGACACACCTCATGCTAATTCATCCAAGCGGAAGTCTCAGATTCCTATCTTTTTTGTCACTAGGAGGTCACTGGGATGCAATGTTATTTGAACATAGTTACTAAGTTATCAGGAGCTGAAAAAATGTCCCTACTGATTTGAACTTAAGCCCACAGTTGGCTATTTCTACCAGGCCCTGAATGTGGTAAAGTTGGGGATGTGAAGACAGAGGCCTAAGAAGTGTCCCATGGGACCGAATGCAAGCAATGAGAGAGGGTCTCTTGTATACTGTTTGACCAGCAGAAGAGCAGCAAGTGGGTTGCAATGGTTGCCCTACAGCCCTGGGCCGCTGCACCTGCTGCTGTAATGATACCTACACCTAGGATTGCCACCTGGCTGGTTTTACCAGCATGATGACCAGTACTTAAATGTCCCTGCCAGTATAAAAATGAGAAGAATCACCTAAGGCTGGTATTTTTCCCCTTATTTGTACATATTTTAAACACTTAGGGGCCGATTCCGATCTCGGCCGGTAGGGCACCGAATCGGATTCAGCTTAACCGGATCTGATTCGGAGCCCTCTTTCCCGACCGATTCAGTACGTGCGTCCGGCCGAGCGAGTACGATGCGAGCGCGCACGCGAAATCGCCGACCGACTTGTTCGCGGGTCCGAAGCGCTCCGACCGACTCGCACGGACTCGACTTGCACTGCGCGATGGAGACGTTCCCCGGCCGGGCAAGTACGATGCGCGCCGCGAGCAGTCCGACCGACTCGCGCCGTCCGGCTCGAAAGAGCAGTCGGAGCCGCACTTTGGGGGTCCGTGTCGGACCCCTGTACGCGCGTAGCCGCGCGAGTCGCACACAGGGGGACCCATGGGTCCCCTCTACCTGTGCATGTACGCCGCGAGTCGCTCAAGCGTACCTGCTGTAGGGGCACCCTTGTTCGCCTCGCACCCATTGGGTCAATGGGAGCCCGCGCACGCGTTGTACGTCCGGCTCCCATTGACTCAATGGGAGTCCGACCGACTCGAGTCCGATTGCATGCGTGCGCATCGTACTCGTTCGGTCGGACTGCCAGAGTCCGATTCGGTCGGAAAT
Organism: Calotriton arnoldi; assembly: GCA_963921515.1. Classification (NCBI taxonomy): domain Eukaryota; kingdom Metazoa; phylum Chordata; class Amphibia; order Caudata; family Salamandridae; genus Calotriton; species Calotriton arnoldi. Next base: position 2,616,344 of record CAWUFW010000496.1, on the reverse strand, counting down.
CTCTCCGGGTCCGGCTCGGTCGGAGAGATTTCCGGCCTGAATCGGAATCGGCCCCTAAGTGTCTTATTACGAGTTAAGGTGTTGTTTATTGCACCTCATAAAAACAATACCCCGGGGGTATGTTATTTATTGAGTACAATAAATAACATCTATTACGAGTTTTCAGGGAATAACATGCAGATTTTGGTGTTTAACACACTAAAATCTGCATGGCACCGTAAATACCCTACACATTTTCCCTGTTAAATTTCAGCAGGTATGACCAAAATTTTAGGCAGATTTAACACATCTGATAATTATCGGATACGTTAGACACCCCCCAACTCATAATTCTAACCCATGCACACACCACACTGACCCACTCGTATTCAGGCCCAAAATGTAAGAAGAAAACACTTTAAAATATGTTCTACAGCTACCCTAATAACCCCATGCTGATATTTAAGGTAAACAAAGACAGAAGGGCCATGCTAAAAATGAATACAAAAGATTTCAAATAAAGAACAACTTTAAAATCATGCCCAGGCCTTTGCTGGATGTGAAAACATGATCAAATGGCCTGTATATTTCTCTGGAAATGGTGGCAACCCTACTTGCATACCTTACAAAGCCCAATGCCACAACTCTTCCTCATGCCTAAAATAGAAGATACATTTCCTAGGAAAATACAGAAATTCAAGGAACAAAGAAATGTTCACTGTAGAATTTCCAAAATTTAATAAACAAAAAACTCAAAGACAATCATTTTCTGGTGAAACTCCAAAAATCTGGAACAACACTCCTCCAGCACTCAGAACAACAATCAAATACACTGCCTTCAAGAAAAGAGTGAGATTTCTGCTTTGACCATCCATTTTTTACCTATATTTGTAAAGAGCTTGATTACTTTTACAGGTGTACTGGTGCTAGCAAAGCAGGCCAGCTATAGTCAATATCACATTTCTGTTACAAGAGGCATGTCTTCAGAAGTTTTCGGAAAGTGACGTGATTAAAGATAGAACGTGTAGAGCTGGAGAAAGGGAATGTCACTTCTTGATTGACAGGTACAAAAAGGCTCTGCGTCCCTGTTTGGATCTCCTGATTCTGGGAGGGGGAAGAGTGGAGCTTGTGAGCTCTGTGGATGTTCTGTAAATAGGTAGGACCAGTCCTGTACCCATACACAGCCTTGTAACACATTTGTAAGGCCTTAAAGATGACTCTCTTTGCCACCAGTAGGCAATGAAGCTTGGCAAGTCATCCAGAAATATCAACCCATGTGTGAGAGGGGCTTCAAAAGTCGAGCTGCAGAACGCTAAATGATCATTTAGCACTCTACAGAGCATTTTATTCATCAAGCTCTAAATTCTGACTCTCAGGTGGGGGGGCGAAGTGGGTTTCGCTGGCTCCCCATCCAGAAGAGAAGCCAGTTCAAGATCCTCATACGTGCCTACAAAGCCCTCCATGACCTAGGACATGCGTACATTGACCATTGACTGAGCTTCCACCAGCCCACTAGACACCTGCGCTCCTCTTCATTCACCCTTGCACACACCCCTGCATCCGTCGCAGCCGCAGCAGTGGCAGCTCCTTCTCCTACATCACGGCCAAGACCTGAACGACCTTTCTCTCAAGCTCCATACAGCCTCCTCGCTGGCAGAATTCAGAAAGAGACTCAAGACCTGGCTCTCCGACAGAGACATAGCACCCAGATACCCCTGGGGGTAAGAGTGCTGTGGTCTACAAATGCTGTTTGATTTATTGATTGATTGATTGATGGCATTTTAGTTAGATTAATGGGAGACCACAAATGGAGACCATTGCTGCTGTAAGATGTGAGTTAGAAATATATCTGCAATAGGATGCTTGTGTGCTCCCTGGCTAGCCTTCTATCCAGGTACTCCGATCTTCTCACTTGGGAGTATATTTAACAAATATTTACGCAACACAGCAAGCCACTTTGCTGCATGAAAGAAAAAAGGCAGGAATGTGCCGTATTTAACATTATTTGGTGCATTCCTGCTCTCTGCCTGTGATGGCGCACAAACCGCTGCCTAGCGCCAATGCAGGCACCTTTGCACCATGGTGCAAGGGTGCCTGCGTTGTAGGCAGGAATGTTTTTGTGCAGAAAGGTGCACCTTCTTCTACAAAAACAATCCTCAGAGCCATTTTCCTCTGTAGCACATTTAGAAGGTGGAAACAACGAGGAGAATTGAAGATATTTCTTCTTGTTGCGCCTCTGTTGTGGAGGTGTGCAAATCTGACGCATTCCCAGGTCTACCAGTGTTGGTAAATCTGGGACTGTGTCAGCATGCATGGGTGGATGCGTTGCAACACCCACGCTTCACCCATGGCATGCCTTCTTATAGCAGAATAACGTATGGTAGTGATTTGCGATGTCTTGCATTACTCTAGCTTTATCAAGCCATGCAGGGCTCCGCAAGGTGGCCTTGCGTGGTTTGGTAAATCTCATTTTATTTTATGCGTCACCCTGTGCCCCCTTGCGTGGTGCAGGGAGACACAAAACCTTTGATAAATTTGGCCTTCAGTCTGTAGTCTTGGTGTTGTTCCTCAATTGCCATCCTTACCTTGATCAGCCTGTCTTCCTGGCAGGATGCGTCAATACCTAGGTTTTCTTGGCTGATTTTGTTTTTGGCCTTTATGTCTCAAGACCCATGTTCTATTTTGCCAGTTTGGTTCACTTAAAGAATGCATCGATCTCTATGTCCCTCTATGCCCCTCCCCTACAGACATTAATTTTCCATTTTTGCATACTCTAGTCCCTTCTTCTCCAAGGGTATGACTCTATCCACATTCTCTTCTTGCACATCCTGTTTCCATGGGGTATGCCTTGAGCCGCATGTACTCCCTGGTAAGTCTATTTGTTTGGTAGTATCCTTTAGTCTCCTTGCTCTATCTGGGTAGTATGTTCTGGAAATGTGCCTCATTCCCCATTCTCTATCTGGTCCCTCAATTTTCCTGGTGGCATGTCTTTATCGCATTGCTTACACAGATTAGATGGTTTCCCTGGTGGTATACCTTGACCCGCTGTTCTTCATGGCCAATCTGTTTTCTTGTTTCATATTTTAACCTTTCCCTTCCCCCCTGACCAATTGGTCTCCCTGTTGGTGTGTCTTGCTCTACATGCTCTTCCTTATCATTTGGTTTTCTGGTAGTGTGCCTCAATTCCCATGTTCTCCCCCTGGTCAGTCTCCATGTCTAAAGCCCTCGTGCTCTGATTATCCAGATTGCTTTTGGCTGCTAAGCCTCAATTTCGATGCTCTCTCTGGTTAACCTGTTTATCTGGTGATCTGCTTCGGTCCCCCAAGCTCTCCCTAGCCATTCTGTTTCCTTATCAGAGTGCCTTGATTCACCTGCTCTCATTAATCAGTTTTCTAGTGGTCAGATCTAAACCATCACTTGTTTGTCCCGGCCAGTCTGTTTGCTGAATAATTTGCCTCACTTTCCATGCAGATCATGGAAAGACAGTTTCCTGGCAATATCTCTCAATTCCTAGACTCATCGTTTCCCTGGTCATAAGCTTCAAACCTCGTATTCTCCCAGGCCAACCTATTTTCTGGTAGTGTGTTTCAATTCTCCAGGTGTCTTGATCCCTGTGAATCCTCTGGCAAATTTCCTTGCCTTGTAGCCTACACTGTTCAAAGTGGAAAGCTTTGTTTCCCATAGGTTACTGTATCAGTACATTACTTAGAAAGTATGTATTTTTGAAGGACAATGTATTAAAGTGCAGAAAGTTTAAACTTAAAAGTAATAACATTATTTAGCATTAATTTGGTGATTGATTATATTTCTAATTGTAATGGATGGATCTCCTTTGCGCATCACATGCATTCTGAGTAGTTCTAGGTAAAGCAGTGGCCCCCTGCAGAATGTGATGAGGGGCTCGAAGTCTTCCATATCTCACAGATATTCATTGGTTTTGGGCTGAAATGGGACTCCCTTGAAGGGGCTGGGGCCCCTCTGCACTGCAAGTGAAGCTCCCTGTAATGGCGAGCTCCCAGATTTGAAATTTGAATCATTTGGACTTACATGTATATACCTGTTGTGCAGATTTAATGGCAACATGAATCAGCATTCAGCATTTCAATTGACCAATCAAAATATCGGTTACTCATAGCACTTCATTACAATATCTATTGCAATGCAAGTGAAAGGAAATTTGCAATTCTGTAATAGCATCTGGAATTCCAAACAAATGGCCTGCATTGCACTGGGCTCTATTGGACGTCAGTGTTATGATTCCCTATGTGGAACTTCATCTTTCCAAATTAATCATATTAAAAGAAAACTTTGGGGTATATTTACAAGTGAATGGCGAAGCGTGGCGTTGAGCAAAAATTGCTTACGCCACGCTCCGCCATTCTGAAAAAGCAGGGATATGCCGTATTTACAATGGTACTGCACATCTCTGTGTTTTCCCTAGTGCTGTCGCTAAACTCAGCTGCCTAGCACTAACGCAAGCACCCTTGCACCATAGTGCAAAGGTGCCTGCGTTGAGGGAATGATTGTTTATGTGCAGGAAGGTGTCCCTTCCTTCACATAAACAATCATTCATGGCGATTTGCTGTTTCTATGCGTGCTGCACAATGCAGCACACAAAGAAACAGCAAATAGGAGGAGAAATTAAACATTTCTCCTTGTTTTGCCATGTTAAGACCAAGCTTTCCCTGGTCTTAATTTTGGCGCTGTCCCTTATTTACTCCACCCTCGTAAATAGGGGGCACCGTCAAAATCAATGGGTGTCGCGGCTGAACGTCCACTGCAACAAACACCCATTGCCCTCCCCTTTCACACTAAGTGTAGCGTGAAAGGGGGCCTTATTTACAAGGCAGCATTAAGCCACGTTAAGTTAACGTTGCCTTGTAAGCAAGGCAAAGGATTATCGCCACAGGAACATCACAAAAAGTGACGTTCCTGTGGCGATAAGCCCTTGTATATGTGCCCCTTTGTTTTATCTTTACCCGGCACCTTGACTTACTATAACGTTTTGCAGCTTTACAACTTGTTACCTTCATGATACAGAGGGTTCTCTGCATTCTGTGCCTTTTTTCACTAGGCTGTCTTACGAGGATTGGGACTCGTGAACAACAGTTTGCACAGTGATCGGTGCAACATGTGCATAAATTCACCTAACTATTTTACAGGGATCAGAATACGTGACTTGTAGCTAAACACAGGCCCTTGCTGTAGATATCTTGCCAGTGAGCCTTCAGCAGATGCCCTAACCTATTTTGATGCAAAAATAACAGGTGATGGAAGGAATGCTTGAATTAATCTGAGTCACAGGCAATTGTTCTGGGCCACATTCCAGACCATTGTTTTTAACCCACTGTGCCGTTCTAAAAGCAGACTTGCCTTATGCAAATCAGTAATGGTCCTGCTCCATTAGGAACAGTCCAGCCCAAACTGCCAGCCAAGGTCCCCTCCAGATGGAAATACAAGCAAGGCCAGACTGGTTTTGGCCTACTTAGATCACATCAGTGAGATGTAGCTTATGTTGTATATCATAGTGAGCATGAGACCCAAATTTGGGTATATCCATCGCACTTAGGGCATCTACTGCCAAAACAACACGGTGATGGAAAGAATGCTTGAATTCTCACCCACTGTCAATCGCTCTGGGCCGCATTGCTTCTAACACATTTTTCAGCAACTGGACTTAGTCAGCTGCAGGTTATACACAGGCCTTTGAAGGAGGTACCTCAAAAGACTGAACTTATCTTACTGGGGTTGTTACCTGTTACTAGATTGTACTATGGACCCTTCAGCTATCAAAATATATCTTACCACAAGAATCGGAAAATGTGGGCATGCCGTTAGAGCACCAGCCTTTCCTTTCAAAGGCACCGGATTGTAGAGGCAAGCATTATCGAAGCTAATAATTCTTGGCTGTGAAACGTATTGGTTTTGTCATACTTTTCATTCTAGGTAGCAGCGAAGCATCTGCAACGGCCATCTTAAAATGGGATTTGTAAAAATATTACAAAATTAAAAGATGGCCACAGCAGAAGCCTGCACATTCACCGTGCCCATGTTTAAATGCATTTTGTAATGTTTTAACAAATCCCATTCCGAGATGGCCACCGTAGACCTGCGCTATCCACGGCAGTCATCTGTAAAAAAAATTTTTTTATTGTAACAAATACTGTTCAAAGATGACTACAGTGGATGTGGGAGCATTTGTGGTGTCCATCTTTGAATGGGATTTGGTAAAATAAAACAAAAGCCATTTGAAGATGTCTGCCGTGTGGGTGGCCATCTTAAAATGGTCAAACACCCTTTTTAAAATGTCTGCCTGCCGATAGCGCAGTTGTCGGTGAAAAATTAGCGAGGAGTCTGGGGGGCTATAGGGTACTAGGTGGGGAGTGAGATGTGGGGTAAAAGAGAGAAGAATGGTGGGGGCGGTGGAAGGAAAGGGGGAAGAAGGACCAGGGAGCGATGGAAAGAAGGCACGTCATAGGAAGGTCTGCCGTCAGTAGTGGAAGGATATATCATCCACTCACAAGACTGCAAGATTGAAATACTCCTAGGCAGGCAAACACAAGACTACGAAAGAAACCTGTTGAATCAAGAGCAAGGAAGTGAGACGAACAACAAAGCCATCCAATCATGAGCAAGGGGCTAACCCATTCACCACTCTAGTACATGTCATATATTGGAAAAAATGGGCCTCCAACAGAAATACCTCTATACGTCCACTTTATAAATCTGAGCATGTTGCAGCCCTTGTTTTAAACATCTTTGAACATTGGAATGGCCTTCTTCGCTACCTGAGACAAAATCCCATCATTTCAGATTTAGGAGCTGCTTCAAACACGTTTTATTTTAACCACCTATGCTTATGGCAGACTAGTTGCTGGTTACTCTCAAAGTATCGCCAAGACACTCTCATGGGTAGCAATTTGCACTTTATAAATGTTATTAACAATACATGACATGACAGACAGAGCTCTAGCTGAGATTTAAACTGGAGATATTTTCTAACAGGTTTGGGCTGGGGCAATGTCAGTCTTATGCCCCAGGACATCATACTGATGACAGACAGCAAGATGGAAGGCCTACTCAGGCATATTCACAGGTGATTGACCCTGCTCAATCCATATTTGCATTTCAGAATCTTTAATCTGTGAGGACATCAGATGCCTTCAGTTTTGTAGTGAACTTGGCTGATGCCTTTTGAGTAAGAGTCAGGTGAATGTCAGGCAGAGGTACAACCCTGGTGTGAAATCTTCTGTTTTCCCTAATGACCAGTTGGCCTCAAAATCACATTAGTTTCCCCATTTTATAGTTAGCCACCACAATGAAACTCTTTTTTACACAGGTTATAAGGATGCAATACTGAGTTTTCCTTCCTTGTTTCAAACTTATGATCAGACATAGACCTTCGCAGGAGGAACATTAACCAACTAACTATGTTATGGAGGAGTTGAATGTGCTGCATTGTCTTAATCTGCCCCTTCAGCCCTTGCTCATTGTCTTAAATTTAAACTGACCTGTGTTTCACCTCAGATCTTCTAAGGAGACTGCTAGGACAGGAATGCCTCCTGCATGGTGTACAGGCATGTACCGCTGCTCTGAGTGCATAACTGCATGCGAAACTACAATTCTGACTTTTATTTGCTCTGCAGTCATACCAAACTCACTCTACAGAGACCTAGGCATGAAGGTCTGTCTGTGGTAACACAAGATCCAGAATCTGTTCTGTGATCTGGAGGGGCACATATCATGATCTTCCTGGACTACATGATCGCAGTCCAACGCCGCCACACTTCATTCTTGGGCTTCAAGCACCAGCTGAGAGAAACTGGCTACAAATACTCTCTGTTGCTCCCTGCTAAAATGAAAATCATAGCTGACCAGCGCACATACTTCTTTACGGACCCAGCAGATACTTGGGTTTGGGCGTCCGCAGACAGTGCTTGGCCCTGATCGCACCATGGGGGACCAGGGGCTAGGGCGTTCCTCCCTCTGGCCAATCTGTTCCTAACGCTTCCTCACCGTATCAATCACAGTAGGAGAGGATAGCAGCTTTATCTGCTTTCCTTGGCACATAATTCTTGCTTGGAACTCCCCCTGCTGTGTTCCCATTGCCCACTGTCACTCTTATGCCTCATAATGCATGACAATTGATATACCTGGCCACATGTGGGACCTTACTGCCCAAACCTCCAACTCCCTCCAGGACTGCCATCTCTAGTCTTAATTAAACTGACTGCTCCCTGAGACCCTCTACCCAAGCAGAAACCGGTCAGCCCTCTTCATAGAGGGGCCCTGCCGGGACTCCCTGATGAACAATTACCTCCATTGCTCAACACCCCTTATGAGCCTGTAGTGATTCTCTCATTAGAATTGTTATTAGGTTGTAGTGAGTATTTTGTATGAGCGGCTGTTGATGTGCGGGCCTGGGGCGGGAAGTTGGGAAGTTTTGCATTGTCAGGTCTGGTCCCCATGCAGCCCTATATGATATGTACAAGTGTCGCGCTGTGATCTGCCAAGGATTGCTGTGCTTGTCGGTCTTCCCCTTAAACCTTGCTCCCTACCAAGAATTATGGTCCAGTTGACACTTATGACATGAATATTCGAGGCATGAACTCTGCCAAGATACAGCATGATATTCACGCAGAGGCACCCATCTTGCATTCATATGGGAGGCACACCTCGCTGGGAGCGAGGAATTCAAATTTCAAAAGCGTTGGAGGGGGCAGTGTTACTGCACTTACTACTTGGCTATGCCAGGTGGGTGCTCCTTTGGATTAGGGCCATGGACCCCCTTTAAATGCATAACTACAATAACTGACACTGAGACACGCTATGTTTTCATGGAGGGTACCCTAGACGGCAATGCAATCCTACTGGGCAGCGTGTATTCCCGCAACACAGGGCAATCTCAATTTCTCTTCGACCTTTTTCTGCTGCGCGCCCGATAGGCTCATCTTTACCTGGATCATAGGGGAAGAGATTTAATTGCATGCTAGATGTCCTCTTAGATCGGTCCTAATCTCCAATCCCAAGCACATCTACGATTGGCACCACTACCTATTTTTCGCAATGGCTGACACACTAGGCCCTTACTGACATTTGGAGGGTTCTCCTCCCTGACATGAGAAAGTTCTCCTCCTACTCACCACCACATGACCTCCATGTCCATATGGATCACTTCAGTTTATACAACTTGCCACACAACATGCGGAATACCGTGGAAAGACTATCTCAGGCCATAATCCATTGCTCTTACACCTCACAGCCCTCCACAGTAGAAGACCAACCCTTTCGGGAGACTATTCGCAAGTCCGTCACTTGCTTTTTGAGGTGTATGGCGGTACTGTGTCAACCCGTCTCATCAAGCAGGATGCCTTCAATACTGTCATACAAGGGCAATTCATTTGTTCCGTTGTCAGAGCTCAGGCCATGGTAGAGTGAGATTTGCGAGCCTTGGAGCGCACTCTCGATGGGCTAGAACAGGATGCACTATTGTACGCTAACGCTAACAGAGCACTCTTTGTCACCAAGGAAAAACATGCTGAGATAATTGATTCCCTGCGATGCCTAGGCTACAAAACACATCTTGCAAAAATACATGCAAAAGAGGATAAACCTGGCAGGCTCCTTTCCTGGCTGATTAAATATGATACTGCCTTCACCCCTATCACCACAATCCGACTTTCCCCATGCACTTTAGTGTATTTCCAGATGGCAATCCATAATGCTTTTTGCACCCATTACCGGGGCCGTCTAGAGCCCTGAGACCTCCCCTTCTCCATACCACATTACCGACTTCTTAAGTGAAGTAACCATGCCCACCTTGACAGCTGCCCAAATTGAGGCTCTCGAGAGCCCCATCATGGAGCAAAAAATTTGTAAAACGCCCGGCACAGGTGGCTTTCCCGTGGAAGACTATAAAACCTACATTGACCTGTTGGCATCCAAACTTGTTGACCTCTATAATACGGCATCAGAGGAGGTACAGCTCTTCCCTTCCATGTGGGAATCCCTCTTGGTTTCCCTTGGTGATGCTGGGTAGTGATCATAAGATCTTGAGCAAAATCCCGGCAACTTGCCTAATGGGTGCTGTTGGGACAAAAAAGTACTCCGCATGGTAACGGACGTGCATTGCTGCCCTGAGTGCCCCAGTTGTCTCACGGATTGCGGACTTGTTGGAACAGGAGGGGAGCCCGAAGTGCTACCCTTATGGTGAAAGGCTACTGCCTTTACCAGAAGTTAAGCAGCAGGAGCGCAGTGGTGGCAGCATACCGTGTAGTGATCAGTAGTAGTAAACAGGTCTTTGTTAATCTGTCACTGGAGTGAGGCCTACAGGTTCACTCATTCAAAGTTTCGCTGCTGTGTGCTTAACTCATCCCTTGGCCTACATTGGGTTGTTGTAAAGTGCTTTGCAGCGCATGAGTGATTTATCTGTGCTGGGTGTATGTGTGCCTGGGAAGGGTACACTACAGGGATAATGCAGTACTGGGCAGTAAATGCATGCTAAATGCATGTGTTGGATGTCTGTGTGCCTGTGAGTGGTGCAATATATGAAGGCTGTAGTGCTGTGCAGTGCGTGCATGATAAACGTATGTGCTGGGTGTATGTGTCCCTGTGAGCAGTACAGTATATGAGGGATTGCATTGTGCATTGTGTGTATATTAAATGCATGTAGTGTGTGTATGTGTGCCTGTGAATGGCACAGTACATGGCAGACTGTGGGTTCCATTTTGGTGGAGTAATCCCCCCAGACAGATTTGTGTATTGCTACATTCCTGGAAGCTGGGTGGGACACAATGGAATAGGGTGGCCAAAGCTTCCATTGAACACTTCAAAGGTTGCTCTTTGATTCAGAGAGAAATGACAAGGAAGGGGCCTGTGTGCATCTCAGTAAGGAGATGGGGCTGATAAGGGAATCATAAAGAGTAGGACTGAATCCTTGGGCTAACCTTTTGATACACATTTCACTGTGGCTGACATCCAGGTGTGAACTCTAGTCACTCATGTGGCCTGTGTTGTGGGGCTATCAGCTTTGAAGTCACCCCTGCTGTGACTGACTGCTCTAAAGAGGAAGAGAGGGCAGAGGAGTGGGCACCTCTAAAGGAAGCAGACCCCCAACATAAACTTGAAAGACTCAGACCCTAAATCACATTTTGGGTCTGGAAATCAACTTTAAGAAAGGGATCTTGAGACCCCAAAAATTGACAACTGTCAGGCAGCCAGTCGCGCTGTGCAAGGAGCAGAAGCTCTGCAAGACTTCTGCAAGACTTCTGCCTGTGACTAGGACTGGGGGCAGAGGCCTGTTAGTGTCTCTCTGCTGGGTGAAGCATCAGCACTCAGGGAACCCAAAACCGCCTGCCCTGGAGCCTGGAGCATCAGCGCCTGCCTGCTTGCCAAGACCAGTGTGCCCTGTGAGGAAGAGGAGAGTGTTGGAGGGGGCGAGGTCCAGTCGAGAATCCTGTAGAGTGGATTCCCTGTGCAAGATGTAAGGCACGGCTGCTGCACAGATCGGGTCGTTGCCCATGTGCATGACGAAGTGGGCAAAACTCGTTTGCCAGGGGAGGACCTCCATGAATTGAGCCGCGGATGTCGCTGTACTTATCAGGCCAGGGCCTGTGTGCCGTGAGGTGTCAGCGACCCCGTATCTTAGGAGGGGAAGCCTCAAAGTGAACTACCCTTATCGCTGTGCCGATCAGGCACACGCCTGTGTGTAGTGGGGATTTGGTGACCATGTATGCCAGGAGGGGCTGCCATGGATGGACTCGTGTGCGGGGTGGGCCGTAGCTCTGGTGCGGTGAAGAGGAGCTACTCTGTAGGCATCTGCTGTGCCAATCGAGTCGGTGCCTGTGTGTAGCAGAGGAATTGGTGACCCCGTATGCCAGAGGGGGTCACCGGAACTAGTAAGAAGTGCAACCTGACCGGGAGTGTCACTGGAGGCGGGAGACCATCATGGGATCTCCACGCACCTACATCGTGACGTGAGACCAGCATCAGGAACTTTGCATAACCTCACCTACATTCAGGGTCAAACTGAAAGACGTACCCTGCTAGGAGGAGCTGCAAGGAACCTCCGGTCGCTGTGGGAGCACAACTGCATGTGAGAAACTTGGGGATCACCGAGTGCAGCACACCTGGGCCCGCGTGCAGTGAACTGACCTGAACTAGCCGTTGTCGTTCCTGCACCCACAGATAGGGTGAGCTCAGGAACTCTGGAAGCTCCGATCCTGCAGATGCAGATAAGACTGAATTTGGGCCAGGTTGCCTTGTGGGGGAACTTGCTTGCTAGATAGCGCTTCGGCACAGGAACTCTTTTTACTTTACCATAGAATCAGAGTGGACTCTTGAGGCTGCTGGTGGGGCTTTCCCAAGATGTTGCCTAAAGTGAATGGAGAATAACCATGATCACTAGAGTGAGGAACTGCCTATGAAATAGTAGAGCCCGGACCTCAGGGGGACAGTGTAGTTGTGTGCAAATGTTGTGTTTACCTTTGTGTTGATAGGGGTGAAATAAAATACTTCCCTTTTTTCATAAAAGAGAGTATTTGGTTGGACAATAAGTTATTGTTGCTGCTGCATGTATTTTAAATTGTGATTCCATGTTCACCCCCTGTACGTCTCCCTCCCCCCCCCACCTGAGGGAGCTTTCGATTGCTCGGACTAGCTAAAACTGAAAGTTCTGAAGGAATACTTGGACCAGTTGCTCGGAATCCATAGTAGGCCAGACCCTGGGACATCAGGAGTACTAGGTCTTAACCCCCACAGATGGACCCAGTAGCTCCTGCTTGCCCCATGGCCCTCTGAAAGGGGTTGTTAAATGTGCTATGCCCACACTGCTCCATTCTGACAAGAACAGATTTATATCAAGAAGGTCCACATCCCTCAATATACGCTGATTACACATGCTTCTAGACGAAGCATTTTCAAAATGACCACATTTCGCTTGCCTAGTGCTAGACTTAGAAAATAGCTTTTGATATGCTTGACTGGAAGTACATGTTTACTGTCCTGTGCAAACTGGTACTGTGCGACAGGATACTACAACTGGTCGACCTACTGCACTTCAAACAGACAGTCAGAGTCAAAATTGTTGGACTCGTCTTCGACCCCCTCCCCATACAGTGGGGCATGCATCAGGGGTGCCTACTTTCACCCTTTCTTTTTTCGCTGGCACTCGAACCTTTAGCTGTCTGCATGGGACAAAGTGGCAGAGACTGGGATATATTATTGGGTGATAAGACACATATAGTGTTCCTTTATGTGGATGACATTTTGCTCAATTTCAAAGACATTCAAGAGGGGGTTGACCCTGCAGTGCACATCCTACACACTTTCAAGCTGGCTTTGGCCCTGGGAGTTAACTGGACAAAATCATGCCTGCTCCCCTTGAGCCCTACCTGTCCTGTGCACACGATGTACCCCTGTTGACATGGAGCACCTCCGCGTTCCACTACCTTGGCTTAAATGTCTATCACTCAAATGCTGATATGCTTGATCAAAACCTGATGAAGGCTCCGAATGCAACTCGACTGGGTGCTCTCTCCCCAGTCGAGGCTGCTCCGGCGAAGCAGTAGTGGGGCGACAAGGGAGCGAAGGGGGGGAGCGGGGGCAGAAAATAAAAATAAAAGAAGATCATTTACCTGCCCACCAGCCGCCGGCCACTGCCTCTCTTTCCTCCTCTCCGTCCTCTTCCTGGCTTCTGTACGAACAGGAAGCAGGATAGGCTTCCCTAAGTCAATGTGATTGGTCTGAACGCCGTGGTTCGGTGCTCCGATGTGGAATGGGAGTCTGGCCATGTTCTCCACCCAGGCTGTAATGCAGCCTGGGTGGAGAACATGCAAAGTGCGCATGAATGTTTGGCTGGCCCCAGAGGGCCGGTCAAACATTCATGCACACTTAGGAGGGCTCCACCACTCCTCCTCCCTGCGCAGCCTAGCCCTGCCCCACAAAACTGCAGCAGCACAGAAAAATAAAATGATAATAACGCAATGTTATTATCATTTTATTTTTCCTTTTTTGCAGTGCTGGAAGGCAGTGGGGCGACGCTCCTCCGCCTTAGCAGAGGAGCCGCCCCTGTCTCTCCCGCTAACGGTGCAAGGGCGCGTTGCTCAGGCAAAAATTGTGACACTACTGAGACTGATATATTATTTCACCAACCTGTCCTTCCCACTCCCTAAGAGCCTGTTCTACAACACTGAATACCATTTTGGAAAATCTTTTCTGGGGTAACGGACGGCGCAGGGTTGATCAAACCAAGCTTAAACATCCGATGGAACTGGGAGGTCTTGGAGCCCCACACTTTGAACACTATTACTTAGTAGCGCAACTTCAATGGCCCACTCTCTGGCTTGCTGGCCGCCATCTCTTTGAAGTGGATTATGCTGACAGAAGAGCCGCACATAACCCCCTGATATCCTTCGACTTCTTGATAGATCAGTATGGCATACCAGCATGCCAATTTCTGTCCCACAGACATCTCATAGCCTAATTAACATACATTTGGGGTATCCCCGACACAGCACCACACTCCTTGACTCAAGTACTATACGCAATTGGCTCCAGGAAATGACTGATCACCTGGCTAATCTGGGCTACACCTCCCTAGCCCAACTGTTGGAGACTGACCTGGGACTCCCATCATGCAGAAGGAATGAGACAGGGCCCTGTCCCTTCCCCATAAAGTCTCTTGCAATCACAGATTCCAATACATCTAACATAACATACCCCACTGTGCATACCTCACTCCAAAGCGGCTAAGTAGGATCTATGCAACAGCCACTTTGTCCTGCCTGTGGTGGTCTACCACGCCCGCAGACATCAAACATATGTTTTTGGATTTCCCCAATGCCCAATTTTGGGATGCTGTTTGCTCTACCCTCTTGGTGACCACGAGTTGCCCAGAGCTGAACAAACTGGAGTGTTGTCTGCTGGGGCTCCATCACAATCCAAAGACAGGCCGAGCTGACTAAATTCCTTGATCTGGCCTTCTTCATTGACCGACGGTCAATCATGATGCACTGGAAGGTGCCCAAACTGATGGGAATAGCCCAATGGCATGCCGAGGTCCTGCACTGGGCTGACGTGGAATCTGCAACTTTACGGCGTGATGAAGCCAAAGGGCTCTGCAAATATCCCACTGCATTGTTATGGGCCAAGGTTGTCCTCTCCTTCAGGGACTGTATACAAGTTAACACTAGACTTCCTTAAACAAATACCAGACTCTCGTACACACTTACATTTAGAACTCCTCCTACCTTACGATCACATCCTTCTCTTCCCCAGCACTCCCTCCCCTGTACCCTTCCACCTATCGGTGTGGTCAATGATCACCCAGCGCGCAATCCAGAAATGCCCAGGGCCCCCACTTTCCAAGGGGCCTCTGGGAAAGTAAACTTTATATCCTATTTCTTTATCTAATCCTCTCTCCATCCCTACCTACCTCTGTCTCTGATTCTGTCTTTCTAGTATCCTTGGCAACTTATTTCAACTGTTTTTTGTAACCCTATTAACATTTAATATGCTAATTTAGTTTTCTTTGACCTCATACAGACTTGACTTAGCAGGAAATGGGTAATACTTTTCAAATGTATTCCGTACAGGGGCCCCAAAATATGTTTTGCCTGGGGCAAAATTCTTAAGTTGACGCTGGCACAGACCCTACAAGCACATGCTATGAGGCGCTCTCACACACATCCACTATTCCACGGGACCAGACCTGCTACAGTTATCACTGTTGTTACTGTTCGCGTTCACTTCAATATTGTTACTGTTCGTGTTCACTTCAATGGAACCTTTACTGACTAAATGATTTTTTATTGTGACCGCACAATACTCTGCGTTGATATATATTTCCGATTATATCAATGAGCACAATATATTGTAACCTGGCGGGATTTGTCCCTCCCCTCTTACCTTGCTGTATAAAAAAGATACAGGGGTTCGATTAATTCTCCTACCTAGATAGACAAATCTAAGGGCTAAGCATAGAAACTTCTCATTTCTGGATGATGAGGTCTCACTCACTTTATGTGGCATGCTGCATCCCCTGCAACCTCATCTCACCTTGATAAGATGGTACTACCAGGGCGGATTCAATCTCTTCTGGGAGGGCGTTCTTAAAATGAGTTAGTCCTGGATAAAACAGGGATCCAGATATAGTTAAAAAATACCTCAAGGATTACCACAGGAATTCCCTTTACTGGGCGGCACCTTAAGCATGATTAAAAATTAATTATAAACGGATGATTATGGGTGCAATGGCCATATCATCCTCTAAAGTGTCATTTTTGTCTCCATTTGTGTGCCCTAGAAATTGCCAGGGGCTTTCATCAGGTCTGTGCAGAGATCCCTATCAATTTATGTAGTGTACCAAATCATCGAGTGAGACAGGGACTTCCTACCTTCGCCAGTTTCATTGACCAACCCACATCATGGGTCATAATTTACGTCATGGCCTGGCACGTGGGGCAACTCCTGTAGTCACACATTCGTCAAGGAGATGCACCAGACTTGGGACCTACAGTTTCCCCATCAGCCAAATTTATGTCATACAAATTGGCACAGTTGCACTGGCAAGTCAGATAGCAGGTGGCGCTCGACAATTAACTACTTATTTTAACATTTGGCTGAAGATATGTAACATAGTACAACAAAGAGTTGTAGAATGAGATTACTTAAATTACAATACTACTTATTACCTTACAAATTTCCTTGACAATACTCAGAACCATGTCAAGTATCAAGAAAAGTAGAACAGCTAAAACTGTCATGATCTATCTCAAAAATCTCCTAGCAACAGCAAACTTTCTCTCTCTTCACATCAATTTAGAATCATGGTACAGGCCACCATACTAATATGAAGAACAATTGGTCACACCAAAGATTAGGTGTAATTTAAACTATTGGAAGCCTGTACTCTTGAAAGACATTAAAGTTCCTCCAAAGAAAGTGAATTCTCTTTAGGGAACAGCCAAGACCATGGTTGTTATCTAGTATTTAAAAAACAAAGTTGGGGGGGCGTGGCCAAGATGGCTGCCGAGTGAGACGTGTATTCGGGTCTCTCCGGCGCCATCGCCCACTTGCTGCTCATTTGCTGCCCGGTGCCGGACCTTTTGAGCAACACAGGCCCTGCAATCGACGGGTGATCTGTCCCTGCCCTCGATGTTGGGTCGGTAAAGCTGTAGGAACCCACGAAGAGATGGAGGATAGCGGATCAGGGGCCGCGCCGGCCGCACGAAGCTGAGGCCTACTGTCCACGCGGGAGAGGCCGTTCATCGCAACTACGAGAGGTCCCGTCGGACCCGCTGGCATCCGTGACTGTCTGTCGGAGGACTCACCGGAGCCTGCACTCTTGAAGTAAGTGAGCCCGGCTGCGGCTAAGTCGGGCCCCTACTCCGACTGGAAATTACCAGCACGGCTGTGAGCAGTGAGGGGCCTGTGGGAGGAACTGTACACGAGGGCCGGGGTGCAGAAGGATTCACGGAGTGCTCCCGGGGCCCTCGCCGGGCTCACGCCGCGGAGTCCTGCATCCTGGAGTGGCGGACAGCCTCAACTAGCCTGGGGGTGTGACCCCACTCCGGCAGTCTTACCAGCCGAGGGTAAGGCGCGACCATCGGACCTTTCTCCAAAGCCCCGAAGCGGGAGGTGCTGCTGTTGCGGGGCCCCGAGAACAGTGTGCGAGCCCCAGGGGGGAGTAGATCTGAAGATACATTGCTTTGCCGACCCCCGGGAGAGAAAGAGATAGGGGGCACAACCGACGGCGGAGTCGGAAGCACAAAGGTGAGGCCTGTGAGGGCCGCGGAACAGACACATCCACGAGAGCGCCTGGCTCAGCAACGGGAACTACACTCGGATGAGCTGAGATGGCTCTGGCCAGAGAGCTCCGGCATAGGCCGCTGGGGGGGCAGCATTACCCGTGGAGGGAGACCATCTCATTGCCTCCTGTGGGAAGAGACTGAAAGACCCCGGCTATTAGCGCACAGCGATAAAACTCACCAGGGTGCCCCCGGGTCTCAACAGCACTTGCTTCTACAAGACACAGGCACAGTACTACAGACACTTCCTTCTGCAGACCCGGTTTGGGCTGGGGTGCCTAGAGGCTGACTCTCGCATGCGGACAGTGGGGCCCAGGAGCTCTGGACCCGGAGTAGATTTCTGCCCGAATAAAGGGAGCATTGTGGTCTGGGTTCCAACGGACGTGCGCAGATCCAGGGGACTCCCTCTAGCCTCCCATCTCTTGTGTTACTCACACCGATACACCAATGCCAACCCCCAGAGCTAAAAAAGACAGGTCAGTGAAAGAGATGCTGGTGAAACAGACACTAATGAGCACCGCGGCGGCCACGCCTGTGGGGGACGAAGATCAGAAAGAAGAATCAGAGGCTCTTGAGGCTCCGGCGACTAAGGCCTTCATGACTACACTCTTCAATTCCCTCCGGGATGACCTGCTCTCTATGCGGACACAACTCTCAGAAGATCTGAAGGATGTGAGAAAAGACTTGGACGAGGTCGGAGACCGGGTTGCTTCCCTGGAAGAACGAGAAACGAGTAGAGACGAAGAGCTAGAGATGAAGCAGCAAGAAATTTTACGACTCCGTGAGCAACACATTGAACTACAAGCATCCACAGAGGACTTAGAAAACCGCTCACAAAGAAATAATGTACGCATCAGAGAAGCACCATCCCGGGTGGAAGGCGAAGATATTCGCGAATATGTCCTTGTGCTCTTCAGGCAGGTACTCGGAGATGACTGCCCTGCAGAAATTCAGATCAATAGAGTTCACCGCGTGGGCCTACCTAAAGGTGCAAAAGCTCCCCCTCCAGACATCCTGGCGTATGTATATGATTTCCAGGTCAAAGAAAATATCATTCGACTAGCCAGAAGTGCCCATCCAGTGCAGTTTAGGGGCCATACGTTGTCGTTCTTCCAAGATCTCTCGCTAAATACGTTCTACAGGAGGAAGGAGTTCCGGGCTGTGACATCGCACCTTAGAGAGAAGGGGATCGCCTACTCCTGGGGGCATCCTTTTCGTATCATTTTCCGACTCGAGAACAAGCTATGGCAGATAAAATCCTTAAAGGAGGCGCGAGAGGTACTGGGTCTTGCTCCAGACTTACCTCAGGATGGCACCGACAGACAAGTGAAGAATATGAACTCGAAAAGCGCCCGCTGGCAGCGAATTGGGGGGCCTTCTGCCAGCCACAAGCCTGACCTAGAGACTATAGCTATCGAGATGCAGATGCTGATGGCGCCGGGAGACCCCTATCCGGCGAATAGCCCCTTCTAGAGACTCAATTGAGTGGCCCCCGAGTTTGCCCCATTTCAGAAGAGGCGGAGAACAGCCGGTGCACACCCCACTGGAGTCTTCACACTCTGACGAGCTGATGTCACCAATGGAGATAAGATCGTTGTTTAGTTTTTCTTTCTTTGAGACTTGGTTTGGAAATGTTGTTGTTTCTACGTTCTTTCTCCTATTCTCTCCTCCCCACTGCTGCAGGGCAGGGGTATCTTCCGGGCGGGATAGAGTCACGCACGGATAATCCAGAACTGCTGCGGTATATTGCCTACGCAAGGCATAGCTTTCTCCCACTTACATGCATGCATGGTAGGTAGAGCCTTAATAACCACAAACTTTAACGTCTGTGACCGTAGGCACCCAGTGGGGAGCGTTGCGATCCTGTCCCCCTTGGATCATCCACAATGGGTCATATATCCTTTGCAGGACTTGTTTTCCCCTCTACATTATGCCTCGACAGATCGGGGGGTTATCGGGATGGGATTGATCGCAGATCAGGGGGACCCCATACTCCACAACATGTACACATACAAGCACAAATATCCCGTTACTCACACTCGCCATGGGTAGAACCCTGAAAATCGTAAGCCTCAACGTCCGAGGCCTCAACCATCCTGTGAAGCGGTCGGCCATTCTGTCCCTCCTGGAGAACTCTGGAGGAGACATCTGCCTCCTCCAGGAAACCCACTTGCTGCAGCGAGATACACACCGCATGCACTCTTGAAGGTTCCCCCTCCAAATCTGGTCATCTAACGTATCCCTAAAAACCAATGGAGTTGCCATCCTCTTTAGTGCAAAATTCGGGGGTAAGCTGACTGCTACAATAGCGGAGATAAAAGGTCGACTACTAGCAGTTAAGGTGCAATGGGAAACCTATCAATTTACGCTAGCCAACATATACGCCCCAAACACACAACAAGAACCTTTCATACTAAGGGCACTGGGAGATGCTATAACACATGCTGATGCGGCGGTACTGGTGGGAGGGGACTTCAATCTCGTCATGGACACTGCTCTGGACCGCTCAGGGCAGAGATCAGCGCAGGCGGATCTTTTTCTGCAGAGGGATTGCATTGGCTTGCCAAACAGGGCCTCCAGGACAGCTGGCGTAGACAACACCCAGACACATGTGACTACACGTACTACTCGGCAGCACACAAGACTTATGCCCTCATAGAACATTTCCTAGCCTCGGCAGCACTGGCCCCGCACCTCCTAGACCTTACCATTGAGCCTCGGTCCTTATCTGATCATGCCATGATCACAGCCTCCCTGAACATGCCTACACCTCTCTCCAACTTCTCGGGTTGGCGCCTAAGGGACAGTCTGTTGCAATCCACAATAGTAGTAGAAAAGATCTGTGCGCGAATTCTAGATTACCTGGCCATCAACGATGGGGGGGAGTCGGCCTTAGCAGCAGTCTGGGAGGCTCTAAAGCTAGTAATCAGGGGGGAATGTATAGCAATCTAGGCGGGGGAAAACAAAGTACGTCGCGAGAAAAGACAGAGCATAGAGCAAGAAGTTACTGAGTTAGAAGCAATACACAAGCGAACAGGGGCGCCCAGGATATGGAGGGAGTTAGAGAAGAAACAACTTCTCCTGAAAAGCCTAGACCTAGACAGAGCTGAATACGCTCTAGTGAGACTCCGCCACAAGTTTTTCTTGAACAGTGACAAATGTGGTAGAATGCTAGCACAAAGACTCAGAGCAAGAGCGATGGCGGCGTCGATCAGTGCGGTTAAAAACCCGTCTGGCGTCTCAGTGCATGTGGATCGAGACATAGCGAAGGTATTCCAAGACTTCTACCAAAACCTTTACTGTGAGCCAGACATCCCACAGCCTTCTCCCCGCTCTTACCTACAAAACATACCGGTCACTAGATTGACACAGGATATTGCAGAACAGTTGGACCAACCCATTCGGATTGAGGAGGTCATCGCAATCATTGCTTGGCTGCAACCTCATAAATCACCGGGACCTGATGGGTTCACGGCACAATTCTATAAAATGCTCTGTACTGAATTGGCACCCCTGCTGACAAGATTGTTCAATTCCTTTCTGGAGACTGGCTCTCTAACAGACTCGATGTTGGAGGCTTCAATTTCAGTCATACTGAAACCAATGAAAGACCCTGAGGAGTGCGGCTCCTACCGCCCTATATCCCTGCTGAACATTGACGCTAAAATGTTTGCTGGGGTCTTGGCGACTTGACTGAACCCATTGATGGCAGGGCTGATAGACCCGGATCAATCTGGTTTCATTCCCACCCGTCAAGGAGGAGATAACACAGAGGCTGCTCCACATCGTGGATGTCATACATAGGTCAAATAGAGAAGCAGTACTCTTAGCAATCGACGCTGAGAAAGCGTTCGACAGGGTGCGATGGTCCTACCTGTTTGAGACGCTGCCACATTTCGGGTTTGGGGAAAGTTTTATTAAATGGGTTGCCTGCATATACCACGCTCCAAGGGCTTTCGTTCGAGTCAATGGAGTCTTCTCGGATCGGTTTCCCATAGCACGAGTGTTGGAAAACGAGGCAGTATCTGTGAGGCCTGCACAAATAACATGACTACATTTGTCCTTCACTGGGAACCAAACACCCAATTGTAGCGCCTGACTCTCAGAGGGTAGCGTTGCAGAGCAGTCTGAGGCTTTACTCAAGGGAGGTGGTGTGGGCTCGTAATCGCCATTTGCAGGTGCGCAGAAATAACACTCAATAATTGATTGTCCAGTCTGTACTTTGCTTTATAAAAGTAAGAGTACATTTATTAAACACACACACTACTCAATACTATGCACCAATTTACAAATATACATAAGCTGTTGGAATTACTTTGTGACATTGCGTAACATCTCCACCCCTCCCAAAAGGGGGTGGGGTCTAGTACCACCACTCCCATGTATGCACATCATCTTGCCCCCTAATGCAGTGTGTTGAGCATAACCTGGAGCGAGGGCCCTGCGCACTGGCACCATCCCAGTGGCGACCCACCCCATTACCTCAACACGCATTAAAAATAGGTTCACCTGCCCTAGTGACACATAACCCTGACTGAGCATCTTATATTGACCATACAGTATGCACCCCTACATATTCAGGGCTAACAGTCTGGGTTGTTCCTCACTTAAGCGCAGCAGCAAAAATACATGTTTATGCACACTTTAGAATGACAGTACTCAGCACATTTGTTGGACATTAAAATGCGTTGCAATTACAGCCCCTAAAGGCATCACAGATGAAATCACAGGATTACGCATAACCAGCCAGACACCCTAGCAGGAGTGTCTGGCAACATAACCCACTTTGCTTATAACATCACCTTACACAGGTACCTTCACATTACATATGTAACCTTCAGTCCCTCTAAAAAGGAATAACCGTGAGTAAATGCAGTTCTGGTGCAATTACACCTCTTCATCTCCAGGGGATGCCCTTCTCCAGACATCCCCAACTCAGCCCTTCACTCCATGAAGCACTTTGCAATACACCCTCAGCTGTAGAACAAAAGTTCCAGCCCAGAAGGTGAAATGAAACAGGTTGAGCCCTCGAGGGGTTATCCTTTTTAAAACCCTAGGACACTTAGGGTGGGACTTAACTTCGTGCTGGGGGAGACTGCGCTTCTCCAGCAGCTCCCCCAGCACCCTTTTTCATTCTTGAGGGTGACCCCCTCCTCTGGGGGCCACCAGGCACAAAAACCGGCAGATTTCCAAATGCCTGGCAAGGCATTATGGGGCGCTTTGTGCTCCTCTGCATGAATATCGGATGAGCGGCTCTCCTGCTGTGCCGGGGAGAGCCGCGATCGATCTGGCGCTTCGCGCCCCATCTTCTGGCCTCGGTGGGGGCCCGGTCCCACCCGGACCCCCAGGTAAGGGATACGGCTCGGGAGCCCACCCCCGGCCGCTCCTGCCAATTTTCGGGGCCCGGTCCCACCCGGGCCCCTCCTTCTCTCTCTGGGGTCCCGGTCACACCCGGAACCCCGCGCGGTGCTGGTGTTCTGCTTTGGGGGGGGCCCCGGTCCCACCCGGGACCCCCGCATGTCCTCTTGTTGGAGGGCAGCTCGGGGAGCCCACTCCCGGCTGCCCCCGCCGGCCAGCACCCTCGCGTGCTGCCGCGGGAGCCGGCAAGGCATTTCTGGCCTGCCCGCTCTGGCGGGCAGACGTGTCGGACCTCGGGGAGTGCGGCTGCACTCCCCGGCCTCCGCCTGCTTTTCGGGGCCCGGGGATGGGGTTCCGGGCCCCCGGACCTCTTCGGGGGCGCGACGGCGCTCCCCTCCATCTTGCGGTTTGGCTTCGGTGGGGGCCAGGGTGGGCTCCTGGCCCCTCCCCTGGGGAAATCTTCACGGGGAGCGCGACGGCGCTCCCGACTTGACTTCGGGGCCCGGGGATGGGGTCCCGGGCCCCTTTGGCCACTCTTCGCGGGGGCACGACGGCGCTCCCCCGCCTCCTGTCTTCGTGGGGGCGCGACGGCGCTTCCCCCCGTCTTCACTTGCTCGGTGGGGGCCAGGGTGGGCTCCTGGCACCCCGTGTGGGGACATCTTCACGGGGAGCGCGACGGCGCTCCCGGCTTTGCTTCGGGGCCCGGGGATGGGGTCCCGGGCCCCCTGGGTCACCTTCACGGGAGCGCGACGGCGCTCCCCGGCTTCCCTTCCTCCCCAGGGGTCAAAGGTTGCTCACCTTCCGGGGGCCATATCTCAGCCCCTGGGGGTCCGATCTGCCCCATTTTCGCGTCCTCTCGCTCCTGGCGGCGGCCCCAGCCACTGGGAGCACTCTCCTTCACCCTCCGGGCCTCCAAGAGGGGGCATTCTGCAGGGAGCGGTCTTCACTGGCTCCCTGCGCCAGACTTTCGCCTCGCTCTCCTCCTGGGCCTCTCTTCTCCCTGCGCAGAGGCCCCTGCTTCTGCGCACTGGTCCTGGGCTCTTCTTCTGGCGCTGTTAGGGGCCTGGGGGACAGTCAGGGGGTACCTCCTTCCAACTGCCCATTGCCAGGCTCCAGCACCTTCCGCCTCCGCAGACCACACCCCAGAGAGAGCTTCTCTTCCTGCGCAGACACTTTTAAAAGTTGAGTAGGGGGCTGGCAGGAAGTCTCTGTTGATCCTATCAAACAGCGACACATCACTTCCCTGCCCCTGCTCCCTCCTTCTTGTCCAGCCTCTGGGTTTGTTCAAAATGGCGTCGTCCAGGGTCTCTGGCCACATGGTCTCTGAAACCAGAGCCCTTCCCTCCTAGGTGCAGCCTGGTGCCTGGCACCCAGTGATAGCTGCTGATGGATGAGCCTGTAGCTCCGCCTATCTTCCCTTCGTGGAAAGGAGGTCTTTGCTCTGGGAGGGAAAGGTCATCAATCCAGCCTGCTGAGGTCAACCCCCAGCCAGGCCCTGGTTATGATCTGACTCAGA
Source organism: Calotriton arnoldi (assembly GCA_963921515.1). Classification (NCBI taxonomy): domain Eukaryota; kingdom Metazoa; phylum Chordata; class Amphibia; order Caudata; family Salamandridae; genus Calotriton; species Calotriton arnoldi. The sequence continues at coordinate 2,591,684 of CAWUFW010000496.1, read as the reverse complement.
GAGATGTAACATTTCTGGATGACCCAAAAGCAGTACAAATATGACTCTGGACTCTGCAGAATACTTCTTTTCACATCCGCTACAGTGGACTTTAGTGCGTGTCTGGAATCTGTAGGCCTTATGGAAGTTAATCTAGCACATGGGCTCCACATCCCCATAGGGGAATAATGAAGTGAAAAACACAGTAAAGCACACTGACTTTCCCTGGCATGTTCCTTCCTAGTGTATAAGGCCTATTCCGTGTCACCACCCAATTCTGCATAAGTCCTGCCACACCATTCACTTTGTAGCTGCTCCTGGACTGCGCACGCCAAGAATCTCCCCTGCGCAGCCCCTACACGTGTGCACACGCATGTACACAGGTGTCTGCATGTAACCAGCCCGGTGCCCCTTACTCCAGCTGCTGCGCAGCGGCCTAGTCAAGCTAGGGGGACACCAGTAAAATCCACATGCAGTCTCTTTCATCATGAGTTCACTGTGGATGAGTCCCAATTTATGAGGCTCTCCCACAGTAAAACCTCAACACCTAGGTGCTCAAAAAGCGAAAAATCCGGGCGGCCCATAGTGTCAGAACCACCTTCTAACACACGCCGCGCCCAGCTGATTCCTACAGGGAAGAAGTAGCCACCCTACATGGGTATTCTTCCCGTAGTCAGCGATAACTAGTTATAAGGGGTTCTGACCAGACCCCCTTACTCACCAGTTATCCGCTCAGACCACCTACTCCTCCCATCCATGAAATCTCCACCCATGACAGGGATCCCAGACTACCCTAAGAACCCTGCGGGCTCTAGGTTAGATACCTCTAGGTCACTCATGGTCTACATGGACTTGGCCTCACTAGGCCCACCTTTGCCCTTGGGCATGCAACACTATGCCTACCCCTTCTCTGGACAAGGGTCCAGTGCCTCAGCACCGTTGCGGTCTTCCGGGACAGGTCTACATCCCATCCCCTGGGTCACTAGCTGGTCTCCCTTCTGGAGTTTGTTCCAACCAGTACCCTCTCTCCGTTTGGTCCTTGCACCCCAAAGATGCAACCTCTCTGGACCCTCACCCTCAGCCTGCCGCTGAGGTCATTCTGCTGCCACCACCCTTTCGGGACGACTGGCTTCCCTAAAGAAAGCACAGCCACTCGTGCTTTTCCCACACAGAAAAGCACCCTCTGGCCACTTGCCTGGCTCCCTGATAGGACCTCAGACCGGCCTCACTACCACACTGGCAGTGCCAGGGAGGAACACTGAGGGTGCCCCGTCAGACATCCTACAGCTCATTCCCCCCGTCAGTAGCTCCCCACGGAAACTACCCCGGGAACCTAGACCCCTTCCTTGTTCTCCGCTGCGAGAACAGGGCCTATGCACCCTTCCCTCCGAGAGGCGCGCTCTCCTCCCAGAGTACCCTTAGAGAGCCGGTGGGCCCCGAGTTAGCTAGACCCAGGCCCACCTCTCATGGCCCTCCCGGTCTCCCAGCAGCGCCTTGGGAGACCGCCCAGGGACCTACATGGTCCCCGGATGGCCTGCACCACCCCTTATGAAGAGCAGGGTCCCCTCCTTAAGATAGGCCCCACCTGCCTTCAGGGTAGCACGACCACTGCAAGCCAGGGACCCTAAAGATCCCGGCTAGGCCTGCATCACCCCTTTGCGAACCACAGGGTCCCATCACTTAAGATAGGCCCCACCTGTGTTCAGGGTGGTACTACCTTGCAGACATCCACCTCCTGCCCCGAGCTAGGGGAACACCCCCCTGCTCCTGGTCCTTGGGTTCAAGACCCACAGGACCTACCGGACTGGTCACCGTCCACCCGACCCTGACGCCTCAGGGTCCACCACTAACCCTTCACCTGGAAACTAGGGAGTACATCACCCCCACTCCGATCTCCACTGGGTCAGTTACCTCGCCCACCTAGGGTACCTAGGGGCTACCACTACACACCATCACTTAAGAACTACCCTCCTTTGGGGCCACCCACTACCAGGGGCCACCCCTGGGTCACTCAACTCCCCACCAGTTAACCTGGGGGCCTGCCGGACACCCAACTCTACCACACCCTCCTCCCACCGTGGGAAAAGTTTCTTGGGGTCCCCCACCATGGGAACCCCTGGGGCGTTACTACCTGGGGTAAAGAAACCTCCTGCCCCACCCTTCCAGTGGTTTTGGCCTGCGCCAATGGCAAGTAAAATTTCAGCGGGGGAAGGACACCTGGGGCCCCTTCTGTGGTAACCCTCCCTGCCCTTAAAAAGCGCGGGAATTTCCCAGGACCCACTCTCTCTCCTGTCCCCCACAAAGGTCAATCCACCCCTACACCCCTACCTGTGATGTAGGTATCAGTTGCTGTCCCTATCTCTTGAGGAGACACCCTCCTCATGCAGGTGTAGTGTATGTAGTGTTAGGGTTCAAAGGTGTACAATAAGGCTCAGAACATTTGTATGCAATCATTTCCTGGAAAGCACCATCCCGCTAGCACATGATAATCAACATAGCCCGGTCATATCAATACAGTTTACATTTCAACCATAATATCTTCACATGACACGTATGTGCGCGGGGCTTTCCTTTCCCATACCTTTAGTTCACCTAACCAAAAGTTTGAACCCTTCTCAGAGCCTTGCGCTCTTCCATTTGCTCATTACTGCATAGATAATGTATGGCAAAACTGGACTTATCAACTGCTATAAATGCGCACCAGAATGGGATACTATGTATCCCGCCGCTGCCACCAATGTTGGAAAACGAGGCAGTATCTGTGAGGCCTGCACAAATAACATGACTACATTTGTCCTTCACTGGGAACCAAACACCCAATTGTAGCGCCTGACTCTCAGAGGGTAGCGTTGCAGAGCAGTCTGAGGCTTTACTCAAGGGAGGTGGTGTGGGCTAGTAATCGCCATTTGCAGGTGCGCAGAAATAACACTCAATAATTGATTGTCCAGTCTGTACTTTGCTTTATAAAAGTAAGAGTACATTTATTAAACACACACACTACTCAATACTATGCACCAATTTACAAATATACATAAGCTGTTGGAATTACTTTGTGACATTGCGTAACATCTCCACCCCTCCCAAAAAGGGGGTGGGGTCTAGTACCACCACTCCCATGTATGCACATCATCTTGCCCCCTAATGCAGTGTGTTGAGCATAACCTGGAGCGAGGGCCCTGCGCACTGGCACCATCCCAGTGGCGACCCACCCCATTACCTCAACACGCATTAAAAATAGGTTCACCTGCCCTAGTGACACATAACCCTGACTGAGCATCTTATATTGACCATACAATATGCACCCCTACATATTCAGGGCTAACAGTCTGGGTTGTTCCTCACTTAAGCGCAGCAGCAAAAATACATGTTTATGCACACTTTAGAATGACAGTACTCAGCACATTTGTTGGACATTAAAATGCGTTGCAATTACAGCCCCTAAAGGCATCACAGATGAAATCACAGGATTACGCATAACCAGCCAAACACCCTAGCAGGAGTGTCTGGCAACATAACCCACTTTGCTTATGACATCACCTTACACAGGTACCTTCACATTACATATGTGACCTTCAGTCCCTCTAAAAAGGAATAACCGTGAGTAAATGCAGTTCTGGTGCAATTACACCTCTTCATCTCCAGGAGATGCCCTTCTCCAGACATCCCCAACTCAGCCCTTCACTCCATGAAGCATTTTGCAATACACCCTCAGCTGTAGAACAAAAGTTCCAGCCCAGAAGGTGAAATGAAACAGGTTTAGCCCTCGAGGGGTTATCCTTTTTAAAACCCTAGGACACTTAGGGTGGGACTTAACTTCGTGCTGGGGGGAGACTGCGCTTCTCCAGCAGCTCCCCCAGCACCCTTTTTCATTCTTGAGGGTGACCCCCTCCTCTGGGGGCCACCAGGCACAAAAACCGGCAGATTTCCAAATGCCTGGCAAGGCATTATGGGGCGCTTTGTGCTCCTCTGCATGAATATCGGATGAGCGGCTCTCCTGCTGTGCCGGGGAGAGCCGCGATCGATCTGGCGCTTCGCGCCCCATCTTCTGGCCTCGGTGGGGGGCCCGGTCCCACCTGGACCCCCAGGTAAGGGATACGGCTCGGGGAGCCCACCCCCGGCCGCTCCTGCCAATTTTCGGGGCCCGGTCCCACCCGGGCCCCTCCTTCTCTCTCTGGGGTCCCGGTCACACCCGGAACCCCGCGCGGTGCTGGTGTTCTGCTTTGGGGGCCCCGGTCCCACCCGGGACCCCCGCATGTCCTCTTGTTGGAGGGCAGCTCGGGAGCCCACCCCCGGCTGCCCCCGCCGGCCAGCACCCTCGCGTGCTGCCGCGGGAGCCGGCAAGGCATTTCTGGCCTGCCCGCTCTGGCGGGCAGACGTGTCGGACCTCGGGGGGAGTGCGGCTGCACTCCCCCGGCCTCCGCCTGCTTTTTGGGGCCCGGGGATGGGGTTCCGGGCCCCCGGACCTCTTCGGGGGGTGCGACGGCGCCCCTCTCCATCTTGCGGTTTGGCATCGGTGGGGGCCAGGGTGGGCTCCTGGCCCCTCCCCCTGGGGAAATCTTCACGGGGAGTGCGACGGCGCTCCCCGACTTGACTTCGGGGCCCGGGGATGGGGTCCCGGGCCCCCTTTGGCCACTCTTCGCGGGGGCACGACGGCACTCCCCCGCCTCCTGTCTTCGTGGGGGGCGCGACGGCGCTTCCCCCCCCCCCCGTCTTCACTTGCTCGGTGGGGGCCAGGGTGGGCTCCTGGCACCCCGTGTGGGGGACATCTTCACGGGGAGCGCGACGGCGCTCCCGGCTTGCTCGGGGCCCGGGGATGGGGTCCCGGGCCCCCTTGGGTCACCTTCACGGGGAGCGCGACGGCGCTCCCGGCTTCCCTTCCTCCCCAGGGGTCAAAGGTTGCTCACCTTCCGGGGGCCATATCTCAGCCCCTGGGGTCCGATCTGCCCCATTTTCGCGTCCTCTCGCTCCTGGCGGCGGCCCCCAGCCACTGGGAGCACTCTCCTTCACCCTCCGGGCCTCCAAGAGGGGCATTCTGCAGGGAGCGGTCTTCACTGGCTCCCTGCGCCAGACTTTCGCCTCGCTCTCCTCCTGGGCCTCTCTTCTCCCTGCGCAGAGGCCCCTGCTTCTGCGCACTGGTCCTGGGCTCTTCTTCTGGCGCTGTTAGGGGCCTGGGGGACAGTCAGGGGTACCTCCTTCCAACTGCCCATTGCCAGGCTCCAGCACCTTCCGCCTCCGCAGACCACACCCCAGAGAGAGCTTCTCTTCCTGCGCAGACACTTTTAAAAGTTGAGTAGGGGCTGGCAGGAAGTCTCTGTTGATCCTATCAAACAGCGACACATCACTTCCCTGCCCCTGCTCCCTCCTTCTTGTCCAGCCTCTGGGTTTGTTCAAAATGGCGTCGTCCAGGGTCTCTGGCCACATGGTCTCTGAAACCAGAGCCCTTCCCTCCTAGGTGCAGCCTGGTGCCTGGCACCCAGGGATAGCTGCTGATGGATGAGCCTGTTGCTCCGCCTATCTTCCCTTCGTGGAAAGGAGGTCTTTGCTCTGGGAGGGAAAGGTCATCAATCCAGCCTGCTGAGGTCAACCCCCAGCCAGGCCCTGGTTATGATCTGACTCAGAGAGATGTAACATTTCTGGATGACCCAAAAGCAGTACAAATATGACTCTGGACTCTGCAGAATACTTCTTTTCACATCCGCTACAGTGGACTTTAGTGCGTGTCTGGAATCTGTAGGCCTTATGGAAGTTAATCTAGCACATGGGCTCCACATCCCCATAGGGGAATAATGAAGGAAAAACACAGTAAAGCACACTGACTTTCCCTGGCATGTTCCTTCCTAGTGTATAAGGCCTATTCCGTGTCACCACCCAATTCTGCATAAGTCCTGCCACACCATTCACTTTGTAGCTGCTCCTGGACTGCGCACGCCAAGAATCTCCCCTGCGCAGCCCCTACACGTGTGCACACGCATGTACACAGGTGTCTGCATGTAACCAGCCCGGTGCCCCTTACTCCAGCTGCTGCGCAGCGGCCTAGTCAAGCTAGGGGGACACCAGTAAAATCCACATGCAGTCTCTTTCATCATGAGTTCACTGTGGATGAGTCCCAATTAATGAGGCTCTCCCACAGTAAAACCTCAACACCTAGGTGCTCAAAAAGCGAAAAATCCGGGCGGCCCATAGTGTCAGAACCACCTTCTAACACAGAGGTACTCGCCAGGGATGCCCTTTGTCACCGCTCCTTTTTGCACTGTATTTGGAACCGTTTGCCCAGAACGTACGTGATGATCCACAGATTATGGGTATCAAGTTTGGAGCAGACATGCACACTATTAGCTTATACGCAGACGGCGTGATCCTCTCCCTGACGCAATTATAATCCTCTCTCCCGGCCCTGCTAACGGAACTGAGTGACTTTGGAGAGGTTTCGGGATTCAAGGTAAACTTGAATAAATCTCAGATTCTAAACCTCTCAATAACCCCAGAACAAGAAAACCACTTGAAGGGCACGTTCCCACTGGCATGGGCGAAACAGTCCATAACATATCTAGGAATTAAATTGGCTACCTCCATTCCCAAAAACCCTGGCTTTAAATTATACGGCTCTCCTCGAACAGACGACACAGGCCTTAAACAGCTGGAGCCGCCTGGGGCTAGCCTGGTTTGGGCGGATTTCAGCAGTCAAAAGATGGTCCTACCACGCATCTTGTACACCTTTAAGACCCTGCCCTTAGCGCCTCCCCCAAAAGCAATTTGCACATTACAATTGGCTATCAACAGGTTCGTATGGGGAAGCAAGAAACCCTGCATTGCTCTGGCTCAGATCGCACGACCCAAGCGAGAAGGGGGGATGGGACTGCCTCTGGTCCACAGGTATATGCAGGCATCACATCTCCACTACATCGTGGAGTGGAATCGACCACTTTCGGAGAAACATTGGTCCTTCATGGACCAGACTGTTGCGGGGGTCAATATATGGAGAGAGATTTGGCTCCCGCATAAACACGGGGCATGGGGGTTGTATTCCTCTCCGGTAACTTCACACACGATGAAGGTGTGGGACAGGGTGGCATGCGCGAAGTCCTTGATGACATTCCCCTCCCTGATGACCCCAATTACGGAGAACCCAGATTTCCCTCCTGGTCGCAAGTCGACGGTTTTTGACAGGTGGCGGGAACAGGGCTGCAAGCGTATAGGCTCTTTATGTGATCCCAATGGCCTACTCCCTTTTGATCAACTGCAACAGGACTACGATCTTCCCAGCTCTGACATGTTCCAATACCTCCAGTTGCACCACTGGCTTACATCCCCGCCATATCAGGCAGCCGCCTCCAGGAAACTGACTGTATTTGAAAAATGGCTAGTGCGCAAGCAGGATGACAAACACCTCATTTCAGAACTATACATGATGCTGACTGAAGGAACAGGGAGTGGTCGTTTTAAAGGCCAACTGCGGTGGGAGGAAGAATTGGGTTGCGCTTTGTCTGACAAAGAGTGGGAGGACATACACTTTCGAGCCCATCACACAGCTCACAGCACAGCAGGGTCGGAGTCTGCATATAAAGTGCTTACATATTGGTACCTCACACCTGCGCGCATACACTGCTGGGACAAGAGCCGGTCTGAAAAGTGCTGGAGAGGGTGCGGTCAAACGGGCTCCCTGGTCCACTTACTATGGCACTGTCCCAAACTAGAACGTTTTTGGAAAGCGGTCTTAGACGATATAGACAGTGCATTTGATACGGAGATCCCGAGGTTCCCAGCATACATACTTCTAGGATTACTGAATCCACTGACATACCCCTACGCCGCCTCAGGGGACGGCAGATGGCTCTAGCCTTGCTTGCCGCGAGACAGGTGCTCTTAGCTAAGTGGGGCACTACAACTGTGCCGGACCATACGACATGGCTGCATAAGCTGTGGCTAACGTTTGCTATGGAACGCCTGTCCATGGTAGCAGATCATAGAGAGGAGAAATATGCAGACTTATGGTCCCCATTCATTCACATCCTGTCGACTGAATTTTGGGAGGCCACATGCCCCCAATATTTACGCATCTTACGACTCCTTCCCCCCTGAGGGGGATAGCGCTAAACCCGCCAGGCTGGATTCAAAAGGTACAATCTCTACATGTTAATCTGAATAGCTAGTCCTGCCTGTCAGACTAGGGCAAGTTAGTACTGATGCAGAGGAGACGGGGTGGGGTGCGAAGGGGTGGGTTGGGAGGGCTTTCTTGATAAGTTAAGTACGGTAATTTCTTGTTGTGTTGTTTTTTTGTTGCCTTCTTCTTTTCCTCTTTTCTTCAAAAGATCTTCAAATGCTGCCGGCCCCCGGGTTGTAGGCATCAAGTTGTTTATATTTAGCCCTGTTGACGAGGCGGCCTGCCCCAGGGTTGTTGGCATTTCGCTGTGTATATGGCACTGATCGTTATAATAAAAAAGAATGGTTCCATAAAAAACAAAGTTGTCAAATCTTCAGAATAGGTCAAGTTTAGATAATCCTGTATAGACAACAAGCCTACTCTAGAAAGGAGATGTTCCACTGTGCAAGGCCCATCAGTAAAAAACATAACACAATTGAGAACTGATAGTCACCCTGTAATAAGACTACACTAGGCGCAGTCATTTGACACTTTAGAACACATGGAGGTACCAATAGGTGTGGGTGAACCTGATTTCAAATAGAATAGGTGCTCTCAGTGCCCTTGTTAATGCAGTTTAGATTGTTAACTTTCACAAATAAACAAGTTTATGTTATGAATGTTTGGTTTCCCATGATGATTTAACAATCCATTTTAAAGAAACCTTTAAAACATGACTCCAAAGGGAGTGGGATGTAGAAGTCAAGAAGGAGATAGGAGATACTGCAAAAGACTAGAGAAAATCAAAGGTAGAGACAATAACGAAGAAAAAAGGGCTATATTTTTTGATTTCCTCCTGGTTAAGTAGTAGTTTCTAATTCTGTTAAAGACATCAAGCAAATATTCATGAAGTGGATGAGAAACAGGTGTGCCTTATTGTTCTGAGTGGCTTAATATAGATCAATTCTGGTAAAGGGAGGGAGTACACCTTTTAATGGACACCAAGGCTCTCTTCAGGTCTCTCCAGAAAGCTGCTTCAGTCTTGGTGTTCATAACTGTTTGCACAAAAGTCACTGGGGATATAATGCATTGTCCGCAAGGAAGGTCAGTAAGTTCAAGAGAACCAAAGTCCCACAGAAGGAGTCAAAAACAAAGACTCTTCATTAAGAGCCATGCAAAGCGAAGACCCTGGATTAAGAGCCATGGTTACAGATGGCATCAAAAATAATTGCAAGTGTTTGGGCAGATCAAGGGTGAAGGTGAGGCTCACTCAGGCAGCCCAGCAAGAACTGTAGTTAGTGAATCCCTGACTTCAAAGGAAGGGGAAGAGGAGCTCGGGTATACGGTTGAAGAGAAAAGAATAGGGCAGGGAGGAAAAGAAGAGGATTAAGCCTTACAGTACACATGCATGCTACTAGATGAAACACAACATATAAAATAAATCTATCCATGACACATAAATAATCAGGATAAATGTTCTGTACTAAGTGGCTCAAATTTACAATATCTTAGCATTTTTGAACCAGCACTGTCAATGGCATCATTGGACATTGGAGTGAGACTTTTATAAGATTTGCCACTGCACAATTGTTCCTGATTCACACAACACAGCACTTCAGTTTTCCCACAACTCTTGGTCTGTGAACACTAGTAAATCTGGACCAGTGTGTTTACTCTTGTAGAACCCATTTGAGAAGTAGAAGAACTGCTTTAAATTCTTTTAGCTGTCCTCTCTCCATCTCTAAGATGGTATTACCAATACCGTGATGCAAAGTTTCTACAGTGTTGGTATATTACCATGGTTAAGGTATATTGGGAGCCAATATTCAATATTTTGATTGATCTTGCTCATTCTGTTTGCTTTACAGGAGGAAGTTTTTCCCCGACTGCTCTCCGTAAGAGTGATAGAAGCCAGAAATATTGACTCCGGGGATATGAGTAAGTACTGTGAAGAATCAGTGCTCAAGATAGTAGAAGTTTAGAATTGGGGGAGCGAAGAGTAGCCATCATCATGCAATCTCAGTATTTGTTGCTAGTGGAATTTCCAGCTGGCTAGTTTGAAATTTTGGCTTTATACTGTTTTTTGAGCAAAGGATGAGCTGCTGAAATGAAACCAAATTTCTGGTTGGATTCAGTTGCATCAAGGGATCGGGTTTTAGCGTCTAGTGTTATCTAGTGGGTTCGACTTTAGTGTAATCATTAGAATGTCCTTTGTATTGTTCTGTTGATTGTGCACATCACATTGTCCAAACCCCATTTGCTACAGCTGGATCAAATAGAAAACATTTACAATTGGTAAGTTTCCACGATTGTCTGTCTACTAACGTTTGTGTGTCTTCCCTTAAGTGAGCGAGTTGAATACTCAGACTGAGTCACAAAGAAAGTCACCCATTGGCTCCTGTAGGTTTACTCCTATGTTTGTTTGGAACCAAAAGTCTTACTTTCTTGGTGCGAGAAATCACCCCCCCTCCCCCCTTTTTGTGAAACCGAGCAGCATGGGTTTACCATGCTCAAAGTTTCTCATTTACATGGACAACCTTCATATAAAGACTGCCTGCTGACAGCAAGACAACAACTCAACACAGCCTCAACCAGAAGGAAGCAGTTGGAGTTGAGTGTGGCATGCGGCCTACAGGCTCCCAGGAGGCAGAAGACAGCTATAAGTCTGAACTAGTGAGGAAGAGAGCCAGGCCACAAATGTACATGGTGCAGAACTTGGAAGCAGAGGGGAAACTACTGGAACAGTGGAGAAGGTTGTGACCACCCACTCCAAGAACTGTGAGTTTCTAAAGGCAAGTCAGACTGAGCCGGTCTCCTGGTAGCCCTAGGGACCCAAAAGGTCACCAAGACTGAATTTACAATTGCGCAGGTTAGGGGAGGGTCAGATGAGGGGGGGTAAGATCTGCTGACTTGGGCCATGAGCGCGCCAGTCAGAGACGTTCCCAAAGGAAAAGGGTCAATATTTGGAAAAGCTGTGAACTTTCTGCACATGATGACTGACTGTCACCCAGCCCTCCGCCCTGACTTTTGGCAAGAGGCATCCTGGAGCCGAAGGTTGTACTGTGCCCTTAGAAGGAAGCTTTCAGTGGCCACTTGTTAGTAGTGTACTGGAAATATCGTTGGCTGACAATGCACAACAGAGAAGAAGTATAGAATGGAATTTTACTTTAAAACTCTATATCTTAGAACTGGCTGATTGAACTTTTGTCATTTTGGTCTTATTTTAATCCTGAAATACTTTTTCGGTTTCACTGAGTGAATTCTTCATTCAAGCGTTGTGTTGGTGCTTACGCATTCCCTGAAGTAGTCTTCCATCTTGGTCTGGTGCTATGAAGGGGTAGATGAGGCTGCCTAGGGAATCAGAGTTTTCCCAACTAAAAGCTGGTTTTGGCCGGTGGTGGGAGACTGTGCCCCACTGAACGCCCTGGCTTCCTGCACTTGGGATTCAAAAAGAATTCCAGGAGTTCTCCTGCAAAGCCTGGACCTTCACAGCTTTTGGGAAGTATCCCAGACATGTTGTATCTCTTGATAAGGTTTGTTATCTTGAACCCTAAAATGCTTCTTAAATCCTAAAATGCTTCCTAATAAAAAACGTTCACAACTATAGTATTTTTAATTTGTTAATGTTGTTTCTAAAGATGAACTGTGTTTATTTTGTTTAATGCTGTTTCTAATGGCAAACTGTTCTTTCCGATGCCTTACAGTGAGAACAGAAAGTGAATCTTAAGTGGAATACATGTTTTAAAACATAACGGAGAGGTGCAGGATGAAAGTAGCACAGATTTATTTCCAAAATGTGTGTGCACTTGTAGACTTGTTTTCTGCTTAGAGGAACACTAAGGGGCAGATCTACAAGAAAGTGCCGCAGCGTGGCGCTGCAAGCCCTTTGGCTGCGCCACGCTGCGGCACTTTCAGAGCACAGGAATGCGACATATTTACAAGAATATGTCGCATTCCTGTGCTCTCCCCTGCGCTGGCGCACAAACAGCTGCTAAGCGCCGGCGCAGGCACCCTTGCACCATGGTGCAAGGATGCCTGCGCCATGGGGAGATTGTTTCTGTGCAGGAAGGGGCACCTTTCTGCACAAAAACAATCAGTACAGGCTTTTCTCTTTCAATGCGTGCTGCAGAATGCAGCACGCATTGAAAGAGGAAAACGAGGAGAATTCTCCTCGGTGTGCTCGCTACGCCACCTCTAGGGTGGCGTAGCTTTCAGACGCATCTCCAGAGTTACGATTTCTCGTAATTCTGGAGATGTGTCTTGTTCCATGGGTGCTGCGTGGGAACACCCACAGCAACACCCATGGAACGCCCCTTCACCGCAAAGTGCTGCATGTGAAGGGACGGTATTTACAAGGAGAGGAAAAGTCACGCATGGTGGCTTTTCCTCTCCTTGTAAATATCGAGGAGCCCCCTGCGCCACCAGTACGTCACGAAAAGTGACGTACTGGTGGCGCAGGGGGCTTGTAAATCTGCCCCTCAATATGTTTTAGATATTTTCCCTGTCCCTGGTAGTAGAAAAGATATTGCAGCGTTTCTGGGCATGCAGACAAGACAAAATTATTATTTGTTGCTGAATAATCCTTTGACTTGGCTGTGTATTAAACCCCACAGAATTTATTTTCTATGACACAGTCATTCATTATGTATCCGTGTGTGATGAAGCAACAACATAGCTAGATAATAATGTCACAAAAATGCTGCATAGCTTTGCTTTTAATTGCATGACTAGCCACATCACTCACATTCCGGTGACACATCATTCACCTTTTTTGTCACATGATTTTGTTGATCCTCCCACACAGTTCTTCCCCCATTGCTAATTCCCAGGGCTCTGCTTATAAATCTTTTTCAGCACGCAGATAATAAAAGGGGCAATATGGATATTTGCCTCTGTAAACAATGAGTCTTTCTTAACCAAATCTTTTGCAAGTCTCTCATGCACTCTGTATTAGAAGACATCTTCCCTGCCACCTCTAAAGGACCAGCATGATGTTTAAAGCAATCCGTATGCCGGCGAGGCATGGCATTGTAGATTTTGGGTCATGTGCGTCTCAATGTGCTACGTGGTTTTCTGCACCATTAGCCATTCATCATTCCCTAGCACACTGTACTGCTTGACAATCCCTCTTTCCTCAATGTAGACATTTCTACTGCACCTCTGAATGGCACAGGGGATTCTGCAAATTCAGATGCCCTCTTCTCTTCATGGCACACTGGAAGTGACACCATGCTCTCTACCCTCAATTCCCCCTCATGCTACAACTGCAGATTTCACAGGGGTATCTGATTGTAGACACACCACTGTGCCTATGTATTGCATGTGGCTTTTTACACACTCTACTGCCAGAAATGTGTGTTTGATGGCATGTGTGGCTGTAGATACACATGCTCTGCATACTCCTGCTATCTCGTGTTGGGTATGGAGTTGTGCAAGTTGTTTTTCTTCGAAGAAGTGTTTCGAGTCACAAGGTCGAGAGACTCCTCCTCTTGGTGATAATGTGCATGGGCATCGACTCCATTGTTGGATTGTTTTCTCTTCACCTACGTGTTCGGACGTGTGTGCCTTTGCTCCATTTTTGACTCTTACGATTCAACCTTCAGTATTTTTACCTATCCTTTTGTTGGTATTGTTACAGTTCATGTCTTTTCAATCTGCGCTTTGACAATCAGTCGCACCGGTTCGACTCTGTTCGACCAAAGCCACTTCGAGGCACTGCCCTTTGGGGCCTACCTTCCACATCCCTACCAGTTTTTCCAACAATGTTCCGCTGGTAATGGAACGCATGCCTTTTAGGTTCTGCCCGCTTTGCCACACAAAGTATCCTCATACCAATCAACACTCGGTGTGCAACTTGTGCTTGTCCCCCTAGCACAACAATGCGATCTGCGCTGTGTGCAAGTCATTATGCTCCAAAAAGACCCTTTGGGATTGTAGAGCCTGCCGTCTAGAGATGTCCTACTGAGCCACCGATGATACTCCCGACATATTCGGTGAGAAGCATGCCCAGGAGCAGCCATCGGTCGAAGAAGAGGAGGCCTTCTCCATCGATGAATGTTCCGGCTCCGGGCTTCAGGTTGACTTTGAAATAGAGGACACTACGCCAGCTCAACAACCTGTGAATATGACTCCCCCTGCTCATGTCCACCAGTCTAATCCAGCCAAAAAACATTCGGTACTTCTGTTCTCAGAATCATCCGTCCCAGGCCACCACTGCTGTCTAGCCATGTTAGGCACTGAAAAATCGCTACCGATGCCCCGCCTTCAGGTTCAGCGCCAAAAGTGCATACGAAGCTGAGGACATCTAGGGGCATATTAGCAAGACCAGCGATAATGGGCTTGATAATATGCGTTCGTGAATTCCAATAGAAGCCCAGGTTAGATGTGCAGGACATCTAACCTGGGCTTCTATTGGAATTCCATAACGCATATTAGCAAGCCCATTATCGCCGTTTTAGCGGCAGTTTCCTGCCGCTAAAACGGCGATAATTTTATCGCTGGTTTTGCTAATATGCCCCCTAGTTCGGCTTCATCGAACTGAGACCAGCAATCAGCACCATCTCGATCTACGGTGCCAAGGCAGTCGACATCAACATCCTCGATGCTTAGCGCACCTTCCACCTCGAAACCGAAAACTTTGGAGCCGAAAAAGTCGAAGCCAAGTTCCAAGCCCTATCCTGAAATACAAGTGGAACTAATCCTGCATAAGTTACAGGAAAAATTGGACACACAATAGAAAACAATTCATATTCATCTTGATACCGGACGAATACTGGCCAAACCTTCCTTTCCTCCACCACCTCAAAGGAACCTTACCTTCGGCGAGGCTTTGGACATGCCAGTCCCTCATAAAAGGAAAACTATGGACAAAGCCTACAGCCCTCTACCACTCCCACCTCCCATACCGACTTCACCTCTACCACTTTCACTTTCACCTTCACCCCCACCTCCACCACTACCACACTCTCCTGCACCACCATCTCCTACAGGAGAGCCACTAGATGACTCGCAACAGGGGTCTCCATAGTCAGATACTGGTGGTTATGGGGGGCCACAGGGAGATGACCCCTTGGACAACTATGTCACCGATCAGCCTGCTGACACAGATCTTAATCTTTATCCTGCGCGTCCTTTTCCTCATGAAGATGCTCCCTCTTACTAGGAGACAATAGGAAGGGCTGCTGCATTTCTTAATGTGGAGCTACATAAAGAGCCTTTAGAAGAGGACTTCCTCTTCAACACACTTTCCACCACACATAGGGCTACCCAATACCTCCCCATATTAAAAAGCATGTTTAGGCATACTGATGACATATTTTAAGACCCTATGAAGGCTAGGGTGATAACACCTAGGGTAGATAAGAAATATAAACCAGAACCATCTGACCCTATTTTAATTAAAGGCCAGTTACCGCCAGGCTCATTAGGTACCACCACAGCACGCAAGCGTGCCAACTCTCAGGCCACTGGAGACACCCTGCCTCCTGACAAAGAGAGAGAAAAGAATAGATGCTGCGGGGAAAAGGGATGCAGCCCAAGCTGCCAACCATTGGCATATTGCCAACTTGCAAGTTCTACTGGCACGCTATGACTGCGCCCACTGGGATGAAATGGAAAATATACTCCAGTATCTCCCAGAGGAATATAAAAGAAAGTGCCACCAGTTAGTTTCTGAGGGGAAAATTATTGCTAACACTTCCATATGGTGCACATTAGATGCTGCTGACACTGCAGCAAGAGGAGTCAACAAAAGTATTTTACTTAGGCTCCATGATTGGCTGAGAATCTCTGGGTTTAAACTTGAGGTTCAACAAGCCGTGTTAAATATGCCTTTTGATAAGGAGCATCTTTTCGGTCCTCAGGTAGACGCCACATTAGAAAAGATAAAAAAGGACACTGAAACGGCCAAAGCTATGAGAGCCCTTCAAACACCTGCTACCCTTGTTTTTTTCATTGCTCAGGTTACTGTGGATCCTCAAATCATAATTTCCATCTCCAATGATTTGCAGCTGGTTGCCCAAAAGTTAAATCAATGTATGACCAGCATAATACGATGGATGAAGGACAACTCTCTTAAAATCAATACGGATAAAACCGAAGTGTTGGTTTTCGGCCCTCAAACCTCGATTTGGTCTGCCGCCTGGTGGCCCGAAATCTGCGGTCCCCTTCCTGTTCCAGTGACAATGGCCAAAAATCTGGGAGTCATTTTTGATGAGGGCCTGTCTTTTGATGCCTAGGTGAACCACACAGTCAGTACCTGCTTCTATATTCTTAAAACTCTGAAGAAAGTGCTGCCGTACATTCCCTCGGAGCTACATCGGCCCACCATCAATGCACTGGTTACCTCTCGGATAGACTACTGCAATGCATTATACCTCAATGTCAGCATAGGCTCTCTGAATAAGCTTCAGGTGGTGCAAAACGCTGCAGCAAGGCTTATTCTTAACATCCCTAAACACCAGTCCGCCAGGGAAGGAATCCGTGCCTTGCATTGGCTTCCGATCAGGAAGCGCATCACCTTCAAGGCTCTGAACTTGGAGTACAAAGCTATGCATTGTACAGGCTCATCACATCTCAAAACCTTGTTCCATTGGTACACTCCAGGCAGAACCTTGAGATCCGCTACTCAGAAAAAACTTGTCTCTCCTAGATTTCGTAGGTCCAAATGGGGTGGCCACTCATTTTCTGTGGCGGCCGCTAAACTCTGGAATTCTTTGCCCCCCTCTATCACCGCGGCGAATTCACTCGAGTCCTTTAGGAAGATTTTAAAGACCTGGCTCTTTGCCTCTTAGCTGGTTGGTGCTAGTCTCTCTTTCGTCTCGCCCAGCGCCTTGATACCGTTTGGTTTTAGTGCGCTTTATAAATATTCATCCTATCCTATCCTATCCTAAAATCCCCCTCTTCTGGGGCCTCCACCTCCCAACAAAATACAGCAAGGTCAGAGCTCCTACTGAAAGGGCTACTATTGTGGCTCCAATAGAGGTAACAACACCAGAGATAGAGGTAAGGGTGCATCCCCTTGTGGAGCAACACCCTCCACCAAGCAGTGCCTACCGTCTCCTTCCCCCAATCACATAACACCTTTCGGAGGCAGAATTCAAAATTTCCTACCCACATGGCATCCAGCACATCAGACAAGTGGGTATTAGCCATTATCCAACATGGCTATTACCTGGAGCTCATTACCACACCGCCCAACATTCGACCTTGCGTTCACAGGCTTTCACACGAGCATCAAACATTACTCAACAACGTGTGAAGAGACTAGAGACTCAGTGTACAGAAGAGGTATACATTAAGGCAGTTCCCTGCATTATCTTGACAGCTATAGTTATTAATGGTAAAGTTCTCATTTTTTGTCATAAATCTGTCCAGGAGGTGGAGGTTTTTGTGAAAAGGTTTAAGTCAGGTTTTGTAGCAAAAGTAATAACTTTGTTCAGAGCTAGGAGATTATATACGCTAGGCTGGTCTGTGGACTAATATAGTAACAGATTTTACTGATACTTTGAGCATTAATTAGGCCTTGGCTAAGTGGTAGGGGAGAATGGGGTACAGTTTGGGTGTGTTCAGCATCGAGCATCTCGCTGCCCTAGCCTTGGTGGAGATGAAAATTTTCAGACGCAGAGGGTGAGCGAGCCAGGTGAAAATGATATGGTATCAGACAGAGTATGGTCCTGCAGTCCCAAGTACGTAAAGTATTTCAGCTTTGAAGAGTTCAGCAAAAGGGACTAAAGAGCTTTCCATTGGCTTATAGCTGCTGGGCTTCCCCAGTGGGAAGATTGGTGGTGGGTGCAACGTAGATAAGAAGAATATTTGAGCGTCATCAACGTGGAGGTGATAGAATCCAAGTGACAATATTTAAGAAGGGAAGAAAGGGCAACAGGCCTAACCTTGTGGGGCACAAGCCGGTTGAAGTAGAGTGTGAGATGTACCAGGAGAGAAAATAAGATGTCTGCACGATCGACGTTATTGAATGCTGCCGAGAGCTCAAGCAGGATGAGACTAGTGCATAGAGAGGTACTTTGAGCGGATGCAATGTAGTTAGACACCTGAGAAGAGACAGTCTCAGTGGAATGGAGATGTAGGAAACCAGCATGAAGGGGGTTAATTATGCGCAAGGGGTAATAACGTAACACTAAATGATGAGGCCCACCTGTAGAAGTTGATGAGGGTCCCCCAAGGCTCCCATATCTCACTGATATCCATATGTCTTTAGACTGAATGCAGGCCCCTTGTTCCACAGGGGCTGCAGCGGTCTACGTTATACCCCTGGCAGAGGAACAACATATCACTTGGTTCAATATGAGGCTAACAAGTTGGTTGTTGACAGTGGCGCAGTAGTAGGAATGGAAGGCAGGATCATCAGTAGGTTTTCTGGTGACTTTGAGATAAGAAGAGCATTCACAGCTTGGATGATGGCTGTCAGTGTTGCAGCATGAGCCAAAGTCTGGTTGGTAGCAATGCAGGAAGTAGTTTGTGTCAGGGTTTTATGTCTGAATATCGTAGTCAGAAATGACATCTGACATAAACATTATTTTCAAAATATCGTTCTCAAAAATATGATCCTATTGGACAGCGATGGTTCCTCTGCTATGGCGGAGGACCGTCGCCCCCCCCCCGCCAGCAACCTCAAAATGTGAAAAATAAAACGATAATCAAACATGTTTATTATTGTTTTATTTTTCCTCTTAGGGCTGAGTCTTGGGGGTCAGGATCATCGTGATGGCTGTCACGTAGGGGGAGTGGTGGTCACTGCTATCAGTGCGCATGTCGGTTTGGGCGTCCGTCTTAGGACGGCCAAACCGACATGCGCACTGAATTGTCTCCAACCTTGAGCTGCGT
Source organism: Calotriton arnoldi (assembly GCA_963921515.1). Lineage (NCBI taxonomy): Eukaryota > Metazoa > Chordata > Amphibia > Caudata > Salamandridae > Calotriton > Calotriton arnoldi. The sequence continues at coordinate 2,572,783 of CAWUFW010000496.1, read as the reverse complement.
TTCTGGATTGGAGACAGCAGGCACAGGCTCCCAGTCTCTCTGGGAGCGCAAATCGAGGGAGCTCAGGCCAATCCTGACGCTGCTCTCATGCTACCAGCAGCATGAGAGCAGCGTCTGGATTAGCTGCAGGGGAGTCTGGGAGACTACCTGCAGATGACTGGAGCCAGAGAGGAGAAGAAGAGCGGCGACGCGGCAGGTAAGTTATTCGTTTTTAGGTCTCGCCTGAGCCAGCGCATGCGCTTGTCTGGCGAGACATTTAGGAGTGGAGTTTTAAAAGTGCTGCCAAAGGCTTTTGCTGGCCTCAAGCATGCGGTTACACGCGCGTGAACGTGCACAGCTGCCATCTGGCTTTCTGTAATGGCTCATTAAGACTTACAGCGCGTGAATCACGCTCCTCCACCCCCTTGCTCTCTGCTCTCACTACCCCCTCCCTCCTCGTCAGCTCGTCACACAAGAGACGAGCAGCAGCTTGAAGGGAGGGGGGACATCAAAGTTGAATTGATCAACTCTTAACTGACTTTCGAGCATTTGTTTGCTAAAAGACATAGATGTGCCGGTTCATTGCTACCGGCTCTGTGATACGACGTTTAGTTTTATTTTCTACCTATTCTGTCTTTTGGCATCATGGGACATTCATGCAAATATATGGCGATCCTTTTGGTTACTTATAGATACGTTTGTTTAAATGTGTGCGCACGCTCGTCTTTTTTTTTGTACATGTACCAATTAATGTAAGGCAGGACCAGCCAGGCCCACATTCCTCCCCGCCGCTGGAAGCACACACACACACAGGAGGCTTGAAATGAGCCATTATCCCGTCGCCCTTAGGGGGAAGACTGGGCAGGCAGCCTGGGGGCAAAGGTGACAGAGGTCATTCGCATTTCCAGAGCAATGTGTGCCCTTTGGCATCTTAAAATGGGCAAAGATGTGGGACGTGTCATAACAGGAACCACCTTTGTGGCTGACAGCCATGATAGATTTGAAGCTTAAGTGACGTGACGGCAGCCCTTGTAAGTAACGGTCGGGTAGGCCAGCACTGACGTAGTAAACCTGCCACGCGCATTTTTAATTGAAGGGCGGACAGGAAACTCCATAGGCAAAACATATACATGCTAATGCATCTCAAAACATTGCTGAAAGCTGATCCACTTATGTATTTTCGAAAAGTGGTATTTATGTTTTTTTTAACGCAGAGGGCCCTCACTCTCAAAAAGTAGTTTCCAAATCAGTTACTCATAAAAAGCAACCCCAGACAAAGCCAAACACATCCCCTTGCCCATAATTGTTATAACAAATATACAAACAGCTGCTTGCTAGGGATGGATTAATTGGTTAAAACAATTTAGCGCACACCTGAATAAACCTACCTAGCCTGAACATGCAGTTCTGCCGGTGTCGAGGCAGCACGGAGCAGAAATATATGATTTAACTCTCGTCCGCCCTTCCGGTGTCAGCGTCCCTCCAGCTCCTCTGAGTGGATTCTTCAAACCTTTCCTTTTCCGACCGTGGGGGGAGGGGGCGCAGCCGCGCTTCTGACTCTGCAGCTCTATCAATCCATAGTGGTACGTCCAGCGCCTGGAGTCTGGGAGTCGTAGCCCCTTGGGAAGCAGAAACTGCACCATACCGTAGAACGCCTGCAATGCATGCCCTTAATTGTTATAACAAATATACAAACAGCAGCTTGCTAGGGATGGATTGGACAGTGAGGTTAATACTTGTCCCAGGTGAGACTTGTGGGTCGTCGGCGTAATCTCGCGTCATTTCTGGGGTTTCGCGTTCTGCGTGTCACGTGAAATTCCCGGAATTATGCCACATTTTACCTCAAGAGTAGTCAAACAATGTGAACGACCAGAACACTGGCAGCTCTTGCTTGCAACATGTGTTGTTTTTGTGTTTTTTTTTGGTTGAGCGCGAAATGTGTTCTTCTATCCAAAATGGACACAAGGATACATTTCACAGAAAAATATAATGCTAAATGTCCGTTTTGCATATTGTACAATTGCCTGTAATGTTTGCCAAATTTCGCTTAATTATGCAAAAGCAAATTTTGCACAACCCTATGTGATATGCCATTTCCTGGACCCGTACACACACGTGCTTCCTCCATCCTCTCTCTCTCTTCCTCCACCCTCTCTCTCTACCTCTCTCTCTCTCTTCCTCCACCCTCTCTCTCTCTACCTCTCTCTCTCTCTACCTCTCTCTCTCTCTACCTCTCTCTCTCTCTCTACCTCTCTCTACCTCCCTCTCTCTACCTCTCTCTCTCTACCTCTCTACCCCTCTACCTCTCTACCCCTCTACCTCTCTACCCCTCTCTCTACCTCTCTCTCTTCCTCTCTCTCTACCTCTCTCTCTCTACCTCTCTCGCTACCTCTCTCTCTACCTCTCTACCTCCCTCTCTACCTCCCTCTCTACCTCTCTCTACCTCTCTCTCTACCCCTCTCTCTCTACCCCTCTCTCTCTACCCCTCTCTCTCTACCCCTCTCTCTCTACCCCTCTACCCCTCTCTGTCTACACCTCTCTCTCTACACACCTCTCTCTACACACCTCTCTCTACCCACCTCTCTCTACCCACCTCTCTCTACACACTTCTCTCTACACACCTCTCTCTCTCTCTCTACACACCTCTCTCTCTCTCTCTCTCTACACACCTCTCCCTCTCTACCTCTAAGTGGCAGCCGGAGCCTAATAGCACTGCTTGTCCTTTAAAAAAACAAAAAAAAAACAAGCATTGGCATAGCCAATAGGTCTCGCCTTTGGGGCCTTATAAGTGTTTAACCATGCAAAAGCTAATGTTGTTGCACCAAGGATATTGTGCTGCATAACTAAATACTTATAAGGTCCCAAAAGCGAGACCTATTGGCTATGCCAATGCTTGTTGTGTTTTGTTGTGTGTTATGCCGTCATGCGGTTCCCCCTCCCCCACTACTTTGGTTTGACTCCCGCCGCTAATACTACTGGGTGTGGATTTTCTTACAACGATGCTCTGGGACCGTCCTGAGTCGAGATGTTGTTGTAGTTGGATGGCTTTTACTTCCGCTATTGCTTTGATGGCAGGTTTAGGAGTAAGTAACAATGTATTGAACAGTTAATTAAAACCGTATCGCGCATGCATCTCATTGGCATAGGTTCAGAACAGCCATTTAAAACAAAAGCAACCGTTATAAAAGCAGAGTGCAGGAGAAAGTGCAAAGTGCTGAAGCAGCATTCTAAACAATGTAAAGGTTGTTATGATTTACTTTGGTGACAGGTGGGTGGTAGGTGGCGAAGTAGGTTTCCAACTTCGAACTGCTTGAGTATTTACGGGCATTTTCCGTCGGGCCCATGGGTGTATTAAGAATGTCTGTAGCGTTTGAACTGCACTGTATTCGCACTCATAGACAATTTGTGTCAATTTTCCTAAACTTGAAGGTGTGTAGTATCTGTGTTTGGTAATAGTACGCTGATACTAGGGGTTGGGGAAATAACATATTCACATATTATTTTAACTTTAATTTTTTTCATCCAAAATATTATTTTACCACTTATGCCACTGCTTTCTACATAGGTCCACCTAAACCGGCGAAGTGTATTAAATGCGATATTGTGGTGTACAAGCCTCTGGCCAGTCTATGACGTTTCCTGAAAACACCAAACTCTATTAATACACGTGGAACTCAAAAGTGTGTGATTAACGCATATTCTGCATCATTTATACAAATGTACAAACACCTTTTCATGCCTAATGTAGCGTTGTCATTTGCAAGAATATTACAAATGCATAATTTATGAAGTTTTGTATTGTGACTCACGTGATTTTACTATGTTATTTACCACAATGAATACCGTTCACCACCATGATCACAATTGTTGTCAACCATGATCACAATGGTTGTCATCTTTTCGTTTAGTCACAGGAGCTGACTGCTTTGTGAAGCTGTCCATGCCGTCCTCAACAGACCGAAAATTCACCACAAAGACCATCTCGAACTCCACTGGCCCCTATTGGGGCGAGTCCTTCCAGTTCACCATCTACAGCAACATCAAGGTGGGCCACCACAAGCGTATTAATATTCACTTGTATTTCTAACATCCTGCCACGGGCACTGGCCTTGTAGAGCTATAAGTAGCAGATGTTACTAATACCTGACGCAGTGGTGTCTATGGATGAACACTTGGAAGCATGGGTGGCTGAACTTTTCTGGCTACTCACTAATTCCAGTAGCAGAATGGTTAGTCCAGCGATCTACGGTACTAGCTTGTAAATAGCCATTGGAGGTGGTATCCACAGATATAAGTTTCTCTTTCTAAAATGCTTCTTGGATGAGTTAGTAATATGGATATCCTTTTGTTTTTGACATTTGTTTCTCGATTTAGAAGCTATGGTGTAAGTAAATCCAGTTGCCTTCTTCAGGTTTGCCGTAGAGATGCCCAGTGTACGGCACAAACTATCTTGAAGTTTGGGTCCCATGTCCCTGCAGAGAGAAGGGCCAACTTACTTCTCAGGTTTCTAACCAATACAATGACAGACTATCAGGTTGGCAAACATGAGGCAGATGGTAGCCCTCTCCCTGGTGTTAATGCTGGAATGGCACTGCACATGGTGGCAATGCACGAACAACAATGACATTAAGAAGCAAGAGGCTCTTATGTAGAAACTCCAAGGTGCTAAAAGGGTTGCATGATGTGGTGGAAATTCAAAGATACTGATATGATTAGTGCATAATTTGAGCCTGTAGTTGCCAGTGAGACCCACCGGCACTCATTTGTGGGGACCAGCACTTATTTTTCCTCATCAGACATTGACCAAGAGCAAGAGGGGAAAACCAAACACAGGGAAAAGAAGAAGGACGAGAAAGACGGGGGGAAGAACATCACAAGGGGAGAAAGCAGGAATATACAAGAGAGAGAAAAGGTAGGAAGTGTCTGGTGGTGGATTAAAAAGTCATGAGGTGGATTCAAGTTTACGCATTTGGAGTTACGCATTTGGAGTGCCAACATTTAATAGCACTGTCTGGGAGCTTCTGAGCAGAGCTTTGGGCACCGGCACTGACTCTTTTACAAAGTAGGCGATACCAAAGGGGATGATGGACGGAGCGTTAGAGCAAATCAAACACTCACCCCCAGTCAACTGATCTGGGTTTAATCCATCATCATTCTTAGGCTCACTCCACCACCCCAGTTCAGACATGGCCATATGCAAATCAGTCTGACCCTGTGCCTCATGGGAACAGTCCAGCCCGAACTGCCAAGCCATGTCTTCCCTGGACCGGAAACAAGCATCCTGGGACCGGTTTCGGGTTCAAAACCCTCATCAGCCAGGCTATCTTGAATCCAGTGGCAAAGTGAGCAAGGGACCCACGTATGGGCATACCCTGCCAACTTAGGGCAAACAAAGCGATACCAAAGGGAATGATGGACGGAGCGTTAGAGCAAATCAAACACTCACCCCCAGTCAACTGATCTGGGTTTAATCCATCATCATTCTTTAGCTCACTCCACCACTCCCAGTTCAGACATGGCCATATGCAAGTCAGTCTGATCCTGTGCCTCATGGGAACAGTCCAGCCCGAACTGCCAAGCCATGTCTTCCCTGGACCGGAAACAAGCATCCTGGGACCAGTTTCGGGTTCATAACCCTCATCAGCCAGGCTATCTTGAATCCAGTGGCAAAGTGAGCAAGGGACCCACGTCTGGGCATACCCTGCCAACTTAGGGCGAACAAAGCGATACCAAAGGGGATGATGGACGGAGCGTCAGAGCAAATCAAACACTCACCCCCAGTCAACTGATCTGGGTTTAATCCATCATCATTCTTTAGCTCACTCCACCACCCCAGTTCAGACATGGCGATATGCAAATCAGTCTGACCCTGTGCCTCCTGAGAACAGTCCAGCCCGAAATGCCAAGCCATGTCTTCCCTGGACCGGAAACAAGCATCCTGGGACCGGTTTCGGGTTCAAAACCCTCATCAGCCAGGCTATCTTGAATCCAGTGGCAAAGTGAGCAAGGGACCCACGTCTGGGCATACCCTGCCAACTTAGGGCGAACAAAGCGATACACTAAAGGGGATGATGGACGGAGCGTTAGAGCAAATCAAACACTCACCCCCAGTCAACTGATCTGGGTTTAATCCATCATCATTCTTTAGCTCACTCCACCACCCCAGTCCAGACATGGCCATATGCAAATCAGTCTGACCCTGTGCCTCATGGGAACAGTCCAGCCCGAACTGCCAAGCCATGTCTTCCCTGGACCGGAAACAAGCATCCTGGGACCGGTTTTGGGTTCAAAACCCTCATCAGCCAGGCTATCTTGAATCCAGTGGCAAAGTGAGCAAGGGACCCACGTCTGGGCATACCCTGCCAACTTAGGGCGAACAAAGCGATACCAAAGGGGATGATGGACGGAGCGTTAGAGCAAATCAAACACTCACCCCCAGTCAACTGATCTGGGTTTAATCCATCATCATTCTTTAGCTCACTCCACCACCCCAGTTCAGACATGGCCATATGCAAATCAGTCTGACCCTGTGCCTCATGGGAACAGTCCAGCCCGAACTGCCAAGCCATGTCTTCCCTGGACCGGAAACAAGCATCCTGGGACCGGTTTTGGGTTCAAACCCTCATCAGCCAGGCTATCTTGAATCCAGTGGCAAAGTGAGCAAGGGACCCACGCCTGGGCATACCCTGCCAACTTAGGGCGAACAAAGCGATACTCAAAGGGGATGATGGACGGAGCGTTAGAGCAAATCAAACACTCACCCCCAGTCAACTGATCTGGGTTTAATCCATCATCATTCTTTAGCTCACTCCACCACCCCAGTTCAGACATGGCCATATGCAAATCAGTCTGACCCTGTGCCTCATGGGAACAGTCCAGTCCGAACTGACATGCCTTGTCTTCCCTGGACCGGAAACAAGCATCCTGGGACCGGTTTCGGGTTCAAAACCCTCATCAGCCAGGCTATCTTGAATCCAGTGGCAAAGTGAGCAAGGGACCCACGTCTGGGCATACCCTGCCAACTTAGGGCGAACAAAGCGATACCAAAGGGGATGATGGACGGAGCGTTAGAGCAAATCAAACACTCACCCCCAGTCAACTGATCTGCGTTTAATCCATCATCATTCTTTAGCTCACTCCACCACCCCAGTTCAGACATGGCCATATGCAAATCAGTCTGACCCTGTGCCTCATGGGAACAGTCCAGCCCGAACTGCCAAGCCACGTCTTCCTGGACCGGAAACAAGCATCCTGGGACCGGTTTCGGGTTCAAACCCTCATCAGCCAGGCTATCTTGAATCCAGTGGCAAAGTGAGCAAGGGACCCACGTCTGGGCATACCCTGCCAACTTAGGGCGTAACAAAGCGATACCAAAGGGGATGATGGACGGAGCGTTAGAGCAAATCAAACACTCACCCCCAGTCAACTGATCTGGGTTTAATCCATCATCATTCTTTAGCTCACTCCACCACCCCAGTTCAGACATGGCCATATGCAAATCAGTCTGACCCTGTGCCTCATGGGAACAGTCCAGCCCGAACTGCCAAGCCATGTCTTCCTGGACCGGAAACAAGCATCCTGGGACCGGTTTCAGGTTCAAAACCCTCATCAGCCAGGCTATCTTGAATCCAGTGGCAAAGTGAGCAAGGGACCCACGTATGGGCATACCCTGCCAACTTAGGGCAAACAAAGCGATACTCAAAGGGGATGATGGATGGAGCGTTAGAGCAAATCAAACACTCACCCCCAGTCAACTGATCTGGGTTTAATCCATCATCATTCTTTAGCTCACTCCACCACCCCAGTTCAGACATGGCCATATGCAAATCAGTCTGACCCTGTGCCTCATGGGAACAGTCCAGCCCGAACTGCCAAGCTATGTCTTCCTGGACCGGAAACAAGCATCCTGGGACCGGCTCGGGTTCAAAACCCTCATCAGCCAGGCTATCTTGAATCCAGTGGCAAAGTGAGCAAGGGACCCACGTCTGGGCATACCCTGCCAACTTAGGGCGAACAAAGCGATACCAAAGGGGATGATGGACGGAGCGTTAGAGCAAATCAAACACTCACCCCAGTCAACTGATCTGGGTTTAATCCATCATCATTCTTTAGCTCACTCCACCACCCCAGTTCAGACATGGCCATATGCAAATCAGTCTGACCCTGTGCCTCCTGAGAACAGTCCAGCCCGAACTGCCAAGCCATGTCTTCCTGGACCGAAACAAGCATCCTGGGACCGGCTTCGGGTTCAAAACCCTCATCAGCCAGGCTATCTTGAATCCAGTGGCAAAGTGAGCAAGGGACCCACGCCTGGGCATACCCTGCCAACTTAGGCGAACAAAGCGATACCAAAGGGGATGATGGACGGAGCGTTAGAGCAAATCAAACACTCACCCCCAGTCAACTGATCTGGGTTTAATCCATCATCATTCTTTAGCTCACTCCACCACCCCAGTTGAGACATGGCCATATGCAAATCAGTCTGACCCTGTGCCTCATGGGAACAGTCCAGCCCGAACTGCCAAGCCATGTCTTCCTGGACCGAAACAAGCATCCTGGGACCGGCTTCGGGTTCAAAACCTCATCAGCCAGGCTATCTTGAATCCAGTGGCAAAGTGAGCAAGGGACCCACGCCTGGGCATACCCTGCCAACTTAGGGCGAACAAAGCGATACCAAAGGGGATGATGGACGGAGCGTTAGAGCAAATCAAACACTCACCCCCAGTCAACTGATCTGGGTTTAATCCATCATCATTCTTTAGCTCACTCCACCACCCCAGTTCAGACATGGCCATATGCAAATCAGTCTGACCCTGTGCCTCATGGGAACAGTCCAGCCCGAACTGCCAAGCCATGTCTTCCTGGACCGAAACAAGCATCCTGGGACCGGCTTCGGGTTCAAAACCCTCATCAGCCAGGCTATCTTGAATCCAGTGGCAAGTGAGCAAGGGACCCACGTCTGGGCATACCCTGCCAACTTAGGGCGAACAAAGCGATACCAAAGGCGGATGATGGACGGAGCGTTAGAGCAAATCAAACACTCATCCCCAGTCAACTGATCTGGGTTTAATCCATCATCATTCTTTAGCTCACTCCACCACCCCAGTTCAGACATGGCCATATGCAAATCAGTCTGACCCTGTGCCTCATGGGAACAGTCCAGCCCGAACTGCCAAGCCATGTCTTCCCTGGACCGGAAACAAGCATCCTGGGACCGGCTTCGGGTTCAAAACCCTCATCAGCCAGGCTATCTTGAATCCAGTGGCAAAGTGAGCAAGGGACCCACGCCTGGGCATACCCTGCCAACTTAGGGCGAACAAAGCGATACTAAAGGGGATGATGGACGGAGCGCTAGAGCAAATCAAACACTCACGCCCAGTCAACTGATCTGGGTTTAATCCATCATCATTCTTTAGCTCACTCCACCACCCCAGTTCAGACATGGCCATATGCAAATCAGTCTGACCCTGTGCCTCATGGGAACAGTCCAGCCCGAACTGCCAAGCCATGTCTTCCTGGACCGGAAACAAGCATCCTGGGGATTAAACCCAGATCAGTTGACTGGGGGTGAGTGTTTGATTTGCTCTAACGCTCCGTCCATCATCCCCTTTGGTATCGCTTGTTCGCCCTAAGTTAGCAGGGTATGCCCAGACGTGGGTCCCTTGCTCACTTTGCCACTGGATTCAAGATAGCCTGGCTGATGAGGGTTATGAACCCGAAACCGGTCCCAGGATGCTTGTTTCCGGTCCAGGGAAGACATGGCTTGGCAGTTCGGGCTGGACTGTTCCCATGAGGCACAGGGTCAGACTGATTTGCATATGGCCATGTCTGAACTGGGGTGGTGGATTAAACCCAGATCAGTTTACTGGGGGTGAGTGTTTGATTTGCTCTAACGCTCCGTCCATCATCCCCTTTGGTATTGCTTTGTTCGCCCTAAGTTGGCAGGGTATACCCAGACGTGGGTCCCTTGCTCACTTTGCCACTGGATTCAAGATAGCCTGGCTGATGAGGGTTATGAACCCGAAACCGGTCCCAGGATGCTTGTTTCCGGTCCAGGGAAGACATGGCTTGGCAGTTCGGGCTGGACTGTTCCCATGAGGCACAGGGTCAGACTGATTTGCATATGGCCATGTCTGAACTGGGGTGGTGGAGTGAGCTAAAGAATGATGATGGATTAAACCCAGATCAGTTGACTGGGGTGAGTGTTTGATTTGCTCTAACGCTCCGTCCATCATCCCCTTTGGTATCGCTTTGTTCGCCCTAAGTTGGCAGGGTATGCCCAGACGTGGGTCCCTTGGTCATTTTGCCACTGGATTCAAGATAGCCTGGCTGATGAGGGTTATGAACCCGAAACTGGTCCCAGGATGCTTTTTCCGGTCCAGGGAAGACATGGCTTGGCAGTTCGGGTTGGACTGTTCCCATGAGGCACAGGGTCAGACTGATTTGCATATGGCCATGTCTGAACTGGGGTGGTGGAGTGAGCTAAAGAATGATGATGGATTAAACCCAGATCAGTTGACTGGGGTTGAGTGTTTGATTTGCTCTAATGCTCCGTCCATCATCCCTTTGGTATCGCTTTGTTCGCCCTAAGTTGGCAGGGTATGCCCAGACGTGGGTCCCTTGCTCACTTTGCCACTGGATTCAAGATAGCCTGGCTGATGAGGGTTATGAACCCGAAACCGGTCCCAGGATGCTTGTTTCCGGTCCAGGGAAGACATGGCTTGGCAGTTCGGGCTGGACTGTTCCCATGAGGCACAGGGTCAGACTGATTTGCATATGGCCATGTCTGAACTGGGGTGGTGGAGTGAGCTAAAGAATGATGATGGATTAAACCCAGATCAGTTGACTGGGGGTGAGTGTTTGATTTGCTCTAACGCTCCGTCCATCATCCCCTTTGGTATCGCTTTGTTCGCCCTAAGTTGGCAGGGTATGCCCAGATGTGGGTCCCTTGGTCACTTTGCCACTGGATTCAAGATAGCCTGGCTGATGAGGGTTATGAACCCGAAACTGGTCCCAGGATGCTTTTTTCCGGTCCAGGGAAGACATGGCTTGGCAGTTCGGGTTGGACTGTTCCCATGAGGCACAGGGTCTGACTGATTTGCATATGGCCATGTCTGAACTGGGGTGGTGGAGTGAGCTAAAGAATGATGATGGATTAAACCCAGATCAGTTGACTGGGGGTGAGTGTTTGATTTGCTCTAACGCTCCGTCCATCATCCCCTTTGGTATCGCTTTGTTCGCCCTAAGTTGGCAGGGTATGCCCTAAGTTGGCAGGGTATGCCCAGACGTGGGTCCCTTGCTCACTTTGCCACTGGATTCAAGATAGCCTGGCTGATGAGGGTTATGAACCCGAAACCGGTCCCAGGATGCTTGTTTCCGGTCCAGGGGAGACATGGCTTGGCAGTTCGGGCTGGACTGTTCCCATGAGGCACAGGGTCAGACTGATTTGCATATGGCCGTGTCTGAACTGGGGTGGTGGAGTGAGCTAAAGAATGATGATGGATTAAACCCAGATCAGTTGACTGGGGGTGAGTGTTTGATTTGCTCTAACGCTCCGTCCATCATCCCCTTTGGTATCTTTTACAAAGTAAGCATATGACATGATTGAGCCATTGAATAGAGTGCAGGAATGACAGGTCCAGGCATCTAATGCCACTGGTGGTAACAGTGTGTGTGCCACAAAATAATTCATAGGTGAGTGACTGGGCGTCCTTGCACCATAAATATCAACTTTGCTCTAGAGGACATCTGCGGACATCCTGGGAATCTTGAAAATGTTCAGTCCACCTTCAAGATGGACTGAACATTTATTCTGGAGGAGTTTCGAAATGTTATTGACTTCCCCAAGCATGACTCAGAGGGTTGTATGCATTGCTTAATTTGCAAAAAACTAAGTGCCAGGGCCTAAGGTATTTCTCATAGGTCCACTTCAGTTGCTGCAACACACATGGCACTTTAAACCTCAGGTTTAAGTTAGAGTTTTATCATTTTTGAAAGATAAATTAAACAATTAAATGCTCCACTGATGAACTTTGCTTAAAACTTACACACACAGCGCCACCATGTGGTGGATTCTCATTAGTAGGTGCTGGTGCTTCCGAATAAGTGCCGGTGCCGAGCACCGGAAAATACAGGCAGAAATTAAGCACTGGTTGTAAGTCAGAATAATATAGTCAGATCATAGTCCGACATAAATATTTTGCCTCAAATATTGTTTACAAAACATTGTCCAAGGGTTTTGGAGATTTTCTTTTCTTTACTTCAATTGGGTGATATTTTAGTAAATTACATTTAGGATACATTATTTATGTCACACTATATTCTGTCTACAATATGCTGGTACCACACTGATTCAGAGGCTGTATCAGCACCACATATATACTCCATTATGATCTGACAGCTTTCCTGGGTGCATTAGCTATCTTAAAATATGTTCAAGAGGTAACCCAAAAGATGGTTTTAATAGAAATAAACCTGAAAAGAACATTTTGCAAAGTCAGCTATGTCTTACTGAACTTCAAGAAGCCTCTTCCTCTTAAAATCAGTCACAGTCTAAAGACATTGCTGGTCTAAGATCCCAAGGTGTAGCCAACTCATAGACTTCCATTTCAAAACTTTTGCTGGTGGTAACCTGCATGGTATTTCAATCATGTAATGTGATAGTGACACATTACTGCATGTGGTATTACTCAACCTGGTTTTTTGAGGAAACATTTCGGTGGAATTTATCTAAAACTTTCCTTCTTGCCAACTGTGCTACCACCAGCTCCCTCACATGATCAAACCATTCCAAAGCTCCCCTTCATGAGGCCATTCCAAAGCTCCCCTTCATGAGACCATTCCAAAGCTCCAGATGACAAGTCCATTCCAAAGCTCCCCATGACAAGTCCATTCCAAAGCTCCCCATAACAAGTCCATTCCAAAGCTCCCCATGACAAGTCCATTCCAAAGCTCCCCATAACAAGTCCATTCCAAAGCTCCCCATGACAAGTCCATTCCAAAGCTCCCAATGACAAGGCCATTTCAACGCTCACCTGACGAGGCCATTCCAGAGCTACCGTTTATGAGACCATTCCAAAGCGCCTTATGATGATGCTATTACAAAGCTCCCCTTCATGAGACCATCCCAAAGCTCCCTTCATGAGGCCATTCCAAAGCTCCCGTCATGAGGCCATTCTAAAGCTCTCCTTCATGAGGCCATTCCGAAGCTCCCCATGACAAGTCCATTCCTAAGCTCCCCATGACAAGTCCATTCCAAAGCTCCCCATGACAAGGCCATTCCAAAGCTCCCCATGACAAGTCCATTCCAAAGCTCCCCATAACAAGGCCATTTCAACGCTCACCTGACGAGGCCATTCCAGAGCTCCCGTTTATGAGACCATTCCAAAGCTCCTTATGATGATGCTATTACAAAGCTCCCCTTCATGAGACCATCCCAAAGCTCCCTTCATGAGGCCATTCCAAAGCTCCTGTCATGAGGCCATTCTAAAGCTCTCCTTCATGAGGCCATTCCGAAGCTCCCCATGACAAGTCCATTCCAAAGCTCCCCATGACAAGTCCATTCCAAAGCTCCCCATGACAAGGCCATTCCAAAGCTCCCGATAACAAGTTCATTCCAAAGCTCCCCATGACAAGTTCATTCCAAAGCTCCCGATAACAAGGCCATTCCAAAGCGCTCCTTCATGAGATCATCCCAAAGCTCCCCATGACAAGTTCATTCCAAAGCTCTCCATGACAAGGCCATTCCAAAGCTCTCCTTCATGAGGCCATTCCAAAGCTCCCCATGACAAGTCCATTCCAAAGCTCCCCATGACAAGGCCATTCCAAAGCTCCCGATAGCAAGTTCATTCCAAAGCTCCCCATGACAAGTTCATATCAAAGCTCCCGATAACAAGGCCATTCCAAAGCTCCCCATGACAAGTCCATTCCAAAGCTCCCCATGACAAGTCCATTCCAAAGCTCCCCATGACAAGTTCATTCCAAAGCTCCCCATGACAAGTCCATTCCAAAGCTCCCCATGACAAGTTCATTCCAAAGCTCCCCATGACAAGTCCATTCCAAAGCTCCCCATGACAAGTTCATTCCAAAGCTCCCCATGACAAGGCCATTCCAAAGCTCCCCATGACAAGTCCATTCCAAAGCTCCCCATGACAAGGCCATTCCAAAGCTCCCCATGACAAGGCCATTCCAAAGCTCCTGATAACAAGTTCATTCCAAAGCTCCCCATGACAAGTTCATTCCAAAGCTCCCGATAACAAGGCCATTCCAAAGCGCTCCTTCATGAGATCATCCCAAAGCTCCCCATGACAAGTTCATTCCAAAGCTCTCCATGACAAGGCCATTCCAAAGCTCTCCTTCATGAGGCCATTCCAAAGCTCCCCATGACAAGTCCATTCCAAAGCTCCCGATAACAAGGCCATTCCAAAGCTCCCCATGACAAGTCCATTCCAAAGCTCCCCATGACAAGTTCATTCCAAAGCTCCCCATGACAAGTTCATTCCAAAGCTCCCGATAACAAGGCCATTCCAAAGCTCCCCATGACAAGTCCATTCCAAAGCTCCCCATGACAAGTCCATTCCAAAGCTCCCCATGACAAGTTCATTCCAAAGCTCCCCATGACAAGTCCATTCCAAAGCTCCCCATGACAAGGCCATTCCAAAGCTCCTGATAACAAGTTCATTCCAAAGCTCCCCATGACAAGGCCATTCCAAAGCTCCCCATGACAAGGCCATTCCAAAGCTCCCCATGACAAGTTCATTCCAAAGCTCCCCATGACAAGTTCATTCCAAAGCTCCCATGACAAGTTCATTCCAAAGCTCCCCATGACAAGGCCATTCCAAAGCTCCCCATGACAAGGCCATTCCAAAGCTCCCCATGACAAGGCCATTCCAAAGCGCTCTTTCATGAGACCATTCCAAAGCTCCCCATGATGATGCTATTCCAAAGTTCAGCCTTAACAAGGCCCTTCCAAAGCTCCCCATGACAGGGCAGTTCTAAAGCTCCCCTTCATGAGACCATTCCAACACTCTCCATGATAAGACCGTTCCAACACTCTCCATGATGAGACCATTCCAACACTCTTCATGATGAGCCCATTCCAACACTCTCCATGATGAGACCATTCCAACACTCTCCATGATGAGGCCATTCCAACGCTCTCCATGATGAGACCATTCCAACGCTCTCCATGATGAGGCCATTCCAACGCTCTCCATGATGAGACCATTCTAACGCTCTCCATGATGAGACCATTCCAACGCTCTCCATGATGAGACCATTCTAACTCTCTCCATGATAAGACCATTCCAATACTCTCCATGATGAGACCATTCCAACGCTCTCAGTGATGAGACCATTCCAACATTTTCCATGATGAGACCATTCCAACATTTTCCATGATGAGACCATTCCAACACTCATATGTGTGAAAATCTTTTAGAAAATTCAGGACTTGGTGGACCTTAAAAATTTCAACATCAATATAACATTAACCAGATGCTAGTCATTATCAAAAATTATTTGTATGTATTCAACAATATTGAATATTTTTTTCTTTTATCATTTTTTGTTAAAAAATCAACACCGATACTTTATATACATATTCAAAAATTGCTTATTCAATGCAATGCATAACACTCAATTGGTATATTTTTGTAATGATTCTAACTAAATCCTATACATACTTACTCCCACATTCATCCACTATCTACCTTATCATGGATTGGATGCAAATTTATACAAAAATTCAAAGAATTTGTTGTATTTTAGGCAAAACACAGTTTGTCCAATATTTTCATTACAAATTGCCTTTAGTCAATGCTAGACATGATTAAGATTTTGTCCATATGGGGTATGTTGCAATTCATTAAGGATTTAGTTTCACCAATTAGGATATGACATCTATTTTAATTAAAGAGAACATTCAATGTAGTCATGGCTAAAATGAATCGTGTCCTACGCGGGTTTTGGCTTTGAGCCTTCGTCAGAAAGCCATGTTTGATGTGAGTCCTTATAGCTGAAACTTGAGCATGTAGTCTTGGGGAAGATAACCGAATGTTTTATATTCGGTAATTGTTTACAGACGTACGTCATCGAAGTAATAAACGGGACTACGCTGCTGGTTGCAACTCGATAGTGGCGATCGAACCGGCACCAATTTCTTACCCCCAGCAACGACCGGAACGGGAACAGCAAGGGTCTTCAGCATCCTGAAGTGCTTTTGAGCTTCCCGGATTGCCATACAGACTCCTCCATAACGACCTAAGAGCCTGACATATCGGGTGGCATAGTTTCACGCCTTCTGTTTGGATTGCAGTACCTGCATAGCATCAACATTGGTCTGTAGACAATTACCGAATATAAAACATTCGGTTATCTATAATATAAAGTATCGGTGTTGATTTTTTAACAAAAAATGATAAAAGAAAAAAATATTCAATATTGTTGAATAAATAAAAATAATTTTTGATAATGACTAGCATCTGGTTAATGTTATATTGATGTTGAAATTTTTAAGGTCCACTAAGTACTGAATTTCCTAACAGATTTTCACACATATGTTATTCTTTCCTGATTTAGGAAATATTCTCATTTTCAGGGGTACCCTTTCTTTTGCAATTACCATTCCAACACTCTCCATGAGGAGGCCATTCCAACACTCTCCATGATGAGGCCATTCCAACACTCTCCATGATAAGACCATTCCAACACTCTCCATGATAAGACCATTCCAACACTCTCCATGATGAGACCATTCCAACCCTCTCAGTGATGAGACCATTCCAACACTCTCCATGATGAGGCCATTCCAACGCTCTCCATGATGAGGCCATTCCAACGCTCTCCATGATGAGGCCATTCCAACGCTCTCCATGATGAGGCCATTACAATGCTCTCCATGATGAGGCCATTCCAACGTTCTCCATGATGAGGCCATTCCAACACTCTCAGTGATGAGACCATTCCAACACTCTCCATGATGAGACCATTCCAACGCTCTCCATGATGAGGCCATTCCAACACTCTCCATGATGAGACCATTCCAAAGCTCTCCATGATGAGGCCATTCCAACGCTCTCCGTGATGAGGCCATTCCAACGCTCTCCATGATGAGGCCATTCCAACGCTCTCCATGATGAGGCCATTCCAACACTCTCAGTGATGAGACCATTCCAACACGCTCCATGATGAGACCATTCCAACACTCTCCATGATAAGACCATTCCAACACTCTCCATAATGAGACCATTCCAAAACTCTCAGTGATGAGACCTTTCCAACACTCTCCATGATGAGGCCATTCCAACGCTCTCCATGATGAGGCCATTCCAACGCTCTCCATGATGAGGCCATTCCAACGCTCTCCATGATGAGGCCATTCCAACGCTCTCCATGATGAGGCCATTCCAACGCTCTCCATGATGAGGCCATTCCAACGCTCTCCATGATGAGGCCATTCCAACACTCTCAGTGATGAGACCATTCCAACACTCTCAGTGATGAGGCCATTCCAACGCTCTCCACGATGAGGCCATTCCAACGCTCTCCATGATGAGACCATTCCAATGCTCTCCATGATGAGACCATTCCAACGCTCTCCATGATGAGGCCATTCCAATGCTCTCCATGATGAGACCATTCCAACGCTCTCCATGATGAGGCCATTCCAACACTCTCCATGATGAGACCATTCCAACGCTCTCCATGATGAGACCATTCCAACGCTCTCCATGATGAGACCATTCCAACGCTCTCCATGATGAGACCATTCCAAAGCTCTCCATGATGAGGCCATTCCAACGCTCTCCATGATGAGGCCATTCCAACGCTCTCCACGATGAGGCCATTCCAACGCTCTCCACGATGAGACCATTCCAACGCTCTCCATGATGAGACCATTCCAACGCTCTCCATGATGAGGCCATTCCAACGCTCTCCATGATGAGACCATTCTAACACTTTCCGTGGTGAGGCCATTCCAACGCTCTCCATGATGAGGCCATTCCAACGCTCTCCATGATGAGGCCATTCCAACGCTCTCCACGATGAGACCATTCCAACACTCTCAGTGATGAGACCATTCCAACACTCTCAGTGATGAGACCATTCCAACGCTCTCCATGATGAGACCATTCCAACGCTCTCCATGATGAGACCATTCCAACGCTCTCCATGATGAGGCAATTCCAACGCTCTCCATGATGAGACCATTCCAACGCTCTCCATGATGAGACCATTCTAACACTTTCCGTGGTGAGGCCATTCCAACGCTCTCCATGATGAGACCATTCTAACACTTTCCGTGGTGAGGCCATTCCAACGCTCTCCATGATGAGACCATTCCAACGCTCTCCATGATGAGACCATTCTAACACTTTCCGTGGTGAGGCCATTCCAACGCTTGCCTCCACTGACATCTTTCTGTAGAGTTTGATTTCTCTGACCTCCCAAACCGAATGCCACTTGTACTGTTCCTCTTTGGAGACAGCTCCATACAAATATCCCAATAACTAAAACCTTTATCTATGGCTAATCCTTCATTGTCAGGTGTCTTATAACCGTATGCACCTTTCCCTTGCAGTTCATGAATGAGCTCAGTGCAATGAATGAGATGTCACTCGTTGAACACACTTATGGCTCCATTTCATCAAAAGTATAGGAGTAGTGGGTGTGACATTACAAGCCTTTTCACCCTGATGACATCACAGGAAGTGACGTCCTATGAACCTGGGCCCTGATTGTGAGCTGGTGGATATTGTTTTGGTGTTTAGACAGAATATCGGGAACAGAAAGATCATGGACCAGAATATCCTGTCAAGAATATCGAGGACACAAATATGGTGAAGGTCAGTTTCTATGTGTAAGCAAAGCCTTTTTATATATAGCTTCACATATATGTACCTTGATGATATATATATATATATATATATATATATCTTCTAGGTACGTGGAGTTAAGAACAGTAAATCTATTCTTACCTATTTGCACTTTCCTTCTCCATATTTTGTCCTCGATATTTTTGACACAATGTTATGTCCACACGAAATTTCTATTTTTGATATTCTGTCAGTGATTCACTTTTTTAAACAATGTTTATTGAAATATGAAGGCTGCAGCATGTTAAAACACAGTGAATGATAAAAGACGCAAACCAACTTGCTGGTAAAACCTTCGAAAGTTGAGGGTTGAGTTTAAATCCCAGCGGTTCGAAAGCAGCCCACAGGGTTTGAAGTAGACACACGCTGCCCATGGCCACCCCTCCATGGCGCCCATAGCAGTGCCGCCTCTCCATGGCGCCCATAGCAGTGCCGCCTCTCCATGGCGCCCATAGCAGTGCCGCCCCTCCATGGCGCCCATAGCAGTGCCGCCCCTCCATGGCGCCCATAGCAGTGCCGCCTCTCCATGGCGCCCATAGCAGTGCCGCCTCTCCATGGCGCCCATAGCAGTGCCGCCCCTCCATGGCGCCCATAGCAGTGCCGCCTCTCCATGGCGCCCATAGCAGTGCCGCCTCTCCATGGCGCCCATAGCAGTGCCGCCCCTCCATGGCGCCCATAGCAGTGCCGCCTCTCCTGACCATGCTCCTCTGTCTCCCATCAGAACATCCTGCACATGTCACTCATAGATGAAGATATGATCACCAAGGACGACCACCTCTACACCGTCTACTTCGATGTGGGTAAACTCCCCTTTAACAAGAGCGTCATCAAGTGTTTTTCTCTGACTCCAGAGGTGAGAACTGTTATTATAAACAAGGTATACATGAGTAAGACTCATAACTGCTGTTTTTAATCAATTAGCTTTCATTATGATTATGTATGTGTTAGTAATATTGCTTCCACCTTTGGAATTGAATTCCCTTCGCTTGATGGCTCTAGTTATCCATCAATCTCTATTTTGGCAGAAACGAAGTTGTCTATATAGAAAATAGCATGTAGCTGGGGCCATATTAAATAAACCTTGTACATGGTGCAAAACAGGGCAAACTTATTTTGCACCATTTTGCTGCTTGTGCACTGGAGAATGCAGAAAACATATTTTGCTCCAGGCTATCATATAGAAATATTTCACCACCGTGGCAAAATAAGAAGAAATTAATTGGGTGATCACTTTTGGTAAATATCAAAGCACAGTTCATCCTTATAAATTAAGTTACTGGTGTAGTAAAGATTCTAACAAAGAACGCCCTCTCCAGGAGTAACCTTCTTTAAAAAACTGAAAATAGAACAAGCTTTGATAATTATTGTGTTTATTGTGAACAATTTTCAATAAGCAGTTGAAAAAAATAGTGCAACCTGATGTCTGCATGCTTGCTACTTAAGTATTGAATAATGGAGCAGGCTCATTTTGCCTCAAAATAAATCTAATCTGCAGCAGAAAAAAAATATCAAGGTCTTGCAGTCCTCGCCTCTTCCCTGCTAAGAAAAAAACCCCCTCTTGTTTGGTGGAACCCCCTTTCCTTTTCCTCATATACATAGACTATCTTTTATCTTTGACACCTCACACAGCTTGTGGAACATCCGTACTGGTGCTCACGAGGGCGCAGATGCCAGCCGTGCTTAATTTGTAAATAAGAAAAGTTCCAGGGCCCAGGTTATCTCTCTGGAGGCCGTCGCAGCTCATACCACCCGCCTGCTATACCAGCTATGACACTTCCCAGCGCTACCTACCAACCATCCCACTCATACCGATTGAGCGTCCCACCTCGAGCTGTAAGGCTGGGCTAAACGTGTTAGTTTCATTATGTTTTCAAAGTTTATGGAACTGTAAAACACACTGCTGATTCTAAAAACAGACAGACAGCGTCCCCATGTGGTGGGCTGTCATAATTAAGTGCTGGTGTTTAGAAATAAGTGTGGGACAGCAAGCATTGGCACAAATTGAGCAGTGGCACTCCAGAGTGGTCTAGGCGGCCAGCAATATGCTGCCTGACAGAGCGAGGAGCGCTCCTTCTTCTCCTGAACGCGTGTAACTTCTGGTAAACTCTCTGCACAGCTCCCGCACAGATGTGACAGTAAAATTGTTGTGGGCACGTAGTGTGGAGAAAATTACTTTAAAATGTGCATAACTCCACCTCGCAGGACTACATGATAGCTGTCTACAGATGACATACATCTGCAAGTCCTGCGCACTCTTTTTGTGCCTACAATATGAGGGGTGAGACCCAACACACAAACAGAATTCCTATGCCTACATTTTTTAAAGAAACACATTCCTTAGCATGGTGTCCCTTTTGGGAGACAGCGTTTACACCGCTGGCAATACCACGCGGGTTGATAACAACGCGGTCGTTACAACGACCGCATTGTTATCCCACGTGGCATTACATCGCAAGTCGTTTCAACGACTTGCGCTAGGTGGCGTGCAACACCAGGGATGGTGTTGGATTTTAAATCCAACACCTTCCCTGCTGTTGCGCTAACTGGAGTAGGAATAGTAATTTATACTGTTCCTAAGTCCAGCGCGCCATCTAGCGCAAGTCGTTGAAACGACTTGCGATGTAATGCCACGTGTGGTAACAACGCGGTCGTTGCAACGATCGCGTTGTTACCTACCGCGTGGTAACACCACGTCGACACCGTCGGCTAGACTGCCGACTTTGGTGCTGGAAACCAGGGTTCGAGCCTCGGGGTCGCATCCACATCCTGTGATTCTGGGTAAATCACTTAATCTCCCCGTGCCTGAATGTGGAATGTAAATACGGTGCTCATGTAAAGCGCTCCAATACCTTCGGGTCGAGTTCGCGCTATATAAATATGCAAAAAAAAAAATACATTCGTCCCTTTTACATAGTCATCTGTCACTAACGTGTTTGTTTTCTTGAAACCGAAACTAACACATCAGGCTCATTCTGTAAACGGTCCTGAGATGTGAGCACTCTTGATTACAACCTGAGACTTCTACTAATCTTTATCTTCATGTCCTGACAGGGAAAAGAGGAACTGAAGGTGAAATTCAGAATCACAGAATCGTAAGTGCCGAAGAAACATTGAACTTTTCAAGTGTGTATGTTTATGCAACCAATAAGTAGTCCATGAATACATGTAGAATTGCTCTAATATGTAACCAAAATGCTCATCATTTTGGAGGATAACTAAACAATAATTTTGTTGAACTTAGGGACATATTTATTAGTGAGGTGCATCACCCTTGTGCCACGCAAGGGTGCGTTAGGGTGACACAACGCCTAAGTCAGATATATCAAGCCACACCAGGCAGAGCAAATCACTGTGTTACGTTACTGTGCCCCAGGGAGGCTTTCCATGGGGGGAGCGTCGGTGTCCCCACGCGTTCACCCATGGATTTTGGCACATTCTCAGATTTGCCATTACTGGTAGACCTGGGAATGCTTCAAAATGCTAATCTTCCCCAGGTGAGGCGTAACGAGGAGAAATATCTTTAATTCTACTAGTTTTTTCCTCTTTCTGTGTGTACTGCATTCTGCAGCCACATGAAAGGAGGAAAATGCCTCAGAGGATTGTTTTTTGCTGGAAGGTACCCTTCCTGCACAAAAACAGTCCTGCTTACAACGCTGGCACCCTTGCACCGTAGTGGAAGGGTGCCTGCGTTGGTGCTAGGTAGCACATTGTGCACCGGCGCAAGGAAAGAACAGGAATGCACTGTATAATGTTGAATACGGTGCATTCCTGCCCTTTCAGGAAGGTGGCTTGCTGCGTTGCATTGCGTGAATTCTTGATAAATATGCCCCACAATGTTTTGCTTACTGCCTCGCAACTGGAGCAGTGCACATCGTAGTAACGAAAAAGTTTAAACTTTCTATGCGTCACTTCCTTCTGTGATAGTCCCCTTCTCTAACTTAACTCTTCCATCAAAACAATGATCCTTTCTCCCTTATATTTTCGTAAGAACTGCTTAAACAGCATATGTCTGTAGCATTAAAAAGGAGCAAAACATTTTGGGCATATTGCACAAACATTCCCGCCTGCCTGAAGGACCTGTAAAATCATTCCCGGGTGGTAAAGACAGAATTAAAACCAGCACAGGCAAAGCCAATAGCTCTCGCTTTTCTTAAACATGAAAAGACAATGCTAATAGGTCCGTCTTTTTGTTTGGGGAAGTGTTATAGTTGACAACTTTGTTCTTGAGCTACCGCAATATGGATGCTGGGAGCAGGGCCTCTTATTGGACAGACTGCATTGGCAGAGTTAAACTGCACCCTCTAAGTAGAGTGTTATAAAAGGGAGTCAAAAGATGAAGTGTACATTGTAAGTGGTGAACTAATAAGGCGTACACAGCAACATATTGTATAGTATATACTTATGCCAATGAACCAATGTTTTTGGTGCGGCTATAATAAATCTTTGTGTACAAAAAAACTGTACATTCAACAACATGTTATCAAGAAAGCAAAGTAAAACAAATGATCTTGCAAGGGTGATTTAATGAATACCTTTAGCCTACCATAAAGACAAAAAGTATGTGTTTGTGTTTCTTAAATCAGCAAACCAACAGGTAACATGTCATTAAGTCAGTAAAATAAGTACATAAAAAAAAACACGCTGATTATAAAGTTTACAAAAAAGTGATGGATGGTATGCTTGAATTAATCTCACTCCTCTGGTAATCACTTGGGCTGTATCCCCGTCCCTCGTTTTTTGGCCCAACATGCCACCTCAGATTAGACCCAGCCATCCAAATTGGCCTTGGTCCTGCTGAAATAGGAAAAGTCCATCCTGAACTGCCAGGCCGGTCCTCTCTGAACCAGAAAAAATAAAAATAAAATAAATACTTGGATTTGTATAGCGCAGCTAATCACCCGTGAGGGTCTCTAGGGCTGTCAATAGGCACGGGGAGATTTGAACCTGGATCCCCAGCTCCAAAGTCAGCAGCTCTGGCCCTTACTCCACACCCTCTCCCGTGAAGAGAAGCAAGGAGAGAATGTTCGAGAGCAGGAACACTCTGGAAAGTTTAGGAACAGTTACAAATTCCATAGTTAGTGCTCGTTCACAATATTTTTTGTGGCCTATTCCAACACTGGGAATGGGTGGTGATGAATGCGTGTACTGCAGGAATACATTAATTTCATGGGTTGGTAGTGGAAGAGAACACCCAGATATTGGTTGGGGTGTAAAGGAGGGGCTTCTCGAAAGTAAAAAATATTTTCCCATGGAGAAAAAGAGAAACAAAAACTGACATTGAACAGCAATATCATTATCACTTGTGTAAATATGAACTATGTAATTGTGGACTGTGCAAAATTGTGCATGCAGAAATGCCTCAGTAGTTGCAATTGCAAATTCACAAATCTGTTCGAGGAACAAGCCTGGAAACCAGTAACTGTCACATGTTTTCTGGAATATTCTGGAAAAACCTTGACAATTCCCTTAAAGCTTAAATCTACACTTACGCGAGGTCGCAAATTTCTGGGTCTATATTCATGCACTTTACTAAGAATCGGACCCAAAGAGTTTATTGGGCCAGCCCTATGCACATTCTCTTGCGGATGTACTTACTATTCCACCTAAAGATTTTATTCTGTGTTTTCTGATGTTGCAGAACTGATCCCCCCGAGAAAATCACAACAAATGGAGTACTTGTGGTAAGTTCTTGATTTTCACTAGTGTGGAGATGTTCACGTTTCCTTGTTAGTGTGTGTGTGTGCGCACGCCTTCAGGTGCGTACATACATACGTACCCTGACAGAGGGCCAAATGTCAAGCTTCAAACTCTTATTTTTAAGGTAACAATGTTCATTATTGCAAGTAATGGGCAACCCCTGGGAATATCTAGAACACCAATGGTTGACAAGTCAAATCTAACAAAAACTCAATAAATGTAGCTGTCCAAAATGGTGTGAAGGCAGCTCCACGCACCCACCTACGCTGATTTAAGCCTATGTCTTGCATCTGACATAGACCGAGTCACTCTGATGAGCACGCTACGATGAATGTAGACCTGGATATCGGTATTTGATTGCTTTTTCTCTTTTCACGTTATCTTGCAGTGCCGTGAACTTTCCTGTTTAGAAATTAAGGTTGACAAGCTGAAGAGTGCCCAAATTTTCAATGGTAAGGCTGCGCCTTTCAAGGTGTCCTTTTCAGTATTGCCTGCATTGCCAGTGATGTCCCGCCTGCACGATTATCAGTGCTTAATTTGTAAAATAATAAGAGCAGGGGTCTAAAGGTTTTCTTAGGGGCCTGCCACCATTGCTGCCAAATGCCAGGATTTCCAGATACCAATGCTGCCTGGTCTTGATTCCACCTCACACCTCTTCCTTCCACCACCCTACACTTCCTGTCTCTTTATCTCACTCTTTCAGTTTCTTTTTCACACCTGCTTTCTCCCCTTGTCACTGTTTTCCTTTCTCAGTCTTCCTTCATCATTCTCCCTCATTTGCTTTTCTCTGGGTCAAAATCT
This sequence comes from Calotriton arnoldi, assembly GCA_963921515.1. Lineage (NCBI taxonomy): Eukaryota > Metazoa > Chordata > Amphibia > Caudata > Salamandridae > Calotriton > Calotriton arnoldi. The sequence goes on along the minus strand of CAWUFW010000496.1, from coordinate 2,547,431 downwards.
GATGCTGTAAATTACGTCCTGGTCTGCAAAGATGAGTGGCGGTGTACACCGCCGACAACAAGTGAAAAATGAAACAGTGGCTTAGTCAAAATGCTGTGTAATGTAAGAGAGGCATAAAATAATGTAAGACTGACTACATAAAGACTTCACGTTTGAACTTTTGTAGGAAAACAATACATTGTACAATTTTGTAAAAAAAATACATCTGTGAAATGGAGATAGACCTAAATGGATCTGCTGTTGCTCAAACATAAGACTCCTCATCACCAGCAAGGCAGTGAGGCACCAGTTGTTGGTCCCAAACTACAAGCCAGAGGTCAGGTGGAACCCTTAGCGACTGAGAGCAAAAACCCAAAATGAAGACCTGAGAAGTCCTGGGTTAGAGGTTCAAGTCCTTGGGGAAGACGGGATACTTGGAGGGTTCATTGCAAGTTTTTATTTAGCAGGATATTTTTCACAATGTTCCGTCATCTGCTTTATCCCCCTTATCTGTGATGAACCCCCCCCACCTACCCCTGGACCACCTTTCAGGCTGACACTTTTACACGGATAGTTGAGTACAATTGCACAAGTTGCTGTTCAGTAACAAGATGGCAACAATGCACAGACCCTCCTTCGTGTTAGAAGTGTTCTGGAAGTATCTTGTAAGAATTTAGAGAGAGAATCATTGTGAAAAAACAAAATTATGTAGATTCATTTTGTGGTATTTCTAGGTAGCAGCATTTTATTTAGTTATCCCTATAGATTTTTTTATAGGTCTTCGCACTGGATGAAGGAACAATCATTTTTACTCAATGTAATTGATGCTCAGTTTATCGAACAATGAAGATGCAAGTAGATTCTTCCACTGATCAGATCGCAGCAGATTGAGTAACTCGTGGTTCATAGGTGTGATCTTTATTCAGCTGAGATTACCTCTCAGCTTGCAGATATTTGGATTTTTCCTGTTTATGCACCACAGAAGTCTCTTAGTCTCAGATTATAAGTGGGCTGGAAAAGAGTATGATATGTACCTGGTGCTGTAATGACCTCAAATGCAAAATCAGTGTTTTCCATGCCAAATTCCTCATGTATCAGAATTTTCTTGTATGTTTTCTTCTAGTAAGTTTCAACAGAATCAAAGGCTGAAGCTTGCCATGGGAATGCTGCCGGGGTGGCAAGGTGGTGGAGTGTTCATCAAAAAAACTCTGAATTCCAAACCCTGAGCAAATTCATGCTGGCACAAGGATTCGAGTCTACTCTTTAAAGTGGAACTGGGGCAAAAGTTCACAAATCCCTAATAGGTGGCTCCTTTACTGTTGAAAAGATGAAACAAAATTGTAACCTCGCCTAGAGGGACAAAACTCCTGGCACCAACTCTATTTACAGAGTTGCATATGTATGTCTTGGGACTTCTATGTGGGCAACTGTCTACTGCCCTGGTCAATGATTTTATACAAAATGCTGTACTATTTCACAGGCTAAAAGCATAACAAGCGATAAGGAATCAAGTGGTATTTAGTCACAGGTGTTCCATCTGATGAGAGATTGTTTTGGAGACTTCACAAAAGTCTGGAAAGCGGACAAGGGGTTTTGTACCTGTCAGGGCTTCAGCCACTCCATACAATTGGGTACACCAACCGAAAGATGATTCTTACAGATTAGTACCTTTGCTTGCAATGAGCTGGATGTTTGCATTCATCCACATTTTGGGAGAGGCTTCCAACGCATCATAAATTTGCTGTGGGTTGTAAAATAAAGATGGTTTAGTGTTCTTGAAGCTCTCATCAAATGAATGGAATGGTCAGGGTGGTGGCACTCTCTTACGATGAAGGGTTTTCAAAATCACGGGTTAAACATAGACATGATCCTCCATTCATTCAAGCCATTGATTCTCTCTAGCTCCAAACGTTTACAGATGTCTATGTGGTGCAACATCAAACACAAGTGCAATATAAAAAAAAACTCTCTGGTCTAGTGACTGTGACCAAAAGAGCAGTGTGTTAGACCTGTCTGCCTTAGGGTAGTCTTCGCCCAAACCTTTTGCCTTACTCCTTCATATTTTTTTTATCTTGTTTTTGTTGGCCTTAGGACTCTGTGCACTTTACCACTGCTAACCACTCCTAAAGTGTGTGTGCTCACTCCTTAAAACATGGTAACATTAATGGAATACAAGGTTGTATTCAACATACTACACCACATGTAAAAAGGATAGTGCAAAGCTAAGGCCAAGGGTGCAGAAAAAGTGACAAACTCAGACTGGTGACTTTGGTGGAAATTTTAAAAGGGCTCAAACGTTACCTTTGGTAATTTACTGCTGCTGTAAGCTATAGTCTATGATGTACCTGGGAGGTCATGTACACCAGGCCCTGTCTTCGCCCCTGTTGCATTATGGTCTGTTAGACCTGTCAGCCTTAGGGTGGCCTTCCCTCTGACTTTTTGCCTTTCCCCCTCCACTTTTTCTAACCTCGTTTTTGCTGGTATTAGGACTCTGAGCACGTTACCACTGATAACCAGTGCTAAATTGCATGTGCTCGCTCCTCTAAGCATGATAATATTGATTATCCCCATTTGGTATATTTAATTTACTTATACATCCCTAATAAAGTGGTACTACATATACCCAGAGCATGTAAATTAAATGCTACTAGTGGGCTTGCAGCACTTGTTGTGCCGCCCACTTAAGAGGCCCTCCACACCTCCCTCAGGCCTGCCATTGCAGCTTGTGTGTGCAGTTTTAAACTGCCAATTCGACTGGGCAAAATTAACCCTTTGCCAGGCTCAAACCTGCCTTTTTAATACATATGAGTTACCCCTAGAGTAGGCCCTAAACAGCCACAGGACAAGGAGCAATGTATTTAAAAGTAGGACATGAAGTTTTAAGTTTTACATGTCCTGGTAGTGAAAAGCTCTCAAATTCGTTTTTCACTACTGCAAAGCCTGCTTCGCCCATAGGATAACATTGGAGTTACTTTATTACATTTAATAAGCTGTAACTTCCAAATGGTAACAGGTAATCAGTTCATGTTTGGTGTCTTTGGAATTGTAGTAAAAAACCCTCTTTTATGGTGAAGTCAGATTTTTAATTACAGTTTTGAAAATGATTTTAGAAAGTTGGCATTTTCCTGCCTTAGCTAGTTAGTGCCTGCAGTCTGTCTCTGGGTCACATGACTGGGTGTAGTTGGCAGTTGGTCTTTGTGTATTCCTCCTAGACAGCCACACACAATATAGAGCTTAGGTGTGCCCGGGTGGGCCATCATTGGCAGGGTGGGAGGACGGAGTTAGTTACAGCCCCACTTACACTTGAATAGACTGTGTCCTGTCTTCACACAAAGCATTGCATACCCCCTGTATGTAGTCTGGAGCCAGGTCAGGGTAGGCAGGAAACCTGTGCACTTCAAAAGGGAATCCTCTAGACGTTTCTCCTACTTCAAAGAAGGCACCAGGTATAATTGGACGTCAGATACCAACTCTTCACTATACTCCTGGACCTGTGGATACTACAGAAAAGGACTGCTGCGCTGCTTTGCTGCCAGAAGGACTGCCACTCCCCTGCCCTGCTACTCTGCTGCACTGCTGCCTGCTGCCCTGCATGCTTAGAAGGAAAGGACGATTGAACCTGCACCCTTCATCCCAGGCTGAAGTGACACCAAGGGCCAGCCTCCTGTTTTCAGCCACACGGGCACAACAAGCTCCAGAGGCTCCCTGCAACTGTCCAACTGAACTGCTGCTTGGATCTACAATTGGACCTGTAACTGGACCTGCCTGAGCCGGCTAGACCCTGATTGGAGTTCCTGATGCCCAGGTGGTGCCCCTCAGGTCCTGGACCCTTAGTGTGGCCTCAGTTGAGCTCCCCTGAAGTTTTTGGGGTGTTCGTGGACACGACCAAGTCCGTTCATGCCAAGACTGTGCCTCCTGCACCAACTGCAAATGTGAAGTACAGGCGAACCAACTTTTTGCCCTGCATCATCGACCGCCGCGGTGAACCCCCAATGCGAAGCTCCAGCCATGACCGTCTGTGCTGCCAACAGGATCTTCGTGCTACAGCAACGAGTGTCTGCGATGCCCAGCCGGCCCTTCTTGCTACTTCGACGGCCATCCGCAACACTCTCCCTGCTCCTGCAGGCCCTTTCACTGTGAATGGAACCCATTGCTCTGGACTGAGAAGGTAACTCTTTCAGAGGGACTAACCTGGTCCCTATATCCCACTTGTGCTCCATCGTAGTCGACCTGAACTTGTGACTTTCTTCTGCTCTCGCATGACCAGATAGCCGTGAGTGGCCCTTTGTTATTTTAAGTGTTATTTTCACCGAAATCTTTAAAACTGCATATCTCCGGTTCCACTGATTGGAATGTTGTCATTTTGATGTCAAATTATTTATTAAACTTTACTCTACGTTTTCTACGTTGGTGTGGGATTTTTCTTGTGTTGTGTTTTCACTTTATTACTGTTTGAGCTGCTGCCAGAGGGTCGAGCACAGGTTAATTTGGGAGTTGCTTGTGACTGCACCCTGACAACGATTGGGATTGCTGCTGGAGGAGGGTCTCACCCCACTCAACAAATAATCCAATTTCTTACAAAGTGTTAATGCAATGACCAAATAATTGTCTCAAACCCACAGGAGCTACAAAAAAGGTTGTGGCCTCAGACCTTCAATGTCACCCATTACTTATAAAACTGCTCTTATGAAGGTAATCTGGAGAATGTCAAGGGTCTGATTATAAGTTTAAGGCAAAAGTCCGGTCTCTGTGCAAACACGAGTCTGCGCAGGTATCGAACTTGCAAGTTGTGTTATAATTTTCCATAACTCGCTATTTTCCTCTGTTAGATTCCGGCAGGTTAAACTTGCCATAATTTATCAGGGGAAAAAGCCTTAAAACAGGCAAAACATGAAGGACTATGGGTCAGATGTAGTGACATTGGATTTGCAAAAATTGGTTGCAATGTTTGTCTTGCACGTCTGTGATCGTATTTGAATCAAATCAATTATCTTTTTAATGCAGCCCGTTTTCCTTAAGGAAAATGGGGCTTCATTTAAAGAAAAAAAAGTTCACTTTTTTCCCAAGTTTTTTTAAGAGTTGCCAGTGGTCCCCTGGACCTTGCCTACTCCCCAACAAACATTTATTTAACATTCACAGATGTGAAGCTTTCCAAATCGGAACACTTCAGCTTCACAAATGAGCTACCACCTCCTTTGAGGAGTTAGGAACTTTTCAATAGTTTGCGACCAAAATGGCAATGGGACCCATTGATGCATTGCATTGTGAATTGCAGTTAACAAGAGATGCCCTAAACACACCCCTTCCAAATTGTAATTCATTATGCATTTCTTTACCCATTTCGCAATTCGATAACTATTTACTGAATCACATAATGGGTTTATCACAGAGTAAAAAGCCATTGAACGGTTGCAAGCCTTGTGATTTAGGGAATCACAATTTTTTCAGCTACTAAGTAGCTTAGTACATCTGGCCCTTGGTGTATTAAACCTGATTCTGCATGTTATGCCTCATTTTCGTGTTGAAAATTCAAACTAGGAGGTATTAACCTCACCTGTAAATATCTCACCATGGGGTAACGCTATTTAATGGGTGTGGTAATAACCCACTCTATTCTGCACAACTTATAACGAGGGCCTAACAATGAATTGTGATTCATACTTTAATTTGCACTGATAAATACACTTTTCTTTATGCCACACAAACTCTGTATTGGGATATGCTATGAGCTTTTGAGGTAACAAAATTCCCATAGCTATGCTTTCCATGAGAGATTGCTCTTTCAAGAGCCACACGTAGAAAATGAGTGTAAATACAACAGAGCCTACCCGCATATTCTGGTACCAGGCCGATAGCAGACTCAAAGATTTCACAACACCTCATGGCAATTACAACTATGTTCAATAACACAGACTCCCCCCTTTATACAAGTTTATATTTTCCTCTGATTTCTTCTAAACACTTATACTTACTCCCAGATATTCCTCAAATTCTTGCTATATCCTGCCACTAACATGAAAGGCAGTTTCTGCATCCGACACATAATAAGTTTCCTCTCAGATTGAACCCACAGTGAACAGCTGAATTATGAGAGAGGGATCTTGTAAGGCCCAAAGGAAATATGTGGTGGTTTGGGGATGCGAACAGAGATGCTAGAAAGACTGGTCTGAATTTCTCCTCGTGTGCCATTCTAATGCCTGCTCTTACATGGCGTTAGATTTTGGCGCTGCTACAGATTTAGACCTCCTTGTAAATCTGGGGCAGCCTCAAAAAGCAATCGGTGTTGCGTTGGAATGCCCACAGCAACACCCATTGCATGCATACCGCCACCAGAGCATCAAAAAAAGTGATGCTCCGGTGGCGCTAGGGGCCTGTACATATGCCCCTATATCCTAATATGAATGATATGCAAAAGCAATGCTTGTAGGTTCTAGCTGTGTTGTGGCCTTTTGGTTCTGCCCACTGAAGTAATAGAAATGATAGACCTGTCAGCCTTAGGGCAGTTTTTGTCTTCACCCTCCTATTTTTGCAAATTAATTTTTCCTGGCTTTTGGACTCTGTGCACTTTGACAGTGCAAACTAGTGCTAAAGTGCTTGTGCTCGCTCCCTAAAGAATTGTAAAATTAGCTTCCACCTAATTGGCATATTTAATTTACTGACACGTAACTAGTAAAGGGGTATACCATATACCTAGGTGCAGGAAGCTTGCTCTGTATATACTATACCAAAGTAAGGTATAGTATGCACAGAGTCCAGGGAGACCCCAGAGGTATAGCAGAGGCTAAATTAGGTAAGTACTAACAGCTCTCTTTGTGGTAGTGTGGGAAAGCTGTTAGACTTATCCAGAGGGTGTGTTAAGCATTTATTGTAGTCACTCACTCAAGGACTGATTACACACATTCAGAGACAGACTCCCGACCAATTAGGTAAGTATAAAAAAGGTATACTTATATTTTATTTCTAGAACCAAGGAGGACTTGGTACAGGTAGGTAAAATGTACTTTCAATTGTAAACCTTTACAAAGAAATGCTATTGGGAATGGATTTGCAATTGTTACAGGTTGGTATGTTTTCAAAAAGCAGTTTAAATTACACAGTAATTACTTTTAGGATACTTTTTGAGTACTTTCAGGTTACATCGACTATTCGGGGGGGTATGCCTACATACCACACAGAGGGATCTCACAATACAAGGTAAGTAAGACTTTTAAAGCTTTGCAGTTTATTATTCTTTCTACATACAAACATCAGTTCAACACTTACAAAATGTTTAGGGTCAAAAACACATAAGATTGATCCCTATGGGAGAAAAATGGTTATCAGTTTCACAGGTAAGTATAAGACTTACGAGTGGGAGTTTTGGGGGTTAGGACCAAGATTCCCCAAGGTCTAGGTAGGCACTCAAGTTGCACCGCCAGCGGCACAGGGGCGGCCGGGAGCAGAGTGCAGGGGCCCAATGTTAACTAGTGGGGCAAAGGGAGCCTTCGTCTAGGGGCTGCTTAAGTGCAGGCCACTCAGGTGTGGGAGCAAAGGTCCTAGGGGCAAGGTCAGCACTGCAAGGGCCAACAATCACTACAGGAGCTGCACCACCAGCGGCACTGGGGCGGCCGGGAGCATGGTGCCAAGGAGACGTTCGGGACCCCGTGATTCTCAATGGAGACCTTCGGTTCCGTGAAGATGCTGCAGGCTCGGGCAGGGAGACTTCCTGATGGCGACCACCGGTTGGAGAGGTAAGCTTGTTTCTTGGGGGATGCCTGGACCCCGTCGGTTGGGCCACCCAAGGCCGTGGGGCATCGGTTGCAGAGGTGTCTTTTGGCTTCGGGTTTCTTTACCATCTCCGGCTGCAGTCTCGTGGACCCTTCAGGTTGAGCGTCTTGAAGCTTGAGGGAGGTGGGTGATCACCAGATCCCAGGTCAGGATTGCTAGGGAGACCTCCTTGTGTGGTTGGACCACTCGGGCCATGGGCATCGGGTGCAGAGTGGTGCAGAATCGCGGAGTCGCCGGAATCCGGATTCTGTAGGTGAGTCTTGGCTTGAGCAAATCCGGTGCTCACGGGAAACAGAGTCAGTTAGCTGAGTACAGGCAGGTCCTCTGAACTCTGGGGGTTACTGGCTGCTGGACTCCCCAGGTTCTTGCTGTAGGCAGGTCGTAGAAGGGACAGGCCAGTAGTGCTGGGGCCAAAGCAGTTGGTGTCCTCTTCTTCCTGTGTCAGCTCAGCTCTTCGGTCCTTTTTCTTTCTTCCTCGAATCTGAGGAGGCAAGGTTCAAGGTTGCCTGTAAATACTACATTTAGGGGTGTTTAAAGGGGTGTGCAGGTCGGGACCAATAGGCCCCTGCCTTGGAGTGGGTACACCCTCTATTATGCCACCCTCCAGTGGGAGGGGGCATGAGCCTCTTCCTAATTGGCTGAGTCCCTTCTTCTTCAAGGTGAAGGGGACTGAGATGTGTGCTTCACCTCGCCTACCCCACCTGAGGGGTGGGGTTGGCAAAGGTGGGCACACCTCTCCTCCTAGCTTGGTTTTCCCACTGATTCTCCCACCCAAAGTGGGGGGCAGAACCGGTGGGAGCAAGTTGCTGGAGGCAGCAAAAGGCAGGCACAGCTTCCAAAGTTGGTAGGCCTTTAAATCTTCCCCTTTGTGGACCCAGCCCATCCTGGGGGAGGAGGCATGACGCCTCTGCCCAGGATGGGCTTTGTTTCTGGACCCAGAGAGCAGAAGCTCTCTACCCAGGGGTCCAGAAACCTGTCTGATGGTGGCAAATGGCAGGCAGCCATTCAGGAACCACACCAGGGCTGGTCAGTTTTCAGGGGGCATCTCTAAGATGCCCTCTGAGTGCATTTTACATAAATCCCACACTGGCATCAGTGTGGGTTTAATGTGCTGAGAAGTTTGCTATCAAACTTACCAGTTTTTAGTAAAGTCATTATGAAGCTGTGGAGTTTGTAATGACTAACTCCCAGACCATATACTCTTTATGGTTTTACTACACTTACAATGCCTAAGAATGGACTTAGACACTGTAGGGGTACAGGGCTCATGCCACTGTACCCTCACCTGAGGGCCTGTGCACCCTGCTAGAAGGGTGACTTACCTAGGCCTCAGGCAGTGGGTTGCAGGCATGGTACACAGGGATGTGTGCCATGTCGACTCTTCACTTTTCTCTGCACTAAAACACACAGCCTGCAATGGTAGTGTGTGGGTGTTAAGGTACAGGGCCCCTAAGGGTGGCATAAGAGGCCTTCCCTGGTCACAGTGCCCTTGGTACCCATGGTACCTTTTACAAGGAGCTTACCTGTGGCCAGAAATGTGTCAATTGTAGGTACAAAGGTACAGTCTTATGAAAGAGCACAGGTCCTGGAACCCTGATTTGCAGGGACCCAGGGCACATCAAGCCAGGTTGCATCAGATGTCAGGCAAAAAGTGGGGTAACCATGCAGAGAAAGGTCACTTTCAGCAGCACACATTAGCAAATCGTCATTATTTAATGATTGTTTATGTGCAGGAAGGGACACCTACCTGCATATAAACAATAATTAATGGCTTTTTACTCTTTCCATGTGTGCTGCAGAATGCAGCACACATAGGAAGAGCAAAAACGAGGAGAAATGAAACATTTCTCGTTGTGTACCATTCTAACACCTGCTGTTGCATGGCATTAGATTTTGGCGCTGCCACAGATTTACACCTCCTTGTAAATCTGGGCCAGCATCAAAAAGCAATTGGTGTTGCAGTGGAATGCCCACAGCAACACCTATTGCAGCCCCTTTCACGCAGATAGCTGCGTGAAAGGGATGCATATAGGCTTAATGCCACTTTGGAAATATGGTGCAGGGCATACCGCCACTGGAGCATCAAATAATGTGATGCTCCGGTGGCGCTAGGGGCTTGTACATATGCCCCTATATCCTAATATGATATGATATGCAAAAGCAATGCTTGTAGTTTCTAGCTGTGTTGTGGCCTTTTGGTTCTGCCCATTGAAGTAATAGACCTGTTAGCCTTAGGACAGTTTTTGTCTTCACCGTCCTATTTTTCTAAATTAGTTTTTCCTGGCTAAAGTGCTTGTGCGCGCTCCCTAAAAAATGGTACAATTAGCTTGTACCTAATTGGCATATTTAATTTACTGATACGTCTCTAGTAAAGGGGTATACCATATACCCAGGGCCTATAAATTAAATGCTACTAGTGGTCCTGCATGACGTATTGTGCCACCCACTTAAGTTGCCCTTAAAACAGGTCCCAGGTCTGCCATTGCAGCCCTAATGCAGTATTAAACTGCCAATTCGATGTGGCAAAATAACCCCCTTGCCAAGTCTTAAACTCCACTTTTATTGCATGTAAGTCACTCTTAAGGTAGGCCCTGGGCTGCTCAATTTGCCACTGGATTCAAGCTAGCCTGGCTAATGCGGGGTGTTACCCCGAAACCGGTCCCAGGATACTTGTTTCCCATCCAGGAAGACATGGCTTGGCAGTTCGGGCTGAACTGTTCCCATGAGGCACAGGGTCAAGCCTGATTTGCATATAGCTGTGTCTGAACTGGGGTGGCGAAGTGAGCTAAAGAATGATGATGGGTTCAACCCAGATCTGTGACTGGGGGTGAGTGTCTGAAAAGTTTCAGCGCTCCGTCCATCATCCCCTTGTGTTTGCTTTGTTCGCCCTAAGTTGGCAGGGTATGCCCAGACGCGGGTCACTTTGCCATTAGATTCAAGCTAGCCCGGCTGATGAGGGGTGTTACCCTGAAACTGGTCCCAGGATGCTTGTTTCTGGTCCAGGGAAGACCTGGCTTGGCAATTTGGGCTGGACTATTCCCATGTGGAATAGGGTCAAGACTGATTTGCATATGGCTGGGTCTGAACTGAGGTGGCGAAGTGAGTGTAAAGGACGATCATGGATTCAACCCAGATCTGTGACTGGGGGTGAGTGTTTAAAAAGTTTCAGTGCTCTGTCCATCATCTCCTTGTGTTTGAATAGGCTGTGCCTTGCCATCACACAAAGAAATTAATACCACCTCATTGTTAATACAGCCAGGCTGGAGCCAGGGCAGGGGAGACAGGAAACTCTAAGCACTTCAAAGGGAAAACTCTAGAAACTTCTCCTGCTTCAAAGAAGGTACCAGGTATAAAAATAGAACCCTCAGACCCACTCTTCAGTTCAGTGTCTGGACCTGTGGAAGGGCTGTCAAAGGACTGCCTCCTGCTGTGGCCTGCTATGTACTTCAGAAGACTTCTTTTCTGCACCTAGAATGGCTGCTATGATGCCTGAAGCTTGCCTTGAACTCTCAAAGGCCTGCACTGCTGCTTGAGCCCACTTCTTGAACCCAGGAGTACAAGAGTGACTCCATGGGCTGGTAGGCTGGCCTCCTGATCAGAGCCTCAGGGACAGAAAAGGTTCCAACCATCTTGAACCCTGCCTGAGTGACTCCTATCCCCCAAAGTGGTGCCTTTCCAGTCCTGGACCCTTGAGAGTGGTGTTTAAGGTGCCCAGATAGCAAGAATCCAAACCTTGGAAATATTTGGCTAAAACCTGCTCTAAGAACCAAGAGGAGATAGGGACCGTCTTGCTTGTCGATCTGCCCAAAGTGCATAGCCGGTCAGCCTGACTTTGCTGCAACTCTCACTACATTCTTCTACGCAGCAGCAAATCCTGTTTAGTGGTACTTTGCTGAAGGGGTATCCGGCCTCATGGAGCCTTCGGCAGCTACAACTTGCAGCGTCGTCCCACTGGAGATTTTCGACTTCTAAAAAAGAGCCTGAATTCAAACATTGAAAATCTTCACTGTTATTTTGTCCCGCGCCTCCCCGATGACAACGCCTTCTCCACAGACACCACCTGCAGCCTTGCCCCATTGAACTTTCCCTTCCCAGACATTTTCCCACAAAATTTCCTCTAAGCCCGAAGGTAAGAGCCGACCGGGCCCAATCCACTTCTTGTATCCCACCCGTGCTCCATAGCGGTTGGCCATATATTTTTACTTTGACCTGGTCTCGTGCAACCAGATGTCCATGTTTGGCGGTTTGATCTTTTAGGTAGTAGTTTTTACCTTAAAGTTAAAAAAATGTATAAGTACTGTCCCACAGATTGCATTTTTTTCAATTTTGGTCAAATAATTTATTAAAATGTACTCTATTTTTCTAAGTAGGTGTCGTTTTTTTGTTGTGTTATGTGTTTACTTTATTACTGTTTTTGTGCTGCATAAATACTTCACACATTGCCTCTAAGTTAAGCCTGACTGCTTTCATGCCTAGCTACCAGAGCCTTAAGCACAGGTTAATATAGTGACTTTTGTGGTTCACCCTGATGGTGGTTGTGACTGTTGCTTGAGCAGGGTTAACACCCCACTCAACCAACAACCCAATTTCTCACAAGGAAGTTCTCCAACCATAAGCATGAAACCGAAAAGGAGGGATCACTCGACTGCAACTAATCAGTATATATGAAGCACTCAGATGAACACAGAGGATATTTGTATGACAGTCTCTTAACACTCCTCATTCGTCTGTTAAGAAAGTCTGCATTTTGTCTTCTTTTTCTAGATAACGAGGAACTTGTGCTAAATGTGACAGGGTCATATAAGCCGAAAGCAAAAACCACCTTACAGTCTTCTTCACGACCCGTGGACACATTCATCTTCCATACTGTCAAGAATTGGGACCCGGAACTCACTGCCACAGTTGATGGAATCCCCATCCCAGATGTTTCCATTGTGAGTTGCTTTTTATTCTTGTTCATATACATTACATAAAGTTGCATTTAGTTAATTCTACTGGATGGATGTCTACCCTCACTACTACTTTACTCCTTTCAACACAAGAGTAAGACCATTTCCATGTTTGGCATCAGAAGGTAACATCCCCAAATCTTTGTAGTGAATGGAGGTTGTCCATCATCAAAAATGTATGTGCAAGAAAGACGTTAACAAGTGCTTTTGCACTAATTCAAGATGTTTTCTCAATGTGTAAATGTGCATGATGTACACTTACACAAGCAGTTATGTCTTCACATAGTTAGAAATAGGAATTCACAAACTTTTCCTGATTACTCTTGGAAATCTTTGTGAGTTCAAAGGGATAATGGGGCTCTTTGGTGAATAATGTCACAATAGGTCTCATTTTACCTCCATGTCCTCTGTCCTTGTCCCAGTCATTACTTGTGAGGTTAGTTGCCTAAAAGATATGAAAAACAAAACGGGCTGTACCACAAGTCCTGCCCAATCACCTTGGGCACCATAAAGGACCTGGCATACCCAGCATCCTCCTTTTTAGGTCTTGCATAAACAATGCACATGTGCTGTTGCTTGCATGAAATATTGTACACTACAAGGGGCTTGGAGCTCGGCCATTGCTTATCATTTATTGAATTCAAAATAACTCTTATTTGCTGCCTTCTAATTGGCCAGCACATGCTGGCTTGACATCTTCTTTCTTGTGAATCATGGACCAAGTATTGATTGCTTCATCTTGCTTAGTGTCCTTCTGTGTCCTTGCTGCTTCTTTCCTATCCACCCCCTATTGTCCATTTTGCTTCTTCCTCCTTCTACCCCCATAGTCTGTATTACTTCTTCTCCTCTCACCCCCATTGTCCATGTTGCTTCTTTCCCTCCTATCCTCCGTTGTCCTTGTTGCTCCCACACACCATCCTTGTCCTTGTTGCTTCCCCTGTAGCCCCATCAGTGTTGCTTTTCCCCTCCTACTCCCCTTGTCCATGTTGCTTTTTCTCCTACCAACCCCCTTGTCCATGTTGCTTATTCCCCTCCCAAATGCCCAACCTTCCCATGTCTCTGTTGCTTCTCTCATACCACCCCTACCTTCCCGTTGTATGTGTTGCCACCCACCATAAGAAAAAGAAGCTACATGACGTGGGCATCGCTGGCTGCGTCATAGCACTTTTTTTTACTGTCCTGTTGCCCATTCCCTCCCACCCTACCTCCTTTTGTGTGTGTGGCACGTAGCCTCCCATCCTCCCTCCCATTATCCACGTTGCACACCTCCAACTACCATAAGAAAATAAAGAGGTATGGTGAGGGGCCAGCTTTGACCACATCATGATGCTTTTTTCTAACTTTTAGATATGCTGCACTACAACATTGCTTAAAGGCATTGGGAAATCCAATAGCTCTTGCATAGGTGATACCTGTTAGCTTTGCCAATGCTTGCCTTCTTTTTTGTTTTTCCTGCTTGTGACTGACACAAGGAATATAGGAAATCCTGAGACTCCTTCTGGGCTTGAGTCTCCAAGAGTGTCCACCCTGTTGTTTGCTCCCTGCTGGGCTTGAAGCAAAGGGGTGGTAAATATTTGGTAAAGTTTAAGGGTTACATGTTTTCTTGCTGTGGGATCACGGGTTGCAGCAGAGTAATTGAGATGTTGTGGACCGTGTGAACATTCTGTGATGAACCATCGACTGGCTTAAAAATATTATTTTGAAGTACCTGCTGGCTGTCTATTGACATCTGTAAGTTGTTTTTATTTCCGTGTTGATTAGAAAACTATAGTGGATTAAAGTAATTGTTGTGGTTTGTAATCCATTGTTATCACAGATTTAAATTGGGAGCATTCTAGAAAACGTAGGCATTTAGAGTGTTCCTCTTTCTCATCATCCCAGCCTAACTCTCCTTCTTCTCCAGAGATAAATCTTCCAATGTGCCCTAATGTGATGGATATGGTTTTTAAGGAATGGAATGACCAGGATAAAATGAACCTGCTCAGGTTCATGGGAAAACTATGGGGCATATTAACAAGACCGGCGATAAAATTATCGCCGTTTAGCAGCAGGAAACTGCCGCTAAAACGGCGATAATGGGCTTGCTAATATGCGTTATAGAATTCCAATAGAAGCCCAGGTTAGATGTGCAGGACATCTAACCTGGGCTTCTATTGGAATTCTATAACGCTTATTAGCAAGCCCATTATCGCCGTTTTAGCTGCAGTTTCCTGCCGCTAAAACGGCGCTAATTTTATCGCCGGTCTTGCTAATATGCCCCTATGTCCCTTGGAAGAGATGGAAACCACACAACCAGGTTCTCTTGTAGTTAAACAGAAACAGAAAGAAAGATCCCCATCTCAGCAGCCTTGTTCCAAATTATGCTAAGGATACTTCATATATTCATGTTGGAGTTGGATCTGATTATTCCAAATAAATATGGAAAGGTCTAATTCAAACGCATGGATCCTGCAAGTGTTCAAGGAAGGTGATCATCTACCCTTCTACGTTCCAGACTCAAGATAACCACTTGCCTTAAGGATTCAGAGAAGAGATTGGCTTTGTTGAAAAGCTATACAGGACTTATCATTCCAGTGCCACAATGGGAGAGAGGGACAAGCATCTAATCTATCAATCTTTCTAGTCCCAAATCAGGAAGACTTGGAATGGTAACATACCTAAAGATCCTTTGTCAGTGGGTCACGTGGTTCCATTCGAGATGGAGACTCTTCAGAAGATCATGCCACTGATCCAGGCGGACAGCTTGATAGTAACAGTGAATATCATGGATGTATACTTTCATATTTCCATTGTTGCAGTACATCCAATGTTCTTGAGTTTTGTGTCCAGATCCAACACTTCCCATTTCAAGTCTTATCATTCAGAGTTCAAGTCAGCACCTCAAGTCTTCACAAAAGTGGCTGTTCCTCTGGTGGCCCTTTTGAATCTTTAAGGTTGAAGCATTTCTTTGCATTTAGTTGACTAGCCCCTTCATGCTCCTCTATCATAGCTTCAAGCCAGATCAGGCCCAGTAGTGATTGAAATCTGCCTCAGCCATCATCGATTCCTGATTTGTTGGAAAACAATATATGATCAAGCTTTTCAATTATCTGATTTTTATTGGAGCAAGATTCAGGATAGACCTGGACATGGTCTTTCTTCCAGAATACTAAACATCAATCATTTATCTTTTGCTCACCTCTCTACTTAGAATACCTCATTCACCAGCACAACTGTTACTGAGGCTTCAGTGCCTCGTGGTGCTTTGCATCTTTATGTTTCCTTGGGCCCCATCTTCACTGTATCCTCTTCTGTTGCATCTTCACACATATTGGTCACTAGCCTTCCCAGTATTAAAAGCCCCTATTCCTTGGTCAGATCAGGTGGAACAAGCTCTATAATGATGGCAGAATTCAACAAATCTGGAGAATGGACTTGCTCTTCCAGGCTACCCTAGCATTATAACAACAGATGCACATTCTTATTATGGGGAGCTACGTTGGGAGACTAGCCATCTTCGAAACGTTGGCCTTTAAGAGAAAGTATCCACTCCTCTAGCTGGAGAGAAGTTGTGAGAGCATGAAAGATTCCAAGCTCAAATCCAAAAAATGAATGTACTATTTAGAAGAGACAAAATAGTAATGGTCTTAGATCTGAACCATCAAAAAGGAACTTGCACAAGATCTATGGGTCTGGTAGAGCTTAAGTTGAGTTCTTGGGCAGAGAAGTATCTGTAAATGTAAATGTCTTACATCAAGAGAGTGGACAGCATTGCAGCAGATCACCTCAGCAGGACATTTCCGCACTCAGAAGAAGTCCCTGGCTCCTCTGGCTTTTCAGGAAATCTGCAGGAAGTTTGGGACCACCTTTTACTATATTTTTACATCCCAAGAAAAATACACAACTACTGAGATTTTGTTCCCGATTTTCAGAGAGGGGAAAATGGAGAGTGGATGCGTTGTCAATAGAGTGACAATGGGAACTTCTCATGTCTTTCCCCCTTTTCTCTAATTCTCAATTTATTGAAGAGAATTGGGGATGGGATTCGGAAGGCAATTGCATAGTTCCATTCAGCCCATGGAGATCATCATTCCTTGACTACCTCATTTGGGTCCTCCTTGGTTTCTTCCTCCAGAGCCATTCCCATGCAAATGAGTTCACTTCTGCTGCTCTTCTTCTTCCAAAACAACTACATCTCTCGGTTTAGAAGTTAAATGGGAGGGCTGCAGAGGAAAGGTCTCCCTTTTCATTTATCCGAAGCCATTTACAATTCCTATAGCCCTTCCCTGATAAAACCTTATTTTAAACACTGGAAGAATTTTCAAAAGTGGTGTGAGCCACAGTCCGTTTATCCTTTGAAATGTGAGCCAGTGTTGGTTTTTCAATAAACAGTCCGTTTCAACCCTTAGATCCCAATCGTCAGCAATACAAGCTTTTAAGGGACCTTGAGAAAATCCTTGAATTGGATGTAGGGATCTCAACTCTTAAAATGATTTTCCTTAGATCTTTAAATCCTCCCCTAGATTTACCACTAGTTCATCAGGTTCTGCACGAGCATCCATTTGAGCCTCTTAAGTCAGAGGATAACACATTTTTGACAATAAAGTTGACATTTTTAATTGCAACAACATCTTCTAGGAGGATAGCGGAATTGGGTGTTTTGTGCATGGAACGATTCCTGACTGTTCTGGCAGGCAAGGTTATTTTAAGGCCAGAGCCTACCTTTCTTCAAAAAGATCTTACTCCTTTGGTTTGGGCATAGGATGTCAGTTTTTCCCCTTCTTCATCTTCAGAAGAAGAATGTTTGCATTTGCTAGATGTTAGGAGCGCACTCTTCATTTATTTGCAAAGGTCATTGCCTTTCAAGAAATCAAATAATCTCTTTGTGACTTTGGGTCTGCAGGTCAGGGAGAAAAGTTCTTCTCTGTGACAATTAGTTGATGGATTCACTCTACAATTGCTTTGGCTTATTCAGTGTATGATCCTCCTCTCCCAGTAGGCAATCAGGGAAGTTCACCAGGAAGTTGGCTCTATCTTGGGATGATGTCAATGGTGTCCCGTTAACTGAAATTTGCAAAGTAACTACATGGTCTTCTCCAAATACATTTTTCCAGCATTACAGGCTGCAGGGTATTGACAGTGATGAAATGAGCTTTGATGTTTGAGTTCTAAGTTCTATTTCTTCATAAATGTCAAATGTTTCAATAAACAACTGGATGACTTGTAATTTATCACGAAGTCTGGGTGCTGCTTGGGTATTCCTCGCAAGTAATAACTGTGACAAGAGCATAGGATGTGAAGGCAATGTTCCTGATTACTTGCTGATAATCTTCAGTACTCCCGGTTCTAACGTCCTCGTACTAGTCATTACGACCCACCCATCTTTCCAGTTTCTTCCGGTCTTTGTCTGGCTTGAATATGACAGAAAGATGCTGGGTATTCCAATTTGTTTGTGGTGCCCGGGGGGATGGGAGGGACTTGTTTCCTGTATTGGTTTTCCTGCCTTTGAAGTAGCTTGCCTTACATGTAATGACTTGTATGGGGATATTAAGACAAGGAGTTATGAAGAAGACCGGCAAGTAATCAGGAACAAATCCTACGTAGGCATGGTTAGAGAAGCATGACTGGATAAAGAGAATGTTTTATACTCTGTGTGGGATGTAGTCAAATGTAGAAGGAAACTTAGGCCCATATTTATCAATATTTCACGCAATGCAGCAAGGCACCTTGCTGCGCTGTGTGAAAGGGAGAGGGTAGGAATGTGCCGTATTTAACATTATATGGCTCATTCCTGCCCTCTGCCTGTGCTGGCACACAAACTGCTGCCTAGCGCCAAGGCAGGCACTCTTGCACCATGGTGCAAGGGTGCCTGCGTTGTAAGCAGATTTGTTTTTGTGAAGGAAGAGTACCGTCCTGCACAAAAATAATACTCAGAGGCATTTTCCTCTTTCTAAGTGTGCTGCAGAATGAAGTACACTTAGAAAGAGGAAACAACGAGGAGAAATAAAGATATTTCTCTTAGTTGCGCCCCTAGTGGGGAGGCATGGAATTCTGATGCATCCCCAGGTCTACCAGTGTTGGTTAAATCTGGAAATATCACTATGGACGACCTGGTAGTATTCTGGAACTGCCTGCCAGGCCCTGTCTTTCTATTTAAAATCAACGGATGTTATCGATATAATCCATTCCTGTGTCCCACAAAAAACTTCTTATGTAGAAATATCCCACTTCTTTAACAGAGGGCACAACTTTGTGACAAACTTTTTTTTGTAAACCTTCAAAGCAGTAAGGTATCCTTTTATTTCTTTATTTACTTTTTTCTTTTTGTTTGTATTACTGGTCCTTTGTGATCCAGTGATTAACTTGTGCGGCTCTCATCAGTCACGGAATTCTGATATAATCCTGGCAGGCAGTTCCAGCATACTACTAGGTCATCCATGATTGGAGAATAAGAATTTTTGTATGACCTGTATACAAATATTGTTGTTCTGAAGAAGGTGGGGTGAACCATTTCAAGTACCACCGAAACGCTGCTTAGACACAATTTAAAAAAAGAGTGTTTTGAGCTATTCTTTATTATTTGTAATGTTGAAATGAGAGACAGATATTTTTTTTTATTGTTTTGCGATGCATTTTTTTGTTTGTACTGTAGAAAGGAGAATCATGACATGTAGTTACAATGATGTTTGGTAATTATACATACAATAGAGTATGATGAACTGTAAGAAATGTGTGTTTTAATATGTGTATGTTTTTAATTTACATATACGAGCTGGTGTACAAATGGTATACTTTATTGTATTTTCTTAAATAATAAATAAATTTGGTTGTTTTTTAACATAAGGAGACAGAGTTGTAATTTTTTTTCATTGTAGAGCAAGCGCTCACTGTATATTTATATTTAGGGCATCCTAATTGAGCCTAGGGCAGATAATATTGGGGTTCATATAGGAGTAAGGTTGCACAAAGGGGAACTTTTTTGATTGTAATGAAAAAATGAAATGAAATGAAATCCAGTATTTGTAAAGCGCACAATTACCCGAGGGTGTCAAGGCGCTGGGGGCCGTGGGGAAGATTAAGCGAGCTATTGCCCAGAGTCACATGGTGCTGGGCTAACCTGCCGCCGGCGATCGAACCATGAACCCTGTGGTCCGGAGTCAGGCACCCTGGCCGCTGCACCACACCTCTTCCACTATTACACCATTGTTGCATAACCCACCCCGTCCCTTATGACATGAAAGGGTGACTGTCTTTAATCTTGGAAATATGTCAGAATGCATGGGTGGATGCGCGGGAACACCCATGCTCCTCCCATGGAACGCCTCTCTGCTGCAGAGTAATGCAAGGCAGCGATATGTGCTGCCTTGCTGTTACTCTAGTTAATCAACAATGTAGGGCCACGCAAGGTGGCCTTGCGTGACTTGATAAATCTCATTTAGGTTTTGTGTCACCCTTGCGTCCCCTTGCTTGGTGCAAGGCCGATGCAAAATCTTGATAAATATGGGCCATAGAGAGTAAATTTCCAGTTTTTTCAATTAATTGGGTCCAAATTTCAAACAGGCGATTCCCTTTAAGAATCAGTAGAAACGAAGTAGTACAAAACATTGTTATAGAGGATGCAGCTGATTTTTACTGCTACTGCTGAAGTTGTTGCTGAATCGACTCTCATGCTCCTTGTTAAGATACATGCTTGGGTTTTTTCTCAGTTCAGATCCAGAAAAGACAGCACCACCCTGGAAAGCATGGTCGTTCTACCTCTGAAGTCACTAACCGTAGGCAATAAAGTGAACGTGGCACTTCCAGCATCAATGGTGAGTGTTTCCTTTTAGGTAAAACCACAGATTACCTACTGTGCTCGTTAATAGTACTTACAATGTAAAAATGCATTCCCTGAGATAAGAACTAATTATATATGCAAAAGCAATTATTTATCTCTCAACAAAAAAAAAATATACAGATACTTAAGGTCCAATTTAATTCTTGGTGGTAAGAACGAGGTCCGCCCATTGCATTTAGATGTGAGCGGACCAAACGGCTAATCACAGTGGAGACTACTCTGTCTCCGACTACATCTCTGTTCGCCCACCCAGTTTGGATGGGTGGACATGTAATCGTTTTCTACTGTTTCTTACTGCCAGGTAAAACCTGGTGGTAAGGAACAGTAAAAACATTTTAATGCTCCTCCCGCCATGAGAGGAGCCTCCCATGGCTAGGGGAGTATTACTTTTTTTCGTTGCAAAGAGAAAATCCTGTTCGGGATTTTCTTTTTGAAAAGAAAAGAAGATTACTGTTTGTTACAAGGCTGCGTCCTTCCGACCCAGCCCTGTAACAAACAGTAAAATGCATTGACAGGAACCGCCGTGACGACGGTTCCTGCCAATGCCTTTATAAATTAATGCCTACTAGGCGGTCATTTATAAATTTGGTGGGCGGAGTAGTCTCTGCCTGGCAGACGTAAAGTCCCCCGCCAGGTCAAAAGCTACTACTCCGTCCATCAATATTTAAATCGGGCCCTTAGTCTCCAAATAAAGCCTTCCTCAAAATTTTGTAAAAAATAATCCCATGCCTTCATATTGTTGTATATGAGAAAATACAGGCATATAAATCAGAATTAACTGATTCTCAGTTATATGCTTTGTTGTATGGTCTCATGTTCTTTAGTTGGAGCTGAGATTAGCAGTTAAATTATGGACTACAGTACCAAAACATTTATGTTTTAATCCTGACTCATGTTTTGATTACTTACCGGTAATTTTCTTTACTCTGAGCCCTTGCCTTTCTCATCACTGTCCTTACACTGTGAAGTTTGAATTATTACACAACAGGATTTGCCTTCCTTAGCCCTAAAATAAATGTAAAAATAAATATTTATACCCAGTCCCAACTTTGGCTTTACCTCCTCCCTGGGAGTCATAAAGACGTACTCCTACCATACTTCCTGAAATACCAATCACCTCAATAGCCCAGGGTAAATAAGAACCAGGCATGGAGGGCAGGAATCTAGGGCTGTGATGAGGAAGACCAGGGCTCATGAATAAAGATTACAGGCACATAATTGGGGCATTACCTGCTCTTCTGTCTTCCCCGCACATGTCACGAGGATGTGCCAGAGTGGATAAACACTTTATTACTGTTTGTGTGCTGCATAAATACTGTCCACATTGCCTCTAAGTTAAGCCTGACTGCTTTTTGTGCCAAGCTGCCCAGGGTTAAGCACATGCTAATTAAGTGACTTTTTGTGGTTCACCTTACAAGGTAATGCGGCTGGTGCTTGACCAGGGATTACACCCCAGTCAACCAACAACCCCATTTCTCACATTGGTATTCAGTGGTGTGGACCAGGGCTTGTGTTTGTGCAGTACCATACAGTGATTTGTATTACAGAAAAATCCTAAAATAATAATTTGACATCAAAATGACCCCTTTTTAAAATTTTCTTTAGTTTTTCAATTGTCTATTTTCTCCCTTTTCTAAATGCAAGTGCTCTACTTTCCTTTTTGCACCATGAAGATGGAGCCATGCAACTATTACACCCTCAGCAGAGCTGAGCTGCTGAAACTCTGTAAGCAAAAGGGACATGAAAGCAAACAAGAGGGCTACCAAACTGGATTTCCAGGTAGCCCTCAGGGCCTTTGAGGATATGCAGATGTGGCAGGCCACCTCAGAAGAGGATGAGGTGGATGACAATGAAGAGGAGGAAGCACAAACAGAGAATGAGGAGAGAGAGCCCAGGGTCTTGAGCTGCCAGAAGAGCCCAATTCGATCTCAGCAGATGACCAGGGTGCCCCGGATGCCCAGGATGGAGCAGGGAGCAGTGTGTCTGCCTGGGGCCTGACCCCAGAGGAACTGGAGGACAGGAGGGAGAAGAGGAAGCTCAAGCTACAGCTGGAACTGGTCAAGCTAAGGATGGAGGAAAAGAGGATGACCCTTGAGCTCAAACTCAAGGAGCCGGAAATAAAAGCCAAGCAAGTGGAGTCCAGCAATATTGGTGGCAGTGTAACAGTGTCCACTGGAGAGGTGAGGGTCCGCATACCCAAGGACCTGTTGCCCAGTTATGTGGTGGGAGATGATATAGATCAATGGTTATCAGCATATGAGGTAGCTCTGAGGGTACAAAAGGTCCCAGAGGAGTGCTGGGGGGAGGGGGGTTAGCGTGTGGAGGGTCATGCCTATGGTGGGAGGGACACATTTGTCACACTTGAGGTGGAAGACCAAACCAAGTATGCACCCATGAAGGGCATTCTGAGGGAGCACAAGCTCAATAACTGTTTTACAGAGCTGCGCCAACACCTAGTAGATAGCAAGCCTGCTGACCCCAGGAAGCTTGCAGAGGGGACAGATCTCTGGGTCAGCACCAGAGTGCCCAAAAAGGTACCTGGGGGTGACCCCAAGAAGGGTGGTTCAGTTTCCCCCCAAAAGAGTGAGAGGAAGTTCAGGGGAGACCTAGACAAGTCTCAGGTTAAGGGGGAAGGAAAGGGTTCCCATGACCCTTCTCAGAAGAAGAAGAGATGTTCTGGTCGCCAATGGCCCAGGGCGCCCCATATCCAACCCGCTGCTGTGATTGTTCTCAGCTAGGATACAAGCAGGGGGATTCTGTCTGTCCAAAGAAGCCACCCACTGGCGTAACCTCTACAGGGGTGGCCAATATGGCCTTCGGGATAGGTAATCTCCAGGGACAGGAGATAGATCATGCTCTAATCTTCCTTAGAAGGGAGTGAACTCAGAGGGTAGACTGGTGATCCCTGAAGGTGGGAGTTGACACTTCCAGACCTTTGCCCAACTCCAGGGCCCTGGTAACCCTGAAGTAGGATGGGGATGTGACCCAGAGAAGGGTCATAGCCAATCCCCAGATACCCATTGACTGTATTCTGGGAAATGAGTTGCCACCGGTGGTAGAAGAGCTAGGAGAGGCGGCCGCCCAGGGTGTCCTGAATGCTCAGACATCAGGGCTCACCACTTCCAAATGGAGGGTACAGAGGCCCAGATTAAGGGGAATGGGGAAGAAGGACTCACCCCTGGCTCCTGTGTAGCCTCAGGGTACAGATCCTGGGCTGAGTGACCAGTCCCAGGCTACCACCACTAGACTAGTGGGAAGGAGAGTGGAAATAGGGTGCCTAACACCCGTGGTTTTTTACCCCCCACTCTGAGAAACCTCAGAGGTCAGAAATTCCAGGGAGGACTGGGAACTGGCTCTTGATACTGACAGCTGTCAGTGGGCTCTGTTTGTTGTTCTTATGGGCAGATTTTTCCTTGGGTTGTGGACAAAAGTCTGATAGAAGGGGTGGAATGGACCATGTCACTTTGTTGGCCATGGTGTTACTGTCTGCCTATTGTGATGCATCTGTGAGCAAATTAGGGTTAGGTGCCATACAGATGGGGTCCACAGGTAAAGAGAAGGGTTCCAAATGGGTCAGTGCAGTGGCTCAGGAGAGTATAGACAGAGGTATCCAACTGAATTCAGAGGGACATAGAACTGGCACAGGCCTCTGCAGAAGATGGCTAGTGTCCATGTTCTCTCACCTAAACAGGGAAGTCCATCAAGATATTGACTAGTCTCACCTGGCTTTAGGCTAGAGGGCAGTTGTGCTATACCAGGTCCTTTCTGAAGGGTCACCCCTAAACGTTTTGCCTTTACCCACCACTTTTTTGCTGAATTTGTTTCTGTTGGCCATAGTACTCTGCGCACTTTATCACTACTAAACAGTGCTAAAGTGCTTGTGCTCTCTCCTTTAATCATGGCAGAATTAGTTTACACCTGTTTGGCACATTTAATTTATTTATAAGTCCCTCATACAGTGATATACCATATACCCAGGGTCTGTAAATTAAATGCTACCAGTCGGCCTGCAATGCTTGTGCCTTCCAATTAAGTACCACCTTAAACATGTCCCAGGCCCGCCATTGCAGCCTGAATGCAGTTTTAAACTGCCATGTTGACTTGCCATTTAAACCTATTTGCCAAGCCTTAAACTCCCCTTTTATTACATGTACGTCACCCCTAAGGTAGGCCCTGGGTAGTCCATAGGGCAGAGTGCTGTGTAAGTAAAAGGTTAGACATGTTCTTTTAAGTTTTACAAGTCCTGGTAGTGAAAAACTCCCAAAATCGTTTTTCACTACTTTGAGGCTTGCCCCTCCTAAAGGATAACATTGGGGATTCCTTATTACATATAATAGCTGTAATTCCTAATTGAGAGCAGTTAAATATATCTTGTTTGGTACCTTTGAAATTGTAATGATAAACCCTCTTTAATTGTAAAGTCTGATATTTCACTACAATTTTGAAAATGCCACTTTTAGAAGGTTGTCATTTTCTTTCCCATTGCCCAGGGTTCTCCAAAGTCGGTCTTGGAGGGCCGGATCCATGCCACATTTTTAGGATAACTACATTTACCTAAATGGGGATATGCTAAAAATCTGGCATGGATCCGGCCCTCCAGGATCGACTTTGCAGAACCCTGTCTTAGCCCTTTGTGCCTGCAGCCTGTCTTGGGTCACATCACTGGGTGTAGCTGAAAGTTAGGCTTTGTGAATTCCTCCCAGAGAGTCACACAATAGGGGGAATAGGTGTGCCTCAATGTGCCATCTGCTGGCAGGATAGGGGAGCAAAGCTGATCACAGCCCCACTTACAACTGCATAGTTTGTGCTCTTCCTTAGCACAAAGGGCCTATCGAGCCTGTATTGTCACTGCAGCCAGCTTGGAGCCAGGGCCGGCGAGTTAGGAAATTCCATGAACGTCAAAGAATCTTTCCAGAAGCTTCTCCCACCTTCCAGTAGAAGGGCACCAAGGTATAAAAATAGGACCTTCAGACCCACTCTTCAGTTCACTACTGGACCTGCGAAGAACTTTCAGAGAGCTGCCTGCTGCTGTGACCTGCTGTGCACTCTGCCAGACTACTGCTTTACCTGGAAGGACTGCTTTCCTACCTGGAGCCTACCTTGAACACTCAGAGGCCAGCCATGCTGTTGAGCCCTGCATCTTCACCTACACCCAGGATTGCCAGAAGTGACTCCAAGTCCTAGTTTGCTGGCTCCCTGTTCAGAGCCACAGGGATATAAAAGGCTCCCAGCAGCTTGAACCCGCACCTGGACCCAGCTTGAGTGAGTCCTGAACCCCCAAGCGGTGTCCCACCAATCCTGGACCCTTGGTTGTGGTGCTAAAGGGGCCTAGATGGCCAATTTCCAAACTGAGAGAAATTTGGCTTTAAAGTGCTCTGAGAATCAGGAGGAGAACAGGACCAACCTGCTCGCCTATCTGCCTGAGGTGCATCACGGGTCAGATTAACTTTGAGGCTTCTCCTGCTACGTTCTTCTCCGCAGCAGCAAATCTGTTTCAGCGGTCTTTCGCCAAGGGGGTATCCGACCTTGTGGAACTGTCATTGGCTACAGCCCTCTGCTTCGTCTCTCTGGAGTTTTCGACTTCCATTTTGGCGACTAAGTCTGAACGTAGACATTTTCACTGTGTCTTCGTCCCAAGGCCATCAGACAACGACGCTCCCTCATTGGACACCTCCTGCAGCCTTGCCCCGCTGAACTTTGCCTTCTCAGAACGTTTTCTGCAAGAAGTTTTAAGTCCAAAGGTAAGCTCTGACCGGGCCCAATCCACTTTTTGTATCCAAACCACACTCCATCGCGGTCATCCGTACCTTTCCACTTTGACCCGACGCAACTATATGTCCGCTCTTGGCATTTTGATTTTTTAAACGCTAGTTTTCACACAAAAAAATTAAAAATCATAAATCTGGTTCTATTCATTGGATTTCTGGCATTTTGGTGTCAAATAATTTATTAAAATTTAGTCTTTTGGGATTTGGGATTTTCTTGTGTCATTAGGGATTTTTCTTGTGTTGTGTTTTCACTTTATTACTATTTGTGTGCTGCATAAATACTTAACACATTGCCTCTAAGTTAAACCTGACTTCTTTTTGTGCCAAGCCACCCAGGAATGAGCAAATGTTAATTTAGTGACTTTTTTGTGGTTCACCCTGCAAGGGATTGTGGCTGTTGCTTGTCTGGGGCTCACACTCCAGTCAACTAACAACCTAATTTGTCACAATTTCTTACTGGTAAAATGGACAAGTGATATATTTACTTTGAGTAGGGCAGATGGCTGGATCAGAGATAGCGAATGAGTGAAAGGAAGCAACAGAGAAAGCTGGAATGGGTTAGGTGGGGGTGCCAAGAGTCTTAGGTCCACAGACAGAGTTGAAAAGTAGAGCCAGTTTGTCTGGTTCCAACTTGAAATACAGCGTAGGACCGTTCTGGAGGTTGTAGCATTGAAACAGTTAAGATACATTGTGACAAAGTTGACTGTAACACCAAAAGGAAAGCAAGGATAGCTTGCTAGCAACCAGTGGTTAATGTGTGCTGGTGGGTCCCAACGATACTTATTTTATTTTAGGGGACCTGAACTCTTTTAATTTGGAAAAATCTGCTTCTTAACAGTCGTTTAGTGTTGGGTAAACAGTCAGAGAGAGGCACTGCCCTAGACACCTCATTGAGAGAGAGAGAGAGAGAGAGAGAGAGAGAGAGAGAATATATGATTGGGAATGTGTGTGGCGTGGGTGCTCAGCATCAGCGGTATTTTAAAACAGACATTGAAACATGCCTTTACTGGGCCCTGTCTTTCAAGTCGTTGACTTTACAAGCAAACACCCTGATCTCTTTCTCGACAACATGTGCAAGAACCCTTAAAGTAATCTCAGTCACTGATGCAGGTACCACAAACGTTTCACATTTTAAATCATGTTGTAATGTATGTGTGTCTCTATTTCTTAAAAGTGTTTTCTTTTCCCAAACATTGTCAGGCCGATTAGGATGTCGGGCAGTCTGCCACCAACAGGCCTTCTGTGGCTGTCTGCCCAACAGACAGGACAGCAGTCCGAAACGCCGCATTACGATGCGGTCAGTCAGACCGCAGCAGTCGGAGGGACAGACCAACACCTCCGACATGCTCCAGGAGCCCGTCGGGGCATCGGTCGGACTGTAATCCCTACAATGGGGGCGGTGCCTGCGCAGACATTGCCGTAGGCATTTCGATGTCCCTTTCTGACAGCCTTTTTATGGTGGTCCCACCACCATGGAAAGGCTGTCGGAAAGGGACTTTGAGGGGCCTTATTAGGGCCCCCACAAGGCCTCCGTGGAGTGTCCGGGGGGCCACATGTGGTGCCCCCTAAACATCCACGCACCAAATGGTGCCTGGCAACAGTGCATGGATGTTCAAAAACATCCCTTTTTCAATTGCGGCTTGTGCTACGGCCCTTTTCCAAGCCGCAAGACAAACCGCATTGAAAAAAGGAATGTTTACGACTGCCTGCATGACAGTCATACCCTAATTGGGCTGTCTGGACTGCCGACTCCTTGTCAGACGGTCTCGAGCCCGAAACGATGCCGGTCGGATGCTCGTCCAACCGCTATCGTAATGAGTACCTGTGTTTTTGCAGTTTTGATTTCACTTTGAATGAGTCTTGTATAGCGCACACTGCAAACGCAGCTAGGTGTTGTGGTTAAGTCAGGAAGTGGATGAGTGGGGACAACACAACTGAGAGTTTTAGAGAAGAGGTAAAAGGCAGTGCCTGTTTCTGACATTGCCGGTCACTGTGTCATGGTAGGTTTCTTCCTACATGCTCAACCAATTCTTGACCTGTCTGTAAAGCGCACAAAGCGATAGTTGTGTTAGTGCCAGTTGTAATAATGTTTCAATAGGAAAATACATGAGATGTTTATATAAATGTTCTGATATATAAAGTGCCAAAGGTATACATTTCTAGGAAGAGAAGCCCCCACTGAACTCCACTTCTGGGAAAACTGGCACCCTTGCTATGCTTCCTCGCTGCAGTCTCACTTTGGAATTCTCTATGCAGGCGGTAGGCGGTGCCAGTGATGGAGATGGGTGGTGCCAAATGGGCAGCAAAGTCCCAACAACAATTTGGGCACCTGCACTTATTTATTTATTTATTTCGTTTTACAAATGGAGCACCACTGTAAACTCCTGTGGTTACACATGTCACATTTTATTGTGTTGGTTTTGAGTTCATCTTTAATCCTACTATATGAATGTGTATCTGGTTTTGTTTTTTAGAACACTAGAGAGTTTTGTTGAAAAAAACGTTTAGTTAAGTAGGTTAGAAATGTACATGGTGTACTTTATAGGTGTTGATTCCCTTCTTGGGTAAAGTGTAGTCTAATTATATTGTATGCAACAATTTTTGTTCTCTCTGCTTATTAATTCATGTTAATTATTGTCAAAATGTTTACTGAAAAAATATTTTGGTGATGCAAGTGCAGACTTGGCATTGTCTCTCATGGCTATAAATGTGTCCTAACCAGGGATCTGAATGGCCAGCTCAATCCTGGAAGAGTGGCAACTGCAAATTTCCATAATGACTAAAGAGGGCAGGTAAAGTTGGATCAGCAGCCTCACCTTGCTGGGCCGGCCTTCCCCTGGTTGAACATTGCCGGTCCTGTTGGACCCCTCCTGCCTTGCTAAGATCTTACTGCCTTCAGTGCAGCTTCAGGTGCCATTTCCTCTAAAGCCAGAAGAGTTTGCTGAGAATACACAATGTTGTTTTGGCCCTACTTTGTAAACACTTTTGTTTTTCAAAAACAAAGTCTTAAAGTTGATGTTTGTATGTTGAAAAACAAAAATATAGTGGCCCTAATGTGCAGGGAGCTTTCTCTTTGCACACTGGGGTCACGGTGTGATTTTACTGCCCGGGACTGCCAAGCTTCACTAGGGGCCTCATTTATGAGGTTTTGGCGGAGGCCAGCGCCGCAAGGAATCTTGCTGGCTGCCCTACATCAAAACATAAGGGCAGGAATGCGCTGTATCTATGAGATATGGTGCATTCCTGTTCTCAGTCACGGCCAGCATGGCTCGCGGGTGGGGCGGCTGGTGCGGGGGAGGGGTTGACGCACGGGGGCGTAGGGGGATTAGAAAAAAACTTACCTCGAGGCCAGGTCCCGCGTCTTCTCCTCTACTGCCTCCGACTGGAAAAGGAAGCAGGCAGCAAGGCTCCCTCCCCAAAGCCAATCACAGCGCTCAGCCAGGGGCTGGAGGGGTGGGCATGTTCTCCATGCAGGTTGTAATGCAGCCTGCATGGAGAACAGGGAAGTGCGCATGACTGGTTTGGGCTGTTCTTTTCTCCTGCGCTGGCGCACAATGGGCTGCCATGCGCCAAAGCAGGCACCCTAGTGCCCTGGTGCAAGGGTGCCTGCGTTGGGGGGCTGATTGATTTTGTGTAGGAAGGGACAACTTCCTGCACAAAATCAATCAATTCAGGCGACTTCCTCTTTCTATGTGTGCTGCAGAATGCAGAACACACGGAAAAAGGAAAAAACGAGAAATGAAAACATTTCTCCTCGTTGCGCCTCCCTAACGCCACTCCAGGGGTGGCTTTAGATTCCCATGCATTCCAAGGTTTACGATTTCTCGTAAATCTGGGAATGCTTCATATTCAATGGGTGTTGCATGGGAACACCCACAGCAACACCCATGGAATGCCCCTATTACGCAGTGTTCTGCGTGAAAGGGGCACATATTTACAAGACCATGTAAAGCTGCGTAAAGTCGCTTTACGTGGACTTGTAAATATGCTGCTGCACCAGAACGTCAAAAAAGTGAGGTTCCGGCGGCGCAAAAGAGCCGTAAAGGGCCTAGGCCCTAATGACGATCACCCTTCCTTTAAAACGGCTGGAAACATTCACCGTTTTTGCAGTCCATTCTCAAGTGTTTCATTGGCCATGTTATTTTGCATTGGTTTTTCACTGTTGAATCTTCAGTGATTCTGTTGCTGTCCCGAGGAGGTTTGTAGGTCTTGCCTACAGACAGCTGCAGATGTGTTTTGTAAAGACCTATTATCTATAATACAATATATAAACTGGGCTTTTTGTCAGCCCTTTGCTCATGATTGTTGAGCTTTCTTGCTATGTCAGTTCTCTGGACCCGAGTTAAGGCTTTCAACCCTATTTTTGTGTTATTCCTGCCAATAGAGCGTATCTGCGTTACTGTTTTCTGACTTGATGACTTGTATCCCTTTATCAGGGATTATTGTTTTAGTTTGCACTCTAGTCTTTTCTTGCTCTCCTTCCCTGTCTGCTCGTTCAGCTTCACATGCCAACCCAATGCTCTTTTTTCCTGACTCTTGCTTAATTGTTCACTTCAGGGCATATTAGCAAGGGCACTATCGCCGCTTTAGCAGCACTTTTTGCCGCTAAAGCGGCGATATTCTTATCGCCCTATCAGCAAACTGTCTCTAACAGCAGTTAGAGACAGTTTTCGGGCATTAGCGCCCGTGTTTTTACCGCTTTGCATGTCAGCGATATTTATCGCTAATGACATGCAAAGTGGGCGTTCCCGACGAACAAACCTGGGAAACACCCGCTAACAGGCCTATCGCCTATTAGCAAGGTGGCCATGGCCCCAGTTAGCGACGTGAAAAGTCGCGCTAACCGGGGTCATCGCCATTTATTTAACACCTGCAATTAGCAGGTGTTAGCCATATCTAACATGGGGGTGGATTATGCTGATACGACCACAGGGTCGTATCAGCAAGGTTATCGCCGTTTTCCATGAAACATCGCTGGAAAACCAGCGATATTTCATGGAAAACACCGCTATGGCTGGAATAATTATCGCCATAGCGCTAAATGTTGCTAATTCAGCGTTAGCATGGCAAATTATTCCGACGATAGCCGGCGATAAAAAAGTGCTCGTTAAACACGCTTTGCGATGTTTAGCGCACTTTTTAGATAATATGCCCCTTCATTTAAAAAAAAAAATTGTAAATAAGTTTTGTGATGGCCCAGCAACTGCATAGTGGCACAGGCCGCTCACTAGTTCCTTTTGGCGCTCTCATGCATACTAATTATTAATGAATATTTGAATATGGCCATTTGCCATCTTGGAACTGTAAATTAAATTTCTTTTAAATACTAAAATGGCTATTGGTGCATCGCAATATTTGCAAACTTAGGATGACCACCTCGGATCATTTTAAGATACCTGTGCATGCATATTGATGCCCTAGTGAACATTTAATTTGTCTTTTTTGCTAATACCAAAGCAAATCGGCATTGGTAAATCCAATCGCGTGGTACTCACATTCAATGGTGAGAACTATTGGCTTTGCCAATGTTTGTTGTTTAAGTCTTCAGTAGCCTGCCGTGTATGGGCTGCAGTTTAAATCTTAATGCATTTTTTGATGAGGAAGGCACTGGTCATGCTAATAATACTTCTTGAACTGTCAGTAAACATCTTGAAATGGACTCAGTGTTTACGCTCACCTGAGGACCATCCACACTGTACTTTTAATGTTGATCCTGATGATTGTTTCTCTCTCGCTTTCACTGCTGCCGTGGTTTCCTGTGACTAACATCTGTCGTTAATTGATATAAAACAGGTCTAGTTAAGGGCGAATCATTGAAAAATGGTAAGCCGCAGCATATTGCTGGGAGAAGTAGTGGTTTATGTTGAGCCCAGTTTTCTTTCTTGAGTTCTGGTATGGGTCAGGTATTCCCTCAGGGTCATTCCTCTTTTGAAAGTTAAGAGAGGTTTTTGGCATCCCTATTCACTAGACCTGAGAATCTTTCAAAGCCTCTTATGATCTTTTGAAGTTGATTAGAGATCGGCCTGAATGTAGTTACACAGGTGAATTTTTCTTGTGTTCTTTTATATATGTCACTAGTAGAGCTTCTGGTTGTTTTATACCCTCCTCATTGCTCTACAAAGACTTTGTTTGGGATAATCTCTAGCTCAAAGATTATTTTAGTCAAAGATTTCGCTTGTTCATCAAATTTGGTTACATCTGTAGAGTTGTGTTATATATGTAAGGACTGGTCTAACGGAAAGCTCTGGGACAATGGCTTTCAAATTTTGGATTGAAGTTTTGTCTGGGGGTTTATTGTACAACAGACTTGTTAGATGTGTGTTATAATTTTTTATCAGAAGATCAAGGAATGCCAATTGCTTTTTACTCTTAATTGTGAAACAAAGATGGAGATCTTGGTGGTTGTGCCCTACCATAAATTGTGCCACACCCTCACTTCATTGCCTGTCCAAAGTGCCAGAATGTTATTAAGGTACTGACTCGATAAACATATATTACTGGCAATGGGATTACATTAAACATGCAAGTTCAGCAGACTAACTGCACAAAGTGCTGCCACTCAAAGTCCTGCCTCTTTAATGGTAGATGTAATATTCAGAACAGAATTATTTGGGTGATGGAGATGTCCTCACATTCTATTGCGAAATATATTGGAGAAATGTAAGGCCAGTCAGTAACTTTAAGAAGATCTTCTACCACTCTCTCGTTGTTCTCAGTACACAAAGCCTCAACGTACAGGCTTATAAGCATCACGCTCTGTAGATCTCCCTTTTTTACCAATGAGACTATTTGAGTCTGGATGTCCCGAGCAGGGACCAGTTTGGGATTATTATCTCATCAGACAGGATTACTATTGAGACCCCTTTCTCCTCTGCCTACGTGATGACAATGCCCTCTCTTTCCTTGATGTGCTATGAGGCATCTCTGTCTGCTCATGCTATATTGTTGAAGAGAGTGAATCTTCGTGTCTTTCTATGGCCTGTGTCAGACTGAGGAGGATTGGCCATTTATTGGCCATAAAAAAGGATGTTAACCTGATTTTCTTAACAAATTGATTGGTGAAGTTATTTCCTTACTTTGAAGGAATAATGTTTCTGGGTGCTGTGCCTTGCCTGTTTTCTTGAAAGCACACGATGCAGTTAAAAACTGGAGTTTTTCCAGTGCAGAGGTGAGTGGCATGCTTGTAAACAGTGTTTGACTTCTCCCATCAAAATTGGTTTTGCAGTGCAGCATTATATTTTTTATACAAACGTTTACTGGTGCTCATGGAGTTAGAAGGAGCAGTGTCAATAAAACAGTGTCACTCTTCCCATCAGTGACACACTTACAGCCAGTATTTGTCATCGGTTTTTTATGCATGTGTAAGGTTAAGAGGGCAAGTTGTAGGTAACATTGCTTATACAGAAAGTTTGTGTTTCTCAATCTGTGGGAATGTGCAAAGCCAATAAGCTTGGCTATAATGTACTAGCACATGCAAACAGAGACCTGCATAAGTGGACATTTATCCCAACAGCATATGTACTTAGACATGACGCAACCTCTTCAGTACCATGCAACCCATTTGAACTGCTCAACTTATACCCCACTCCAAGCCCAACATGACTAGTCTATCTGAAGCACATGGAAGATCCATTGATGTTCCAGGAACTCACACCACCTAGAAGTTGTTCTCTAGGAAAACTGAGTAAGGTCTTCAAGATAGTAACCTCACCTTGTTGGATTCTTCAGTCAGTCTGTACAGACACTAGTCGGGCAATGAAGAGTTTCAGATTGTAGGTCAGTGTTCACAGATGCTGACTTCTTGACAGCCAGTTGTACACCTCGGGCCAGTCTTCACAAAGGCTCACCACTTACTATACACTTTCAGGCTTCAGACCAGTCTTGGCTGACCCTGACTTCTCGATACACACTTGCAAGGACTTCCTCATACCAGGCAATCTGCTGGCCATCTGCCCCATCTTTCTGGTTGCAATAAAAGGGGTATCTCCAGCCAAGCAGGATCTCAAGGTCAGTCCACTCTAAGAGATCACAGTACTGCCTTCACTCCTGTTATCAGTCACAGCTTCCAGCAGGTTTGCAGCTGCTACATCTGCGTGATTCAAGCATGAGAATGTCATCATGCAATCCATGTCGCCAGGTCTTGTGGCAGAGGTTTTCACAAATTCTAAGGTGGTTCCCAAGACTTAAAGTATTGGCACTGGCATTTAAAGGGTATAAACCTGTACCCTTGGTGAAAAGGTTTGCTCCAGTCCCCACGGACTTCCCATGCCACAACATGCCCATTATTACTGCAATGTGAGGCCCTACCAACTCTAAGAGTGTCCATTGTGGCTGAAAGCTCATAGAGGCCTTTAAGCATCCCAAATTCAACATGGTCTAGTCAAAGGCCCCTGGCTCAGAGCTACATCCAGTCCTGACACTCTCTCCTATTAATCCAGCCCAACCCTCTGGAGGATCTTCACCACCTCTTGCCAATAGCTGCCACCCTCATGCTGGGTGGCTGGAGAAAGAGGGGCCTATTTTCAAAGAATTGGCGTAGGGCATCGCAGCAAATCGTTTTGCTGCATTGTCCTACGTCAATTTGAAAGGACAGGAATGCACCGTATTTGCAAGATATGGCGCATTCCTGTCCTTTCAGCCAGCGCTGGTGCACAATTAGCAGCCGTGCGCAAATGCAGGCACCCGTGCACCATGGTGCAAGGGTGTCTGTGTTGTTGGCACGATTGTTTTTGTGCAGGAAGGGGCACCTTCCTGCACAAAAACAATCACAAGAGGCGTTTTTTCTCATTCCATGTGCACTGCTGAATGCAGCACATGTGGAAAAATCTAGGGGGCATATTTACAAGGGGTTATCACCACCAGAACATCACTTTTCATGACGTTCTGGTGGCGATAACCCCTTCGCCTTATTTACAAGGCTGCGTTAAGCCACTTGACATGGCTTAACACCGACTTTTAAATAATGCCCCTATTCACACAGCACTTAGCGTGAAAGGGTGATGGGTGTTGCAGTGGGCGTTCCCCTGCAACACCCATTGTTTTTTGACACTGCCCCCTATTTACAAGACTGGCGTAAATGTGGGGCAGCACCAAAATTAAGACCAGGGAAAACCTGGTCTTTAACTGGCGCAACGAGGAGAAATTATAAATTTCGCCTCGTTTTCGCTGTTTCTATGCTTGCTGCACTCTGCAGCACACATAAAAAGAGCAAATCGCCATTAGTGATTGTTCATGTGCAGGAAGGTGTCCCTTCCAACACATAAACAATAAATAAATAATGACGAGTTGCGACTTCAATATGTCCTGCATTCTGCAGCACACATAGAAGTTACAAATCGCTATTAATAATTGTTTATGTGCAGGAAGGGACTCCTGCACATGAACAATCGTTCTCTGCAATGCAGACACCCTTGTGCTATGGTGCAAGGGTGCCTGCGTTGGTGCTCAGCAGCTAAATGTAGTTCCAGCGCTAGGGGAAACACATGGGTGAGC
The DNA here is from genome assembly GCA_963921515.1 of Calotriton arnoldi. Lineage (NCBI taxonomy): Eukaryota > Metazoa > Chordata > Amphibia > Caudata > Salamandridae > Calotriton > Calotriton arnoldi. Next base: position 2,511,660 of record CAWUFW010000496.1, on the reverse strand, counting down.
CTTATTATTGTAATTACGGCGCACCCTGACTTTTCAGAATGTCGGAGCGCAGCGTTACCAATTATGGTGTAACACCGTGCTCCGCCATTCTGTTGTGAATATGCCCCTTTCTCCTCGTTGCGCCTGCTCTAGGGAGGTGAGAGGTTTGTGCTTCCCCAGGTTTATGAGATGTTGTAAATCTGGGGCAGTGTCAAATTCCATGGGGGTTGAGTGGGAACACCCACAGCAACACCCATGGAACGCCTAGTCAAGCAGTAACGAATAGACTAAGCCCTGAGGAAGTCTCTTGTAAAGAGACGAAATGCGTTGGCTACAGTGTGAAAATCAGTGGCAAGAAGATTTTGAATAAAGAAATTTCTGTGGAAAAACAAGATATGCGAATGGACTTTATACACCCTGTGTTTTATAAAATCTTTTAATACAAAACATAGATACAAGGAAAATTGTGTGTGCTGATCATTTATAAATGATGTTAGTATGGAGTGGTACTCCTGTGATGAAGAGACTAGAAGGCTGGTCTTCTAGATCTCTTGCACCACATGATAGTGACGGAAATTGACCTAATGTGATAGGTGCAATTTTTCTTGCCTCAGCCTTATTATTTGTAAATCACCCATGGAACGCCTTTCATGCAGAATAAGGCAATGCAGCGACTTGCGCTGCCTTGCCTTACTCCATATCCACAAGGCCATGAAAAGCCCCGCAGGGTGGCTTTACGTGGCCTTGTAGATATAGCCCTGCAGTGTGCGCTGCCGGAACGTCACAAAAAATGGCGCTCCGGTGGCGCACAGGGCCTGAAAATATGCCCCAAAGAGTCAACTTGACCTCTTGTCTTGAAAAAGCCATGCTTCAGAAAGTAACACTCAGTGCTTGTAATAAGTATTGCAGTTGCCGGGTTTTCACCTTCTTTAACACATAATTTTCTTTAATGAGATGTACTGGTGAGGCCAAGTGCTGCACTTCACTCAGAGAGAGATGTGATTCCCTCTTATCCCCCTGAATTGACGGCTGAAACATACAGTAATTCCTATTTTTCTCACAATTCTTTATTGGAAAGACTTACTGCACACCTGAGTACTGATTCAGGCAGGTAAAGGTTTCTACAATCCCTATCAGTACCATCTGTCTGCGTGTAAAATGGCCATGTAAGTACCATGCTACTGGAGATGCTCTAAAAGTCAAAATAGCAAAACCCAACAAATCCTGTTTCTGTTAAATAAATGAATGTTAAATACTGGGGAATCATAAAACGCCGGGGTAACCAGAACAATAGATCATTTGATTTAACTTTCTTTAATACATATAAGAAGTTATATTTCTTGTGTGCCAGCATGGGGTTGGATGTATATAGCAAACATTACATTAACCTCTTCCGTGCTCATGACGGATCCCGGCCGTCATGAGTCACGGTGGGCGTGTGCTCACGACGCGCGGGGGCCGTCCGAGCCACGCCCGCGATTGGAATGTCCAGCACCTGGGCGGAATTCCGGCCGCAGCGAAGCGGTTAACAGTTTATGGATAAAGGGCCTGAGTTAGATTTCGGCTGACGGGATACTCCGACATAAACATGACCGATATCCAGTCCCTGTATTACTAGTGCAGTATATCCTATGGCCCTTGTAATACAGCGGATGGGATATCCTCCACCTTTGTGACAGAGTATCCCGTTTGCCAAAATCTAAATCGAGCCCAAAGTGTTGACAAAAAGTCATGATCATTGCAAAAAAACGTTTTCCATTAACTAAAAAATGATGCTGATTAAAGGATAAGCCCCCTTTCCCAAGAAATACAATCCCATGAAAGAGCAGTGTCACTGTTTAAAAGAAGAAGGTCTTCACATTGCCTCTTACAAATCATGGGTTACAATTTCAACATCTTCTGCTTAGAATGGCCTTTTTAAATTCTGGGCATGCAGTCAAAGGCAGGATAATGACTTAGTTGATCGTAAATTGTGTTTCAGCTGCCTCATATAAATTGCACATACATTCAAGGACTGGACTGGGATGCGCCCCCCCTACCCCCCCAAGTAATCACAGATAGCTGAGATTACATCAAATATTCTATCCACCACTTTTGTGTGTGCATTCATGGGAAATAGGAATAACAGATCTAACAAATATGAAATTGAAGGTCTTGTCAGCTTTGCTTTCTTAATCATTGTGCAATGCATTGTGCTGGCTACAGTTAGTCATCAATTAAAACAAAGCATAATATAATTATTATCTTATGTGATCGTTAGACCTTCTATCCACTATCATCATGCATTTCGACAATTCTTTCTCCCTATCAACTGACACACTTAGATGTTCTTTTTTCTGTGTGTTTATTTTTGTTCCGATACCCATTTCTCAAATTTTCTTTGGCCAAAGAAAAATAAATTCATTGAATAATTTTGATATTTCTTTTAGACAAGGTTAATATTAGAAAGAAAATTGAAATATACATTCTATCAGAGGAGAAGATGTCTTCTGGTGGCAAACTATCAAATGAGTAAAACATTTCTTATAATCATATTTTATGTTGAAACTAAACACTTTTGGTACACAATTTTATTGCTTCAGCTTCACTGAGGATTCTTTTCAAATGCATGCTTTTCTTGGAAGGCTATTGGCCTGATTTTGTGTTTGGCTGTGCGGGAGCGGGGCAGCACGCTATCTCCCCGCTCCCACACTGTCACCGCACATCAACCGCTAGTTTGACTGTCACACCGACCACCAAACTCATAATCAGACCCTTAGTCTTTTTCTTTTCCTATTGCATATTGTGTAATATCTATCGCCTGACTTGATCAAAATAATGCTCCTTGATTAGGTCTTGAACAATTGCTCTAAATATTGAAAATGTGCTGTTTGCTAGGTGTAGGCTGGAATTGTTTTGTAAAGATTTAAAATCTTAATAAAAAAAATACCCTAAGGTAATTTGATTATTCAAAATTTAACAACCAGGTACCAACAAAATGCTGCGGCTTCTCCTGCCATCTTCCTCCCTCAATAACCAAGGTATACATTTTATATTTTTTGAGCCGCAATAGCTTATAAGTAACATAAGCATAATAGCAAGCTCAAAATTTCACATGGGTGAAATACTGTGTTCTTATATTGGTCAAAAGATACCAGTAAATTAGTTAATAGTGATAAATTCTCCTGGTGAATGCAGAAATCTTTCCCCATTATAAGTCGTCTTCCTTTACTGATGATCTATACCATTGAGGATTACTGGTTATAAACTTTAACATCCAAATGGTAGAGCAATGACGTGTGTGTAACTCACACTTTTGCATAGAAAGGGGCAGATTTACAAGCCCCTTGCGCCACTTTTGCGTCACTTTTAACATGGGAAAAGTGACGCAAAAGTGGCGCAAGGGCCTTGTAAATAAGCCCCAAAATGTCTAAATTCGCCCATTTGATTTCATGCTTCCATACACCTTTGTTAGAACCTTTCAACAAGTTCAATATTAACAGGCCCTGGTATAGGAACTTGAGTACTCACTCTCTTTATCTTTTTCTAGATGTTGCTAGATGTCTTGAGGTTTGGCTTTCACTTTTTCCGCTCTGCTGCTTTGCATGGCCTTGGCATTTTGATAGCCCTTATTTACTGAGTAATAACCATGTCAAATTCAATCTTTTGCAGAAACTGGTCATTCATTTCTGACCCTGCTGTATATTTTTCAAGTCTCCAACGGTAGAATCTAAGCATGTTTGTTAAATAAATGTTGTGATGTAATGCAAGAGATAGTCAGTAGTAGCCTAAGGAAATCATAGATAGAGAACTTTCATGTCTGAGATAGAGGCAGTTAAGCCACTATACAAGTATTAGGAATCAGACTTCAACAATGTAACTTTTTACATGCATCAATAAAAACACAGAAGAGCTGCTTTTAATGATAATGCTAATTTTTCAAAAAAGATAAGTGCTTTGAATCTCCAGACAATGCCTAGAGAACACCCAACTTACTTGTTAGTTCTTTTTAACTGTAAGGCATATGCTTCTATTTAGGTGTATGTATAATTGTATTAGTATAATAAAGTGTTGCACTCTAATATTCCTTTTTAAACATATTGGGTCCTATTCACAAAGGTAAACTGAGACGAAAGTCTAACTTTACAACTTTCCGTATTCACAAAGGGCATCTGCGAGTAGCAAAGTTAGATTTTTATCTCAGTTTTGGGCTCAGTTAAACTTAAGACCAAAACTCAAGCTTAACTGAGACAAAAGTCTAACTTTATTACTCATAAATGCCCTTTGTGAATACCGAAAGTCGTAAGGATAGACTTTCATCTCAGTTTCCCTTTGTGATCGGGCTATTCGTTCTTATCATTTCCCAAGATCACTTGTGTGGCATGTTCTGAACTCTCTAATTACCTAAAATAAAATTAAAATAAACCACCTCATACTAAACTAAACTAAGTTAAACTAAATTGAGCCAGTATTCCTCCTGTTTTCTGTGCTAGACTTTTGCTTTTAAATTTAGGCAAGACTCTAAATTGTCATATTTCTCCCCCACTTGGCTTCATGCATTTAAGGAGCGATATTAGCTATCCACATGTAAATACGATTAAACTTCAAATCCTCTCAAATTCTCTCAATAGTGCTGTAATGGCATGCAGGAAATGGGGTTTTACTCTCTCAGCAGTAGGATCAGTTGGCCTAAACTCTTTAGAAACTCCATAGTGACATAAGTGAATAATGGAGGATGATCTTCCGTCTTTACATTTGCGAATATAGTGCGTCCGCTTTGTTGAACCCGAAACGAAGGGCCTGATTTCGAGTTTGGCAGTCCATCGGACTGCCGAACCCATGGTGTAGGTTCAGTGGTGGTCAGGATCGCCGCACCCGTGGTGCGACCGCCGTATTACAACTACAGCGGTCGGTCCTTCATGGCACCACCGCAACCACTGGCAGCGCCGATCCCTGGCAGTGGCATGGCAGTGTGAGGCCGCAATATGCTTGGCAGGGTCGCTGCGGCCCCACCAAGCATATTACGAGTTTCCTCACTGCCAGCTGTTCACGCCATGAAACTGCTTGCGGTGAGGAAACTAAGGGTAGCTCAGGCCAGGGGGATGGATGCAGGGAGGCACATGCTGTGCCTCCCTGTCTGCTTGCACACCCAGTTCCTGCATGGCATGGACCAAGTAGTCCATGCCGTGCAGGAATGTGCTTTGGCGTTCACATTGCAGTGCCTTCTGCAAAGGCACCGCCGTGGGAAAGCCAAAGGACTGCCCGCCAGACAATGAGGAAGCTTGTAATCTGGCGGGCATCTGACGGTCGAGTTTGACGGTGTGAGAGCAGGGCTTTGGCGTGCCCCCCCACTCCTGCACCGCCAAAAACATAATCAGGCCCTTAATATGTTTCAATGTTTGTTCATTCTATGTGTGACAAGACATTATTACTGAATATATGAATACAGTGTCTACAGCATTTGTTTGTTTGTAAAACATTATTTTGTTTCATAAAACCGTAAACAAGGCAACAGAAATGTACTGGCCACAGATTCTGCAGCACACAGCCGCTCTTTGTATTACTATGTAAAACTCTGTCAAGGTATCACAGCGGGCCCAATTCACAAAGGAAAACTTAGACTGGACGTCTAATTGTAGACCTGAAGTCTAAGGGCCCAATTCACAAAGGAAAACTTAGACTGGACGTCTAATTGTAGACCTGAAGTCTAAGGGCCCAATTCACAAAGGAAAACTTAGACTGGACGTCTAATTGTAGACCTGAAGTCTAAGGGCCCAATTCACAAAGGAAAACTTAGACTGGACGTCTAATTGTAGACCTGAAGTCTAAGGGCCCAATTCACAAAGGAAAACTTAGACTGGACGTCTAATTGTAGACCTGAAGTCTAAGGGCCCAATTCACAAAGGAAAACTTAGACTGGACGTCTAATTGTAGACCTGAAGTCTAAGGGCCCAATTCACAAAGGAAAACTTAGACTGGACGTCTAATTGTAGACCTGAAGTCTAAGGGCCCAATTCACAAAGGAAAACTTAGACTGGACGTCTAATTGTAGACCTGAAGTCTAAGGGCCCAATTCACAAAGGAAAACTTAGACTGGACGTCTAATTGTAGACCTGAAGTCTAAGGGCCCAATTCACAAAGGAAAACTTAGACTGGACGTCTAATTGTAGACCTGAAGTCTAAGGGCCCAATTCACAAAGGAAAACTTAGACTGGACGTCTAATTGTAGACCTGAAGTCTAAGGGCCCAATTCACAAAGGAAAACTTAGACTGGACGTCTAATTGTAGACCTGAAGTCTAAGGGCCCAATTCACAAAGGAAAACTTAGACTGGACGTCTAATTGTAGACCTGAAGTCTAAGGGCCCAATTCACAAAGGAAAACTTAGACTGGACGTCTAATTGTAGACCTGAAGTCTAAGGGCCCAATTCACAAAGGAAAACTTAGACTGGACGTCTAATTGTAGACCTGAAGTCTAAGGGCCCAATTCACAAAGGAAAACTTAGACTGGACGTCTAATTGTAGACCTGAAGTCTAAGGGCCCAATTCACAAAGGAAAACTTAGACTGGACGTCTAATTGTAGACCTGAAGTCTAAGGGCCCAATTCACAAAGGAAAACTTAGACTGGACGTCTAATTGTAGACCTGAAGTCTAAGGGCCCAATTCACAAAGGAAAACTTAGACTGGACGTCTAATTGTAGACCTGAAGTCTAAGGGCCCAATTCACAAAGGAAAACTTAGACTGGACGTCTAATTGTAGACCTGAAGTCTAAGGGCCCAATTCACAAAGGAAAACTTAGACTGGACGTCTAATTGTAGACCTGAAGTCTAAGGGCCCAATTCACAAAGGAAAACTTAGACTGGACGTCTAATTGTAGACCTGAAGTCTAAGGGCCCAATTCACAAAGGAAAACTTAGACTGGACGTCTAATTGTAGACCTGAAGTCTAAGGGCCCAATTCACAAAGGAAAACTTAGACTGGACGTCTAATTGTAGACCTGAAGTCTAAGGGCCCAATTCACAAAGGAAAACTTAGACTGGACGTCTAATTGTAGACCTGAAGTCTAAGGGCCCAATTCACAAAGGAAAACTTAGACTGGACGTCTAATTGTAGACCTGAAGTCTAAGGGCCCAATTCACAAAGGAAAACTTAGACTGGACGTCTAATTGTAGACCTGAAGTCTAAGGGCCCAATTCACAAAGGAAAACTTAGACTGGACGTCTAATTGTAGACCTGAAGTCTAAGGGCCCAATTCACAAAGGAAAACTTAGACTGGACGTCTAATTGTAGACCTGAAGTCTAAGGGCCCAATTCACAAAGGAAAACTTAGACTGGACGTCTAATTGTAGACCTGAAGTCTAAGGGCCCAATTCACAAAGGAAAACTTAGACTGGACGTCTAATTGTAGACCTGAAGTCTAAGGGCCCAATTCACAAAGGAAAACTTAGACTGGACGTCTAATTGTAGACCTGAAGTCTAAGGGCCCAATTCACAAAGGAAAACTTAGACTGGACGTCTAATTGTAGACCTGAAGTCTAAGGGCCCAATTCACAAAGGAAAACTTAGACTGGACGTCTAATTGTAGACCTGAAGTCTAAGGGCCCAATTCACAAAGGAAAACTTAGACTGGACGTCTAATTGTAGACCTGAAGTCTAAGGGCCCAATTCACAAAGGAAAACTTAGACTGGACGTCTAATTGTAGACCTGAAGTCTAAGGGCCCAATTCACAAAGGAAAACTTAGACTGGACGTCTAATTGTAGACCTGAAGTCTAAGGGCCCAATTCACAAAGGAAAACTTAGACTGGACGTCTAATTGTAGACCTGAAGTCTAAGGGCCCAATTCACAAAGGAAAACTTAGACTGGACGTCTAATTGTAGACCTGAAGTCTAAGGGCCCAATTCACAAAGGAAAACTTAGACTGGACGTCTAATTGTAGACCTGAAGTCTAAGGGCCCAATTCACAAAGGAAAACTTAGACTGGACGTCTAATTGTAGACCTGAAGTCTAAGGGCCCAATTCACAAAGGAAAACTTAGACTGGACGTCTAATTGTAGACCTGAAGTCTAAGGGCCCAATTCACAAAGGAAAACTTAGACTGGACGTCTAATTGTAGACCTGAAGTCTAAGGGCCCAATTCACAAAGGAAAACTTAGACTGGACGTCTAATTGTAGACCTGAAGTCTAAGGGCCCAATTCACAAAGGAAAACTTAGACTGGACGTCTAATTGTAGACCTGAAGTCTAAGGGCCCAATTCACAAAGGAAAACTTAGACTGGACGTCTAATTGTAGACCTGAAGTCTAAGGGCCCAATTCACAAAGGAAAACTTAGACTGGACGTCTAATTGTAGACCTGAAGTCTAAGGGCCCAATTCACAAAGGAAAACTTAGACTGGACGTCTAATTGTAGACCTGAAGTCTAAGGGCCCAATTCACAAAGGAAAACTTAGACTGGACGTCTAATTGTAGACCTGAAGTCTAAGGGCCCAATTCACAAAGGAAAACTTAGACTGGACGTCTAATTGTAGACCTGAAGTCTAAGGGCCCAATTCACAAAGGAAAACTTAGACTGGACGTCTAATTGTAGACCTGAAGTCTAAGGGCCCAATTCACAAAGGAAAACTTAGACTGGACGTCTAATTGTAGACCTGAAGTCTAAGGGCCCAATTCACAAAGGAAAACTTAGACTGGACGTCTAATTGTAGACCTGAAGTCTAAGGGCCCAATTCACAAAGGAAAACTTAGACTGGACGTCTAATTGTAGACCTGAAGTCTAAGGGCCCAATTCACAAAGGAAAACTTAGACTGGACGTCTAATTGTAGACCTGAAGTCTAAGGGCCCAATTCACAAAGGAAAACTTAGACTGGACGTCTAATTGTAGACCTGAAGTCTAAGGGCCCAATTCACAAAGGAAAACTTAGACTGGACGTCTAATTGTAGACCTGAAGTCTAAGGGCCCAATTCACAAAGGAAAACTTAGACTGGACGTCTAATTGTAGACCTGAAGTCTAAGGGCCCAATTCACAAAGGAAAACTTAGACTGGACGTCTAATTGTAGACCTGAAGTCTAAGGGCCCAATTCACAAAGGAAAACTTAGACTGGACGTCTAATTGTAGACCTGAAGTCTAAGGGCCCAATTCACAAAGGAAAACTTAGACTGGACGTCTAATTGTAGACCTGAAGTCTAAGGGCCCAATTCACAAAGGAAAACTTAGACTGGACGTCTAATTGTAGACCTGAAGTCTAAGGGCCCAATTCACAGAGGTAAACTTAGACCTCTAAGTTATCCTTTGTGAATCGGCCCGAGTATTTTCACCTCTAACATTGTGATCAGAAAACTATTTCCTACTTTTAGGGGCACATGCATCAAGCAAAATACCGGTCGCAAACGGGCCGATTCGCAGAATCAGCCCCTTTGCGACCGGTATTTTGCCATTTGGGATGCATCAAGCCCAAAGCAAATCACAAAATAGGGAATCGCAATTTTTGCGATGACCTATTTTTATGATTGTATTTAGGGAATCGCAATTTGCGATTCCCTAAATGCAATGCAGGAAGCATGAAAAAATTGCGACCCTGCATTAAGGAATCCATTCACTTTTTATTAGGCACGGGGAGATTAAGTGATTTGCCCAGAGTCACAGAATGTTGAGCGTCCCTGCTGAGCCTCGAACCTGGTTCCTCATCTCTGAGGTCGACCGCCCTAGCCGGTAGGACACATTCTCTCCCCAGGTTGCAGAGCAGTCAGCGTGCAAAAACTCTGATGGCTTTACGACCTGACTTTTAGTACATTTATCACATTTAATCCTTTACCTTAATTCTCCTTAATGGTTGGATGCCCGGAAGTTCATTTAAATATGATTTTAGCTGCACTTTGAAAGTGAGGCTACTGTATTCAGCTAGTCTGGCGGCTAGCATTCCCTAATTATAACTTTGGCAATTGTTGATTCTCTTTCTTGTGTCGGACCTCGACTCATAAATAAGTGCATGGCAACCAATTTTATATCTACTGGAAATGGACAAAATGGTAGCATTATGAACATGGAGAATCCGTCCTGCAGCTGCGTGATTTCTCCTCTCTCTGGGGGCCTCATTTATGAAAAGTGACACGTCGTTGGGCAAAAACAGTGATGCGTCACTTTTCATATCGCCATCCTTATGACACCATGGATACGCCGTAATTACAATACAGTGCTCCATGGAGCAAGGATTTACAGATATGACAGGAATTCTGACGTATCTGGTGGTTCAAAAATGATACATTACTGGAGTGTGTCGGAAAACAGACGCAACTCTAGCAATGTGTCATAACCCACGGGCGAGTCCCATGTGAAAAGACCTGCATCAATCCTTACGCCTTTCCTGAAGCAGGCAATAGGATTTTGACACAGTCAAGTCGTAGAAGCGGCATAGTGAAATCTCATAAATTTCACTGCGGCACTTCTATGAGGCTTTTTTTATGGGGGAAAGCCCACCCTGCATACATTATACCTGACGCAGGTATAATGGAGCGCTATCCTTTACAAAGTGACACATCTGCCTAGATGCGTCACTTTGTAAATAGGGTGCAGTGTGGCACATTGATTACGCTGGCGCAGCATCACAAAAAATTGACGCAGTGCAAGCCCTTCATAAATAAGGGCCTGGGTTTAAAGTGTCAGTTACCTTAATTGCCACTATCCCTATCTGGGTGACCCTGTAGGAAAACAGTGTCTGCAATGAAGTGAGATGTTTAGCAATATTATTTGTGACCACCGCTGGATCCTTTCAGATCAAGAGATGCTCCCCATGCCATGCATCTACTCCAAGCGATTCTTTGCTCAAAAAAGTTAAGAATTTGGTAACTTCCAAAATTCCTCTGGTGTACTTTGTGAACCACGTGATTATCGCCGGTGTCACTCATGTGAGGTTGCAGGGGGCTTAATTGAAACCTAATGACCTCATTTACCAGGTTTTGGAGCAGGGCAGTGCCACAAGGAATCTTGCTGCGCTGCCCTGCATCAAAAGAAAAGGGGAGGAATGCACTGTATCTATAAGATACTGCGCATTCCTGTCCTTTTCCCCTGCGCTGGTGCACAATGGGCTGTCATGCGCCTACGCAGGCACGCTTGCGCCATGGTGGAAGGGCGCCTGCGTTGGGGTGAATGTTTTTGAGCAGGAAAGTGCACCTTCCTGCACAAAAACAATCACGAGAGGTGGTTTTCCTCTTTCTGTGTGTGCTGCACAATGCAGCACACACAGAAAGAGGAAAAAAGAAGGAGAAATAACGATATTTCTCCTCGTTGTGCCTCCCTAACGCCACCCCTAGGGTGGCATTAGAATCTGATGCATTCCCAGGTTTACGATTCCTCATAAATCTGTGAATGCTTCAGATTCCATAGGTGTTGCGTGGGAACACCCACAGCATCATCCATGGACACCCCTTTCACGCAGTGTTCTGCATGGAAGGGGCACATATTTATAAGGCCATGTAAAGCCACATAAAGGGGTTTTGCGTGGCTTTGTAAATATGCTGCTGCACATCGTGCCACCAGAGCATCAAAAGAGTGACGCTCCGGCGGCGCAAAAGTGCTGCTAGGGGCCTCTCAATGTATCAGTTTTTCTGAATCTTTCACATGGTCCATGTACTGTGTCTGTGCTAGTTTTTCTGAAGCTTTCTTTACACTGCCTGGTGCATGGCTGACTTTTGAGACACCCGGACACTGACTGCCTGTTGAGGTGTTGCTTTAGAAAGGACATGTCAACACCCACTGTGAGGCTAAATCCTATGAGCTGCAGCAGAAACAAAGTGGCTTATGTTAGGTGAAGAGTGGCAGATGTGCGATTTGACATCTGAGTTCTCACAGTCTCTGATAATGGAAAGTGTTGTCACAGCAATGGGGGCATGTTGATTTAAAATATCAGTCTTGCACAGCAAATGACAGACGATTGGTAACAGATCTACATCACAAAGAATTAAGCCACCACCATTTTTCTCTCACACAGTTGCCTGGTCTCACAGCCGATTTCTGACTCTCTCATTTTCAGAAGGTAATTTTCCTTTCAAATCATGTTCCAACATAATCATCTTTACTAGAATATTCACAAAATGGTTGCCCATACTACCGCAGCCCAGAATGGTACCAAAACAAATATGTCTCTCTTCTAACTGTAAGAGCATTGGCATACACCCATCAGTTCACTGTGTCCCATTGCCAGGTTCAGCAGCCTGCCTTTAGTGCAATACATTTCAAATCTACAGTAACCTAAAAATGCTACAAAGGCCTACCATTAGCCAAACCTAATGAGGAGCAAGTGACTGATGGCATTATATCCACAATCACAATTGGTGATACATTATTTACATACATAAGAGCAGTCATTTGTACAAGAGAACCACAGAGGAAGACACCAAGGCCAAAACATGTTGTAGTTAAAAAGTCTGTGGGCAAAAATAACACCGAGTTTAGAGTAATGCATGCACATTTTTTCCACCGTTAAGGTTGTAGTTGCTAAATCTATCACGATAATGGATGTAAAATCTGCTGCAGTGGAATAAATCAGCGGCTGCTCTGTCCATCAGCTCTTTATGTACATCTGTTTCTGTCTGTGTGTCCGCATCTGCAGCACCCTTGTGCAGTGCCTTTCACCGAGGTAACTGCAGACGTGGGCAGCTTCTCGAGGTCACAAGGTTAACCCATCACCATTCATGGTGGAGCTCCCCCTCAACCTTGGCGTGGCCAATGGTGGAGCCAGGAGAGTCTCAGCTGAGTGGACGACTGCCATCTCTGGAACTCCAAACAGACCAAAAAGGAAGAGCGGGCGGGGACGGTGAATTTTGTTTGCCACCTTCATCCAAATAAAAATAGACTAGATGGCGAATATATTGCTGTCAAACATTTGTTCCGAATATGCTAAAAATGTGGAACAATGTCTGATACCGGAAAACATAAGTTTGTAAGAAAGGTAGTACTTTCCTACTCAGAATCTGTACAGAATTTGGCATTGTTGGCAATGCCAACTGAGTGGAAGATGGTAGAGTGTCGAATGTTGATAGTATAGAGAGGTGTAGGGCATAAGCGCCTTGCTGCTGAAGGAGGCCAACACAATAGAGCCACATGGCCCATATGTGGGTGGGAGGCATGGCCGGTTATGGAGGCTGTAAGCATGGATTGGCTGGGTGACAAGCGATAAGACAAAGGCAAATTGCCAGGCTAATTGTTGGTCATTGATAGCATGGAATCATGGGAAAAAAAGGAGAAGCGGTTCCAATAACTCGGTGTTTAAGATGGATGTAGATGTGGGCTACAGAAGGACATGTGGAACAATGCCTGGAATGTATTAAGATTCTGTGATGGATGAATAGGTGCAAACCTGAATGAGGGATATTAACCATGATATGTTTTGTATATTTACAAAGCATAGCTAACTCTTAAGATGCATCATGGCAAACTTGGAATGCAGGAAACTGTTTCTTGTAGAACTGCAGGGCCCTCATTGTGAAGTGGCCAGACCTTGCTGCAGGGGTTCCACGGTCCAGAATCTGGCAGTATTCAGGCACTTAAATGTGACCATTACAAGTTTTAGTCACTGGAATGGGGAATAACCACGCAGACCAGGAAGTACTATGTAAGATTCCACGTTTCTACACGACAAGGGAAAGTTCTGTTATTATTTACCAACTGCCCTGGGCAGGCAGTAAATATCAGTGGGTGCCTATTTGATCAAGTGTGATGGCGGGTGGCGGGTGGTGGGTGGGGAGCATTGTCTGTTCTTCCAGGGTGCTGGAAGTGGTAGGCAGGGGAAGAACTGCACCTATAACCACAGGCACTGCATCTCTTTGTCTGCGGTTTTATTAGATGTGCATTTGTGCCCAGTAAAACCGAGGGGCATATGTACAAGCCCCTATCGCCACGGGAACGTCACTTTTTGTGACGTTCCCGTGGCGATAGGGGCCTTGCCTTATGTACAAGGCAGCGTTAAGCCACTTAACGTGGCTTAACGCTGCCTTGTACATGTACATGTACATGTACATGTACATATCACGCTATGTTTAGCATAAAAGGGGCGTGCAGTGGGTGTTGCAGGGGGCGTTCCACTGCAACACCCATTCTATTTGACGCTGCCCCCTACAAGGGTGGCGTACATAGGAGGCAGCACCAAAATTACGACCAGGAAAATCCTAGTCTTAAGTTGGCGAAACGAGGAGAAATGCATTTTTTCTCCTCGTTTTCGCTTTTTCCATGTGTGTTGCCTTGTGCAGCACACATGGAAACAGCAAAATGTCAGTGTTTGTTTATGTACAGGAAGGTGTCCCTTCCTGTACATAAACAAACCTTTTTAAAAAATGCCATTTTGTAACTTTCATGTGTGCTGCATGAAGCAGCACACATGAAAGTTACAAAATGGCATTTTAGGATTGTTTATGTGCAGGAAGGGACACCTTCCTACACATAACCAATCCTCCCCTGCACACAGACACCCTTGCACTCTGGTGCAAGGGTGCCTGCGTTGGCGCTAAGTTGTTAAACTTAGCGTCATCGCAGGGGGAAACGCAAGGCTGCACCACATCCTTGTAAATATGGTGCAGCCTTGCGTTTCCGAAGTGGCGGAGCGTGCCGTTAAGCCCAGGAGGCTAATGACACGCTCCGCCACTTCATTGTACATATCCCCCCGGATCTGGTGTTTCCAAACCTGCTAGGACTGAAAACACCCGACCATTGGTAATGCCCGAGGATACTGCTCTGGGCACCTCCTATTGAGAGCCTAAGTCCTGTGTGTCAGGCCTACTTTGTGGAAGCTGCTTAACACTGTTGATCCGTACATAGGCTGCGCTGTAAGAATCACTAATTGAAGCCTTTGGGAATTCCTAAAAATTCTGAAATCTGCACCCAGGCGTAAACTGTCGAATGCGTTTTCAGATTTTTTTTCAAGGTTCAGTCCAACAGTATCTGGGAAATTATGCTAACAAAATTTCAATATTTAGCAGACCCGCATAATTAGTTGAATATATATAAATGAGTATATTCATGTAGTATGTTGATGACCTATGTAATAAATATCTATTTTTAAGGTTGTCTTAATATGTACATGCTTTATTTGCAGAACAAGAATGTAGAATTTGAAGTTACAGTCAAGGACTGGTAAAGTATATTTTTTTCTCAGTCACCCTTAATGCTTGTTGTAAATGCGGTTGTTGCATTTCAGTTGCTCAGAAGCTGCCTTTTGTGGAATGCAGTGCTATATAAAGATATGTAACATAACCAAAGAGCAGACCTTGAGATGAGGTTTTCTGGTCATGCAAGGTACTGTTTTAAGGCTCTGTACTACATCAAGACATTTAAAAAAAATCTAATTTTGAAATCCTTATGGCTAGACGAAGAGCAGTAAAGAGCTTGAAAACATTCCATTCCATAGTACTGACTCCACCAGTGAGGCTCAGATCACCACTTGGAATGTTCCCAGTGAAGGAATGTTTTCTTCACATCACAGCGGATGACACTAAGCAGGGGAACATCTGCTCTTTTAGGGTTGAAAGCCTGTTGGGTCATCGTGCAGAACACCCCCTACAAGCTGGCAGGTTTGAAGAGGACAATCAGGTGATCAGACGTCATTAGGCTGTCCAGGACTTGTATGCTTTGATTGTGAAACAAACAACACTGGCCCAGCTTTTGTGGAGCACAGACGTCTGATAGTCCCCAGGCTATCCAGGGGTTTAATGCAGAATCAGGAAATGTGCGTCTGTAAGAGTTACTGCCCAGAATTATAATACTTGTGATTTGTGGCTATTCTTTGTATTCCCCAAGGCCAACGCTTTCCCCAGTGTCGCTTAGTTTGGAGTGGAACTAGTAAATCTCATCCCGAGAGGCCAGTGTTTTCTCCTATGTCGCTGAGTTTGGAGTGGAAATAGCAAACCTGACACCCCAGAGTCCAATGCGTCCCTCAGTGTTGCTTAGTTTAGAATGGGAATAGCAAATCTGCCTCTTCTAGAGTCCAATGATTTCCCATTTTTGTTTCATTTGTAGTGGGAATGGTAAATGTAACCCCCAGCGTCCAACACTTTCCCAGTGTTGCTGAGTTTGTAGTGACCATCCTCCCACCCTCAGAGTCCAATGCGGTTCCTAATGTTTTTTTTTTTTACGAGTTTTATATAGCGCTGGCTAGACCCGGAGGTATCAGAGCGCTTTACATGAGGATCGTTGAGTTACAAGTTACAAATTACATCCGTTACAAGAGCATAGTAAAACACAGGAAAAGGAACAATGTTACGGTAGTTTGTCGGAGGGAGGGGAAATAAGCGGGGAGACGAGGAGAACTGTGCCTAATGTCCAGCTGGGTAGGTAACGGCCGAGGGGGTGAACCAGGGCCGATCTCCTCTATAGCTGTCTAGCAGCTCCACCGGGCATCAGCCATGTTGCTCAGGTTTCCGCGGTCAGGAACAACAAGAATACCAGCATTGCATGTTACGTTAGTTACAGTTGCATAATCAAACATAGGAGAACAAGTCCCAAGTAGAGGATGGGGGGAAATATGGGAGGGGCGTAGAAACAGGAGGCTGGGAAGCAGATCAGTTCTGGAAGACCGGCAGTGGAAGAAAAGTACTTCATGGGGGCCCAAAAAATTAGAGTAAGCGGTACCAAAACCCAGGAGGGTCCACATAGTCACCTGGTCCATTGCCAATTTCAAACATCACGCTAGGTCATCTCGGCAACTAATTTGAAATTGTTTGAAATGAGTCCCAAGGGGGAAATCCTTAAGATGTGGAGGCTAAGCGACATAGTTTAGGGAGATTGGGGGTATAGTACAGCCACTTAGGAGTCATGCAGCAGCTCCAGTGCTGATCACGGATGATCACATCACTCATCAAATACTCTAAGTTCCAAAACACAGGCGCCATCCTAAGGTCAGGCTTAGCACTCATGAGAAATGCGGTGTCAGGTGAGAACGGCTCAGCAATAGATCACACCTTACAACCAGGCACCACAACTGAAACACTTGCCCAGGACCATAGGATTCCAACGCGAAGCCCAGCAGGGGAAGGAGAAGCGCTCCCAGCACTTCTCATATGGTTTGGAGTGGGAATATTAAATCTGACTCTTCCACAGTCCAACGCTTTCCCCAGTGGTGTTTAGTTTGAACTGCGAATAGTAAATCTGACCCCGGAGGTTCCAACGCTTTCCCCATTGTTGCTTTATTTGGAGAGGGAATGGTTTATTTGACCATGCCAGTGTGCAACACTTTCCACACTTTTGCTTAGTTGGGACCAGGAATATTAAATTGGATCCCCTCAGAGTCCAACGCTTTTCCCAGTGCTGCATAGTTTGGAGTAAGTATAGTAAATCTAACCACCCTCATGTCCAATGCATTTCCCAATGTACTTCAGTTTGGAGTAAGTATAGTAAATCTAACCACCCTCGTGTCCAATGCATTTCCCAATGTACTTCAGTTTGGAATGAGAATAGTAAATCTGATCAATCGCTTCTCCCCACCCCAACACACAGATATCTGTTACTGGGACTTCTAGGTGTAAAGTGAGGGGCCACTTGACCTCCAGGACCTCTACTCACTCAAGGAGACTCCATCCCCGTCACGAAACAGGGCAGGAGGTGCGGGTGCAGAGTGCAGCTGTAAGGTGGGGGGCCAGCCACGCGCTGAAAAGCGCTCCCTGGATTGCCGCAGCACAGGACTTCTACTGGGACTTCTAGGTGTAAAGTGAGTGGCCACTTGACCTCCAGTACCTCTACTCACCCAAGGGGACTCCATCCCCGTAACGAAACAGGGCAGGAGGTGCGGGTGCACAGTGCAGCTGTAAGGTGGCGGGCCAGCCAAGCGCTGAAAAGCGCTCCCTGGATCGCTGCAGCACAGGACTTCTAGGTGTAAAGTGAGGGGCCACTTGACCTCCAGGACCTCTACTCACCCAAGGAGAATCCATCCCCATCATGAAACGCACCAGGAGGCTCGGGTGCACAGTGAGCTGGAAGGGATGGGCCAGCCACGTGCCAAAAAGCACTTCCTGCATGCCTGCAGCGTGCAGGGACTTGAGAACATCAGGCAAATGTAGAGCCAAGCACCCCAAATGTCTTGTACAGCTTCTAAGGGTGGCCATGACAACACTTCCAACCAGCCTGTTAAACCTGCTGTAGGGGGAACCGTTGCCACGCATGGTGTGATCCTGGATAGCCAGCACTCAAAAGCCCCTGATAACCATGTCACTCAGTTAAGAGCTACCTGTTTACCAAGTACCAATAATAGCATACAGGATGCAGGGGTTACAATGAGCCATAAAGCTAATGTGGCGGGGAAGTCTTTGTCCCTGCCAATTGATCAGGATCCCTACCAGAGCCACCCGTGATAGACCGCCCTCCCCCCTCCTGTCCATATGTGGCAATTTTATCAGGTGTTCCACGACTGCATGTGGACCAGAGGGAGGGAAAGGATAAGCTTATCAATAAATGCTTGAATTCGCTGGTCCGGTATAGGAATTCTCCCCTTATTCTAGTCAATAACATTCTTTTAATCTGAAGGGTGGGATGGCTGGGGCCTCGGCCGGTGGATAGCCCTGGGAATGTATTGTCATTAATTTTAGGTCACTACATGTAGTGCAAAGCTTGTTGTCTGGTTACTCCAATACGCATCGAGGCGACTCCGGCATAGAGCTGTTGCATCTTGGGTACTTTTACCAACCTTGTTTTGCCCTGGGGCCTGACTGTATTACTTGCAAGAGTCACACCCAGCTACCTCTAGTGAGGTCGATAGTTGACCATGATCACACAGGTAGATTGGGTGCATTTAGGGTCCCCATTTCGAATTGCTTTGATGTTCTGGCAGAGGTTGACTGCCTCACAGTTACTAGGGGCTGCCCCACAATAGATCGCACTGCAGTAGCATGGGAAGGGAGTGGAGGGTGTCCAACCTAGAAGCTGGGAAGGGCGGGCCTTGGGGGTACTGTAGTTGTGGTGAGGAAGATGCACAAGAATTCCATGGCCCTAAGGTGCAGTACCCAGGGATCGCCCTTAGCTGGGTTACGGACCACTGCAGTTGAACTTGAAAACATGGGTGTGGAGTCAAGTAGTCCTCTAACGAACAACAAGCCCTTGGAGGCACTGTCTTACAGCGAGTTAAGCCAGACTAATTGCTGGATACAAATGTCTACCACCTCGATACAACTGGAGCATAAAATCAGGACAAGGGCCTTAGACACCTGTGCACATACTACAGTCCATCCACAAATAGTCTCTCTTGATGGTCGGGACAGGCCTCTAATCATTGACAAGCTAGAAACTAATTGGTCTGCCACCCCGGTCAAATTGCTGTCTTGGAACATAGCAGGGCTTTCTTCCAAACTTGAGTACTCAGATTGGGCTAAATTCATAGTCTTGCATACACTCTGTCTCTTTCAAGAAACGTGGTCCACCAAGCCGGTGCACCGGGCTGGATATGCAAATTTTAGCAAAGAGGCAATAACTAAAGGCAAGGGTAGACCCTGTGTAAGCACTGCATTAACCTGCGGGGTACAGGAAATATTGATATTTTCCCCTGACATTCTGTGTGTTTCATTGGTTTTTCCGTTCCTTATAGCATACATTTATAATGTTTATCTAAGGTCAGGATGGAATAATAGCAACTCTCCTACAGTAGAGCTGCTGAATTCACACATCGCAACTGCAACAGTAGAAGTGATGTACAAACTGTTCACAGGGTTAAAGGGGTACTTCTATGTGGCAACAAAAAGAGCCTTTGGGAGGAGAACCCCAGTCATGGTATAATAAAGCCTGTAAGGAAGCAAGGTCTGCTCTTATGTCTGCTATTAAACAGCATGACAGTGGGGCAACAAAAAGTTCAGTGGAATGCCTTCAAGAAGACCCTTAAAAATGCTAAAAGAGATTGGAAAGTGGGAAAGCGGGAAGGTTTGCTGGATACAGTTAGGAAAGGAGATCTGCATGCCTTCTAGAACATAGGGCGAGAAAGCAAAAGACACATGGATGATGGACGGAATGCAGAGCAAATCTAACATTCGCCCCCAGTCAATAGATCTGTGTTAAATCCATCATTCTTTTGCTCACCATGCCACCCCAGTTTAGACCCAGCCATATACAAATCAGTCTTGACTCTGTGCCTCATGGGAACAGTCCATCCCGAACTGCCAAGCCAGGTCCTCCCTGGACGGGAAACAAGCATCCTGGGACCGGTTTCGGGCATCACCCCCTCCTCAGACAGGCTAGCTTGAATCCAGTGACACAGTGAGACCGGGACCCACGTCTGGGCATACCCGGAGCACTTAGGTTGAGAAAGCAAAAGACACACAGATGATGGACGGAATGCAGAGCAAATCAAACATTCGCCCCCAGTCAATAGATCTGGATTAAATCCATTGTTCTTTTGCTCATCATGCCACCACAGTTTAGACCCAGCCATATGCAATCAGTCTTGACCCTGTGCCTCATGGGAACAGTCCAGCCCGAACTGCCAAGCCTGGTCCTCCCTGGATTGGAAACAAGCATCCTGGGACTGGTTTCGGGGCATCACCCCCCCATCAGCCAGGCTAGCTTGAATCCAGTGACACAGTGAGCCCGGGACCCACGTCTGGGAATACCCGGCGCACTTAGGGTGAGAAAGCAAAAGACACACAGATGATGGACGGAATGCAGAGCTAATCAAACATTCACCCCCAGTCAATAGATCTGGGTTAAATCGATCTTTTTTTTGCTCACCATGCCACCCCAGTTTAGACCCAGCCATATGCTAATCAGTCTTGACCCTGTGCCTCATGGGAACAGTCCAGCCCAAACTGCCAAGCCAGGTCCTCCCTGGACCAGAAACAAGCATCCTGGGACCAGTTTCGGGGCATCACCCCTTATCAGCCAGGCTAGCTTGAATCCAGTGACACAGTGAGCCCAGGACCCACATCTGGGCATACCTGGCGCACTTAGGGCGAGAAAGCAGAAGAAACACAGATGATGGACGTAATGCAGAGCAAATCACACATTCACCCCCAGTCAATAAATCTGGGTTAAATCCATTGTTCTTTTGCTCACCATTCCACCCCAGTTTAGACCCAGCCATATGCAAATCAGTCTTGACCCTGTGCCTCATGGGAACAGTCCAGCCCGAACTGCCAAGCAGCATAGGGGCATATTTATAAAGAAGTGACAGAGCGCAGAGTTAGGCTTCTTGGCTTTACACCCTGCTCTGCCACTTCTGAAACGCAGGGCTGCACCGTATTTAAAACAATACAGTGCAGCCCTGCGTTCCCCCCTGCGCTGGCGCTAATTTCAGCGGCCTCACGCCAATGCAGGCACGCTTGCGCCATAGTGCAAGGTTGCATGTGTTGTGGGGAATGATTGTTTATGTGCAGGAAGGTGCCCCTTACTGTACATAGTCAATCTTAAATGTGATTAGTAACTTCTTGTGCAGCACACACAGAAGTTGCAATTTGTCATTTTTAAAATGAATGTTTATGTGCAGGAAGGGACACCTTCCTGTACATAAACAATCATGCATGGCGTTTTGCTGTTTTTATGTGTGCTGCACAATGGAAGGCACAGGCTACAGTGCGGATGGCAAGGGAGCCATCGTTAAAGTCCTGATTCTGTCCTGCTTCACTGTGTTCTGATCAAATATCCTCATGTTAACATGTACATATTGTACATACTTTTTGTTTACCACATCTGAATGGTCTGCTCCCAAGGTGACCTCTGAGGTGATAAATAAAAACCATTTAGTAGGCCATGTTTGGTTAGAATCACTATTAAGTCACAGCATAAGCATTCAAAAACACCGGCTACAGTAAGAAAAAAAGATGGCTCTCTGTTTACATGTATCGTTTGTGAGCTAACTGAATGTGACAAAACATACGATGGTTGAGTGTACTGCTTAGATGTAATAGTTCCTCATGAATGCAAGCACTCAACAAGAGACAGAATGATACACCTAAGTGCCAATAGCATGAAGGTTACAGAGGAATACACCTCTGGATGACCTGAAATGTGATTGACAGTGTCTCAAGCCAATGAATGAAGGATACTGATCCAAATATGTTAATGGTGACCCAGAGCCCACTCTATGAATAGTGAACACCACAGGTTCTTCAGACAGCTGTGCACTTAAAGCCCAGATCTTAAATGAGGAGGAAGCATGGATAGAAAATGAGAGTTTGAGAGTTAGTGAGAAACGCTTGCAACATGGTGGCCCTGCGGGATGCTTATTACTTCAGGTGAGATAGGGGAGAAGGGAGAGGAGAGGAGAATGATGAAAATATGGAACAGCAAAGATTTAATAACTCTCCTGTCTGGAGGATGAAATCAGTTTAGTCATCAGTTTTGGTGTATGTCTTTTGCCAGCTTATTCAGACCTCAGAATTAAAAGATGTAATGTCATTCTTCAAACTAAATTGTAATGTGTTAGAGCAAATGACTCTCACCATGGTGAAAGCTGGAGGAGTCGTTGGTCATATGGTTATTTCCTGTGTTTTTATTCCTGCCATGGATATCTGCTTTTTTTCAGTCCTGAAAATCTTGACATGCGCCTGGGATATGACCTGTGTCAGGACGAGAAGGATTTCTTGCACAAACGGAAGAAGCTTGTAGCCGATGCCTTGAGAGGAGTTTTGGGATTGACCTGTGACATTCCAGAGCATGAGGTATGTGACTGACTCCTAGGCCTAAGTTTACTAATATGTGACTCTGATTCCTAGGCCTAGGTTTACTAAAGGCTGTGTGGGGGCTAACTCAGTTACTCAATTCTGCACTGTGCCCGCAAGCTTTTATAACGGTAAGTAAATGGATTCAAGCGTCCGCACAGCTCCTTAGTACATAACCCACTCCAACTGCGAGGAATGTGGACACACAAGCCCTAAACACTGACAATAAAGGGCTGTGTTTCACTTATATCACAGCGAATACCCCTAAAAGAGCATATCCATATATATCCATATAGTTGGCAGTGCGTGTCCCCGAGGCCCTGGACCTACCTAGTCTCAACTTCATCAAAATATCTGAGCCTTTCTCATGAATCGGCAACAAGTATTTTGTGTGATATGTGCTCCCAACATACACGGAAGGGCCCAGATAAAGATGGAGGCAAATGTGTCTCTATTTTGCTTTAATCCCAAGGGATGGCCAGGGCAGAATGGCATCCCGAGTGAGTGAAAACCTACACACAACATCAAAATGTAATTGTCCAGGCTTATCCCTAATGCTGGTAGTGATCCCACTAGCTAGCAATCAGCAGGTGGGGGAGGTAGGGGCACAATCTCCCCGTTTTGTTCTAGACAACGAAACTTTGTTGCACGTGAAGGAATCATTTCCCTAAACACTCAGCAAAAGAGTGGGTGTACGGGGCTCTGTCTAGCTATAACTGCACACTTATGGCACTATTTTAACTACTAAAGTTAGTCATGCAATCTGGGTGGGAAAAGTTATTGCCGTTGTTTTTGAATACCAACAAAGTTACGCCTTGGTGTGAATTCCAGAAATGTCTGATTGCCACCACATTGACCCTACTCATAAGCCCCGTCTTCCCGCACGTTTGCTAAACTTGCAGCTGCAGCGTTAGTTGAGTCCCCTGGATTCCTCGATACTGGTTGTGTCTTTTGTGGCACCGATGCCAGTTTTTTGCCCACCTAAATAAGGCCTTTCATTTTCATATTTGCATATGCGAGTGCAGGTTTCCAGAAGACTTACATCTTCCTCTCAGATGAGACTGTGGGGCAGATTTACAAGAAACTGACGCATCTGTACAGATGCGTCAGTTTCCCTGCGCCTGCGTGAAAAACCCTTGCACCACCATAGATGAGCCGTATTTACAATACGGCGCACCATGGCGCAAGGATTGACAGATGCGTCAGAAATTCTGACGCATCTGTTGGCGGAAAAGTCACACATTGCTGGAGTCATGTCACAAGCACGACGCATCTCCAGCCATGCGTGTTGCGGCCTATTCCCAATACACTGCGTCACTCCTTTACGCCTGCTTCAAGCAGGCTTAAGGTTTTGACGCAGTGGCGTCCTAAAAGTCACGCAGTGAAATCTTGTAGATTTCACTGCGTCACTTTTACGAGGCTTTCCTGCGTGGGAACGCCTACCCTGCATACATTATACCTGACGCAGGTATAATGTCACGCAGGGCTTTACAACGTGACGCATCTCCCTAGATGCGTCACGTTGTAAATTTGCCTCATTTTTTACACCGCCGTTGCGTCTGACGCAACGGCAGCGCAAAAGTGTCACAAGGGGCTTGTAAATCTGCCCCTCAGTTTTATGGGGACCAGAATGTAACCCTCGTTCTGTACTTTTGGAATGCTCTGTAGTCAAGACTGGGAGACTCTGAAACATAAGAAAGCTTAGAATCAGACTATGGGCCAAATGTATCAATATTTCACACAACGCAACTCAGCAAGTTAACTTGCTGCACTGCGCTGCCTCAAGTGGAAAGGGGCAGGATTGCGCCATATTTACTATGATATGGAGCATTCCTGCTCTCTCGTTGCGCAATGGTGCAAGGGCGCCTGCATTGCATGCAGGATTGTTTTTGTGTTCTAAGGATTGTTTTTATGCAGGATGGTATCCCTTCCTACACTAAGACAATCCTTAGAGGCTTTTTCCTTTTTCTAGTGTGCTGCAGATTGCAGCACACTTAGAAACAGAAAACGAGGAGAAATAAGATGTTATTTGCGGCACTGTGAGATTAATTTCAGGTCACACTGAAAAGCGAGAATGTGAAAGTATTTTGTTCATGTCTATCACATGCAGAGAGTATCTAAATTGCTTTATTTAAAATGGCTGATAAAGCAGCTGAAACGCGTAAAGGCTGATGAAGCAGCCGAAACGCATTCGGAGTCATGTGCTGTTTTAGCAATGAAACAGAATTTTCTCACATTTCCGAGTGCAGGTTTTCTTTTGATGGGGAGGAAATGTGGTATATGTTTCAAGGCGCTAGCGGTAGCGCCCTATCTCCACCACCAACTATTAGGATGCACGCCAGCAAAACTTCGCTGTGTATATATATATATATATCAGCAGAGCTCTGTACGTTACGTGAGGGATCTGGACACGAGTGGAGTTCATGCACATGAAGTGGGAGCAAGATAAATACATTTTACACACAGATTTAGACACGTGAAGGTTTAAGTCATTTGCACAGAATGACATGATGTTGAGTATAGCACTGAGCCTGGGGTTCGGACCTTGGTCTCCGGAATCCAAAGGCGAGCAACTTGAGCCACTAGGCCACATCTCCTGTATACATCTCCAGCAAAGTTGTACCTTTGCCGCCCCAGTTGTTTGACAGCCAGCCCAAGTCATCTAAATATTAAAAATAGCAGAAATCTTCCTTAGTACTAAGCACACGTCTTTTTTGCCAACTGCTAGTTGAGCATAAAAGTTGGTGAACTAGGCTCTAGGAGTTCTCTTGGGAAGCTGCTATTAGTAGATTTTGAGGCATATCCGTGGAATTCTTTGTGATTGCAAAATGTCAGCAATGTTTGCCAAACATGAATTATCATATAGGAGTAGAACTGCAACTTTCTGCAGCCTGTCTGCCTTAGGTAATTAGACCTGAGCGACACCTCCAGTTCTGATGTTGCAGGCGGTCTGACTTCAATGTTTTTAAAGACCACTAACAGTGGTGTAGCATGGATGCCATGGACCCTAATGCACGCAAGGACAATATACCCCTTGCACACTCATTGAAGAGCACAATACAGACATTATTAGAGTACAGAGCACCTCTCCGCTCTGAGCCCTGGTGCCGCTGTACCCACTGCACTCATGAGAGCTGTGCCTTTGACCACTAATGAATGAACCAGGAATGCATGCTCACCTTCTATCCAAAGAATGTTTCCCTTCAGTGGGAGTAATACAGACGCCATGTTGTCTGACTGGGAGAGCGCACTATGTTGGTTTTGATCTGATGAATGAATATTAATTAGACTATTTAGAGGAGAAGTCAAAAGTACTACCCTCCCTCAGACACTATTGTTCCAGAACACTGACACCTTCAGGGCTTCAGCTTCAAGAACCAGCCATTTACAGTGATAACTGGAGACAGGAGAAGCTCTTTCTCCTCTCACACAACCATCTGGTAATAATGATGGTTACACAAGTGAGCAGGAGCAGTTGGAAGAGTGGTTGGGGCCGTGGCCCTTGATCAGGAGATATAACTTAACAGAGGTGCCAAAGAGTACTTGCAGTGGGTGCTGATAGCAGCTAGTGCCATTGCTTGGATGGCATAACACCAAACACACCCTTACTTCTCCTTTCCCTACAGAAAACGTGCCATTACAAACCCACCATAAGGAATGCTCAGGAGCTTCCCCAAGGGGCTGGGCAGTTTAAGCACCTTCACTAGTTCCTGTAGGAAGCAGAGACTACATTCAGTGAAGAGAACTTCCTACTGAAACACCGACACTGTCAGCGTTGGAGGAGGAAGAGAGATCCCCTTTGCTTCGGTTGCCTAGACATTCAGGAGGAACTTGTTTCAAAGACCTCACATCTCACTCTTTATGAGTGAGACTCACACATTTAGTGGTTAGGTCGAGCTGTCCTTCACAGCAGGCTAAATATCACCTGCCGGGTAGCGATTGATCTTCCTCTCTAAATACAGCTTTGTTCAGAGCGCTGTGTTGTGCACAGAGACTCCTGCAAGCTACATACGCTTCAGGAAAGAACATCTCTTTGCAGCCCTCCTAACTGACCACCCCATTTGATGGACACCTCGGAGTACTGCTGCACTGCTTTTGCCAGTCATTTATTTGCCTTAGTAAATTAGCATTAATTTTTCATTCGTTTTGTTTGTTTTAAAATGTAACTGTTGTCATCCTCCCTGTTGTCAATAATGTCAAAGTATGTGTGACATCACTTCTGGTGATGTCATCAACTAGGCTAATTAGTTCTCACACTTAAGAATTTTCAAAAATGTAGAGCTTTGTTGTATGGGGTAAGGGAAATGTCTCAATGGAAATCTTCAGAAATTCACGTTTGTGTGCCATTAGATATACCTTTTAGGCGCAAATGTCAATGTTACTCATTTATTAAAAAAAACATTGCGGAAAATCTTGAGATTGAAATGTTTGTTATTTCATAGGTTCCAGTTATTGCCGTCGCGACAACTGGGGGTGGGGCAAGAGCAATGACAGCCCTCTACGGTACGTTGTCAGGACTACAGAAGCTGAATCTCTTGGACGCGGTATCCTATATTACTGGTGCTTCCGGATCAACTTGGTAAGGACACTGCGGAATCCATATTGGCGCTGGAGTGATTTTATAAAATGTACAGACATACAACATACATGCTCTTGTTATCTAGAATATCTATAACATAGCTAGATACTTTTTGTTTACTTTTGGAAGCATTGCAAATTTAGCATCCCGTGAGTGTATCCTCCTATTAGGGTTTTTGTAAGAATGATGAAATTATCTTAGCGGTTGTGGTTTTTGAGATGCACACGATAGTGACTGTTGTTATTGAAAATGTTCACTTTGAATGGGGAATCTTTTTAGAAATACTTTAGAAATACTTCTCCATCGAGGCCATCATTCAGGTCAATATTGCCCTGGTCATGTCCTGAATTGACCAAGCTAACTCTCTCTATCTGGGCTTTCCCAAGGGCTTGAGTCAGAGGCTCCATCTGGTTCAAAACCAAGCAGCTAGATTGGTCTGGTGTCAGCCTAGATTTTGCCACACCAAACCTCTGCTGGAAAAAATTACTTTGACTCCCTGCCTCTCAGAGAACCCTTTTCAAAACTGGGTGTATCATTTTTAAATGATGATACAGTAAAAGCCCAATTTTTGTGACCTCCAGAATCCGGAATTAGAACCGGAAGTTCAATCTTAGGTCTGCACACCAAAATGTATTAGCGGTCCCTAAATTTAAGAAGAAGAAACTGGATGGAACCAGGTTTACCATGCTTGCTCCTGGTGTCTGGAATTTTCCTCCCCCTAACATCAGAGCCACGACATCCTATACGAGCTTTAGATCTTTGTTAAAAATCGCGCTCTACAGCTAGGTGTACAATTAAGTTTTTGAGTCTCCTCTGCCTCCTTGTTTTTCTAGTGCCATGAAACCTTTTTGCCGTACTTGTGCTTTATAAATATGCTGTAACATAACATAACATAGACACGATAGCCTGGCTGAATAAATTGCAGTGAAACACTACGTTCCCTGCAGTGCGATATTCTTTCTTGTTCGGACCAAGGGTCAACGGCTCTGGGCGCTTTCATTCACGCCATCAGGTATTGAATGTTCAGTAACTAGAAATACAGAAATGCTGTGTATCAGGGAACATGCACAGTTTGATTCATCTATGATGGTGCCACGATAATGATTCAAAAGGCATACCTGCTTTATATGTTCCAATGACCGGATAGGTCCAAGTACAGCCCTTGTCTATTTTATGACATGGTTTCCTGGATGTAACCGCACTTCACGTATGGCGAACCTCCTGTTTTTTTCAGTGTAAGGTGATGGTGTATTGATTTGCACAAAATATATATGTGTGTGAGCTGAGTGAACTAAGGTTTATGAAAGAATAAGAAGCCGTCATTGGCTATTACAGATACGGATTAATGACATATTCTGGGACAAGTTATAAAAGAATCCTTGGTGTAGGGGTACATACATTTTCCATACATTAGTTTGATCCCCGCCCCTTATTACCTCAACAGGATCACTCCCCGTCGTGATAGACATCAAATCATGGAAGGCACATTCAGTAGGCTGTTTGTTCAAGGGGTGGCCTTCAACCACACCCTGCTCTCAGTCACCATACCCTCACACTTAGGGGACACTGGTTACTTTTTTGACAGCAAATTAGACTTTATTCAATCAAAAGGCTAGTTTTCACATTTCAAACTTGCCGTCTTTCCCACTCTTTCAGAACCAGACCTCACAACTTAATCACCATGTGAGGAGGGGGCGGGGCTTCATGTTGAGAACTGCCTGAGAGGCACTTGTTTCATTAAACTTCCGCCACCCCAAAAAAACAGAAGTTCTCTGTGGCTTCTGCAATGTCCTTGGGAGTTTTCAAAACCCTTAATGGACGTTATCTACTCAGCCTCCAAAAATGACCTGGAAACCCACTAATTGTGCCAGTTCTCAGCTCACCTTCCCTTTCACTGTGTGATATCGGCTCTTCTCTGGGTGTCTGTGGGAGCCAATATCGTTTGGCATACTGTGGTAACATGTGAGTTGCCAGATCTTCATGTCTGATAAAGTAGCATAACATAATATAACATAACATGTAGTTGCAAAGCACTCATTCGACCATTTGAGTATTTTTGCATTGAAAACCAGACGTTTCTATTTTTATTTTTACCTAACTCAATGGTACTCACTTTATTGACCAGGGAAGGATGAAAAGCTGGGTGGACCTGCTAGGATTCAACTGTTTGACAGTGTGGTCAAATACAGATCCTCATTTGGATGCCTATTGTGTAACCAGAACCAACTAGATATCGATACCCAACACATGCACAGCATGAGGCATGAATGCCGTCTCTGTAACTCGCATATATACTAGGAGGTGTGCCAAACTCCTCTTTTTTCTTTAAGGCAGTTACTTGAAATTTCGGGGAAATTAGGCAAAATTGAATTACTCAAAATGCAAATCCATCATTTAGCGCAATATTATAGTGTTAAAAACACAATTGCCGCAAGCAACATCCTCTCGCGTTCTGGTTGTTTGTATTGTTCCCCTGTTCCTGTGCTATAATTTTTCTGTGAACTATGATGTAATTACACTAGGTGGCGTAATTTTGGAAAATCCGCATAGCAAGTGTAAAATAAGATTCCTGAAATTACCCAAATGATGCCGGTACAATTAAAATTTCACCCAGTCCTAATATACACATGCAAATGTACCCATTAACTATTTTGGTTTTAGATCTTACACCTCTGTACAGGCAAAAGCGTTTTTTCTGGATAGGCCATTATATCCCTGTAGTTCTAGAGACTGAAGGTAAATTGAATACTTGTTCGTATTACTGGCAAATTCAGGAATAACGTGACACTAATCACAACCCCTGCTTCATTGTTGTGAGAGGGAGGGGTGACCAAATGACAGGAGCGAGCAATGGGATGTGTGGTAAGGCATCAGGATGGACCAGGCACATATCGGCCTAGATTCACAAAGGTGTCAAGCAACGCAGCACCCCACAGAGATATGGCAGTCTCCTCCCCTCTCCCAAGCACAGGTGCTGATTTGTGCGCTGTGCGCCAGGCACATATCGGCCTAGATTCACAAAGGTGTCAAGCAACGCAGCACCCCACAGAGATATGGCAGTCTCCTCCCCTCTCCCAAGCACAGGTGCTGATTTGTGCGCTGTGCGCCAGGCACATATCGGCCTAGATTCACAAAGGTGTCAAGCAACGCAGCACCCCACAGAGATATGGCAGTCTCCTCCCTCTCCCTAGCACAGGTGCTGATTTGTGCGCTGTGCGCCAGGCACATATCGGCCTAGATTCACAAAGGTGTCAAGCAACGCAGCACCCCACAGAGATATGGCAGTCTCCTCCCCTCTCCCTAGCACAGGTGCTGATTTGTGCGCCGTGCGCCAGGCACATATCGGCCTAGATTCACAAAGGTGTCAAGCAACGCAGCACCCCACAGAGATATGGCAGTCTCCTCCCCTCTCCCTAGCACAGGTGCTGATTTGTGCGCCGTGCGCCAGGCACATATCGGCCTAGATTCACAAAGGTGTCAAGCAACGCAGCACCCCACAGAGATATGGCAGTCTCCTCCCTCTCCCTAGCACAGGTGCTGATTTGTGCGCCGTGCGCCAGGCACATATCGGCCTAGATTCACAAAGGTGTCAAGCAACGCAGCACCCCACAGAGATATGGCAGTCTCCTCCCCTCTCCCTAGCACAGGTGCTGATTTGTGCGCCGTGCGCCAGGCACACACCTTAGCACCATAGTGCTAGGGTGCATGCCTGAGTCTAGAATAGGTTTTGTACAGGAAGGCTACCCTTCCTGTACAAAATACTATGGGGCAGATTTACAAGCCCCTTGCGCCACTTTTGCGCCGCCGTTGCGTCACTTCTGTGACGCAACGGCGACGTAAAGCCAGCGCCATGCTGCGGGGTATTTACAACGTGACGCATCTAGGGAGATGCGTCACGTTGTAAAGCCCTGCGCCACATGAAACCTGCGTCAGGTTTCATGTGGGCGTTCCGGAGCAGGGGGGCGTTCCGGCGCAGGAACGCCTCGCAAAGTGGCTGAGTGAAATCTACCAGATTTCACTCAGTCACTTTTCTGACCCCGGTGCGTCTAAACCTTGCGCCTGCTTGAAGCAGGCGTAAGGTGTGACGCACCATGTGCAAGATAGGGCAGGTTGGAACAGTGCTGGAGTTGCGTCGCGCTTGCGACACAACTTCAGCACTGCGCCAACCTTACGCCGGCAGATGCGTCACGCATCTGCTTATCCTTGCGCCACGATGCACCGCATTGTAAATGCGGCGCATCTGCGGGGGCGCAAGGGCAAACTTGCGTGACGCATCTTCCCTGGCGCATCCCTGCTGATTTGCAGGGATGCGCCAGGGAACGTAAATCTGCCCCTATGACTTTAAGTTTAAAACCTTTTCCTACTTTGTATGTGTGTTGTACAGTGCAGCAAACATGCAAAGGTGGAAAAGCAAGGAGAAATGAAAACATTTCTCTTTTTAACGCCTGCTTTTCAGCGGTGTTAAATTTTTGGTGCTAAGCCCTGTCTATTGATGTGAGTAGATAGGGTTTTGTGTAAAAAAGAATGGGTGGTTGCATGGGAACGCCTATGTACCACCCGTGTAACGGGCCCTTGACGCAAAGTAATACAAAGCAACGTTTCGCGCTGCTTTGCGTTACTTTTCCATACAAACCAACGCTAATACCAATTAGCATTGGTTTGTTAATCCCCAAAAAGGTTTAGCATCGGGTTTGTGTTAAAAAAGTAACGCTAACCCGACGTGAAACCTTTGTGAATCTAAACCATAGTGTTGTCTGTTTCACTCCTCATCCCTCGGCAGCACAGTGCCTATTCCACCAAACAGCAGAGGAGCATCACACATGGCAACTGATCCAAGATAGAATTTTACCCAAATTTTAGGGCCATGTATTGCACCTCCTCAGTGATTTCAATTCTAAAGACAACAGGAATGAAGCCCCTGAGGTCCTCAGGCGGGATCATTCTTGCACTGCATAGAAAGCTATTCAGAGTTACCTATATTTTTAGTATTATTCCACCCTTAAATGTATTTATAATGCCAGAGTAATTATTTTCTTTTCAGGACTATGTCAAAGTTATATCAAGACGCTAATTGGTCAAAGAAGGATCTGGCTGGGCCAATCAATGATGCTCGAAAACATATGACAAAGAGCAAGACAAGTGCATTGTCCTGGGATCGTATGAAATATTATTACAACGAGATGGACGAGAGGTCAAAAATGGGTCACCCGTCTTCTTTTACTGACCTCTGGGGGCTCATCATTGAAAACATGTTTTATGATGGAGTAAGTACCCTGAGGGAATTATCCCCAACATAGAGGGCTATTTTTCCAGATAAATTAACCTAAAACTGAAAAGTAGTATGAGGCAGAAACCTGCATATTACTGAGTAGAGGGAGGGTCAGTCGGTGAGTCAAAAAGTCTGGAGGTCTTAAGTGCAAACTTTGGGGCTTATTTATGACCCGGTTTGCGTCAGTCTTACACAAGAGCAAGAGCGAAACAAACCTTAAGTCAGAATTTTTGAAGCCACACAAAGCCACTTTGAGTAATTCTGTGTGGCTTCAAAAATCTGGAGTAACGCAGCGCAGCACAGCGCAAATCGCTGCATTGGGTTACTCTAACCTGGGAAGGCGTGGGTGTTCTCTCCGAACTCCCATGGATTTTAATGCATCCTCAGATTTACAAGAACTTGTAAACCTGGGGATGCCTCAAAATCTCACACCTTCCCAACGGAGGCGAAACAAGGAGAAATATCTTTATTTCTCCTCATTTCTTCCTCCCAGGATTGGGATATTCCTCCCAGGATTGTTTTGGGCAGGAAGGTATCCCTTCCTCCACAAAAACAATTCTGCATGCAATGCAGGCCCCCTTTCACCATGGTGCAAGGGTGCCTGTGTTGGTGCTAGGCAGCCCATTGTGTGTCAGCACATGGGAAAGGACAGGAATGCATTGTATTCCATTAAATTCCTTGTCACGCAGTGCAGCGCAGCAAGGTGACTTGCTGCGCTGCACTGCCTCACAAAGCTCATTAATGAGCCCCTTGGTGTTCTGACACAGGAAGGCATCCCTGTTTTCTATTCCATGCCGATCATTCAGTTTATCTGCCTTTGTATGGTGGCGGCACTTTTGTGCAGCGTTTCGGCCTGAAATGCTGGTGCTAATAATTAAATAATTCATACAGATGTAATAAATGACAAATATGTACGTTGTAAGGGGTTATTTCCACTCTGGCATATGAGAAGTAGTTCGTTGACTTGCTTTCTCCATTGATACATGAAGACAAACTACCTTTTATTTTGTGTAAGGGAGCAAGAGAGGAAAGGAAGGGAAGGGAAGAGGGTGTCTCAAAGTGTATCAGTTATAAACCAGTTATCACAGATATGTAGTATCCAGGCGATCTTTGGATAGACGTCTCAGGTGGATGCCTGAGGTATTTACCTCACTATTTGAAAAAAGTGAACAAACATTTCAAGCACTTTTGGACCGCAGGAGGGAGGCTAAATCATCAGCCACTCCTCGGATATTTCCAGTCCAACTCTGTCTTTCAGCCACCCTAGTTGCGTATTTTGCCAACAACCACAGACGTCTATTGAGGAGTCTATTGGCTCTAAATCTCCAGTTCTCTTACCAGCAGCTTCCAGTGGTTTATCAGGAACTATTGCAACTGATACAGCCTCCACCAGATCCACCACCAGAATGCATACGCCTGTAATTCAACTACTGAAAAAGACCTCAGCCCCACTTACCAGAAGCTACTGAGCATAGTTAAGTCTCAAAAATAAGAGATCCGAGCTCTTAAGGAAGGATTATGCCTTTTATCACATACCAACAAACTTTCTAGGTGCCGAAGATTTTCTTTACATTCTGTTTCTTTACAACATCAGAGCTACAAGACCCAGAACAGAAAAAGAAAACCTAGAGTGGATGAACTACACGTGCATCGTCCTGAGAACGTGAGAACTCTGTAAAGAGGGAAATCCACAACTCATGGTACTCAGACCATCTTCAGTCTGTTTCGCAAAGGAAAGCAAGTATGCCCAAGACACTGGAAACCTCTAAAGCCTCAATGGGTTGTTGGAGACCCTGGATCATTAATGGATACCAAGAAGCCCTGCACTACCGAACTCAGTCAAATTCAAGCACATCCACAGTCTCTTCCAGCCAGATGAGCGTGAAAGCCTTTGAGTTGTATCTCAATGACAAGGCACATACTCTGGATGGGTTAGTGAGAGCAAAAGCTGCAATGTTAAAAATCAAGGACAGGAGGGCTGCAGAGCTAGTTGGCAATGAGAGTGATATCATCATTCCTCTGAGAATCTCCTGTTTGGTGAAGGGACAAGGTAGGTCCAAGGAAGACATTTCACCTAAACAAATATAGATGGATTACACATACCTGAATGGGGGCAAAGGCAGATTGCATTTTGATTGGCTGCAGAGGCAGCACCTGTTAAAATGTATATGGCACAATATTGCTCAGAGCAAAAAGTCCTTGTCTTTGAAGATCTTGTAGAAACCTTTGGTCCAACAAGGGCTCTGGGCCAGTATCCACAAGAAGATGCATTCAAAGTTCTAAGAAACATGCT
Organism: Calotriton arnoldi; assembly: GCA_963921515.1. Classification (NCBI taxonomy): domain Eukaryota; kingdom Metazoa; phylum Chordata; class Amphibia; order Caudata; family Salamandridae; genus Calotriton; species Calotriton arnoldi. The sequence goes on along the minus strand of CAWUFW010000496.1, from coordinate 2,476,939 downwards.
TTCGAGTTCTCCCTTCTTGAGTCCTTATTTTAGCAGTACTTTGAAGTACTTAACACTAAGTATCTGTATCCCATGTTCTTGAATATCCTTTATTATGAACACCTCTTATTTTCTTCTTTCTTTCTTAAAGTTCCTCCACTACTGTTTCCCTCCAGACATTATTGGTCAATGAGAAGGAATTTATGTGGTGTACTATGTGTTTACGTTTTGATTTTGTTCTTCTAATTCACCAAGTGTTCTGTTGAATTGAATTATGTTTAATAAAAACAGAACAAGACTCCTTTCCAACTGTGCACCTTCACAGGCACATGACCACACAGTGAATTTGTGGGCAGTAAATTGTTCCTGACATTAAATAACTGAGTACATATACTAGTTGGCAATCCATCATATTTATTGCCTTGTAAATAAGCTTTATATGAGGGTTCTGAAGCAATGTTGTATCGTTTGACATCCTTTCAGTCGTGCGGAGAGACAAGAGGTCTGTGATCCTGCCCAGACCCTGCAATTGCAATGACTTGGATTTCACTGGGTGTGGCTGTAGACATAGGAAACTCTTAATGGGCTGCTATTATAGCTTTCTGGTGTTTCTGTGAGATATTCAGATGCTGAGCCTTTAGAAGAACTTCTTTTTTAGAGTAGTATTTTGGCCCACCATTCACAAACCTTTCTGCTGTCCACCTAGGACTTACCATTCACTTTCCAGGATCCATAGCACCCCCCGTTTGAAAATCGCTGATAATGTCTTTTCCTTTATTCTTTCTTTCTGGTGCTCATCATCTCTGCTCAAAATGGTTTTTATTTGTGAGGAGACCCATAGCTAATGTTTTTAGGCACATTATCTTGTTTCCATGTTCTTCATTTTTGCTAAGGTTTTGTTCATCTGAAGCATAATATACCTTGCCATCTTTCTTTACAAAGCCCTCTTCTCCAGACAATAAATTAGTTACATTGTGTGGATGTTCAGTGGCTTCTATCAATTTATTTAGTACGATCGGATTCCCTTTGGTGATCTAAGAATCATTTTCTGGCTGTTGCCTTAGTGGCAAATGTGTCAAGTGTCCACCAAATCTCTTGGTAGGTGAAGCTGGCTAACCATTGCCATTGTATATACTCTTGATCAGAGCTGTTTTCCAAAGGTGATGCGTGGAATACATATTAGAACATTACTGCATCGCATGCAGAGGATCAAGAAGTTTTCCTCTTAAAAATATGTATAGTGAAAACTTTGGTAACACTCATACATTTGTCCATCAGTACCATCTTCAGGGATAGAAACCAGCAGCAGCAGACCCATGTAATAGAAATTTGGATTCTGTAGCAAATAATTCAGCCTTACCTTTTCTATAATATTTCATGCATATATCAGAGTTTTTGGCATTTCTGTTTTGAAACAGCTGATTCTCTGCTCTGGGATATCCTCAGACAGCAAGTACTGTGAAGAAGATGAGGTAATTGAATAGACAATGACAAAAATTTACCAGAGATTTCAATTACAATGAATCCTAACTTGTTTACCATAATATCTCCTCCCACCCCTCAAAGGACGCTGGCTTCATCTCCAAATCATACTCCGCCTGAATAGACGAGCAGGAGTCTGACTTTGGATCACTCTCATAGGCTTGCTACCGGGTAAGAGCGAGAAGAGGAAAGAACATTTTATTTGACACCAGAGGGATAGAGGGAAAGGCAGTGGGGTGCCAGTCTTAAAAGTGCATGCATATCTCAGACTGCAATCACTCTGATGAGAAAGAGATGGAGATTACCAGCAAGGAAGTGTGCTAGAATTGTATGCAAATCTTTTGGTTTGCATTGGCCTTTTGAGGTCATTAAATATTTTGTTTTTTACCCCTATATTTACAATCTTTGTGTTTGTCTCTTCTCATTGTTACATTTGAATTAATTTCCTGTGTAGGAGAATCACACTACTCTCTCAGACCAGCAGAAGGCGCTGAATCTGGGTCAGAATCCACTGCCCCTCTATCTGGCAATGAACGTGAAAGATGTTGAAAAAAGCACAGTGGAATTTAAAGGTACAGTCAGAAAATTGCATTGAGTAATTGTAGCAAGGCTTACAGGTGTTTAGAAAACTGTCATCTGGTGTTGTCTAAAAGCTACCTGTGAGGCTACGCTCTTTCAGAGAAAGTGTAGAGTATAACATTTGAGCACATGATGTTCATTCACTAAACTCGGTATAGTTGTGCGTAAGTCAATGCATTGAGATACTCAATATTGTCCCAAGGACAGAGTGAGGTGTAGTCAAGCACTTGCACAGGCTGGGCTATCGCTGTTTCATTAATTAGAAATTTCAAGGATTTTATAGTACAATATTGTCACCTTTTGGCCATTTCAGAGTGTTCTGATGCAGAAAACTGAACCGTTGGGTCAACGAATGCCTCTGAGTAAAGTCCACATTTTAATATGTGGTTTAGTGTACTTAAATGCATTAAGTCAAATATTAAATATGGCCAGTGACTGGTGCAGAGAGCCATCGGGCTCACTAATACGTACCATGCACACATCTTACAGTTGCAGTCTACCATAACTGTGAATTTATGCCTGGCACCTGGTGCCACCACTCTAACAGTATATGACTGACTGAATAACCCCTGCAAACACTTTCAAGGATTGGAGAATGGTGCAGTGGTGAACACCTAGACAGCACAGCTTGACCATACTGTTTGGGTCAGCCCCAGGTCAACTCCAACCACATTTGCAAGGGTGGCAAGTCCCTCTGGACCTGGCCCTAGAGGTTATAATAGGCACTCTTGACCTATTGACAAAGTTCACCTAGGTGGGACAGGGTACATGCAGACGTGTGCCAAGGGAAGCATGGATTCCCTCGTTTGTACAGAGCAGGGCCTTCATGCAAATGTTGGATTTTCCCTCAGAATAAACCACTGAGGGCTGTCTAACAATTGTTTACAACATATAGTTAAGCAACTGATACAGAAGAAAAGTTTGTATTTATTTGTGAACTGTGGACTAATATAGTTTACTGCAGCTAAGACATTAATGGTGGAGTGTACGCTATTGCCCTGCCCTGATCCTTAGCTAATATATCAGCTTCTTATTTTCTTATAAACAAAACAAATTGGCCTCCACATTTTTCCCCTTTTCACTTTTCCAGTATTCCAAAAATATGCTAAATGGGCACTGTCCTGTCTATCTAAGCTCCAAACAGTAACAATTTTGAAAGAAAATAGATACAAATTAAATGATTTTCTAATATACTCCTATCTTAAGCAAACTAATGAGTGTAGTTAACAAAACAGGGAGTCAAGCTTTTCAGCATGCAGCAACCTTTCCAATAAAATTATGCCCATGCCCCTTCTGGTTCCAGACCCTATCTCTTATCGCAAGAGAAAGATGGGGAATTTTGTAAAATTTGAGCTCTGGAGGGGGGGGGTCAGCTTTTTATGTTTATGGGGAAGGTGAAGGGGTCATTTCTGTCTTATGTATATTTTATTAACCTGTTAATGACAAAAAACACATTTGCCACAGTGCAAATTCTTCTTTCCTTATAAACTACATTCCATGGCCTTAACACACCAGATACAAACCCCACAATACAGCAACATAGAAGCATAAGGTAGGACCTATCTAACCTGTATCTTCAATTATATTTAAAACACAATGAAACCTGTTAGAAATTGAGCAATATATTTCCTAAGAAATTCACCAGATAATTGTAGATTTTCAAAGTGCCCCTTTTGCGTTGAAATCAACCCTCTCTTGCCAACCAAACTGGCAATATGTCCTTTCTTGTAATAACAGCATCAATAAGACATAGGTTTTAGCACCTAAATGCAAGCAGAAAAATCAACGAGTCGCCATCTTTAGCTAATGTCTACTATAATGATTTTCATTTCTCAAAATAAATTCTACTTTAGCAAGGACATTTTTCCAAAGATCATTAATTTTATGGCCACTCCAGATGAAAAGCATCAGATCACCAACACAAATCTGGATCACTTCTGGTAATGATGAATCATCTATGATGAAGTGCTCATGTACAACTGGATTATTACCAAATAAATTGTAATCCAATATTCCTTAGGGGCATGATGATGTTTAATCAAGAACAGCAAAAATCACAAATTGTCATTGTGTCCAGCGTTATGACCTGCAAAGGTGGGTGCAAGAGTCCTCCCAAAAAGAAGCAAATGTGAGAAACATAAAGATATCATGGGGAAGTTTTTTATGGTTAAAACATTTGGGGCTATCTCATATATCTTCCTTTGGAAACCGGGGAAACTTAGAAAAGTTTAATCTTTTAAGTCGATGGAAATATTTCCAGAATTAGTGAACACCCTGGCAATGGATATATGTTAATCAAATTGGAGAACTTATGAAGATAAGATAAATTGTCTATTTGTATTTCCAAGGTTTCGTTAAAAATGTTCAAGACAATTGAATGTAATATCTTAAACATAATTGAGTCAACAGTAACACAGGAAAAAAAGGAAATTTAGTAGTTGCTGAGTTAGGAATACCCCACAAAGTTTGAAAGGGGAATAGTAAGTTGCACTGCAAAGAGACAATGAGTCATGGCAGGCAAAATAATTTACAATCTATAAAAGACAGCAAAATAGGAAATTAATTCACTGGATAATATTGTGAACAGAAAGTCGTTGCATTTTTACGTTAATACACGTTTCCTCTTTCTCTCCTAAATTCATAAGGAGCTTTTATCAGGACAAAGATACTTTAATTTTCTGGAGATAACAGCAGTAGACACAAAGAACCATCTTCTAAAATGCAATATGAGCATAAAATTCCTAGCATCATCAACATGATAGCTCTCTCACAGCATGATTTAAATTAAAACATAGACAATAAATCAAACAATTCAATCAATCAATATATCTATATTCAGTAAATCAAATCACCATAAAAGAGTACACATCCATATAATAAAAATCGAATTCATAAAATGACAATAAGAACAAGCAATACAGTTGCTCATAAAAACAGGAAACACATAACGCAGTTAATCAAGTCTTGATTCCCTCGACGCCCAGACAGCCCGTAAAAAGGATAAAACAGTAGAAATCTCCTGGACCGTGGGTAGCATCTGTAAATACAACAAGGCAGGCCTGACTTGTTTAAAGTGCAACGGTTTAAGCAGAGGGATTAAAAATCGCTTACTCGGCCAACTGTAGTATGAACAAAACATTGTAAAGTGCAGCAAATCATGTGGAGACACATTGTCGCAGCCACAGGGTTCACTTCCCTCCGGCCGAACCCACCCACGCTGGGAAGCCAGAAAATGATGCAATTGATTAAACCTGAATCTGCCCAATAAAAACCTATCATGCTCCGAGCGAACCAGGCCCAGGTATGGCTCCAACCCCAGTACAGATTTTAGAAGCATATGGCCCCTAACTGCCGGCTTCTGGAGTTCTAGACTTTCTCTCAAACGGGAGGGTTCCAGAAACAATCTTTTAACACTCCCCAGCTCAAGGGTGGAGAGAGCAATTGGATTCGGAAAAGTGGCAGGCCTACCTAAAGAAAAAAAGGATGCCTTAACATGAGCTAACCATAGGATACTCAATGCCCGGTCCAGAGACAAACAGTCCTCAAGAATCAGCCGGCTTAACTTCAGCTCCTCCCTGCACATTAGCAGACTTAGGGCGACTAGGTCCTAGATATAATCAAGCCCCAGACTTGCATGCACAGAAAAAGCCGGGGTGGACTGGGTGACCTGGACCAGCTTGCGCAGGAAATTGTTCTCCATTACCTGGATCCGATCCACCTTAGTGTATCCCCAGACCTCACTCCCATATCGCAGCTGTGCAATACACTTAGATTGATACATTTTTAAAAGGTCCCTAGGTGCCCTGGAGCCAAGCCTCTGTGCAAAACTAAAAACAGCCCCCATGGTTTTAACAGACTCTGATCTTTTAGCCTCCACTAAGGGTTTCCAGCAATTTTTGGCATCAAATAGAACTCCCAGATAAGGGAAGGCATTGACTTTAGGCAGGGTAAAATTTGATACCTTAAAGGTCTTACTGCTAGTAGATTTAGGGCCCACTACCATTACATGAGACTTCAAGAAATTGACCGAGAGGTCCAGGAGTCTCATGAAAGACACATATTTGGCTAGTAGTAAGTCCAACCCCTGTGCGGTCCGAGCCATCAGGACTGCATCGTCCGCATTATAACAAGACAGGGAGAAATCTGTTCTTGATCTTGGAACAGTCGGCCGATACTGATAGGAGCGCGGACTCTAGCCCATTCACCTACAGAGTGATCAAAAAGGGTGCGAGTATGCACCCCTGGCGAACCCCACAGCTAGTTGAAAATGATCGGGTGCAAGATGCTCTTTGAGAAAAGTGCACCGAGGCTGAGGTAGTTGAGTGCAGATCAGATAATAGTGCCGCAATACTGGAATCGACCCCCAGCTCACTAAGCAGTGCCCACAGTTTGGCTTGATTCACCTTGTCAAAAGCGGACGTCAAGTCCATAAATGCAAGATGTAGGGATTCAGACCGAGCCACCGTGTATTTATTGATAATTAGATGGAGGTTGAGGCATTGGTTGGCTGTCGACCATCATGCCCTATATCCATACTGGACGTCACTCAAGATGTTATTATGTTCTGCCCATTCAGACAACCTATTTAAAACCGCCCTACCTAAGACTTTGACCGTGGCATCCTATAGTGAGATTGGACAATAGCATTGTGGGTTCTCTTTGTCCCCCTTATTGAATATGGGGAAGATCACGGCAGTAGATCAGAAGGGTAGCAACCCCTCCTGTGCAGTCGCATTTAAAACCTGCTTTAATAGTGGAGCCCAAACCTCAATATTAGCATTGAACGAATCCGGTGGTTTACTATCAGGGCCCGGGGTCTTGTTTCTGGTCAAGGCAAGGATTCCCTGTTGAATTTTGTCTAAAGTGAAGACCACTCGGTTGCCGGTTTTGGCCGGTGTCCCAGGAGTTTTGCCACCCACCCCCTCCTCATGGTTATAGATACCTTCAAAATGAGCCACCCACTGTTGCTCCGGGATGTGATGAGATAAAAGCAAGGCAGAATCCTCAGAGAAACAAGGCCTGTTTACAATACTCCAAAAAAGGCAACTATCCCCCGTATCACAAGCTTGACATAGCTGTTCCCAGACGGCCTCCTGTAACTTGTGTCTACACTCTTTTTGTGCCGCCTTATAGGCTCGCCTGCAATTTCTAATCAATTGCCCGTCCCTCAGACACTGCTTCAAGGCTGCCTTCAAATGGCGCAAGGTTCGTGAACATTCTATGTTGAACCATTTTGGGGTTTATGACTCCCGTGTACCATTGGTTACAACCATCAAGAGTTTGCTAACCTCCTGGACTATGCCTTCATATGCTTCCAGTACCTCCCCCCACAGCATCACTTTTCAGGCAAGTGGAAGAGAAAAGAGACATTTGTAGGCGCTGAGGGTCCACCTTAGCCCAGTTAACCCTACTCCCTTTATCCATAACGGACAAGCTCATGAGGGCCGCCCTTGGCTGTCATTTTGGGCCCATGGCAATGTCCAAGGTAAGGGATAATGGATTGTGATCACTGAAAGGACTAAAAAAGATACAAAAATGTGAAATCAGGCGGTATAATTGTGCAGAGACAATTATGAAATGAATAAGTGAACCTCTACCCCTCCCTTTGTAAGATGGACAAATAGCAGGGTTCAAGGAATTCGCCACTTTCTCCATGGTGAAGGTCAGGTTGTAAACAACTAGAAGCTCATTTAGTTCCCGCCCTTCCTGTGAGTGAAAAAAATGTAAGCCTTTATTCAACCAACAGCTACCATTAAAGGCACCACCCTCTGGGGAGAGGTTGCACAGGTGACAATTAAAATCGCCTGCAAGGACGATTAGTGGTTGGCCATCTCCCATTCCTAAAATCGAACACAACGTGCTATCCAGACGAGAAATTCCGGGGGGCTTGGACCATCCTGCCTTGTTATTATAAAAATTAAACAATTAATTGAGCATTACTTTTTATTTTCAAGAATAATGCTTCACTGATTCATTCTTTTGATGACATTTTAAATTGCAATATAAGGTTTGATTTCCTGAGTTTAGTATGTATATTAGTCACTACAGACACCACATTTATGCTAAGAAAATACAGCATGTATCTTAACTGAGGCTGAACTAGTTTGTGTAGAATCAGTGTGAAGGAGAACTAGAGCTGGGCCAATGGCTTGAGTGCAACTATTAATCCTTCTGAATATAAAATGGTAAAGAGAGAATTGGAGTTTTTCCCCTTTCCCATATGCCAGATATCTTGACATTATCCCATTGTTGGTGAATTTGCTGACTGTCAGTACTTTTATGGGAATGCAAAGCTGCCTAAAATGAATTACAGTAGTATGAGAAAATGAAGAAGAGGTTCACAGATTCTAGAGGCACCGCCATGTTTGGTCTAGTTCAAACAATTGTGAATAAGGTATAAGATGTCTGTGTATATCGGAGATGCTCCAGGCACCTTCTAGTTTCTACAGTGGAAGGCTCTGCAAGTAGTTGCCCATGTGTGTGGGTAAAGGGAGGTGGTAAGTGGGATGTTTGGATTGGGATTTGTCCACAGCTCCTCATTGCCATCTTCGTTTGCAGAATGGTGTGAATTCTCTCCGTACGAAGTGGGCCTCATAAAGTATGGAGCTTTCATCCGCCCAGAACATTTCGACAGTGAATTCTTCATGGGAAGATTGATGAAGAAACTCAAAGAATCCAGAATGTGCTTCCTTCAAGGTGACAATTATTAGTGATGACAGTACATAAATCTAATTACATTTCCACTGGTCTTATTAACAATATTTATACGTTGTTCCCTCTGGGGAACTGATGAATATATAACTAAATTGAAAGGGAAGCCAAAAAGATATCACATTATGTGTATGAATTTAAAAATGAGAAAATACTTGATACTAGGCCTAACCAAGGTATTTAGAAGATATATTTGATGCAACTTTCGATTCTGTCACCCTCTGATAGTGAAGAACGCTTGCCGTCTGCCACTCTTGCAATGCATTTAAGCATGCCACAGCTGAAAAATAAACTGGCTATCAAAGTTAGAGGGTAGAGGGGTGTGAATTCAGATTGAAAGGATTGAAAGGTGTATCTTGCCATGAAGGGAATGTTTCTGAAAGCTAATTTGATAAATCAACATTTCCAAACAATCTATGATAGTCTAAGCCAGGGGTTTCCAATGTTGGCTGACTAGGGATGGAGTCATGTTAGATTACAGGAGGACATCCACATGAAACATATTTATAAATAATCAATTACTATGCCAATAAGACTGACTTTAAAGGAATGTTGTATAGTAATCTGAAGCACTGCAGGTAGATGGCATGGCATATATGTTTGTGTGGAAGCAAAAAACAGTAAAAGAATATTGGTGTAGATTAAAAGGTCAGGTGGCAGTTGCACTGTCAAGCCAGACCTAAACATCCATGTAGGTTAATGACTGTCCTCCTTTAATAGCATTACAATGCCATGTGTTTACCCCTTAAAGTTCAAGCTCAGGCAGCTGGATAAATAAATAAAATGACCACAGCTGTGTGGAGGGCAAGTACTTTTTCGTGGCAGCACACAACTTTTGGCTCAATCAAAACGTGTACTCCTGGCTCCCAACATCTAAGTGGAGCCAAAGCCTCTCTCCTCGTGATTCCCACACTATTGTCTGGTGAAAGCTGCACTGTCAAGCCGGACCATAAAAATTTATCTAAATGGATGTTTTTGCTTATTTTGGCCAGGTCTGGATTTTGGAGACCTACTGTGTAAGTAGAAACATGTCAGAACTAAACATATTTGTGTTTCTTCAATTGCAGGGATCTGGAGCAATGTCTTTTCCATAAATTTGTTGGATGCCTGGTTTAATGCAATGAGCTCTGAAAGCTTCTGGGAGGAGTGGATTAAAGAGCCACTCTCTGTGATTGGTAAGACCATAACACAATAGCTGTTTTTATGCAAATGTGGGAACGAATTAAAAAGGGCTATTTAATTGGTAGCGATAGCTATGCCTGTACAAATACTTTGCTTGCATGCATGGCAAACACCCTTCCTACATTTGGGTTAGAAAGTGATGGCACATAAATATAGAATCATAGTGAGTCATTGTAATGTAGAAGGTGGTCCAAAAATATCAAAGTATTTGTCACTGGAGTTTAGAAGGGAGTCAATAACATAGTTCACTGACCCAGGAACTAAATTGCTAATATCTGTGAGTTACCTGCACTCGTTTTTGGAATCTTAACAGTGCCTGCTCAGTGTTTCATCCTGTTGAGACCAATACATTAGGTGAAATTATATTTTCATAATTTGTCATTACTGCTTCCAGCCCTACAAAACTGTTGTATCGAGGAGAATATTTAGTTCACCTTTGGAGTGAAATTTGACTTGAAAAACCACCAAACTGACCTAGAGAAAAGGGAGGATTTAATGCCTAACATAAAACAATGCATGTATTTGGGCTGCTAGTACCTCCTTGGACCAGAGAAGTGAGCTGAGCAGGGCGTACTTTACTCACAGCTGTTATGACTGGCTGTCAGCCCAGCACCCTTGCCAACAGACTCGATTGTGCACAGCATTTAGCAACACCCTTTGTCCATCCCTGTGCCCCCAAAAGCTGCTGTGCTCAGTCGGTGCAGGGTGTGGCCTTAAGACATGCACTGCGTCTGGCCATGTGCATGTGCATTGAGCTCTGGCTGTAAGTTGCGTTGCCTTCTGCACAGAGACACTGGGCGCAAGGTGGCCCTAGAGCCTACAATGCACAGACTGCTCTGATTGGAGGGTGTAGCATTCAGCAACATTCTGCAACCAGCCCACATGTCCCCGAGTCTACTGTTCTTAGCCTTGATTCATGTACAACCATCTCTGATCACAAACATTGGCCAAGGCCTTTAAATGCAAATACCTTTGGGATAGATAAGAGTTTGTATGTACTTTTTCACTTTCTGATTTCTTTGTTCAGCTTGAGAAAGGCTCTAGAAACTATTTTTGGTTCTAAAACCCTCTGTGTCAACTATAGATATTTTATTGGGAACAAAGGGCACTTCTACCCTTCTTTGATGTCCCAGATCTCCTTGTCCCAGATCTCCTTGTCTTAATGCTTACATCATAAAATGTCAGCAAAAGCTACATTTTCAGTTGGCGTCAGCCTGTCATATCGCTATAGAACTGAATACATGATGGGAAAATCAGTTACCTCGGCCATTCTGGCTTGCTGTCCAACTAAAAATCTATTCTTGAATTGAATGGCCTCAAACATTTTGAATCCTTGATGTCAAAGTGTACATAAGACCAACCATTAGAAGCCCACAGCGCATCCATTTTTAAAGCAAATATCTTAAATCTACTGAAAGATTTAATTCAAACGATGCCGCCAGCAGCTTTTGGTATAGGTGTGTTTGGGGACAAAATTTCTCAGGCATGTAGAAAGCTACTTTTAAATCACAGGTAACATTATTCCAACTTGACAGATCTGCAAAAGATTTAAAATGAAGACTCTGAGAAGGTCGCATGAAGAATTTGCAATATTTATTTCCCAAGGAAGTCACAATTTACCAGAGCTAGAGAGAGTGCCATCCTGACTTCCATAGGGCAAAGCGGTCGTCACATTTTTTTGGAAAAAAAAACAAATGTTACCTATACCTTTGAGGCATGCCTAAACTTCACCGACGCACCCCTAGTCCATGGGCAATTCTCTGTGAATTAACTGGTCGGGAATCTTTGCATAGGCTTTTCCTCTTCTCCCACTTCTACCATACATGGTGAGGAAACCGAGGCAAACATCCATCACTATCATCCTGGTGGCTCCCACGTGGGATTGACAACTATGGTTCTCAACCCTTCTGGAGATGTCCATTGCCCGCATGGGAAGCTCCACAACAGACCAGACCTTCTCACAGAGAACAAAGGCAGAGCCAGACACCTGGACCCCAGGCAGCTCAACCTAGCGATCTGGCTCCTGAGGTCCTAGATTTCGGTCACTTTAACTAGCCTCAGGGGTCTATGGACATGCTAAAGGAAGCCTATAGGGCCACCATGCGCACTTGCTATGCTAAGTGGAATAGGTTTGTTCACTACTGTACCTTGAAACGCATAAACCTTCTTACACCTATGGCACATTACATCATTTTTTATCTCTTGCATTTGCAAATGTCAGGGCTAGCCTGTACCTTTATTGGACTACACTTAGCTGCTATCACTGCATATATGCAGAACAGGGAACATTCCTCACTCTTCAAGATCCCTGTCATTAAAGCTTTTATGGAGGGCCTTAAGCATGTCATCCCACCCAGGGTGCCACCTGCTCAAGTCTGGAATCTCAACATTGTCCTCACCAAACTCATAGGTCCTCCCTTCTAACCATTACACCCTTGCCCTTTAAATTTCTCTCCTAAAAGGTCGCCTTCCTAGAAGCCATAATGTACCTTAGGTTTATTAGTGAGGTACAGGCCCTCACTCTGCAAGAGCCTTTTTTTCCAGGTGGACAATGATAGGGTTGTCCATAGAACGAATTCCAAATTCCTACCTAAGGTGGTCTCTCCTTTTCACCATAACCAAACAAATAAGCTACTGGTCTTCTTCCCCCAACCTGACTCGGTCGCAGAAAAAGAACTTCATGCACTTGACGTGAAGCTTGCTCTTATGTATTACCTAGACAGGCCCAAGTCCTTCTGTAAAACACAACAACTTTTTGTTACCTTTGCACAGCCTCATAAAGGTCATTCTATTTCAAAGGCAGGGATAGCCAGGTGGTTTGTCAAATGCATCTAAACCTGCTACCTTAACGTCAAGAGGACCCTACCTGTCCTCCCCAAACCTCGCTGCACCCGCAAACAGAGTCACTATGACCTTCTTTGGCAACATACCTACAGCTGACATCTGTGCCAGTGTTTGTTACAGATATCTTCAACTCCATAATTATTTTCATAAAATGCATGGCCACTATACTATCCTACTCACTACTCCATACCAACTGTTAACCATTGTGTGGAAAAAAATCTAACATTGGTGTCGGTGCCCATACGCGTTCACTACTAAAGGAGTCACTGATACCTTGTGTCTCTAAAGACCTCTTTGAAGAAGAACAAGTTGCAACAGTCCGAATTTAACACTAAATGGCAGGAGTATGCAGAGCATGTGAATCTACAGACCTGCATGCGACGAACAGATGCTTACAGGGGGATCACTTACAGAATATTGGTAACAAAAAATATCATGTGGACAGAATATTGTCAAAAATATCAAGAACCAAATTATTGAGAAGTTAAGTAAAATTAGGTAGGTATAGATTTACTATTCTCAACTTCACATCTATGTACCTTGAAGATATATATCATTTGGAGTTATATATAGTAAAACTTTGGTTACCTATAGAAACTTACCTTCACAATATTGTTGTCCCCGATATTTTTGACATGATGTTCTTTTTCCCGATATTTTGTCTAAATACCTTACAAGGTCAGTAGCATACTCCGTATTGGTGTACACTAGAGATTTGCAGTCCCTAATGACAGTAGGAAAGCTGAACATTTTTTCTATTAAGTCATAAAGAGTGAATGTAAACTTGGAGAACATAAAGGCAACACACATTCCAAGCAACCTGTTGAAATATATAACTATGCATATGCCTTCTTATTTTTTCCATGCTGTAGATGATGACGATCAACTCCTGAAAAAGAAACATGCCAATCTTAGGACCCAAGTGCTCTCATCATCTGGGGTATTGGCGGATACCCTTAAAGGCGTATTAACGAACCGCCCGCTAGCCGGAGAACACCACAACTTCTTGAATGGCTTCCAGATACACGAAACCTACCACAATAACAAAGCTTTCAGTGCATGGAAAGGTAATACTTTGAGACTTACAACAGCCTTTGTCTGGACTGATGTCTTGGCAGAGCCCTTGCTGCATTTTGTGCCATAAGAATCCATAAGACTTAATCTTGAGACCTAACTGTACCACCCTTATCACTCATACTTAAAATTAGTTTCATTTCCTTGAGGGCCTTCTCTGGTCATATGGCTTCTCCTTTGATGGTATTGCTTCGATGATTCCGTTTTTGTGGTGGCCCTAAGAACCTCTCCATCCCACCCCTTGTCCTCCTGATCCCAGCTCCCTTTCTCTCCCCTCATAGGTGATGTTAATGCCAATATCGTATTAGCCTTATCCCATCATCCACCTCTCCCTCCCCCAGTGGGCTTGTTCTATAGGCATTATCATAACTATGTCCCTGTCTTCCTCTCATCTCTGGAACTGTTTCCCATCATCAGTACATGCTAGTAATGCTGTTGTAAATGGATCTAGCATTTTCACTAGCACCTTTAGCACTGTGATACCGAATGCCTCAAGAATGCATTGCGCTTTCACTGCATTACGTAGTTGACTCCGACTCTGTTTGACGTGCCTTTGCAACTCGAAGCACCTCTTATGCACTAGTTGTTATGCATTTGCCAATCTATCAGAAAGGGAATTTCCTCCATCAAATCAACTTCATCCTTCCCTCTCCATTAGCTTTTACTTTCCTCGTTTTCAAATATTTTCAGATGTTTTGTTCTTCTTTTTTGTTCTATTGTATTGTATCACGCTTACCTTATTTGTTGAAGATAGTGGAAATACCTGAATGGATCATTTAAACCAAATTAACAGAATACTACAGCTACTCGTCACTTCTATACCTACTTTAGATCACTCTGGGATGATGGATTTACGTATTAAAAGCTACACAAAGATTCGCAAAATTATTTAGTATGGCGTGTCATAATAATAAAATACAAGTGGTGTTATGGCAAATAGAAAACACTGTAATTGTTAAGAGGCTAAGTGTTAAGAATAAACATTCGAGATTACAGAGTATGAGATCCTGCTTGATGTATGTCTGTTCAAAAGTCAGTCCTTACCCTTGTGATTAATTACAGTTGCTCCTCAGCCATGGCCCAGTACTTTATGCGGCTTTGTGGTGGCAGTTTGTCCCATCTTTAGATACATAGGGTTGGGCATTGTATGTTTACTAACAGGAGCAGTCGTCACGATGGTCCCTCAATTTATTAGATACAATTTTCGGTTGCACGGCATACCGGAGAAGAACATTTCTGATAGAGGTATTAGAATTTAATCACCTTTTCATCCAGCAGTTAGTTGGCCGTGTATTTATTTGTTACCAGTTATCAGGGCTTTAAGTGAGCCGGGTCTCACCGGTGCTGGGCACCGGCAGTTTTTTAAAGGGGGCCTCGAAACGGGTCTCTATCGGGCTCTGTTTTGTGCCCTGGCACAGGCGGTCCGTTTTTTCCGGACTGCAGTGACAGCAGGCACATCGATGTGCGCGTGCTCACACTGCTCACTTCTCACTAGTGGAGAAGTTACGGCATGACGTCATGCCAGGTGAGTGTTATAGGGGAAGGAAAATCCTTTAAAGAGAGTCATTTTCTCTCTGGATTTCCCTTCTCTTTTTGAAACTCAGGAGCAGCAACATTGTCGTGGTGTCACCAGGGCTTTAAGTGGAAGCTTTTTCAATATTATATACAAGCCATAGTTGCCGATTATTTATCTTATGCAACTAACAACCATTGACAAAGCCAATAGTCCTGACTTGTTGTAGGTATGATGTTACTTGTTGTATCATATATCTGGATGCAATGACAGAAACAGCAAAATACAAGTCGGGCGGCACACTATGGTAAGCACAGATTTTTAGCTAATGTGTTTTTAGGCCACGCCCTTAATTACATTGGCCACAACCCTTTGAGAGACCCCCCAGTTTTTTCATTCCACTTAAAGCCCTGCCAGTTATCATACTCAATGTGATGTGAGTCAGAGCGAGGAAATCAAACTAATCAGTAATTCCTATGCTGTTATGATTATGGTAGTAAGTGGTTTGAATTATTGCCATTAGCTTGCTTTCAAAATAATAATGCTTAACATGCTAGTACACAGATGTAATAGCTTTTATTGCATTTTATGAATGTTCCCTTTGTACATACCTTTTTCATGTCCAGTCTCAAGTACATCAGAAGAGCATGGCTTTGTAAGGCAGTTTCAACAAGGGTTTGGGAACCTTAACAAGCATTTAGCAGTAGCTACAGTTCAGCTATATAAATTTGTAGCTTAGTAGAGAAGAAAATATCTATAACTTTAAAAGGATAGTCGGGTGTGTTTGTCCAGAGATAAAAGGATTTCTGGAACTTCTGAAAGGTATAAAGCATTTTTTTTCCTTACACTAGTTTGAGAAGTTCAGGAAATGTTTGACAGCCTTAAGGAAACTTTAGTCAGGTTTTTAGGTAAAGAAGGATATGAAGGAGCAAATAATGGTGGATTCTGGTTGACTTGGCAAGCAGAACAGGTGGTTTATTGAATGCAGAGAATACTGGCTTTGAAAACAGAACATGTAAACTTGATACAATAGTGTGCACTTCACATCCAATGTCAAACTCTTCTCGCTATATCCTACTTGTATTGGTCCCAAAGTCAGAGTGCAGGAGATCGGTAGATGGAGAATATTTTCATTGGCTGAACTGGGGATGAAACGTTTGCATAGACTGCCATATATAATAGAGGGATTAAAAAAAGTGGAGACTATGTAATGAAATATTCATTTTATTACCATTTTTTATTATGTACCTGCCAAGCTATTTTAGCCAAGTCTTTCCCCAGTGAGCACACATGTGGCACAGTGTACATGGTCTGCTAGACAGTGTCCTGTTTGAAGATGACCGCGATAACGGCAGTTCCTGACAATGCTAGGGATGTCTGATGCGCCGGCGGACATCTCAAAATTGGCAGGTGGAGACTTTGTCGGGCGCCCTGACAGAGTAAAACCCCATCCACCAAAATCAAAATCAGGGTCATAGTTATCACAGGCGCACTTAAATGGGAAATCGTTCTCCAAACCCAATGTCATGCCATCCTCCTTTTTCAGCCCCCCTACTAGAAGCGATTGGCGGCCTTATACCACAACTCCTAACGGGAAAATTCAACGGGATAATAGATAGATACATGGAAAGGGCTGGGATAGAAACCACTACCCAACAGGGACCCAAGAACTTGACCAGGTGCTTGCAGCCATGGGACTATGCGACGCTCGATGCCGCTTTCACTCGCACCAAAAAAGCTACACTTTTACACCTGGGCTCATAAATCATTCTGTTGGTTACACTACTTCCTGGTATCTGATCATCACACAGGCGCAAACACTTGTTTTGTCGCCTTCTGAGCTACTCACCATAGAAACTAACATTAAGAGGGCCAGAAATGGGTCGAAGGATAGGATGGCGCACCTGCACATGTCGGCTAACTGATGGGGGATTAAAAACTAACACTACTGCAGAAACAGACGGATACTTTGTGCAAAACCGAGGCACAGTTAATTTGCAGAAAACTCTGTGAGGGGCTTTGAGGGCATATTTAAGGAGACGAATTATACGCTATGCCCCATACATGAAATGTAGTCCTCCCACTTAACATTAGCAAACCCTGAGCTTCTCAGAATATGGAACACTCCTGTACCAAAATGACACAACTATTAATGCGGGAGGCAAGGGCTGCTTGGCTGGCATAAAAAAAGACAGTGTATCATTGAGGTAAAGAAGCAAGCAAAATACATTGGCTATATCGACATAAAAGCGCCATTAAACCCGCAAGACTTCTCTAATAGCCAGATGGGCAACAGAATAGATGACATCAGACTGCACAGGTATTTGCAGCATACTGTACGCAACTATATGCTAAATGAGACATCCCTGATCCGTACTTCTTGGCCAAGTTCATTCGCAACCACCCAATGGAATGATTCACTAAGGTAGAAAAAGACCTCTTGGACGAGACGATTAGTGAGATAGTATTGGCTGAGGCCCTGTGCCAGGTACAAGGAGTGAAAAATCCAGGCCCACATGGGTTTCAGGTAGAATTTCCTTAAACACATCCCCCAGTTGCTATACTACCCTTTGAAGGCAATGCTGGATGAGCCATTAGAAGTTGGAGAACTCCCATGAGGTCTCTGGATGGCAGAGACAAAAATGAACCCCTAGGTCTGGTGCATCCACGAATAACTGCGTCTCATACAGGCCCATATCTCTGATCAATAGTGTTGTGTCATCTCTAGACGTGATTTTGGGTGAGGTGTGGGCAAACGGAAGCCACAGATAAAATTGTGTGCATATATATGTATATGTATTACAGAGTAATGGTAGTCACTCTATAGTTTCCTTGGATTTTTGCTTACTAATAACTTTGTGCCTGTTTGCTGAATCTCCACAAAGCTTTGCAAACCTATAGCTGTTTTTTACAATGCTGGATGATGCAAAGTTTCATGGAGGATTCATCAAACAGACGCAACGAAAAAAGCGGGTCCCAAAACGTGTTTTGCCACCAATGCATTTCCCATAGATTTTGTAGTCATGCGTAGTGGCCAAACCCCCTGTCGGATTTACATGAAATTTGGTGGATTATACATTACAACATGCAGATAATCCTGATTTATAGTGCAGGTAAGTAGGGTAAGTATTTTTAAAGTAATTAGGCATTATAACTTAGTGATATCTGTTGACGCAGTAGTTTCGCAGAATTTCGTGAAAGTACAGCGGTCATTGCTGATGACAAGGCATTATATGATTGACTAATGACTGCCTTTACAAATGTTAAAGCCAGCCATGTTGTTTTAAGTACACTTTGGCTGTGTTCTGGGTAATGGGGCGTAGATATACGCCAGGGCATAGGTTTTTCCTACCTATTAGGTAGGGGAAATTATTTATAAGTGTTCTATTTATTTAAAAAAATATTACGGAGTACCGCGGTACTACCTAGGAAGCACAGCAGTACTTATATTTAAAAAACAAAATATGTAAAATAGCTTAAAAATACACTGTACTACACTATATTTCACAAATATTGTGTACTATAGTGTATTTTAATTTTTTTACATATTTAATTCTTTAGAAAAAAAGTCTGTGGAGTACCATGATAATACCTGCAGCGCTACTTAAAATAAATACATTTAATTTGTTAAAAAAATGTGAAATACACTGTACTACACTATATTTCACTAATATAGTGTACTACATTGTAGTTTTAATGTTTTCTATATATTTGTTATTTTTCCTCTAACTACTAAGGTACTTTATAGGTACTAGCGAGGTCCTCGATAAAATGCTTTAAAAATCTATAAAAAAATATAAATACATTTCACTATGTATTACAACTTAAATAAAGTGGTAATATGTGGGGAACAATGATAAACCATACTACTTTCCTACATCTAAGGCCCTAACCCAGAACGCAGCCAAAGTGTGCTGAAAACTACATGGCTGACGTTTACATTTTGTCAAGACAGCCATTAGTCAATTATATACTACCTTGCCATCCACATGTACCGCGGTATACCGCGACACAATATAGACATATTATAGACAATATATTTTGACACTAATTATTTTAACAATACTTAAACTATTTACCCCTACTACCAAAAATTACCATTTACACCCCTTATTCTATATTCCTCCACATTACATTTACATCCATTCACCCACTTTCATGCTATTTATGTTTAAACAACCACACTCCACGCTATGCTACTCCACTCTGTGCCACTCCACTGTACGCTATTCCATTCTACGCCACTCCACTCTACGCTAATTCACTGTATGCCAATTCACTCTACCCCACTGCACTGTACACCACTCCACTATATGCTACTACACTCTGTGACATTCCATTCTACGCCACTCCAGTCTTTGCCACTTCAGTTGCGCCACTCCACTCTATGCTGCTCCAGTCTATGCTATTCCACTGTATGCAACTCCACTCAACACTACTACACTCTACGCTGTTCCACTGCATGGCAATCCACTCTATCCCACTCCACTCTCTGCCACTTTACTCTACACCACTCCACTGTACTTTATTTCACTGTACGCCACTCCAGTCAACGCCACTCCACTCTATGCCACTTAACTTTACGCCACTCCACGGTACAGCACTCCACTCTACACTATTCCACCATATCCCCAACCCACTCTACACTACTCCACTCTACGCCACTCCACTCAAAGCTATTTCAGTGTACGCCACTCCACTCTACCGAACTCCACTCCATGGCACTCCACTGTACTCTGCTCAACGACAATATACTCCACTCAATGGCAGTATGCACCCCTTCACTCTACCACTCTATAGCACTCCATTTTACAACAGTGTACTCCTGTCATTGTGAGCCTACAGCACTCTACTTTACTCTGTGCCACTGTACGACAGATCCTGCACTCTACGCAACTCCTTCAATGCCACTCCACTTTACTATACTGCACTCTATGAGACATCTGTATTCTGTTACTGTACTCTATACCACTCCAATGTGCGCTATTCTATGCCACGCAACTCTACAACAGTCTGTGCCACTCCACTCTACCATACTGTACTGCAATCTACGCCACTCCATTGTATAACACTGTAATCCACTTTCTCGCACTCCACTCCACCCTATGACACTTTCTGACACTGTACAACACACCAGTCCACTCCACTCTACAACACACCACTCCACAACACTTTACTCCACTGTATGCTATGCAGTCCACTCTACTCCACTCCACGCCACTCTACTCTACAACACGTTACTCCACTCTATGCTACTTCTCTCCAATGGACTTCATTCCACTCTACTCCCCTGCATGACACTTTTCCCCACTCTATGCCACTGTGCAACACCATACTCTACACCGATCCACTCTAGCACATTCTTCTCCACTCTATGCAACTTCACTCTACAAGACAGTACCACACTCTGTGCCATTATACCACAGTGTACTCCACTCTATGCCCCACTACAGCCCCCACATGCACACACACACATACACACACTCTCTCTCTCTCTCTTAAACTTTTTATGCCCTATGGAAGGGGCAAAGACTTTGGAGAGCCTCAATAACTCCTGTTTGCCTCTTTGTAACCACTGTCTTCTGAAGTCTCTTTATTAGACACTTACACTTTTTTCTCATCTTTTTCTGAAACACGCAATCATCATATCTCACACCTCCTTTATTTCCTCTTTAGCACCCTCTTTACACACTCTACTGCACATACTTTCTTACATCTCTTTAACTTCAATAGTCCCCCACACACACATGCATCCGCTCACCTGCACACACTGCATTTTCTTTACCTTTCGCCCTGTCAACAGCCTCCTTCACTCTTTCGCATATAATTACTATTGCCACACCTCACTCTTGCTTGGTACACTCTGCAGAGAGTCCAAGGATTGGATGAGCATGCATTCCAAAACCGTTTGTGAGCCACTGACAGGGGTTGTGAGAAATCCACACTGTGTTCGGTAGGTATTCTGCAGTTCTCAACTGTGACCCATTCAGTACACTCTCCTAGAACCTGAGCTCACACTGATACATAGAGGGGACTCTTTTCACAGTACACACTGTACATGAGTAATAGACTGCATGAAAAAAACTACAGAAACACATCATCGTACTCATATGGAATGCAGGAGTAGGTAAAAACTGAAATGTAAATAGGAACAACATCGCTGTTCCAAGGCTAAGCAGTCCACTCTCCAGTGGCTGCTTTTGCTGGCTGTGGCGGGGCACAAGGGAGGGGAGCATATTTACAGTTGGGGCACCAGCCCCACCAAACCCCCCACATGTTGAGGCAAAGGTTGTTGCTAAAGTAATTGCTGTGAGGCTGGCAGGTGTAATTTAATCTATAATACACCCAGACTAATGTGGGTTCATGCCACGGTGCTCCACCAGGCACAGGGTTCAGAGACTGTTCATCCTAGCCTTGTCAGGCCAATTGCAGGGGCTCTTTGCACTCCTTATGGTGGACTTTGAAAAACGTTTCCGATTCGGTGGGGTGGGACTATCTATTATGTCCAGTTCTGAAAAAGGAAAAATTGTGGCCCAGTTTTCTGAAATACAGACATCATCTGTATACTAACCCAATAGCCAGGGTCTGAATGGGACGCGATGTGTCAGACACCTTCCCCTTCCAGAGGGGTACCCAGCAGGGATGCCCACTTTCTCCGCTACTCTTTGTTATCACTAGCGAATACTTCACCCAGTGGCTCAGAATAGATGCCCTGAGAAGAGGTTTGATTGGATGCGTGGAGTGACAGACAGGGTATCTCTCTCTGCAGATTATCCAATGATATACCTCTAAAACCCGCAGGACTCTAGTTCAAGAGCTCTACCGGTGCTAAGGATGGTTGGTGGGAGATTTTAATTGTGTCCTTGATCCTGTCCTGGATAGATTTCCCCCCCCCGCACTGGCACGAAACCCAGAATGACGGTGAAACTCCGGGAGGTCATGGGGAATCTAGGGGCCCAAGATGTATGGCGTCAAAGACATCCGACCCAGAAAGTATACACATGCTTCTCATCTACTCATAACACCTATAGCCGACTCGACAGGGTTTTAGTCGCGAATCCCGATGCCAACATGACTCTGGAGGTGACTCATCTAGCGCGATTCCTGTCTGATCATTCCCCCGTAGCATGCGTGATGGAATGGGGAGCCCCGAGGTGTCGCCCGCGGACTTGGAGATTGCAGGCAGAGATTCTCGAGGATCAGGTGGGAGGCACCATGTAGAAACTGCCCTTACTGATTATGTTGATCTAAACTGGGGTGGAACAGACCTATTGCAGGCCACCAAATGGGAGGCCCTGAAAGCAGTGGTGAGAGGGGCATGTATGAGTGTAACGTACGGGGTTCGGAAGCAGCTCCAACAAGAGCTGCAAGACGAGGAGCGCCGCCTGTTGCAGGTACAGACCTCGATAGCTACTGATGCAACCGAGAGGGATGGGGAACGAGAGATCCAGGAGCGCATCCATGACACCTTAGACAGGCTTGATAAATATACGCTCGCACAATATAGACAGCGCCTGTACAGAGAAGGGGATAAATCAGGTCGTCTCTTGGCCTGGATCCTCCGCCGAGAACACGCTCCTGCTGCAATTGAGGCCTTACGGGATTCCACTGGGTGCCTGGTGCATTCGCAGGTGGGATTATTGTGGGTCCTACAGTCGCATCTTCAGGCGGTGTACACAGCAGATCCCGTGGTGGGGGAGGCGTCTTATCTCCCGTATCTACATGGGTTGACCCTGAGCTCCATGTCAGAACAGGCGCGGAAGGAACTTGACGAGCCACTGACGCTATGCAAGGTTCAATCCGCGTTGAAGCATCTCCCGCAAGCCAAATCTCCGGGTAGTGATGGATTTCCGCCCGAGTTCTACCAAGCATTCCCCGATATTCTTCCCCCCCTCCTCCTGCAAGTTTACACTGAGGCTTTTAAACGAGGAATCCTCCCACCAAATATGACACAGGGGGAAATCTGTATGATTTTAAAACCAGGGGGAGATGCACACGAGCCCTCATCGTATCGGCCGATTACGATGATAAATGCGGATGTAAAAATCCTCTGCAAGCTCTTGGCATCTCGCTTAGCACTGCACATGACCCGCCTGGTCCACGAGGATCAATGTGGGTTCATACCGGGACGGAACACGGCTATGAATCTACGGCGACTGACTCATATTCTGCATGAGGTGCGGGACAGGCAGGAGCAGATGGTGTTGGTCTCCATTGACCTCGCCAAAGCTTTTGACACGGTGGACTGGGGGTATCTTCTCGAGGTCTTGCGCGCTGTGGGGATGGGTCCCCAATTTTGTCGCTGGGTTCGTATCCTATACACGGCCCCATGCGCTAGGGTTAAGCTCGGGGGCGCGCAGTCCGAAGAGTGGCAACTGGGGAGGGGTACACGACAGGGGTGTCCCCTCTCCCCACTCTTGTTTGCCCTGGCTATAGAGCCCTTCGCGGTCCGGATTAGAGCAGATATGGCGCAGTGGGGTATTAAAGTGGGGGACATGACTCACATCATTTCTTTATACGCGGATGACGCCTTGTTTTACTTGGCCTCTCCCTGCGAGGCCCTGCCGGTGCTGTTGCACCACCTAGATCAGTTTGGTGAGGTCTCTGGATTGCGGCTGAACCGTGGTAAATCCCTCGTTTTCCCGTTGGCAGGACTAGCTGCGGTGCCTCCGGAGGATTTGCCAGATCTGGAACTGCGTTGGGAGCGGACGGCGTTCCGTTACCTGGGTATTCAGGTGACCCAGACGGACGCACAAGCGCTGGCCCGGAATGTGGACTGCGGCATTGAGGCAGTCCGTGTCTTTCTGGAATACTCTTCCACTTTCACTGATGGGCCGTCTTGCCATCTCGAAGATGGTAATGCTCCCCAGAGTACTCTATGTGCTACAGAACTCATTTTGCCCTTTGCCACCTCGAGTTTTTAAATCTCTCAACACATTGCTCACGTCTCTGCTCTGGGCGGGTCGGCGCAGTAGGGTAGCCCTTTGCACTATTGTCCGCAGTTACGAGGAGGGCGGTCTAGAAGCCCCTCGCTTTGACCTATACTATTATGCCGCCCATCTCCAGCATGCGGCCCGTTGGTTCACCGACACAGACAATTGGGAGAAGCGCCTTATGCTTGGTAGGGCAGATACCCAGACGCTGCAGGAGTCGCTGATGCAGGGTGCGGGATCAGATGCGTGTCTCCTCTATACTGTGCGACATACAGCTGGCACATGGCAGCGCTTTGTTGAGAGGGTCCTTCGAAGGGCGCCCTTTCATAGGGAGCTCTCGCTCTGGATACTGGCTCCATTTATAGATATGGCACGTCATGTGTCCTTCCAAATTTGGAGGGAGGGAGGGTGCGAGGTCCTCGCCGATCAGTATCCCAACGAAACCTTTCTCACCTACGAGCAGGCGGCAGAGAACTTTGGCCTTGGACAAGGCCAATTTTTGCATTTCAGGGGAATGCAAGATGTAGTGAAAATCACCTGGCCCCAGTACCCAGATATCCCACCACTGACACATACACTGGATGTTATGCTTACGTGTGGCAAGGGGCGCGGCTTGATATCCCTCCTATATAAAGCGATGAAACAGGATTCCACTCCCCCGGTCCCGCCGGCTAGGACTGCCTGGGAGAGGGACCTCGCTGCCCCGCTGGAGGAGGCACAGTGGGCGCGCATAGGCTCCCTTACACATACTGTCTCATGCAATGCCAGATTTAAGCTAACACACTTTAATTACCTACACCGCACCTATATTACCCCGGTGTCTCCGAGACGCATTGATAGTAGCAGGGGCGCTGGCTGTCCTCGATGTGCCGCAGAGAATGCAGGCTTTTTGCATTGGTTGCGCAGTTCTGGACGGGGGTGGTGACTAGGGTGGTGAGCGCCACGGGGCTTCGGGTGGCGCTCGAACCCTTGCAATGTCTACTCGCGATGGTTCGCAGGCCTAAGGGGAAGAAACTCCCCTATAAACTCTTACAGTTAATGTTGGTGCTTGCCAGGCGCAGGGTGGCAATAACTTGGATGGGGCAGAGGGCCCCTGAACTTCCTGCTTGGCTCAAAGATGTTCGAGAGTGGTCGCTGGCTGAAGAGGCACACATGAAACTTAGCCGACGGGATGAGAAATTACAGGATGACGTGATGGCTTGGCGGGCCTTGTGTGCCACTGGGTTAGCGGAGGGGGAGCCGTCCTCACGGGACACTACTCATAGTGAACAGAGTGACTCAGATATACCCGGGGGGTCTGTTTCTGGTGGGGAATACGAGGATTAACTCTGATA
Organism: Calotriton arnoldi; assembly: GCA_963921515.1. NCBI lineage: Eukaryota > Metazoa > Chordata > Amphibia > Caudata > Salamandridae > Calotriton > Calotriton arnoldi. The sequence goes on along the minus strand of CAWUFW010000496.1, from coordinate 2,451,308 downwards.
GGGTCCGTATTGGGAAGGGGTGCCTTTTCTGCCACCCTCCCCTCACAGGGATATGTTTGAGGATGATTCTTCTGTCCCCCTTGTCCCTTCCCTCCTTGGTGCGGCCTTGTGTCTCATGCGATTATTATTGCTATCAACGACATGTATGCATACGTATTTATTTGATGCCAATGTATTGTTTTATGAAAATTCAAAAAATAAAGTTAAAAAAAACAAATTTAAAAAAAAAGGATGGTTGGCACATATTCTGGCTCATAGATAAATTTACCTAAATCTGTGGTGTATTCAATCATGTAGGAGAGCCGGATCTACAGCGAGCTTCTGACATCAAGATAGATGCGGACAACATAAGTTATCTCTGAGTATACATCACCAGAGAGGAAACAAGAGCCTGGGAGAGTATTATCAGACCAAATCAACATACTGCAAGGGGACCTTTTATTCTGGTCTCCTCTCCCGTTGTTCCTGATGGGAAAGGCCGTCATTGCTAAGAATGTCTGCCTGTGATGCATACTCTATCAACTGCGGAAATATCCATTTAGGATCCCTAGAACTTTTTTTCACTCACAATACGCCCATGATTAGAAACTTCTTCTGGAATGGAGGCACACCTAGATCAGCGAAGGCAAACAGTTGCAAATCTCAGTTCAACAGAGGCCTCAGGGCTCCAGACATTCAAGTGTACTATTGTGTAGCTCACTTAGTGGTGATAAATGGGTGGCTCCATGACATGCAATCAGAGTCCACGTATGCAGCGGAGACTCGGGCCATTGGAGACACAAACCCCCTGCACCCCATATATGGATGAAGGATAGGTACGTGACTCCTACATGGCACAGAAAGAGTCAAAAGGCTATGTGGGGAATGAATAAAAAGTATGGGATGCTATAAGAGACTAACAAAATAAACCCTATTGAGGATAGGCAATATACTGCGCAAAGTCAGTGCCCTCGGGGCTTCCAAAGCTGAGATAATATAGGAATCACTAAATTGTGAGATGTATCTGGTGCCTAAATATGCTTGTGCATTGGCTTTCATGAAAATTATGGTATGCACAAACACCAATTCTACAAATATCTTCAATTAAGACATGCCCCACACACACTGAATTCTCCCCCTGTGAGGCCAAGCTTCGGATTGGAGATATGGGGCATAGGAAGATAACCACTCTTTATCAATCACTAGTCATCCACATCCTGGACACCTTTGACTCACTTAAATGGTCATGGAAACAGGATGTTAGGGACCTTGAGGATGCGAAATGGCAAGAGATAGTAAATGCTGTAGTCATCCAACTGAAATTCATCCATAGCCTATACATCATACATACAAAACTATGGAAGTTTGGTAGGCCTCAATCTCCTCTGTTCTCAAGATTCAATAAGGCGCCCAGAGACTTCCTTTCCACCACATGGCTGAGTCCTAGCCTCCAACCATACCGGTAGGCAGTACAATTAAGCTACTCCATATAACCTTTGACCTAGATGTCAGCAGGTATAAGTTGTCACTATTACACCTTGGTCTGAAAGTTGCCCAGCATGATATCACGAAAGTGTAGAGAAAAAAATCACCAACTTTAGATGGGCATGGACCATTCTATGACACTAGAAATTCTAATATATAGAGCTCAAGATTGTCCAAACAGACATTCTAAATTATGGGGTGAAGGAATGGAATACAGGAGCATTATACAAAACCCTTGACAGATGGAGAATTGAATTGTATTACCATGGATGAACCACTGGACCCGTCGCAGAGCTATAAATGTGTGGTGCATAAGACACCTCTATGAATTGGTGTAAACATGATAAATTTGAAAAAATATATGTTGCTGTATTGTTTCATATTGAGTTACACTTACAAAAAATGAAATACATATGCATGATTAAAAAAAAGAAAAAGAAAAAAAGCACAAATCCCAATGACCAGACCAGATTAACAAAAATCTGACTGGCAATGTGAATGTAGGTTTTAATGGGCAGAGGGCACTCCATAGGACACACTTTCACAGTAGACACAGTTGGAACCTTTCAGTCTGGCCCAATCTGTGTGGGCAGAGATAACCAGGTGGAAAGCAGATGCTGCAAAAACACGACGAAGAATTGTCGTAAGGCCATTCATCTTTACTTCCTTGCCTTCTACGATCATTGGGCCGCTACCTGTCTACCTCCACATTAAGCTACAAATGATGCTGCCTCCTTCATTTGAAGTCACTTGACCATAAGGCAGAGGTGGATTTTAGAAGGAAAAAAAATAGTAGATGTGTGCATGAAGAAGTGATAGAATTGAGCACATGGGAGGATCAATTCAGAAGTGGAGGTGAGAAGGTTTGCAAATGCTGTTAGTGTGCCTAGAGTAACAAAGCCAGTCTCAAACTACAGAGGGTGGAGTAAGAATAGTGAGACAATGGAGGCCACCAAAAAAAATAGAAAGACTAAAAATGCCGATTCAGTTACTGACCACTTTTCCAGCGCGTTATTGTCTTTCACTGTCAAACTATGACATTGCTTGTAACAATGACTGAGTAGGAATGGAAGGCTGAACAACTCACACTGTATCTGGCACTTTACAAGATAGAAATGAAAGTCTCTTGTCTGCTGAAAATAATTCCCTCACATTTTTCTTCCAGACACAGAGCTGGACTTACTTCCGGACCAATTGACCCCATCAGCAGATAAGCTGTGTCTGGTGGACAGTGCTTACTACATCAATGCCAGCTTCCCCCCTCTGTTGAGAAACGAGAGGAAGGTGGACATCATCCTTGCGTTTGACTATGGATTAGGAGACAAATTCAAGGTGAGTTAGAGGTATTGTAATGAGCAATAAAAAAAATCAGTCTACTCAAAACACTGGAACCTGCACAAGAGAGGGAAGATGAGAGATTCATTTTATTTTTCTGTAGAACTCCTAATTGCAGCCGTCATCTGTAGAAAAAGAGAGGTTTCCAATGGGCAGCCACTTTCACAGACAACTTTTGTATATCTTGATCTGACAGTAACAGTTAGGTGCCACCACAAACCCATAGCAGATATACAAAAGAGTTTACTGACGAGGTGGTGGCACAGCAGTTGAAAATCAGCTTACCGAACCAGTTCCTTGGCCAGGGATAGAGATGGCTCATGAAATAAGTGAAAACTTTCAATCAACAAGTTATCGGGCCCAAATATATCTGCTGAGGCCGTAGGACGTATCAACAGTCTTTGGTACCCTGGATCCGGGCTGGATTGACCACACAGGATACTATGACATGCCCTGTAGCTGCTTTTACGGCTGATGGGCAGGGCCTGGGACCCTATACCTAGCAGCTTAAGATACCCTGCTCCAGAGAATAATTCTAGTATGTTCTGTTCCAGACCCCCAAGTAATATTAAACTGCTACTATTTAGAACTGCCTGTAAAGCCCTTGGAATTTTGACCAATACACTTTTGGAAACTGTCTTGTTAGCGAATTCTTTGGCCGATGTTTGCTTTGTGCAATGTGCTTCTGGTAAAAGGAGATTTCCAGGACTCCTTCTAGTGCCTACTCCAGCCTACGTGGACGTGGAAGGTATCAGAATCATACCTTCAACTACTTTTTATGGGAGTATGTAAGATGTAACCTCATGGGCTCAAGTTTAAGCTCAACCTGTTAGACAGTATTCATTGCATTACTATTTTAATTACGCGGCTAACATTGATCATATCACTTTTGCAGTTACACACCCTGTTTGTCCCCGTTATTGCTGGTTTCATTTTCCATAGGGAGAGTTAATACTAAGCCTGGGCGTAGTTCGCGAAGTAGCGCTACGCGAAGCTACGCAAAGTGCAGTTCGCACTACGCGAGCTACGCGTAGCACTACGCGAACTGCGTAGTGCACTGTTCGCAATGATTGCACAGTGCCGGACGCTTGTCCGCACTGTGCAATCATTGAAAACGGCATCTTGCACAGTGCGAAGCTAGTCTTTACTGCCGCTCGAGTAGATTTTTACTCGAGCGGCAGCTTCTCAACGCGGACTGGTAGTTTCTCATCGCGAGCGGTCGCGAGCATACGCGACCACTCGCAATGAGAAACCTGACCTCCCCGCGTTGAAAATCTCGCCGGAGGTTTATTTTCCACGCTCGCGATCGGCAACTTGATGTTGCTGATCGCGAACGAGGAAAAAGTCTCGCCGGGATGTAATTTTGCTTGCTCGCGGTCGCCAACTTGACGTTGAGGACCGCGAGCAAGCAAAAAATGACCGCTGCACTACGCTACGCTACGCGTGTTTGCACTGTGCTACGTGCAATTCGCGTTGTGCGAAGTAGCGCAAACTTCGCAAACTACGCGAGCGTAGCGTAGTGGTTTGCCCAGGGTTAGTTAATACACTACATGCTTGGGCCTGATTGAGAGAAGGGCAGGGGCGTAGCTTCCATTGGTGCAGCAGGTGCAGTGGCACCGGGGCCCTACTCACTGGTGACGCCACTGGAGAAGGGTGATAACAATCCTCTGTATGTTGGGGGGACGCATTCACTACCGAGTCAGTCACTACTTTGAAAAGTCCTGTCATTCATCTGGCATGACTTGTCAAAGACAGTGTACTTCAGACTAAAGAAGCAGAAAAGTAATCAGTTACTTTTTTACTAATAAATGAATTCAGAGACAGGAAAATTGTTTTTACTCTTTAGATTACAGAGAGTTTGTTGTAATCTGAAACTTGTCTTAAATTTTTTGTTGCCCATTGACAAATCGAGAATATTGGTCGATTTCCACCAATTTGATAGCCAAGCAGCAGAATTTGCCAAACCTTTCAAGCAGGGTCCCATAGGATGGGGCTGAAGGAGTACAAGGAGGCAATGTGGGCGGAGGGTTGTTGTTGGGGGGGGGGGTCAACTAGTGGGAACAAGTTATTCATTTATACAATGAATCACTTTTAGATGAAAACAAATGGCTCAGGGTCAGGGTTTTGGTATACTTTACTCACTAGTCACTAGTGCATCAATGAAAGGCTTGAGAAAATGTGCTGTAGAGCTCACCATATACGCTGGTGCTGGCAGCTTGCAAGGTTGAACTAACTTCTAATACCATCCTGTTCTTTGTTGAACCAGTCAGTGGAGCTGACTTGTGATTACTGCACAAAGCAGGGACTGAACTTCCCTAAAATTGCTGTGCCGGAGAAAGACAAAGCGGATCCAAAGGAGTGCTATGTATTTCACTGCACGGAAACTCCAGATGCTCCTATTGTGGTTCACTTCCCCCTGGTGAATGACACCTTCAAGAAGTGCAAGTGCCCTGGTAAGTAAACTTTCAATATAATTCCCAAAGCATGTTTATGGTGGATCACAGGCAGCATTTCTATATTCCACTTTCCCTTACGCCTGGGTTATGAATGCTATTGTCGATGTACGTTCATGTCTCATATTTCATAACCATCTCAAGATATGTCTTTGCATTTGTATTTATGTTTGTAATTATTTGCTGACCATAAAGAAAAGAAAAACTGTGTGGACGACATATCAAACTGTTCTCTAATGTCCGTGCACTGATTGCTGGGCAAGGGCTCATGGATGATGTCCTTTGAGGAATGGACAGAAAAGCTAGGAAGGTGGTAGACCATTAGTTGGGGGAGAGGACGGTCCAGCGAAAGGCCGATTCACCTAATCTTAAGAAGGCTTGTGATGTTCATGTTTTGTGTCGAAACTTTGGGGCATATGTACAAGGAAATGTCAGAGCGCGGAGCTACGCCAAATTTGGCAGTGCCTTGCTCTGACATTTCCAAAACACAGGGATGCGCCATATTTACAGCAATTCGGCGCACCACTGTGTTTTCCCTCGCGCTGGTGCTAAAATTAGCTGCTAGTGCCTACGCAGGCACCCTTGCGCCATAGTGCAAGGTAGCCTGCATTGCAGGGAATGATTCCTAAACAATCGATAATGGCGATTTGGTACTTCTATGTGTGCTGCAGATTGCTTTATAACTATGAAGAAGGGCATAACGCCACCAGAACATTGCTAAAAGTGATGTTCTTGTGGTGCTATCCCCTTGTAAATATACCACAAAGCCTCCTTCTAAACACCAACCCACTGGAATCAAAGGGGTATATATACAAGGGGATAGCCCCACCAGAACGTCACTTTTAGCAATGGTATGGTGGTGCTATGCCCTTCTCCATATTTACAAAGTGGCGTTAAGCCACTGGCTTAACGCCGCCTTGTAAATAAGGCCCCTTTACATGCATCACTTAGCGTGAAAGGGGTGTGAAATGGGTGTTGCTGTGGGCGTTCCAAATAACAGCAGTCAGATAAACAAAGACTAAAAAGGAATTTATAACAGCATTAGTAGAAGGTTGGATCTGATAATGCTGCAAATGTGCCCTGTGCTCATATTAAATGTGTTATGCTATCACATCAGGCTCTAAACACAGACAACAATAAAGTAATTATAAAGTAAAAAAACACTAGCACTGAAGGGAACTACCTTGTGTGTGAATGTGCCATTTGTGACGGAGCAAAATGTAGTCTCTCATAGTGAAGCTAAACAGTGGCTTAAGTAGGCTCACTCATTGCCCCAATGCTGTATGCTGTACTGGGCGAAAGCAAAATGTGAGTGACACACCAATAGACCAAAAGATGAGGAGAGGTGGCTCAAAGGCCCATTAAGTAAGTATATAAAACACTGGCACTGAAGGGAACTACCTTGTGTGTGAATGTGCTCCTTGTGACAGAACGAAATGCAGTCACTCATTGTGAAGTTAACCAGTGGCTCAAGTAGGCTGACCCATTGCCCCATGCTGTATGCTGTAGTGGGCAGAAGCAAAATGTGAGTGACACACCAACAGACCAATGGATGAAGAGAGGTGGCTGAAAAGCCTTTTAAGTATACTTTATGCTTAAATTTTGTAAAATCATAAGGTGTTGGCTAATGCCTGACCTAAAAATGATCTGTGGGAGGGCACTGCTTCAATTCATCAGCCTAGACATATTGGCCTAGCACTTAGGTAGGTTAATGTAGGAGTGTACAGAAACATAGGGCTAGAGTGGGGGACCTCCTTACAGGGTTAGCTTCAGTAAAGGAGAAGCCAAGCATATTCTGGATGTACAAGACCAAGAAAGAGGTGAAAAGCAATAAAACATTTTCTTTTTTTTCTTTTTTGCCATAGGAGTAGAGCGCACACCTACAGAAATGGAAGACGGTGATGTGCATCTGAGTGAAAAGGGGTCGCCTTACGGCATACTGAAAATGACTTACGATGAGCGCTCCTTTAACCAGCTGTTGGACCTGACTGAATACAATGTTATGAACAACAGAGATGTGCTCTTTCAAGTCATCCGTACGGTCATGGAGAAGAAAACAAGCTGTAGGACATGACCTCAAATTATTTCCTGGAAATGACTTGGACATCATTGAAGTTGGGGATGAACTTATGAAAAACAGATATATTCAGGGACTGCAGGTCACTGCTGATACATCCAAAGTGGCCTTCATTGTGTGAAACATTTACAATGGATATCTTAACATTTCTAATCTGAAAGATAATGTAAATTCTAGAGAATGTTGTGTGCAACACTGCCATCTCTGTTGAATTTGGGAAATCTTAGGACACTCAGGCCCAGGGTGGCTTTCTGACTTGCACTGCATGAAAGACTAATAAGCCTGCCCTTTATGTTGGGAGCTGTATCAGTTAAATACACCAGAATGGTCTGCTGCTATTTACATTAACAAATTGTTGCAAAACTGTAGACACCAATAACCCATAGGATTAATAGAGTATTTAGGGTGTGGTTGTATGAACTAGTGGAGATTTCACCAAAATACAGAGAGTAAATTAAATGTATGGATATTTACAGGGAGGGTGGGCTGAGGTATTTGTGGTACTCCCAAAAAAGCTGATTAACATAAACAGAGGACCACATGTATATGACCAAATTGTGAAAATCTGACAAAGGAGTTTGAAAGATGAAAGAAAAGCAGCTGACAATTGTCCACAACACACACCTGCACCAGTCACACTTGTGAACAGTTAAAAAAATGCTGATTTTATTTCCAACCTTACGTATTTATTTTCTATATATCATGGAATAACACATGTCATTTATGAAGAGTAGGCAATAATGTATTTATGTGCACAAAGTAATAAATAGATTTTAATACATGCAGCCTGTTTTATTAGTAGAATGGTAGTAGAGTGTACCGAAGAGCAAAGGAGTTGGAGCGGTATTGAGAATAACACGGAGTGTAATCGTTGTTGGATGAGATGTGGAGCCATTACTGTCTGTAGCCAATCTTGTAACCTGTAGGTTTCACAGAGTCTTAATCTACCATCTAAAGGGGATCCCAGGTGGTGACCTGCTAGTTAAACACAAATCTATGGAGCTGACTCATCCTAATGAGCCTAGAACCTGTGAGCTGCAGGTTACATCACAGGGTTAATTTTGTCCTATGCCAGGCTTGCACAGCTTAACAAGTTGAATTTGTTCCCTTTGCACTCTGGTACTTGCAGTCATACAGCTATAAAGGTAAAAGAACATGAAAACTACCAGAAAGAAAGGAATGAAGCAGGACAGAAGGAGCCACTCATGCCTGGTATGGGAATAATTGAGTCCACAGATCTGTGCAGTTGGTGTTTTAACCTATCCAGTATTTTACTGGCTTTAGAGCTGGTACCCGCCTGATTATACAGAGATCTCCGCAGCGGGAAAATAAACTTACTGAGCTATTTTCGTTTTCTTGCCACAACTCTTCCATGATGCCAGACCAGTGGGGTGTTGCCCAAGAACAACCCATCGTCCACACTGAAAGTTGGTCTAAAGTTCTACCCCAAGTAGCCCACATCCACTAAAAAGATGAGGGGGCAGATTTACAATTCCTGGCGCATCCCTGCAAATCAGCAGGGATGCGCCAGGAAACTTGCGACACGCATCACAATCCTTGCGCCACCACGGATGCACCGCATTTACAATGTGGCGCATCATGGCGCAAGGAAATGCAGATGCGTGTCGCATCTGCTGTTGTAACGTTGGCGCAGTGCTGGAGTTGTGTCACGGGCGCGACGCAACTCCAGCACTGTGCCAACCCGGCCTATATTGCACATGGTGTGTCACACCTTACGCCTGCTTCAAGCAGGTGCAAGGTTTTGATGCAGCGGGGTCGGAAAAGTGACTGAGTGAAATCTTGTAGATTTCACTCAGCCACTTTTGCGAGGCGTTCCTGCGCCGGAACGCCCCCCCCTGCTCCGGAACGCCCACATGAAACCTGATGCAGGTTTCATGTGGCGCAGGGCTTTACAACGTGACGCATCTCCCTAGATGCGTCATGTTGTAAATACTCCGCAGCATGGCGCTGGCTTTACGCCGCCGTTGCGTCACAGAAGTGACGCAACGGCGGCGCAAAAGTGGCGTACGGGGCTTGTAAATCTGCCCCGAGAAGTGTATCAGCATGGCTTTGAAGTTTAAGCGCTCTAAGGAAAGGTAAGTAATGGCTATAGTAATGGTGGCCCATGAACGCCGAACACCCAACATCCTCAGTTGAGGAACAGATTTGTTCCCTTCATTCGAGAGACAAGGACTCCTATCACAAAAATAAATGCATCAGATAACAGAGTGAGCCTTTATCTTTAAAGAACAGGCAGTGATCTGAGTCAAGGAAAAACAAAAGGACTCCCTCTCAAGACCTGATGCGTCTTCAGAGCATTTGCAAAACAAATATAGGGCACGGGTGTGAAATAAGATAGGGGTAGAGAGGTATCTAGAGAGCTGATGTACCCTTTACTGGTGTCTCAGTTCAAAGCCCTTGAGGCTGCCATTTTGGATATGCTGTTATAGACAGAGACTCAAATGACTTCCTTTGCCTTCACTGTGATTGTTTCACAGCACCCCTCTGTGACTGCACAACATTGGGAGTTCAATGATTCCAGATAGAATGATCATTGATTTAATATCCACCTGCCAGATCGTCCTGTCGCAGAGAGAATCGGCTGCAAAAACAACCAGTTGATGGATGGAATGGTTGAAATAATCTCAGCCACTTGCGATTGCTCAGGCCGTATCCCAATCCTTCGTTTTTCGCCCATCGTACCACCACATTTTGCACTCAGCCATATGCAAACCAGTCTTGACCCTGCTCCAATGGGAATAGTCCAGCCTGAACTGTGAAGCCAGGTCCTCCCTGAACCGAAATCCAAGCAACCTAGGGATGGTTTCGCCCTGATAAGAGCTCATCAGTCAGGTATTTCTTGATTACAGTGGCACAGTGAGCACAGGACCCATGTCTGGGCATACCCATTGCACTTAGGATGACAACTGCAACAACATCAAGGTGATGGATGGAATGCTTAAATTAATCTCAGTCACTGACGATCAAGCATGCCCATTGGATTCACGCTAACCTGGCTGATGAGGGGTGTTACCCCGAAACTGGTCCCAGGTTGCTTGTTTCCGGTCCAGGGAGGACCCAGCTTGGCATTTTGGGATGGACTGTTCCCATGAGGAGCATGGTCAAGACTGATTTGTATATGGCTGGGTCCAAACTGGGGTGGTGTAGTGAGCAAAAGAACGATGGATTTAACCCAGATCTCTTGACTGGGGGTGAATGTTTGATTAATTCAGCATTCAGTCCATCATTTGTTGCCGCAGCACTTTTTTCCCTAAGTGGAATGGGTATGCCCTGATGTGGGCCTCTTTCTCGCTGTGCCACTGGATTCAAGCTAGCCTGGCTGATGAGGGGTGTTACCCTGAAACTGGACCCAGAAGGCTTGTTTCTGGTCCAGGGAGGACCCGGCTTGGCAGTTCAGGCTGAACTGTTCCCATGAGGTGCAGCGTCAAGACTGAAGTGCATATGGCTGGGTCCAAAGTGGGGTGGTGCAGTGAGCAAAAGAACTAATGATTTAACCCATATCTCTTGACTGGGGGTGAATGTTTTATTCATTCAGCATTCCGTCCATTATCTGTTGCTGCAGCACAGTTCATCACTACCTAGCAAAATTCAGAGAGAATTGATATCAAGGCTAAACAGATGTTTGCCTCTTAGTCGTTTGCTCAGAGATCAGTTAATGCTTCACTCAACTTGGCCAGATGTCAATACTCACTGTAGCAGTTGTTTGAGAGGTTTGAGGACCACATTACATTTTTTCAGTCATTATTAGATTCTGTAGAGTCTATTACACAAAATCCATAGGAACTACTTCTCCCAGGAGGAAAGACTCATGGTTATCCAAAAATATTGTCCAAGGTTTTAGACATGCCTTTGGATGGAAGAATAGAATTGTATATGGACAATGGATGTTTGCCTCTTGAAAATCTGAGTTATATCATGGAGATCATGAGCAATGCTCGAGTTGTCTGTGGCATTACTTGGAACTAAATGGATACAAAGATCCCCCTTGTGTACAGATACCCACCCACACTTTATTGTTCTGTATGGACATACACCATGTAGGAGAGGCACCCACAGAACATTTAAGCATGTATTTGGAAGGTTCATTGTTATAGAAAATGAGGTCTGAAGAAATGGAACAATTGGACCAACTTATCAGAGTAGAGAAGGTGATTCCAGGCACAAGATATTATAAGTTAAAGAAGTGGCCAGGCCCAGACAAATTCCCACAATTATGTTACAGAATTTTTTGCATAACTCTTGCCTCCGTGCTGACACAAGTGTTTAACTCCTTTTCAGCCACTTGTGCCATAACAGCTATATGAATGACTACCTGTTTACTGTTATTCCTACGCCAGACAAGGACCCCGGCCTCAATCTATTTCTCTTCTTAATATTGACGTAGAACGATACGCAGGGATTCGGGTCAGCATATTAGGACCTATCCTACCGGAATCGAGTGACCTGGATCAATCATGAAGAAGCTGTGGAGACAATACAAAAAACACACACTACACATTATAGAGAACATCCACAGAATATGGAAAAATGTTTTATTGATCTCTCTCAATGCCTAAAAGCAGTTTGACCATGTGAACTGGCAGTTCTTAGTCAAAACCTTACAGCGTTCTAGTTTTCGCTGCCGATTTAGGGGCTTATATACACACTGCAGGGCCATTTCTACAAGGCCACGTAAAGCCACCCTGTGTGGCTTTTCATGGGCGTGTAGATATTGACTGAGGCAACGCAGCACAAGTCACTGCGTTGCCTCGCCCTGCAATAGGCAGGCTGCCATGGGCATTACCGTGGGTGTTCCCAAGTAACACCCATGACATTTGACACATTCCCAGATTTAAGAGATTTCGTAAACCTAGAAATGCGTCAAAAGCCTACGCATCCTCAGGGGAGGCTTAAGGGAGGCTCAACGAGGAGAAATACCTTTATTTCTCCTAATTTTTCCTTTTTCTATGTATGCTACATCTGCAGCACACATAAAAAAGAGGAAAACGCCTCTCGTAATTGTTTTTGAGCCGGAAGGTGTCCCTTCCTGCACAAAAACAATCATCCCTGCAACGCAGGCACCCTTGCAAGGGTGCCTGCTTTGACGCATGGCAGGCCATTGTGTGCAAGCGCACCGGAAAGGGACAGGAATGCGCTGTATCTCAGAGATACAGCACATTCCTGCCCTTTTCTTTTGACGCAGGGCAGCACAGCAAGATTCCTTGTGGTGCTGCCCTGCGCCAAAACCTCGTAAATGAGGCCCATAGTGAATTAGTCATAAGTGGATATACAAAACCCAAAGCAAGCATTAAAATTAGCAGGGGTCATCTCCACTGATAGGACTGCAAAGGGGAAACAGACAAAGTTACACCCTTTTCTGTTACTATTTGCTTTTACCACGAAATCGATGGCAGAGGAAGCTCGTAAGGACATCGAAAGGTTAAAAATATGGAAAGATTAATTTAAGTTAAACATGTACACTGATGATGTACTGATATCTGTTCTAAACCCTGTCCAATCTCTTCCTCCTTTGATAAAAGAATTAGAGGATCGTATTAAATATCAGGATTCAGGAGTATCCCAGGTGCTAAACATTGTCACCCCCCCAGAGTGCTGAAGCCACTTTTCTCTTTTCCGTGGCAGAGAAATTCCACTGCAAACTTGGGGATACAAATTACGGTATCCATTGAGGAAATTGATCCTATTAACTACTCATCACTGTTAGATTCCACCCAAAAAGGATTTAAAATCCTGGTATATGGGGGAGAGGAGCCTTCCTTCCTGGTTTAGCAGGTTATCAGCAGTGAAGATCACACCAAGGGGGATATGTACAATGAAGTGGCGGAGCGTGTCGTTAGCCTCCGGGGCTTAACGACACGCTCCGCCACTCGGAAACGCAAGGCTGCACCATATTTACAAGGATGTGGTGCAGCCTTGCGTTTCCCCCTGCGATGGCGCTAAGTTTAACAACTTAGGGCCAACGCAGACACCCTTGCACCAGAGTGCAAGGGTGTCTGCGTGCAGGGGAGGATTGGTCATGTGTAGGAAGGTGTCCCTTCCTGCACATAAACAATCCTAAAATGCCATTTTGTAACTTTCATGTGTGCTGCTTCATGCAGCACACATGAAAGTTATAAAATTGCATTTTTAAAGGTTTGTTTATGTACAGGAAGGGGCACCTTCCTGTACATAAACAAACCATGGCATTTTGCTTTTTTCATCTGTGCTGCACAAGGCAGCACACATGGAAAAAGCAAAAACGAGGAGAAATAATGCATTTCTCCTCGTTTTGCCAACTTAAGACCAGAATTTTCCTGGTCTTAATTTTGGCGCTGCCTCCTATGTACACCACCCTTGTACATAGGGGGCAGCATCAAATACAATGGGTGCTGCGGTGGAACGCCCACCACAACACCCACTGCACGCCCCTTTTACGCTAAACATAGCGTGAAAGTGGGCCTTATGTACAAGGTAGCGTTAAGCCACGTTAAGTGCATAGGCTAAGTCTATCCACATATCCACCTCCATTCATGCCTTTGTTGAGTCACTCTGACATCAGGCCTGAGTTAAACTAGAATTGCTTTGCTGTTTTGGTGCCAAGGATTGCACTAGAATAGGTGAATGGTTAGAAGTTGGAGGCATTAATCCCCCTGACACCATTAAAAAGAATGTAGCTGGCCAGAGAGTGAAAGATTCCATTATTATCAGATTGGACACAGGGTTATGCACCCAGATATAAAAAAGCAGAATGTGTCCACTAATGAAATTTGAGAAATGGCTTTTATTGAAAGAGGATAAAAACCCCAAACCCACCTTGAAATGTACACATTTCTTGGAAATACAGTGGAAATGGGAAATCCTCGGGTCAGAAGCGGTGGAAGACAGAGCTAGGATGTAAACTCACTGAGGATGAGCAAAAGAACATCTTCGTGAGGGCGCATTCTTCGGCTAAGACCACAGCTGAGAAGGAAGCAATGCTTAAAGTGGTCCTGTATTGTTATCATACATCAGCCAAAATCAATGCTTAGACCCCACATAAATATGACAAATGTTGGAGGGGTTTGGAGACACAGGTACATTGGTTCACCTCTTGCATTGTCAGAAACGTCACAAATACTGGACTAAAGTTTTTTAAGCTAATCATTTGGTGTGACCATCTCTAGGTTTCCAGATAATATGCTTCAAGGCTTACCAAATAAATAGACCTTTCTCCTACATTCTTTGAAACACACACAGATGTCACTAGCTCAGTCTGCTGTTAAAGCAACCATTACCGCCCTAGGGGAAAAGACTAGGGGGCATATTATCAAGCCATTTATCGCCATGTTAGCGGCACTTTCTTGCCGCTAACGCGTTGTTTTTTTAACGTCCTATTAACAAGCTGTCGCTAACAGGCGTTAGCGACAGCTTTCCGGCGATAGCAGCCGGTTTTTCCATCGCCTTGCATGCCAGCGATATTTATCGCTAATGACATGCAAGGTAGGCGATCCGTCTCAAAATTACAGGAAAACTCACGCTAACACCACTGCGCCCTATTATCAAGGATGGGCCGGACCCGCGAAGCGATAAAAAAAGTCGCGCTAAGGCCCGTTAGCTGCAGGAACTTAAGACCAAAAATTAGCTGGTCTTAAAAATGGGGACAAGACTTGGGCCCACATGTATGCATGTTTTTGGTGCTGGACAGCGCTGAAAGCAATGTTGCAGCGTTGCCCTGCGACAAAAATACAGTGCAGGAATGCGCACCATCAATGAGTTAGTGCGCATTCCTGTGCCCCACTCATGAAAAGTGTTGCTGTGCTGCGACAAACAGCGTAGCAACACATCTCATTATGCCCTCCTTGCAACAGCATGGATGCACTGTACCCACTGGACAGCGCTCAATGATGCAAGTAATGACAGATACGTCAGGAATCCTGACGTATCTGTCTGCGCTAAAGTCACGCATTGCTGCAGTTGTGTCACAACTATGACGCAACTCCAGCAATGCATGGGGCCAGCCTATCCCTATGGCACTGCCTCACCCTCACGCCTGTCATCAGGCAGGCGGAAGGTACTGACGCAGTGCCGTTCATGAGGGGTGCCTGAATGTCGGCGACGTTGGAGATCCATCGGTGGTGGTTGCGCGCTGCGGTGTCATTGTTTGGAAGCATTGGTGGAGTGTTGGTGCGGAGGCAGTTGACCAGACGTTCTGCGGTGGCCTTGATTCAGCGGCGACGGGGTGCGATGACGGCGCCGGCGTCCGGTGGGCAAGGTGAAGGCGTCATTCATCCAATGATGGTAGTGCCAGGAGAGTCCGGTGTTGTGGCTATAGTTGAAGTACCCGCTGGCAGAGGTGACGTGCTCGACCGTGTGTCCTGCTATGTGGCCTGTTGAGGTGACTTGCTGCTTGTGTCTGATGTCGGTGACAGGAGGGGATGGTGCTCTGTTCACTGGGGTTGCCCAGGTGGAACTTGAGTTCACCGAGTTGGATGACGTTGGGGGATGGGAGACTCTGGGGTGCAATGATGTCTACAACGGGATCATAGAATGGGGGGCCATGGCCCGGGGGGCCTGCACATGAGGGTGCCACAGAGGATGTTCTTGGGCTTGGTCCGGATCTGGGAGTTGACATGGTCCATGGTCACCCTTGGCACATTAGAGTGCTTGGTCAGTCGGAGTGTGCCTCTGTAGGTGACGGCAATGCCTCCTCCTTGATGATCGAGGTGCTCCTTGCGGGTGATACTGCATTCGTCAGTGATGGCAAAGGCGATGTCCGTTACGGAGCAGAGGTTTGTCCTGGCAGGCGAGGTGGCGTCCAGGGTTGATGGTGAGGAGGGTGCTGGCGTCGTAGCGGTGGAGTGTCCAAGAGGAATGCACCTTGGTGCTGAGCACGGTCCAGGGGCAGACGGATGCAAACGGCGTAGCTTATGTGTTGCCTTCGTCACGGGAGACGACCCTTACAACGCAGGCAGTACATCGTTAACAACGCAACTCCGACAACGCAGGTCCCTTAACATCGTATTTGATTACAACGCATTGTGAGGTCAGTAATGGGGTAATTCAAACTTTTTCAGGTGTGCATGGGTTTTGGATGTAAAAAATGAAAATTGGACTATGTCTTGGGGTAAAATATGAAAAATGGGGTGTTTTTTGGGGTAAAATATGAAAAATGGGGTGTTTTTTTAGCTAAATTTTGGAATTTTGGGGTGTTTTTTTGGGTCAAATTTCTAAATTTTGGGTGCGTTTTGTGCCAAAATGAAGAGAAATTTGGGGGGTGCTTTTGTCTCAAATGTGATCTTTTGGGTGTCTTTTGGGGGTTCAGAAAGGAATTCCAGGGTTCACAGTTGGGTTTGTTGTGCAAAGGTTATTTTTGGGTCGCACTCACTGTAGTGGGAACAGTGATCTTCATGTCTCCGCTATGCAACACCTACTCTACTGTTGCAATGTGCCTAGTATTAGTATGTATCGGAATGGAGTGCAATGTTATGGCATGCATTGCAACTACATATGTGCCTTTGGCACACGAGTCGTACGCCCGCTGTGCATGGGCGCACAGCGGCCACCATTGAGAAGTGCGGGGGGGTGTCTGGACAGCTGTGAGGTGGTAAACCCCGTAAAGAACACTGGATGGTGCGTGGACGCGGGGATGTGTGTGTGAGCGTGTGTTGTTAAAACTTTATTGAGGGAAGTCTTACCTCTAAGCTGTGTCCTGTGTCTTCGTAGCTCCTGCTCTCCTGCGTCTGCTTCCAGGAAAAGGAAGTAGGCAGCCAGGCTCCCTCCCCTGAGTCAATCACAACGCTGCGATGCGGCGGTGGGATTGTTAATTGGCAACGGGACAAGTCATGCAGGCAGTGGCCGAGGGGTGGGCATGTTCCCCATGCAGGCTGTAATGCAGCCTGCATTGCAAACAGAGAAGTGCGCATGTCTGCATTGGGCGGCCTGAGTGGGCCGACCAAACAGTCATTGCGCACTTGAGTGTGCATGCCAATCCGCACATTCCCTGCTCCGTGTTTGGAGCAGTCCTACCCACCCGCCCCTGACGATACATAGCATGATTACATGAGTTATTTATCCCTTGTTTTTCCCTTTTTTAACTGATTTATTGGCTTCTCTGAGCCCGCACTACCCGCTTCCCGCCGCTGCTGCCCCTGCGGCCCCGCACCCCTGTCCTCGCACATTCCCGCCTCCCAGCTGATCGTTCCTCCACCCTCCCCTACTTGATGGCGGACGCTGCGCGATTGCGCAGCGGACACACGCCCCTGGCGCGCAGAAGGCGCGCCTACGACAAGCCCGTCTGCGCACGTCTGCAACCCAACCGCGACCAGCGCCAGGAAGCCTGGATCACGGGCCACCCACTGCTACAGCACAGCCACCCTCCACGCACTCAACCCCGGGAAAGTCAGAGACTGACAACAGGCCTCGGCAAACACGACCCACGGCCAGTTCTCCTGCCTCCACTGCCGCCAGAGCTTAACCACCACCCCGGACTCCAACACAGCCGACGCCAGCACCAGCGACACCCTAGGATGCATCCTCCTCAATGGGCGCTCCGTGCACAAACACGCCGTGGAAATCTGGAACCTACTCAACTCTCTCTCGCCCGACATCACCTTCACGGAGACCTGGACCAACGCCTCCTCCGCCCCCGACATCAACACCGCCATCCCGGACGGATACAAGATCCAGAGGAAGGACTGCACCAACCACCCGGGAGGGTGCCTCGCCATTGCCCACAAGAGCACCCTCCGCCTCACCACCTCCAGCGAAACCTTCCCCTCCGCCGAACACCTGCACTTCCAGATCCAGACCAGCCACAACTCCACACTCCGAGGAACCCTCGTCTACAGACACCCCAGGCCCCGGACACACCAGCCAGCCCACCATCTCCACCTGGACGCCAGTCACAGCCGAAGACACAGCCTCAACCATGAAAGGCATCCACTCGTGGGCCCCCACCAACCCATGCCCTCCCACATCTACCCTAGAGCCGCGGCCGCCATCACACATGAACTGCAACGCACCATCAACACCACCTTCAAAACAGACACCTACCCAGATGACTGTAAGCGTGCAGAAGTCTGGCCCCTTCTCAAAAAGACCACATCTGACCCCACCGACCTCAAGAACTACCAGCCCATCTTGCTCCTCCCCTTCCCGGCCAAAGTTGCAGAGTAAACAGTCAACAGGGAACTGACATGATTCATTGATGACAACGCCATCCTCGACCCGCCCCAATCCGGATTGCGAACTAACCACAGCAACGAGGCCGTCCTACTCGCCTCCACAGATGACATCCGCACACTCCTGGACCAAGGCCACTCCGCAGCCCTCATTATACTCGTCCTTTCAGCGGCCTTCGACACCGTCTCCCACCACACACTAGTCGCCAGACTACACAACGCCGGCATACAAGGAACAGGCCTCGACTGGATCCGATCATTCCTCCCCGGAAGATGCCAAAGGATCAGACTGCCAACCTTCCTCTCCGATCCCACGTAAATCACCTGCGGAGTCCCAGAGGGTTCATCTCTGAGCCCGACCGTCTTCAACATCTACATGGCACCCTCGAAGCCACCGTCCGACAACACGGCCTCAACATTGTATCCTACGCTGATGACACCCAGCTCATCCTCTCCCTCACCAAAGACCCCACCACCGCCAGACTCAACTTCCAGAAAGGAATGCAGGACGTCGCAGTCTGGATGACCAACACCTGCCTGAAGCTCAACGCCGAGAAGACAGTAGTCCTTGTCCTTGGAACCACACCTTCAGCATGGGACAACACCTGTTGGCCTTCACCCTCGGAGGCCCACCTACCCCCTCGGACCACGCCAGAAACCTCAGCATCGTACTTGACCCATCCTTCACCATAAACAGACAGGTCTACGCCGTCACCTCCAGCTGCTTCAACACCCTCCGCATCCTCCGCAAGACCTTCAAATGGATACCCCCAGAGTCAAGGTAGACAGTCACCCACGCACTCATCACCAGCAGACTGGACTATGGAAACGCACTCTACGCCGCCATTTACAAGTCCCTACTCCGCAAACTACCGACATTACAGTACACCGCCGCCAGACTCGTCCTCGGCATCCCCCGGCACTAACACATCAGCCAACACCTAGGTAGACTCCACTGTCTCCCCGTGGTGAAAAGAGTCACCTTCAAAATCATCACTCACGCCTACAAATGCCTACACAACAACATAACCAAATACCTCAACGACAGGATCAACTTCCACGTACACAAATGAGACATCCGATCTTCCAACCTCGCACTGTCCGAAACCCAGCGCATCCACAGAGCCAGAGCAGGCGGAAGATCCTTCTCCCACATTGCATCCAATACCTGGAACGGGCTACGGGCAGACATCAGAGGTGCCCCCTCCCTGAACACCTTTAGGAAGACCCTCAAGATCTGGCTCTTCGGCTAACAGATCTGCGGCCCCCACCCCTCAGTGCCTTGCGACCCTCACGGGTGAGTGGCGCGCTTACAATTCCCTGAGTGATTGATTGATTGAGTTATCATCATGTGATGATTGTTCCTCTTCTGCACTGCTTGAGGTGGTGGGGCAACGCTCTTCCAACATAGCGGTAGAGCCGCCACTGGGGGTGCGTCATCTACGTGTGATAGGCATGAGCGACTCGCCCCCCCAGCCCTCCTGCGCTACACGTCCCACCTTCTCCTTACCTGGACATTGACCCCGTGGCGCAATCCACTGCACTCTCTCCAAATCTGTGACTCAGCCAGCAGGAGCCTGAGCCAGGTGTGCTTTCACTGGGCTGGGTACAGCAGTCACTGCGTAGTCCGCTGGTGGACCACCCGATGCAGTTGATGCAGCAGGGCTCCCTTAGGCGTGTAGTTGCAGCACTCAGTCCACACAAGTTCAGCATAGCACAGGGGCCTCACCCTCCAGAGCGTCCGGCCAGCCCAACATCATCTGTCCTGTGATGCAGGGAGACGGCACCCACCGTTGGTAATCCCCTCCGTGCACCCCGGTGTAGTGGTGGATCATAGAATGCGAAGCGGACCTCACTACGTTGGTGCGCAGGATCACCTCTACCATTGACTGCACCAAGGTGCGCAAGGCGGGCTTCTCACACAGGTCAGCAACGTGTCTCCATGCGACCTGCCAGACTTCACCACCAGGTACGGGCGATCGTCGCACATCAATGTCTCCCGTCACGGCTCATCGACTCCACAGCTACTCCACATCCCACTCCAGGCCACAGACGCAGGTCCAGCGAGGGATCCAGGAACCAGACGCAGCTCCAGCGAGGGATCCAGGAACCAGACGCAGCTCCAGCGAGGGATCCAGGAACCAGACGCAGCTCCAGCGAGGGATCCAGGAACCAGACGCAGCTCCAGCGAGGGATCCAGGAACCAGACGCAGGTCCAGCGAGGGATCCAGGAACCAGACGCAGCTCCAGCGAGGGGTCCAGGAACCAGACGCAGCTCCAGTGAGGGATCCAGTAACCAGACGCAGCTCCAGCGAGGGATCCAGGAACCAGACGCAGCTCCAGCGAGGGATCCAGGAACCAGACGCAGCTCCAGCGAGGGATCCAGGAACCAGACGCAGCTCCAGCGAGGGATCCAGGAACCAGACGCAGCTCCAGCGAGGGATCCAGGAACCAGACGCAGGTCCAGCGAGGGATCCAGGAACCAGATGCAGGTCCTGCGTGGGAACCAGGATCTCATCCTGGTCAACCAGGATGTTGGGTGGCTTGAGGGGTTGTTGATGTGTGCTGCACTATGCCCTGGCTGCTCAAATCTGCATTTTTCCTTTTTTTTTGTGCATCTTTTATATTGGAGGTGGACAGATAGGCTAAGTCCAAACTTGCGGGTTAGCGTGCCTTTTTCTATCGCTAAGGGCTTATCGCTGGATTCCACCCGCTATCGCCGGTTTCATTAAAGCCATCGCGCTAATGTTAGCGGCGGTTTTCGCAGCTGATCCCTGAAGCTATCGCCTGTTAGCAAAACGTTGCTAATACGTCGCTAACAGGGCGATAACTTGCAGGGATCGACGGCGATAGGAAAACTAGCGCTAACCTAGGTTAGCGATAGTTATCGCCATTTCTTGGTAATATGCCCCTAGAAGTCCTGACTTCAGGGAGTGGTTTTATCGAATTTTGAGCTTGCTGGAGATGGAAAATATTTCTATGGCACTGAGTGATCATGGAAATAACTGGGGACCATTTTTAAAAGAATTTCGGGAGTTTACCTATGGAAGATATTTTAGGATTTTGAAGATCACATGAATACACTCAATTGTACCAGAATGGGAGAGAGTAGTGAATATTCTGGGGGGATATGATCTAAAAAGACTTATGAGGCAAGTATGTAATACACCATTTATAGCATGCCATAATCCATTCGATTCCTCAGTGGCTGGAAGTTTGGTGGGGGGTATGAAAACGTTTGAGCTAATATATCTTGAAAAATGGTAGATGGTTATCTTGTCACATTTCTCGCAGGCCACAGGTTGTAGACGAATGTATGTGATATCCCAAAAGAGCTGCAACAAGATCTGAGCAAAGAGGTACACAAAAAGTAAATGAAAGGGCAAAAGACGATGTGCCTCTGGTAAAATGGTTTACAAGGTTTTATTCAAGCTACTTTGCAACATTTAAAAAGGGTAGTGCAAAGCTAAGGCCAATGGTGCAGAAAAAGTGACAAACTTAGACTGGTGACTTTGGTGCAACTTTTAAAAGGGTTCAAACGTTATATTTGGCAATTCAGTGCAGCTGTAAGCTATAGTCTATGATATAACTGGGAGGCCATGTATACCTGGCCCTGTCTTAGTCCCTGTTGCATTATGGCCTGTTAGACCGGTCAGCCTTAAGGTGGCCTTCCCCTTGACTTTTTTGTCTTTCCCCTCCACTTTTTTTTAGACAATCAATTTTATTGAGTTTTGAATGTAACAACAAACAGCACCATTCAGAGCTACATTGTATATTGTCAGAGTAGGGAGAAAAACACATCACAGTGACATCAAGACTACACAAGTAAATCAATAATGACGTATCCACGTGTATCTGAAGAGCGTACCACTCCATCTCAGTCGTCTATTACCCCGACCCATTTACCCCACATGCGGCGAAATTTCTCAGGACATCCCCTGGCTACATATAGAGGCCGCTCCTGTGCAGCGCACCAATCCACCCCTGCGCCAGCGCCCTAGAGTGGGTGGGGTAGTGTCCAGCCAATGAGCAGCAATGTCCCTTTTGGCAACCACTAACGCTGTATTGAGGAAGAGCTTCTCAGCCCTGGAGCCGTCCAATCCGTCGGTGATGCCCAGCAGAACACGTATGGGATCAAGAGGCACCTCCCAGCCCAGGACCCCTGTCAGGTCTTGTGTTAAAGATTCCCAATACCCCTGTATCGCAGTACACAACCACACCATATGGTAAAAGTCGGCATGGGGGTGGGAGCAGCGGGGGCAGTGGGCGTCAGGCCGAAGCCCAGCGCGGTGAAGACGTAGGGGTGTAAGATAGGCGGCATGCAAAAAATAGACTTGGACCAGGCGGAGCCTCGCTGATACCGCAATCGTTCTAGGGGCCATCAGGGCGTCCCTCCAATCCTCATCCTCCAGTGCCCCAAGCCAGCCCTCCCATTTGTCTCAGAGTAGGGAAAGGGAATTAGGGGTATTGTTGGTCAGTGAGCGGTAGATCCGAGAGATCCCACCCTTCCCCAAATCACCGGTCAGAACTTGCGCTTCGGGCGGGCTATATTCGGGCAGGGACGTGCCATCTGGAATGTGAGAGTGAAGGGCGTGGCGCAACTGCAGATATCGGAAGAATTGAGAGGGTTGGAGGAAGTGTCTAGCCTGTAAATCTTGAAAGGATCGAATATGAGTACTGCTCCAGACGTCGCCCAACAAGGTTACCCCGATGAGATCCCATTGCCGGAACCCTGACAGGGAGGCAACTTCACGGAGCCTGATGCCACACCACAAAGGAGTGTATTGAGTCAGCCTCCCTGCCCATTGAGTATGACGTAGTGATGCACGCCAAGCCAGGAATACTCTGCGCGTGACCTCGGGGAGAGCTCGAGGAACTACGGCTCCGTAAAGCATCCCCTGGATAGAGGAGAAGCCCATGGTGTGAAGTTCCAAGCGATACGCCGGGTCGGACCAGCCGCCATTAAACTAGTCGTGGATCGTGAGGAGACGAGTCGCTAAATAGTAGAGGTAGAGGTTCGTCATTCCGAGACCTCCGCCAAAAGGCGGGATTCGGCAGTGGGCCAGGGCCAGCCTGGACCTCCGACCCCCCCAGAGGAACTTAGTGGCCAAACCGTCCATGTCCCGGAACCAAGATCTAGCAAAGGAGAGATGTGTGTTCTGGAGCATGTACAAAAAACGGGGTAATATCATCATTTTGTATAGGGCTATCCTGCCCAGAGGGTTCAGGGGCAACGTGCGCCATTTAAGGAGGTCGGCGCGGACCCGCCTAACCAGCGGGGTGACATTGAGCTCCCATGCGAAGTCGGGGAGAAGGGAAACCCAAATCCCCAAGTACCAGAAAGACAGCCGCCGAAGGGGAATCGACGACTGCCAGTCAAAGCACTCGCGCGATAAGTGCAAGGGGACAAGGACGGACTTGGCCGGGTTAAGCCGCAGGCCGGAAACACGTTCAAAAATGGCCAGTGCCCGAAGGCTTCGAGGTCCCGATCGGGCCTGGTCAGCCAGGAACAACAGTACATCATCCGCGTATAACGCGATTTTATCCTCCGCTAGGCCGGGCCACATCCAGCCAGTCAGGGAGTGATCACTGCGGATAAGGCAAGCGAGCGGTTCCATTGCCAGAGCAAAAAGTATCGGGGAGAGGGGGCAGCCCTGCCTCGTACCCCGTCCAATGGGGAAGGGGCGGGATAGAGCTCCGTTAACGAGGACCTGTGCCCGGGGACGGTGATAAAGTTTTCTTACCAAGTTGCTTAAAGAAGTGCCAAAACCCATCTGGTCCAGCACCGCATCTAAATAGCTCCAGTCAACGGAATCGAAATCCTTCTCAAAATCAATAAGGAGGAGGGACAAGTATGGAGTCAGCAGGTGTCGGTTCGCAAGGGCAAGATGAAGGCGTCGGAGACAGTGTCTAGTCCCTCGGTGAGGCATGAAGCCGCATTGGTCGGGATGGACCAGCTGGGCTAAATGCGGCCGTATGCGATTGGCCAATACGGAAGCGAAGATCTTGAGCTCCGTATTGATGAGCGAAATGGGACGGTAGTCCGAGCAGCATTGTGAGGGGGGCTGGGACTTAGGGATCACTACGATGGTAGCGAGATCCGTCTCCGGCCGGAATGAGCCGCACTCCACCGCTTCCTTGTACATCGCTACGAGAGGTGGAAGCAGGGTATCGCGGTAGGACGAATAAAACTCCTGGACGAGCCCGTCCGGCCCAGGAGTCCTGCCAGCCGCCAGGCGCGAAATGGCATCAGACACCTCCGCAGGGGTGAGCGGAAGGTCCAACGCAGCCGCGTCGGAGCCGCTAAGGCGTGGAAGAGGGAACCCTTCCCGTTGGAGGAGGTCAGAGAGAGAAAGATCAGGCGACCGCGCCGAATAGAGGGTGGCGTAGTAGGAGGCAAAGCATTGGGCCACTGCCACCGGGGCGCGGTGGAGCTTACCGTTTGCGTCCGCCATTTCCGGTATGATACGGTTGGCCATAGGGTAGGTGGCAAGGCGGTGGAGGAGCTTCCCATTTTTGTCTCCCCAGCCGTACACTCGGGCCACAGATGAACGCCAAAGAAGCTTGGCGGCTTCCAGAGAGGTCTGCCTGAGCTCGTCCCGTAGGAACGCCAGTCTCCGTTCCTGGACCTCAGACCTATCCTCGGGGTTCAGCGCCTCAATCAGGGCGGCTTGTGCTTCCAAATGTGTGAGCTGGGAGTCACGTGCCGCACGAATGAGTTTCAACTGGCCCTTGGCGAATCCCCGAATGGTGGCCTTACCAGCCTCCCAAAGGGTGCGAGAGGAGGACACCGAGCCTTGGTTAGTGGTGAAGTAGGTACAGAGTTCAGCACCAATGCTGTCCTTGAACTCCTCGTCTTGGAGGAACCAGGTGTTGAGTCACCAAAGCGGTCGGGAGGATGAGGGAAGGGCCCCTATATGGAGTAGCACTGGGGAGTGGTCCGACAGGCCCCTCGGGAGGATAGAGATTGCCTGGAGCGCTCGGCAGTCCTGAACCGGCAGGAAAGCGTAGTCTAGGCGTGCATGGGTGTGGTGAGAGGCAGAGGTATGGGTGTAGTGCCTTGCGGTCGGGTGCCACAGTCTCCAGGCGTCCTCGAGACCCAGGCTGGCCGCCCATGAGGAGAGGAGACCGGATTGGACAGTCCTGGAAGCAGAGGGAGGGGACGCAGTATCAAGGCCGGGATCCATAGTGGCGTTAAAGTCACCCCCCACTACGGTCAGTCCAAGGGGCAAAGCCGCGATCAGCGGGGTAAGTCAGCGGAGTGTAGGGGCCAGCAGAGGAGGAGGGGAATAGACAGACAGCAGATTAAGCGGGCGATCCCCAAGGGTCCCTTCTAAAAGAATAAAGCAGCCCTGAGGGTCATGTGTCACCTTACGCGCCACTAGGGGAAGAGTACGACGCGCCAGAATCGCCACCCCTCTGGACCCCCTACGAAACCCAGAATGCCAGACAGTGCCATAGCCATAGCGGGCAAGGAAAGGACATCGTTGGCCTAGTAGATGGGTTTCCTGAAGCAGGAGTATGTCTACCGCCTGGCGCTGGGCATATCGCAGGACGGCTTCCCCTCCACTTTTTCTGACCTTGTTTGTGATGGTATTAGGACTCTGAGAACTTTACTAATGCCAATCACTGCTAAAGTGCATGTGCTCTCTCCTCTAAGCATGATAATATTGGCTTATCCCCAAATGGCATTTTTAATTTAATTTTAAGTCCCTAGTAAAGAGCACTACATATGCCCGGGACCTGTAAATGAAATGCTACTAATGGGCTGCAGCACTGATTGTGCCACCCACGTAAGTAGCCCTTCAAACATGTCTCAGGCCTGCCATTGCAGAGCCTGTGCATGCAGTTTAAACTGACATGTAGACCTAGCAAAATACACCTTTTGCAAGGCCCAAACCTTCCTTTTTAATACATACAAGTCAGCCCTAGGGTAGGCCCTGGACAGTCCAGAGGGCAGTGTGCAATGTATTCAAAAAGCAGGACATGCACATTTAAGTTTTACATGACCTGGTAGTGAAAAACTCTTAAATTCGTTTTCACTGCTGCAAGGCCTACGTCTCCCGTAGGGTAACATTGGGATTGCCTTATTACCTTTTTCCAACTGGGAAAGGAAGAAGCTGAACCCAACCTCACTTACACCTGAATAGGATGTGTCCTCTCCCCACACAAAGGGCTGCATACACCCTGTAGTTAGTCCGGAGTCTGGACAGGGATGGCAGGGCATCTGCGACTTCAAAGGCGTGCCTCTAGAAACTTCTCCCAACTTCAAAGGCACGACTTGGTATAAAAGAAGTAACTCAGACACCATCACTTCAGTACACCTCTGGCCCTCTTGATACTCTGCCAGGACTGCTGTGCTGCCTAAGGACTGCCACTCTGCTGGACTCCTGCATTGCTGTGCTGATCTGCTGCCCTCTTGCCTGGGTGAGAAGGACTGGACCTGCATCTCTTGACCCCAGAACCCAGAGTGACTGCAAGGGCTAGTTGGCTGGCCTCCTTATCTGAAGCCTCAGAAATATAACAGGCTTCCAACCACACTGCCCCTAGACTCTGCCATCTGTGAGTCTACCCTGCCAAGTGGTGCCACCCCAGACCTGGACCCTTGGAAGTGGGCCTAAGGTGCTTGCCAGCAAAACAGATGCATCTTCTGAGCTGAGAGACGCATCCCTGAGCAGAACTGATGCATCTCCTCAGCTGGGTGGCACATCCCCAAGCATAACTGATGCAGCACTGCTGCAGCATGGATTGGACCCATCATAAAAGACTTGCATCACCGCCGCAACGCACATCTTGGGATCGACGCATCACCTTCGGAACCACCGCTGTGCGACGCATTCCCTGGGGCAGGTCCTTGCATCTCTCGTAAAAGTCAGCCTCAACGATGACGCCAAAACTCTGCATCTCAGCTTCATCGCTCATCGGAATAGATGCATCACCTCATCTGCGCATCGCATCCCCGACACCGGACTTCACATCCCAAGCCAAGTCGACGAGATCCTCTATGTCAACACAACAGGATCTCGCACTGCAGCCTCTCCACATTTCGTAACCAATGCATCGTTTCGGTTGTGTGACGCCTCTTCGATGCGGATCCACGCAACACCCTGCAATCTGGATTTAAGGTACTCTATTCAGTGGGACAAAATGGGTCCCTCTAGCCGGCCTGCACTCCATCGCGGTCAGCCTGAACTTGTGACTTTGTCCCGGTCCGATGCGACCAGATATCCCTAACAGCGCTTTGTGCTTGTTAGTGCTATTTCTCACTGTAAACCTTAAAATTCAATAACTCCAGTTCTACTCATTGGATTTTTGTCGTTTTGGTCTTCTTTTATTTATTAAACTCAGTTCTACTTTTCGAACATGGTGTGGGATCCTTTCTGTTTGGTGATTTGTTTTTACAGTGGTGATCTTTTTTTACTGTTTACTGTTTGAAGTGATGCACAAATATTGTAAACATTGCCTCTTAGCTAAGTCTGTGATGATATGGTCTTTGTCATCTGAACGGTTGTCAACAATGATGGATTGGACAAAGATTGCTTGCCTTTCCCTAGCAACAACAAAATCATCGACTGCAGCAACATCGTCTATGGAACGGAGGTAGTTGAACCCACACAGAAAGCAGGTTTAGATTTGGGTTTCTGTGTTGGAGCACCAAGATTCTGCACTTTCATGGCAAGCACAAAGGGTCTTTTGGCTAGGGTCATGTGCGACTCTGTTGAAAAGCCTATGATTGGATCTCATCTCTGGAACTTGCACTTTCTGGCCTTTGAAGACAGATGTAGTTAAAGTGTCACTTTTCACTGAAGCATTATTCCAATGAGTCAGCATTCAAGGCAGTGAGAAGGTGACCTTCTCTATCATACATGGTCTTAGTGGAGAATTTTGCACAAATAGGGCAGTGCTTGGGAAAAAGTCCCAATCTGTGGAGACAGTAGACCAATTTCATGTGGGGTTAATAGAGATCTAGACTGAGAGGAGTTGTCAGCCATGGTGGCAACATAACTTCAAAGGCTCAGCGTCCCAGTCTCAATAGTAGAAGAGTGTGTATGCCTGCTGCAGCTGGAAGTGAAGAACAAATTCCAGAGAGACTGATATAAAAATAGCCATGTTCTAAACAAAATGAGCAGAGCTCAGAGGATTCCCTGTTGCCTGTAGACATGTAGTAAGCCTGAGGAATTTCAAGCCCCTCCATCTCATTGTCCGGAGTTCGGGTCACATAATGAGGTGAATTGGCCACAAGTAGACTAAGGCTGTTTTCAATGTTATTGGCTGTATGTGTACACTACTTTGTCAACATTGATTACAAAGGATTCCCTAGCTTGATGTCAGTGAATGAGTCAAGCATGTGAATCTATGAAAGATCCAATTCTGGAGAACAGGAATATGGACAACTATCACCTAATTGCTCTTCTTGACTCAAAGGACAAATTATTTGCTAAATAGATTTTGTCTTGTTTGACTGAAAGTATTGTATTAAGTTAAGCAACATCTGTCATGGACACAATGGGCTTCAGAGCTGGCCATAGCATGAGGGACAACATAGTTGCATTAGTCATGCAGGAGTGAAAAGCACTAACTAGTAAGAACTTGTTTTTGTACTGCTGGTACGTCGACTACAGCAGTGTATTTGACATATCTGCTAGAAACAAATCACTGGAAATACATGTTATATAATGTTGACAACAATGCCCTTTACTTGACTCAAGAAGTGCTCAAAATATCCACTGGCCCGCTTGCAAAATCAAGCAGAAATTTTCACAGATGAGCGATTTTTATAGTTGATTCTCCCAGTTTGTCACGAGACCTAATAAGTGCTTTTCTATCACCCACCCATCATGCTAGTAAGCCAGGCCCAACGAGTTCCTGTGCTTCTGCTCAGCTCTCCCATCCCCGCATGTGTGACTGAGACACTATGAGTGGCAGAGGAGGATAATAAGAAACATTTTCCAGCAGATGTTTAAATATCTCCGTACAATGCATGCAATATATCTCAGGAGCTGTGGCTGTGTACTTTTCACCAAAACACAAAAAGACATTGCATGACATGCAGTCCATAAAACCTTCTCTTGATTTCCTCCATGGATGGGTGGAGCACAAGTTAATATGCTGGTTTTATGCGGATAATCTCATCTTGATATATTCTGTCCCTGTGGGTCTGCACCACTTGTTAACTGCGATCAAGGATTATAACAGGAAACATTTTTTATGGTCAATTCAAACAAGACAATGACTGTGACCTTCGGGAAGTCTAAAAGCAAGTTTACACGAAAAAAACATTAAGGGCAGCATTGAAAGGGTAAAACTGTATGACTGACGTTCATTTGTCTTGGGAAATACAAAAAAGGACATTGTCTATGTGCTATAGGGGAATATGTAAATTTCACTGTCCTGATGGAGTGGTCTCTCAACCGGTGCCTTTGGGAAATTTAAAGCCAAATTTGACTCGATATTACCATATTGAAAGGGTTAAAGTATTTGGTGGTCTACATAATACATGTTTAAACAGGGTATAATCTAATACAATTAGTTCTATATTTGGGTTCCAACAAAGTACAAAGTACGTCACATGCCTTATTCTATGTTTAATTGGGACACGCAGTGGTATCAAAATCAGTCGATGAGACAGCTTTGGTGTATACGTTCAGTCTGACTAGTGCTAATTGCTTAAAAGATCATGCATTCTAAAAGTGCACTTATGTTACATCTGTCGGGAGTGGAGGGCAGGAGATGGCTGGAAGCCCTATATGGCAAAGAGTAAAGAGAGCAGTTTGTGTTTTTATGCGGCATGTTCTGAGACTCTGCATTTAGTGCGATGCTCATCGTTCAAATTGTCTGGTCGGCTCCGAGGCCTCTGTGGTCGTGTTCACCCCAGGGGTTTTCGCGATCTGTTTATGGCAGTAATTGGAAATAGCAGCTATGGTGTAGCACAGTGTCACTGTTAGAGATTAGGTTTCTAGTTGGCAGACGTATGCACCCCGTCCAAGCAGGAACCAAAATCCTAGTCAAGGTAAGTCAGATACACACCCTAAATTAACCTGTGCTCACCCTCTGGTAGCTTGGGACAGAGCAGTCAGGCTTAACTTAAGAGGCAGTGTGTAAATTATTTGAGCAACGCTTCAAACAGTAAAACAGTGAAAACGCCTCACAAAAAAATACAACACATGGTTAGAAAAATAGAGCTTAATTTAATGCACAAAACAAGACCAAAATGACAAAAATCCAATAAGTAGAACCAGAGTTATGAATATCTTGAAATATAGTGCTTAAAAGCATAAAGCTCCAACTGGGGCTATCTGGTTGCGCTAGACTGGGTCAAATCCAAAAGTTCAGGCTGACCGCGATGGAGCGTGGGTCGGATACAGGAACCAAGTTGGTCCAGCTGAAAAGTACCTTGGTTGTGCCGTTGATGGAGCTGAGATTTGTGGAGCATGAGGCGATGCGTCGGCGCCGAAGTACAGAATTCGCAGATGATACGTCGTGGTCGAGCTGCGCAAGTCAGGGGTGCTACATCATCGATCCGCTCACTGTAGGTGATGCGTCGAGGCTGGAAGCGAAGAGCCTCGCGGACAGCAATGTGGTCTTCAGTCCTTGCAGTAGCAGCGATGTGTCGGCATCGAGGGAGATGAGTCGGTTCTGACCGGTGCAACGTTGTTGATGCGTGGATTTTGGTAGTTGCAGCACTTTATACCACCTTCCATGGGCTCAGGACTGGATTGGCACACTTGGCTGGGCAAGACTCTCGAAAGGGAATGGGTCCAGATGCTGTTGATAAGTTCAGTGAAGTCTTTAATGTCCCTGAGATTTCCAACAGAAGGCAAGCAGACAAGCCCTTGGAGCAACTCTGGGTTCAAGTGATGCAGGTCCAGTCCTTCTCACCGAGGCAAGGAGGGCAGCAGGTAGGTCAGCCCAGCAGAAAAGCAGTTTTTCTGGAGCGGCAGTCCAGCAGAATGACAGTCCTTTAGCAGCACAGCAGTCCTTCTTCCTGGCAGAATCTTCACAGGTCCATAAGTGCACTGAGTTGGTGGTGTAAAAGGTCCAGTACTTATACACAGTTGTGACTTTGAAATGGGGGAGACTTCAAAGAAAGACCTTTGAAGTGCACAGAGTCCCCGCCCTTCCTGCCCTGGCTCCAGACTTACTTCAGGGGGGTTAAGCATTCCTTTGTGTGGGTACAGGACACAGCCTATTCAGGAGTAAGCAAGGCTGTGCTCAGCTCCGCTCCCCCATCAAGCCAGTTAATGGCCCATTAAGGCCCATAACATCACACCTAAGCTCCTAGTGTGTGTGGCTGTCTGGAGGGAATGCACAAGACCCAGATGTCACCCACCCCAGAAATGTATTTGGAGTCAGGCAGAAGGCACCAATTGTTTAAAGTAACAAAATGCCAAATTTCTATAAGTGCCATTTTCAGAATTACAATTTAAAATCTAACTTCACTATAAATTGGGATTTTAAATTGTGATTCCAGGGACACCAAACTTGGGGGTCCTATCTATTCCAAATTGGGAATTACACTCATAAAATGTAATATGGTAATCCCAATGTTATCCTATGGGAGATATAGGCCTTGCACTAGTGAAAAATGAATGTAAGAGTTTTTCATTATTAGGACATGTAAGACTTTAAAAGTACATGTCCTAATTTTTAAATACACTGCACCCTGCCCTTGGGTTGTCCAGGGCCTACCTTACGGGTGACATATGTATTAAAAAGGAAGGTTTGGGCCTGGCAAGCGGGTTAACTTGCCAGGTCGACATGGCAGTTTAAAACTGCACCCACAAGCTCTGTAATGGCATGCCTGAGACATGTTTAAAGGGCTAATTAAGTAGGTGGCACAATCAGTGTTGCAGGCCCTCTAGTAGCATTTAATTTCCAGGCCATTAGCAGTAAAAGGGCACTTTACTAGGGACTTATAAGTAAATTAAATATGCCAATTGTGGATAAGCCAATGTTACCATGTTGTAAGAAGAGAACAAATGCACTTTAGCACTGGTTAGCAGTGGTAAAGCACCCAGAGTCCTAAAGCCAACAAAAACAAATTCAGCAAAAAGGGGAGGAGGAAGGTGAAAAGTATGGGGGTGACCCTGCAGAAAGGGCCATTTCCAACAATGACGCTTTGCTAACAATGTTAAATTGGGCTTTTTTAAAATTTGCCAGGTAGATCCTACAAAGCTGAAATTGGGGTTATGAGCGAGATTTATAATCTGCCCTTCCCAAAATGGTGATCAGTCCATAGGATGCTCACTGAAGTTCTGGGTCATTGATAAACATGACCTTTGCTTTGATGTCAGTTTGTGTTAGCTCTTTCAGGAGAAGGATGCTTTGGAGCACATTTTTTCTCTTATTTTTCGCAGTGATCTTCAGCCCTTGCTTGATTTGATTTTTAGGTTTTGTAGAGTGCCCAGGGGCATCTTGGCTCTAGCCTGTGATCAAAGTGAAACACAATTATATACAATTAAGCCAAGTTTTTAAAAAAATTCTGAAGGCCAAGAGGGTAGGGGTGGATTTTATATCATGGGGCAGATCGTTCCATTGAAAAGCAGTGCCTCTGATAAAACAACCACATCACCAAAAGACTAACTTATGGGGGGAACAACTACATTTTTTGCAGAACTGGATCGATGGGATCTGCTTGGGGAATACCATCTGAAATTCTTTTTCAAATAGTCAGGACCGATTCCAGTTAGAGCTTTGAATGCTATACACAGTGCTTTAAAAGTGGCTGGCTTCTTTATGGGGAGCCAATGAAGCTCATTCAGAGCCCAAGGTGCAGAGTGGAATTTAGGTAGATTTAATAGCATCCTAGCTGCTGAGTTTTGCACAGTCTGCAACTTGGATAACAACCTCTTTTGTAACTTTAGATGGAGTCCGTTGCAGTAGTCCAAGTAAGAAAGGACTAATGCAATGACTACTGTCTTTAATAACTCAAGCAGAATCAGGTGACCAATTATCTATATGGTTTTTAAGGCAGAGAAACAGAGGAAATTACTGTATAAAACTGTTTTTATAGGTGAGTCTATCGTCTAGAGTAACACCTAGGTTTTTAATTTATTTTGTAGGGACTGGGAGGTCCCTAGTTCTTGCATTCACCAGGAAGGAGACCAGAAGGATGTGTTGTGTCCAAACAACATCACTTTTGTCTTTGATGAATTTAATTGAAGGCAGTTTTTGCCCATCCAATCACTAACTGCATACATGCAGTTTCTGAAAGGTTCGTCTATGCACTGATCGGGATTGGAAAGAGACACCACAATTTGGGTGTCGTCAGCATAGGACACTAACGTAAACCCAAATGATTTAATTAGTGCAGCAAAAGCGGTGACATACATAATAAATAGGGATCGACTTAGCGATGAGCCCTGTGGGACACCACAGGGCAAGATGTATGGTTCAGATGTCAAATCGCCAAACGTCACCGATTGAACCCTATTAGTTAGAAAGGACTGAAGCAAGGCTAAGGCTGAGTCTTTAATACCCAGCTTCCACAATCGGTCGACCAAACATGTATGATCGACTGTGTCGAAAGCCGCAGATAGGTCCAACACGACAAGGGCCGCTCTGCCGCCCTCTCCAGAATGGATCTGGTTTCCTCTGTGGCCACCATAAGGGCTGTCTCCATACCATGGCAACTTTGGAAACCAAACTGAGTTGCATCCAAATGATCATGCAGTTCAATAAATGCCGACAGCTGTGAATTCAGAGCCCTTTCCACCACCAGTTTGGCTGGAAAAGGAAGCCTTGATATAATAATTGTTATTGTCAATAATTGTTAGTGTCAAGAGGATCTAGATTTGGTTTTTTTAGTGGCAAGACTGAAGACATTTTCCAATGCTTGGGAAATTTACTTGTACAGAACATAGTACTGAAGATTTTTGTTAAATGTGCAGCAATGATATCTGGTGCAAGCTGGATAATGGTGGGTGGGGAAGGATCTAATGGAGATCCTGACTTGGTGGCAAGAATCAACTGGCTAACTTGCTCCGTCGACAGATT
This sequence comes from Calotriton arnoldi, assembly GCA_963921515.1. NCBI lineage: Eukaryota > Metazoa > Chordata > Amphibia > Caudata > Salamandridae > Calotriton > Calotriton arnoldi. The sequence goes on along the minus strand of CAWUFW010000496.1, from coordinate 2,416,824 downwards.
AGTACATTCTCTAAAGGAGCTAGGACTGTCGCTAACAAAGACTCAATGTTCAGGGACTGCTTACTAACTTGGCTATTGCAAGAAAAGCCATCAAAAATGTCCTGAACCCAAGTCAGCGAACTTCATGAGACAACCAAAGATATGGAGGCAAAACTCGACGACTATGAAGGGAGATCCAGATGCAACAATGTGAAAATCATGGGGATCCCTGAGCGAGAAGAGGGGCAGGCAGCAGACCTGTTCGTGGAAGACCTCATCCTGAACACCCTCCAACCACGAGGCCTTCCAAAATATTTCTCAATCGAACCTGCCTGGTGGGCAACCAAGACCGGGGGCGCCTCCAAGATCAATGCTGGCCCGCGGGATGTGATACTCCAGGCCGGAAGATGCTCACCTCCAGTGTGTTATGAAAATAGCGATCCACAGATCCACACGGCCATTCCCTGGACACAAGATAAGAATACACCGCCTCACAAAGTAATCCATGGTCAAACACAACTTCGCAGATGGTTGCCCAGCTGCCAAGGAAAAATGAAAGGAGTAGCCAAGAACTATCCGACTGGAACTGTCTGAACGAAGCTCAGGAACAGTAACAGGGGATGAAGTCTCAACATATATGGACGAATATATAGGACTGCGAGGGAGAAGAGAAGGGGGAGGGAAGGGCTCAGGGCCAGGGTCTCCACGATTAGTAATGGGGAGGGACGACAGGCACTCTGCAGAGTTGGGGTCACGGGTAGTTTTGAGCCTGAATTGCAGGGAGGCAGGGAGGGGGGAAGAGTTTCTGTAGGTTATCAGGGAAGATGGGTAGTTTATAGGATAGTTATTACTAGCAGGCACTTAAATAGTCAACCAAAATGTGCAATTGGGGTTCAGGAGGGAACGGGGGGAAGAAGTCCCCTCCTGTACGAAGATCCAGAGTCAAACTACAAACACATCACCCAGAGATCTGAAGGATGCAAGCCACACAGTGGGGGAGATTCCCGCTGAGAAGTATAATACCCCTCAGCTTCGGCTGCTCTCATGTAATGTCAATGGGCTAGGAGACAAGTTAAAAAGAGGTTTGGTACTACAATACTTAAAACGCCACACGCCAGACGTAGCCCTACTGCAAGAAACAAACCTAGTGAGTAACAAATGCAAGGCATTAGACAGATGGGGGTACAAATTAATTGTGCACTCCGGATTCACTTCTGGATCAAGGGGGGTGGGAGTGTTGGTGAAAAAACAGTTTCCCCTTATCCTGGAACGGACTTGGGTAGATACCCAGGGTAGATTTGCCGCACTAACAGGCAAGTGGGAAGGGAAAACGGTTAACATGGTTTCAGTTTACATTCCACCACCCCTCCACAAAGTAGCTATTCCGGACCTTAATGCGTTCCTTTTGAGACTACCAGAGGGAGAGCTTCTGCTCGGGGGTGACTTCAACATGACGCCAAATGACCCCAGAGATCGCTTCCCCGTCAGGACACAGTCCCGACAACCCACCCTCCTTTCGGACTTCCTGGTGGCAATGGGGATCGCAGACATCTGGCGCATACACAATCCACTGAAACAGCAATATACCTATTATTCCGGGGCGCATAATAGTCACTCTAGAATAGACTTTTTGTTCACACATACGGACAAGGTCCACCGGTTCAGGGATGTCCACCACTTAGCTAGGGGCCTTTCCGACCACTCCCCGCTGTGGGCATGCTATCAGAACGAGACCAGCGGGACCCAACGCAAAATAGTGCTGCAACCATGGTGCTTGAAAGTACCCCATATACGAGAAGGCTTAGACCGGTTGACAAAAAACTACTGATGAAAATAAAAACTCTGTAGCCTCTGCGCGGATCCTGTGGGAGGCCTACAAGGCTGTCATAAAAGGGGAAGGCCTCTTGCTGCTGGCAGGTTACAAAAAAGATAAGAGAGCAGCAATGGACAAGTTGGAGAGTGACATCTCTAGCCTAGAGGCCCAGTAGCCTGATAACTTCACAGACGAACTGCTAACCACGTTGCAGCGCAAAAGGCTTGAGTATAGGGAATTGGCTCTCGAGGTCTCCAGGGCGAAACTGTCGGCGACGAGAGACCGTATATATGAACAGGGGGACAAAGCAGGGAGACTATTGGCCTGGCTGAGGAGGCAAGAGAAAGCCAACAGGTGGGTGAACTCAATCACGACAACTGATGGGAAGTGATAAACGACCCCTAAGGAATTGCAGACGCCTTTGCGTATCATTTCACAAAGTATATTCGGGAAGCCCAGTGGCAGCTGCAGCGGCATCGAGCGGCATTCTGGCTGACTTACCTATGCCAGTATTGACCCCCGACAATGTAGCAGAGTTAGAGGATGACATTTCGGCGGAAGAGATCCCCACTGCAATACTTTGCTTACAGTCTGGAAAGGCGGGGGGGGCAAATGGCCTACTGATCGAGGTGTTTAAGACGGAGGCCTCCCGGGTTGCGCCATACTTACTCAAAATGTACAAAGAAAGTGCAGAGGCGGGGGAGTTGCCCGGGGAGCAGTGCCTGGCCTCCATAGTGGTGATCCACAAGCCCAGTAAACCACCTGATCAATCCGCATCATAATGCCCCATCTCACTCCTTAATGCTGAAATAAAGATACTTGCCAAACTTCTCGCCAACAGACTCGTATGCCATGTCTCCCACCTGGTACACCCAGACCAGTCGAGATTCATGCCGGGCAGAAACACAGCACTCAACTTAACTCGCCTCCAGTCGGTGATGGGCAGGAAAGACACAATACAAGAGGATGCAGTAATAATGTCATTGGATGCCAGCATGGCCTTCGACACAGTGGAGTGGCCATACAGGTTTGCAGTCCTAGAAAAGATGGGGATCGGCCCTAAATTTCAGGCATGGATAAAAGTACTCTACACCTGCCCCATGGCACAGGTGGTGGTGAATGGGAGATCCTCGGTGCCCTTCAGGGTGCAGAGGGGAATCCGCCAGGGATGCCCCCTGTCGCCGCTTTTATTTGCATTGGTCATGGAGCCGCTAGCGGTGTGGATCAGAGGAGACCATCTCATCAGAGGCCTCCGTTGGTCTGGACAATGGGAAGACCACATTTCACTATACGCGATGAAATCGTGTTATACCTAGCTGATCCCAAATATTCAATAGATCGACTCATGACAATCCTCCGAAACCTGGGAGAGCAGTCTGGATATTAGATCAATTGGTCAAAATCTGTGATCTATGTACTAAGCGGAGGCCCCCCAGTCCTACCCAGTGGCTGTGAGGCGAAGGTGGTGACAGAGGGTTTCAAATACCTGGGAATATTCGTGACAGACGATCGGGACCGGTTTATTACACAAAACTTACAATCCCCTCTGCAGCGTTTCCGCAGTGATGTCCAGCATTGGAGGAAACTCCCGCTGTCACCGTTAGGACGGGCAGCACTTTATAAAATGATGGCTCTGCCACGCTTCTTATACGCCCTGCAAAACGCCCCATCGGTAGTCCCCCAGCATTTTTTCAGGCGGTGGACGGCGTGGTTCGTGACTTACTATGGGACGGGAAGCCCCCTAGAATAGCCACGAAAAAGCTAGTGCGTGGTTGGTACGATGGGGGGGGGGGTCGCTCTGCCACATCTAGAATGTTACTACTGGGCGGCACAGTTGATGGTGTTCAATCAATGGGTACACAGACGCCAAGATGACCCGGCCTACAGGATGGACAGACACCTGCTGGGGGGAGGGAGGATTCCTGAGAGCCCTCTTCTCGAAACCAAAAGGTACACAACTGACGGGACCCACAGCACACACGATAACCCTCTGGCATAGAGTGAATAAAAGATTGGGGTGGAGTGATAAAATAACACAACTTACCCCACTCTGGGAAAGTGAACGACTGGGAAGTCTGCACACTAGTAAGGGAGTCACGAAGTGGGACCTTATTGGCATAACGACAGTGGGAGATCTCTGGAACAGGGGGATGTCATCACATTTGTAGAACTTCAGTCAAAATACAATATGGCCCTGACTGAATCATTTAATACCTCCAAGTAAGTCATGCCCTTCGCGCAGCTATTCCGCAGGGAACCAGCCTATGGAGGAATCGCCCCTAGAGGACAGACTCCTAACTGACTACATGGACAAGAAGGCAATTTCTCTGACGTATAAAAAGCTTATATACAATTCTTCCGATCCCCTGGGAAAACTACGGGACCTTTGGCAATGAGACTTAGGAGCGTGGGATGAAGACGACTGGCAGGAGGCGCAGGACTCACCCTGCGATGTGGCAGTATCAGCAAAATTAAGGCTCATCCAATTGAAAATCCTCCACAGAGCATACTTACCCAGACCACATTAGCAACAAGCATTGGCATAGCCAATTGGTCTCGCTTTTTGGACCTTATAAGTGTGTAGCCATGCAGCACATTATCCTGGGTTCTATTCCACCAGGGATTGAAGGGGCTGCTCCGTGGGAAGAAACAAATGACAACAAGGAAGCAAGTCCATCATTATTCTATGACTCAGTATAGGAAATTTGCCCCTGTAAATGTATTTAAGTTCACAACCAAGTTAAACTTAAATGTATAAACTGCTTTACAAATTGGGTTCTACATTTCACAATCAGTGTTAACGTAACTTATATAGATACTGCACAAACGTCTGACACATTAAAGAATGGGTGGCTGCCAACTGGTAATATCTTAATAACAACAAATCTCCATTTCTAACAATAGGTTCAAAGGAGAAAACCATCAACACCGAGCCAACAATAATCACAAACTGCACCCTATTAACCGACATTCCTGAAAACAACAATGTGTAGATAAAGAACAAGTTCAAGTCCCTACTCCACTTGCTAAACACTGCCTGCACCACTAAGAACTGCTTCCTAAACTTTGGGCCTTCTCCCTCGATTATTACTGAGACAATAATTCTTAGGAATCCGTGGAGTGAATTAGATGCACTCCAGCTGCTTAGAAATGCTGTAAAGCACAGAATGCTTTGGAGTTTTTAGACACGTGGGAGTTACAATGCACACTGTCCACTGACTGCAATTCAGTTCCTGAACAACATCGCTGTATTAGCTCATCTGGTACAAGGCAATGCACACAAGGAAGTGTTCACAACCAGTCCAAAATTTGATACAGATTAATCAGAAGAGCAATGAAAATATACACTCAAAAGCAAAAGTGGGCACAATCCAGAGTCATGGTTTCATGGTGGATGCCCAAGAACGGTCAAAATTAAAGTCACTCTCAAATCACAATCTTTACATAGCACCATAAAACGCTAAACAAAACAAATAAGTTGTCTTAATTTTGAAGTACTAATGCACAAATTGCCAAAAGAGAAATTGCTTTTGTTTTATCTTTAGTCACAACTGTAGGCTGGAACTACATCCTCTCCTGATTTCTGTAAAGCTGATGTTTCCTTGCTATCGGTCCAGATAGGAGAGAAAAACCACAGCTGTTGTGCATTGCCCTCGAACTAATATAATTCAACAAATCGGGGCGGTAAGGGCCCTTCCTATCACATAGGGGGAGAAGAAACCCCCAGCAATGGAGAAGGAGAGGGGCTGCTTTCATACAGTGCGGCTGAGACATCCCGTGATGGTGATAACGCTGATCCTGATCTTATCTTTTCTAAGGATCTCCATGTCGCCAGGATCTTTTTACCTGCTGAATAGTGTAAAGGGAAGAAAGATCTATGCAACAATTTTAGACTTCGGTTTACCTTTAAAGACCACTGACTCCAAATTCAATTTTGTGAGTTTATTACTGCCAAAAATAACTGCACGTGCAAACACCTCAACACGAGGTTAAAGAGATAGATGAGCACTAATACAAACATCATCCTACGCAGGAGTCTCATCCGACTCAGAATAAGAAGAATCGTTAGCTCCAGAAGTATTAAACAAGCTATAACTGCTCCAATCTCTATATTATTCTTCATTTACCCAAATTAGCATAAAATCATTCTGTCCCTACTCTATTGCTATGGTGACATACCTACTTAACGACTCTCCCCAGGCAAGAGTAAAGGAAAAGGTGTCAGCTGTGAAGGCTTCCTAAGAAGCACACTCAATTAGGATTTCAAGCTCGGTCTAAGATGCTCCTACCTAATAGATCTCTCTCTTAGCCCTTCTCTCCGGTCTCCTCTACCTCTTCTCTCTTCTCCCCCCTCGGGGCACTGTCCCTAATACAAATCCCAAATACAATTGAACACTCCCTTGTTACGCCTCTTCAGCCAGGTCTTCCTTCTCGTACTTTTCCATCAAAACTCTTTCTTCATCCAGGACGGTTACAACGACCTTGAGTCTCAGGCACCTTCTCCGCTGAAAGTATCATCCCTACATTCCAGTATACTCCCATCTCAATGCCTCCCACCACCCTAGCTCCTAAAACAAAGAACCAGTCTTTCACTAACGAGGCATGTGTCCTTGCACCTGCAATGGAAGATACAATTCAACAGAAACTTCTCACTCTGCTAATTAATTCTACCATCGGTGCCCAGAGAGCCTTCCCAAGAGAACACCTTCTTGGCCTACAATATTAAGATAACATAGGAACGAACAGGCCTTCCCTTGACGTACATGCAGTCAGGCCTTTACACAATTTAAACACACAATTCTAGTCATTTCTATAAGCATTGGTTCATTACGTTTTATATGCGAAAGGGAACTATACGTGCAACTTAATATGGTACACGTTCAAGCTACTGCATCTAGATTACACATGGGCTAATTCATTTATGCATCATTTTGAACACGTTTCAGTTAAGCATTACAGTTGCATGATTATAATAGCACAATTACTCTTCTATTCACTCTAATAAATGCGGTTCAGAACTACATTTTACTGACCATTCATCGATATATAACTGGATATATGTGGGCGCAGACTAACGGTGAATATGATGCACCCCTACAATTTCTCCATAACATGGCGCTCTATCAGTTCCCCCCTTTGATGACTCCTGTCATCACATTTTTACAACACTGCTGGAGAAAGAACCGACCTAAACAGAGCTCGTCGCCATTCTCCCTTGTCTGTATCGCTCCAAACTCTTAAGGTTTCGATAGTGACTGTCCTGCAGTCTAGCCATTCTCGTCTCATTCTCTCTCAGAGCCCTCTCAGCTCTGCCTGCTCGATACCACTTGTATGCCTTGATCAAACCCCACAGATAAACCACACAAACCACCACAATTAGGAGAGGTCTCAGAACATAGCCAAGGAATCCCTTTCCCAAATTCGCAAACCAGCTCCCCACTTGACCAAATCCTTTTCCAACCTTCTCCCAAGCTCCCTCTTCAGTCAAATCCGCTATTTTCGTATGTATAGTAGTGATGTTACTTATATATTTCTCCAGATCCTTACTGTGGTCTGGTATATAAGTACAGCACTCTTGAACCTTCAATAATTTACAGACTCCGCCCTCTTTTGCCAATAAGACATCCAAAGAAAGGCGATTCTGCAAAACCATTGTCCTTATCGACAACATCTCTCCATCCACAAGCACCAACGACTTTGCTGTATTCATTGATAGTTCATCTATCACAGTCGCCAATCTCCGGATCTTTACATCATTCAAAACCACTCCCAAACTTGGGATCATTGCTCCAAAGATATCTCCCACTACGACCCCTGCACTCGCACCTCTTCTTACTCTTGAATGCTTTCCACCTTCCAAAAGTTCTAAATCCTCTGTATGGTAGATCTTTGGAAATATTATTCCCAAGTAACATGTACCATACCAGTTCGCTGGCAATCTCACATAAGCGTTCCTTCCACACACGAAATACACCGTAGGTATCACTTGTACAGGGCCTTGGAGAAAATTCTTTGCTGCATCTGCCATGGTGAAAACATGGTCACAGGTACTCTGTCCCACTGGAACCTTTTCATAGTATGTCTGATAACGTCTCACACACAGTGTTCCCCTCTGTTCATTGTCCAAAGCTATAGGACCATAACTTCCCTTTGTTCGGTGCAATCTTTCCTCCTCGGTCCAATCTACTGGATTATGCCCTGTGTCCCGTGTCTGTGTTAGTTTTCTATATCTATCTTCTACCTGATCTACAAACTTCTTTTCTACCTCTGATAATGAACACGTCAAGTTATGTCGGTGGGCATATGCTGTGTCCAATTCCAAAGACGGTATGAAGAACTTCCTAAGTCTATCCTCTGACTTGAAATAATCATACTTATTCAAATGTTTGTATGCTGGGACTTCAGGAAGTACTGCATCATAATTGGAAAAGAAATACTCAAACTGATCTCTTTCATAAAATATACTGAGCAACAGACTACATGAAATTCCATACGTCAGTGGAAGATGGTGATATCTAATACCTTCATCCACTGAAGCAGGCAACTGCATACACACATAGCAATCTTTCGCATCCATCGCATCTACGTACTCATATAGCAGCTTGGCATATGCATTAAGCTTAAAATCACTTCTAGACAAATCTACATGCAATCTACGACTCTCTTCTATTAGCAAAGCTCTGTCAGCTCCTATGTCTCCCTCCTTTTTGTTAGGTGTAGTAGGTGTTGGAATCCCTGGCACCCCCTGCACTTCTAGCTTATGTGGAACTACATATGAAACTACAACTACTATGATTATAGAAACTATCACACATCCTATAAGTATGCCTACAATCAATTTGGATTTTCGATTTGGATCTCCAGCCTCCATGATCTCAAAAGTTCTCGAAAGTTCCTAGTTTCAGCAATAAGCACTCAAAAGTCTCTGTCTTCAACACACATGACTTGCTTAACTAGTTCGAGCAACACTCCGAAACCTCTGGAAATCCCCTTTTCAACAATAGTGTCTTATTTACATAGTCCAGAAAAAGACTTCCCTAGGTTTTCGTTCCTCTTCGGTGAAAAGTCCTTAAGTTTATTCTTCTTCCACTCGGACCTAGGTTATCTTCTTCTTTAAGCCTTTTATTTACAACAGGTTATATTTCATCCACAATAAGGTCAGTTGCGAGCGCTTCTAGAACATGATACAAAAGTTCAAGACGAAGAATTACCATTTCATGTGAATACGGCTCAAATCCAAAAGACGGAAAATCGAGTCGATGCAGAACCAATTCTCGGACCTTACTCAGAAGCGGGGGATTCGGAACCGTGAGGGTCAGGATCACTTCGAGCCCTGGCAATAACAGCACCACCTTCAGTACCACATTCGGGCTCTTGCTGACCACCTGCACAGACCTCAGTCTCCCCGAACTCACTACCCCCTGCATCAGTCACTGTGTAAGTCCACTCAGGGGTAGAGTATCTCTGACAAGGTATCCTAGTTCTTTTCGACCTCCTCCGACCCTCTTGAGTCTGCTCTTCGTCACTTGCTTCTGTTTCAGACGTTTCAGACACTGGAGCAAGATCTCTTTCGGGTGCCAGCCTCAGATTCAGTCGCCTCTGTCTTTCAGGCCAAGGCTCTTCGATTCTGGTCGTTCCTCCGTCTTCCTCTTCTATACCCCGTGCACCACTTCCTTTTTCTGCTGAATCAGACTCCTCTTCACCCACTACACCACCTCTGTCATTTGAGTCAGAGTCGAGGTTCTGGTTGTCGAAACCCCCTTCAGCTTGCTCTGGTGCACCACCAGCTGCGTCAGTGACCCTCACAGCTTGACTTGTCCTCTCATGTGGCCCTGCCACATCAGCTGGATTTTCATTTACGAGAGGAGCTGTTTCTTCCAAGGGTGCTGAAACTCTGCGGGTATGGGAAGCATGTACCCAGTTCGGCAATCCTCCACACTTTACTGCTATGTTCGTTATCAGTATCACCTGATACGGGCCTCGCCACCGAATATCCAGACAGCTCTTCCTCACGTGCTTTCGGACAAGCACCCAGTCACCTGGACACAGGTCGTGGCACAGATCACTCGAGGCCGGAACAGCTACAGCTTGCACCTGCTGGGACACAGAACGGACCACATCAGATAGTCCTTTACAGTAATCGAGAATCAAGTCATCAGTGATGTTTATCAAAGCTGTAGCTGGTACTGCTGGCAACCTCATTGCCCTTCCCATTAATATTTCGTGAGGGGACAGCCCGGTCCTCCTATCTGGGACACTTCGCATGCTCATCAGTACGAGCGGCAATGCGTCAGGCCACTTCAGGGACGTTGATGAACACATTTTTGCCATTCTTGCCTTCAAAGTTCCATTAACTTGTTACACTATCCCAGAAGCCTCTGGTCGATAACTGCAATGGAGCCTCTGATCAATATTCAATGCTGCACAAAGTAACTTCATGATTTCACTGTGAAAATGTTTTCCTCTGTCCGATTCCAAAGAGGTTGGAATCCCAAATCTCGGGATGAGTTCCCTCAGTAATAGCTTAGCCACTGTGAGAGTGTCACACCTGCGTGTTGGGTAAGCCTCCACCCACCGTGAGAATACACACACCACTACTAGAATGTACCTCAACCCATTGCACTTGGGCATTTCTACGAAGTCTAACTGCATTCTATTGAAGGGCCCTCCTGACCTCCCAACGTGACTCAATGTGACTACAGTCTTCTTTCCAGCATTCATCTGTTGACACGTTACACACCTCTGACAAATTACTTCAGCAACCGCACGAAATCGTGGATTATACCACGTCTGTCTAAACACACGCATCATGGCATCTCTTCCAAGATGTACAGGTCCATGTATCAGTCTCGCCATGGGGTTCAGCATACTTTCTGGCAACACCGCTCTCCCATCACTGGAAACCCAAACATCCACATCCCCTCTTTCACATCCTGCTTTGACCCATCCATTCCGTTCTTGATCTGTCACCTCATCCTGCAGTCGCTTGAGTTCCTCCCAAGTGTCTGCCATGGCCAACATCATGTTGAGCTCGGTTCTTTCTTGGCTCTCTCCTGTGTAACCTTCTGTGAATATACATCCTTGCCCTGCACAGAAGCGGGTGACTTCGTCCGCATAATTGTTCCCCAGGGAAACAAAATCATCCCCCTTTCCGTGCGCAGTGCACTTAACAACCGCGATTTCCTTCGGACATTGCAATGCATCTAACAGTTGTCTCACGTGTTCTCCATTCCTAATGGGAGAACCGGAGGATGTCAAAAATCCCCTCTGAGACCATAACTGTCCGAAATCATGAACCACACCGAACCCATACTGGCTGTCCGTGTAGATCGTGATCCGAATTTGATCAGCGGCCAAACAGGCTCGAGTCAAGGCAATGATCTCAGCTACCTGCACGGAGTGTACTCCTTCTAGGCAAGCAGCCTCAACCACTCCTGAAATGGTACATACAGCAAACGCTGCTCTTAGTTGGCCAACACTGTCTCTTAGGCATGAACCATCGACAAAGAAAATTTCATCTGGATCAGTCAGTGGTTCATCGACAATGTCAGGTCTCTGTTTGGTGCATAGTTCAGTCACATCAAGACAATCATGGTCCTCACAATCTTCATCATCAGTATTCGGTATAGGCATTAATGTCGCAGGATTTAAGACAGAGCACCTTTTCAGAGTCACATTCTCTGCAGCAAGTAGGACTTGCTCATACCTCGTTAACCTGTTATTCGTTAGGTGCTGGGTCTTTGTCCTGGTCATCAACAATTCAACAGAGTGTGGTACATAAACTGTTAGAGGGTGGCCCATTACAATGCTTTCACATCTTTCAATGCTGACACCTGTTGCAGCAACGGATCTGAGACATCCGGGCAACGCAGAAGCTACTGGATCTAAAGTAGCTGAAAAATAGGCAACTGGTCTACGGACACCTCCATGATTCTGAGCTAAGACGGCTAATGCACAACTTTCTCTCTCGCAACAGAACAGTGAGAAAGCCTTATTATAATCAGGCATTCCTAAAGCTGGTGCAGTACACAACCCTTCTCTCAGTCGTAGGAATGACATCAAGCACTCCTCGTCCCATGGTACCAGATCACTCACATCCTTGTGCGTGAGTCTCTGCAAAGTCTTTGCTCTCAAGGAAAAGCTGGGAATCTACTGGCGACAATAGCCGACCATTCCCAAAAACATCCTGACTTCCCTTTGAGTGGTGGGCGCTGTCATGTTCATTATTGCCTCAATTCGGTCTGGTGACACCTTCCTCTTGCCTTTTTCCAATCTGTGACCCAAATACTGTACTTCATTCAGACAGTACTGCAACTTGTTTGGGGACACCTTGTGTCCATTCTCTGCCAGATGATTCAATAGGGCTATCGTGTCTATCCTGCAAGCATCTTCTGTTTCTGATGCCACAAGTAGGTCATCTTTGTATTGCACAAGGACTGAGCTCTGTGGCAATACAAGATTCTCAAGATTCTCCTTCAAGATCTGGTTAAAGGTCGATGGACTCTCTGTATACCCTTGAGGGATACGACACCATGTTAACACACGATTTTCCAGCCGGAAAGCAAAAAGAAATTGGCTTTCCTCATGGAGCGGTATCGAGAAGAATGCTTGACATAAATCAATGACGGTAAACCACTCGGCTTCGCAAGGGATCTGAAACAGTATCACTGATGGATTCGGTACCACTGGACAACAAGGGACCACTATCGTGTTGACCTTTCGCAGATCTTGCACGATCCTAAATTTCCCGCTCGGTTTCTGTAGTCCCATGATAGGTGAATTACATGGGCTACCCCTTATCTCTTTTAGAATGCCTTGCTTAATCATTGACTCGATTACAGGCTTAATTCCTGCGATCGTTTCAGAGGACAGATTGTACTGTGGCGTCCTAGGGAACTCGACGTTCTGCTTAACCTGAATCTGCACAGGTTCCACTCCCTTGATCAGTCCTATCTCTTCTCCTGTAAAGTCCCACACCTCTGGTGACACGGTGTCTCTCAAATCCGGTGGACGTTCTTCCACTGTCACCATTGGATGCAAGTCTATACACAGATGCTGATTAGCAACTTTAAAGGTAGCATCATCATCCCTCGTCTGAACCTCCACTCCCTTGGGTGTGCAATAAATCGTGCAGTTCAATTTACATAACAGATCTCTTCCCAAAAGACAGACTGGACTCGTATCGCACACCACAAACTGATGTCTAGTTTGGAAGGAACCTATCCTCACTGGAATCGGTTCAGTCAGTGGGCTGTTTATTCTTTTGTTCGCTACTCCAACAACTTGGATCGATTGTCCCGAGAGGGGTAGGTTGGGGACTACTGCTGATCTTACAGTAGACCGGGTAGCACCAGTATCAACCAAGAGTGTGGTAGGATGACCATCAATGTCTGCCTCCACGAAAGGTCCGCTCTGGTCTACCTCCAAGACTGCTCCAAGTGTGCAGTCTTCCTCCCCCTCAGGCACCGTCAGGATAACGGGTCTGGACTGTACTCATCATACCCTTCAAAAAGGGGCATCTGCTGATAAGTCCGCATTTCTTGCGAAATTCTTGGTGGCTGGGGGACCTGTACTTGTGGGTTATACGTCCCCCCCTTCATTGACCTGGGTCTCATCACAGTATTAACTACCTCCGGCACAGGTGCCTGAACCACTCCTCCCTCCTGCTGCACCTGGTTGGCTGGGTTCAAGGGACACTCGCGCTTCCAATGTCCAATCTGATGACAAAGATGACACGCAGTGGTCTTCTTCAATGTCGCCACATCCATCCCTGTCTTGGGATCGATAGGTTTCCCTTTTCCCTGATTTTGCCCATTTTGATTCCCTTGGTAGTTTCCCTGTCTTCTTCCCAGTGTCCCTCCGCTAGGCTGGACCTGAGCCGTTTGCATCTGAGCGAGCATCATTTTGTCCTTTAGCTTCCGATGCTTTGAGTCTACTTCATCACTACAATACCTCGCGTACCGCAAAATTTCATCTACCGGCTTGTTCTGGCAGCAGATCAAATGGTGCTGTATCATGAGGCTAACCTCTGGTCTCAATCCCAAGACGAATTTTGAGACAAACTGTCCCATATCCTTGGGGTCTAAGGCATCTAGTCCGCTATACTGTTTAAAAGCTTGCAAGAGCCTTTCATAATATTCATGCACTGTCTCCTTAGGTTCTTGCACGGTTCGATCTATTTTAACCCAATCGATATCTTGAGGTGAGATCTTCAGCTTCAACCATGTAATCACTTGCTCAAACTTTTTCATAACAACGGGTGACGGACCATTTCTGACAGCATCCCTTTCAGGTTCAAAGGTCGGCCACTCGACTGCAATTTTACAAGCTGTCCACAAGTCTCCTGGCACCACTATATCAAACAAAGTGTTCAAATCAGTCCATAGTACCTTCGAAATTTTAACAACCCGCTCAACCTGTTTGTACCATTCCATGGGTTTTTCCCTCAGCCGAGGAAAATCATTTGTAAACGCAGCCAAGTCACCTCTACTCCACGGTACATGCACGTACCCTCCATTCTGTACTTCCCGTAAAGGAAAGTTCCCTACGCCCGTCACCCCTCCCCCCGGAGGCGGCGTTTCTCCTACAATTTTCTTGGTCATCTTCTTTTGACCACTTTTCTTCCCATTTATCCAACAATTTCCATATACGCATCCCTACAATTAGGTCTTTAGTATGCGTCCTTAATCCTGTGATCCTTTTCTCCTCCAATTCCTGATCACTATATTGCAACCTATGTGACCCTTGCAATGATTTTGTTTTGTTCAGATCCACCTCGTATCTTTTAGCCAATTCTGTCAATTTCTCATGTGTGGCTCTTGCTTTACGAGTCACATCTTTTGCCACGAAAAGCAGCTCGTCTGGCCCATAAATCTCTATTCTCTCCAAAGGCAGGTTTCCACTAATCATTTCGTCAACCTCCGCCTTTAATCTTACTACGTCCAGCAGCCTTGCCTGTACTGCACTCTTCAGTATTTCTTGACAAGCCGCACCATTCCGCTCGTCATAATCGTTGCTTTGTTCTCGTGACCTGCTCTCTTCTATTGTATTCCTGGAGCCTGATCTATCTCCTAAGTTGCCTTGCTCCAAATCTCTCGGCATCCTATCGCTCTGATTCCTTACAGGTGGTACCCACATTCTTATGTCTGATCTGGACTCGATTAAAGATCTTGGTCTGACTGGTCTCACCTCCACCTGTCCAAAAGAGGAGTCTGCGGTGGCTGGCAATGGCGTGCTTGTTTCCAGGGGCTTTGGGAAGTGGACCACTTGTATCCCTAAGCCATTCCCTCCTCCGCTGGTCCCCTCTCCCCCTGTTGTCTGCATTGGACTACCTTCACTTACTCGCTCTGGGTCATATACCGATACTATAGGACTAATGGTAACAGGTACCGTCAGGGAATCCGGTAACCGCATATTCCCAATGGAAGGTTGGGTTCCGTCCTTCCGTTCCTGTGGAAATTATCCCCAACACCCTCATGTTTGTCTGATTCCGTAACTCGCCGGGTTCTACTGCTGAAGCTGATTTTCCCTCTTCTGAATCTGGATTAAATGGTGGTGGTCTCTCTGCTAACAACCTATCTAACAGGCTGTCATCTGTATCACTGTCGTCTTCTTCGACCCTTGTTATTTTCCCATCTTTTATTAGCAGTGGGTACAACCTATCTCCTTCGATCGTGTCCACCCTCCACCTTTTCTCCAGTGCATCCCATCTCGCATCTTGAAATGCCCTTATCAATTTCTTCACCCTTTCCTGGCTTTTGTCTCTTTTCCTGTCGTACGCTGCCCTAATCCATGCATGTAACGCCTCAAACTGTGTCGGTCTAGGCAGTGGTCGTAAAGAAGCCATTATAGTCTTTAGCTGGTACAACACTTCCAACCTGAAAGTGCCATAGCGTGGGAAAGTCAATTCTCCTTCCCCTTCTGTCATTTTCTGCCAGTTCTCAAGCCAAATTATAGTATGCAATCCTACATTCGTAGCCATGTAATGTGCCGGCGTATCCTCGGGAGGGGCTTCCTCTCCACCCCGAGTAACCACATGTCTGTCACCTCTACAGAGTTCTCGTAAGACTTTAAAACATTTCATGATGAAGCAGATTTCTGTTCGCGCACAAGATTTCGTTTTACTTCCTGATTTCAATCCACCAATGCCAGCGCGGCTCACACCAACCGGCCTATCGCAGCGCGGCACTGTCTGACGTCACTCTTCCTCCGCTCGCAGCAGTTCCCCTCTTTACTAATTCTCTCGTTCTCGTCCACACGTGTCCCAATCACACTCTGAAGCAATGGTCCGTACTACCGAACAATTACCTCTCTGACTGTCGGTCCTCCAATGACCGATCAGCCTCTCGAAATTGTTGACCTCAATCTGGCAACTGTCTGTCCGCGAACGGCCGGACAATCACCTCTGACACAATCGATAGGATCCAAACGCTCAATGTTCTGCACACAACAACCTACGACCAGTGTCGGTTATTCACACACTCACGCATGTGCTCCCTATCTTCAGTGGGTTAATCAACGACATCTCATGACTCCCACAACCTCTGGTCAACAATCTCAGCTCCGGGTGTCTTCTACACCACAATATCTCTCGGCCCCGCGCGCGCTCACGGTCCGATCCTCAATCACATGACTCTCATTCCAACTCCGCAAAACATCACACAACAATTAAACACCGCAATCTACCAAACATCACCCTGTTCATACTCACTCTACCACGAACTGCTACTTCCGCCGCACCATCACTCTCCATCGGTTCTCGTCAACCGCTGTCGTCCTCCAATCCAGTTGATCCTCCTCACTCGGGCTCTATGGGGCAAATAATCTCTTATCCTAATCTAGATCTCCCCTTACTATCAGAGGAAACCATCCTACTCTGCTACCAACTGATAACGCTGATCCTGATCTTATCTTTTCTAAGGATCTCCGTGTCGCCAGGATCTTTTTACCTGCTGAATAGTGTAAAGGGAAGAAAGGTCTATGCAACAATTTTTGACTTCGGTTTACCTTTAAAGACCACTGACTCCAAATTCAATTTTGTGAGTTTATTACTGCCAAAAATAACTGCACGTGTAAACACCTCAACACGAGGTTAAAGAGATAGATGGGCACTAATACAAACATCATCCTACGCAGGAGTCTCATCCAACTCAGAATAAGAAGAATCGTTAGCTCCAGAAGTATTAAACAAGCTATAACTGCTCCAATCTCTATATTATTCTTCATTTACCCAAATTAGCATAAAATCATTCTGTCCCTACTCTATTGCTATGGTGACATACCTACTTAACGACTCTCCCCAGGCAAGAGTAAAGGAAAAGGTGTCAGCTGTGAAGGCTTCCTAAGAAGCACACTCACTTAGGATTTCAAGCTCGGTCTAAGATGCTCCTACCTAATAGATCTCTCTCTTAGCCCTTCTCTCCGGTCTCCTCTACCTCTTCTCTCTTCTCCCCCCTCGGGGCACTGTCCCTAATACAAATCCCAAATACAATTGAACACGCCCTTGTTACGCCTCATCGGCCAGGTCTTCCTTCTCGTACTTTTCCATCGAAACTCTTACTTCATCTAGGACGGTTACAACGACCTTGAGTCTCAGGCACCTTCTCCGCTGAAAGTATCATCCCTACATTCCAGTATACTCCCATCTCAATGACTCCCACCACCCTAGCTCCTAAAACAAAGAACCAGTCTTTCACTAACGAGGCATGTGTCCTTGCACCTGCAATGGAAGATACAATTCAACAGAAACTTCTCACTCTGCTAATTAATTCTACCATCGGTGCCCAGAGAGCCTTCCCAAGAGAACACCTTCTTGGCCTACAATATTAAGCTAACATAGGAACGAACAGGCCTTCCCTTGCCGTATATGCAGTCAGGCCTTTACACAATTTAAACACACAATTCTAGTCATTTCTATAAGCATTGGTCCATTACGTTTTATATGCGAAAGGGAACTATACGTGCAACTTAATATGGTACACGTTTAAGCTACTGCATCTAGATTACACATGGGCTAATTCATTTATGCATCATTTTGAACACGTTTCAGTTAAGCATTACAGTTGCATGATTATAATAGCACAATTACTCTTCTATTCACTCTAATAAATGCGGTTCAGAACTACATTTTACAGACCATTCATCGATATATAACTGGATATATGTGGGCGCAGACTAACGGTGAATATGATGCACCCCTACAATTTCTCCATAACATGGCGCTCTATCAATGGCAGAGCAAGGACCTTGCTGCACTTTATAGCAACGGAAACGAGACAAGGGGAAATGGATGTTGTGTGTTATCACACACATAAGAGTACAAACAGGGCCCCTTATGCTATAAGGCCATAACCATCGTGGTGCTGACCCCATATTAAATGCCCCTGTGGCACATCCACTAAAGCAGAAACTGCGTAAAGGTCCTTACTGCCATCAAACTAAATGAGACATCAATGCAACCATTACAATATGGGATTATAGAATACAAATTAAGAGCATAAGATAATTACAGCCTTCCCTGACTTTAAAAGAATTGAAAACGACAGTAAACAAATTGTATGGGGGCTGTTGATGAGGAGGCATGTTAGTAATGCTTATTACAGTGGGGTTTAATGAGGAGTCGTCTTAAGTCTCCATATCAAACTCAATAAAAATGACAAAGTTCCGTAGTTACAATAACCATGTTCAGCCGGCCTCTGTAAGGAACTCCTTGTTATGTCACCCACCATCCAGCCACAGCATGTACATGCCACAAACAACATGAAAAGGCAACAGCGATTCCGGACATGACCTGATAATCTGGATGTCCTATTGTTAACAAATCTTGCTGCCTAAATCAAAATCTCTTCCCAGAACTCCTCTGAGCCTCTTATTATTAATGCCCTGACTTAAAGTGGGGACATTCAAATTGTGCGCTTGCTCGTCTGAGGTGGCGGCAACAGATATATTTGGGGCGCTTTGTGGAAGTGCATACCTTGCAGAATGCAAGAGAGAGCTGGCCAAGCATCTCTTTCATCAAGATGTCTTGTTCACGACAGTCAGCCCTCCTGAAGCTCGAATTGGGGCCGCCTGCTTATCTGCCAGTCAGTGGGGGAAGTGCTTTAAAAACAAGCTTCGTGTGTGATTACAGCAGCTCCGATCGGAGCACAACAGCTGGTCTTTTCCAGCTACGGGCCATGAGGAAGTTAAAAGCACAGTGCAAAATGAGAATTGTTAAAAGGGGCAGGCACCACAGCAAAGCGGGATGGTTTTGGGGAACGTGAAAAATCTTCTCACTTTGAAGTCTGAGAAAGAAAATTACCTTGAAAAGAAAATAGTGTCTGACATTTGATCTCCGTTTTTGAATGGACAGCAAATGTGAGGAGATAAAAATTACAGCCCTGTTTACACAGAGGTCGGAGCTCGGAGCAACTGAAAACATCCAGCAGGGGTGTTAAAGGCTCTTACCCAAAGGGAAAAGTAGTCCCTAAACATATGTTAAAATTGGATACTGGAAGCCTACAAGTCCTGGGGGCCTACTCCGTGGGAGTGAACAACCAAAGAAAAGGAGGGTCTAATAGGAGAGATGAACCACTTAGACGCAAGGATTTTTTAAGGACACTGAGAGAAGCCAATGAAAAGTAGCTAAGCCCACAAAGAAGTATATACTAAAGTATATACAACAGGTCTCGAATGCTCGACCTAAAAATGAATAAAGGGCTGTCCAAATACTGTCAGAGAGCCTGTGGGTAGGAAGGCACATTCTACCACATGATTTGGGAATGCCCGGAGATTAGGAGCTACTGGCAGGGAGTGACAAAAACAATGGTGGGAGTCTGGAGGGGAACAGTAGAACCAGAGCCGAAACAGTGCCTCCTGAATATAGGGGAGGGTACAGATTTGAGCTCTAAAGACCAGATGTGGGTAACTCTGGGTAGGATGATAGCGAAACGTAACATAGCAAGATGTTGGGGGGCTCCAGAATTGCCGCTTTTCAGAGATTGGGTGAAAGACACGGACATCTGTATGGTCACAGAAAGGGCGAAATATAAGGGCAGGGGATGCCCGAAAAAGTGGGATTTGATCTGGGGGAAATGTAACAACCACCGGGGGAGGGGTGAGGGGAGGGCGGGAATCTGCACTAGTCCAACAGAAGTGTCAATGGGGAACAGGATACGAAGACGAGTACCCGATTCACCGATCAACGAAGAACCGATATCGGATTAGATCTCTATAATAATTCATCATCAGTTGGGACTTGAGGTTAAGTTTGTCTGGACCAAATTGTAACTGGTTGCCTACTAGATAACGAGCAAACCTTAATAAAAAGATATTATAAAAAAAATATAAAAAAAAATGTCCTGAACCTTCTTTTGGAAAAACAATTGCCAAGGAGTTACAGAAATCCTGATTGCTTCTAATGGAATTAGCAACTGGGGCCGAGGTCAGGTTAGTGACAGTACGAACAAGCATTTGCAATGCATTAGGTCTCGCATTTCCGAGAGTTTGAGCTATTGGCATTGTAAATGACAATGCCTTTTATGTTTTGAAAATCTGCAAGCGGTGCGTAAACACGCACTTTCTACTTATAGTCCTTGTTTACAAGATGCAATGCTGACAGTAAAAGAGGCGCAGTTACTACAAGCCTTGCTTCTCCTAAGCAACGACTATAAGTGCACCGCTTGCAGGTTTTTAAAATACATAAATAAAAGGCATTGTCATTTACAATGCCAGTAGCTCAAACTCTCACAAATGCGAGACCTATTGCATTGCAAATGCTTGCTGATCTCAGAGACTGAGATGGCAGCAGGCATAGGAAGGCAGGGACTGTGAAGCCAGGCCGTGCGTTTCAAAAGAAGGAGGGAGGAGGATAAGGCAGCCAAAAGAGACCTCGGTCTTTGAATGCACATCAAGAGGAGTTTGACAATACCACACATCAATGGATGAAGGCTCCAGAGCAAAAGAAGCCAACAGCTGAAGGACGATCGTCCAAAGCACCTAAAGCAAGTATAGAGCACGTTTGATAAGAATAGCACAAACACCATATTCCACCCGACATTTTTTGGACATTGGATGACCCACAATGCAGAATGCAGAAATCATCCAGTCATTTTATTTTTTAATTTAAGGTCTCTCAGTGTAAAAGGAGGCTGCTCTCTTTCTCCCTCTTTGGGGAATCTGACGCTTCAAAATGGAAAAGGCACACAAGGGTAGTTTGCTACTTTCATTGGATGTCTTGGGTTGAGTGCTCCACATAAAGTAAATATCCTCTTTCCGATTGCAATTATTTTTGTATTTTGTATTGTGGAGCACTCGACTAGATGCCAAAAAAGAGGGGGGATGAACCGCGTCTAATTCATGAAGACGAAAGGAGCTTTAATTGTATCTCTCGGCGAGTAAATTTAGAATGAGGAAGATACTGTGAAGATAGATTTGTGTTCTTACGTAATAAAATGATGGCTTTAAAAATAAATATGATTGATAAGCCAATTTAATGCCTTTGCATGCAACGAAAGGATATATAAAAATGGCTTTTAAATAAAGGCAGTAAAAATTTCAGGGAATGAGAACAATCTAAACTCACAAGGACCTCCGCCCAAATGGACAGCAGCATGTAGGACCCACGAAGGACATATATATATATATATATATATATATATATATATATATATATATATATATATATATTCCAAATGAAACCACGTACGTCTTCAGCAACGTAGGAACGGGACTCCTGTTTGTCAGATCGGCATTTGGATATATATATATATATATATATATATATATATATATATATATATATATATATATATATAACTAACACAAGTGAGAGTACACAAGATCAGAAGAAAGTAAGAGCTGCCATCTCCTGGGTGCGTTCAGTAAATTAGTTAGCTGCTACTCAGACCCACCCGCTCCCCTTGTGTCACAGGCGCTTCCCTCGGTTGTCCCACGCCTAGCTGCCTCACATGTACGGCTAGCCCAGTCCCATTCCCTGGTTGCATCAGAGGGACTCTGCTAGGTTTAGGCTGGGGAATGAAGTTCAGAAGGATGCAACCCATAGCCCTGCAGCGCAGCGAAACCCTAACGATGTCCTGCCACTATATCCCCAACGAAGCCTTGAGAGAAGGCTGAGCAGTGCATGATGGTAAACTGAGTCCGAACAAAAACAGGTAAATGAAACCTGCATCCCAGAGTGGTAGTCCGCTCTCCGAAGGAAGGCACAGCGGTCTCCTAAAGTCAGGCGCGAATCACAAGGTCACACTCCTCTGCTTACTTCTTGCTGAGCTTGTGTCTGCGTCCCCCGGGTGCGCTCCCATTGCACCCGCCATATCTGCCACTGAGAAAAAGAAAGAAGTTGAATTTCCCCAAGCGGACCACACGCTCAACCCAGAGGACAGAGGGGCATATTCTCAAGGACTTATCGCCGATTTATCAGCACTTTAGCGCCGCAAAAGTGGCAATAGATTTTTCGCCCTATTTTCAAGCTGGTGCAAACTGCCGAAATCGCCAGTTCCCCAGCGATAGCTGCCGCAAAAAACATCGCCACGGATGACAGCGACAACTAACGCTAATGATATGCAGAGTAGGCGTTCCCGTGCAAAAACACACGAAAACACCACTTCGCGATATTCTCAACAACCAGCCAGATCTGCGATGCGATCCAAAAACAGGCGAAAAGGCGCGTCAGCAGCAGGGATTTAACTCCTGCCTTTTACTGGTGTTAAGCAGGATGACAACCTGCAGTATGAAAGGGAGCCCAGCCCAGAGCCACATCTGAAGACCAACACATGTAATGGAGCTACTGATCATGCAGCTCGGAGACCCAAGAGAGCCACAACACCCACCGCCACCACCCCCAGGCCCCCCCCCCGGACCACCCTCCCCCCCGGACTACCACAGAGGCAGCGCAGACCAAGACAACGGACCTTCCGAAAACGCACCAGCCTCACAGACTTAACGCCAGAGGATGTCATTGCCCACTACAGGCTCAAAAGGACAACCATCCTCCGCATCCTGACCCACATTGCCCACAGGCTGACGGTACCAACACAGCGGAAAACCAACATCCCTCCGCAGACAAAGCTGCTGGCTGTGCTGCACCTGTTGGCCTCTGGTACCTTCCAACCAACAACTGCCAGAGTCGGAGGAGTCTCACAGCCAGCCCTATCAAAGTTCCTCACACCTGTCTTGGATGCCATCATCAGCTTGGTACCCCAGCACCTTCACTTCCCCCAAACTGCGCAGGAACAGCTGGAGACCAAGCAAGGCTTCTACGCCATAGCTGGCTTCCCGCACGTGTTGGGGGCAATTGACTGCACACATGTCCTACTTGTGCCCCCTGCCGACACTGCACACAATTACCGCAACAGAAAGCACACGCATTTCATCAATGTGCAGGCAATAGTGGACCACCGGGGACTCTTCACCAACGTCGTCGCCAACTACCCAGGCAGTGTGCATGATTCCTACATCTTCCGACAGTCCATCATCAACCAGCGCTTCCAGGATGCCACCTATGGAAATGCACTGCTCGTCGGCAAGTACCAAATGAACACACCACACACCTCAACTCCACAATCATGCAACTCACAACTGTGGGAATGCACACGTCACAAAATAACATACAACATGCCAAACAACATGGCCACCTACCAGACACGACAACACAAGTAACTGTGGTAACCGTGGCCAGCCATGTAGACAAACCATCCACGTCATGGCACCTCTGCCACACAACTGCAGAATGTGGGGAGAGGTGGGAACCAAGTCTGTGCGAAGGAGGCAAGTGACCCATTAATAAGAATGTACACAATGCCAAGTGTGGCGGTGATGTGCTGGACAGACTTCAGCATGCAGGGCACAGACATGTCCATGTGGACATATACTGCTGGTGTATGTAGTGTTGTGGACAGTGGACGCAACCATGTCACCTCATTCAGTGGGGAAGACCTTGGACATGTAGCTATGTCGTCCCCCCCTGTAAGCGTAAGCGGAGTGGGCTGGGCCGGCGTACGCCAGTCCAGCGTAAGAGTGGGAATAAATAGCCCAGGGCTCTGGGCGTGGTTCACTTCTGGGATGGCCACCAAAGTAAATACTGCGTGTGTCTCTGTGTCCGCCATATCCCGAACATAGGCCTACACACACGTGGCCGACCACCTCCAACGGCCAATATCACAGTGTCGTTGTCAGGCTTGTGGACATGCGCAGACAGTCATGACAATGGTGTGTCTTAGGAGTGCAAGTGATGCAACCGCGCAGCGCACACAAGTAAATAGGCTCGGGGGAGTGAGGAGCAGCTGTGAGGCAACGTAATACACATGGATGCCTCTCATTTGCCACAAGCAATACATGTCAAACATGAATCCCAAAGTCGCACACATCACACACCACTAAACTTATAAGCCTGCCAGCACAGAATGCAGAACAACCGATTGACACATATCCATCTCCCCTGTCACATGTGTTCATGATGACACCCCTCCGAGACACGAACACCCAGGCCCAGAGGCAGTACAATGCGGCCCACAAACGCACCAGGGGCATTGTTGAGCGCTCATTTGGCGTGTTAAAGTCACGTTTCAGGTGCCTGGACATCACAGGTGGAAGACTCCTGTACAGCCCGGAAATAGTGTGCAAGATGATCATTGCATGTTGTGTGTTGCACAACATATGTGTACGCTCCAATGCCCCATGGATCCAAGTGCCAGATGCACCGGACGATGATGATGAAGATGAGGAAGGTGGACCACACCCCAGTGCAGCCGCAGCAGGATTAGCCCGAAGGAACACAATCATTAACAATTTCTTCACTTGAGCACGTCACATTGTGACTGTCCGTAGCAATCAGGTGACAGGACAAAATGACCACAGGCACAGCATGTGCAAATACATTCAGTCCAACACACATTCCCTGTGTGATTGTCACTCCTCTGCATAAGCACATCACTCTGACAAGTGTAAGTGCAACATTTAGTGATAACAATGTCACAAATGGCAATTAGATGGTGGGTGTGTCACCTCTGTACAGAGAGGCTGTTTAGGGTGTCACGTATGCAAAATGCCATTTCAGGGTGTCAAAGATAGTACGTAATCCCACTCAGCAGCGTATCACATGTGTCCGAATTCATGACATAAAGGCTATCATTTGTGACCAAGAAAAGACAACAGGGCGTCTTTTGGGGGCAAATATGTACCACCATGATGCAGAGTTGCACCCTGTGACTCAAGACCCACATTAGCAACATGGACATGAGGGGGAATCACTGCCCCTACATTCATCCATACTTTCATACTTGATTGAACATAGACATGACACATCTGTGTGCATTAGAATGTTTCATTCACATTAGGTGGAGTATTGAAGGTGGAGCAGTACAGAGCCATGCAAACCCCACTTTACATTGTTGCCCCGTGGAGGGCCAGCCAGAGTCCTTTAGGGATTGACGAGTTCATCGGTAGAGGAAGAGTTCATTCCGCAGTCTGATTGCTGTATCATTGGTAACCAAACAGAATATGGCAGTCCATTTGCTGGCCCAAGGTGAGTGTCGCAGAGTGTATCGGGGGACAGTGGAAGGTGATGATGCAGAGGGCAGAACCAAGCAGAAACAGGGCATATGGCGGAGATGAATGCTACCGCTTCCTTCTTACCACTAAGGCAGACTCATCCGCATCTTCGTCCCCTGATGTCTCATGTGCCTCATATGTGGGTGGTGTTGTTTTGTCTGCATCACTGTGTGGCACTGACACATCAGGGGGCGGAGATGTGGATGTAGAAGCAGCAGCAGCATTCATCGGCGCCAGGCCTTGTGGCAGCAATGCCATGATGAGGGTCTGCAGGGTATGGAAGATCCCAGCCACACCTCGCTGGTGTGCAGCCGTGGCAGCCATTCTTTCCGCCTGCATCCACTCCCTGTTCTCCATGATCCTCCGCATGTGTCCCGACTCCCGGCTGACATCGCTGGAGCCACTCTGACTAGACAGTTGTCCTTGAGCTCTTGGAGGGCATCGGTGTTGAAGGTGGGGAGGTCCTCTTCGTCATCAGTGTAGAGATGTTCGGTCTGCTCTGCAGGAGGTGTTGATTCTCCCTCTGCAATGTGAAGGGGAGATGCAGTTTGACATTGTGTTCACATGTATGTTGACGCATTGTACAAGTTTACATACAGACTGCATGACAATGTACATGGTGACTGTTTGGGAGGAGCTGCCTATTTGATGCGGGACAGTGGACATTTCGACAACATCACGGATGTGTGTTTGTACTTGTACATTATCATCTCACATTTCCCTGCTATGCCAAATGTGATTGGCCAGTTTCTACACACAAGCGGCACCAGTTGTGTCCTCTGTTCTGTTGTGAACGTGTTGCAGTTTGTACCACATTGTTGTCAAAGTTGATGTGCTCTGAGTGTTATGTGTGTGTGCTGCATTTTGGGAGAGTCGCCCCTGCAGCTCTGATTTTGCTACCCCTTATCCCTTTCAGGTGGTGTGCCTTTGACTTCTATGCTCATACAGTGCTGAGATGTTGCATACTTGGGTAAATTGGGCTCTTGGTGGGAGTTGGGACTCTGGGGCATGGGTTGTCCGCAGATGTGCTGTTGACGTCAGGGGTTGTTTGTGCACGTGGATGTGTCAGAGTGTGACCTGCTCCTTTACGGATGTGGTCCACACTCAGCCACCTCAGTGTCGTGGCGTGCAACATGTCATGATATATTGACTGCAGCCATGCTATTCGTCATGCAGTGTCACTTGCATTGTCAGTGTAGCTCACAGACACGCCGCTTTGCTGGGTTTGGCACATGTGCATGGGTTTGTTGTGAGATTGGTGATGTGTGGGAAAGGCCCACTCTGGGCACATAGTCGACGGGGCCTACTTGCTGTTTCTAGGTGTGCTGCTGTGTGCCAAGGGGATCAGGGACATGATCCAGAGTCATTGTGGGTGTGCACTGTGCTATACTTAATTGTGCATGTGTGGCATTGTGCCCATCTCCCCCCGTCCCCCCAGTCCCTGGTCGTTACTCACCCTGTTGCTGTTGGGTCAGGTCATGTTGAGCAGTGTCCGGTCCCCCAACTCCTGCCACCGTCTCCACACTGATGACTGTGGACACCATTTCCTCCAGCTCACCCAGCTCCACCTGTGGCGCTGGACTCCCACCTCCAGTCTGCATTGCTGCCTTCTGGTTGTTGCCGAGTTTCTGCTTGGTTTGCGCTTCACATCATTCCAGCGCCTCTTGAGCTCTTCCATTGTCCTCCTCAGCACTCCGACTGCATTCACCTTGTCCACGATGGACTGCCATATTGCATTTTTTGTTGCCAATGACCCAGTGGAGGTGACAAACAGTTGTTGATGGTGTTCTATCACCTCTGTTATCAGGATCCTGTTTTCCTGCGGACTGAACTGCGTCTTCCTCTTCTTCTTCTCCTTGCCCTTCCCTGACCCCGAGGTCCCAGGCTGGTCCTCCGTGGGGCTTGTGGGGTTCTGGTTGTCCTCTGTACTTGCTCCGGCTGCCTCCATTGTGCTTCGCAGTTGTTTTGGTTTTGTTTGTGGGTTTTTTTCCGGCTTTTATGGTGATTTTTCCCGCCTGACGTGTGTGAATTGCAGGCCTGGAGCAGCTTATCGCTGATTTTTTTATCGCGGTTGGGCCCATCGCAACTTTTTTCACGTTCGGCTTGGGATTTTTATCGCCGTCCCGGTGATTTTATCGCGGACATTTGACGCGTTATCGGGAAACTATCGCATGTTACCGCCGTGTTGAGAATGTGACGTTGACACGGCGTTATTTTCCCGCGATAGACGGCGATATTAAGAATTGCGTTAACCTATTTTGGCGATGATTATCGCACGTTCTTGTGAATATCCCCCCGAATGCGGAAGGGACGTAGCCGACTGCAACAGAAGGGAGGCGACGGAAGCTGGCTGACGGTGACTTGGCGGTCGTTTTAGAGCCGTAAACTAAATGCAGAAAGCTGATAGCATTTTATTGCTAGTTATGCAGACATGACCGGCTGCATTTAAGTCTGTAAATTAGCACCCTGCTGGTTTAAGGCCACTTCACTTTAGTTTTGTATATATATTCCAGTGTTACAGCCACAAAGAGTGCGGGCTCTGTCCCGAGAGTGGTGTGTGCGGCGGCAGCCGCCATTGTGAAACAAATATGAAAGTGAGCACGGCGCTCAGAATATAAAAAAATGATTTGCAATGCAATAGGTCTGCATTTAAATGCGAGACCTATGGCATTGGAAATAAGTGTCCGCCATAGTCCCGGCTGCTTGAAAGAGAAAGCGAGCATAGCGGGCGCGCTGAATGTAAGCAAAGTGCGTTGTGCCTGCAGTGAGAGAAACTCAATAAACAAGATAGTGCTTACAAGACTAAATAACATGTACCGTGTAACAACCAAAGTAAATGGGCCAGTAGCCATGGGAGGTTACAAATGAAGACAAGACGGTACTAAGGAGGGACTAACAAGCCTATTAAGGAATCAGAAGCCAGCATTTACGAAGGTCAAAGACACCAGCCAATGAAAAATATGGGCAGAGAGTGGGCGGGGCTTCTCTTCCATACTCCACTACAGCAGTCTCACAGAGCAGCGCATGCACGCTGACTCAGGCTCGACCTAAAAAGCTCCTTAGTGGAATTTTTAGCTTGTTCAATCTTTTTTGTAAGGTATTCTGATATTGCTGTGAAAATTAGTGTTTTATATTTAGTAATACATTGCTTATATTTTTCCTTTTCTGCTGTATTGTATTCCTTCCTACATATTCTCCCCTGCCTGCGGCAGTGTTGTTTAGAGGCTCTTAGGCATTCATTAAACCAAGGAGCCAACGAATTTGTCCTTTTAGACGATTTGGATTTAATAGGGACAAGATCATCAGTAGCTGACTGAATTCATTTTTCATAATCTCTTGATGCAATATCAGGGTCTACTGATGGAGCCAACTCCGATTCAGATAAAAAGGCTCTTAGGTCCGATGCTTGTTGTTTATGCCAGAGACGAAATGTTTTAGTTTTGCTAGAAATAGTTGTGCAGATACTGTTAGAGGAGACAGTAATCATAAAGATCACAGCTTTATGATCTGACCAAATTAAATTAAGAGCGTCTGTAAATTCCACATTCACATTGTTGGTAAAAACTCCATCAAGAGTATGATCCGTGGAGTGAGTCGGGCCCCTATTGATTTGCGATAGGACAAAGCCGGACAAGTCAATTAGTTCATCAGTGCCTTTATCTGTGGTATTTTCTAAGTGATAATTAAAATCTCTGATAACAGTGAAGTCGTTTTTAAGGGAACATGATTCCAAGAGAGGACTAATCTCTTGAGGGAACGTGGATCTAGAGCCAGGTCGACGGTATATCAATAATCCATTGAAGGACTGGTTTTTTGAGAGTTCAATATTAAAAAGCAATGCTTTACAGTCTTTAAAGGTGGCTGGTGAACAGGAGGCAAAAAGTGTATTTCTCAGAATTATTGCTAACCCACCTCCCCTCTTATGTGTTCTATCCAGCCTATGAATAGTATAACCTGGGTGAGTGGCTATGACCATATCAGGGCCCGAGGTGGAATCTGCCCATTGTCAGTAATAAATGCCATATCCACGTGATGACTCATTTTAGACATGGGGCCTGATTACGATCTTGGCAGATGGGATACTCCGTCACAAACATGCCAAATATCCTGTCCACTGCATTACAAGTTCCATAGGATATAATAGAACTTGTAATACGGCGGATGGTATATTCGTCACATTTGTGACGGAGTATCCCATCTGCCAAGATCATAATCAGGCCGAGGGTTTGAAAGAGGAAATTAAGGATGAATTAGTGTGCTTCAAACGTTCTGAATCTTTTGCTGAACCTTTTGATTTGTACAGATAAATAAACATGGATTGTAGGAGAGAAGGAAAGAGAGAAGTTCAGAGAAACCTATTCTAAATCTCCTGAGGCTTTAAGTCTGGTCGATTAAATATTTCAGTGGAGCCACCGATTCAAAAAGAACCTATGCAAATAGAATTTGTAAGGAGTCCTTTGACTGAAACTGATAAACAGCACTGATGTAAGGGTAGAATGTGTTTATATTGTGGTGATGCAGGACATTTGATCCAAGCCTGTGCTAAACGGAATAATGACAAGATTCAGTCTTTCCACAGAAGTTGGGAGACCATTCTTTCTCTTATATTGGATCATCTATTTATAAAACTGATAATCATTTATTTGTGCTACCAATTGCTCACTTGGCACAAGCAGGAAAGGCGATCAATACTTCAAAACTGTTGGATAGTGGTGCCTGTGGTATGTTTATTCATCAAGATTGAGCCACAAGGAATACTATTCATAAAAAGCCAAGAAGACATCTGATTTAAACAGAATTGTGGGTTGCTCTCCATTAACTTCTGCTCCAGTATAGGAGGCTTCTCTCTGATTGCAAGTTATTTTTGGAGGTCATACAAAAATATTGTCCTTTGACATTATTGCCTCCCTAGTTATACTGTAATCTTCTGGAATTCCTTAGTTGAGAAGGCATTTTATGTATGCAATTTATTCTATTCAAACAATCCCTTTGTTTTCACAGTTTGTTAAAATCATTGTTATGTTTCAGGTAGTAATTGTCTGCACGTAAAGACATTAAAAATTCTACATCAGCTTTTTTCAGTTTTTGCCTAGTCAAAGATTTGCTCACTTCCTCCTCACAAGGAATATGAGAAATGCCAATTAAATCTGGCACAGTTGTGAAGAAGACAATGAAGGCTTATTTGCAGGAGAATTTGCAAAAGTGGTTGATAGTTTCCTCTTCATTGCCTGCTTGAGCACCTCTGTTTTCTGTACTCAATAAAGGTCAAGATCTTTGATACTGCATTGATTATAGAGCTTGGACCAGATTACGTTCAAGGATTGAAATTCTTTGCCTCCTAGAAAGGATATATTGAGCCAGTCCATGGAGCTGAAATCTTTACAGAGCTGGAATTACGAGGTGCGTACCATCTGCTGAATATAAAGGAAGGTGATGTGTGTAAAATGGCTTTCAGAACCCCTTTTTGGCATCTTCAATATTGTGTAATGCCATTTTGGGCATTTGGGTTGTTCAGCGTTTTGATGATTCTATTTGTTTGATGTTTTGAATCGATTTGTATAGCTTTATTCGGATCGCACAAGTTACTTACCTTCGGTAACGATATATCTGTAAGAAACATTAGTTAGTGATAGATTCCTTACCTTAGAATTACCCCCAGGCGTCAGACTGGATCCGGAAAGTTTTTGTTAGCAGGACCTCTGCGCGTCGGAAGGTGGCGTCGGTCGGCTCCGCGTCCGTCGTCGGCGTCGTGGTCGCCGGGATGACGTCGCGGCAGCTACTTAGACGCCACCCTCGCGCGCTGACGTCAGTTCTGTACACGACTTTCCACGCCAGAAACGCAGAGCCATGCAAGATACTGACCACTGGTGCACAAAACTAGGGCCCTGAAGGGATGTCCTTAACCCTATAAATCAGTCCGCAGAACGGGGAGGATGGGTGGGGTGGTAAGGAATCTATCACTAACTAATGTTTCTTACAGATATATCGTTACCGAAGGTAAGTAACTTGTGCATCTGAAAGAAACACGTTAGTGATAGATTCCTTGCCTTAGAATAGATACCCCAGCAATACCAACCCCGGTGGTGGGTCTGCAAACCAAGATCACACCAAAAAGTCCTGGAGAACAGAACGGCCAAAGAAGCCATCTCTCCGGACTTGGCTGTCCAGGCAGTAGTGCTTGGTGAATGTGTGCAGCGATGCCCACGTAGCTGCCTGACAGATGTCGCTTAGAGGAACTCCCCGTCCCAAAGCAGTGGTGGCTGCCGTCGCCCTGGTGGAATGGGCACGCAACCCCAACTGGAGGCTCCTTTTTAGCCAAAGAGTAACAGGCCTTGATACACAAGACGACCCACCTGGAGATGGTCCGCTTGTGTACAGCCCGACCTTTCTTGGCGCCCACGTAGCCAACAAAGAGTTGGTCATCCACCCGGAACTGTTTTGTGCGGTCTAGGTAGAAGGAGAGCGCACGTTTTGGGTCCAGACGGTGGAGCCTCTCTTCCTCTCTCGAAGGATGCAGAGGCGGAAAGAAGGTGGGCAAAGTGATGGTTTGGCCAATATGAAAAGATGTAACCACCTTTGGAAGAAAGGATGGACGAGTGCGTAGGACCACTTTGTCCGGATGCATAGCCAGAAATGGAGGCTTAGAAGAAAGAGCCTGGAGCTCACTCTCTCTCCTAGCAGAAGTGAGGGCCACCAGGAAAGCAGTCTTAAGCGTCAAGAGACGAAGAGGACAGTTGTGAAGTGGCTCAAAGGAGCACACATTAAAAAGGTCAAGACCAGGTTCAAGTCCCACTGAGGCATAACGAAAGGAACCGGAGGAAAGAGATGCGTTATGCCTTTCAGAAAACGATTAACAACAGGGGACTTAAAAGAGAAGGTTGATCAGGAAGCCTGAGAAAGGCAGAAATGGCCGAAAGATAGCCCTTTAGAGTGCCCAGAGCAGAGCCCTGCTGGGCCAAAGAAAGAAGGAACAAGAGAACCTCAGAAAGAGGGGCAGAAAGGGGATCCACAGGCTTTGCTGTGCACCATTTTTTTTTGTAACTTGTTTTTATTAGTTTTCTCTCACAACAGCAAACATATATGCCATATTACGTATATACAATACCACTCCCTGCAGTCGGCCCTCCACCCATCCAATCCCTCCTCATTCTCTCCTCATTCTTAGCATATGCTGACGTTCCCCGTACTAGCCGCTACTTCCCCTCCCCCCCTACTTCAAATTACTGTCGGGGAGCGGTCCTTCTCTTGCTATTCAGCGACACCTATCCGCTCCAGGAGAACCGGGTAATATGACTAATAAAATAAAGTAACCCTTCACCCACCCCCTCCCACTCCACCCCCCTCCACCGGTGTGTCCTTCTTCGAGTGTCTAATCAATCCACCTCAACTATTCCCGCTTCAATACTCTACATGGTCATCTCCTCTCAATACGCCCTCGCTCCTAATTGCTCTAGTACAGTGTCTGCACAACATGCTTGTCTCGGGGTACCCACACCGCCCATCGCCGTCCAACACCTTCCTTTCTACATCTCCGGGGCTGAATCCCCCTCTGAATCTTCCTCTGGGGCCTGCAGCGCTGTCACTAGCGCCTCCCATGCCCTTGCAGTGTCCAGTGCCTTTTCATTATCTGTCCGCCTGGCGTGCTGATACCTAACTGTGCTTTCGCTCGTTGCCCATTTAATCAATTCTGCCTTCCACCGCACCACGGTAGGCCCATCTCTCGATTTCCAGTGTGCCGTTATCTCTCTTTTAGCTAGCAACAGTCCCAGGTCCCAGAATTTACTTGTGACCTTCAGTTTGGAGGTGTGCGGAAACCAGTGTAGTAAGCAGGTACCCATGTCGGCCTCAAGTCGTCGGTCCGTGATGTCGCACAGCAATTCCGTTACCTCCTCCCAATAGGTACCCAATTGTGGGCAGCTCCACATCATGTGGCTAAACTCCGCCCCCTCTAGATGGCAGCGCGGGCACTGGGCAGTGTCTGTTTTAAAATACTTATTTATTTTGGCCGGGGTTAGATATGCCCTATGCAGTATAAAAAAGTGAACCAGCTGGAACCTAGCGTTCCTCGTGCTCTTCCACGCTCTCTCGACAATGTGAGCCCATGCTTTCTCAGGAATCTCCTTTCCTAAGTCTACCTCCCATTTCTGTTGTAACCCCCTTAGTGGCTCAATATTCTCCTCTATCATGTGTCTATATGGACACGTGACCGCCTTGTAGGTTCCTGCCGCCATCACTACGTACTGACACGCCATAGACGTCCGGGGTTCCGCAAGGCCCTCCCTCCAGTGCCGTTGCACCGCAGTAACCAGTGCCGAGTGCAATAGATAATCCCCGCGAGGGAGTCCATGTCTTTCCTGCAGGGCTTGATAGGGCAACAAGGCCCCGTCCTCATAGAGGTCTCCTAATACCTGCACTCCCAGGTCCTCCCATTCCGCCAGCGCAGTCCAATCCCCTCCATGCGGGAGAGCTGTACACATCCCCCAGTGGTATCTCCGGGGCATACGGCCGATCAATGCCTGCCCTGCGTTGGCTCCGGTTCCAACATAATCACAGTGTCCGCTCCTTGTTGGTGAGCGTCCCAAGTCTCAATCGCTGTTGTAGCACTATAAAGGACAACACATGGCGTGGTATCCATTTCCCCTCTAGGTTGGCCGGGCCCCTAAACTCCGCCGCCACCGCTTGGGTAAGCCACTGTAGCTGGGCTGCCAAATAATAGCACTCGAAATCCAGGACTGCTAAACCCCCCTCGGCCCTCGGCCTCATCATGGTGTCCAATGCCACCCGCCGCCTACCATTTCCCCACAAGAACCCCCCAACCATGGAACGGAGCTGTCGAAAAGTGGATCCCGGTATCCATATCGGGAGCGTCCTAAAGAAGTACAACAGCCGGGGGAGCGCCACCATCTTTACCAAGGCCACCCGACCCGCCACAGAGAGTGGCAAAGTTCTCCAAAAATTAAAGCTACCCCTAAGTCCGCGCACAGCCCTACCTATGTTCCCTGCTAAAATATCATCTGGCGCATGATAAATGTGGGTGCCGAGATATGGCAAGCACCTTGGCTCCCACCTTATGCCCTCAACCTGGGGGGGGCCAGTTTCTGATCGGCGCACCGGAAATATGCAAGTCTTTGCCCAATTCACCCCAAGTCCTGACACCTTACCAAATTCTCGAAGTAACCCCATCGCCCCGTCTAATGCCTCTCCTGTGTTAGCTAAAAACATAAGCAAATCATCGGCGTACAATGATATGTATTGCATAACTCCGCGGAGGCTCAACCCTTGATACGTGTGCTCCAACCTTGCATACGCTGCTAGGGGCTCGATGGCCAATGCGAACAACAACGGAGAGAGCGGGCACCCCTGCCGCGTTCCCCTCCCCACTAGACAGGAGGGGGAAATCATACTCCCCGTCCGAACCCTTGCTGTCGCCGATCGATAGAGGATTTCGGTCCATTCCACGAAAGTCTCCCCCAGTCCAAACGTCCGTAGAGCTTGAAACAGAAATGGCCATTCCAGGCTATCGAATGCCTTCTCTATGTCCACTGATAGGACAACCTCAGTTGTGATCTCCTGGCGGTCTTCTCCCAATATACGGAGTAAACGGCGCACATTAGTGGCCGTGTTCCGGGTGGGTATAAATCCCGCTTGGTCATGGTGGACCAGCTGTACCATATATGGGAGGAGTCGGGTCGCCAGTATCCGACTCAGAATTTTATAATCGGTTGTGAGCATGGATAAGGGACGATAAGCTGTCTTGTCCGTTGGATCCTTTCCCGATTTTGGCAACAGGATAATCACCGCTTCGCGGACGGATGCCGGTAGCACTCCCACCTCCCGCGCCTCCCTAAACACCGCCATCAGTTTCGGGGCCAGTATGTCGATGTAGGCCGAATAGAATTCTATTGGCAATCCGTCCGTCCCAGGGGTTTTGTTACGCGCCATCTGTTTCACCGCTCCCCTAATTTCCCCTAGTGTAATTTCCTGTCCCAACGAGTCTGCCTGCATTTTATCTAAGTGGGGTAACACCACCCCATCTAGGAATTCCCTTATATCAACCTCCGCCACCCGTAGCTTACTCCGATATAGCTCATGATAGTAATCGAAAAACAGCCCATTAATCCCCTGCTGGGTATATTCCAGGGTTCCCGTCGGGGATGCCAAGTTTAATATGGGGGTGCCTCGGGGTACCGAGCTAGCCAGCCAGGCAAGTAACGTACTCGCCTTGTCCCTCTCTGCGTGTGCTTGTGTCAAATATCTCCTGTAGTCAAAACAGCGCAACCTTTTTAACTGTGCCGCCACCGCCTCTCTAGCTCCCACCACTTCCTCCTGTAGTCCTGGATTCTCAGGGCAGGCCCTTTCAACCTCCCGCAAACGCTGCTCTGCTCCCTCAACTTCCTTCACTAGGGTTTTCCTCACTCCCACCATTTTGGCAATGCATATTCCCCTTACCACCACCTTAAATGCATCCCATTCCAGTGCCGTCGTCGTCGCTGTGCCCTCATTCTCTAGGAAATACTGTTCAATCCCAGTCCTTACCTCCTCGCGGAAGACCTGGTCCTCCAATGCCTCCGGTCGTAACCGCCAGGCCGGTATCGCAGGCCGCTCTGGGGCCCATTGTAGCCTCATCATCAGAGATTGTCCGTGTTAGGTATTCACTATGGCCTACTTTAGCGTGTATATCCGGGGAACACAGTAGCACGTCCAACCGCACATGTAAGTCATGCACAGCCGAGAAAAAGGAGTAATCCCTCTCGTCCGGATGATGTGCACGCCACGTGTCCACGAGCCCCCATCTATCCTGCCACTCCTGTCGGACTTTGGAGAGCCTATGTACAGGTGCTTCGGGCAAAGGCGGGTGTGACCTATCCATGTCCACGTCAGCTATGGAGTTAAAATCGCCCCCCATGAGCACCGAGCCGGTCAGGTATGGTGCCAATTTCCCTGATAACCGGGAGAAAAAGTCTATCTGGTCCACGTTGGGGGCATATACACTGCACAGAGTCACATCCCTCCCATTCAGACGTCCCGCCACCGCCACAAACCTCCCTTCTGGATCCACCACCTGTCTTATTAACTGAAAGGGGACCCCCGCTCTGATCAATATTAGCGCCCCCCTGGCATACGCTGAATATGTTGTATAGTATACTTGCCCTCTCCACCTCCGTGAAAGCGCCAATCCTTCAGCGCGGTTAATATGGGTTTCCTGCAGAAACACTATTTGGGCCCCCCTACGCACCAAGGATGCATGCACTTTATGGCGCTTCTGCATTGTGTGTAACCCCCGTACATTCCATGTTATGCATTGAACTTCTTGGATCGTCCCCATGTCTCATCTGATGTCCTGTATGTAACTGCTCGCCCGTTTTGGACACACCGGTGGCCCCGAAAAATATGATCCCCCCCACCCACCCCCCATCCCTCCCCCCTCTAACTCCCCAAATCCCTCCCCCCCCCAGAACAGGCACTACAACACTAGTTCCCATCCAAACTACAACCCCCAACCTACGTCCTACAGTAGCTATTGTGGACCTGCGAACTCAAGACCAGTCAGGGGAGGCGACCAAGGGCCAACAAGACCCTGCTTAGTATGCCGTCACTGGTCGGCGCCGTACCCCCAGTACTAACTCAGCCCCGAGCTCTCCAGGGCCTCGCAACTTAGTAAGCCCCACCCCTTTACCAATGGATAAACGTCCCCAGGGCCTGCCGATCCCCTGCTATTCGAGTTCGTGAGTCGTGCTCATGAATAATACTGTCCCAGCTTTCCTAGGCCCTGTTCTAGCAAGAGTGAAAGACCCTCTAGGAACCCTAGGCATCAACAAGTTCATCAGCTGTCCCAGGTGTGACATGCGGGATATCAGGGCTTCCCGCCCCTGTCTCGTCAGAATCCGTTGCTCCTGAGCCCTTCTCCGTTTCCGTGGCCTCCGCCAATTGAGAAATCTTCTCCTGGGAGATTGCAGCCACTGCCTGCAAAGCCGCCGACCTCTACGTTTCTGTTTGAGTCGCCGTGGGCCCCCCCGCACCAGGGCGTCGCCGCCTGACACGCTGCGATCTGCGGGGGCGAGTTCCCTCCGCCGGCAGTCCCTTGCCTCGCTCTGCCGCTCCCGTGCCCACCCGGTAGGTCTCTAGCCAAGACCACGCCTCCTCCGGGTTGTCGCTAAAGTGTGTCCGTCCGTCCATCACTATTCTCAGGCACGCAGGAAACATCAGCGAACACTGCAGACCTTCGTCTCTTAGCGCCTTCTTCACCGCCATGAAAGAAGCCCGACGGCGCTGCACCTCGAAGGTGTAATCCGGGAACAGCGTTACATTACCATTGTCCACCTTGTAAGGACCCGACGAGCGGGCTCTGTGCAGCAACAAATCCCTATCTTTATAATGGAGCAGACGTGCAATAACCGGTCTCGGGGGCCGCCCAGCCACCAGCGGGCACGCCGGCACCCTATGTGCTCTCTCCAGGGTGTAAAAAGGAGACAAGCCCTCCGGCGCCACCTCTGTTCTCAACCAGTGCTCCAGGTAGTCCACCATATTGGCCCCTTCCACTCCTTCCGGCAGTCCCACCACCCGTATGTTGTTCCTGCGGTTTCGCCCTTCCGCGTCCTCAGCTCTCCGTTCCAGGGCCTGCAACCGACTCATAGCCTCCCCCATCTGTGACTCCAATTTTCTCTGAGCCGGTTCCATATCTTCCAATGTCGTTTCCGTCTGCTTCACCCGATCAGTTAATTTTGCGTGGTCAGCCCGGAGTAGGCCCAGGCCCGTCGCTACCTGCGCAATATCCTGCTGTAGGGCCGCTCTTGTCTCGGTGATGGCTTGCAATATTTGGGCGACCTGCTGCTGCCCCAGGGTCCCAGGGAGGTGTTCCGCAACATCTTGTTTCCCGGGCTCCGTCGCCGAGTCATCAGGGTCCGAGGTCGCTCCCCCCTGCTTCCCCCGTGGCTTCCCATGCCGTGTTGCAGTCTCGGCCTCCAGATCAGTCACTCCAAGAGGTGCCGAAGCCCCGGCCCAGGCCTCCACACCCGATAGCGACCCACAGCCACTGTCAGAACCACACCCAAGTTGGGCCTGCCGCCTCCGCCGTCTCACTCGTCCTTCTTCTGCGGGCCCTGAGCGCCGTGCCCATATGCCGACTCCTCTGCCCTCGGTGAGGCCCCAGGTATCAGTTCCTTCTCCAGCACTCCACACCGGCCTTCAGTTCAGCAGTGCCCCCAATGTTATGTGGGAGAGTCCCGCACCTGTCCAGGATGGCAGTCTGGTCCGCTCTCAGGCCCCCCCTCTTCCAGGCCGCTCCTTAGGTCCCAATGTGGAAGTCCGCCGCCGGGCCCCCTAGCCGCTCAGCGCTTCTCAATGCCGTCCCCAAGGTACTGCCGGTCCTCTCAGGGCACTACAGCGGGCCACCGCCCTCCAGGGCCTCCACCCAGCGTGGCAAATTCACGACCCCAGCACTCCACTCGTAGCTTCCTCTCGCCTCTGTGCCAGGGAGTCTTCGCTCGGCATAATAGCCGGTGCGGCCCCGCTCACCTGCCCAAAGTCCACCAGGCCGTGTTGCGGCTATGCTACGGCTCCAATCCGGTCCCGCCGCGAGGCCCACAGCTCTCCTACGCAGCGGGTGTTCTCGTCTGCGGCCCCCGGCCGCTCCAGCCCAGCGAATCCGCAACCGGAAGGCACCTTCTCGATTTCCCACTGGATTCCACTCATCGGGGGGTGCCCTCGTATGCCTGTCGGCCTCCGGTACACCGCGCTCGTTTCCAGCGCTCAGGCCGCCTCTGCTCTGGCTGTTCAGGGCCTCGCGGCTGTTTTACGGCCGCCGACTCCCTCTCGGTGCTGCCCACTGTGTGCACTCCCGCCGCGGTCCGGAGTTGACCGCCTGTACTCCCGCTCCACCATATGCTCCTGGCCTCCGGCGCTCCGCTCTATCGCCGCCCTCAGCGTCCTCACAGGCCTCAGGTCGCCAGCGTCAGCGCCATCTTGGGTGCTCCCGGTCCGGGTCCGTCGCCTCGCTCGGCCCGCCGCCTCCACTCTCGGCCCGTTTTTCAGGCTGTAGCGTCTCTCGCTGTGCACCAGGGCAATCGGGGCAGTCCCTGGGTCCCGGCAGTGCGTTGCAGCTCGGCTCAATCAGGATAATGTATGGGGTCGGCGCGGAGCTCCCAGCTCACGCGTCCGTCCTCATCGGCTCCTTGGCCACTTTGCTGTGCACCATGCCACAAATTTGTTCCATCTACAGGCGTATACCGTCTTAGTGGAGGGACGCCTAGCTGCCAAGATGACATCACAGACTTCGGGAGGCAGGTCAAATAACGTCAGTTGCCGCCGCTCAATCTCCACGCAAGGAGGTGGAGGCTGGACAGGTTCGGGTGGAGGACCGTCCCCTGCTGCTGCAACAAAAGATCCTCCCGAAGAGGCAGACGAATCGGAGGATCGATGGCCATACTGAGTAGCTCGGGATACCATACTCTTCGTGCCCAATCCGGAGCCACAAGAATGACTTGGGCCTGGTCGCGCCTGATCTTCTTCAGCACTCTGGGCAGAAGTGGTATAGGCGGAAAGGCGTACAGAAGACCGCAACTCCACTCGCGACGAAAAGCGTCGCCTAGCGAGTGCCGCTTTGGAAATTCCAACGCGCAGAATTGCTGACATTGCGCGTTCTCTTCGGTGGCGAACAGATCTAACCAAGGCTCTCCCCACTGTTGAAAGAGTCCTTGCGCCACCTCCGAGTGAAGACGCCATTCGTGATCCATCATGCACCTGCGGCTGAGCTCGTCCGCCCTGGCGTTCAGGGAACCTGCCAGGTGTTGAACCACCAGAGATATGCCCTGATGTTCCAGCCATGTCCAGAGACACAGAGCCTCTTGACATAGGGTCCACGACCCCACCCCACCCTGTTTGTTGCAGTACCACATGGCGGTGGTGTTGTCTGTGAACACCTGCACTACTCTTCCCCGGACAGAGGGAAGGAATGCCTTGAGTGCAAGACGGATCGCCCTAAGCTCCAGGAGGTTGATGTGGAGCCCGGACTCCGCCGGAGACCAGAGGCCTCTGATCTCCGCCTCTCCCATGTGGCCACCCCATCCCAGAAGGGATGCATCCGTCACCACAGTGTGTTCTGGTTGGGAAAGGGAGAGGGATCTGCCGTTGACCCAATCTTGGTTCGTGAGCCACCACTGCAATTGTCGTGCAGTGCCCTCCGAGATCTGGACGCAATCGGACAGGTTCCCCTGATGCTGCGCCCACTGGAACTTCAAGTCCCACTGCAGAGCCCGCATATGCCACCTGGCATGATCGACCAGCAGGATGCAGGAGGCCCTGAGTCCCAACAGCCTCAAGGTCTTCCTGACTGACACCCGGGATAGAGGCTGAAAGATCGGAATCATAGCCTGAATATCCCGGACTCGCTGTTCGGGAGGATAGACCCGAAACTGCGTTGTGTCCAGAACCGCTCCGATGAAGAGGAGCTTCTGAGAGGGAATCAGGTGCGACTTCGGCGCATTGATGGAGAACCCCAGCAAGTGCAGGAGATCGGCCGTAGTCTGGAGGTGGGAGACGACAGCCTGGGGCGAGCCCGCCTTCAACAGCCAGTCGTTGAGATAGGGGAAAACTGGAACCCCTGATCTGCGCAGATGAGCTGCGACCACCGCCATCACTTTCGTGAACACCCGAGGGGCGCTGGTAAGGCCTGAGGGGAGCACAGTGAACTGAAAATGCTCGTGGCCTACCGTGAACCGCAGGTAACGCCGGTGGGCCGGCAGGACGGGGATGTGAAAATGAGCGTCCTGCAGGTCCAACGCTACCATCCAGTCTCCAGGGTCGAGGGCAGACAAGACCTGAGCCAGGGTCAACATCTTGAACTTCTCAGTTGACGTTCCTGAGATCCAAGATAGGACGCAGGACTTTGTCCTTCTTGGGCACCAGAAAATAGTGGGAATAACAACCACGACCTACTTCTCGGACAGGAATGTGCTCGATGGCTCCCTTGGCCAAGAGAGCCGTAACTTCCTGCTGGAGAAGGGACAAGTGATCCTCCGATATGCGATGGTACTTGGGTGGCATGGAGGGAGGGGTAGTCTCGAAGGGGAGGGAGTAGCCCCTTCGGACGATTTGCAAAACCCACCTGTCCGACGTGATGTTGCACCAGTGGGGGAGGTGAATCCTGCCGCCCACTGGTGTTTGGTGGCCCTGAAATGTCAGACTAGGAGGGTTTGGAGGTTGCGGCGGAGGGGGCAGTGGTGGACTGGCCCGCCCGCTGGCCCCCAGAACCACGGCGTTGGTTCCCACATCCCCGGCCGCGCTGGGATGGAAAGTTTTGCGCCGGCCTGTGGCCCTGAAGGGAACGTGGTGGGGCACCCCTTCCATGGCCACGAAAGGGGCGAAAAGCAGACTGTGCAGGACGCAGGGTGGAAAGACCCAAGGACTTGGCCATAGCCCAGGAGTCCTTGAAACCCGTCAATGCACTGTCCGCCTTGTCGCCGAACAGGCGACGGCCATCAAAAGGCATGTCCATCAGGGTGTTCTGGACATCCCCCGAAAAACCAGTCGTCCTCAACCAGGCGTGGCGTCTGATTGCCACCGACGTGGAAATCGTTCTGCGCAGTGAGTCGGCGGTATCCAGCCCACACCGAATGGCGAACTTAGCTGCGTCTCTCCCCTCAGCAACAGCACGGGAGAGCACGGTCCGCCTCCTCCGGACACTGAGGCAGCACTTGCGCCACCGAGTCCCACAGAGAGTGGGAGTAACGGCCCAAGAGGCATGCGGTGTTCACCGACCGCAGCCCTAAGCTGGAGGAAGAAAACAACTTCTTCCCAAGGTGATCCAGCTTCTTGGATTCCCTATCGGGGGTGCGGTAGGGAAGGCGCTCTGGGACGTCGAGGCTTGGACCACCAAGCTCTCAGGGGAAGGGTGTTGGGAAAGGAACAAGGGGTCGCCCGGAGCCGGGCGGTGGCGTCGGGCAATCATCCTATCCACAGGAGCCCCTGTGGTGGGCTTGGACCAAGTGCCCAAAAGGATATCTGAGATAGCTTCATTAAAAGGCAGCAGGGGCTCCAAAGAGCTCGCTGCCGGTTGAAGTACCTCTGTCAGGAGGTTAGTCCTGACTGCCACCGTAGGAAGTTCGAGGTTAAGAGCCTCGGCCGCCATACGCAACACCACTGCGTAAGACGCTCCCTCCTCCGTAGCCACGGTAGGAGGAGACAGCATGCCAAGGTCTGGCGAGGTGTCCAAACCACTGGCATCCCCCAGGTCCTCTCTCCAGTCCTGTTCCAGCTGTTCCGTTAAAGGGTCACCTGACCCCTCCCAATCCTCCTCCTCCTCGTCCTCTGGGTGCCAATCTGGCCTAAAAGGGACTCCAGGAGTGAACAGGGGCACAAAAACCCCGCCCGGCGCCGGATCCGGCGTCGGGCTTCATCCAGAAGGAGGTCGGGGTCGACGCCGGCCGGGAGGCTGGCCGGCGCCGGGCACGGTAGTGGTGCTGTCGGAAGCGGCGCCGGTGGAGGTGTGATAAGGTCAACCGGCGCCGATCCGGATCCAGGCCTGGATCCACGGGGGGCCTGCGGCGCCGGGGCCGGAGCCGCCGGCAATGAAGGTCCCGGCCCCCCAGCAGAGTCCGCGGGGCCTGGAGGCGCGCCGGCGTGTTCGGGTCGCCCAAAGATGGCATGCATCGCCTCGTAGAACGTACGAAGCTGGGCGGGAGTCGCCCCGGGTCCCGGAAAGGGAGGGAAACCCGGAGTTGACTCTTCGGGCTCCGCACGCGGAGCCGCGGGAGGGGCACCACCCACGGGCCTCGTCGGGTCAGCCGACCGACGAGGAGAGGTCGAAGAGCGACGATGCTTCTTCGATTTCTTTTTGTGCTTCGACTTACCCGACCCCGAGTACGAAGACTTCGATGACTTCGATCCTGACTGATGGTGGCTCCGCGACCGGTCCCTCGACCTCCCTCTCGACCGGGACCTCGAACGGCACGGAGCCGACTGTCGGCATTCAAGCAGCTTTCGGGACCGCTCCCGCAAAGCCTTCGGCGTCAACAACCGGCAGTCGGAGCACGACTTGGGGTCGTGGTCGTGCTCCAGGCAGAAAAGGCACACGCGGTGCGCATCCGTCACCGACATCAGTCGACTACAGGAACCGCAGGCCTTGAATACTGGCATCCCTCGTGCACCTTACGGAGTCGTGAGACTCAAAAAAGACGTCGACAAAAGTCGAGAAAAACATAGTCACAAAATGACTGAGGTACCGCTCTTCCCGGATCTGTGCTGGCTGGCGCGGAAAAAGAAAGAACTGATGTCAGCGTGCGAGGGCGGCGTCTAAGTAGCTGCCGCGGCGTCATCCCGGCGACCACGATACCGTCGACGGACGCGGAGCCGACCGACGCCACCTTCCGACGCGCAGAGGTCCTGCTAACAAAAACTTTACGGATCCAGTCTGACGCCTGGGGGTAATTCTAAGGTAAGGAATCTATCACTAACGTGTTTCTT
Organism: Calotriton arnoldi; assembly: GCA_963921515.1. NCBI lineage: Eukaryota > Metazoa > Chordata > Amphibia > Caudata > Salamandridae > Calotriton > Calotriton arnoldi. The sequence continues at coordinate 2,373,029 of CAWUFW010000496.1, read as the reverse complement.
TCAGATATATTCTTTTGTCTTCGTAGACATAGATTGTCAATGAACATTGTGAACATGTGAGTCATGTTTTGCCAAGACTTCACATCATTTGACTTGTAAACCTGAAAAGTGTGAGATAAAGAAGTTGTTTAATATCCGGGATTTGGTTTAAATTCCTTGAGTCTTTCACCTGCTAATGTCACAAAATGTTTCCAAAGGTTATTTTAACTTCTATCATCAACATATTAAAAATTATGCAGAGGTAACTAGAGATAGCTCTCATGTTTTGAAGAAGAGAATATGAAGAATGGATTTTATTTGAGTGATCAAGCTGGAAAGACTTTTAATAAGCTTAAACAGTTGTTTATTCAAGCACTGCCTGGTTCTAGCCACTTCAGAAATGAGCACCCTCAGGAATAGATACAGTAGAGGCATCTTCCTACCCCGAAAAGGATCACTGCTCATCATAATAGACTGGACAGCAAGGAGTCTTCCTTAGAGATAGGAAACAGATAGCAGTGATATCAAGGGAGCTGAAAAGGAACAGTGTACGTTCTTAGTAGATAAGCCCCCCCACCCCCATAGCCAGACTTCACAAGTGAACTACTTGCTCCAGAATGTCCAGCTGCTAATAATCTGTATCCCAGCAGCAACTTTAGAGAAATTGTGATAAATCATTCTGAAGAATGTGTGTAAATTGCTACAACTTCAAGTTAGTGTAATCAATCAGACGGCACCCCCCAAGGATCACTTAACTGGATCAGCAGTGGAAATTAAACAAAATAATGGGGGTGAGTATAGGGGTCCAAAGCAGGAAAGAACAAGAATCAAGGGGACTCTTAAAGAAAAAGGGAAGGCAGGAACTGGAATAAGTTCAATGCAAAGCCTAAATACCTAAACAACCAAAACAGGAAAACAAGTGTGAGTCTTGTCAAACAGGAGCAGTCAATAAGGTCATCTCTCGTACTGAGGAAGTTGCCGAGACACTGCCCTTCAGTGGCTTTGCTTTTATTAATAGGCCTTTCTCTGATAAGTAGAGAGCAGGGTGCCCACCAGAGTGAATTTGATGATAAAAGCAGAGCTTGCTGTGTGAACTGCTACGCCCCTCAATGGACACAGTCTGCATGGTGCTTTTCCTTGCTGTTGAAGTCTAAAGATGCCACCTCATCTCCTGTAACCAGACCGTGCAGGGTGTGTGCTTATGGTGTGTCCCACAATGAGGGTGGATGGGAGGATGATGGAGAGCACAACAGCTCAAAATCAATCTCTACAGTCTAAGCCTTGTGGATATTTGAACCATTGCCGGCTGCTTTTGAACCCTGGCATACAATTTGTATTGATTTCATAACAAAACTTCCATCTTTTAAAAGATACTGCGTCAAAATGTTCACAGTAGATACCTTTCCAAAGATAAACCATTTTTCTTCTTTGCCAAATTACCTACAACAGAAACAAATGGCGCAATATTTTTTGATTGATATTTATTTATTTCATAGGTTACATCATCAAATTATTTTAGGTAGAGGCACTCAGGGGCAGATTTACAAGCCCCTTGCGTCACTTTCTTTTGACGCAATGGCGGCGCAAACAATGCGGCCAATTTACAACGCGACACATCTAGGGAGATGCGTCACATTGTAAAGCCCTGCGTCAGATTATACCTGCGCCAGGTATAATATGTGGAGGCTAGGTGTTCCCACGCAAAAAGCCATGTAGAACTGACGCAGTGAAATTTACAACATTTTACTGCGTCACTCTTCACTTCGTCAAAATCTCTACGCCTGCTCAGACCAGGCGCAAGGAATGACGCATGGCTTTTTGTATGGGACTCATCTATCTGTTGTGGCACATTGCTGGAGTTGCATCACTTTCATGAGCAACTCCAGCAATGCGTCACTTTTGTGCCAACAGATGCGTCAGTATTTCTGACGCATCTGTTAATCCTTGCGCCATGGAGCACTGTATTGTAAATACAGCGCATCCATGGTGGTGCAAGGACATTTGGCACTGGAGCAAGGAAACTGACGCATCTATGCAGATGCGTCAGTTCCTTGTAAATCTGCCCCCTAGTGTTTTTCTGGAGATCCTTGTGTAAGACATTGGGAGGTAAACAAGCCTTTTCTTCTGGTTATGTTCCATATCAAAGAAGTAAACAGAGCAAACAATCAAAGCTTTTAGCAATATCTGCATCATAATTGTAATGCTTCCCACAATATCTGAGCCTCGTAGTTGCCAAATGAGGAATTCTCTTATAATAATGCTATCCATAGTGTAATTAAGATTTCACCTTTTGTCTATACGCAAAGCTTTCATCTAAACGTTTTTCCATCTGCTCCTCTTATTAGCCCTTTGATTCTGGTGGCAGTTATTTGAATCAAGTGCTGAAACAAAGACAACCTGTCTCAGATAGTTTTTAAGAGCTGAGATGAAGGAAAGTGGATACATCAAGGGTTTAAGTACATTTCATTCTGTTGATTTCTTCTGTAAAACATCTAGCAAATATGTTGCATTTTTCATTGGATTGTGAATGATGAGTATATATGGATTTGGTGGTGTTCTTGTAGATACATTACAGTTCTAGTTGGGTTCAGGGTCTGGGTGATTTCAGATTGGATGTATGAGGCCTTTGTGAGCTCGATATTGTTTTTTATTTCCCTTTCAGCTTTTAGTGTTGATTTGGTTCTAGGTGATAAGTCTTTGGCACCAGATTTCTCTAGATCGTTTTGAGTGGGAGAAGAGCCTTGGATGGTAGCCCAGCAAGTATGGTGTTGCCGCCATCGATTCTTGACATTTGCAAGATTGTTTCCAGTCCAGGGAGGACCTGGCTTGGCAGTTCGGGCTGGACTGTTCCCATTGGGCGCAGGGTCAAGACTGATTTGCATATGGCTGGGTTCAAACTGGAATGGCATGGGGAGCAAAACAACGATGGATTTAGGCCCAGATCTCTGTACTGGGGTGAATGTATGACATTGTTCTGCATTCTGTCCATCAATTGTTCTTTTTGCAAGATTTGAGCCGCAGTTTTCAGTCAGTCAGTTGATGGAAGGTGTTTTATTCTTTTTAGTTATCTTAAGTGAATGTTTGCTGTTTGTGAAATCTTCTGAATGCGGTTTTCAAAAGAGAGCTTGTTGTCAATGAGTAATCCCAGAGATATAACCTCTGTTGATGGTGAGGTTGAGCATCCATAATTGGATAGCAGGGAGGTGAGAGCTAGTTGTTTTTGTAATTGTTACTTGCTGCTTTTAGTTTTTATTTGGTTCTAGGTGATCAGTTAATGACCCAAGATTTCTCTAGATCTTTGTAATACTTCTTAGAATATATATTTCTTAGCTGGGTCTGGTGGGATGGTGGGCAGCCAGGTCTGGTGGCTTAGTGGACTAATGCATCCACTGTAGGGGCCTGCGCTCAACCTTGTGGTCACAGGTTCAAATCCCAGTGGATCCCCTAAGCCTTTTATCCTTCTTAGGTCGATAAAATGAGTACCATTGAGTTGGGTAACAATAAACATCTGTTATTCAGTGCCAAGATACCCTTGGGTGAACGTGCGCTTTACAAATACATGCTATGTTAGAATGTGCAGATCTTTGTTGAACCACGTTTTTTTTCTTCAAACTTTATTTATTGGCATTTCAAATGTCATACATTACAATGACAGCTTCAAAAATGGCAGTAGGCAAAAAGGAAGGGTGGAGGGGGAGGGAGAGAGAGCACATACAGCACACTCAAATGTCATGATGAAGAGAATTACAGCGAGATGTGTACAAAGTAGTGCATATTAGCATCACAGTTATAATTGACAATCACCACACTTAACTGTAACAGTTAAAGCAGAAGAACACATACATCTTGAGCATCTCGGATAACACTTCAGAGGTGTGGGTTGGGCTGCATTATACACTGTCCCTATGGTACCTAGCCTCTTCTGCGGTTCTAATCTGGGGTACTTAGTACAGCACAACCTGTGTCTAGGGTGGGGTTGTGGCTCGTGATCGCAAGTATGTTAAGAACGGTTCCCAAATATATTTCGGACAGGCTTGTAAGGACATCAACTCCCAGTAGTTGGCTAGCTGTTCCTGGCAATACGAAGCATCTCGCAGCCATAACATGACCTGAGGGGCCGCTTTCCTCCACCAATGTTTAGCAAGTTGGCGCTTGGCTAGTATCAAGAGCATTGCAATGAGACAACGTGAAGTCGGTGGCATGTCTTTTACGTATCCTAGGAGACTAACCAGCGGGGTAAAGGGGATTTGGTGGCCAATGATTTGCTGAAGAGTAGAGTGTACCTCACGCTAGTAATCCACAATCTTGGGGCATTCCCAGGCCAGATGTAAAAAGGAGGCTTGAGGTGCCGAGCATCTCACACATCTAGCCTCCTCGCTTAGCCCCATTCGCTGCAGTTGTAGGGGGGTGCAATATATAAGCTATGTAAAAACTTGAAGTGTATAAGGCGCAGTCTATAGTTGGGCAATAAAGCTGCGGTTTGCGCGCAGCAATATGACCATTGTTCAGCAGTTATTGGGGGGTCTGTATCCAGCCTCCACTGGGCCTGCGCTATTGGAGTGCATACAGGCGCTTTGTCCTGCATCACTGTATAAATTCTGGTGACGAGTTTGCGATGCGAGGTATGTGTGATCATATGTTCAAGTGCGTGTAACGTTGGAGGGGGGCAGGAAAGGTAGCATGGAGTGTGCGACACGTGGCACGAAGTTGGGTATAAAGAAGCATGTCCATCATGTTAGGCTTCGGGACGTCAGTTGGCGCAGGTGCTGCTATAAACTGTTGGTTCGGATACAGTTCTGCGTATGTGAAAAAATGTTCATTGTGAGCCCGGGTATGCATTCCGCCGTCCATCAGTGCTGGCATCGCAGGGTTGCATGTTATAGGTATGGAGGGGGCATATATGCAGTCAAGAAACGCCCGCCGTCGCAGTCCATCCCACGCCCACCTTACACACTCCACTGTGTCCACTGCCGTGTGCGTAGGCCTGTAAGTTTGATATAATGCTGTGGACAGCGGGACTGGGGAAGTCAGGTCTGCCTCCACCGTGACATGCGGCTGGAATCTGACCGGGTATAGCCAGAATGTAGGTACTGGGCTTGAGCGCACAGCGCATACAACTTCATGTCAGGTGCATTTAAGCCACCTTGGCTGAAGGGCAGCGTAAGGGTTTCCCACGCTATTCTGGGCTGCTTTCCCGCCCAAGCCAAGGAGATCAGGTTGGATCTCAAACATTTAAAAACTGCTGTGTAAGCGGCAAGGGGAGATTTAAAAAGAAGTACAATATAGGTAGCACAACCATCTTGGCGATGGCCAATCGACCAGTTAGCGAGAGGGGGAGGCGGTTCCAGGCCGGAATTCTTTCTTCCAACCAGGACATCGCCCTGCCATAGTTGGCCTGCCATAGTTAACCCATGTCCCGACTCAGACACACGCCCAGATATCCACTGGTTCTGTCACCCACTGCAGTGCAAACTCAGAATCAAATTGCCTGGTGCTCTCGGTGAGGGGGAATATAACAGACTTGGTCCAGTTTATGGTTATACCCGACAGTCCCCCAAACTGAACGACCTCCCTGATAGCAGGGTCCAGATTATCCTGGGGGTTCCTGATTTAGAGTGCGATATCATCCGCGTACATGGAGACTAGTATTCCTCTCTAGCGGAATCTGATCCCTCTTTGAGCATGATGCTGGTGCAGTCTGGCTGCCAGGGCTTCCATGGCTATAGCAAAGAGGAGAGGGGACAGGGGACATCCCTGCTGTGTACCACGCGTAATTGGGAATGGATTGGACAATAGGCCATTCACACGTAGTCTAGCAGAGGGGGAGGTATATAGCAGCTTAATAAGGTTCAGGAACCGCAGGCTTAACCCCAAGTGCTGCAAAAGCTGGAACAAGAAAGGCCGCTCCAATGAATCGAATGCCTTAGTGGCGTCAGGTAGAGCAGCAATCGCTGCGACGCTCGGGTCCACACCGTGCATGACCGCATACAGGGTGCGGAGAATATGTGCAGTTGAGAGGTCCGGCACAAATCCCGACTGGTCCTGCCGGATCATGGCAGGGAGAAGTGGGGCCAGGCAGTTAGCAATGAGTTTTGTCAAAATGTTATTATTCACGTTAATCATAGAGAGCGGTCTGTAAGAATCACATGAAGTAGCTAGTTTGCCAGGTTTAAGACTAGTAATGATTATCGCCTCCCGGAGTGACGGAGGTAGTTTCCCTATCTCCACAGATGTTTGGTACATAGCTAGGAGGTGTGGGATCAGTATAGTGGCAAATTCCTTGTAAAAGGATGTCGTGAGGCCATCCAGGCCGGGAGCCTTATCATTGGGAAGACTACGAATGACGTGCAGGACTTCCTCCTCTGTAAACGGGGAGTCTGGATATTGGCGGTGTACGTCATCTAGCCATATTAATTGTATAGACTCCAGATACTCTTTGATTTGGTCGGTAGATATTTGGGATTGAGTTTGGTAAAGTTTTGAGTAGAAGGTGGTCATCGTATTGAGTAGCTCAGTGGGGCTGATGTGGTGTTCCATGAGGTCTACGACATAGTCATTAGCTTTGTGTGGTCTAATCATTTGGGCCAATGACATACCAGGGCACTCTCCCTCTCCATACCTGCGGGCTCTCGCCTCTCGTCCCAGATAATGTAATTCGCGTTCCACCTCTTCATTGTATTCTGATAGTGTTTCTCATATTCGCACCATTGTGTCTTGATCATTAGTTTGGAAAAATTCTAGTTCCAGTGCTCTAAGGTCAGCCTCAAGGTGTGCAAGTTTTGCGCGAATGGCCTTCAATACCCCCGCTTGTTTCGCAATGCATACCCCTCTTATAACTACTTTAAAGGCCTCCCAAAGGACTTTAAAGGCCTCCCAAAGCACTGACGGCGACCTAACTGAGCCTGTGTTCATTGCAAAGTAATCAATGATAGCGGTTTGTAATTCGGAGCGGAATACTTGATCCCATAGGGTGCCGGCTGGCAGTCGCCAGGAGAAGGTGTGCGGGATTGCGAGAGGCATGGCCAGCTCCAGCAGCCCTGGGGCATGTTCAGATAATATCCAGGGGAGCAGTGAGGTACCGGTCGTTCACGTTAGGACTTCTCTGGTGATTAGCCAGTAGTCGATGCGTGACCAGACTTCCGTCACCCATGTGACGCATGTACCTTCCTTACGTGTTTCGTTTAAAAATCTCCAAGCCTCAGTCAAGATCTGGTCCTGTATTAAGGCGTGAAGCTGTGCCACGGCATTAGGGTGTGGGCGGCGAGAGACGCCAGACCTATACATATTCAGGTCTAAGACCACATTAAAGTCTCCCCTCCATATTATAGCCCCCGATCCTAGATTTATGATATGTCACCATACCTCACTGAAAAACTCAGGACAGTCAGTGTTGGGTCTGTATATGCAAGCAAGTGTGATTGGGTGTTGATGGAGGGTACCGACTAGAAGGACGAAACGGCTTTCTGAGTCCAATTTGGCTTGTGTGAGTTTCCATGGTAAGTTTTTGCGGATCAGTATAGCTGTTCTGCAAACATAATTGGAATAAAAGGATGCATATATTTCTGCGCACCATCAAGCACGCAGACGGGATGTAGTTGAGGGGGCGAGATGGAGTTCCTGTAAAAAGCATATATCAATCTGGTGTCTCGTGAGGTAGGTGTGTACAAGATGGGCCTTCCTGGCATCATTTAGACCATGTACATTCCAGATCAGACGTTTAATACCTTCAGTCATGTGACAATACGGTGGTGTTAGCCTGTCGGGTGAAGCCTATTAACGTGAGTGTATGTGTAGGTTGCCAATATAGTGTAGCAATTGCCAAATCCCCTATCAAGAAGTGAAGCTAGGGTAATACGTAGTGCTCTCACCAGTCTGGTGGGGAGGGAAGGGGAGGGAGAGACCAGAAGGGTAGCCTGCCATATGTGTAAGTGTGCTCTTACAGGGAGAACAGTAACCCACTGTAAAACTGAGACCCGCCCTCACCCATCACCCACGCCAACCCTCGAACTTGGTTGAGGACCCCACTCTCACCCATCACCCTCACTAGACCCCAAAAACTGTACAGTTACTTGCCCAACAAGTACCCAATAGTACAAAAACAATATTGCATGCAAGGGATTCATCCCAGAGGGCAGAGGAGAGCCAGGCAAACACCCCAGCCAAACCTTGTCTTGGTGGCTGAATCGGCAAGGATCGCCTGTGTCATTGGCCATCGGGTGCAATGGTTCAATTCAATCGCTCTTGTGGTGGCGTGCTGTGCATTCATTACGACAATTGGCCATGTTCATCCCTGCATTCCATCTCGGGAGTAGACAGTGCACAGCGTAGATCACAAACTGAGTCAGTGTTAGTCATTTTTGTCCAACGATGCCTTCTCCTCACAGCATGAAGACCCTCTTGGTGCTCGTGAGGCGATGTTTTTGGCAAATTTGTGGGCTGCTTTAGCGCTGGTGAAGTTGTGTGTCTTTCCCTCATGTGTGATTTTCCATTTGGCAGGGTAGAGGAGAGCATATTTGATATCTGCCTCTTGTAGGATTTTTTTGGTGGCTAAAAATTGCTTTCGTGCGACCTGAAGTGCGATGGTGAAATCCGGGTAAAATGAGAGCACATTGCCTCGGAATTGTGTTTCACCTTGTTCCCTAGAGAGGCATGTGACCACATCCCTGTCTTTGTAATTGAGAAGGCGTGCAATTATGGGTCGTGCCGGAGCGCCCGGGGGTGGCCACGGTGCTAAGGATCTGTGTGCTTGTTCCATGATCAACACCGGGGACAGGGCCTCACTGAAAAGGTCTCTGAGCATTGTCGTGACATAGTCCTCCATGTTGTCAATAGCTGTAGACTCCGGCACACCCACAATGCGCAGATTACGGCCAGAACTTTGTCCATTCTAAGCAGCTGCTCACTTGTCGAGGCCTGGTCGATGTCGGAAACCCTGGTTTCGAGCTGGTCCAGGCGATCTTCGAGTTTATGTACCCTCTCGCTCATCTTGTCAAGTCGGTGCGCCATCAGGTCCAGTTTGGCATCAATCGCCTTGAGGCTGGTTTTGACATCGACCAGAATCTCCTTCAGGTCTTCGTCCCAGCCGGCTGCCCCTGCGGGAGGGTCTGAGTCCTGTCCCCAAGGCTGTTCCATCTCCGTCCGGCGTGAGGTATTCTTACTTTCAAACAGGAGTTTAGATTGGCGTGTGTCAGGTTTGCCCATTGTGAAGAATCAGGTGGTTCACAGTCCGCTTCTCCCCAGCAGGCCACTGCGGGGTCTCGGCCGTGGGTCACTCGAGCCCCGCGCCTCGCTCACCAGCAGGGCCTAGGCGCTTGTCCACCCCCGCAGCTCTCGGCGGTGCTGGGGCCGTCTCAATTCACACTCTGCGGAGGCGCCCCGAGTTGCATGCATGCTGGCCACCAGTTGTCCCTCATCTTGATAGCCGATGAGCAAGGATTAGGTAGGATATTGCATTCAGCCGGCAGAGCCCCCCTATTGAGAGCCCATTTCGCTGCTCGGTTAAGCTCCGCCCCCCTTTGTTGAACCACGGTTGGGGTGGTAGGATTCTGGGTTGCTTCCAGGTTATCAGGGCTGTGTTGTCAACAAAATTTACTATGATCTTTGAGTAGTTGAGGTGTGAATTTCGCGCATTTCAAGGTGCGGGACAAACAAGACATTTACCTCAGTTATGTTTCTGTATTTTCTGACTATAATTCTGGCATTCTTTTGGGTTGTAGGTTTGGGTATGAATGGTAGTGAGAAATGTACAGGAATGTCGTTGGACCAGTCAGCTTCTTTTGGTTTAGTGAGTAGCAAACCGTCAATGGAGGAGAAAATGATGTCTAGAGTTCTGCCTTGATGTGGGTAGGAGCAGATAGGAGCTGTGTTAAACTGTAGATTGAGGTGTAACCTCGAGCATGTCACTGGTGATCTTACAGTTGTGGTTACCCCTGTCCAGAATAAAATCCCCAAATACACGAAAAAAGGGGAAAGAGTTTCTTTATGGGAGATATATAATCATTCATTTGTTCAAAGACGTTTTTGGAGCTCTTGGGTGTTCTGTAGATTAGGTGTAAAAATATGTCTATCGAAGGTTCGTTTGATATTGCCACTTTCAGACATTCAAAGGATGAGAATACTAGCATTAGAAATACTTTTCAGGGTATCGGTTTTTTGCCATTATTGGAACGCCACCCCCCACCTGGTCTATGCGTTCTTTCCTGAGGATGTTTTAGCCTTCAGGAATGAGGCAGTCCATTATGTTTTTGGGAAAGGTTGTTGAGCCAGGTTTCCGTGATAAACATAAGATCTATATTATTGGATTCAATGAGTGTAGCAATTTGTGTATGATGGGTGTATGCTGATCTCATGTATGTAGAATGCATTTTAAGTGGTTTTCATTGTATAAGAGGGTTTTACAGGGTTTTGTCCGTTCATAATAGTCAGGTTGTCAAGAGGGGATTGATTTTTGATGAGATTATTACATATATTTCTCCTACGTATTATAACGTTTTTGATGAATCTGATTTTGGGTCAAAGAACCTTAAGGGGCTCATTTACAAGCCTCTTGCGCCGTAGGTACGTCACTTTTTCCCATATTGAAAGTGACGCACCGGCAGCGCAAGGGGCTTGTAGATAAGGCCCTAAGTTTTAGAGTACAGCATTCTCCTTCAACAGAACATATTATTAAGTGGAGAGCTAAAAATAAATCTTTATGTCAGCCATTGTGGTCAGGCAATTTTTGTCATTGCCCAGCTATTGAAGGCCTAAGACGATGACAACTGAAAGGACTATTAATCAACAACACATATAAGGGTAGATTTTCAAACATTTTGCGCTGGGTTAGCGTCACAAAAGTGACGCTAACCAGCACAAATGTATTTTTTACCAATTTACTTTCGAGTGCAAAACTTGTTTTGCGTTGGAAAATACCCTACAAGTAATGCAAAGTAGCGTAAAGCATTGCTTTGCGTTAATTAGCACCAAGGGGGCATTACATGGGTGGTACATGGGCGTTCCCAGGAAACCACCCATGCCTTTTGATGTAAAACCCTCTCTACAAACAATTGTAGATAGGGTGTAGCGCCAAAAGTTAATGCCATCTGAAAAGAGAAATGTTTTCATTTCTCTTTTCTTTAACTACTTTGCATGCCTGATGCGCTGTGTGGCACATACGAAGTGGGAAAACTATTTGAACTTGTCTAGGCTATAGGAAGTGTACCCTTCCTGTACAAAACGTATGCTAAACTCAGGCACGCACCTTAGCGCTATGGCGCTAAGGTGTGTGCCTGGTGTACAGCAGCTGAAATCAGCGCCGGCGCTAGGGAGAGGAGAGAGCCATATCTCTATAGCTATGGCGCTCTCTTGCTCCCTCCCTGTCACGCAACGCAGCACAGCATTTTTGGCTGCTGCGCTGCGTTGCGTGGTCTTTGAAAATCTGCCCTAGTTTCTGTTTGTAAGACTTGTCTAATGCAGTATGCGCCAGCGTTGTAATTGTTTGATTTATTGTTTACACTGCTTAAAAGAAGTGTTGAAAACTGTTCCCTCTAATATGGGCTGCTGCGCGGCCTCTCAGCTACACGCTTACTGCCACACACAGAGGCATTTGGGGCCGTATTATGAAAGTGCTTTGCGCGCCTCCGGGGCACTTTGGTGTTACAGAAGGGTCCGCAGACGCTTGTGGAGCCATTCTGTAATACCATTAGCGCTGGCGCACATAAACCGCAAGCGCTATCTTGAGGGGGCGTTCCTTTATTTGCATGGGGGCGTGCCCCATGCAAATGAGGGAATCCCTTTGCCTCTGCGCCGTATTACAGACGCTGGAGCAGAGGCAAAGAAGCTGTCAGGAGGCACACTGTCAGTGCACCTCCTGAGAGCAGCCCTCTGGAGGGGAGAAAGGGGGTCCCATGGACCCCCCCAGACATCAACTTGCAGGTGGTTGCAGTCAATGACTACACCCACCTGCAAGGGGATGTCTTATTCCCTTTAAAAGTGCAGGCAGGTGCCGCCTGCACTGTGAAAACACAGAGAGGCTTTAAAGCAGCCGCTCTGTTTTTCACATCATTGCGCTGCCCCCCAGGACAGCGTGAGTTCGTGCCTGCCCTGGGGGCAGCGCATCCCATGTAATAGGGCACACTTTCCCTGTTTGCGCCTGGCGCACCTGTTTTAAGGTGCGCCAGGCGCAAAAAGGGAGAGTTCGCACATTACATATTTGGGCCCTTGGAGCTCACTCATTCTGAAAGTCTGAAAATTAATTATGACAGCTTTACTGTCAGCTTTCCTCACTGGTCTAGTTGAGATGGAAACGCCCATCCTTCTCTTAAATATAATAGTACAAATGCTGAAATAAAGCCATGCAATAAAAGTAGCACAACTTGTTTCAAAAGTTGTGCAGAACAAAATAATTCATTTGGTTTTTATAGTTAAGTTTTCCTGGCTGCCTGGGATAGTGATATTGGCCTTGAGACTAAAAGCAGTAACAATGAAGAAAATACTCTGCCATGCCTACTTTTGAAATATGCAATATGGATATTTTTGTGTATTGCACCTTCATTCATTCATTTAAATCTTTCAGCTATCAAAGAAAACAGCCATAAAAGTACAAGCAAAATAGTACATCTAAAAAGACAATTAAAAGACATATAATTACAGTGACAATTATAAAAAAATCAGTTAATTTGTCACACTATAGCATAATACTTATCCTCGCATTAATCGATTGTATTGCACTTTATTTGCAATAAGGAGCTTTATTTACACTGTTTTAAGTGACGGTTGTTTAAGCAGCTGGAATATATAGTCAAGAGAAATAGAGATAGTTATTGGGATTAGAGGAGTATCTAGAATGAGGACAGGTAGGTTGTGATATATATGTATTCCAATGTGGCATGTGGATATGTTGTTGTTGTGTTTGGACATGCAGTATGAATAAAAGACCACTTGTTTTTCTGGGTTCCTTGCATGGCTTTGACAAACAAACCTGACAAGAGGATCGTGATTCTAATTAACTTTGCAAAGCACGCTGTCATAAGAGAAGGTTTCTTGGCGTAATAACGGAGAGGTGGTGCTCTATATGCGAAGTTTTTTCTCTCAAACCACAAAAAGAAGTGAAACAAAGGAAGGAGTGAAGCAAAATGAATGCGGCACCCATCACTTTTTGTCTGTTTCATGTAATGCCCCAAGTGGCCAAGGGTACGCTCAGGTAGGTATCCTTGCTCGCTGTGCAAAAGCATCCAAGCCATACCATACTGAGGAGGCCTAAGAAGATCGAACCAGTATGCTGTTACCACAGCTCCCATCTCGAGGGGTGCTTCCCTGGCAGGCCCAGGATGGTCTGTTCCTATGCTCTATGAGAGGCATGGCGAGTTGGTAATGACTTGCATAAGGCAGGTCTCTGTCTATAGCAGCACAGTGGGTGAAAAGAATGGCTCTGCAACCCGGAGCAATTGTCAGGGGTTTAGGCTACTTGCAAGCATTCCTCCCATCATCTTTTGTGTGTTTGAGTGCAATCTAAAACACTAGAGAGAAGGAACGCCCTCTAAAATGTGCTTTTCTGAAGAGGGGCATTGAATCTTATCTAAGTAGGCAGCCTAAGGTCAACTGGATGGATGCGCCAATACAATTTTGGTTTGAGAAAGACTGCGGCCTAACCATACATAGAACTTTAAATTGTATTAGTTTTGCAAGTTGAAATTAATGAATCTCTGTCAGTACAAAGAAGGATACATGGTCAGACTGTGGTGCTTTACAAAGAAGCAGAGCTTCAGTGTACTGGGTGATCCAAAGGTTAGCCACCCTAACATTTGGAAGTCTTTTTGTTTTGAAGATTTTTGTAGTGTATGTGTATATATATATATATATTTCCAAAATCCCTTGCTGACACCGCCGCGCTGCAAGGAAAGCCTGCACACCAGGTAAGTCCAAACAGTAACTTTATTGTCACTGACGCGTTTCGACCTGACGGTCTTTTTCAAAGCTGGGGAAACATTGTGGCAGTGTTCTCTTTATAGGCAGAGAGACACTGTTACATAAAGGATAAACATAGGAAAAAAGACTTTGGCATTTCAACATACATAATGCCATGGAGTATTTAAGAAAAAAGACTCCATTAAGTCAACAAACATAAAAGAAGAAAATATATTTGTATGTCTCTTCCCACAAAATAAATAAACATTACAATTTATCATGTATAAAAAGAAATAGTTAAAAGATAAAATAATAAACAAGAGAAACAGAAATTCATTCAGTTTATCAAGTAAACATGATGAAATGCAAGTGCATATATGTTGAGGTGTAACAGAGATACCCTCAAATGCCCAAAGAAACGGAGCACAAACATACTGTTGAAAACCGGTCCAGTGACCAAGGGAACATATATATATATATATATATATATATATATATATATGCATATATATATAATACAAAAAGAGTTGCCTCTAGGTGGGATGCACTCCCAGGTGGAAATTACGCCAAAGCAAGGGCACACGCCATGAACAAAGTCCTTTTCTGGTTTACCTGCCAGACGCGTTTCGGGCCAACGCCCTCTTCAGTGGCAGACCATGTGACGTGCCGGCATGCGGCAACCACCAGTAAATCCCCATAATAATTATGCTCAGGTGAACCACCTGAAGCAATGCTTCCTGGGACTGGTGGTTCAGTAAAACCCAAGTGGGTCGCCGCCGGCACTCACATTCAAAAATGTCTTAAAAGGATTGCCGATGTTCGCGCCGGCACCCCTGCATATTACAGGCACCTCCTGTTCCACAGTTAGCTGCCCCAATAAAGCAGCCGTGGACCCGCAAGTGTTTCGCGGTGGTGCAAACCCGCGACCAGGCAGGCCGCTGTACAAAATACAAAAAGAGTTGCCTCTAGTTGGGATGCACTCCCAGGTGGAAATTACGCCAAAGCAAGGGCACACGCCATGAACAAAGTCCTTTTCTGGTTTACCTGCCAGATGCGTTTCGGGCCAACGCCCTCTTCAGTGGCAGACCATGTGACGTGCCGGCATGCGGCAACCACCAGTAAATCCCCATAATAATTATGCTCAGGTGAACCACCTGAAGTAATGCTTCCTGGGAGTGGTGGTTCAGTAAAACCCAAGTGGGTCGCCACCGGCACTCACATTCAAAAATGTCTTAAAAGGATTGCCGATGTTCGCGCCGGCACCCCTGCATATAACAGGCACCTCCTGTTCCACAGTTAGCTGCCCCAGTAAAGCAGCCGCGGACCCGCAAGTGTTTCGCGGTGGTGCAATCCGCGACCAGGCAGGCCGCTGTACAAAATACAAAGAGTTGCCTCTAGGTGGGATGCACTCCCAGGTGGAAATTACGCCAAAGCAAGGGCACACGCCATGAACAAAGTCCTTTCTGGTTTACCTGCCAGACGCGTTTCGGGCCAACGCCCTCTTCAGTGGCAGACCATGTGACGTGCCGGCATGCAGCAACCACCAGTAAATCCCCATAATAATTATGCTCAGGTGAACCACCTGAAGCAATGCTTCCTGGGACTGGTGGTTCAGTAAAACCCAAGTGGGTCGCCGCCGGCACTCACATTCAAAAATGTCTTAAAGGGATTGCCGATGTTCGCGCTGGCACCCCTGCATATAACAGGCACCTCCTGTTCCACAGTTAGCTGCCCCAATAAAGCAGCCGCGGACCCGCTAGAGTCTCGCGGTGGTGCAATCCCGCGACCAGGCAGGCCGCTGTACAAAATACAAAAGAGTTGCCTCTAGGTGGGATGCACTCCCAGGTGGAATTACGCAAAGCAAGGGCACACGCCATGAACAAAGTCCTTTTCTGGTTTACCTGCCAGACGCGTTTGGGCCAACGCCCTCTTCAGTGGCAGACCATGTGACGTGCCGGCATGAGGCAACCACCAGTAAATCCCCATAATAATTATGCTCAGGTGAACCACCTGAAGCAATGTTTCCTGGGACTGGTGGTTCAGTAAACCAAGTGAGTCGCCGCCAGCACTCACATTAAAAAATGTCTTAAGAGGATTGCCGATGTTCGCGCCGGCACTCCTGCATATAACAGGCACCTCCTGTTCCACAGTTAGCTGCCCCAATAAAGCAGCCGCGGACCCGCAAGTGTTTGCGGTGGTGCAATCCGCGACCAGGCAGGCCGCTGTACAAAATACAAAAAGAGTTGCCTCTAGGTGGGATGCACTCCCAGGTGGAAATTACGCCAAAGCGTTGGCGTAATTTCCACCTGGGAGTGCACCCCACCTGGAGGCAACTCTTTTTGTATTTTGTACAGCGGCCTGCCTGGTCGCGGGATTGCACCACCGCAAGACACTTGCGGGTCCGCGGCTGCTTTATTGGGGCAGCTAACTGTGGAACAGGAGGTGCCTGTTATATGCAGGGGTGCCGGCGCGAACATCGGCAATCCTTTTAAGATATTTTTGAATGTGAGTGCCGGCGGCGACCCACTTGGGTTTTACTGAACCACCAGTCCCAGGAAGCATTGCTTCAGGTGGTTCACCTGAGCGTTATTATTATGGGGATTTACTGATGGTTGCCGCATGCCTGCACGTCACATGGTCTGCCACTGAAGAGGGCGTTGGCCCGAAACACGTCTGGCGGGAAAACCAGAAAAGGACTTTGTTCATGGCGTGTGCCCTTGCTTTGGCGTAATTTCCACCTGGGAGTGCATCCCACCTAGAGGCAACTCTTTTTGTATTTTGTACAGGGGCCTGCCTGGTCGCGGGATTGCACCACCGCGAGACACTTGCGGGTCCGCGGTTGCTTTATTGGGGCAGCTAACTGTGGAACAGGAGGTGCCTGTTATATGCAGGGGTGCCGGCGCGAACATCGGCTATCCTTTTAAGATATTTTTGAATGTGAGTGCCGGTGGCGACCCACTTGGGTTTTACTGAACCACCAGTCCCAGGAAGCATTGCTTCAGGTGGTTCACCTGAGCGTTATTATTATGGGGATTTACTGGTGGTTGCCGCATGCCGGCACGTCACATGGTCTGCCACTGAAGAGGGCGTTGGCCCGAAACACGTCTGGCGGGAAAACCAGAAAAGGACTTTGTTCATGGCGTGTGCCCTTGCTTTGGCGTAATTTCCACCTGGGAGTGCATCCCACCTAGAGGCAACTCTTTTTGTATTTTGTACAGCGGCCTTCCTGGTCGCGGGATTGCACCACCGCGAGACACTTGCGGGTCCGCGGCTGCTTTATTGGGGCAGCTAACTGTGGAACAGGAGGTGCCTGTTATATGCAAGGGTGCCAGCGCGAACATCGGCAATCCTTTTAAGATATTTTTGAATGTGAGTGCCGGCGGCGACCACTTGGGTTTTACTGAACCACCAGTCCCAGGAAGCATTGCTTCAGGTGGTTCACCTGAGCGTTATTATTATGGGGATTTACTGGTGGTTGCCGCATGCCGGCACGTCACATGGTCTGCCACTGAAGAGGGCGTTGGCCCGAAACGCGTCTGGCGGGAAAACCAGAAAAGGACTTTGTTCATGGCGTGTACCCTTGCTTTGGCGTAATTTCCACCTGGGAGTGCATCCCACCTAGAGGCAACTCTTCTTGTAATATATATATATATATAATTCCACAACAGCCATCATCTTCCGACCATCCAGCCGCACTCTCCCCACAGTTCCAGCAAAGGTGACACACGTTATCCGGATGCTAAGCTGATTTTTATTTTTTATATTTCAGCACATAGCAACACCCAGCACAGGATGCCAACGCGTTTTGGCTTACGCCTTCAACTGGGCAACCCCAAGACCCACAACCACTGTGTTTAAAAAGTCTATCACATGATCCTAACTCATTTCCTTTTAACAGCATCTAGGCTGCCTGCCTCAACAGTCATTTCTCAAGGCAGCAGCCATGTTGGAGTTGCAAATAGTACATATCTCCTAATGTAATAACACTAGGTTACGTTTTGAATCCAAGTATGACAATTTCCAACCACTTTTCCAGAGATAGTTTTTACATATCTCATCTCAACTTTTCTGTACATGTTTTCACATTGCTGTTGGATTTCAAATTGAAAAGCCGGATAATCCCAATGAGGTAACCATGCACTTATATTTCTATACCTTTACATCAGCACAGCATAGCAGCTTGTCTATATTGCACATTTCCCAAAGTGCCTAGTTTTTAAATATAAAGTGCTATTGAATAGATATAGAGCACCTTCCTCAGGCTACCGGAGTGCATACAATTTTCAATACCTTGCACATACTTTTGAACAGTTGATTATCCATATGTCTCGTGTCCAATGTTATCTTCCAATAAGGTGCCAGTGCAAACAGTCTGTGTTCATTTCTACATGAGCTCAACTCAATGTCTCACTCTCTACTGTTGTATCCCGTTACTATTGCACCACCCACCTAAAGTGTAATATATATGTGTATGTTGAAGTCTCCATGATTATAACGGAGCAGGGTCATCACTGTGGGTTTTCATCGTTTAAACACGGTTATGTTTATACCTGTATGTCACACAGACCAACACTTTAACTAACTGCATTACTGTTGTTGTAACACTCACAGGACCAGACTTATGAAAGGATTGCGTTGCCCTTGCGTCACATAAGGTGACACAAGGGCAACGCAAGCCTTAAGTAATATTTACTATGCCACACAGCCACTTTGTGTGGAATAGAAAAACTGGAGTAACGCAACACAGCACAAGTTGCTGCCTTGCGTTACTCTGCCTTGGGAAGGCATTCTATGGGTGGAGAGTAGGTATTCCTACGCATCCACCCATGGATTCTGGCACATTCCCAGATTTACTGCCAGTAGTAAACTTGGGAATTCGTCAAAAATATACGCCTTCCCAAGGGAGGAGCAACAAGGAGAAACAACTTTTTCCCCCTAATTTTTTCCTCTTTTAAGTTAAAGCAACTACAACCAATTTGGTGTTGCATGTGACAAGCATCCATTTTTCAAATCTGAGATACTCTTTTAAAGAAATAAGATACATGAAAAAGTGAAATATTTCAAGATCACTGAGGAAAATTTATGAATTGGCCAAGGATTGCACAATTAGGAGCACATTTACTCATTTTTACCCAAATTTGATGTGCTGCAATGCGCAAGGTGAAACACAGCACAGTTCCATATTTACTAAGATTGGCCTGTTGTTGCTGTCGTCCCCCATGCTGGCATTTTAAAAGGCAGCCTTGCGGGAGGCACAGCTTTGCAGAGGCCAGTGTGTGCTGTTTAGCATAGGATTTTTAATGGAAGCTTACACTTCCAGTACAGAATCTTAAGTCTATATAAATATAGAAGACCAACCACAGTATGTGTGCTGTGCACTTCGGCACGCTTGCAATGAGATGTGTTTTTTACTTAAAGGATGTATTCGTTTTTGATGAAAGGCCCGTCTGGCTATCTTAGTAGATTGGGCTTTGCATCAAAACCTATGTGTGTTTACAATGATTCCTCCTAAGAAATGCCTCGGTAACACTCCCTTGATACAAAGGGCACCTTTCAGGCACAAAAACACCTTTTGCAGTAGAGAGTAAATTCCAATGCGTCGCTTTGGATCCCTTTGCAAAAGCATAAAGCCTTAATATATGTGGGCCCACGTGTTTTAAATTAAACTTGCTTGACACCTAAAGTAAAATCTATCATTCAAAGTGATTAGCTTTATTGAGGAGTATAGTAATGGGAGAAAAACTGCCAGTTTCTGTCATTGGACACCGATCTATACATGTTTATCAGAGATGTTGTCCACAAGTAACCAATACTAGATAACCACATTTGAAAATGTTTTTTGTTGTCTAGTCTTCCTGCTAAATTACCTCCATCATTAACATTACTTATCCAGCATTGGAGGGGAGGTTCTATATTTGCTCACTCGGACTCAACAAAAAACATAGGGCCTCATTTATGAAAAGTGTTACATCGCTGCAGTAAAACAGCGATGCAACACTTTTCATTGCGCCCTCCTTGCGACACCATGGATGCACCGTATTTACTGTATGGCACTCCATGTCACAAGGATTGACAGATGCGTCAGGAATCCTCATGTATCTGTTGACGCAAAACTCACGCATTGCTGGAGTTGTGTCGTAAGCATAACGGAACTCCAGCAATGCATGGGGGAGGCCTATACCTATTGCACTGCGTCACCTTAATGCCTGCAATGAGACAGGCGTAGTTTTGACGCAGTGGCGTCCTAGAAGTGGCACAGTGAAATCTGACAGATTTCACTGTGCCACTTCTACGAGGCTTTATTGCGGGGGAAAACCCACTCTTCATACATTATACCTGACGTGGGTATAATGTGGCGCAGAAGTTTACAAAGTGACGCATATGTCTAGATGCGTCACTTTGTAAATATGGCGCAACGTGGTGCATTATTTATGCTGCCGCTGCGTCACAAAAAGTGACGCAACAGCGGCACAAAAGTGTTGCAAGGGGCTCATAAATAAGCCCCATAGGGCCTGATGCACAAACTATGCTTTTGAGTAAGTTTACTACTTTTTGGTATTCACAAACTTCACTTTTGAAGTAACTTCCACTTTCGTAGCAAGTCAAGCACTTCACATGGCCAACCACTAGTACTGCATCACCCTTGCATAGAAAATAATGAAGGTAGTGACTTAAACTAAAGCCCTATAGGAAATAATGTCAGATTAAATTACATTATTTAAAATACTCAAAAATATAAATAAACCTAAATTAAAGGAAATATATACATGTATGTGTGTGTATGTATATGTATATATATATATATATATATATATATATATATTTGTGCGTAAAAATTAATAAAACAAGCATTGGAGAAAAACGAAGCAAACCCACTGGAGGGAATGATTAATGCCTAGGAACAACAAGTCCCAACATGCATTTAAAATGGACCCACCTGCGAGGCCCAATTAAGGGGCAAGATTTAAAATGCACGCAAATGAAGGCACTTTGCTTCGTCTCCATGAATCCTGTGAACAAGGGCCGAGAGGCCTGAAAAGCGGAAGGAAGGAGTAATTCATCTGTTTGTGTAATGCTGGTTTCCGACTCAATAAAGAGCTCTGCTTGAGTTTGCCTGCTATCGAGTGCATCTCTGTTTGTGGGTAACTTTGGAGGAATATAGAACGGCAGCCCTGCAGTGGAGATTGCACCGCCTCAGAAATACAGAGAGGACTGCAGAGGCTGGAACTTTCTGAGCCCGCGTTGTTTGTCACTAATTTTAAACTGGCATTTACACTCGGAGGCCCACTGGAGGGAAAAATTAATAAAACAAGCATTGGAGAAAAACGAAGCAAACCCACTGGAGGGAATGATTAATGCCTAGGAACCACAAGTCCCAACATGCATTTAAAATGGTCTCACCTGCGAGGCCCAATTAAGGGGCAAGATTTAAAATGCACGCAAATGAAGGCACTTTGCTTCGTCTCCATGAATCGTGTGAACAAGGGCAGAGAGGCCTGAAACGCGTAAGGAAGGAGTAATTTATCTGTTTGTGTAATGCTGGTTTCCGACTCACTAAAGAGCTCTGCTTGAGTTCGAATGCTATCGAGTGCATCTCTGTTTGTGGGTAACTTTGGAGGAATATATATATATATATGTTCGTATATATACATATTATATATTACTTTTTTATTATATTATTATAAAGTATGTATTGGGTTACTATTAACCAGCGCATAAATATAAATTAATGTT
Source organism: Calotriton arnoldi (assembly GCA_963921515.1). NCBI lineage: Eukaryota > Metazoa > Chordata > Amphibia > Caudata > Salamandridae > Calotriton > Calotriton arnoldi. The sequence goes on along the minus strand of CAWUFW010000496.1, from coordinate 2,351,432 downwards.
AGAAAATGCATACAAACACAAATAGAACCTATTATTTGATTATAAAATAGTTACTTGGTATTTAATCCCTTGACTGCTGAGGAGACAGAAAAAATGGGCAAAATACAGCTGAATTTTGAGTTTTGGGGGGAAAAATAGGTAAAAGTGCTCTGCAAAAAAATGTCTGTTTTTTCCCCTAAACATTTCATCAACAAAAGGTTTGAGGTGCTAAAGCACAAGTTACTAACTTGTGTAACGATATATCTGTAAGAGACAATAGTTAGTGACAGATTCCTTTCTTAGAATATCCCCAGGCGTCAGGCTGGATCCGGAAAGTTTTTGCGTAGCAGTACCCTTGCGCGTCGGTAGGCGGCGTCGTGCGGCTCTTCGTCCGTCGTTGGCGTCGTGATCGCCGGGATGACGTTGCGGGCAGTACTTAGACGCCGCCCCTGCGCGCTGACGTCAGTTCTGTACACGACTTTCCGCGCCAGGAACGCAGAGCCATGCAAGAAGCTGACATAGGTGTCTGAAAAATACTAGGGCCCTGAAAGGGATGTCCTTAACCCTAGAAATCAGTTCGCAGAACGGGGAGGATGGGTGGGGCGGTAAGGAATCTGTCACTAACTATTTTCTCTTACAGATATATCGTTACACAAGTTAGTAACTTGTGCATCTGAAAGAGACACGTTAGTGACAGATTCCTTACCTTAGAATAGATACCCCAGCAATACCAACCCCGGTGGTGGGTCTGCGAACAAAGATCAGACAAGGAAGTCCCGGAGGACAGAACGGCCAAAGAAGCCGTCCCTCCGGACCTGACTGTCAAGGCAGTAATGCTTTGTAAATGTGTGCAGCGAGGCCCACGTAGCTGCCTGGCAGATATCCTGCAGCGGAACACCGCGGCCTAAAGCCGTGGTAGCAGCCGTTGCCCTGGTGGAATGGGCACGCAGCCCAACAGTAGGCTCCTTCTTAGCCAAAGAATAGCAGGCTTTGATACACAAGGTTACCCAGCGGGAGATGGTTCTCTTGTGCACCGCCCAACCTTTTTTGGCGCCCACGTAGCCAACAAAGAGCTTGTCATCCACCCGGAAGTGGTGTGTGCGGTTGATATAAAAGGAAAGCGCATGTTTTGTGTCCAGATGGTGGAGCCTCTCTTCCTCTCTGGAAGGATGTGGAGGCGGAAAGAAGGTGGGCAAAGTGATGGTCTGCCCAATGTGGAAGGCAGTAACCACCTTTGGCAAGAAGGACGGACGCGTCCTAAGAACAACCTTGTCTGGATGGACAGACAGAAAGGGAGGTTTGCATGATAGAGCCTGGAGCTCACTCACCCGCCGAGCGGAGGTGATGGCCACCAGAAAGGCTGTCTTCAGAGTCAGGAGACGAAGAGGACAGTTATGTAGAGGCTCAAAGGGAGCGCACATGAGAAAGGTAAGAACCAAGTTCAAGTCCCACTGAGGCATCACAAACGGAACAGGAGGGAAGAGGTGTGTAATGCCTTTTAGGAACCTGTTAACAACAGGGGACTTGAAAAGGGAGGGCTGATCAGGAAGCCTGAGGAAGGCCGAGATGGCACAAAGATAGCCCTTGATGGTACCCAGGGCAGAACCCTGTTGGGCCAGGGAAAGAAGGAACAGAAGAACCTCAGAAAGAGGGGCAGAGAGGGGATTCACAACCCTTGCTGTGCACCATGCCACAAACTTGTTCCACCTGCAGGCGTATACCACCTTAGTGGAGGGACGCCTGGCTGCCAGAATTACATCACAAACTTCGGGAGGCAAGTCGAAAGGAATCAACTGCCGCCGCTCAATCTCCACGCAAGCAGGTGGAGGCTGGACAGGTTCGGGTGGAGGACCGTCTCCTGCTGCTGCGACAGAAGATCCTCCCGAAGAGGCAGACGGATCGGGGGATCGACGCTCATACTGAGTAGCTCGGGATACCAAACTCTTCGAGCCCAGTCCGGAGCCACAAGGATGACTTGGGCCCGGTCGCGCCGAATCTTCTTCAACACTCTGGGTAGAAGTGGTATAGGCGGAAAGGCGTACAACAGACCGCAACTCCACTCGCGACGAAAAGCGTCGCCGAGCGAGTGCCGCCTTGGAAATTCCAACGCGCAGAACTGATGACATTGCGCGTTCTCTTCGGTGGCGAATAGATCTAACCAAGGCTCTCCCCACTGCAGAAAGAGTTCTTGCGCCACTTCCGAGTGAAGACGCCATTCGTGATCCATCATGCACCTGAGGCTGAGTTCGTCCGCCCTGGCGTTCAGGGAACCTGCCAGGTGTTGAACCATCAGGAACATGCCCTGATGTTCCAGCCATGTCCAGAGGCGCAGAGCCTCCTGACAGAGGGTCCACGACCCCACCCCGCCTTGTTTGTTGCAGTACCACATGGCGGTGGTGTTGTCTGTGAACACCTGCACTACCTTCCTTTTGACAGAGGGAAGGAATGCCTTGAGTGCAAGTCGGATCGCCCGGAGCTCCAGAATGTTGATATGGAGCCGGGACTCCGCCCGGAGACCAGAGGCCTCTGATCTCCGCCTCTCCCATGTGACCGCCCCATCCCAGAAGGGACGCGTCCGTCACAACCGTGTGCTCTGGCTGGGGAAGGGAGAGGGATCTGCCCATGACCCATTGCCGGTTCGAGAGCCACCACTGCAACTGTTTTGCAGTCCCCTCCGAGATCTGGACGTGATCGGACAGGTTGCCCTGGTGCTGCGCCCACTGGAACTTCAGGTCCCACTGCAGAGCCCGCATATGCCATCTGGCATGATCGACCAGCAGGATGCAGGAGGCCATGAGGCCCAGCAGCCTCAGGGTCATCCGTACCGAAACACAGGATAAAGGCTGAAAGATCGGAATCATAGCCTGAATATCCCGGACTCGCCGTTCGGGAGGATAGGCCCGAAACTGCGTCGTGTCCAGAACTGCTCCGATGAAAAGGAGCTGTGGAGAAGGAATCAGATGCGACTTCGGCACATTGATGGAGAACCCCAGCGAGTGCAGGAGTTCGGTCGTAGTCTGGAGGTGGGAGACGACTGCCTGGGACGAGCCCGCCTTCAGCAGCCAGTCGTCGAGGTAGTGGAAGACTGGAACTCCTGCCCGGCGCAGATGAGCTGCGACCACCGCCATCACTTTCGTGAACACCCGAGGGGCACTTGTAAGGCCAAAGGGGAGCACAGTGAACTGAAAATGCTCGAGGCCTACCGTGAACCACAGGTAACGCCGGTGGGCCGGCAGGACGGGGATGTGAAAATAAGCGTCCTGCAAGTCCAACGCTACCAACCAGTCTCCAGGGTCGAGGGCAGTCAAGACCTGAGCTAGGGTGAGCATCTTGAACTACTCCTTCCGGAGGAAGCGATTGACGTTCCGGAGGTCTAAGATAGGACGCATGTCCTCCTTGTCCTTTTGGGCACTAGAAAGTAGTGGGAGTAGCAACCACGTCCTACTTCTGGGGTCGGAACATGCTCGATGGCCCTCTTGGCCAAGAGGGCCGTGACTTCCTTCTGCAGAAGCACCAAGTGATCCCCTGACATGCGGTGGAATGGAGGTGGCATGGCTGGGGGGGTGGTCTCGAAGGGGAGGGAGTAGCCCCTTCGGACAATGTCCAAGACCCACCTGTCCGAGGTGATGGCACGCCAGTGGTGAAGGTGATGGCGGACCCTGCCCCCTACTGGCGTGCTGTGCACCTGAAAGGAAGGACTAGGAGGGCTTGGAGGCCGCGGACGGGGCGGAGTTGGTGGCCTGACCCGCACGCTGGTTGCCCGACCCGCCACGGCGGGAGCGACGTCCTCGGCCACGCGAAGACGCTTGCTGTGCGGGCCGGTGGCTGGGCAGCGAGCGGACGTGACTGGGCGCCCCTTCCGTGGCCACGAAAGGGGTGGAAAGCAGAGGTTAGCGGAGGGCGCACAACAGAAAGGCCCAGGGACTTGGCAGTAGCCCGTGAGTCCTTAAAACGCTCCAGCGCATGGTCTGCTTTGGAACCAAAAAGACCGACGCCATCAAAGGGCATGTCCATGAGTGTATTCTGGACATCACCCGAGAAACCAGTTGTTCTCAGCCAGGCGTGGCGACGCAGCGCCACCGTCGTTGCAAGCGATCAGCCCAGCGAGTCGGCGGTATCAAGGCCACAACGTATGGTGTACTTTGCCGCATCCCTACCTTCCGCAATGGTGCGGGTAAGCAGTGTCTGGACCTCCTCAGAACACTGGGGCAAAACGGCCGCCACCGAATCCCACAGAGAGTGGGAATATCGGCCCAAAAGGCAAGCGGTGTTGACGGACCGCAAGCCAGCACTGGAGGAAGAAAAGGCCTTCTTCCCAAATTGGTCCAGGCGTTTGGATTCCCTATCCGGAGGGGCGGTAGGGAAGGCGGTTTGGGAGGCAGAGGCTTGGACAACCAAGCTCTCGGGGGTGGGATGTTGAGAGAGAAACAAGGGGTCGCCCGGAGCAGGGCGATGGCGTCGGGCCACGTTCCTATCCACAGGAGCCCCTGTGGTGGGCTTGGACCAGGTGCCCAAAAGAACGTCAGACAGTGCATCATTAAACGGCAGCAATGGCTCCGAGGAGGTAGCTGCCGGCTGAAGCACTTCCGTCAGGAGGTTAGTCCTGACAGCCACAGTAGGCAATTGGAGGTGCAAGGCTCCAGCTGCTCTACGCAACACCGTTGCGAAATTTGCTCCCTCCTCCGTAGCCACGGAAGGAGCAGCATGCCAGAATCAGGAGAAGTGTCCAGACCACTGGCATCCCCAAGTTCCTCTGCCCAGTCCTGATCATACTCACACTGCTGTGTGAGAGGGTCTTCCGACCCCTCCCAGCTCTCCTGGTCCTCCTCTGGCTCAAAATATGGAGGAGGAGGGACATCTGGGACCCAAGGTCTCATCGGCGCCGGGGCCGGCGTCGAGCGACGTCGGTCCGGCTCCATGTCCGGAACCGGAGAGAACCGGGGAACGACGCCGCCCGGAGCCCCGGGCGGTGTCAGGAACGGCACCGGGGACATCGGCGCCGGCGGAGGCGTGGTTAGGTCAACCGGCGTCGATCGGGGTTGCGGTACCACCGGAGCCGGGATCGAGGCCGGGGCCGGAGCCAAGATCAAGGCTGGCGGAACGGGCGACGCCGGGACCGCAGTCGTCGGCGACGCCGGAGCAACCCCATCAGGGCCCGCGGGGCCCGAAGGCGCACCGGAGGGACCTTGAGGCCCGAAGAGGCGGGCCATGGCCGACAGGAATTCCTGTATTTGGGCCGGAGTCGCCCCCGAACCCGGAAAGGACGGGTAATGCGGGGGCGGCTCCACAGGCACGTCCGGGGTGGCGCCGACAGGGGCCTCAGCCGAGTCGCAAGACCGGCGAGGCGAAGTCTTAGAGCGATGATGCTTCTTAGACTTTTTGTGCTTCGACTTACCCGAGGAGTGCGAAGACTTGGACTCCGACGACCGGCCCCTCGACCTCTCACGGGACCGGGGCTTGGTGCGGCGCGGACCAGACTGCCGGACCTCGAGGAGCTTTCGAGACCGCTCTCGCAAAGCCTTCGGGTGTAAGGCCCGGCAGTCAGGGCACGACTTCGTGTCGTGGTCTCGGCCGAGACAGTAGAGACACTCTAAGTGCGGGTCTGTGATTGACATCATTCGACCACAGACGTCGCATGGCTTGAAGCCGGGCATCCCTACCGACACCTAGGAGTCGAGATGAATCGAAAAGAAACAGTGAAAAAATCACCAAAAATGTAGTCAAAAATTGACTAGGGCACTGCTCTTCCCGGATCTGCGATTACTGGCGCGGAAAAAAGAAGAACTGACGTCAGCGCGCAGGGGCGGCGTCTAAGTACTGCCCGCGACGTCATCCCGGCGATCACGACGCCGACGACGGACGCGGAGCCGCACGACGCCGCCTACCGACGCGCAAGGGTACTGCTACGCAAAAACTTTCCGGATCCAGCCTGACGCCTGGGGATATTCTAAGGTAAGGAATCTGTCACTAACGTGTCTCTTTCAGATTTCACCATCTTTCCAGCTTTCAAGAACATGCAGAGCTGAATAAAACACCCTAATTTATCTACTCAGTTTTTGGGTTTTTCAAGTGGTAGCCCATTTTTCCTATTTTTGTGCTCTAAACCTACTTCCAGTTTGTGTTGGAAACCAGTGTGAAACCCATGGGTGTTCCAAGAAAGCTATAGATTTGTGAAAAGAAGACAAACTTCTGAATTCACCAAGGGGTCATGTGTTTTGGTTTTCTCAAAGAAACTAACTGTTGAAATAAAGAAATATTGAAAATGAGAAGGAAAAAATGTCATTCTTTTTGCTACATTTTAATCTGTAACTTTTCTGTCATAATGGCCGATTTACAAAAGCGATATACCACTACGTCTGCTAGACCCTTCTGGTTGGGGTTATATTCAGGGTTTGTAGGTTTTCCAAGACCCCGAGGTACACAGAGCCAACAACTGAGCTGCATTGTACAATGCTTTTTCACTGTGTACCGAGTATATACCAATTTGTATGATGAAATATGTAGAGTGAAAAATGGGTATCAAGAAGACCTATGTGTTTCCAAAATATGGAGTTTAGGAGCCATGGTTATTTGTACATCTCTGAACGTGTGGGTACATATACTAGCTTGTGATTGAGAGGACATTTTTCAAACTGTCTTCTTTCTTACTCACTGTCTTACATTTGGAAGGCAATAATGCCAAGATATCCAATTAGTAATAAAATATGTTCTACTACTCTATGTTCCTACATGTCTTTCGATAAAAATAGCACCTCACTTGTGTGTGTGGCCTAGTGCCTGCGACAGGACACGGGCCAAAATGTACCACAGGCGCATCAAATTTTTCCACTGAAAACTGACCCTTTTTGGCAATGTGGTTAGCTATGGATTTTTGTCCCTAATTCCGCCAGCACCAAAAAAACAAAAAAGAAAAGCACAAATGAAGTCCCTTATGTCTAGTGGGCTTTCTGCCCCCCCCCCCTCCCGCCAGTGGGGAGCAAATTGGGGGTAATTCCCCCATCCGTTTTCAGGGGGGAGAGGGAGGCAGGCCGAAAATACTGTCTGTGCTATGATTTTCTGCCTCTGGTGGGAAGATTAGGGGTAATTACCCCTACCAGCTCCATTTGGGCTAGAAAAACTCTCAGCGGCATATGTACAAGGAAGTGGCGGAGTGAGGCGTTAGCCGTCATGGCTTAATGCCTCACTCCGCCACTTTAGAAACGCAAGGCTGCACCATATTTACAAGGATATGGTGCAGCCTTGCGTTTCCCCCTGCGCTGGCGCTACACTTAGCAGTGTAGCGCCAACGCAGGCACCCTTGCACCATAGTGCAAGGGTGTCTGCGTGCAGGGGAGGATTGTTTATGTGTAGGAAGGTGTCCCTTCCTGCACATAAACAATCCTAAAATGCCATTTTGTCACTTTTATGTGTGCTGCTTCATGCAGCACACATGAAAGTCACAAAATTGATTTTTTACAGATTGTTTATGTACAGGAAAGGGGACCTTCCTGTACATAAACAATCCATGACAGTTTGCTTTTTCCATGTGTGCTGCACAAGGCAGCACACATGGAAAAAGCAAAAACGAGGAGAAATAATGCATTTCTCCTCGTTTCGCCAAGTTAAGAACAGATTTTCCCTGGTCTTAATTTTGGCGCTGCCTCCTATGTACCCTGCCCTTGTACATAGGGGGCAGCTCCAAAATCAATGGGTGTGTGGAACACCCACCGCAAGACCCACTGCACAACCCTTTCACGCTAAGTGAAAGGGGGACTTATTTACAAGGCAGCGTTAAGCCACATTAAGTGGCTTAACGCTGCCTTGTAATAAGGCTCAACCCCTATCGCCACCACAACGTCGGAAAAAGTGACGTTGTGGTGGCGATAGGGGCTTGTACATATGCCCCTCAGTGTCTTTTTGGGGGGCAGGCATGGCCTTGCCCATGGTGGGCAGCCCCACCACCTATATTTTTTCCCTATTGTCTAGTGAGATTTCTGCCTCCCAGAGGGTGGGGGGAGGCAGAAAGACTGACTGTGTCCTTTCTGGGGTGGGTCCAAGGTGGGCAGCACCCACCCCTATGTTTTTTAACAAAAATGTATCCTCGTGTCTAGTGGCCTTTCTGACCTCCCAGGGGGTCGGGGGGTAGATTGGGGTAATCACCCTAATCCACTCCCCCGGGGGAGCAGAAAGACTGTTTGTGCCCTTATGGGGTAGGGACATGGCCACCCCTATATTTTTTTCCCTGGTGTCTAGTGGGATTTCTGCTCCCCGGAGCAGGGGGGCACATTAAGGATAATCAACCGCTCAACCCCCCCCCAGGTGCAGAAGGACTGTCTATGCCCTTTCTGGAGTGGGGATATGGCCATGCCCGTGGTGGAAATCCCCTACCCTTATAATTAAAAATAGAATTCTGTGGTGTCTAGTGGGATTTCTGCCACCCTGAGGGTCCAGATTGGGGTAACCACCCCTATCTGCCCCCTCAGGGGAGGTAGAAAGACTGCACAGCACATTTTAATGGGGTGGGGAAATGGCCATGCCCATGGTGGGCAGCCCTAACCCCTATATTGTTTTTTATAACATTCCTTGGTGTCTAGTGGACTTTCTGCCCCCCCGCAGGAGCAGATCAGGGGTTAAAGGTTGACATTAAGTTGCACTTACCAGAATGCCTTGCAGAGTTCTTAATTCACCACCTATAAATGAGCAGGTATGGTTTACACAAGGAAGTGTTATGGCCTCAGATAGCTTTTTTATTGTCTAAACATAACATTATGTGAAAAGACAAAATAAAAACAATGTTTGATACACAATTTAAAAATAACACTTATGTCAGTAATTTAGATACAGTACATTAATCCTTCATCCAAAATGATTAGAAAAACAAAATGGGTTAGAAAATCAAATCAGTGCTGACTGTCTCTGATGCTAAACTGTGTAAGAATAAAACAACTTTTGGCAAATTGTGACTGACCAAGAGAAATACACCTCTCTCACTAAGACCATACGACTAGATAAAATTTCTTGTGAGATCACTAGCATGTTAGGTAAAGCTTAGCACTGTAATAAAAGATAGATAGCACCATTCAAGGAAAGACGGGTGTCAAGATTTTAGTATTTGTAAATGCCAGCTTCCACATAACTGCACTACAAAAGTGTTTTCATGAAATTAACTTCACAAATGTTGAACTAAAAAGAACTTGTCAAATACACACAATATGTTTTGCTTTCAAATGTTTTTTCAATCAGAATTTGATTGAACATAATTACTTTTGTATGAACACAAAAGCTTTTCTTTCAAAATAATGTTAGATTGGTGCATTTTCCCTAGTTTGAAATCTAAACTGGAGGAAGCTAAGTCAGTGTTATGTATACAAGGTGTGATATAAATGTGACAATTTTGCTCTGTACATTTTATGTAATTTGTATGTTCGCTGATGATGTATATCCCTCCTCTACCACTCTTGTGGTCCTCCCTCTAGCGATGTACAGCACTTTAAGAACACATGTTCTCTTTCTTTGAGCTGCTACTTCCTATGGAAAAACCTTCGAAGGCCATGTTTATCCTTTCCTCGCTTTTCCTTTTCGCTAGCAGCAACTGCCTGAACTTGGGTCAATTTGGAATCCCAGTCTTTCTTCTCCAGCACCAACTCCGGTGTCTTTGTTTCTGTAAAATGGAACAATGGATATGTGATTACAATTGTAACACAGAACGTGAATATCTGGTGACAAAATGAAGCTGAAGCAATGTTGGACAAAATCAGAAAACTCCAGAAATGAATTGTCATATCCTCGTTCTTTCGTGTATAACCTGATCCCATGCCAACAAAATGGGATGTTAGGGATTTCAAGAACTGTAGGGATTCTAGCTCCACGTTTTAGGAACAGTACTTCAGAGAGTGCAATCCCTAGCAGGTGGTAAGATCCTCAGTTGGTGGGAAATCAATCGCACATTTGCCAATGCTCTAAAGTGCTGCTAGCATTATGCAAAGCAGCAGCAGGTATTTTCCAACACTAGCTTCTATAGTGTACTGGGAAGCCCATTAGTATGATACAGTACCTGGGAGAACAGACTCTGGGGCGGTGGTCACTATCTCTGAGATGCTGTTTGCCTCTATGGAATTTTCAAATGAGTCGGCCTCTGGTGGGAGCTGGAAGGAAGGCGTCCGCCTGTTAATACACAACATTCAACCGTCAGAGAGAGGTCACATATTCAGAAGGCACAACAACTAGCAAATGGTGTTTCATCTTTTTTTTAAACTTTCTTTATTCATTTTCATTTTTTTTGCGATTCAAAAAGGCCATAACATGTGCAGTTACAGTTGTCACGAGCAACCTGGATTACATAGTTGCTTTAATGGTATTACGGACTGTGATTAATGCGTATCTGTAGTTGCGACGTGTCCCAAGTGGGTGGGGTGTCAGTCGTACGACCACTGCATGGGATCACTGTGCGTGCAATTATTGAGTATGAACATTTGTAGGATTGTTTTTAGTTGCTGTGTACTGCATATGCGGGGCGATTGGGACTCAAGGGTTGGGGGGAAGAGGGAGGGGAGAAGTCGGGGGGGGACAATGGAGGGTTAATGGGGTGCTAACTGTGTGAACGTGCCCAACGAAAGACCCTGGTGATCTGATCTCTATCATTTACCCTTTGCCTCCACGCTGTCAGTTGGTTTCCCACTCATGTGGAGAGTACACTTGATTCCATGTGGGGGTGGGCTGGGATCTGAGGATGCAAGCATGCGATTCTCTGTTAAGTGCGCCTAGTGCAGATTGTCTCCACTTGCATCTAGTGCCCTTTCAGGTTCCGATCGCGGGGATTGGGGTTTTCGCCAAACCTTCTGAAGGTCGAAAAATACAGCATCCCATGCGGCCGCCAGCGGAGTTTTGCGAAGCCCTAGGGCGTCCTCCCACCGAAGTGCTACACTCTCCGCCTGCGCCCAGTTCGTGAGGGAGCGATACCACGCTTCCCGTGGTGGGGGTTCAGGACATTTCCATCGCCTGGTGATCAGGCGCTTAGCAGTGATTAGGCCTAGGTCAATGAACCGGGACGTCACCTTATATTTTTTCGCCCTACGGAATAGACCCAAGATGCATACCTCCTATGTGTTCTCCACTGTGCGTTCAGTGCAATCTGAGAGGTTGGTGGTGACCGCTAGCCAGTAAGAGGTTAGGGCGGTGCAGCCCCATAGCATATGGATCAAGTCTGCATTTATCAGTTTGAAGCGGGGGCAGTGCACGTCGGTGCGCTGAAAGTATCTATTAATTTTTTCAGGCGTGCATTATGTAGTGTTGTATGATGCGGAACCTGGCATTTCTGGGTATGAGTACTGGTCTGGCTAGGATGCCTTCCTATTCTTTATCAGTGCTAGGGCGGTGGAGGTCAGTATCCCAGCAGTTTCTGAGCAGGGTCAGCGGATGTGCCGCATGCATGCGCAGCGATTCAGGGAACCATTTAACAAGATGTCTCCCTGTGCCCATGACATGGATGTATTGGATAGTGTGGTGTGTTGCAGGTTCCTGTGATATGTCTCCCCACAGTGACCTCAGTGCTGCGAGCAGGGAGGCATGCAGTAGGAAGTGCCCTCTTGGCAGTCCGCCTTCTGTCGCCAGTGTGTCAAAGGGTGCTAGTTCTCCATCGCAGCAGAGATCTCCCAGTGTCTGCAACCCTGCGGCTTCCTATGTTAGAAGGTCATTCCTGGTAATGCTACTGTGGCCTCACGACGTGCCTAGTATGGGTAAAGCAGATGCATACGTAGTGTGGTTCTTGGTAAGGGAGAGGGCCTGTTTAAAGCATTTGTAGGCCACTACCAACATCAGTTGTTCGGGCGTCTTGCCCCGTCTCCCAGGGTGAAACAATCGCAGGATGGACAGGTGGGACCAGCCTGTTGATGTGTGGCCGTGTCTCCCAGGTGCTGCCCGCGGATTCACCTGGCCACCCATTGCAGTTGTGCTGCCAGGTAGTAGTGTTTTGCTTGTAGGGCACCGCAAGTCCTCCTTGGTCAACTGGTAGTTATAATTTGGACAGCGCGACCCAGCATTGCATGGCGTTCCAGATAAAGTCCCGTATTCTGCGCTTGAAGGTTCAGAATACGGGAGGACAGATATAAAGCGGTAGGTTCGTGAAGGAGTATAAAATTCGGGGCAGCACCACAATCTTTAGCAAAGCTATGCGGCCCATGACTGTTAGTGGTAGGCTCTGCCAGAAGGTCATCTGCGATCGTATGGCGGTCATTGCTCGCATAACTTCCCATCTAGTAGGTCATCAGCTTGGTGGTAGGTCCTGACCCCAGGTAGCGGAAGACCACAGGTTGCCATCGTATGCCTTTGCCATTGATGGTCAATTCTGGGTCTGAGGCGGATGGTTCAAATGAGTATAAGCACGATTTTGTCCAATTAACCTGTAGACTGGACAGGGATGTGAAGTCAGTGAGTATTTTTGCGACATCATCTGGGGGTGCCTTAATGTCTCTGATGTAAAGGAGAAGGTCATCTTCATAAAGCGTGACCGTGTGTGTTCCGTCTCCTAGTGGTATCCCCCATGCTGCCCCTCCCCGCTAGAGGGCCGCCGCCAGCAGTTCCACAGCTAAAGAGAACAAGAGCGGGGACAGGGGACATCCCTGTCTGGTGCCGAGACCAATGGCCACCGGCCCCGACAAGTAAGGGCCCGTCTTCACTCTTGCCTGGGGAAGGGTGTATAAAAGTTTAAGTAGATGCAGGAAGCGATTGCCTAGGCCATTTCTGAGTAGGATGGCGAATAGGTATTCCCATTCCAGCATATCAAACGCTTTTTCTAGATCGAGAAGCAGGCCCTCCTCCACCCGCAGGCTCCTGCCTGCGCCTCATCTCTGGTGGTCTAGTGGAACAACACCCTGCTCTTCTGCTATTCCGCTCTGTTCTGTGTCCTCGGTGCCCGCTTTTCTCTTTTTGCTCTTTCTGTTTGGCTCTTTCTCTTTTTACCCTTTCTGCCTTGCTCTTTCCCTTTCTTGCTCTTTCTAGTTTTGGCTTTTCTCTTTTGCCTCTTTTTCGCTCCCTCGTCCCTGCCGCCCCTGCGGCCCCTCCTCCCAGTATGTTGCTCCCGCCTCCCAGCTGATCGCCCTCCCTCCGACCCCTACTTAATGGCAGCCACTGCATGGCCACGCCGCTGGGACGCTGAAGGCACACCAAAGCCAAGCCCGTCTGCCCCTGTCCGCGACCCGACCACAACCAGTGCCAGAGACCCTGGTCCCCCGACACCCCGCCGTTACGACCCCAGCACCCTCCACGCTCTCAACCCCAGACGCAGAAACAACTGCCAGCTCTTGACACCGAGCAACCCCCAAGGCCCAATCTCTTGCTGACACTGCTGCCACACTTTCACCCACCTCCAGACACCAGCAGCAGCCCACTGGACGTCAGCGCACACAAACCACTGAACTGCATCCTCCTCAACGTGCGCTCCCTGCACAAATACGCCATAGAGAGCAGGGACCTCCTCAACACTTACACGCCCGATGTCGCCTTCCTCACAGAGACCAACATCAGCTCCGCAACCCGACATCGCAACCGCCATCCCTGACGGATACAAGATCCTGAGAAAAGACTGACCCACCCGCCCAGGAGGAGGCCTCGCCATCATCCACAAAAGCTCCCTCTGCATGACATCCACCGACTCGGACCCCGATGGAACACATCCACTTCCAGAACCAGACCAACCCCAGAACGACGCTCCGCGGAACCCTCGTCTACAAACCACTTGCCCCCGTGCTCCGTTCTCCAATGTCCTCAACGACCTCATCGCACCCCACGCCCTCACCTCCACAGACTACATACTACTCTGAGACCTAAACTTCCACCTGGACAACCACAACGACCCCAACACCACTGCCTTCCTAGAGAACCTCACCAACATAGGGCTGAAGCAACTTGTCTCCGCCCCCACTCACACAACAGGACACACACTCGACCCCATCTTTGCAGGAGGAAACAGCAGCTTCTTCAGCCACACCACGGAGCTGCTCTGGACTGACCACCACTGCATCGATTTTTCCTTTAGAAAACCCACCGCACACGAGCACGCGCGCCGCCTCCCCAGCAGAATCTGGAACAAAGTTTCAGAAGAACACCTTACCTCTGCACTCACCTGCACTCCACCCCCAACTACGACAGACGCCAACACCGCAGCAAGCAACCTCCACCAATGGATCGCCAACTGTGCCAACACATTCGCCCCCCTCCAGAAGACTACAAGACAACACAACAAGAACCCAAACTGGTTCACCACAGCACTCCAAGAATCCAAGCCCTCCTGCAAAAGATGTGGGAATCCAGCAAAACTCCAGAAACACGCACCGCCTATACAAAACAGCCACCAGGGCACACCACCAACTCATCAAATCCACAAAGAAGAATTTCCTCCAAGACAGAATCCTCTCCAATGCCCACAACTCCAGAGAACTCTTCTCCATCATACAGGAATTTGCCAAACCCAACAGCGAAACAACAGATGTCCCTCCCTCCCAAGACCTCTGCAACAGCCTCAGCTCCTTCTTTCATCTCAAGATCAAAATGCTCTACGACAGCTTTGATGGCCAAGACCTCTGCACCGCTTCAACCCCCACCCCCAGAGACGCCACCCAACAGACCCTACTTACTTGGACCCAACTCACGATAGAAGACACCCTAAAGACCATGAAGAGCATCCACTATGGAGCACCTTCAGACCCCTGCCCGTCACACATATTCCACAGGGCCGCCACAGCCATCAACTGCTCCCTTGAGACCGCCACATTCCCAGACAACCGGAAGTGCGCCAAAGTCAACCCCCTCCTAAAGAAACCCTCCGCAGACCCGACGGACCTCAAGAACTTCAGAACCATCTTGCTGCTTCCTTTCGCAGCCAAGGTCATCGAAAAGGCCGTAAACACCCAGCTAACATACTTCATCGAAGCCAACAACATCCTAAACACCTCCCAATCCGGATTCCGCAGCAACCACAGCACCGAGACCGCCCTCCTCGCCACCGCAGATGACATCCGCACCCTCCTCGACCAAGGTCAAACGGCAGCCCTCATCCTCCTGGACCTATCAGCAGCCTTCGAGACCGTCTTCCACCACACACTAGCCACCAGACTCCACGACACCGGCATCCAAGGAAGGCCCTAACTCGATACGGTCATTCCTCATGGGCAGAACACAGAGAATAAGACTCCCGCCCTTCCTCTCAGAAACGACAGAGACCAGATGCGGAGTACCCAAAGGATCCTCCCTCAGCCCCACCCTCTTCAACGTCTACATGGCCCCCGTCAGAAACCATGGGCTCAACATTGTCTCCTACACCGATGACACCCAGCTGATCCTCTCCCCCACTAAGGAACCCGACATCACCAGGCACAATTTCAAAGCAGGGATGAAAGCTGTCACAACCTGGATGTAGAACAGCTGCCTGAAACTCAACTCAGAGAAAACAGAAGTCCTCATCCTCGGCTCCACCCCCTCCGCATGGGACGACACCTGGTGGCCCCCCGCCCTCGGAAACCCACCCACCCAGACAGACCATGCACGTAACCTCGGCATCATACTGGACTGATCGCTCACTATGAATAGCCAGATCAACGCCGTCTCCTCCACATGCTTCAACACCCTCTGTATACTATGTAAAACATTCAAATGGATACCCTCCACTCCAGGAAAACGGTCACTCACGCCCTCATCACCAGCAAACTGGACTGCGGCGACGCCCTCTATGCCAGAATCAACAAAAAACTCCTCTGCAAACTCCAGACCGTCTAGAACGCCACAGCCAGACTAATCCTCAATATCCCACAGCACAACCACATCAACCAACACCTCCGAGATCCTCCACTGTCTCCACGTCGAAAGAAGAATAACTTTTAAGCTGCTCATGCACGCCTACAAGGCCCTCCTCAACATTGGACCACAATACCTCAACAACCGCCTCTCCTTTCATGCCCCCAAGAGAAACCTCCGCTCAGCCGACCTCTCCCTAGCCACTGACTCATGCTTCTACAGGTACAGAGTGGGTGGAAGGTCCTTCTCCTGCCTCGTAGCCAAAACCTGGAACGATCTCCCCTTTCACCTCTGGCGTAGCCCGACACTGCACCAATTCAGAAAAGACCTCAAGACTTGGCTCTTTGAATGACCCCAACGGAGCTGCACCCCCTCCCCAGTGACTTGAGACCTAACGGGTGAGTAGTGCGCTTTACAAACCTCTGATTGGTTGATTGATTGATCCTGAGTTCGGCCATTGGTCCGTTGAGTACCTGGCTACACAAACAAAGCGACGTAGGTTTAGGGACGTGCTACGAGATGGTACAAAGCCATTTTGGCCAGTATGTACCAGCGCGGGAACCAGAGGGGCCAACCGCTCCGCCAGCATTTTTGCTAAGATTTTATAGTCCGTGTTGAGAAGTGCCAATGGGCGGTACGAGCCTAGCATTTCAGGGTCTCTCTCTGGTTTGGGTAAGGAGACTAGCAGGGATTCCCGAAGTGTTTGTGGGAGCAATGACGCCTCTTGTGACGCCTTGTAGAGGGCCAACAGATGCGGAGCCTGCTTCGAGGCATATGCCTTGTAGTACTCCACCGGCAGTCCGCCGGGACTGGGAGCTTTTCCGGTGGCCAGTGTTCTAATGGCCTCTTAGATTACAAAGAGCGTGATCGGTTCATCCAGCTCCGCCTGCTGTTGTGGAGTGATTGTGGGTAGGGGGAGAGGGGATAGGAACTCTTCCAGCTTGGCCAGGTCTGTGGTGACAAGCGAGCTGTATAATGTGGTATAATGTTTGATGAATTCACCATGGATCTCCTGCTGGGTGTGCAGCAGGTGCTCTAGGACCGGTTGATGCGACTGCTCTTGTCTAATCAGCCACGCCAGCAAGCGACCTGCATGGTCCGCAGTGGCGTGAGTACGAGCAGAATGGGTGGCGTTGTTGACGCAGGGCAACCGCTCCAGTAATTCCGTGTGCTTACGCTTCGCCTCGGCCAGGCGCTCCACACCCGCGGGGCTCTCCAACGTGGCAGATTCCAGACAAAACAGTGTCCACTCAAGACGTGCCACCTCCTCATCTAGTTGTTTACGGATGCCCCAGCTGAGGCCCAAGCTTGTGCACCTCCCATTCCACTCCTGCGTCTGAAACTGTGTTGGTGTCGAAAAAAATGTGAATAGCACTGCTCAGGGCTGTGCGGAAGGGTGGATCCTCCAGTGCTGTTGGGTGAAGGTGCCACATTCGCGTATCCTGACCGACACCTGGCCATTGGATCTGGAGGAGATGTGGATTATGGTCCCAGTGAGTCCGCCCTAGGTAGTCCGTGCGGCAACACCCGGAGAGAAAGTCTGCTGTGCCCACAAACTGGTCAAGGCGTACATGAAGGCCATGTGGTGGGGAATAGAAGGAGTATATTCTAGTCGCGGGGTGTTGCACTCGCCAGATGTCTATTAAGTGCCAGTGGTGTAGCCAGTCGCCCACTGTCTTAGCCTGAGAGGATGCTACTGTGTGCGAGAGAGCGGGGAAGGACCTGTCCAGTGCAGTGTCTAACACTGCATTGAAGTCTACTCCTATTAGCAAGGGACGGGTGCTCCAGCGTGACAGCACTCCGGACAGGGAGTGTCAGAAGGATGCCTGATCAGTGTTGGGGGCATATACCGTCCCAAGTAGCACGCACCTCCCGTCCAGATGGCCAGTAAATAGTTTTTCCTTCTTACTGCGTTCTTTACACTGTGCTGTGTTCAGAAGCAAGCATGATGAGACCGCTGATTAGCAGTAAAGTGCTGAATAACAAAGCAAAAGACGACAGTCCTCTTTCCTAAGTTCATGGCAACAGTTTGAAATAAATGAGGGAATAGATTAAAAATAGTAAAGTCAATGCTTAGAGATGGTCCGCCACTGCACAGAGAGTGCTATGTCATGTCATGTCTGACTAGCTCAAATATGTGCTTTTCTATCTATCTATCTATCTATCTATCTATCTATCTATCTATCTATCTATCTATCTATCACCCAAACAGACTCTGTCACAGTGACAATTCCTTAGAACTTCGCTGATAATTTCAGGCTGATGAGACCAGACAACACTTGTGACTCTGGACTTGTATTGGCTTATGGCATCTGCATTACCTCAACTTCCCTTCAGCAATGTTGCCAGGTGGGAAAATGCTGTTTTTCCCTCAAACATGGAGAAAAAGGAACAAGAGAGAAGTAAGAAGTAAGCAGTGGGACGGGACTTGTTTGGGGAGCATCAACCATCTCCAATTTGTACTCATCGTTTCCAATAGTGACACCAGGCCCAAGAGCCTAAGGAGCCCTCTGCAACCTAATTGTGACTGTATTTCACGACTTTAATGGGGACATAAGGGGAGAAGGGGGACATTTTTCTAGCTTGCATTAAGGCCCACAGCACCCTTGCTTCGCTACTGTGAAACATGCTTCCAATTAGCTCAGGGTAACCCTAATGACAGATGCACTGAAGGTAATAGCAAACTAATTCCCCTGCACACATGTTCTTATATTCTACAAACCTCCTTTCTCATCAAAAGAAGCAATTTGAGATTCCCACTGCAAGGCCTTCCTGGAGGCACAGGGGCTCTCACTCTGAGGGACCTCTGGGCCTTGGACGGAGGGGGCTTGCCAATGCTTGGGTATCTATTTGGCAGTTGCCAACTCCTCTCTTTCGAAGAGCTAGTGGAGCAATATGAACTCCACCAGGGGCAGTTCCTGAAGCATGGTGTGCTTCGTACTCTTCTGCAGGAGAAGTGGCAGGTGGAAAACCCAGAACCATCCACTAACACCCTAGTGAATAGCCTGCATACAATAAGATGTGGAAGATGGTTGGTGACCTGGCTTACGAAGACTTTGGGGCAGATTTACTATTTTTTCATGTATCGCACTGCAGCAGTCGCAAATGCTGCACTGCGCTACATGAAAAGGAGAGAGGGGGCCTTCCAGTACAAAATACTATGCACAGACTCACTTTAACCATTTTCCCACTTTGCATGTGTGCTGTAAAGTGCAGCACACAAGCAAAGTTCGAAAAGGGAGGAGAAATGAAAGCATTTCTCCTTCCTTGCGCCTACTTGAAACGGGCGCAGTTTTCTCACGCTAAACCCAATCTACTTTGTTTAGTAAATTGGGTTTAGTGTGAGAAACCTTGGGTGGTTGTATGGGAAAGCCCATGCACCACCCTTAGTAAGCCCCCATGGCACAAAGTACAAGTTTAGCATTCGAAAGTAAATTGGGAAAAAAAGATTTTGTGCCGATTTGCATCACGGCGCAAAATCTTAGTAAATCTCCCCCTTTGAGTGTATTTGCACAGCTCCCCCTGCAAACACTCTGTGACACATGGGAAACTGAATTTGGTCAGGCACTGCATGACAAGGAGTGGCAGAGAGCATTGACACACTCACATAAGATCTCTCTCAATGCCAGGCTGCAATTAATTCAATTTTATATACTACTTAGAGCATATCTCTCACCACAGCAAATCTACGTCATATTCCCGACAGACCCGGACACATTTGCCAGATGCCAGGCTCCAGCGACTCACCTCTTGCACATTCTCTGGGACTGCCCGCAACGTACCCAGTTCTGGCAAGACAACACAACTATAGCCTTAATCAGGGGCCGCCCATTCCTTGACACTTGGATGTGAGCGCACTAGGCATATACAAACACCAGAAAAAATATAAAAAGGCCGCTCGCTTTGCTGACCTACCCCTCGTCCTAGCGAAACGTGCCATGACAATGCGATGGAAAAGTGCATTCCCCTTATTAGTGGGATACGGAGAGCAGCGGCGGTAGCAAGCTAGGCAGAAGCCAAGGTGATGGCACTGGGCCTACGTCGCTGCCATATTGCCCCACTATGGAACTCATTTCTATTGTGTTTTAGTCATCAAACATGAGACACCCCTCTGTTCCATCTCCGTGAGCCCATCCTCTGTTACACCTACCCTGGAGGACCCTTGTAATGAATAAAACTCCCCAGACTTAATTTTTTTGCCCCCTATCCGGCAGATAACAACAACTCTACATAATCAAGCCCCCCCTTGTTTCTTTGCATACTTCCATGGAGCTGGACCCATCCTTCCCCCAAGACTTCTTCTCCTCAGTCCACCCCCCACACTTGTCCCAGTTATTTTAGTGCTATTAAATCGACACGGTTCAACTACGCTTCGGGACCCACTGTTGCCCTATATTTGATATCTGTAACTGTTCTAGTCTTGTGTTTTATGGACAGACTGTTGTCCCTAAAGTCTGATTACTTACATACAGTATTGGGTGATAACTTGGACTATGTAACCTATGCTTACCACTTCTACTGGCGTCTATGTGTCTCATGTTTTTGTACTTGTATATAAAAATCAATCAAACATGTTTACAAAAACAAAAATTGTCATTTGAGAGGCTCGATGTGTATGAGTGGCTTAAATAAGAGTAAAATGGGAGGCTATAGCTAGTTTCGGGTGAAGAAAAAGGTGGATTGAATTACAGGTGTCATGGTGGACTGAGAGATTTCTAACAAAGAACATTCACAAATAAAATGAGAAAAGTAGTTCAGTCGACTACATTACCGGTTAAAAACGGTTAGACACCAGAAGCACAGTTGCTGATTTTTAGGTTGAGCATCAACGCGCAAGCGCTGTCTGCAAGACCTCCTGTCATCAATAATACCACTATATTCTCTCCTGCTACTCACCATTGGTCAAACTCCTGCGTCACTCTTCTTTACTGCCTCATAACTGGTACAGCCAGCGATACGTCACTTCCCTTTTTCAGCAAGAGAGCACCGGCTAAGAACAGTATCGTTACTCTTGCAATGCTTTTCTATTAGTTTAAGAGAACTATTGTTTTTTTTCCGCACGGTGCTGCTTTTCACCCGGTTTATTTAGCAGTACTTTTCAGACGGACTCCTTCATTTTTTTATTATTTATAGGCATGGGGAGATTAAACAATGTGTCGGCAATCGCAGGATGTTTGAGCCTCCCGCCTGACTCGAACCTGGTTCCCCAGCTTCAAAGTCATCCGATTTAGCCATTAAGCCACATCCTTGCTAACTCTCTAAAAAAGAAATCATAATACCTCCTTGTTTTCTTTTTTCCCGTCTGTCTCGTGGCCTCTGTTGACGCCGCTGGTGTTGCACTATGTCAGGTGGGTTCAATGAATGTGGCTTGCACGACGTGTCCTACCAGTATAGCGCTGCTGGCCACAAGCACAGGCTGTATGCGCTAGAATCCTGTTCACTACACTAAGTTAAGCAACAGACCCAACCCGGGTGACGCGTGTGTGTAAATGGAGGAGAGAAGAGTACTTGTCTTGGGTGGTTGCTACTCGAGGCCTAGGGAACAGGGAGACCCCTTCACTACACACTTATTATTTTTATTCTCATTTGTTTCCAAATGCGCGTTTCCTGGAATTGAAAGGAGGTGAAGGAAGCCAGATCGATGTCATAAATATATTTTCAAGCTGGCCCGTCAACTTTCCTTTCACAGAACGGGAGATTGTATTACGCATTTGGGACAAGTGTTATTATTGCTAGACATACAGCTCAATCGTTTCCGTCACGTGGGGCAGTGAAGACTAAGGTGGGAGGGTGCCGTGTTGAGGTTGGAGGGGGATGGGGAGATTCTAATGATACTGAAGCGGCAAAATCTGGAGACATCTGGTGCTTGACAGCTTATGAATAACTTGCAGTTTTAGTCAAACAGAAATATACGCCCTTCGTTTTGACAGACGTGTGTGCTGGTGTGCCTTTTCTCTTCAAGGGATTTAACGAGGATATCCTTTGCTGTATTTCTTAGGTTTGGTGATTCATACGTAACCTTTTTCAGCCTAGCCTAGTGATAGCTAGCTTCGTATAATTAAATAAAAAACGAATAAATAAAAAAACGTACATACATATAGAGTGTCTTTGGACCAGCCCTCTTTATTCATTGCTCTATTCAACTGTCAAATCAAATGTTGCTTCTACCACCGCAGCAGGCAGCATGGGATAATTCATGGTCAGCTCACTTAAGTCCTTGGCTCTCTGGCACTGTGGGCGATGCATTTTGCCTCAACACATGCACATCTGCCTAAAAAGATGTACGCTTTAGGGCCAGGATAGGTGGGCCAATAAATTACTTTGAACTGCTTCCCTCCATCCTAGAGTCCCCCTCCAAACCCTGGTTCTCGCCCGAGCTCCACTCTCTGAAACATGATTGTAAAGTATTGGAGAGGCGGTGGCGCTCCAATAACTACTGTTTGTTGGCAAAACTTGCTCTTAGATCTAAACAAAAAAGTTACTATAGGGCGATTGCGGGTGCTAAAAGCAGATATTATTCCGCCCGCATTGACCAGGCTAATAATAACACTAAAGAAATATTTTCAATAGTGCAAAGTTTTGTGGCCCCCTGTGCCCTGGTCTGTTCATTGCCCGTGTCGGAGACCTGGTGCAATACTCTTGCTAAGTTCTTTCGGGACAAAATTCAGACCATCCAGGCGGCCTTTTCCGTTGGCTCTAGAGGACCTTTAGCTCTTTCCATCTCCCCTGTGTCCACTCCGGGCTCTATTGCCAAACTATCGACCTTCTCCCCAGTTGAGTTGGCATGCACCCTTAAAATTCTTAAGGGTTTGAAATCAGGCTCGCCCACTGATCCATGTTCAGCTAGGCTTTTAGCACTATCTGCTGACACCATTAACACAGTTGTTAACAATATTGTCAATATGTCCCTGTCGGAGGGCCGGGTGCCGGTCACCTGGAAACAGGCTAAGATTCTCCCCCTTTTAAAAAAGCCCTCACTAGATGCCTTGAGTCCTGGCAACTACCGCCCAATTTCCCTTCTGCCTAGTCTTGCCAAAGTGTGTGAAAAGGTAGTCACAGGACAACTCACGGACTATGTGGAAGGTGCTGGTCTGCTGCATCCAGCGCAATCAGGCTTTCGAGCCACATATAGCACAGAATCTGCGTTGGTGGAGGTGTCGGAGGCTATCCGGGAGTGTCTGGACGCCGGCGGGAGGGCAGCTTTGATCATGCTGGACCTCTCGGCGTCGTTCGATACGGTGCCTCACTCCCTACATCTGGCTCGCCTTTCGGAGATTGGTATTGCTGGTTCGGCCTTAAGCTGGCTTACCTCTTTCCTGGCGGACCGTTCACAGCTGGTCTGGCTTCCACCGTGCGCCTCCTCCCCCCAACCAGTGGCTACTGGGGTCCCGCAGGGCTTGTCCCTTAGCCCCCTCCTCTTTAACATTTATGTTACCCCGCTGATATATCTAGCGGAGGAGCTGGGGGCTAAGGTGATTGCCTATGCGGACGACACTCAGCTTCTGTTTACTTGGGAGGGTGCCGATGCTGATGTTTCCTCTGCTCAACACTGTCTACTCTCGGTTTTTTGCTGGTTGGCGCAGGCCCAGCTAAAATGCAATGAAGAGAAATCCGAAATACTTTTGTATGGGAAATTTCCTTTCAATTTTAGAGAGCTATTGTGGCCCCCAGGGTTTCCACTGCCGTGCTTGTTGGGTGCTGCCGCTAAAAACCTGGGCGTATGGTTTGAGGAACATTTAACCTTTGCCACCCATATCAAGAAGCTGACGGGGTCCTGCTTTGGGATTTTAAAATCTTGGAGGAAGTTTCTCCCTCTGCTCCCAATGGCAGCTAGGGAAACCGTGGTCCGGGCTTTGATTTTGTCTCGCCTGGACTACGCTAATGCTCTGTATGTAGGGACCCCCAGCTATCTGCTGAACAAGCTTCAGGTGGTGCAGAATGCGGCGGCCCGCCTCTTACTGGATCTTCCCAGGAGGAGTAGCGTTCGCCTCCATCTGTGCTCCTTGCACTGGCTTCCGGTGGAGGCGCGGATCAAATTTAAAGTCTTGTCAATTGCCCATAATGCCCTTTATGGCCGGGGACCTAGCTACCTGCAAAAGAGGTTCTCTTTCTATGCGCCGACAAGACAGTTGCGCTCCTCTTCTCAATTATTGGTCCAGGTTCCACGTTTTTCTCGGCAAAGGCTGGGTGGTTGTTCCCTTGTTCGTAAGGCGGCCCTAGGCTGGAATACATTGCCTTTGGCTCTGCGCAGCATTTCAGATTCCCGCATCTTCAAAAAAAAGTTGAAAACCTTCTTGTTTTAAGCTCGGACTCATGATCCGCTCAGGTGACCGCGCCGGGACACTCTCTGGAGTAGCCGAGCGCGTTACAAATGTATATAACACAACATAACATTCAGGGCTTTTTTGTGGGATGAAAATACTAGGGGGTTTCTCAAAAGGGTGTGGTCGAAGTAATTAAGGGCGTGGCTTAAAACACAGTAGCTAAAAAGAAATAAGTTACTTACCTGTAACTGTAGTTCTCCAGTATTAGAAGCTTTCATAGATTCACATGCTTGAATCATTCCCCGTCGTTATGATGGGAGTTCCCGGTACTTAAAATAGTAGTATTAGACTTAATAGTAGTCATAGTTCACCGATAGGTATAGACTAGAAAGGCCTAGGCCTCTTAGTTTATTAACCTGTCATAGTCATTATTAACAAAGGAACCAAAGTTATACCCCAACCAATCAGCATCAATCACCATCTAGAACACTTCAGAGAGAAGCTCAGTACCTCAGATTTTCGAGCAGAAGTGCTAAATTTATTATGCTGAGATAAACAAGGTGAGCTTTCCCCGGGGAGGAGGGTGGGTCGCATGTGAATC
This sequence comes from Calotriton arnoldi, assembly GCA_963921515.1. Taxonomy (NCBI): domain Eukaryota; kingdom Metazoa; phylum Chordata; class Amphibia; order Caudata; family Salamandridae; genus Calotriton; species Calotriton arnoldi. The sequence goes on along the minus strand of CAWUFW010000496.1, from coordinate 2,326,823 downwards.
TATGAAAGCTTCCAATACTGGAGAACTAGTTACAGTTAAGTAACTTATTTCTTACTCCAGTATTGGAACTTTCATAGATTCACATGCTTGAATCAGACTAGCAAGCAGTTGGTAGCACATTTACCATAGCCTCGAAAGCTTAACAGGAATATGTAACTGTATTACCTGCAAGCAGTCACCAAACACTATAATAGACATAACCACAACAGTAACAGTAAAGACAAATTCCTTTAAGCATTAAAGATAGTAAATTGTTTACCATATGGAAATGTGATACAGTTGAAGAGGTAGGGGGGTAGACAGGGGTGGCTCACCTTAATGGAACAGATGCTGAAGTACTGCTTGACCCACCGCTGTGTCCTTTAGGACTGCTGAGTCCAGGCAGTAGTGTCTGGTAAACGTGTGTCTATTCTTCCACATTGCTGCACGGCAAATCTCCGGAAGAGACACTCCTGCAAATAAAGCTGCAGATGAGGACACAGCCCTCGTGGAATGGGCTCGGACTTGTGTAGACAGAGGTCTGCCTGCTTTGTGATGACAAAATTGTATGGCACTTGCGATCCATCTAGAAATACTCTGTTTGGAGAGCGGGAAACCTTTCCTTGGTGCACTGTATGCGACAAATAATTGAGAAGTCTTGCGGAACGGTTGTGTCCTATATAGATAAAACTTTAAGCACCTCTTGACATCTAATGAGTGCGGAGCCCTCTCTGTCGATGTAGTTGGATTCGGAAAAAAAGTCTTTAGTACCACCGGTCCATTCAGGTGGAAATCAGATGGAACCTTGGGAATGAATTTTGGATTCGTGCGGAGTAGAATTCCATTCGTTTTGAATTGCAAGAAAGGTTCCTCTATTACAAAAGCCTGAATTTCACTGACCCTTCTGGCTGAGGTCAAGGCAAGAAGTAAAGCCAACTTCCATGACAGGAACTTGATCTCCGCTGTGTGAATTGGTTCGAAAGGGGTTTCATTAATTGTGAAAGAACAGTGTTTAACTGTCAGGCTGGAGGTGGAGGCCTTACAGGAAGAAACACTCGAAACAGCCCTTTGAGGAACTCTTTAATTACTCTAGAGGACCACAGAGGTGGAGAGGAAAGTGATCTTCTGTAACGGGAGATGGCCGCTAAGTGAACCTTTATAGAGCTATGCGCCAAGCCTGACTTCGCTAGCTGCAAGAGGTAAGGTAAGACCTGCTCTGGAGTGGAGGATAGTGGATGTAAACCCTCTTGATGGCACCAGATGCAGAAACGCTTTCATTTGAGGCGGTATGTTTTGTTGGTACTGTCCGCCCTAGCTCTTGCTAAGATATCTCGACATTCACTGGAAATGTTCAGGTGCTGGAACTCATTGTATTCAGGAGCCATGCCGACAAATGCAGGTTCCTGAGATCCGGATTAAGTATCTGCCCCTGGTTCATGGTCAGAAGATTGGGAAACAACTGGAAGTCGGAAGTGTGGGACCTACGATAGAAGAAGCAGTTCTGTGTACCAGTGTTGACGTGGCCACGCTGGAGCAATGAGGATCAGTTTGCATGGTTCGGTCTTCAACTTTCTCAGGACTCTTGGGAAAAGAGGAATGGGAGGAAAGGCGTAAGCAAAGATGCCGGACCATGCAACTGAAAAGGCATTGCCCCATGACCCCTGTTGGGGATGCCAACTTGCATAGAACCGGCATGTGCGGTTCTGGGGAGTTGCGAACAGGTCCAAGTCTGTTGTGCCCCAGTGTAGGAATATGCTCTGCAGTGTTTGCTGATGCAGCTCCATTCGTGGCACAATGTCGTCAGTCTGCTTAGCGAGTCCTCAATCGTGTTCTGACGTCCCGGGACATGTTCTCCTCGCAGGCAGATTCTGTGACCTATGGCCCATTCCCACAACTTCTGTGCTTCCCTGGAAAGATGGGGAGATCTTGTGCCGCCTTGTTTGTTTATATAGTGCATCATTGTGGTATTGTCCGTCCGGACTAGCACTGATGAGTCTCGCATTCTGGGAAGAAAAGCCTGGAGGGCCAGATGCACCGCCTTCAATTCCAGTAAGTTTATGTGGGATTGAGTTTGAGCCTGATGCCACCTGCCGCTTACTTGGAGCTCCTGGAGGTAAGCTCCCCATCCCTCTAAGGACACATCCTTTTGTAATCACTAGTGGTGCGGCCTCTTGCTGCAAGAACAGCAATACTGACAGATGGCTTTTGTCTATCCACCACTCTAGGGCTTTCACCATGTGTGGAGTTACCTTGATGATGTTGTCGGAGGAGCCTGCTTATTGTACCCACTGCTTGTCCAGCTCCTCCTGAATTGGGCGCATTTTGAGACGACAGAAAGTGATCAGTGGTATGCATGACGACATCATTCCCAAAAGGGATTTGTAAAGGCGGACCGAAAGAGGCTTTCTTCTTTTGATGGAATTTGCCAGACTCAGAAGCCACTGCTGGCGTTCCTCTGCAGGATATGCTTTTAAGCAGACGGTGTCTAACTGAGCTCCTAGGAAGACAATCTTTTGTGACGGATTCTGATTGGATTTTTGCTGGTTGATAGTAAGACCCAATCTCCTGAAGAGAGTTGTGCAGGCCTTTGTGGACTTTCTCGCTGATGTCTCGGACGGAGCCTTGATCAGCCAGTCGTCCAGATATGGGAAGACTTGATGTTGCTGTTGTCTGAGAAATGCTGCGATCGGAGCCAGGCATTTTGTAAAAATCCTGGGCGCAGACTTCAGACCAAAGGGAAGCACTCTGAATTGGTTGTGGCGTCGGGCTACCAAAAATCTCAGGTATTTTCTGTCTTGGATGAGATGGTATATGGAAATAGGCATCTTGGAGGTCCAGGGTTGTCATGAAGTTGCGCTGGTTTAGGAGCTTCAGTACCTCCTGCAATGTTGTCATTCGGAATGATTGTTTCTTCAAGTACAGATTGAGGTTCCGGAGGTCCAAAATTGGTCGCCACTGCCTTAAGTTCTTTCTGATCAAGAAGAAACGGGAGTAGAAACGTGTGCCCCTGCTGGACAATGAGACCTTCTCTATAGCCCCTATTTGAAGCATGTTTCTGACCTCTTGCTGAAGATGCCTGTGGGGGAGGCTTGAGGAGGGGTTGTAGGCGTTTTTTGGGTAAATTCTAGTGTAAGTCCAAATTGTACTAGGCGTAGGACCCATTGGTCCGTAGTAAGGGTTTGCCATTGGTGGAGGTAAAAGGAAATGTTGCCTCCCAAGGTGGATGGGATGAGTTTGAAACAAACGAGCTGAACTTGGGGAAGGAAGAGTTGGAGCCGGAGCCTGTGCTATATCATTGTCGGCGGCTAGTATCTTTGCCAACACGTGGCGTATTTCCTCTATTCGCTCTGATGTAGGATGTCTGAGTTGGTTGTCTGCTGGAATTGAGGCCAATATGACTGGGATGTGGAAGAATATGCCGGGTATCGGTATTGTTGATATCCTGCTCTGTAGGATGGCTGTCCTCTACCCTTAGAACCTCGAAAAGGAGCTTTTGTGAACTGTAACGTCCCCAAAGACTTGTTAGTATCTGTGTCCGACTTGATGGTTTCGAGGGCTTCCTCTACATGGCTGCCAAAAAGAGCTTCTCCATCATATGGAAGGTCCAATATCTCATTCTGAACCTCTGGACGGAATGAGGTGGCTTTGAGCCATCCCTGCCTTCGCAAGACTGCTGCTCTGGCTAGTTGTCTAAACCCTGTCACAGCAACATCCATGGCTGAATCTATTATCTCATTGGATGCTCTCTCCCCTTCATGAAAGATCTTTTTTGCTTCTTCCATAACATCTTCCGACAGTTGGTCAATATATGAGGCAATGTCTGACCACATTTGGCGATCATAGCGCCCTAAGATCGCCAGGGAGTTTGCTGCCTTTACTCTTAGTGCTGACATTGCTGAGAATCTTTTATCAATGGAATCTAGACGTCTGCCTTCTCTGTCCGGAGGCGCAGAAAGAGGTGCCGCAGGATTTTTTGAGCGGCCTGCATTACCACTGAGTCTGGTTTTGGGTGACCTGTGAGGCATGCTGGGGTGTCATCTGTGGTCTTATATTTTTTTTATCAAGACGTGGAAGCACCGCTGGTACCGAGGCGGGATTTTTCATGATTCTAATACCTTCATCCCAGATGTAATCAATTATGGGAATAGCTCAGACAGACTTACGAAATGGTTCTTTAAAATCGTATAAAAAACAGTCAGCTTGCTTGGAAGGCATTGGTATAGCAAATCTTTTCACTGTACGCTTGAATAAATTGTGAAATCCCCCAATATCCTCTGGTGGGGAATCTACCGGAGGAGGTGTTGGCAAGGCAGGTGACGACATCCTGTAATCGTCCCATTCTGAGGGAGTATCATGAAGTTCTCTCTCTTCATCCGAAGAGACCGGTTCCTGTCGAGGAACAGACTGCGGAGTATTAGGTACAGAAAGTACGACAGGAGTAGTCAGTCGTACTGGTGATGCCACCTGAGGTGGTGGAGCTCTAATAGCTGGCTCTGAAGGTGGGAAGCGTTGTCTGTAATCTTGTAGCATGAATTGCAGATCCGATAGTAATGCAGAGGGCATCGTTACCATTTCTGCATGATACTGCTGATGTCCTTGTTCAGGCGGAACAAAATAGGCTTGACTATACTATTGCTGATCATCATCGTCATCATCTGGTTGACACTTAACGTGCAACTCTGACGGGCTATAAGCATCCCTAAAAGGGCCCCCCTCTTCTTTGGGATCTCCTTCCTCCAGAAGATGAGTGGGTAAGAGAGGTGTAATTTCAGTGGGTGAGGTATGCTCTGGTGTAATTTCCGTTTCCAGTGTCTTTGCTGGTGAAATTAACTTCACTGGCACAATTTTCGTTGATGATTGTGTTGACGACCATGTCTTTCCTTCAACTACCTTTAATTTAGTTGTCGACGGTGATGTCGTCGAAGACGATGACTTCGTCGACGGATGAGACTTCGTCGACGGCAAAGATTCAGTCGATGCCGGTGACTGCACTCTCGTCGACAGTAGTGACTTTGTCGACGGTGGCATGTTCGACGACAGTGACTTCCTCATCGACTGCTGCAGCTTCGTCGACTTCTCCGTTGACGACAACGACCACGTCGACGGTACTTTCCTCGACGACGATGGTGTCATCGTGACTTCAACTTCAAAGGCCGACGACGAGGGCTTCATCGACGATGGGTCCCCCTCCTTCGATGACGATGTTAGAGGAATGGTCGACGAAATCAGACCTTGCGCGGACATGTTAAGGACGTCGACGATGATGAGCGAGCCATAGAGCAAGTTGTCGACATCGACGTGCCTGAAGAGCACCCTCTAGTCGTCGACAGAATTTAAACACTTATCTTCGCTGACTGAGAGCTCGCTGCTGGTTTGTCAGAAGAAGGTTTTTTGAATGTTAACTTGAGCTCCGTAGGTGGTGTTTTTGGCTCAGAAACAGTCTTAGGTGGATGTTCTTTTTTGTGAGAACCATTATTGCGCTCAGAGGAAGATTCGTGAGAGGACTTCTTGGCGGATTTCCTGACAGGCTCATTATTGGATTGTGAAGAATCCCTGACCCTCTTTGCAGAAATTTTAGAAACTTTTGAAAAGGTAGACTGCTCACTCTCAGAGTCTGACGCAGGGTCGGTTGAAGAGGTAGACTGCTCACTCTCAGAGTCTGACGCAGGGTCGGTTGAAGAGGTAGACTGCTCACTCTCAGAGTCTGACACAGGGTTAGACCTGGTTTTCAATTTCTGGAGCCAGATAAGAAGACGTCCTTCCCGATCTCTAAGGGTTTGGTTAGAAAAAGTGCGACAAAGGATAAGTTACTTACCTGTAATCCTAGTTCTCTTCCAGGGGTATCCTCATTAAAGTCATAAGCACATGAATATTCCCCCCCTTGCGCGGGACCCCGGAAACACATCACATATATGTGAAAACCATATATGTAGCTCTATATATATATCCATATATATATAAAAACACACAATGCAGCCTCCCATAGACATGCTGAGCAATGTTGCAAGGAATTCTCATGCACATAAACATATTCCAATAAAGCAGGGAGAAAGAAAGCTTTTGAAAACTGCTTTAATATACAGCAGAAAACACAATCCTGCAAGGAATAATGAAAAAAAACATTGCCAGCACATAGGCTGCATTGTAGAAACATTAGTGTAGAAAGCTGAAAAGCTAACCCACATAAACACTCAGATAAACTGGCACCGTGCCTTTAAGGCAGCCATGACCCCTAGCTTCCCATCATGCCTCAGGGGTGACAGTTAGGTCAGTTGTTCTTTGCGGATATCCGCAGACCATTTTACAAAGAGATGTATGTATCATGTTCACTTGCCCGGGGAGGCGGGTGGGTTGCTTATGACTTTGATGAGGATACCCCTGGAAGAGAACTAGGATTACAGGTAAGTAACTTATCCTTCTCTTCCAGGGGATCCTCATCAATAGTCATAAGCACATGAATAGAATAGCAAGCCCATCCCCTCAGCCTGCGGGCAAGTAAACAGAGTACCATCAAGATACATAAACGCCGTAAGGCCTATGCAGACTCCAATAGGTTAGCATTGGAACAGATTCCTCAAGGAGGCCTGGCCCACTTGGGTATCTGCCCTGGAGTCAGAATCCAGACAGTAATGTCTGGTAAAACTATGGACCGATTTCCAAGTTGCCGCCTTGCAAATCTCGGCCATCGGTACATTATGTAAGAATGCAATCGTAGCAGCCTTGCCCCTAGTAGAATGAGCTTTAGGGGAGGCAAACAGAGGCTTATTTGCTATTTGGTATGCCAACTTTATACAAGATACTATCCATCTTGAAATGGATCTTTTAGAAGCTGGGAAGCCTGTTCTAACAGAGCCATAGTTTACAAACAATTGATCAGTTTTTCTAATGGATTTTGTTGCATCCAAATAGAATTTGAGAACCCTCTTGAGGTCTAGCGAATGAAGAGACCTTTCCGCTGGTGTGGTAGGACTGGGAAAGAAAGAGGGTATAGAAATCATCTGATTAACATGGAACTCCAACACAACCTTGGGTAGGAAGGAAGGGTGAGTTCGCATAACCACCCTATTATGGTGGAAAACCGTATAGGGTTCTTTAGAACAGAGTGCTTGTATTTCACTCACTCTGCGTGCTGATGTAATTGCTACTAGAAAAGCTACTTTCCAAGAAAGGTGTTGTAATGTAGCCTTATGAATGGCTTCAAATGGAGGTCCCATCAATTTAGACAAGACCAAATTCAACTCCCAAGGAGGAGAAGGAGGTCGAACAGGGGATAAACCTTTTTCAACCCCTGCAGGAAGTCCTTGACCACCTGAAGCTGAAAGAAAGAAGGCTGGTTAGGTGATTTACGATATGCTGTTATAGCCGCCAAATGCACTTTAATGGAAGAATATTTCAAACCAGATTTGGCCAAATAGAGCAAATACGGCAAGATTACCTCCTCTTGCCCGTTAATTGGACTCCAACCATTACGGATACACCACAAGTAAAACCTTTTCCACTTAAGAGAGTATGAGGATCTTGTGGAAGGTCTCTTTGACTCCCTTAAAATGTCCATGCAGTCCTGAGGGAGGTTCAAATGTCCGTACTGCAGGACTTCAGGAGCCATGCTGTCAAGCTGAGCGAGGGAAGGCTGGGGTGCAGAATCTTCCCTCCCATTTTGGTGAGAAGGTCCGGCCTGCACGGAAGTCTCCGATGCAGGCGAACCGAGAGTTGCAACAGGTCCGGATACCACCATTGGCGAGGCCAGTCCGATGCTATGAGTATCATCCTCATTCTGGATCGCAGAAGTTTGGCCACCACCTTCGGAATTAGAGGGAAGGGTGGAAAGGCGTATGCAAACATCCCTGACCAATCTATCAAAAGAGCATTCCCCCTCGTTCCTGGTCGGTAAAACCTGGATGCGAAGGCGTGGCATTTTCTGTTTTGATCGTCTGCAAAGAGGTCGATGAAAGGATGACCCCATTGATGAAAGATGTCTGCCACCACTTCGCCGTTGAGCACCCAGTCTTCTTGCTCTTGGAAGTGACGACTGAGGGCGTCTGCTCGCACGTTCTGCTCTCCCGGCAGATGGATTGCCGTGATCGATAGGTTCCTGGCTAGCAGCCAGTGCCAGATTGCCTGGGAATCAAGAGACAGAGGGCGAGAGCGTGTTCCACCTTGTTTGTTCAAGTAATACATGGTGGTTGTATTGTCCGTTTGCACTAGGATCGATCCGGGCTGAATTGACGGTTGAAAAGCTTTGAGGGCTAAATGAACCACCCGCAGTTCCAGCATATTGATGTGATACGTCTGTTCTCTGTTGGTCCATCTGCCCTGAGTTTGCAGATGACCCAGATGCGCTCCCCAGCCCTGAAGTGATGCATCCGTGATCAGGGATTGTTCTGGCAGAGGTTGGTGAAAAGGGACTCCCACCAGAAGGTTCTGTGGTTGCAGCCACCAGAGAATGGACTTCTTTGCTGCAGGAGAGAGGATAATCCGGTCGTTCCACTGACCCGAGGATTGATCCCATTTGTCCTCGAGATCTTGCTGTAACGGTCTCATCCTCAATCTGGCGTTGGGTATGAGAAAAATGCACGAGGCCATCGAACCCAGCAGAGAAGCCACCTGTCTTACTGACGGCTGATGAGCCTGAAGGATGATGTTGCCTTTGTCTTTCATTGATGACAATCTCTCCTCCGAAGGAAACACTTTTCCGAGGTCGGAGTTGAGGTTGGCGCCCAGATAGTGGAGTGATTGAGTTGGTTGAAGGATCGACTTGTCCAGGTTGACATGCAGGCCTAAGCGCTGAAGGAGATCTAGGCAGGTGCGAAGGTGTTCCTGCACCATTTGAGGAGAGGATCCCTTCAACAGCCAGTCGTCCAGGTATGGATATACGAACAGGCCTTGGCGATGTAAAGACTTTGAACTGGTAATGTTTTGTTCCCACCGTGAATCGCAAGAACTTGCGATGTCGTGCTGTGATTGGGATGTGAAAATACGCATCTTGGAGGTCCACCGAACACATCCAATCGCCTTCCTTTGGATGTGGGAATATTTGGTGGAGCGCCAACATCCGAAACTTTTCCTTTTTGATGGACTTGTTCAGAGAACGTAGATCCAGAATTGGTCTGAACTTGTTCGGTTGATCTTTTTTCTGAACAAGGAAGTATCGTGAGTACACTCCCTTTCCTCTCTGTGCATGAGGGACCTCTTCTATTGCTCGCTTTTCGAGAAGGGTCGACACTTCCTGACGCAGGAGGTCTATATGTAGATGACGAGATTTCACCGGAGGAATGTCTCTTGGGGACGCACAAAAACGTAGTGTGTACCCATTTTTTAGTATATTTAGCACCCACTGATCTTTGGTTATGTTGCGCCACTCTTGAATGTAACTTGAGATACTTCCTCCCACTGGAGTGTGCAACGGTGCTAGAGGAAGCAGAAACTCATTGCTTCCCTGGAGTTTTTGATGCGGAGGAGGACTGCTGTTGATGTCCTCTTCTTCCTCTCGAGGAACGGCGGCCTTGATACTGGGATTTGCCCTGTTTGTTTTGTGACCATTGAGGGGTTTGAACCCTCTGTTGGTAGTTTTTCCGATTGTAGGGCCGGTATCTCTTCCTAAATTCCTTTTTCTTCTCTAGGCCCACAGCCTTTAAGGTGTCCAACTCGGCCTTCATCCTCGCCATTTCTTCGTCTGTGTGTGCACCAAACAGTGAAGTGCCAGAAAAAGGGAGATTCAGGATGCGTTGTTGCGCCTCCGGTTTTAACGCTGTGAGGCGCAGCCAGGAAGATCGTCGTGCACATATGCCATGTGCATACGAGTGAGCCGCCAGGGACGCACCATCTGCTGCAGTGCTGATTATCTGGTTTGCCACCAGAGCACCTTCCTGAAGGATTTCAGAGAAGTCCTGTTGATCCTCCTTTGGGAGCTTGTCCTTGAAGCGCTCCAGTGAGTCCCATAGTGACCTGTCATAACAACCCAGCAGAGCCGCAGCGTTGGACACTTGTAGAGAAGACGCTGCAGAGCCACAAGCCTTCCGTCCCCAAGAGTCTTGTGCTCTACTCTCTTTATCCGGAGGAGCGGAGGAGGAAGATGCAACCGCATGCGTCTTTTTCGCTGCTGCAATAATGACAGAGTCCGGAGGTGGATCCGATCTAAGGAAAAGAGGATCCGATGCAGCTGGCTAATATTTTTTAAGGATCCGAGCTGGAGCTGCTTTAGCCGATGCTGGAGCGAGGAAGAGATCCATTACCGGGCTCGATGATACCAGGGACCAAAGGGAGCAATGGCCTAGCCGCAGACCTTTGATGAAGAGTCTCAAAAATGATGGACGTGGTTGTCTGAGGAGCTGACATGGTGATGCCCAGCTTCTGAGCCCCTCTGGTGAGAACATCATGAAAAGTGTTCACATCATCAATAGGCGACACTCTGGAGGGAGGACTATCCGTCAGGGTAGGTGAGTAATCCCTTTTGGATGAATGTGTCGAAGAGGAAGACCAAGACGGTGTACGCCGCCTCTTGCGATGTCCCTGAGACGACCTGCATTCAGGGGATCTGCCTCGTTGTTCCCTGGCCCGAGTGGTGGGTGATCTGTCCACTTCCTGCACAAGACGCTGCAATGGTGGTCTGTGCAGCGGACTGGAGTAGTTCGTAGGCCATTGAAGCGTGACCTGCGGGCCCTGTCTGCCAATGATGGAGAGGTTGAAGCCATCTGGGAGAGAGATGGATGGAAGGAGATCGCTGTCTCCTTGGAGAACCTCCTGGCGGTGATTTTGTAGGCTCCTGCGAGTGAACAGAAGCACTGCGTGATGACGCAACCATCTGGGGTGAGCTCCGAATGGAGTGAGAGGACTCTCTGCGGCTTCTGGAGCGTGATCGGCGTCTTGATGAGCGATGTGACGTCGATGGGGAGTGTCTCGACGTCGACCTGCTCTGTGTCACCATCACTGGTGAGTTTCTCCTCGACGTCGACCTCTCAGTGTGCTTCGAATGTCTGGAGCCCATAGACCTCACCTTCGACGTTGAGCGTGCAGGAGACCTCAATGATGAGCGGGTAGACGGAGAAAACCTTCTCGACGTCGATTTTTCTCTCGACGCTGACCTTCTCGTCGTCGACGGAGACCGCCGTCTCAACGTCGAACGACGTTTGGTATATTTCACTCTTGGTCTCGACGTCGAATACCTCACCGTCGGAGAGGATCTTGCCTTTGACATCGAACGCCGCCTGGACCACGACGGAGGCGATGAGTGTCCAGCCTCAGGTGACGAGGCTTGTCTCGACGTCGACTGTCGCCTGGTTGACGTCGACGGAGATGTATGCTTCGACGCCGATCGCCGGTGACCCTGCGATGGCGGAGCCTGTCTCGACGTCGAACGCCGCATCGACGGCGGCGACGGAGACCTGCCTCTCGACGCTGGGCGAGCCCGCACCAACGGAGAGCGACTCCTCGACGCCGATCGTCGCCGGGTTGACGATGGCGGAGGATTCGACGTACCTGCGTTCTTCGACGACGACCGATGTTCTCCCGACACCGAGCCCGCCGTCGATGGTCTTCTCGTCGACGTTTTCGTTGCCGATGAAGGGATTTGAGGCGCCGAGCCCGACGCCGATGGAGAGCATACTGGAATCTTACTTCTAGATGAGCTCTCTTTCCTCTTCTTCATCGGAGGCTTGTCTCTAGAAGGGGATTTTCTCTTCTCAGCCAGCCCATGGAGGCGAATCCTTTCCCTGTCCTTTAGAGTTCTGTTGGACAGCAGCTGGCAATGCTGGCAGGATTTAGGATTATGTTCAGAAGGAAGGCATAGAATACAGACAGGATGGGAGTCTGATATAGCCTTCTTCTTGCCACAGGAAGGGCAAGGGTCAAAAAGAGAGGGCATTCTGACTGAAAAACAATGCTCAACTATCTAAAAAACAGTAGAGAAATACTTCAATACCAAAAAGACATTGAAGTAAAAGTTTTTGACTCAAAAATTGAAGAATTTTCTGACAGAATCAGAAAAAAAGGTAGAGCTGAAGTAACCAGGGTCCTGACAGAAGGAGCCGGAAAGAACAACTGACCTAACTGTCACCCCTGAGGCATGATGGGAAGCTAGGGGTCATGGCTGCCTTAAAGGCACGGTGCCAGTTTATCTGAGTGTTTATGTGGGTTAGCTTTTCAGCTTTCTACACTAATGTTTCTACAATGCAGCCTATGTGCTGGCAATGTTTTTTTTTTCATTATTCCTTGCAGGATTGTGTTTTCTGCTGTATATTAAAGCAGTTTTCAAAAGCTTTCTTTCTCCCTGCTTTATTGGAATATGTTTATGTGCATGAGAATTCCTTGTAACATTGCTCAGCATGTCTATGGGAGGCTGCATTGTGTGTTTTTATATATATATGGATATATATATAGAGCTACATATATGGTTTTCACATATATGTGATGTGTTTCCGGGTCCCGCGCATGGGCGGGAATATTCATGTGCTTATGACTATTGATGAGGATCCCCTGGAAGAGAATCTTACATTCTGATGCCTTATGAGATGCGTACAAACAATAAATGCAGTCTTTATGAGGGTCCTCTATATACAGCCTCTTCTTCAAGCAAGTGGCACATTCTCTGAAGAGAGCCTTTTTAGCCTTGTCAGCCATAATCCAGACATATTTGGTAACCCACCAACAGGAAGATTAGCTATCTGTCTAAGAAATATAATCAAATAAATGTACTTTCCTGAAGGAAGAAATCCAAAATTGTTCTTTAGATGAGAAATCTGAGCAGAGCTCAGAGGAGACTCCTTAGTACAACGTGCAGTAGAAAATCAGAGATACTGAGCTTCTCTCAGGAGTGTTCTAGAGGGTGATTGATTCTGATTGGTTGGGGCATAACTTTGGTTCCTTTTTAATAATGACTATGATAGGTTAATAAACTAAGAGGCCTAGGCTTTTCTAGTCGATACCTATCGGTGTACTATGACTACTATTAAGTCGGATACTACTATTTTAGGTCCTGGGGACTCCCATCATGACGACGGGGAAAGATTCAAGTGCTCTACTGGTATTTTGCTGCTTCTGTCATTGCATCCAGATATATAATACAACAAGTAAGATTACACGTACAACAAGCCAGGACTATTGGCTTTGTCAATGGCTGTTAGTAGCATAAGATAAAAAAAGCAACAACCATGGCTTTGTTGTATATAACATTGAAAATGCTTCAGTTCTAAAATGATGAGTCTGTGAAAGAACTATAACTAGTCTCTTTGAAGTTACATTAAAGGCAGTGAAGGTTGGTACTGCTGGAGAGTTACAATTTTTTTTTTTCACCGAAGCAACTGCTGGTGCTCAGGACCTGGCCCACTTAAAGCCCTGCTTACTTACCTTCGGTAACGATATATCTGTAAGAGACATATATTAGTTATGGATTCCTTACCTTAGAATTACCCCCAGGCGTCAGACTGGATCCGGAGAATTTTTCTTCAGCAGTACCCCTACACGTCGGTAGGTGGCGTCGGTCGACTCCGCGTTCGTTGTTGGCGTCGTGATCGCCGGAATGATGTCGCGATATCTACTTAGATGCCGCCCCTCCGCGCTGACGTCAGTTCTTTACACGACATTCCACGCAAGAAACGCAGAGCCATGCAAGACACTGACCACTGGTGCATCAAACTTAGGCCCTGAAAGGGAGTCCCTTACTCTAGAAGTCAGTTCGCAGAAGGGTGAGGATGGGTGGGTGCGTAAGAAATCCATAACTAATATATGTCTCTTACACATACATCGTTACCGAAGGTAAGTAACTTGTTCATCTGAAAGAGACTATTAGTTATGGATTCCTTACCTTAGAATAGATACCCCAGCAATTCCAACCCCGGAGGTGGGTCTGCGAACCAAGTTCACACCAGGAAGACCTGAAGAACAGAGCGGCCAAAGAAGCAGTCTCTCCGGACTTGGCTGTCCAGGCAGTAATGATTAGTGAACGTGTGCAATGAAGCCCACATGGCTGCTTGGCAGATGTCATGAAGGGGGACTCCACGTCCCAAAGCAGTAGGGGCTGCCGTCGCCCTGGTGGAATGGGCGCGCAACCGTACTGGAGGTTCCTTGTTCGCCAATAGGGGACTTGAAAAGAGAAGGCTGTTCAGGAAGGCGAAGAAAGGCCGAAATGGCCGAAAGATAGCCTTTAAGAGTGCCCAGAGCAGAGCCCTGCTGGGCCAAAGAAAGAATGAAGAGGAGAACCTCTGAAAGAGGGGCAGAAAGGGGATCCACAGCCTTTGCTGTGCACCATGCCACAAATTTGTTCCATCTACAGGCGCATACCGTTTTGGTGGAGGGACGCCTGGCTGCCAAGATAACGTTACAGACTTCGGGAGGAAGGTCGAAAGCTGTCAACTGTCGCCGCTCAATATTCACGCAAGGAGGTGGAGGCTGGACAGGTTCGTCCCCTGCTGCTGCGACAGAAGATCCTCCCAAAGGGGCAGTCTGATCGGAGGATCGATGGCCCTGTTCAAGAGCTCGGGATACCAGACTCTTCGTGCCCAGTCTGGAGCCACAAGAATTACTTGGGCCCGGTCGCGCTTGATCTTCTTCAGCACTCTGGGCAGAAGCGGTATAGGCAGAAAGGCGTATAGAAGACCGCAACTCCACTCGCGGCGAAAAGAGTCGCCTAGCGAGTGCCGCCTTGGAAATTCCAACGCAAAGAACTGCTGACATTGCGCGTTCTCTTCGGTGGCGAATAGATCTAACCAAGGCTCTCCCCACTCCTGAAAGAGACCTTGCACCACCTCTGAGTGAAGACTCCACTCGTGATCCATCAAGCACCGGCAGCTGAGTTCGTCCGCCCTTGCATTCATGGAACCTGCAAGGTGTTGAACCACCAAGGAAACGCCCTGATGTTCCAGCCACTGCTAGAGACAAAGGGCCTTCCGCCTTGTTTGTTGCAATACCACATGGCGGAAGTGTTGTCTGTGAACACCTGCACTACTCTTCCCTTGACAGAAGGAAAGAATGCCTTCAGTGCTAGACGAATCGCCCGAAGCTCCAGAAGGTTGATGTGGAGCCCGGACTCCGCCGGAGACCAGAGGTCTCTGATCTCCACCTCTCCCATGTGGCCGCCCCAACCCATGAGTGACGCATCTGTCACTACTGTGAAATCTGGTTGGGGAAGGGATCTGCCGTTGACCCAATCCTGGTTCGTAAGCCACCACTGCAACTGGTGTGCAATCCCCGCCGAGATCTGGACAACATCGGACAGATTCCCCTGATGCTGCGCCCACTGGAACTTCAGGTCCCACTGCAGAGCCCGCATATGCCACCTGGCATGATCCACCAGCAGGATGCAGGAGGCCATGAGGCCCAGCAGCCTCAGGGTCATTCTCACTGAAATCCGGGACAGAGGCTGGAACATCGGTATCATAGCCCGAATATCCCGGACTCGCTGTTCGGGAGGATAGGCCCAAAACTGTGCTGTGTCCAGAATCACCCCGATGAAAAGGAGCTTCTGAGAAGGGTTCAGGTGCGACTTCGGCACATTGACTGTGAACCGCAGCGAATGCAGGAGGTCCGCCGTAGTCTGGAGGTGGGCGATGACCGCCTGGGGCGAGCCCGCCTTTAACAACCAGTCGTCGAGATAGGGGAAGATTGAAACCCCTGATCTGTGCAGATGTGCTGCGACCACCGCTATCACTTTCGTGAACACCCAAGGGGCGCTGGTAAGGCCAAAGGGGAGCACGGTAAACTGAAAATGCTCGTGGCCTATCGTGAACCATAGGTAACGCCTGTGGGCTGGCAAGATGGGGGATATAAAATAAGCGTCCTGCAAATCCATCGCAACCATCCAGTCTCCAGGGTCCAGGGCAGACAAGACCTGAGCCAATGTCAACATTTTGAACTTCTCCTTCCGGAGGAAGCGGTTGACATCCCTGAGGTCTAAGATAGGACGCAGGCCTTTGTCCTTCTTGGGCACCAGAAAGTAGTGCGAGTAGCAGCCACAACCTACTTCTGGCACACGGACTCGCTCAATGGCTCCCTTGGCCAAGAGAGCCGCAACTTCCTGACGGAGAAGGGCCAAGTGATCCTCCGACATGCGATCGAGTGTAGGTGGCATGGAGGGAGGGGTAGTCTTGAAGGGGAGGGAGTAGCCCCTTCGGACTATCTGCAAAACCCACCTGTCCGATGTGATGTTGTGCCAGTGGGGGAGGTGATGGCGAATCCTGCCGCCCACTGGCAACTGGTGGCCCTGAAAGGGTGGACTAGGAAGGTTTGGAGGATGCTGCAGAGGGGGCACTGGTGGCCTGGCCCGTCCACTGGCCCCCAGACCCACTGCGGTGGGTCCTACATCCCCGGCCCCGCAGAGGCAGGACCGCTTGCGCGGGCCTGTGGCTCTGGGCAGAACGTGGTTGGGCACCCCTTCCGTAGCCACGAAAGGGGCGAAAAGCAGACTGCGTGGGGCGAGAGGTGGTAGCGAGGCTCAAGGATCTGGCCGTAGCCCTAGAATCCTTGAAGCGCTCGAGCGCACTGTCCGCCTCGTCGCCAAACAAGCGACGGCCATCAAAGCGCATGTCCAAAAGAGTCGATTGGACATCGCCCGAGAAGCCAGTGGACCTCAGCCAGGCGTAACGTCTCAGGGCTACCAACGTTGAAATAGGCCTGCCTAGCGAGTCAGCGGTGTCCATCCCACAGCGAATGGCGAACTTTGCTGCGTCCCTTCATTCAGCGACTGCACGGGAGAGTACGGGCCAGGCCTCCTCCGGGCACTGTGGCAGCACCTGCGCAACCGTGTCCCACACAGAGTGGGCGTAACGGCCCAAGAGACATGCAGTGTTTACCGACCACAGTCCTAAGCTGGCGGAAGAGAACATCTTCTTCCCAAAATGATCCAGCTTCTTGGATTCCCTATCTGGAGGAGCAGTAGGGAACGCGCCTTTGGTCGTTGAGGCTTGGACCACCAAGCTGTCAGGGGTAGGGTGTTGGGAGAGGAAAGTGGGGTCGCCCGGGGCTGGGCGGTGAGGTCGGGCAATCATCCTATCCACAGGAGCCCCTGTGCTGGGCTTGGACCAGGTGCCCAGAAGCAGTAGCGGCCCGTGGTGGGAGTGCTGCCTGGCGGTGATGCGGGGCGGGGGAGGGGCAGGGTGGGGGTAGTAAACTACGGAATACGGCCGCACAGAGGTAAGTAAACAAATAAATAAAACGAATTTCGTTGCATGCGCTGCATCGCATTTGGCGATGCAGCGCGCGCAACGAAATTCGTTTTATTTATTTGTTTGTTTACTTACCTCTGTGCGGCCGTATTCCGTAGTTTACTACCCCCCACCCTGTCCCTCCCCCGCCCCGCGTCACCGCCCGGCAGCACTCCCACCACGGGCCGCTACTGCCCAGAAGGATGTCTGTGAGGGCCTCATTGAACGGCAGCAGGGGCTCCGAAGAGGCTGCTGCTGGTTGAAGCACCTCAGTCAGGAGGTTAGTCCTGACTGCCACCGTAGGTAGCTCAAGGCCTCAGCCGCCCTACGCAACACCACAGCGTAGGAGGCTCCCTCCTCCGTAGCCACGGTAGGGGGTGAAAGCATGCCAAGGTCTAGGGATGTATCCAGACCACTGGCCTCACCCAGGGGCATATTACCAAGCGGCAGCGAAAATTATCGCTGGCTGCCCTCAGCGTGGAAATGTTTACCGCCGGCTATCGCTGATAATTATCGCCATGCTAGCACTGTATTAACGACGCATAGTGCAATGGCGATAATTATCCCAGCGATAGCGATGTTTTCCATGGAACATCGCTGGTTTTTCAGCGATGTTCCATTGAAAACGGCGATAACCTTGCTGATACGACCCTGTGGTCGTATCAGCATAATCCACCCCCAATGGTAAGTATAGCTAAGTCAGCATTTTAGCAGACGTTAGTTTTTGGCGAAAACCGCGGTTTTCGCCAAAAACTAACGTCTGCTAAAATCCTGAGGGCCACCTTGTAAATATCGCGATGTGTATTTAGCGATAATTTACAAGGTAGTCTGTCAGGGGTACGCCCAGTGACGCCCGCTTTGCATCTCATTAGAGATGCGAAGCGAGGCGTCGGGAAAACGGGTGCTAACATGCGCTAATGCATGTTAGCATCCCCTTGTAGATAGGGCGATAATCTTATCTCCGCTTTTTTGGTTTTTAAAGCCAAAAAAGCGGAGATAAGGCCCTTGTTAATATGCCCCCCAGTTCCTCTCTCCAGTCCGGCTCTTCCAGCTGGTCTGCTAGAGGGTCAATAGACCCCTCACCCTCCTCTGGCTGCCACTCAGGGCGATAAGGAACGCCAGGATAGAACAGAGGTACAAAAGTACCGGTCCGGCTCCGTGTCCATGTCGAGGTGGAGGCCGGGGTCGACGCCGGCTGGGGACACAACCGGCGTCAGAAGGGGCGGAGGTGTTGCCAATGGATTCGGCGCCAGAGGAGGTGTCGTAAGGTCGACCGGTGCCGATCCGGATCCAGGCCTGGATCCCTGGCGGCCCTGCTGGCATCGAAGGCCTAGAACCCCCAGCCGAAGCCGCGGGGCCCGAAGGCGCGCCGGCGGAGTCGGGCTGCCCAAAGATGGAGTGGAGGGCTTCGTAAAAGCTACGAAGTTGGGCAGGGGTCGCCACGGCTCCCAGGAAGGGAGGGAGGCTCGGAGTCGACCCAACAGGCTCTGCGGGCAGAGCTGGACGACTACCTTCCACAACCCACGTCGCGTCGGCTGATGGACGGGGAGAAGGCGAAGAGCGACGGTACTGCTTCGCCTTCTTCTTGCGCTTCGACTCATCGAAGACGGAGACTTCGAAGAGGAGTGATGGTGGTGACTCTGCGACCGGTCCCGCGACCTCCCTCTCGAACGGGACCTCGAGCGGCGCAGAGCTGACTGCCGGGCCTTGAGAAGCTTTCGGGACCGCTCCCGCAAAGACTTCGGGTTCATGGCCAGGCAGTCGGAGCACGACTTCGGGTCGTGGTTGCGCTCCAAACACCAGAGGCACACGAGATGTGGGTCCGTGACCAACATCAACTTGTGACAGGAGTCACAAGGTTTGAAGCCGGTCCGTCGATGTGACATCCCTTGCACCAGGAGTCGAACGACTCGAAAAAAGAAGTCGACAAAAAGTCGAAAAAAACGCTAGCCGAAAAAAAACTAAGGGTACTGCTTTCTCCGGATCTGCGCTGGCTGGCGCGGAAAAAGAAAGAACTGACATCAGCGCGCAGGGGCGGCGTCTAAGTAGATATCGCGACGTCATTCCGGCGATCACGATGGCGAACGCGGAGTCGACCGACGCCACCTACTGACGGGCAGGGGTACTGCTGAAGAAAAATTCTCCAGATCCAGTCTGACGCCTGGAGGTAATTCTAAGGTAAGGAATCCATAACTAATAGTCTCTTTCAGATACATATATTTTCAGAATGGTTCAAAGCCAGTAGTTCTTTTTCTGTGCATCATTAAGAATCATCTTTTCCTGTGCTTTAAAGCTAAATTATGGTTTCAATGCACGCTCCTAATACACCTGTCCGCTAGGAAGCACCCGTACTGTATTATTACAATTATTTGAAATGGTGAATTCTTTTTATTGTAATTAAACATTTTTATTGGAAGTATATAGCCACCATTTTTAGGTCTCAGCATGACATCTGTTCTTTTTTTTTTTGCACCATGTGGCATGTGTATTCAATATAAAACAAGCATTTGCAATGCAATAAGTCTCGCATTTACGAGAGTTTGAGCTACTGGCATTGTAAATGACAATGCCTTTTATTTATGTGTTTGTTTTTAAAACATAAATGAAAGGCATTGTCATTTACAATGCCAATAGCTTAAACTCTCGCATATGCGAGACCTACTGCATTGCAAATGCTTATTTACTGAGGAGGAAAGCTACGATAGGGGGTCCCTGGTCAGGAAAAGACAATTTGCAAAACGTGAGTCCAATTTAGGCAATTATTTATAGTCCTTCACATAAAATGGGTGCAAAAACGACTTTGTTGGAATTTGCTCCCTAATTTACATTTTTCTGAAAATAACTTGCAGAAGCACAAGTTACTAACTTGTGTAACGATATATCTGTAAGAGACAGTAGTTAGTGACAGATTCCTTACCTTAGAATATCGCCAGGCGTCAGGCTGGATCCGGAAAGTTTTTGCGTAGCAGTACCCTTGCGCGTCGGTAGGCGGCGTTGTGCGGCTCCGCGTCCGTCGTCGGCGTCGTGATCGCCGGGATGACGTCGCGGGCAGTACTTAGACGCCGCCCCTGCGCGCTGACGTCAGTTCTGTACACGACTTTCCGCGCCAGGAACGCAGAGCCATGCAAGAAGCTGACATAGGTGTCTGAAAAATACTAGGGCCCTGAAAGGGATGTCCTTAACCCTAGAAATCAGTTCGCAGAACGGGGAGGAGGAGTGGGGCGGTAGGAATCTGTCACTAACTACTGTCTCTTACAGATATATCGTTACACAAGTTAGTAACTTGTGCATCTGAAAGAGACACGTTAGTGACAGATTCCTTACCTTAGAATAGATACCCCAGCAATACCAACCCCGGTGGTGGGTCTGCGAACAAAGATCAGACAAGGAAGTCCTGGAGGACAGAACGGCCAAAGAAGCCGTCCCTCCGGACCTGACTGTCAAGGCAGTAATGCTTTGTAAACGTGTGCAGCGAGGCCCACGTAGCTGCCTGACAAATAACCGGCAGCGGAACACCGCGGCCCAAGGCCGTGGTAGCAGCTGTTGCCCTTGTGGAATGGGCACGCAGCCCAACAGGAGGCTCCTTCTTCGCCAAAGAATAGCAGGTCTTGATGCACAAGGTAACCCAGCGGGAGATGGTCCTCTTGTGCACCGCCCGACCTTTTTGGCGCCCACGTAGCCAACAAAGAGCTGGTCATCCACCCGGAAGTGTTTTGTGCGGTCAATATAGAAGGAGAGCGCACGTTTTGGGTCCAGACGGTGGAGCCTCTCTTCCTCTCTGGAAGGATGCGGAGGCGGAAAGAAGGTGGGCAAAGTGATGGTCTGCCCAATATGGAAAGCAGTAACCACCTTTGGCAAGAAGGACGGACGCGTCCGAAGAGCAACCTTGTCTGGATGAACAGACAGAAAGGGAGGTTTGCAAGATAGAGCCTGGAGCTCACTCACCCGCCGAGCGGAGGTGATGGCCACCAGAAAGGCTGTCTTCAGAGTCAGAAGACGAAGAGGACAGTTATGTAGAGGCTCAAAGGAGCGCACATTAAAAAGGTAAGAACCAAGTTCAAGTCCCACTGAGGCATCACAAACGGAACAGGAGGAAAGAGGTGAGTAATACCTTTTAAGAACCTGTTAACAACAGGGGACTTGAAAAGGAGGGCTGATCAGGGAGCCTGAGGAAGGCCGAGATAGCACAAAGATAACCCTTGATGGTACCCAGGGCAGAACCCTGTTGGGCCAGAGAGAGAAGGAACAGAAGGACCTCAGAAAGAGGGGCAGAAAGGGGATTCACAGCCTTTGCTGTGCACCATGCCACAAATTTGTTCCACCTGCAGGCGTATACCACCTTAGTGGAGGGACGCCTGGCTGCCAGAATCGCATCACAAACTGCGGGAGGCAAGTCGAAAGGAATCAACTGCCGCCGCTCAATCTCCACGCAAGCAGGTGTAGGCTGGACAGGTTCGGGTGGAGGACCGTCCCCTGCTGCTGCGACAGAAGATCCTCCCGAAGAGGCAGACGGATTGGGGGATCTACGCTCATATTGAGTAGCTCGGGATACCAAACTCTTCGAGCCCAGTCCGGAGCCACAAGAATGACTTGGGCCCGGTCGTGCCGAATCTTCTTCAACACTCTGGGTAGAAGTGGTATAGGCGGAAAGGCGTACAACAGACCGCAACTCCACTCGCGACGAAAGGCGTCGCCGAGCGAGTGCCGCCTTGGAAATTCCAACGCGCAGAACTGATGACATTGCGCATTCTCTTCGGTGGCGAATAAATCTAACCAAGGCTCTCCCCACTGTAGAAAGAGTCCTTGCGCCACTTCCGAGTGAAGACGCCATTCGTGATCCATCATGCACCTGCGGCTGAGTTCGTCCGCCCTGGCGTTCAGGGAACCTGCCAGGTGTTGAACCATCAGGAGCATGCCCTGATGTTCCAGCCATGTCCAGAGGCGCAGAGCCTCCTGACAAAGGGTCCAAGACCCCACCCCGCCCTGTTTGTTGCAGTACCACATGGCGGTGGTGTTGTCTGTGAACACCTGCACTACCTTCCCTTTGACAGAGGGAAGGAATGCCTTGAGTGCAAGTCGGATCGCCCGGAGCTCCAGAAGGTTGATATGGAGCCGGGACTCCGCCCGGAGACCAGAGGCCTCTGATCTCCGCCTCTCCCATGTGACCGCCCCATCCCAGAAGGGACGCGTCCGTCACAACTGTGTGCTCTGGCTGGGGAAGGGAGAGGGATCTGCCCATGACCCATTGCCGGTTCGAGAGCCACCACTGCAACTGTCTTGCAGTCCCCTCCGAGATCTGGACGTGATCGGACAGGTTGCCCTGGTGCTGCGCCCACTGGAACTTCAGGTCCCACTGCAGAGCCCGCATATGCCATCTGGCATGATTGACCAGCAGGATGCAGGAGGCCATGAGGCCCAGCAGCCTCAGGGTCATCCGTGATCGAAACCAAGGATAAAGGCTGAAAGATCGGAATCATAGCCTGAATATCCCGGACTCGCCGTTCGGGAGGATAGGCCCGAAACTGCGTCGTGTCCAGAACCGCTCCGATGAAAAGGAGCTGTGGAGAAGGAATCAGATGCGACTTCGGCACATTGATGGAGAACCCCAGCGAGTGCAGGAGTTCGGCCGTAGTCTGGAGGTGGGAGACGACTGCCTGGGACGAGCCCGCCTTCAGCAGCCAGTCGTCGAGGTAGGGGAAGACTGAAACCCCTGCCCGGCGCAGATGAGCGGCGACCACCGCCATCACTTTCGTGAACACCCGAGGGGCACTGGTAAGGCCAAAGGGGAGCACGGTGAACTGAAAATGCTCGGGCCTACCGTGAACCGAAGGTAACGCCGGTGGGCCGGCAGGACGGGGATGTGGAAATATGCATCCTGCAAGTCCAACGCTACCAACCAGTCTCCAGGGTCGAGGGCAGTCAAGACCTGAGCTAGGGTGAGCATCTTGAACTTCTCCTTCCGGAGGAAGCGATTGACGTTCCGGAGGTCCAAGATAGGACGCATGTCCTCCTTGTCCTTTTGGGCACCAGAAAGTAGTGGGAGTAGCAACCACGCCCTACTTCTGGGGTCGGAACACGCTCGATGGCCCTCTTGGTCAAGAGGGCCGCGACTTCCTTCTGTAGAAGCACCAAGTGATCCCCTGACATGCGGTGGAATTGAGGTGGCATGGCTGGGGGTGGTCTCGAAGGGGAGGGAGTAGCCCCTTCGGACAATGTCCAAGACCCACCTGTCCGAGGTGATGGTACGCCAGTGGGGAAGGTGATGGCGGACCCTGCCCCTACTGGCGTGCTGTGCACCTGAAAGGAGGGACTAGGGAGGGCTTGGAGGCCGCGGACGGGCTGGAGGTGGTGGCCTGACCCGCACGCTGGTTGCCCGATCCGCCACGGCGGAATCCACGTCCTCGGCCACGCGAAGACGCCTGCTGCGCGGGCCGGTGGCTGGGCTGCTGACGTGAAGGGGCGCCCCTACCGTGGCCACGATAGGGGCGAAAAGCAGAAGTCAGCGGAGGGCGTGTAGCAGAAAGGCCCAGGGACTTGGCAGTAGCCCGTGAGTCCTTAAAGCGCTCTAACGCATGGTCTGCTTTGGACCCAAAAAGACCGACTCCATCAAAGGGCATGTCCATGAGAGTATTCTGGACATCCCCTGAAAAACCAGTGGTTCTCAGCCAGGCGTGGCGTCTGAGTGCCACCGTCGTTGCAACAGACCTGCCCAGCGAGTCGGCGGTGTCAAGGCCACAAAGTATGGTGTATTTAGCCGCATCCCTTCCTTCCGCAATGGCGCGGGAAAGCAGTGTCTGGACCTCCTCAGGACACTGGGGCAAAACATCCGCCACCGAATCCCACAGGGAGTGGGTATATCGGCCCAAAAGACAAGCGGTGTTAACGGACCGCAAGCCAGCACTGGAGGAAGAAAAACCCTTCTTCCCAAACTGATCCAGGCGTTTGGATTCCCTATCCGGAGGAGCGGTAGGGAAGGCGGTTTGGGAAGCGGAGGCTTGGACAACCAAGCTCTCAGGAGTGGGGTGGACAGAGAGAAACAGGGGGTCGCCCGGAGCTGGGCGATGGCGTCGTGACACGTTCCGATCCACAGGAGCCCCTGTGTTGGGCTTGGACCAGGCGCCCAAAAGAACGTCAGTGAGGGCGTCGTTAAGCGGCAGCACAGTCTCCGCAGAGGAGGCTGCCGGCTGAAGCACCTCTGTCAAGATGTTAGGCTTGACCGTCAAAGTAGGAAGTTGGAGACGTAAGGCCCCAGCTGCCCTACGCAACACCGTACCAAAATTGGCTCCCTCCTCCGTAGCCACGGGAGGAGACAGCATGCCAGTGTCAGGGGAAGTATCCAGACCACTGGCCTCCCCTAGACTCTCTGTCCAGTCCTGATCGTACTGACAGTGTCGTGTCAGAGGGTCATCAGACCCCTCCCAGTCCAACTGGTCCTCCTCTGGTTCAAAATAAGGAGGAGGAGGGACAGTAGGGACCCAAGGTCCCATCGGGCGCCGGAGCCGGCGTCGAGCGGACGTCGGTCCGGATCCATGTCCGGAGCCGGAAGGAACAGGGGACGACGCCGCCCGGAGCCCAGGGCGGCGCCGAGAACGGCACCGGAGACATCGGGCGCCGGCGGAGGTGTCGTTAGGTCGACCGGCGTCGATGGGGGTTGTGGAGCCGGGATCGAGGCCGGGGCCGAAGCCGGAGCCGGGATCGAGGCTGGAGGCACGGGCGACGCCGGGGCCGGAGCCGCCGGCGACGCCGGAGCAACCCCATCAGGCCCGCGGGCCCGAAGGCGCACCGGAGGGGCCTGAAGGCCCGAAGAGGCGGGCCATGGCCGACAGGAATTCCTGTAGCTTTGGCCGGATCCGCCCCCGAACCCGGGAAGGGCGGGTATGGCGGGGGCGACTCCACAGGCATGTCTGGGGCAGCGGGGCGGGACGGTGCCGGGAGGGGCCTCAGCCGAGTCGCGAGACCGGCGAGGCGAAGTCCTAGAGCGATGATGCTTTTTGGACTTTTTGTGCTTCGACTTACCGGACGAAGAAGACTTCGACGCCGACGACCGGTGTGGACTCCGCGATCGACCCCTGGACCTCTCACGCGACCGGGGCTTCCGCGGAGCCGAATGCCGGGCCTCGAGGAGCTTTCGAGACCGCTCTCGCAAAGCTTTCGGGTGGAGGGCCTGGCAGTCGGTACAAGACTCCGTGTCGTGGCCTCGGCCGAGGCAGAAGAGACACTCCCAATGCGGGTCGGTGACGGACATCATCCGCGCACAGGCGCCGCATCGCTTGAAGCCGGGCATCCCTACGACACCTTGAAAGATGGAAAAACAGTGAAAAAATTCACCAAAAAGTATGGTCAAAAATGACCAGGGCACTGCTCTTCCCGGATCTGCGCTTGCTGGCGCGGAAAAAGAAGAACTAACGTCAGCGCGCAGGGGCGGCGTCTAAGTACTGCCCGCGACGTCATCCCGGCGATCACGACGCCGACGACGGACGCGGAGCCGCACGACGCCGCCTACCGACGCGCAAGGGTACTGCTACGCAAAAACTTTCCGGATCCAGCCTGACGGCTGGGGATATTCTAAGGTAAGGAATCTGTCACTAACGTGTCTCTTTCAGATACAATATTTGCTCTCATTGACAATTGTTTACGTGGCAGTTGATCCACAGAGAGGTCTGACCAAAGGACCTCACAGTGAGGTAGCTTTTGTCCTTTCTATCCACTCCTCCCATTTCTCCCAGAGGATGAGTGAATAAACTTGGCAATTACAAGGACTAGTAAATTGTGTAATCTATTTGTCATGCTTTTCAGGTCCCAATTAATAAATACGCTGCATCTGCAGTAAGAAAAACACCTATCTCCTCAAAACCTAAATCCATCACTTCCAGAAGCATAATGGGCCCGATTCACAAAAGTAATCTGAGACAAAATCCAAACTTTACGACTTTCGGTATTCACAAAAGGCATTTAGGAGTAGTAAAGTTAGAATCCTAACTTTACTACTCCTAAATGCCTTTTGTGAATACCGAAAGCCGTAAAGTTAGGATTATGTCTCAGTTTAGGAGTAGTAAAGTTAGGAATCCTAACTTTACTACTCCTAAATGCCTTTTGTGAATACCAAAAGTCGTAAAGTTAGGATTTTGTCTCAGATTACTTTTGTGAATCGAGCCCTATGTTTTGCAATTTGGTGTACCAGTCTTAGGCCCTGATCATGAGTGGGTCAGAGGGAAGCTGCAGTTTATCGCACTGATATAATCGGACTCCCTGCGGTTCAGAATTGATCAGGCTCGATAAATTGCACCTATTCCAAGATTTCGGGGGCAGGGACGTTTTAAGGCTGGGGCAAAGTGGACAATCGGTCAAGGCCCCAGCCTTCCAAGGGTCTCCTAGGAAAGTAAAACTGTTCGCTATCTTACTTCTGTTTTCTATTTCAACCGTTAACACATAATTCGATATTGATTGGCCTCATGGGCTTGCAGGTAGCAGAAAATGAGCAATAAATTCAAAATGTCTCCCCACAAGGCCCCCCAAAATACTTAAGATGATAAAATTTGGCGAATAAAATGCAGATTATGTTATTTACCATGTCAAAATCCACATCTCACGGTAAACACTGTGGGGCTTATCACTTTTTGTGACACACTAGCGGCGTAAAATATGCGCCACACTGCGACATATTTATAAAGTGACGCATCTAAGCAGATGCATCACTTTGTAAACCCCTGCGCCACATTATACCTGCGTCAGGTATAATATATGCAGAGTGGGCGTTCCCCCGCACAAAAAGGCTCGTAGAAGTGTTGCAGTGAAATTTATGAGCTTTCACTGCGACACTTCTAGGATGCAACTGCGTCAAGTCCTTACGCCTGCCTCGCAGCAAGAGTAAGACTGGTGCAGGCCCTTCCAAATGGGCCTTGTCCCATGTGAAAGGACTTATTGCTGGAGTTGCGTCTGTTTTCAGACACACCCCAGCAATGTGCCACTTTTGCCCCAACTTGATATTCGGACCTCGGCGCAAACAAGGGATGCTCAGGTCCACTCAAAATCAGGGATTAAGAGTCATTATGCACAAAGACAAGCTAATAGAGGCAACTGAGCTCTGCAGCAATAAACCCACCTCACATCTTTCACTAGGAACAAACAGAATCAAAAGAAAGGAGGCAGGAGGCAGCTACCTGCAGTTATGACAACGAACAATAGTTTTTGTGTTGGAACATAGGTAAACAGGGTGCCTCAGAGGAGTTTACTCGACGAGAAATAGTTTAATTCGCCACCTTCTTCCTTTCTTCACCCAC
This sequence comes from Calotriton arnoldi, assembly GCA_963921515.1. Classification (NCBI taxonomy): domain Eukaryota; kingdom Metazoa; phylum Chordata; class Amphibia; order Caudata; family Salamandridae; genus Calotriton; species Calotriton arnoldi. The sequence goes on along the minus strand of CAWUFW010000496.1, from coordinate 2,299,432 downwards.
TCCAAACCTTTCCTTCCTCCACTAGCTCTCTCACACCACATGTACACATTTTTACAGTAGGATTGTGCAAAGAAAAAATAATAGAATTATTTTTCTATGCCCCCAAGTCTACAAATAGCACTTGCAAGTATCATCATAAGTTCCTCTTGCAGCTTCATAAGTAGTAAAGGGCAGCCTATCGCCAAAAAAAAGATTTTAATCTCCAAAGTTGAATGACAATATGGGGGCTTTAAATTTAGTTTTTGACCCAATAGTCATTAAAGTCATGTATTTTTTAGGAGTTTGCTTCCATCTGCTTCCATCGTTTCTACTGAGATGTGATCAGCTGGTAAAGATTGGAAAGCTCCTCTTTGAAAGCGCTTTAATGTCATGTGGTGTCGCTCAGGGTTTCATCCTACCACCCACACTTTTCAATCTAAATCTCGAGCAGTTGAGTGAACTATTCGATGGAGACGTGTCTCTGTTTAGCAGTATGGTGACGACACACAACTTTACTTGAAATGTCTTCAGTCAGTGACATACTCCTTCTTCACTCTTGCTTGACCAGGATTTAATGATTGATGTTAAACTGCCAAATGCAGTGGTTCTTAACCTGTGGTCTAAGGACCCATGGGGATTTACAAGGCCTACTCAAGGAGTTCGCGACTGATAGAGCGCAGCGAAATTTTGCTCTTTCATGTGTGGTGATGCATTATAATCATGGTTAGTCCACATCCGCATATAATCTTTGTTGTGTTAAAAATTAACGTAATGGAGTGTGAAGCAATAATGTTTATCGGAATGTTAGAAATTTCTTCATGTAATCAAAGTATTAACATAGTAAATGTATGAATTTAGTTGAATTATATATGTGCGAAGTGCATTTATGACTAATGAAATTTCATATAAAGACTCATATAATGTGTGTATTAACAATTCATATATTCATCCATATTATACACAGGTTTTGCTCTTATGTTAGCTGAATCGGGTAGGCCTGACTTTCGTTTCTCCCTGTTTGCTCTAAAAAGAAACTATTAATTAGAGTTATGTGTTCGTGTAAAAGTTTCTTTCACGTCTCTGTTGCAGGTACAAGAATCCGTCCTCGTTAGTTAGAATAACGTCTTTGTTTTAGGAGATAGACAGACTTAGGGAGGAGAGGATGTCTTTGAACAAGAGGAGCTGATAATGAAGGAGGATGTCTTCCATGTCTGGAAGCCCTGGGAACCAAGGTCATCGAGCAAGAGCCTGGATGTACTATTGCTTCATGGAAAATTACCTACAAGAAGGTGTTCAACTGGATAAAATAGTCATGTGATGTATTTGTGGGTGTGATTTTTGACTTTTGTAATATGGCTAGGGACAGAGCCCGGGGGACTTCTGCCTGACTAAAAGAGGGAAGAGAATCTTAGAATGAGCTCTGAAGCTTTACGCTTTATGATCCATTCAACATGAGTGTGCTTCTTAGGAAGTCTTCACGTGCTGACACCTTTCTGGGGCTTGCCTGGGAAATGCTAAGTAGGGATGCCACAATAGTGGTAGTGTAGGGAAAGATAATGCCTTTGTCTATCATTCATTAATGAAGAAGACCCTGGATGTGGTTTCCATGATCATTTGCGTTTTAATTTTGGAATTGGCCATTATGTGCATGTTGCACAGACTAAATATTGTTCGTAGGTTTGGCTTTATATTAGTGCCCTTTTATCTTTACACTCTCATTTTGAGGTGTTTGTATGTCCAACTGTTTCTGGCTTTATAATAAAATAATAATAATTTGGATTAGTTGTCTGTGTTCCTTTGGAGTTCATGGGCAAAGTTAAAGTATAATTGGTTATGGATTATTTCTCCCCCCCCCACACTTATATAGCAGGCAAAAAGAGGTCATCGTCAAAAGGGGGGAATCTAGAGGAAAGGAACCCAGTTCCATCACGACTATTTTACAAAATAAAATAATATTAAAATTATTACATTAAAATGAATAAAGTATATATAAATAAAGAAGCAAAACTGAAAATGTGAAAGCTTAAAGAAGCAAAACTGAAAATGTGAAAGCTTTTTCTATACCTGATTGTGAATTAAATATTTGAACATTTGTATGGCGTATATTTGTTTTTGTAGCTTTGAGTATTGATATGAGTTTCAAATCAAAGAAATTGCTAAGGCCTAGAGCTCCCCAGATTCCAATAATGACTCAGTGGGGGTTCCCAGATTCCAATAAGGATTCAGTGGGAGTCCACAAAAGTCAAAAAGTTAAGAACTGCTGGCCAGAAAGCTACATCCAGAACAAACAGAATTTCTATTCATCACACCAAGACATTAAAAATGGATCCTTTGCCATATAACCTATAATGTAATGCTTTATTGGCAATCTGATACTCTGTTTTAGGCATGTTCTTATGTAGCATAAGTCAATGCTATTTTGTAAAGGGTACTCATTCCATTATGAGATAGCAATGTTCCTTTTGGTCATGATGGACACTGCCGCGTCCATCTGATTGTTCACTTTTCACTTTCCATGATGAACACAGGCAAGAAGTGGCTTATCGTCCTTGCCCATATTGCAACTGCAGGAAGTGAACAAGCTGGGGTAGGTTCCAAATTGCCTGCTCAGATACAACGCATCTAGGTAATGAAATGAAAAGAAAATAAGATTTCTAAAGCGCTCTACTACTCTAAGGTATCTAGGCTCTAGGTTATTGTTTGTATGGCGTCCGAAATTGATGCAGGCCACGTAGCTCTGGGTTGATATTAATTATTCTCTTTGGGCTGGCTATTGAATCTGTACCGGCATGCATGTGAAGGTCGAGATTTGTTCCGATGCCTTCCTCTTCTTTTTTCCCAGTACTTCTATGACTGGACTCCGTTCTCATTTTGAACCTACTGGATGCGATTTGTTCTTCTTTGGGCCGAAAACACATAGGCCTATATTTTGGATTGAGATTTTGAACAAAATTCTCTGTTGGATGCTCTGTTAATTGTATTGTCTGTTCTGATGATGACCATATCACTTAAATTTGGTCGAAACGCCGTCCACACTTAGCTTTGGCACCTATTCAAGAGGATGCATTAATTGCCTCTTCTGATTCTGTTTTGTCCGATCAGTGTTTCTTGTGAATTTATTTGCCTCTGCCACTGTTCTTTTGTTTACACTGTTAATTGACTTTTGATATATATTTTTTTGTGTAACTGTGTGAGCACCATTATCTGAAGATTGTATTGTCTTTTTATATTATGGTCTTAGTAAAAGTTATATATATTGTTTACTTGTACACGGGTATCAGCATTTTCTTTTCTCAACTTTTCATGATTTGTTTTTTGTGATATAGGGCCACATGCATCAAAGTCAGGATTTGCGAATCCTAAATAGCGAATTTTAAGAAATCGCTATTTAGGACTCGCAAATCCCTATGCATGTAGGAATCGCAAAAAAAATTGTGATTCCTACATATTCCTTAATTGCGACTCGCAAATTGCGAGTCGCAATTAAGGAATAGCTACCCATTCATTCCTATGGGCCTAGATTTGATGGTAATTTGCGATCCCTAATTGCGAATTCGCAATTTGGAATTGCATCATGCATTGCATTTAGGGAATCGCAATTTGCGATTCCTAAATGTATTCGTATTTAAGTAATCGCAAATTTTGCGATTACTTAAATTGTGATTTTGCATTTGGGTTGATGCATCCCAAATGCAAAATACTGAGTCGTAAAGGGCAGATTCTGTGAATCTGCCCGTTTGCGATCGGTATTTTCGTTGATGCATGTGCCCCATAGTCCTTTACTTTTAGTGCATTTCATTCTTTAATTGGATTACTTTTTATATTCGTGATTTTATGTTTTGTATAATTAATGATGTGCTTGAACCTTTATTAGTAGCACCTGTCCAAAAGCAGATTCAGAGGGAAGATTTAGGAAGACAAAGATGCACTTCGGTCCTAGAAGGGCAATGTCCAAAGCCATGACTATTCTCCTGAGACCAGCCAATGGGGACCTCAAAGAAACATGGGAAGGTGCCCTAGCTGACCTCAGCCATTGTTATTGAGGTCTGCATTGTATAATGGAACCATTTTAGTAAGGTTTACAAACAGAGCCTGCCACAACAACACTAACTTACTAAATTGAATGTATGTCATTTGTACTGAGCACTCTTCCTGAAGCTACTGAAGGAGAGTATTTTCCTTAATCGCACCTGGGTTTGTACGAATGAGGTTGGCAATCCAAGGTCTCAGTGGAGTGACTTGGTGATGTGTGAATTGCAGACATAAGAATAGAAAGTGGTGCCAGTAGATCTTTTCTAGATGAAAAAAGATTATTATTTATCATGGTAGCCTGACTACCTGCGATGGATAAGAACCTTTATGGCCTGCAGGAAGGAATTGGAATCATAGAGTGAAATTCCACATTTGTTGATTGTATTCAGGACAATATAGAAGCTGGGAAGGACAAGCTAAGACGATAACGCACTGATCAACCAGACATCCCAGTAACTGGTATACATGGAAAAGCTTATGCAGCAAGGTTGCCTGCCACTTCTGCTAGGATGTTGGTAAAACTCCTGGGGACATGTTAACGTTCATCTTACTGTGTGACAAGATGGGGTACTGGTACAATAACAAATACGGTAATGCTTTTTTGTCAACTGTTCTTATTTAGGTTTTATTTACAAACAATCAGCAAACTGCAAGATGTACACATTCTCTTGTAGCACATATCAGCATATACAACGAGTACATTGTACAGTGTTGTTTATCGGACATTCATGTGGGTGCATCCATCAGGCGTTATGGTAATGTTGACCAGCAATGATAAAATTAATCAATTTCGTTTGGGACTCCAGTTAGATATATGGACGTGGACTATATGGCCTGCAGAACCACTAAATGTAGCCGGATCCCCTTTTCCATTTGGTCCTTGTCTGAAATGGCACAGGAAAGCTGAAAGGCATCCTGAATAATTAAAGATGGTTCAGTTGGATTCAGGCACTTCCATCCATTCTTTTTATACCACCTTATGTGTGGATATCAATCTCTAGGGAAAAAAGCATCACCTTGATCATTCTAAACTTTACCAGTTGAAGAACTGCATGAAACTGAAAGAATCTAGGATTGTTTTGGGGCATCTTGTCCTTATGATTACCTTGCAGTAGCAAAAGTATGGATCCTCACCTCATTTTTTTTTTGCAAGTTCAGGTCCGAAGCACCTATTCCTGCAAGGCTACATTAATTTATGGCAGGAAAGAGGACGGCTTGCCAGGAAACTGTACTAAATATCCTTGATTTACAAGTTGGCAGTACCTAACAATAATGAGGGATATAGGTTTTAAAAAGATAATCCGCTAGCCTACAACAGAGGTGTGAAAAACTCAACTACAAGAGGCTCAGTTCCTAGGATGATGTCAAGCAGATGTCCTAGGACCTCTGCCCTCACACTCGCTACTCTTACCTGGGTAGTAAGTCCTTCCTTGCCTGTTTTTCGGTAGACTCTCTTGAACTCTGCGGTACAGGAAAGCTCATTGACCTTGCCTGGGCACCTAAACTATGGATACAAAAGTAATTCAGTAGTACAAAATCAGTGTTAAGTAATTTTAAGATGTGATTTTAAGATCCATTCATTTAATTAAGAAACTACCATGCAAATAAAATTGCCCCCCAGCTCTGTTGCTGCATTGCATGGTGTCCCAGAAATGAACTTTATTAACATACGGAACACAGTGGCGTATTTGCCAGGGTTCAGTAAGATCTGATCGCTCCCTATCCGACATCACTCTGCCTTAGTTACACCAGGTGACATAAGGAAATGTGTGTGATGTCATTTAAGGAACCCCAGGGCTTATAATGTTGACTCCTATAGCACTGCACGCAGCCCATGTGTTCCTAGAACCATCTGCATTCAGAAGAACCATCTACTGAAATCTGACATCCCAAGGAGCAGGGGTATAGGTCCTTTGTACACCATAACTCTTTTGCGAGGTCCTGAAAGGAAATTATGTGAAAGAAATCTGCGACACTGTAGCTGATGTCAGCAGCGTCATTTAGTGGTTTCCAAGTATTGAAATCGTGAAGGCAATTCTCCTCCATTAACACTTATATTGTTTATCTGGGATCAAGCAAAGGTATGTATTGTTTATGTAGTGTCTGATTCGTGTATCCACATTCTAATTAAAATATCTTTAGTGTAATTATTATGGAAAAGGTCAACATGTCAGACACATACAAAAAGGTATACCACAGAATAACATAAAACTAAGCATAAAATGATTATCAATACATAAGATATAGTCTTACACTAATAGGAAAACACAAAGATAATTAACTTGTAACAAAATATATGTGGGTAAAAAGAACTGTATAGAAGAAAAGAACAAGTTACATACCTTTGGTAATGCCTTATCTGGTAGAGACTCTATCCAGCTGCAGATTCCTTCCTTACAATTATCGCCAGGAGTCAGACTGGATCTGGAAATCTTTTCATGATTAGTACCACTGTGCACCGGTAGGTGGCGTCGCTCAGCTTCGCGTGGCTTTGTCTGCGCTGGGAGTGCAGTACACGCTGGCTATCTAGGTGCCACCCTAGCACTCTGACGTCAGTTTCTTTTCATGATTTTCCACGCCAGGAGTGCTGATCTGCGAAAACACTGACCACTGGTTTGAAAAACTAGGGCCCTGAAAGGGAAACAGCCTTGACCCTAGAAATCTATTCACAGAGTAGGGAGCATGGGTGGGTCGGTAAGGAATCTGTGGCTAGATAGAGTCTCTACCAGATAAGGCGTTACAGAAGATAACTAACGTGCTCTTCTGATAGAGACGTATAGACGCAGATTCCTTACCTTAGAATAGATACCCAAGCAATACCTCTCCGGAGGTATGAATTCACACTAGAAAGTCCTGCAGAGCAGAACGGACAAAATGCCCGTCTACACGGACCTGACTTTCCAGGCATTAGTGTGTTCTGAACGTGTGCAGAGAAGCCCACGTTGCTGCCTGGCAGATGTCCGGGACTTGAACTCTCCATGCTAATGCAGTGGTCGCAGCATTAGCTCTGGTGGAATGAGCATGCATACCCTCAGGGGGTTGCTTCTTAGCCAGTATGTAGCAGATTTAAATGCAGAGCACGATCCATCTGGAGATGGTCCATTTCGGCACAGCCTTACCCTTTTTGGCTCTGACATACCCCAGGAAGAGTTAGTCGCCCGCCCTGAATTCTTTCGCTGTCAAGCTAGAATGGATATTTTTTGGATCCAGTCGATGGAGTCGCTCTTCTCACTTAGAGGGATGCGGCAGAGCATAAAAGGTAGGCAGGTTGATAGACTGGCCTACATGAAAGGGAGTGGCAACTTTCGGCAGAAAGGAAGTTCTAGTGCAAAGAACCAGCTTGTCTCGGAAGATGGTTAGGTACAGAGACTTAGATGGCAAGGCCTGGAGCTCACTGACCCTCTGGGCAGATCTTATCGCCACTAGGAAGGCTGTCTTGATGCTAAGGAGCCTGATAGGGCAGTTATGGAGCGGCTCAAAGGGAACACACATCAAGAATGAACGAGATTGAGGTCCCACTGAGGCATGGTAAAGGTGGGAACAAATGTTGGAGGCCTTTCAAAAACCTATTTACAACAGGGGATTTTATGAGGGCAACTGCGGTAAGGCTGAGATGGCAGAAAGATAACTCTTTAAGGTACCCAAAGCAGAGCCCTGCTGGGTAAGAGAGAGAATAAACAGAAGGACGTGAGAAAGGGGAGCAGAAAGAGAGTCAATTTGCTTTTCTGCACACCATGCCACAAACTTACTCCAGTAGCAGGTGTATACCATCTTGGTGGAGGGATGCATGGCTGCCAAGATAACATTGCAGACTTCGGGCGGAAGGTCGAAAGCTGACAACTGTCTCTGCTCAATCTCCAAGCATGAAGGCGGAGCGTTGACAGGTTCGAGTGGAGAAACCTCCCCTGCTGCTTTGACAGAATATCCTCCTGAAGGGGGCAGCTGGATCAAAGGACCGATGGCCATGCTCAACAGCTTGGGATACCAAACTCTCCAAGCCCAGTCTGGAGGCACAAGGATGATTTGGCCCAGTCATTGCTGATCCTATTGAGAACTTTGGGCGCAAGTGGTATGGCCGGAAAGGTTTACAGGAGGCCAGAGCTCCACTCGAGATGAAAAGCGTCTCCGAGCAAGAGCAACCTTGGAAATTCAAGAGTGCAGAACTGTTGACATTGTGCGTTCTCGGGGGTGGCAAACAGATCTAACCAGTGCTCTTCCCACTGCTGAAAGAGACCTTACACCAACTCTGGGTGGAGACGCCATTCATGATCCTCTAGGCATCTTTGGCTGAGTTCATCCGCCCTGGCGCTCAGAGAGCCCGCCAGGTGCTGAACCACGAGGGACATGCCCTGCCATTCCAGCCATCTCCAGAGACACAGGGCCTCTTGACAAAGGGTCCATAACCCCAACCCGCCCAATTTGTTGCAGTACCACATGGCAGTGGTGTTGTCCGTAAACACCGCTCTAGACTTCCCTTGATGGGGGGTAAAAAGGCTTTCAATGCCAGCCGAATCACCCGGAGCTCCAGTAGATTGATGTGGAGTCCGGATTCCGGCAGAGACCAGAGGCCTCTGATCTTCACCTCTCCCAGATGGCCGCCCTATCCCAGCAGTGACAAATCTGTCACCACTGTCAGAATTGGTTGGGGAAAGGAGAGGGGGCTGCTGCTGACCCAATCACAGTTTGTTAACCACCACTGCAGATCTTTTGCAGTTCCCTCCAAGATATGGACCAAGTTGGAGGAATTCCCCCACTGGAACTTCCAGTCCCACTCCTGAGCCCATGGATGCCAGTGGGCATGTGTCACAAAAAGGATGCAGGAGGCCATGAGGTTCAGCAGCCTCAAAGTCAGTCACACCAAAACCCAGGATAGAGGCTGAACCATTGGTATCATAGTTTGAACAGCTCTGATGAAGGGGAGCATCTGAGAGGGAGTCAGGTAAGACTTTGGTACATTGATAGTGAACCCCAGCGAGTGCAGGAGGTCCACCGTAGTCTGGAGGTGGGAGACGACTGCCTGGGGACATCCCGCTTTCAGCAGCCAGCCGTTAAGATAGGGAAAGACTAGTACCCCTTATCTCCGTAGATGAGCAGCAACAACCACCATCACCTTAATGAATACACGAGGGGCAGCTGGCAAGGTTAAAAGGGAGCACGCTGACCTGAAAGTGCTTGTGGCCTACCTGGAACAGCAGGTAACTTCTGAGTGCAGGTAGGATGGGAATGCGGAAATATGTATCCTGCAAGTCCAACGCTACCATCAAGTCTTCCGGGTCCAGGGCAGACAGGACTTGAGCGAGCGCGAGTTTTCTGAATTTCTAATTTTTCAGGAAGAAATTGGGAGGGCACAGGTCTAAGATAGGACGAAGGACTCTGTCCTTTTTAGGCACCAGAAAGTAGCAGGAAGAACAACCACGACCTACTTCTGGTGTCGGCACCCTCTCTATGGCTCCCTTGGCCAAGAGCGTCACTACTTCCTTCTAGCCTGTCACAAGTGGGAAGCATGGGTGGAGGAGTAGTCATGAAAGGGAGGGAGTAGTCCCTTCTGACAATCTGGAAAACCCAGCAGTCAGATGTTATCGACCTCCAGTGGTGCAGGGCAAACTAAAGAGCTTTGTAGGTTGCAGCTGTCGGGGGTTGGGGGGCTTGGCCCTATCTCTGGCTACCCGACCCACGGGGTCTGGAGGTACCGCGTCCTCGGCCACACAGAGGCTGGGGAGCTTGTGTGCTGTGGTGGCTGGGCGGGTAAGGACACAGCTGGAAGCCCCTTCAGTGGCCACTCTAGGAGCAAAAGGCTGACTGGGGCTGGCGGGCCATGGAAAGGTCCAAGGACCTGGTCGTAGCTCTGCTATCCTTAAAGCGATCCAGCGTTGAGCCCACCTTGTTTCCAAAGAGACAGGAGCCATCAAAGGGCATGTCCACGAGCGAGGCTTGGACATCCCCTGAAAAGCCAGTCGTTCTCAGCCAGACGGGGCGCTGGAAGGCCATTGACAAAGAATCTGCTCTGCCTAGCGAGTCAGTCGTATCTATCCGACATCTAATCATGAACTTGGCTGTATCTCTCCAGTCTGCCATAGCTTGGAAGAGTATGGCCTGAAAGGCACACAGTGTTCACGGACCACAGTGCCAAGCTGCTGGAAGAAAGCAGTTTTCTTGCCTAGGGTGTCCAGCCTCTTGGATTCCCTATCAGGTGGAGTGGTAGGGAATGTGCCAGGGTTTACACAGGAAGTGGAGGCTTGGACCACCAAGCTCTCCAGGGTAGGTGTTGCGTGAGGAAATGAGGGCACCCCCGGGTTGGGGCAATGGTGACATCGATTGTCCTGTTCATAGGAACCCCTGTGTTGGGCTTGGACCAGGTACCAAGCAGGACATTTGTAAGGGCTTCATTAAATGGGAGAAGGCGTTCTGAGGGGGTCACTCCCATCTGAAGTACCTCTGTCAAGACGTTAGTATTGACTGCCACTGAGGACAGGGTAAGGGCCAGGACCTCGGCCGCACTTCTCAGCACCATAGCAAAAGACGCTCCCTCCATAGCCATGGTAGGAGGAGAGACCATGACAGTATCTGGGGAGGTGTCCAGTTCACTGGCGTGTACCAATTTCTCACACCAGTCCATATTGGGGTCTAGGGGCTGGTATCCCTGGGGGTCCAGTGACCTGTCACAATCTTCCCCAAGAAATAGTCCGTAGGAATAGGACTCAGGCTCCGGCCTGGAGGGCAAGGCTCCAGTCGGGGCCGGAGTCTGCATGGGACGATGAGAATGGCGACCTGCCGGCAGTGCAGGGAGCGTTGACATTGGAACCGGCGTCAGGGAAGATTGAGGTGGTATGACCGAGGCCAGTCTGAATCCATTAGTGGATCCAAGGGGCCCGCAGGCGTGCCAGTGGGGACGGGCCGCCCAAATATGAGGTGCATACCTGATAAAATTCACAGAGTTGGGGGGGAGTCGCTCCAGCTCCCGGAAACTTGGGGAGGCGCAAAGCAGGCAGAGCAGGTGCAGGCTCAACCATGAAGGCAGGCCATGAATAACAACGCTCCCTCATCTGGTCAGATGGATTCGGTGGATGGGGATGACCTCTTTGACTTCTTTTCCTTTTTGTGGGACTTACCCAAACGTCCGGACGACTTTGACGGTGATGAAGATCGATGGCTCCGTGCCAGATCCCAGGACCTTTCTCTCGACTGGGATTAAGACAGTCGCGGGGTCGCACCTCAAGCTTAAAGCAGCTTGAGGAACCGTTCCCTCAAGGTCTTGAGGTGCATGGCGCGGCAGTCGACACAGGTTTTCGCATCGTGATTGCGCTCAAGGCACCAGAGGCAAACAAGATGTGGATCCGTCACCGACATCTGTGTCGGTGACAGGCTCCGCAGGGCTTGAACCCTGCTTTCCTTGTGGACATCTCTGCAACACCAGGAGAAAGATGTCAAAAAAAGGTCAGTCAAAAAATGACTGGGGGCAGCTCTCTCCGGATCTGCGCTGACTGGTGAGAAAAGATAAGAACTGATGTCAGCGCACAGGGGTGGTGCCTGAATAGTCACTGCGCATGTCACTTCCAGCATGGCCGCCACCACCACATCAAGCAGTGTGATGCCACCTACCGACCTGCAGGGATACTACTCATGAAAACGATACCTGGGGATAATTTTAAGGTAAGGAATCTGCGGCTAGAAGTCTCTATCAGATTTAAGTATTTACAATATTTAACAATTATAAGCATAAAGTTAACCTTATAATATGATTAATTAATATTGATAATAAAATTATCTAAAGGTTTCCAGAAAAATTGATGTGATAGATCAGATTTCAAAAATTTAGATACAGAGACCTCAAAACCATTTCTATAAAAAGCGACCCAAGTATGTACAGATAAACTATCAGCATTTTTCCAATTCAAAGTGATGAACTCGACAGCTGATGGAAATTTAACTTATTTGACTTGAGTAATTGATAACAGAGATATACATATTACTGCTATACAACTAATAATAGAAAAATAAATTTTACAAATGCGTAAAATCTTTTTCATTATTTTCCAAACCTCCCCGGAATTGTAATATAGCTTGGCAGTCAAATAATAAATGACTCAATGAACCAGTCGGAGCATTACAATGCCAACATAAAGAAGTACCAGCCAATTTAGCTTTGTATAATTTTTCAGATATCCAAAAGCATTTCCACAGAATCCATATATTAATCTGATGAAAAGCCACAGGAAATCTTCCTGAAATCTTATCTAGCCATATTTTTTTTCCATTATTCAGCAGAGAGGTCTAATGATAAATCTTCATTCCATCTAGAAAACACATTTAGCACACAAGATAAGCTAAGGGAATTAAGTTTTTATTAATGTATTTTAGAGGATACATGACCAGATGTTTGAGAAATATAAAGGAATATTATAGGATTTAAAATTTTTGCCTCTGGGAATGCCATAGAAAAAACAACAAGTATGGGCTTATACATTAATTGATATTCACACAATTTATTAGGCGAAGAATAAGAAACATTTGCTTGGCATACATCATGCAGAAAGAGAATGCTGGCTCTAATCCACAAGTTCCAAAAAGAAATATTTTTCTTCAGCTTTCACTGAGGATAACACCAAAAGTGTGAATTGTCTTGAAAAAGCAATCTTGGTATTAAACTGTAAGGGGGATATTCTCAAGAACGTGCGATAATCATCGCCAAAATAGGTTAACGCAATTTTACATATCGCCGTCTAGCGCAGGAAAATAACTCTGTGTTAACGTCGTATTCCCAACACGGCAGTAACATGCAATAGTTTCCCGATAACGCGTCAAATGTCTGCGATAAAATTACCGGGACGGCGATAAAAATCAAAAAGTTGCGATGGGCCCAACCGCGATAAAAAAATCAGCGATAAACAGCGCCAGGCCTGCAATTCACACACGTCAGGCGGGAAAAATCAGTATAAAAGCAGGAAAAAAAAACACAAACAAAACCAAAACAACTGCGAAGCACAATGGAGGCAGCCGGAGCAAGTACAGAGGACAACCAGAACCCCACAACCCCCCACGGAGGACCAGCCTGGGACCTCGGGGTCAGGGAAGGGCAAGGAGAAGAAGAAGAGGAACCCGCCTTTCAGTACGCAGGAAAACCAGATCTTCATTACGGAGGTGATAGAACACCACCACCAACTGTTCATCACCTCCACTGTGTCATTGGCAACTAAAAATACTATATGGCAGTCCATCTTGGCCAAGGTGAATGCAGTCGGAGTGAAGAGAAGGGAAGTGGACGACTGCAAGAAGCGCTGGACTGATGTGAAGCGCAAAACCAAGCTGAAACTCGCAGCCAACCTGAAAGCAGCAATACAGACTGGAGGTGGGAGTCCAGCGACACACCAGGAGCTGGATGAGATGGTGACCCGAGTCGGTGGCAGGAGTTGGGGGACCGGACACTGCACAACATGACCTGAGCCAACAGCAACAGGGTGAGTAACGACCAGGGACTGGGGGGACGGGGGGAGATGGGCACAATGGCACAGATGCACAATTGAGTATAGCACATCTGCGGACAAACCATGCCCAAGAGTCACAACTCCGACCAAGAGCCCAATTTACCCAAGTCTGTAATATCTCAGCACTGTATAAGCACAGAAGTGAAAGGCACACCGCCTGAAAGGGATAAGGGCCAGCAAAATCAGAGCTGAAGGGGCAACACACCCACAATGCAGCACACACACATAAGAATCGGAGCACCTCAACATTGACAACAATGTGGTACAAACTGCAACACCTTCACAACAGAACAGAGGACACAACTGCTGCCGCTTGTGTGTAGAAAATGGCCATCCGCATTTGGCATAGCAGGAAACTGTGAGATGATAATGTACAAGTACAACCTCACATCCCTGATGGTGTAGAAATGTCAACTGTCCCGCATCAAATAGGCATCTCCTCACAAACAGTCACAATGTACATTGTCATGCAGTCTGTAAGTAAACTTGTACAATGCGTGAACAAACATGTGAACACAATGTCAATCTGCATCTCCCCTTCACATTGCAGAGGGAGAATCAACACCTCCTGCAGAGCAGACCCAACAACTCAGCACTGATGATGAAGAGGACCTCCCCAACATCGACACCGATGCCCGTCAACAGCTCACGGACAGCTTCGGCACCCCACCTCCAGGAGCAGGGCAGCCCAGCTGCATCGAGGAGACCCCACCCCCTGCACAGACCACACAGCAGGAAGCACCCACCACCACGGCTGTCTCCCAGGACCCTACGACCAAACACATGGCATTCCAACGCCGTGTGTTAGGGTGCCAGGAGAAGATGGCTGGTCAGCTGCGGGTGGGGTTCGACCTCATGGCAGCCAAACTAGATGCCATACGTGGGTGTCTAAGTCCCATCAGGGACCACTTACAGTCCCTAACGGACACCCACTGTCAGCTCCATGCTCTCCAACAATCCATGACTGACATCGCTGGAGTCATGACTCTGAGCCAAGAACAACTGTCCAGTCAGAGTGGATCCAGCAATGTCAGCCGGGAGTTGGGACACATAAGGAGAATGATGGAGAGCTTGGAGCGGATGCAGGTGGAAAGAATGTTTGCCACGGCTGCACACCAGCGAGATGTAGCTGTGAACTTCCATGCCCTGCAGATCCTCGTCATGGCATTGTCGCCACAAGGCCTGGCTGCTCCTACTACTCCATCCACATCTCCGTCCCCTGAAGTGTCAGTGCCACACAGTGCGGCAGACATTCCACCTCCGGCCCCTGATGTGTCAGTGCCACACAGTGATGCAGACTAAACACCACCACCCACTTGTGAGGCACCTGACACATCAGAGGACGAAGATGATGATGAATCTGGCTTTGTGGTAAGAATGAAGTGGTGGCATTCATCTCCGCCATATGGCCTGTTTCAGCTTGGTTATGCCCTCTGCATCATGCCCTGGAATAACACCTTCCACTGTCCCCCGATACACTCAGCGACACTCACTTTGGACCTCGACATGGACTGCCATATTTTGTTTGGTTACCAATGACACAGCAATCACACTGCGGACTGAAGTCTTCCTCTTCCGATGAACTTGTCAATCCCTAAAGGACTCTGGCTGGCCCTCCACGGGGCAACAATGTAAAGTGGGGTTTGCATGGCCCTGTACTGGTCCAGCTTCAACACTCCACTGAATGCGAATAAAACATTCTAATTCACACAGATGTGTCATGGCTATGATCAATCAAGTATGAATGTATGGATGAATGTAGGGACAGTGATTCCACAAAAAGGTACTCCCTGGGTAATGCTATCAATGCGCATGTATGGCCGTGACTCAGATCGGCAGTGAGACACACATTGTCATTCAAATCAACACTCATCAAAGTTGAATACAAGTGAAGGTGCGTAGACTTTATTAGCATATGCGGGTCAGTACGGGCAAGATAAGTGCCACAACATGCAGACCAATGCAGCAGTATGTCAGAATATTGGAATGTGGCCAAGTGCCGCAGTCCACTCCGGGGGAGTGCCTCACCTTTCACAGGTGTGTGTTAACCCGAGTTGTTGTCCGCTCATGTATTCGGAGTCCAGGCAAATGCAGCCATGTCCACTGTTGTCGTGGGATATGTGACCAGATCTCCAAGATGCAACAAGGTGTTGGGACATGTGCAATGGGTTCCAATCTGTTGTGGCTGCAGGTACGTAGTTACTCGTCCATGAAAGCGATTGCAGCTTCGTAGGCTATCATTTCCAACATGAGGTCGTTGTCGACTTCATCAAACAGGACGGCGAGGCAATCCATTAGCAGGTCCGGACAGATGTGCTGCGTCCACCCCCTTTCACCAATTAGCACTACAGCCCAATAGGGTAGCGGTTCAATGTGGCCACTGCACACGAGGAGTTGTGCAATCTCCCAGGTCCAGCTGCCAGCATGTATGCCAAGTATCAAGGCATCCCATAAACGGGTATCACGGTGACACTCCTGGTCGTGGGCCAACAGGGGGCGCACACACATGTCAAAATCCAGTTCAGCTACCGTCCTGTTGGATAGGCAGACATCCATGATCCACTCGAATATGCACGATCGACAATGCAACACAGGCTGAACGCAGGTGACGTTGGTAAGGCGGAAGCTTAGCCGGTAACTGATCCGCAGCACTGCCAATGGCAGTGCCCCCAGTAAATGCAGCATACTTGCACGGTACAGTTCCACGTGACAGGGGTTGTGCAGGTGTCCGGGATGCTCTGCCATTGCGTTAGTGGCTCTGCTTGAAGCGGCACTGTTCTGACCTGCGCCAGTTCTGTGGATGAAATGCCCCAGCTCGGATCAATGAGTTGTTTTAGTGTGCAACGGTTGTATGCCTGGGATGGTGTGGGAGTAAGGGTGAAGGCCATTCCATGCAAGATAACTTTGAGCAAGGACTTCTGTGTGTGGGGTGTGTATACGTTGGTCTTTCGTCGGGCTGTGCGTAGTGTGGGAGTCGTCATCAGCTACTATAGTATCTGTCCGGGGGTGCCGGGCACATGCAATTCCGAGGTCGGAGGTGCAGATGTGCTTCCGCCTGGTAGCTCAGACAAAGGAGCTTTCATCCCTAATGTTGGTTTGTCATCTGCTTGCATTCAGGAAATGTGATGTGGCTTGTTGGGGGTGGGGTGTGGTGGGATGTATGCGACTTTGGGATTCATGTTTGACATGTCTTGCATGTGGCAAATAAGCGGCATCACTGTGTGTTACGTTACCTCACAGCTGCTCCTCCCTACGAGCCTATTTACTTGCGTGCGCTGCGCGGTTGCATCACTTGCACTCCTACGGCACACCATTGTCATGCCTGGCTGCGCATGTCCACAAGCCTGACAACGACACTGTGATGTTGGCCGTTGAAGGTGGGCGGCCACGTGAGTGTAGGCCTATGGTAAGGATAGGGCGGACACAGATGTAGAGTTCGTGCCTGGCTGTACTCGCGCTGCGATTAAGGCTAGGCATTTGGCTCATGCTGCGGCAATACAGATACACACAACACTTGGCATGTATGAGCCAAGACCCCGAGCGGTCTTGCGCTCCTTCATTTCTCCGTTCGTGCGAGCCCGCCCTCCGGGTGCATGCTACATTGCAACATTGTCGCTTAAGGGCCGGGTGGCGCCGACACTACAACAGAGACACACGCATTAGTCCCTTCCTTGTCCAGGCCAGCACAGAACCACGCCCAGAGCCCCGGGCAAATTCCTCACACCCCTACGCTGGACTGGCGTACGCCGGCCCAGCCCACTCCGCTACGCTTACAGGGGGACGACAAAGCCACGTGTCCAAGGTCTTACCCACTGCCTGAGGTGACATGGTTAGCGTCCGCTGTCCACAGCACAATGTAATGTGGTAGGGCCCTGGGCCATCATGCATACATAATGACCACACGGACACACTTAGATAGATAGTGGAACTGGCTACGGGCACGTGCGCCCGGCCCATTTTATTACCAGGGTCACATGTCCAGTGACGCCTGTGCTGGATGGGTGTGGGTGAGTGTAAGCCAGCTCCTCAGGGAGTGGTTGGTGCTGGCAACAACTAGAACAGTGATCATCGGTTCACACACACAAGACTTAATCATGAAGGGTCCATGACTTGCAGTGCACTGAGGTAGGGGCACCAGATCTGACATCACACACACAAGATTCAATCATAAAGGGTCCATGACTTTTGGTGCACTGAGTTAGTGGCACCTGAAGCGCTCAACGGGTGCGCAGCCTGCGATGATGCGTCGTCCGGGCGGGCCGCACTGGAAGCAATGTCTGTTGCCTACTGGACAGCGCCATAAATTAATCAAGACTCAATTTGAATTGGGGGACCTGCTGACCGCAGTGTAGGCCGCAGACAGTAGTCAGCACACACATAACTCCGCGGTGCTGTGCAGCTGGGTGCGCTGGGGGCCAGTGTCGCGGGAGCCAGCGATCAGCTGAGGAGGCTGGCGGTCATGGCGGCGGACTCGTGGCAGGGTGAGGGGCGCCGCCCTGGCAGACGCGTTGGCCATCCCGGAAGCGAACCACGCCCAGAGCCCCGGCCTATTTATTCACACTCCTACGCTGGACTGGCGTACGCTGGCCCAGCCCACTCCGCTTACGCTTACAGGGGGGGAAGACACAGCTACGTGACCGAGGTCTTCCCCACTGCCTGAGGTAACATGGTTGCGTCCACTGTCCACAACACTACAAACACCAGCAGTATATGTCCACATGGACATGTCTGTGCTCTGCATATTGAAGTCTGTCCAGCACATCACCGCCACACTTGGCATTGTGTACATTCTTTTTCATGGGGGACTTGCCTCCTTCACACATACTTTGTTCCCACCTCTCCCCACATTCTGAAATTGTGTGGCCGTTTTCGGAAGGTCAGCTGTCTTCTTCTGCGCTGCCTAGGTGGTAGTCCTGAGGGGGTGGTCCGGGGGGAGGGTCCTGGGGGTGGTGGCGGTGGGTGTTGTGGCCCTCTTGGGTCTCCAAGCTGCATGATCATTGGCTCCATGGCATGTGTTGGTCTTCAGATGTGGCTCTGGGCTGGGCTCCCTTTCATACTACAGGTTGTCGTCCTGCTTAACACCAGTAAAAGGCAGGTGTTAAATCCCTGCTGCTAACGCGCCTTATCGCACGTTTTTGGATCGCTTCGCCGATCTGGCTGGTCGTTGTGAATATCGCGATGTGGTGTTTTCGTGTGTTTTTGCACGGGAACGCCTACTCTGCATATCATTAGCGTTAGCTGTCGCTCTCATCCGTGGCGATGTTTTTTATGGGCAGCTATCGCTGGAAAACTGGCGATATTGGCAGTTTGCACCAGCTTGAGAATAGGGCGATGAATCTATCGCCACTTTTGCGGCGCTAAAGTGCCGATAAATCGGCGATAGGTCCTTGAGAATATGCCCCTAAAAGTGCTAATCTTGTCATACGAATGATAGGGAAAACAAGAAATGTATTTTTACTAGAAATAGAGAGTAAAGCTAGTAAAGGAAGAGGATCAAACAGATTTCTTACTATAGTAAGCCATGTAGGTTCCATTATAACTATATTATCCAGTAACCACAATATACCAGCAGCTATCAGAAAAGAAACATGATATTTAGAGAAATCTAGGAATCCTTATCCCTCATTAACTTTAGCTTTTGTAACCCTTTTGTGAGTAAATGTGGATCTGAAAGAGACACGTTAGTGACAGATTCCTTACCTTAGAATATCCCCAGGCGTCAGGCTGGATCCGGAAAGTTTTTGCGTAGCAGTACCCTTGCGCGTCGGTAGGCGGCGTCGTGCGGCTCCGCGTCCGTCGCCGGCGTCGTGATCGCCGGGATGAATTCGCGGCAGTACTTAGACGCCGCCCTGCGCGCTGACGTCAGTTCTTCTTTTTCCGCGCCAGTAAGCGCAGATCCGGGAAGAGCAGTGCCCTAGTCAATTTTTGCCTAATCTTTTTTGTGAATTTTTTCACTGTTTCTTCATCGAGTCTTCACGACTCCTGGGTGTCGTAGGGATGCCCGGCTTCAAGCCATGCGAGGCCTGTGGTCGCATGATGTCGATCACGGACCCGCATCTCGAGTGTCTCTTCTGTCTCGGCCGAGACCACGACACGAAGTCGTGCCCTGACTGCCGGAAACTTCATCCGAAGGCTTTGCGAGAGCGGTCTCGAAAGCTACTCGAGGTCCAGCAGTCGGCACTGCGCCGCACCAAGCCCCGGTCCCGGGAGAGGTCGAGGGGCCGGTCGTGGAGTCCCCGCCGGTCGTCCGAGTCCAAGTCTTCGCGCTCCTCGGGTAAGTCGAAGCACAAGAAGTCTAAGAGGCGTCATCGCTCTAAGACTTCGCCTTGCCGGTCTCGCGACTCGGCTGAGGCCCCAGTCGGCACCGTCCCCGCCCCCGCGGCCCCAGACATGCCTGTAGAGCCGCCCCCGCATTACCCGTCCTTTCCGGGTTCGGGGGCGACTCCGGACGAAATACAGGAATTCCTGTCGGCCATGGCCCGCCTCTTCGGGCCTTCAGGCCCCTCCGGTGCGCCTTTGGGCCCCGCGGGCCCTGATGGGGTTGCCCCGGTGCCGCCGTCGACTCCGGTCCCGGCGCCGCCTGTCCCACCAGCCTTCATCCCGGCCTCGGCCTCGATCCCGGCTCCGGTGGTGCCGCAACCCCCATCGACGCCGGTTGACCTAACCACGCCTCCGCCGATGCCGATGTCCCCGGTGCCGCTCCGGACGGCGTCGGTCCCCGGCTCTCTCCGGCTCCGGACATGGAGCCGGACCGACATCGCTCGACGCCGGCGCTGATGAGACCTTGGGTCCCAAATGTCCCTCCTCCTCCATATTTTGAACAAGAGGAGGACCAGGAGAGCTGGGAGGGGTCTGAGGACCCTCTCACACAACAGTGTGAGTATGATCCGGACTGGGCTGAGGAACTTGGGGATGCCAGTGGTCTAGACACCTCCCCTGACACTGGCATGCTGTCTCCTCCCGTGGCTACGGAGGAGGGAGCTAATTTTGCAACGGTGTTGCGTAGAGCAGCTGGAGCCTTACATCTCCAGTTGCCTACTGTGGCCGCCAGGACTAACCTCCTGACAGAAGTGCTTCAGCCGGCGGCTTCCTCCTCGGAGACTGTGCTGCCGTTTAGTGATGCACTCACTGACGTTCTTTGGGTGCCTGGTCCAAACCCACCACAGGGGCTCCTGTGGATAGGAACGTGGCCCGACGCCATCGCCCTGCTCCGGGCGACCCATTGTTTCTCTCCCAACATCCCACCCCCGAGAGCTTGGTTGTCCAAGCCTCTGCCTCCCAAACCGCCTTCCCTATCGCCCCTCCGGATAGGGAATCCAAACGCCTGGACCAATTTGGGAAGAAGGCTTTTTCTTCCTCCAGTGCTGGCTTGCGGTCCGTCAACACCGCTTGCCTTTGGGCCGATATACCCACTCCCTGTGGGATTCGGTGGCAGCTGTTTTGCCGCAGTGTTCTGAGGAGGTCCAGACACTGCTTACCCGCGCCATTGCGGAAGGGCGAGATGCGGCTAAATACACCATCCGTTGTGGCCTTGATACCGCCGACTCGCTGGGCAGATCGCTATGCACGACGGTGGCGCCACGCCGCCACGCCTGGCTGAGAACAACTGGTTTCTCGGGTGATGTCCAGAATACACTCATGGACATGCCCTTTGATGGAGTCGGTCTTTGGTTCAAAGGCAGACCATGCGCTGGAGCGGTTTAAGGACTCACGGGCTACTGCCAAGTCCCTGGGCCTTTCTGTTGTACGCCCTCCGCTCACCTCCGCTCACCTCTGCCACGGAAGGGGCGCCCAGTCACGTCAGCTGCCCAGCCACCGGCCCGCGCAGCAAGCGTCTCGCGTGGCCGAGGACGTGGATACCGCCGTGGCGGTTCGGGCAACCAGCGTGCGGGTCAGGCCACCACCTCCAACCCGTCCGCGGCCTCCAAGCCCCTCCTAGTCCCTCCTTTCCGGTGCACAGCACGCCAGTAGGGGGCAGGGTCCGCCATCACCTTCACCACTGGCGTCCCATCACCTCGGACAGGTGGGTCTTGGACATTGTCCGAAGGGGCTACTCCCTCCCCTTCGAGACCACCCCCCAGCCATGCCACCTCAATTCCACCGCATGTCAGGGGATCACTTGGTACTTCTGCAGAAGGAAGTCACGGCCCTCTTGGCCAAGAGGGCCATCGAGCATGTTCCGACCCCAGAAGTAGGACGTGGTTGCTACTCCCACTACTTCCTGGTGCCCAAAAAGGACAAGGAGGACATGCGTCCTATCTTGGATCTCCGGAACGTCAATCGCTTCCTCCGGAAGGAGAAGTTCAAGATGCTCACCCTAGCTCAGGTCTTGACTGCCCTCGACCCTGGAGACTGGTTGGTAGCGTTGGACTTACAGGATGCTTATTTTCACATCCCCGTCCTGCCGGCCCACCGGCGTTACCTGCGGTTCACTGTAGGCCTCGAGCATTTTCAGTTCACCGTGCTCCCCTTTGGCCTTACAAGTGCCCCTCGGGTGTTCACCAAAGTGATGGCGGTGGTCGCAGCTCATCTGCGCCGGGCAGGGGTTCCAGTCTTCCCTACCTCGACGACTGGCTGCTGAAGGCGGGCTCGCCCCAGGCAGTCGTCTCCCACCTCCAGACTACGGCCGAACTCCTGCACTCGCTGGGGTTCTCCATCAATGTGCCGAAGTCGCATCTGATTCCTTCTCCACAGCTCCTTTCATCGGAGCAGTTCTGGACACGACGCAGTTTCGGCCTATCCTCCCGAACGGCGAGTCCGGGATATTCAGGCTATGATTCCGATCTTTCAGCCTTTATCCTGGGTTTCGGCACGGATGACCCTGAGGCTGCTGGGCCTCATGGCCTCCTGCATCCTGCTGGTCACTCATGCCAGATGGCATATGCGGGCTCTGCAGTGGGACCTGAAGTTCCAGTGGGCGCAGCACCAGGGCAACCTGTCCGATCACGTCCAGATCTCGGAGGGGACTGCAAAACAGTTGCAGTGGTGGCTCTCGAACCGGCAATGGGTCATGGGCAGATCCCTCTCCCTTCCCCAGCCAGAGCACACAGTTGTGACGGACGCGTCCCTTCTGGGATGGGGCAGTCACATGGGAGAGGCGGAGATCAGAGGCCTCTGGTCTCCCGGCGGAGTCCCGGCTCCATATCAACCTTCTGGAGCTCCGGGCGATCCGGCTTGCACTCAAGGCATTCCTTCCCTCTGTCAAAGGGAAGGTAGTGCAGGTGTTCACAGACAACACCACCGCCATGTGGTATTGCAACAAACAAGGCGGGGTGGGGTCGTGGACCCTTTGTCAGGAGGCTCTGCGCCTCTGGACATGGCTGGAACATCAGGGCATGTTCCTGATGGTTCAACACCTGGCAGGTTCCCTGAACGCCAGGGCGGACGAACCTCAGCCGCAGGTGCATGATGGATCACGAATGGCGTCTTCACTCGGAAGTGGCGCAAGGACTCTTTCTACAGTGGGGAGAGCCTTGGTTAGATCTATTCGCCACCGAAGAGAACGCGCAATGTCATCTGTTCTGCGCGTGGAATTTCCAAGGCGGCACTCGCCGGCGACGCTCGTCGCGAGTGGAGTTGCGGTCTGTTGTACGCCTTTCCGCCTATACCACTTCAACCCAGAGTGTTGAAGAAGATTCGGCACGACCGGGCCCAAGTCATTCTTGTGGCTCCGGACTGGGCTCAAGAGTTTGATATCCCGAGCTACTCAGTATGAGCGTAGATCCCCCGATCCGTCTGCCTCTTCGGGAGGATCTTCTGTCGCAGCAGCAGGGGACGGTCCTCCACCCGAACCTGTCCAGCCTCCACCTGCTTGCGTGGAGATTGAGCGGCGGCAGCTGATTCCTTTCGACTCTGCCTCCCGAAGTTTGTGATGTGATTCTGGCAGCCAGGCGTCCCTCCACTAAGGTGGTATACGCCTGCAGGTGGAACAAGTTTGTAGGCATGGTGCACAGCAAAGGCTGTGAATCCCCTTTCTGCCCCTCTTCTGAGGTTCTTCTGTTCCTTCTTTCCCTGGCCCAACAGGGTTCTGCCCTGGGTACCATCAAGGGCTATCTTTGTGCCATCTCGGCCTTCCTCAGGCTTCCTGATCAGCCCTCCCTTTTCAAGTCCCCTGTTGTTAACAGGTTTCTAAAAGGCATTACACACCTCTTCCCTCCTGTTCCGTTTGTGATGCCTCAGTGGGACTTGAACTTGGTTCTTACCTTTCTTATGTGCGCTCCCTTTGAGCCTTCTACATAACTGTCCTCTTCGTCTTCTGACTCTGAAGACAGCCTTTCTGGTGGCCATCACCTCCGCTCGGCGGGTGAGTGAGCTCCAGGCTCTTTCATGCAAACCTCCCTTTCTGTCTGTCCATCCAGACAAGGTAGTTCTTAGGACGCGTCCATCCTTCTTGCCAAAGGTGGTTACTGCCTTCCACATTGGGCAGACCATCACTTTGCCCACCTTCTTTCCGCCTCCGCATCCTTCCAGAGAGGAAGAGAGGCTCCACCGTCTGGACCCAAAACGTGCGCTTTCCTTTTATATCAACCGCACACAACACTTCCGGGTGGATGACCAGCTCTTTGTTGGCTACGTGGGCGCCAAAAAAGGTCGGGCGGTGCACAAGAGAACCATCTCCCGCTGGGTAACCTTGTGTATCAAAGCCTGCTATTCTTTGGCTAAGAAGGAGCCTCCTGTTGGGCTGCGTGCCCATTCCACCAGGGCAACGGCTGCTACCACGGCCTTAGGCCGCGGTGTTCCGCTGCAGGATATCTGTCAGGCAGCTACGTGGGCCTCGCTGCACATGTTTTCCAAGCATTACTGCCTTGACAGTCAGGTCCGGAGGGACGGCTTCTTTGGCCGTTCTGTCCTCCGGGACTTCCTTGTCTGATCTTTGTTCGCAGACCCACCACCGGGGTTGGTATTGCTGGGGTATCTATTCTAAGGTAAGGAATCTGTCACTAACGTGTCTCTTTCAGATGCACAAGTTACTAACTTGTGTAACGATATATCTGTAAGAGACAGTAGTTAGTGACAGATTCCTTACCGCCCACCCATCCTCCCCGCTCTGCGAACTGATTTCTAGGGTTAAGGACATCCCTTTCAGGGCCCTAGTATTTTTCAGACACCTATGTCAGCTTCTTGCATGGCTCTGCGTTCCTGGCGCGGAAAGTCGTGTACAGAACTGACGTCAGCGCGCAGGGGCGGCGTCTAAGTACTGCCCGCGACGTCATCCCGGCGATCACGATGCCGACGACGGACGCGGAGCCGCACGACGCCGCCTACCAACGCGCAAGGGTACTGCTACGCAAAAACTTTCCGGATCCAGCCTGACGCCTGGGGATATTCTAAGGTAAGGAATCTGTCACTAACTACTGCCTCTTACAGATATATCGTTACACAAGTTAGTAACTTGTGCTGTATTACATGGCGTGGTTGTGCAACCTCACTGTGTAATACTCTTACAAACCTCTTCAGGACCAGCAGGTTTCATTTGTTAAACCTTAAGCTCAACCCTGGGTAGCTGTGGCTCTCAGCAGTTAGGCTTACACAGAGGAACAAGTGTTAGCTGCAGGAAAGAGGATTCTATTGCAGTATCCCCCCCAACTTTTGCCTGGCTTGTGATGCAACTTTAACTGAGTAGGCACTGGGTTCCTGCTGACCAGGTTCCCAGTGCCTGTGTTCTTTCCCAAAACTGTACCATTGTTTCCACAATTGGCACACCTCTGGCTCACATATAAGTCCCTTGTAAAAGGTACCAGTGGTACCAAGGGCCTTGTGACCAGAGAGGGTCTCTAAGGCCTGCAGCATATATTATGCCACCCTAAAAGACCCCTCACCAACCACATGCACACTGCCACTGCGCCCTGCGTGTTTTGGTGCAGATAAAGGCGAAGAATCAACCTGGCAAACCTCCCTGTGTACCAGGCCTACCAGCACTGTAAGAGGCATAGGTAAGTCACCACTACAGCAGGCCTTACAGCCTTTAGGCAGGGTGCACTATAACTCATGTGAGGGCATAACTGCATGAGCAGATATGCCCATATAGTGTCTAAGTCCACTCTTAAGACATTATAAGTGCACAGTGAAGCCATACGAGTACATGGGCTGGGAGCTTGTCACCCCGAGTTCAACAGCTCCATGATGGCTGCACTGAATTCCAAGATGTTTGGTATCAAACTTCTCAGCCTAATAAAACCACACTGATGCCAGTGTAGGATTTATTAAGAAATGCACACAGAGGGCACTACAGAGGTGCCTCCTGAAAACCTACCAAACCGCTAGTGTGTGACTGACTGGTCTGCACCAGCCTGCCACCTCTACACATGTTTCTGACCCCCTGAGGTGGGAAACTTTTGCTCTTGTGGGTCATAAACAAAGCCTGCTCTGGGTAGAGGTGCTTCACACCTACCCCCAAGCAGGAACAGCATTAAAAGGTGGTGAGCCTCAAAGGCGTTCCGTCCTTTGCTGCCCAGGGCCTCTCCAGCTAGTGGAGATGCCTGCCCCCCTGACCAAGCCCCACTTCTGGCAGCAAGATTGGCGGGAAAATTAGTAAACAGGAGAGGTGTGTCCCCTCTCAGCCAGGACCACCCCTAAGGTGTCCTAAGCTGAAGTGACACCCTCCTTTAAGACTCCTCCATATTGTTTTGGAGGATTCTAGCCAATAGGATTAGCGAAATGCCCCCTTCCCAAAGGGAGTAGACATACTACCTTCTAGTCCCTGTAACACCCCTAAATTGAGTATGTAGGGGCACCCCTGAACCTTAATCCTCGATTCCTGGTGACCTAAAGAAGGACCATAGAGTTGCACCAGCAATGAAGACTTCAGATGACAACTGACTTGGCCATAGCCCTACCGGCCTGTCTGCAGTCCTCGAAGAAATATGCTCCAAAAAATTGGCTCGTCCTAACAGTAAGGGGAACCAGCAAGGTCCACAGAAACAGTTACCTCGAAGGTAGAAGCAGGCTTCAGTCAGTTTCAAGCACTTTATCCCGTTGCTGTGGATTCCTATTGAGTGGTCCTGATGCAGGATGCCGAAGATGCTCAAGTATGCTGTAGATGCGATGCAGTTGACGGGGGTCTTTCTGCGGCTACTCCTCAGTCCACGTACTCGGTGAAGTGGTCCTGGCCACAGGGGCTGACATCCCTTTAAGTGCTCTTGGTACTGGCAGAAGTCTAGTCGCCAATGGGCCACCAGTTGCCCGGTATTGCTGTCACAGCGGAATCCTTCTTTTAACAACTCTCCTGGGTCCTGATCTTTTTTGCTGCTCGGCGACGAGAAGCAATGGCTTGAAGATTTGGGCTACTAACTTGTCCCAGCAGGCTTCTTCAGCTGTTGTGCCCCTGTGCTGTGAGAACATGAGGTCAGCAAACTGAGTCTCTTGCTTCAGCTGAGTTCCGGAGGTGACTTCTCCTCAAGTAGAACGCAGTATGCACAGTCCCTCCTTTTCACTTTGCTAGCCACCAGGTTCAGCAGGTGCAGTCTTTCTATGCCAGTTCCACAGTTCAGTAGGGCAGTCCTTCTTCCAGTCCAGTCAAAATCTGAGTTCAGGGTGCCAAGGGTGCCTTTTATGCCCTGAAAATACCCTCAGTGTGGACGTGGCCATTAACCAATACGCTGCTAGTTTCCCTCCCTCCTGATTACCACTTCCCAAGAAGTGTGGCACCTGATGCACCATTCTCCCCACTCCCAATATGGAAGGACCCCTTTCTTGGTTTGTGGAGCACCCTAACCCAACCCAAAGGTGTGGCTACCAAGTGGGCTACATGCCCCTGAAACACTGCATTGACATCAAGTTTCACCTCTCCTTCCCGAGTGCCAGCCTGTCTACCTAAACAATAAGGAAGCTCCTCTCCCAAATGTTCCCCATTTTCTCTTCAAAGGTGACTTCTTCTTTGAAGGTCGGCTTTTGAGCCAACACTTGTGTGGCTTCCTGCAGAAGGGAGGTAACACCTTTCTCATGGGCAGGCCCCTATTGTCTCCTTTCCTAGGAGTCGTTAGCACGTCTCCCCAGGAGGGCAGAAAGCTGTTTTGGGGTCTAGCTCCATGCGCAACCGTTAAGGGCACAGGAAATTGAAGGCAACAAAGTGGCACATCACAATATGTCACATTAATTTTGACTAGAGAATCCAGTCGAGCTTAATGTTACGGGTTGTATGATACCTTGGAGTATCAACTTTGGTCACTTGTTCAGGAGCTAGCACAGCTGAAGGCTCAGCGTGTAACCCTGCACTTGCCAATTGGGCAACCAAGTCTTTCCACAATAAAAACAACAGTTTCACATTTTTACTGTAAGAACATGTAAAATACATGTTCTGCCTGTGAAATATGCTGCACCCTGCCTTAGGTCTTGGTAGGCCTGTCATGGGTGACTTACACACCATGTAGGGGGAGGCTTGGCTTTGCCACTGCTTGAAGTTGCAAAGCCGAGATAGCAGTTTAAAACTGCTCTTCCAGACTGCAGTGGAGGACTGGGAGACACGATTTACTTGTGTCACTCCCAGGGTGGCACAACTTACATGGCCTGGGCACCATATACTAGTGCACAACTTACATGGCCTGGGCACCATATACTAGGTGCTTCCAAGTAAATTAGCTTATGCCAATCAGGTATAAGCCATTTCGACATACACGTTTTTGGGTCAGGGCACTGAGGACTGGCTAGCAGGCCTCAGTGCACTCTCAGAGTCGAAAAACCAGCAGCAACAGTAAAAAAACTTGGGGGTGACTATACAAAAAAAGGCATTGCCTTACACCTATAATAGCATATTCTAGGTTTTTATCATTCAAAATAAACTTCAGGATAAGTTTATCGACAGTTGAAATGATGTTAGTAGGAATTTGCACAGGGAGCATAGAAGAACTAATTACTTACCTTCGGTAATGCTTTATCTGGTAGAGACTCTATCTAGCCGTAGATTCCTTACCTTGGAATATTCCCCAGACATCAGACTGGATCTGAAAACCTTTCAAACAGTTCCTCTGTGCATCGTTATGTGGCGTTGTTCGGCTCCGCTTCGGCAGCGTAGCCATCGTCCGCACATGAAGTGACTTGGGCGGTGCCTATTTAGGAGCCACTCCCAGCGCGGTGACATCAGTAACTTTTTGCAAACTTATCACACCAGATGAGCGGAGTCACAAAGGTTGCTAATGTACCAGAGTGCAGACATTAAGGAAATTATGTTACCCTATATCAGAGGTCTTCAAACGTTTTTGCTCTAAGCCCCCCAAATAAACATTTTGGAAGTAAGGGCCCCCCTCTGAACCTTTATGATAAGGATTGCGGGAGGGCATAGCTGAGCACAGGGGGCGGTCTTATAAGATAATTTCTGGGAGACGTTTAATGTGGCATATAATCCACAATAAATGTGAGACTTATAAAACCGCAAATTCATCAAATAAAAACATGAATTGACCAAAAAAACTCTGCTCTGCCTAACTGGGGTGTTGTAAGCCTGTTGCACTCCTCGGCCCTAATTGAATTACTGCAATAATTACAGCAGTGACCCTGAGTAACAAGCAATCGCCTCTGCCCCTTTCACCCCCTTCCCCACCATGCCTGATCATTCCAATCTTGAAACTGGCTCGCTGTGGCTTTTTTTTTTTTTATTGTATATAGCCCAAACTCAGCCCAAGGGCATTGGAGAACTTTATATGAGCACCAATTACATTACACAAGGTCAGATTATTTTTTAAGGCTCAGGAAGATTAAGTGGTTTGCCCAGGATGTTGTGCCAATGATGGGACTTGAACCTGGTTCCCCAGTTTCAAAGTCAGCAGCTCTCACCATAAGGCCACATCTCCTCCCTTTAAAAAATAAAGAGAGCTCTCACGTGTTACCCTCTTTTTGCAGACAAGGCACCCTTCTTGAATCCAAGGTAGCGTCTGTGGGCAGGCAGGAAGGGAATGTGGAAGTAGACATCCTGCAAGTACAACACTACCATCTAGAATCTGTGCTAACATGAGTATATTGAATTTCTCCTTCTTCAGGAGGAAATTGAGAAGGCGCAGGTCTAAGATAGGGCGGAGGCCTCAATCCTTCCTGGGCACCAAAAAAGTAGCAGGAATAACAACCACAACCTACTTCTGATGCCGGCACCCTCTCAATGGCACTTTTATCCAAAAAAGAGTGAACTTCCTGATGAAGCAGGGAGAGGTGGTCCTTCCTCAGCCGCCCTGGGGATGGTGGGATAGGTGGTGGGGTTTAGAGTAAAGGGATGGAGAAACCCAGCTGAACAATTTGTAGTACTCACTTGTCTGATGTAATGAGGGTAGGTGATGATGGATCCTGCCACCAACTGGGTACCCATGATGGTACAAGGGCAAACTAATGTCATTTTGAGACTGCTTCTTTGGGGGGGTGGCAGACTGGGTGGATCTCTGGCTGTGTGTCCCACAAGGCTTGTTGGACCTGTGACCTTGGCTACGAAAGGACTGGGGAGTTTGTTGGTCTCTGTGGCTTGGTAGGACTGGACCCGGCTGGTAGCTCCTACTGTAGCCACGGAAGGGGCGAATGGCAGAATGGGGTTGTCGTGGGGGCAATGGAGAGGTCCTTAAAGGGCTCCAGTGCTGACTCTGCTAGTCTCCGAAGAGGGGTGCCATCGAGGGCATAGCAAAAACAAAACAACAACATCAGCTTTATACCTATGTAAATATTAATGAATCTTTCTTCTTTTAACATGCTCTAATAAACCTTCAACACTTAAGGAAATCATTTTAATATCATACCAGGAATCCATTAACTTATAGATTTCAGATAACTATTTAACATACATATATATATAGCGTATTCGAATAGAGACCAAAGAGATATAGTTGATGTTAGACTTGGCATCTTTTGGCGTGTTTCCCCTGACTTTTTGGTTTCTGACCTCCCGGTTTGGACTCTGTTTTTGCTGGTGTAATGATTCTGCGCACTTTCCTCACTGCTGTCCAGTGGGAAAGAGCAAGTGCTCCTGTATAAAATGTGTTATGGATTGGTGTTTCCATGATTGGCCTATTTGGTTTATGTGTCAGTCCCTTGTAAAGTGCACTGCGAGTGCCAGGGCCTATAGACCAAATGCTGTTGGTGGGCTGCAGCACTGGATTGTGCCACCCACGCAAACAGCCCGTAAAGTGTAACTCGGGCCTGCCAACGCAGAGCATGTGCGCAGCCTGGGGCTGCCATGTCGACTTGGCAAGTGCACACACTTGCAAGTCCCTAAACCTTCCCTTTGCTACATGTTAGTCACCCCTAAGGTAGGCCCAAGGTACCTCTGTGGGCAGGGTGCGGTGTATGCGGAAGGTAGGACATGCCCGGGTGTGTGCGGCATGTCCTGATAGTGAATTACAGCCTAGTTCGGTTTTCACTATTGCAAGGCTACCTGTTCCCCCTAGGCCAGAACGGGCAGTTTTGATTATTACAGCTTATAATCCTAACTGACCCCGGGAACATGGTAGAAATTCGAGTTTAGTATGCCTGTATGTACCTTTTAGTGAAGTTGGTTTTAACATTCTGTGTTTGAAAATACCACTTTTAGAAAGTGGGTATTTTCTTGTCTAACCATCCAAGCCTGCCTCTGCGAGGTTGTGTATTCCTTGTCTGGAATGTGAGTGACAGGGGCTGGGGGATGCCAGGAGACAGGGTGAGTCAGCACAGGGCTGAATAGCAAGATCTACGTGTAGATGGGTGGGAGGGGTCGCACCTGGGCCCTGAATAGGACAGTGCCTTCCCTCCACAATGCTGGCTCCACCTCCTGTGGTGCGTCTGATGTCCCTGGCCTACTCACTGAAAGAAGGGACGGAGACTTGTCAACAAAGTGCTCCAGAACTGGTTTGGACTAGGCAAAGGCCTCTCTGCCTTCAGAGAACAAAGGAATTTGGGATATAAATATTGGGGCCCTGACCCCATGAATTTAGATCTCGCTGGAATCAAGGAACCTGCCAAGACGAAGAGCTGGAAGAGCTGCCAGGAGGAGTACTGCCCCTTTGCTGTGTTGTTGCTTTGTTGGGTTGGCCTGCAGCTGCTGCTTCTGCCTTGGGCAGTGAAAGGACTGGACTGAACTTTCTACAAACTTGTGCTGAGTATCTCCAAGGGCCTGAAACCGAGCTGGCCTCCTGTTAAGAAGTCTCAGGGACTACAAAGACTTCACAAGCCTCTGGGTACCGCTTCTGGAACGCTGTTTCAGTTGCCACAGAGGAAGGGAACCGCAACCGACTCCGTCAACCGAATCCCTCCCTGGCCGGTGACCTGTTTGCACCGCAGACCGCATCGCCCGCTTCGCATCGCAACCCTGGTCTCACCGTGGCGACGTCCAACGCCGCCAACATCGAGCCGCTGCTTGCACCGTGACCTGTGGGCACCGCAGTTCGCATCGCATCGCTTCGCTGTGCCAGCCGGACCAGACCGACGCTGTCGCTGCAACTGGCTCAAGAGTCGTGACCGCACCGCATTTGGGGCACCGCTCGCACGCTCTGCGACGCACCGCTCCGACTCGCACCGCTGTCCGACGCCAGCTCCCGCACTCCGGCTTGGTCGCCTGCATCGCAACCTGTCAGCACCGCATCGAGCATCGTCTCACCCTGCATCGCACGCCTTGGACTCACCGACTCCGTCTGCACGACGCTCATCGAGCCGCTGCCTGCACCACATCGAGGGACACCGCCACCTTGCATCGCTCCGTCTTGCACCGCAACCGCGACGAACGCCGACTGGCTCGTACACTCCGTACCAGCCACAACGAGAAAGGTACTGTAACCGAGTCTGTTCAGGACTCTGCTGGCCCGTATCGACGCGGTCGGCTGGAACTGTTAGACTCTGTGGTTTTCAGCATCGCGGTAGGCTCGGACGGAGCTACCGACTCGTACGAACTTTGCTTTTGTGCTATTCCTGCAAAGAAGAAGTTACCGTATCAAGTATTCATTCGTAAAGTATAGTATTGTGGATTTTGTCGTAATTGGTCTTGTCTTGAGTATATAAAATATTGGTTATTTTTCTAAACTGGTGTGGTGTCCGTTTGTAGTGCTTACACTGTATTACTGTTGGTTATGTGCAAATGCTTTACACACTGCCTCTGAATTAAGCCTGACTGCTCGTGCCAAGCTACCACGAGGGTGAGCAGGGGTTACTTCACGAGTGTAACACCCTTACCCTGACTAGGAAGAAGGGTCCCTACTTGGACAAAGGTGCAAGCCCTTGCCAACTAGAGATCCCATTTCTAACAGTTGACAAACAATATTTAAAGCCTACATAAAAGGAGACAGACATGCCAAACAACATAAAAACAGGTCTATATAGAGTTCATATAAAGAAGCTATATCTGAATACAGAGGACTGCACCAAGGATGTCACTCTAGAATACCTGCAAGAGATAAAAATGCAATGAGGGGAGCAACGATGAAATGCACTATAATCAGAATAAAGATATTTAATCAACACAATAGATCAGAGTCTTAAGCTTCAATCAAAAAGGTGTGTGGAGATTCAAATAAGCAATTAAATCATTTGGAGATGTAACAGCTTTGGAGACGCTCGGCCTTCCAAATCTTCTGTGTTGCAGGGGTTGAATAATTCATATTCATAGTCAACTTCTTTAAGATAAAGTCTAGGAAGGGAAAATTCTTTGAAAACTTTCACTATTTCTTTAGCATAGTCTTAATGTATATGTAACTTATTGCCATCAAACGAGAGAAGGAATTTGTCTGACTACTTTACGAATAAAAACAAGATTATGACAGGGTAGAACTTTAAAGATCACTTGCTTAGGTTCAACAGTAATTTAGTTTGCATTGTGATGGTACACGATGAGCCTTGTTAATCTCAAACTTAGCCATAAATTGTATATTCAATAAATTATCTTCCAGGTAACGTTTGCAGCTTAGTCATGCTATATTTTCTAGTAAATTAAAAATGTGAAGGTTATACTGTATATTTAGATTTCTCGAGATCAGTTAACATTTTCCGCATTGGTATTACCATTTTTATTATAGGAGACATTTGACCCAAACGTTTCCTGTTATCATTTGTCTTGATATTGCTATCAGATACCCTTTTAGATAATCAAGCCAATCCTAAATGAATGCATTTAATGTCATTACCTACAGAATCTGAATTAATTTGTATTGCTTGTATTTCTTCTACTATTTTTGTTAAAGTAGGCTCATGGGATTCCACAATTTTCGATGCAGCTGGACGAGGAGATGAAGTTTGTTTCATTTTGGCTAATTAAAAGCATTTGGAGTCTGATGAGGAAGTAACAATTAGGTGGAATCTTTCAAAATTGCTCTTAAATAATTTATTCAAATTTATGTAATCTAGAATTGGAAGCTAATGAATAAAATGAGCATATCATAGTTTCAATTAGTGAGACATGAATCCAAGTGCTTTGATAATGTGCTCAGCTTAATACAGACTCAAAATGAAAAGGAGAAAGGCAAAATAAAGAAAAGGGCATGTTTCTAGCTGCAATACGAAATATAAAGTAGGTGCAGCAGCTTAAACCTACTGTGGGTGGTATCGTTATATGAGGCCAGAACTCTCTGCACAGCGCATCCTGAAGAGGATAAGCCTACATTGTACCAAGCATCGGCTCCTGAAATGCTGAGATGATTTGTTTAGGAAGGAGTCAGACTACCAAAATGGGACACAACAGAGGATGTCTCTGGCCTTAGACCACACTGCAATGGGAAGTAACTTGCCTCCGACCATTGTCAAAGCTTCATCGGCACCGCAGGGAAGAATAAAACAGAGATCAAAGGAGTGTCTCCATCTTGGTACACTTGCCGTCCAAATCACTCTTGCGTATCTGCATCCTGAGATCTAATATGGATCTAATTCTGTCTGATGTCACTTTTTGAGGTTTCATTGGATGGTGAAAGAAAATTATGTCTACTCCACCACTGCTATAATTTCGGTGAGAAGATAATTACAAAAATAGCTGAAAACTGTTTTCAATGCCAAAATCCAGCCTTGCTACTGCTCTATGATACAGTGTCTCAGAAATGACATATGACGTAGCAGTAATAGTTGGAATGTCAATATTCAGCCTGTTTGCACCTCTGCTAAAGACATCATTAAAAGTTAAGAGATCATCCTCTGGCAGGAGGTGTGTTTGTTCAGGTAGGAGAGTAGTCCAGCAACTGAGAAGCAAGAAGTGGAGGAACAGGAGGGTGATCTCCTTCTGGTATATCTGGATCTAGAGCCATGAGATGTCCTGGATCTTAAAGTGGATCTAGTTCTAGATGTTGCCTTGGATCTAGAGCGTTGACACAGTGGGCATCTTGATCTGTGAGGAGACGTATGCGTCACCTGTGGGCTACACAAAGGAAGCCTGAAGGAATTGTAGTTGTGCCTGGTAAGAACCTAGGACAAGGTGTCCCTTTAGGTGATGGTGTATGTGGCGTGACTCTAGAAGGGAAATATGTCCTTGAATACTCCAAGTCAGAAGTATGAGGCACAGGACTTCTCTGTGAACTCTCCAACAAACGTGGTGAGATGTTCAACAGTGACTGTGCAGTAGGTCTCGATGGAGAATGATGCCTTGATTCTGCAGAATCCGTTGGCAAAATCTGAACCTCCATTGACTGCAACCTTGGTCTTTCTATAGTAGAAGGTGGTTTTCTTGACAAATTGTAAAAAAAAGGCAGAGCTCAGCGCTCCAGGATCCTAACAGTAGGAGCCAGAAAAATGAACTGACTTAACTGTCACCTGTGAGGCATGATGGGATACAGGAGGTACTGTGAGGTTCTTAAAGGCACAGAGTCAGTTTTCTATGTTTTTCTTTGAATGGCAGCCTATTGGTTAAGAATGTCTTATCGTCCCTTTCCTTTTGAATAAAGGTTTGTGAATCGTTTTATATAGCCATTCTTTTATTAATGACAGGATTTTCTGAGATTGGGTAGTTGTTCAAAATGAAAACTCAATGTAATCTGGCCATTTTTAGCCTATCTAAAGGCTGCAGATGAAATTATTTACTTACCTGTAACTGTAGTTCTTCATCATTATAAGCTTCATAGATTCACATGCTTAAATTGTTCCCCGTCATCATAATGGGAGTCCCCGGTGCCTTTAATATAGCAGTACTATGATAGGTATAGACTAGAAAAAAGGCCTAGGCCTCTTAGTTTAGTAACGTATCATACTCATTATTAAAAACGAGAACAAAGTTTTGCCTTAACCAATCAGCATAAATCACCCTCTAGAGCACTCCTGAGAGAAGCTCTGTACCTCATATTTTCGAGCACTAGTGCTAGCCTTAATATACTGAGATAGATGATGGTGAGCTTCCCCCGGGGAGGAGGGTGGGTCGCATGTGAATCTATAACTACAGTTACAGGTAAGAAACTCATTTCTTACTCCAGTATTGGAGCTTTCATAGATTCATATGTTTGATTCAGAATAGCTAGCAGTTTAGTAGCACATTTACCATAACATTGAACGACTTAATAGAGATATATCAGTTTATAACTACAACATGCAATCAATAAATAGCAAGTGTAATAACCGGAACAGTTAAGAATTATATTCCTTTAAGCAATAACCGAAAATCATCTCGAACTATGGAAATGTGATAAAGCATTAGTGGTAGGAGGGTAGACAGGGGTGGCTCACCTTAATGAAAAAGATGTTGGAATACTGCTTGGCCCACCGCAGTGCCTTTTAGGACTGCTGAATCCAAGCAGTAGTGTTGAGTAAAATATGTGTCTATTCTTCCCCGTTGCGCCCGGCAAATTTCAGGAAGTGACACTCCCACAAATAAAGCTGTAGAAGCAGATACAGCCCCTGTGGAATGGGCTCGAACTCTTGAAGACAAAGGTCTGCCTGCCTTCTGATGGCAATATTGTATGGCACTAGAGATCCATCGAGAAATACTTTACTTGGAGAGCGGGAAACCCTTCCTTGGGGCACTGTATACGACAAACAGTTGAGAAGTCTTGAAAAAAGCTTGCGTCTTTTGCAGGTTAAACTTAAGGCAAGCTTGACATCTAGCGAGTGAAGAGCCGTCTCTGCTGCTGTTGAAGGATTTGGGAAGAACGTTTTTAGTACCACAGGCTCATTAAGATGGAAGTCAGAAGGGACCTTGGATATGAATTTTGGATTTGTGCATAGGAGAACTCCGTCAGTTTTGAATTGTAAAATTGGTTCCTCTATAATAAAAGCCTGAATTTCGCAGATTCTTCAGGCAAGGCAGGCAAGGAGTAAAGCCAACTTCCATGAGAGGAACTTGATCTCCGCTTTGTGAATTGGTTCAAAGGGAGGTTTCTTTAGTTGCAAAAGAACAGTACTCAACTGCCACGACGGAGGCGGAGGCGTTATAGGAGGAAACACACTAAATAGTCCTTTGAGGAACTCTTTGATTATTCTAGAAGACCATAATGGTGGAGAGGAAAGTGATCTGCTAAAACGGGAAATGGCTGCTAAGTGCACCTATATCGAACTGTGAGCCAAGCCTGACTGCGCCAGATGCAAAAGGTATGGTAAGACTTACTCGAGAGGAGACAAGCAGATGTATCCCTTCTTGGTGGCACCAGATGCAGAAACGTTTCCATTTGAAGTGGTAAGATTTGTTTGTACTGTCAGCCCTGGCCCTGGCTAAGATTTATCTACATTTGCTGGAAATGTTAAACTGCTGGAATTCATTGTACTCAGGAGCCATGCCGATAAGTGGAGGTGCCTGGGTTCCGGGTGTAGGATCTGATCTTGGTTTATTTTCTGAAGATTGGGAACAACTGGAAGTCAGATGTGTTGGACCTGGGATAGGAGAAGCAATTCTGTGTACCAGTGTTGACGTGGTCAGGCTGGGGCAATGGGAATCAACTTGCAGGGTTCGACTTTCATCTTCCCGAGGACTCTTGGGAGGAGAGGAATGGTAGGAAAAGCATAAGCAAAGATGCCGGACCATGCAATTGAAAATGCATTCCCCCATGATCCTGGTTGGGGATGCCAACTTGCATAGTACCGGCATTTGCGGTTCTGGGAAGTTGAGAATAGATCCAAGTCTGTTCTGCCCCAGTGAAGGAAGATCTTGTGTAGGGTCTGCTGGTGTAGTTACCACTGGTGGCATGGCGTTGTGAGCCTGCTGAGTGTGTCTGCAACTGTATTTTGTTTCCCCGGAACATGTTCCACTCGGAGGCTGATTTTGTGAGTTATCGCCCACTCCTAGATCTTCTGTGCTTCTCTGGAAAGTGGACGAGATCTTGTGCCGCCCTGCTTGTTTATATAGTGCATCGTTGTGGTATTGCCTGTACGGACGAGCACTGTTGAAATTTATATTTTGAGAAGAAAAGCTTGGAGGGTCAGATGCACTGCTTTCAGTTCCAGCAAAGTTATGTGGGATTGACTTTGAGTTCAATGCCACTTGCCACTTACTTGGAGTTCTTGGAGGTAAGCACCCCATCCCTCCAAGGACGCATCCGTCGTAATTTCCAATGATGCCGTTATTTGTTGTAGGGACAGCCCTCTTGACAGATGACTTTTGCTTGTCCACCACTTTAAGGCTTTCAGCATGCGTGGAGTTACTTTGATGATGTCGTCGAAGGAGCTGAAGGATCGTACCCACTGCTTGTCCAGCTCCTCCTGAATGGGGCACATTTTAAGGTGACAGAATGCGATCACCGGTATGCATGTTGACATCATTCCCAAGAGTGATTTGCAAAGTCGGACCGAAAGAGACTTTTTTCTTTTGATGGAATTTGTTAGAGTGAGAAGTCGCTGTTGTCGTTCTTCGACAGGATATGCCTTTAAGCATACCGTGTCTAACTTGGCTCCTAGAAAGACAATTGTTTGTGAAGGGTTCTGTATGGATTTCTGTAGATTGAGAGTAAGACCAAACCGCTGGAAAAGAGTTGTGCAGGCCTTCGTGGACGCTCTCGCTGCTGTCTTGGAAGGTGCCTTGATCAGCCAGTCGTCCAGATATGGAAAGACTTGATGTTGTCTGAGAAATGCTGTGACCGGACTAAGGCACTTTGTGAAAATTCTGGGCGCGGACTTGAGACCAAAAGGGAGCACCCTAAATTGGTAGTGGCGTCCAGCAATCATAAACCTCAGGTATTTCCTGTGTTTTGAGTGAATGGGTATGTGCAAATAGGCATCTTGGAGGTCCAGGGTGGTCATGGAATCGTGCTGGTTTAGGATCTTTAGTACTTACTGAAATGTGACCATCCGAAACGATTGCTTTATCAAGTAGATGTTGAGGTTCCTGAGGTCTAAAATTGGTCGCCACTGTCTTAACTTCTTTCTGATAAAAAAACACAGGAGTAGAAACCTTTGCCCCTGTTGGAGAGTGGGACCTTTTCTAACGCTCCTTTGCGCAGCATGACTTTGACCTCTTGTTGAAGAGCCTTGAGATGTCTCTATAGGGAGGGTCGTGGGGGGGTTATTGGTGGTTTTTGGATAAACTCTATCGTGTGTCCAAATTGTACTAGGCGTAGAACCCACCGATCTGGGGTAATGGTTCACCATTGGTAGAGGTAGATGGAAATGTTGCCTCCAAGGTAGGGAGGTTGGGACTGAAAAGAATGAGGAGAATGTAGAGGAGGAGGAGATGGAGCCGGAGCCTGTATAATATCATTGCAGCGGTTAGCATCTTTGCCAGCCTGTGGTGTTTTTCCCCTATTTGATCTGACATAGGATGTCTGGGGTTGTTGTCTCTGCTGGAATTGGGGCCGGTAAGACTGAGTATTCGAGGAATAGGAAGGGTATCAGTACTGCTGATACCCCACTCAATAGGAAGGCTGCCCTCTTCCTCTGGATCCTCAAAAAGGAGTGTTCCGGAACTGCAGCGTCCCCAAAGACTTGGCGGTATCCGTGTGCACCTTGATCGTTTTGAGGGCCTCCTCCACTTGGCTTCAAAAAAGAGCTTCTCAGTCATAGGGGAGGTCCAGGATTTTATTTTGAACTTCCGGACGGAATGAGGAAGCTTTCAGCCATCCCTTTCTTCCTAGAACTGCTGCCCCTGCTAACTGCCTGGATCCTGTGATAGCGACGTACCTGGCCGAATCTATGATCTCATTGGATGCCCTCTCTCCTTTATGTAAAATCTTTCTTGCTTCGTACTTGGCATCCTTCGGCAGTTGGTCAATGTAGGGAGCAATGTCTGACCACATCTGGCGAACGTAGCGCCTTAGGATTACCAGAGAATTCACTGCCCTCACTGTCAGTGCTGACATTGCTGAAAACCGTTTGCCGATGGAATCTAGACGTCTGCCGTCCTTATCAGATGGTGCAAAAAGAGGTGCCGCAGGATTCTTTGAGCAGCGTTGAGCAGCTTGTATAACCATGGAATCCGGTTTTGGGTGCCCTGTGAGACACACTGGCGCATCATCTGTGGTCCTATATTTTTTGCCAAGGCATCGAAGTTTCGCCGGTATAGAGGCCGGTGTTTTCATGCTCTTAATACCTTCTTCCCAGATGTAATCAATTATGGGTATAACCTGACGGATTTACAAAATGGTTCCTCAAAATCGTACAAGAAGCAGTCAGATTGTTTAGAAGGCATTTGTAGAGCAAATCTTTTCGCTGCACGCTCTAGCAGATTGTGAAATACCTCTATGTCCTCTGGCGGGGAATCTACCGGAGGAGGTGTTGGTGAGGCAGGTAAAGCCATCATATAGTTGTCCCATTCTGTGGCTGTGTCGCAAAGTTCTCCTTCCTCCCTCTCTTCACCCAAAGAGATCGGTTCTTGGAGAGGAATAGACTGTGGAGCATTTGGAACTGAAAGCATGGTAGGAGTAGTCACTTGTACTGGTGACCCCACCGGTGGAGATGGAGATTTAGTAACAGACACTGCAGGTGGGGAGCGCTGGCGGTAATCTTCTAGCATAAATTGCAGATATGAGAGTAAGGCAGATGGCACTGTCACCATCTCTTCTTGCTACTGCTGATGGCCTGGTTCAGGTTGGGCATAATAGGCCTGACCATAATATTGTTGCTCATCCTCGTCGTCATAATCCGGCTGACACTTAACGTGTAACTCTGATGGACTATACGCGTCTCCAAACAGGCCTTCCTCTTCGGAATCTCCCTTCTCCAGGAGATGAGTGACTAAAAGAGGCATAATCTTACTGGGGGAAGTATGTTCTGGTGTAATGTCTCTTCCCAGTGGAGCAGTAGTGGTTGTCTGCGAAAAAAGTATCTGTGATGGCAATTTGGTCGTTTACAGTCATTTTAGCAGCAAATGAATCCTCATCGACGAGAGGGCTTTTGTCGATGGTGAAGCCGCCGCCGAAATCTTCACTTCCGATATCTTCATTTTTGTCGACGATGGTGACTTCGTCGACGGCGGTGACTTCTTCAACGGCATTGACTGTGCCTTCATCGACAGTGGCGTCTTCGTCGGCAGTGGTATCTTCGTCCACCCTGGTTTATCCATTGACGGCGATGACTTCATCGCCGGTAGCTTCTCTGTCGACGCTTTCCAAGTCAGCATAATTTTAAAAGACGAGGGCTTCGTCGACAATGGGTCAACCGCCTTAATGAAGATGACAGAGGAATGGTCGATGAAATTGGAGCCTGAGTCGACGACGATAGAGATGTCGTCAATAATGAGAGGGCAGTAGAGAAAGTAGTTGACGTTCCTGAAGTGCAGCCTTTCGTCGTCGACGGTGCTGACCAGCTTTTCTTCGTCGGCAGAGAGCTTGTCGACGACCTGTTAGAAGAAGGTCTTTTGAAAGTCAGTTTGAGCTCTGGAGGTGGCATTTTCGGCTCAGATACAGCCTTGGATGGTTGGTCTTTTTTGTGAGAACCTTTTTTGCGCTCTGTAGAAGATTCATGAGAGGACTTCTTGGCGCATTTGGTGTAAGGCTCCATATCCGAGTGTGAAGAATCACTCTCACTTTTGAGGGAAATTTTTGAAGAAGTAGACTACTCGCTTTCAGAGTCTGACACAGGATCAGACCTGGTTTCATCTTTTGGAGCCAAATGAGAAGACATCCTTCACGGTCTATGAAAATCTTATTTGAAAAGGTGCAACATATTTTGCAGTTAGGGCTCTTTATGGGATGGGTACAAACAATAAATGCAGTCTTTGTGAGGGTCTTCTACATTCAATCTCTTCTTCAAGCAAGTGGTGCACTCTCTGAAGAGAGCCTTTTTGCCTTGTCTGACATAGTTCAGTCAGATTTAGAGTCAACCAACAGATATAAAAGACTGGAATATATATATGTCCAAGAGTATAAATCAAATTAAATTGCTTTCCTGAAGAATGAAGTCCAGAAATCTTCTGTCAGAAGTTGTAGATTCAGAAAAGCTGAGCAGAGCTCAGAGGAGACTCCCTAGCACAATGTGCGGTAGAAAATCTGAGGTACTGAGCTTCTCTCAGGAGTGTTCTAGAGGTGATTCATGCTGAATGGTTAAGGCAAAACTTTGGCCTCTTTTTTAATAATGACTATGATAGGTTACTAAACTAAGAAGCCTAGGTCTATTTTGTAGTCTATACCTATCATGGTACTACTATATTAAAGGTACCGGGGACTCCCATCTTAACGACGGGGAATGATTCAAGCAAGTGAATTTATGAAAGTTCCAATACTGGAGTAGATGTGAAGTACTATGTACATGGTCATTACACATATACATACACACACACACACACATATATATCTATATATATATATATATATACATATATATATATATATATATATATATATATATATATATATGATACTTAACACGTGGGTGGAACTATTTCAGTGCTTATGACTATTGACGAGGATCTCCCGGAAGAGAACACATTTTGCACTTGAAAAAGGGTATTGCAGCTTTACTAGGAAAGGACCTTCACTACACCACTGGAAAAAGTCTGACAATGTGTTAGACTGGACCTGTACAGTAATGGTTCACATAATTGATATTACACTGTGTAGTGTTTTAGATCCCATTAAAAGCTGAGTACGTGCCGACGCAATTCTTAATACACAAACTGAATTTTTTCCCTTACAAGCTTACTCTTGAACTTTAAGTAAATTTAGAATTTTTGGGAAATCTCATAAAATTCCAGAATTTCTCCTGCAATGCTGCCACAGTTTCTGTTTTCCATGAGTAGTGACATTTGTAAGCATTTACACATGCATAAATGTACATGGTGCACATTCCTTGAGGTGTAAATGCCTAGGAAAAATTTCTTTTCATGGTAAATCTTGTAAACAAATTCATAAAAGAATCATATGACAATCTAAGATGCAGGGGTCATGCTAACCTGGGACGATGTAGTGAATTAACGGTGACCGGCATATCCATCCCCTCCATGTTGTTTTCCACTATCAAATCAACAGATGGAAAAAATGCAAACAACATATTGGTAAATGCTGTGTTTTTTTGAAAGCCTTTAAAATAAAAACTGTCAAGTATTTAAAAAAAGGAAAATGTATCATAATAGAATAACTTATTACAATGTAATTTAGAATTAAGTAAAACAATAATTCTTACTCTAAAGCAGTGTAATTAAAGCTAGAATAGGCAGATATGTTTTACCAGAGGTATAATATTTGGGATGGTTAAATTTGTAGAAAAGTTATCACAAACTGTTTTCAAAATTGTTGTGCCTTCCACTTAAAGAACTTATTTTCTTATATTAATTTCTCACTTAAAGTGTTCTCCCTTTGCATATTTTCAACATAGATGAAAAAAATATATTTATTCAGGAAGCAGACTCAAAATACCATTCAGGTTTGAGCTCCAAGATTTTTTCCAAACATCTATGTAAGAGTTACCTCTTTTCTTCTGAAGAGCCTGAATCCAAATTTCCATTTTTTTTGCTGAAGGTGCAGAAATGAGATACTCTGCTCCATCGTCAAGTCTACAATTAAGTGAAGACACAAAACAACATTAATCAACTACATTTATGAATTAGCCATGTATGCATATCTCCTCCATCTATGATCAACTTCTTCAAATCACTGCTGTGGCAGGGATGATGATGCTTCGACTGCCACCTACCACCTAGTAACAACCTATCCAGTACAGAATGAGGGTTGAAGAGCAATACGAAAATGTGTATAGGTCGAAAACTTGTAAAGGTTAATCATAATTGTTTCCATCAAATGAATATTATAAAAGTAACTAAAGTAAACAAGCAATTAAAGGCTTAGCTTTTGACATATTCATGTGAATGCATATATCGAGATGCATGTACACACGACTAGCAATCGTGCAATGAGTTTTCTATTAAAGAAAACACATTACAAGATGGACATCCATGCGCACCCAAGCGTCTCTGAAGCGATTGAACGCATGTGATGTGACATTTAAGTGCGCATGTGTTGTGATGCTTGGTTGCCATTTTAAATTTACTTTTCTAACATGGCAGCTAGGACTTTTACAACAGTAAGTTAAAATTTAAAGAAAAAGTGAAAAGTATGTGCATGCCTGGGCAAAAAAACTAAATGGAATATGTATGTAGAGCTTTGCAACTGCCTGGCCTTCAGAAAAAATATTTA
The DNA here is from genome assembly GCA_963921515.1 of Calotriton arnoldi. Classification (NCBI taxonomy): domain Eukaryota; kingdom Metazoa; phylum Chordata; class Amphibia; order Caudata; family Salamandridae; genus Calotriton; species Calotriton arnoldi. Next base: position 2,255,544 of record CAWUFW010000496.1, on the reverse strand, counting down.
AAATGGACAGAGAAGTGGTGAGTGGAAGTGGGTGTTGGACAAGGAGCATGGGGGGAGGTAAAAGAGCCCATGACTGAAGGGGGGGGATAGGAGGGAAAGGACAGAAGAAGTGGTGAAAAGGGGAAATACATATACTTCCAAGGAGTGCTCACCTCAACACCTCCCCCATCTTAGTGGGTAACCCAAACTGACCAAGGTCAATTTAATTTAGGATACCTTCATAATTATTAAACACAGGAGGGGTAGATATGATATTTCAACTGATGCAAGGGATGGGGTGGCTGAGCAAGTGTTACTGATTAGGAGTTCAGGTTGTACACATGTTTTCACTATCTGCAGTTCTGCTGATATACAAAAACTACAATGAATCACATTTCATATACAGGTGAAGTAACAAAGACACAATAGACAATGAAATGAAAGAGTACTTCAGCAACTAAAGAAATGTCAGTGGCTCACACCTGGGTGATTAGAACTCAGTATCCAGAAAGATTAAAAGAGTACCTCTGTTCTTGTGAATTTCAAACCACCACATTGTGAAATGAGTTCGAGTGTAAGGTACAAGCTTTATTTCACTGGATTGATGCTTCAGCATTAGGAAATAGATTTAGGATAGCAAAATGTTCCTGTTCAAAAACACATACTCTGTGAATATCTCTGTCATGGATGGAACAGGCCTGAATAGGCCAAAACTAGGTTGTGAGCATGCTTGACTGCAGGTGTAAAGCCTTGCAGATTTCGGTTTCAGCAGTAGATGGTTGTTTATCGCGAGTGTGATGACTAATTTCTTGACCGGTACAATTTTACCCTATGTTCTATGCTGATACTGCAATAATGGTGTGCCAAGGTTTTTCTCCATATCTTAGTCAATTCTCGGTTATAAGTTTGTTATGGACCTTACAAATTTTGCAAAGTTTTAAAAAAACAAAATCAGGAGAAAATGTGCGTTAAAAGTACGTATATGAGTGAAAAGCTATTCATGAAAAGATCACTTTTACTGAGAGAAGCTACTTGCAAAAATGTTTTGTAAAAAAAATATCTTGCTAAAATATATTTTTGTTCAAAACATCTCCGACAAGCAAAGATTACCTGAACCGTGAGCTTTCAAAACTTTGTGGATGATATTTTAATCTTTGCCCATCCCTACATTGTATCTGGTTTATTGTGTATTCTGGACAATACTTCATGATTAGCCATTCCCTTTCCAAGGTTAAGAGTACATATACTGACTGTACAGAAAAGACATTAGAAAGGTGCTAATGAGTAATTTTTCAAAGCATGACTTACATATTTTGCCATTAATACCTTACACAAATTATTATGAACAAACTATTACTCAAGATACTATGAAATTAAAAATCACCATTATTCACCTAAGGCTGAAGGTGTTTTCTTTCCTTGGGTGATCCAGCACTGTTTCACATCGGGCACCAGCCGTATTTATCGGGGGCACGTGTGCCACATTCTACAGGGAAGTGAAAAAAACAAGAATTACCACCTCAGTTTCCAAATAAGATTCTGAGCTTCCTTACTCATTCCAAAGCACAAGCATCTATTCACTGATGTCCATTCTGGAATGTATTTGAGCAATGGTATAGAATGGACATTACTATTCATACCTTTGACACATATCATTTTCTGTTGCAATTGGATGACAAGGGACAGTTATCTCTCGTCCTCTTAATGTCTCATGAGACTTATGAGGTTTCAATTGCATAGTAACTCAAGACAGCTTGGTCTGCAACTGTGCAACATACATTTCTTAACTTACTCAGTCTTACTTAGCTGATTAAACATTTAAGATTTTACAAATCACCTGTATGTATGTATGTGGTTTGCTATAGTACGAACATAGTCAAAAGGCAAAGTAGCTTATCATAAAAGAGAAAAAAGCCAACTATGATCTTGCCTAACAACTTTCAGATGCCAACAGAAAAAACATGAAAAACATTAATAAGTTAGATACCTCAGAAGCTAAAAAAATCTACCTTTATCCAAAACGCCTGTAATGAGATTGACTGCCTTTGTCCTCAAAAGGACATTATATTCACACCACCCTAGAGCAGAGGCATATAACTCTATCAACACAACAATAATATCAATTAGCAGCACCGCAGGGACCTTGTTAAATAATTTTACTGAAGTAACAGCAGAGGGTATGGAGCTAGTTCATAAATGCAAAACCTTAGATGCGTTACCATCTAACACCATGAAGCAAAAAAACTCTTTAACCAACTATTCTACCCACACTGACATTTGCCAGAAGGGACCCATTAACCTTAGGTGTAGTCCCACAAAAAAGCAGTCTTCACTCCTCTACTTTAAGAAACCCCTCACCAATTCCACAAATTTGTCTAACTTTTAACATATTTCCATTCTCCCCTACTTGTTGAAAATTCTGGAGCAGGAGGTCAGAAAACAACTTCAAACTGTTATATAGTCAAGACCAACAGGCTGGCTTTCGACCACAGTACAGTACTGAATCAATTATTGCGGCAAAACTAGACAATCTATGCCCTATTGCTAAAGGTGGCAGTTTTGGAGCCCTAATTTCATTAGATCTCTCAGCAGCATTTAACACCATAAGATCCTATTTAAAAAGCTAGAAGAGTGCGGGATTGGAGGCAATCACCTAGTTTGCTGCCAGTTATTACAGACAGCAAATCGTCTGTCTTCAACCACATATGTTGCATGGTGCCATCAAAAATGTGGTGTTTCCCAGAGTGCGACCTGTCACCATTTTTCCTTAACCTGTACCTTGAACCTTGTTGAACTTACTAAGCCATAACAGCACTTTTTACAAGTCTCAGCTCATTTTTAAACTCACCCTTAACTCTGAAGAGAGGGGGAAAAGTTTCAGTAACATCCTACTGGAAAGAAAAGTGGCCTATGGAGCGAGGGCTCTGTCGTCTCCAGTCAATCAAATAAAAACCTAGGCATTGGGATGAATAACTTCCTCAATCATATACACAAATTAACAAAGTGATTAATGTAGGCTTTTACCATCTATACCTCAGGAAAAAGATCACGTTTGTTACTTACCTGTAACTCTCGTTCTCCAGTATTGGTATCTTTCATAGATTCACATGCTTGAATCATTCCCCGTCATCGAGGTGGGAGTCCCACTGTACCTTCTGAAGCAGTAGAAGTAGTATACATGCTTATAATGGCAAAAGACATTGACTTTTGGCTTATCTACATCATTTATAAAGAACCAAACTCCAGCCAATCAGGCGATAGCACCCTCTAGAACATTCCCTGCAGAGGCATCTTCCCTCAGATTTTCAAGCGGAAATAGTCGCCACTTACAAGAAGGAGAGCCTCTTATGGGGAGGAGGGTGGGTCACATGTGAATCTATAACAGATACCAATACGGGAGAACAAGAGTTACAGGTACGTAACAAATGTTTTCTCCAGTATTGGATCTTTCATAGATTCACATGCTTGAATCAGAACAGTTAGCAGTTATATAATAAACTATAATATCATGTTTATCTATCACAATAGGGGATGATAGGTACAGATATCATCAAGTAAGGCTCACCTTATTGGCAAGGATGGTGTGACACTGCTTGTCCCACAGCTGCATCACTGCATTGCGACGAGTCCAGGCAATAATGTTGAGTAAACATATACCTGTTTTTCCAAGTTACTGCACGGCATATGCTTTTAATAGGCACTCCAGCAAACAGGGTGGTTGTTGCAGAGACCGCTCTAGTAGAATGTGCCTTAGTCTTTTCCCTCAAGGGCCTACCAGCCTTAAAGTGACAGAATTGAATAGCTGCTGATATCCATCTTGCAATGCTTGCCTTGGAAACCGGACCTCCTTTGTTTTGGTTTCTGTATACGACTAACATTTGGTCTGTAGTCCATAACTGCTCTGTACGATGCAAATAGAACTTTAAGCATCTCCTTACAGCTAGCATATGGAGTGTCTTTTCCGCAGCTGTCTGCAGATTTTTAAAAACGTCGTAAGCACAATAGGTTTGTTCAGATGAAAATCCATCTAAACTTTAGGAATTAACTTGGGATTAGTCCTTAGCATCGCAGCATCATCCTTAAACTGTAAGAAAGGTTCCTTGATAATGAATGTCTTGTGGTTTGTTGCCTGCCTTGTTATGTTGGCCTAGGAGTAGCTGCCATGCTGCTTTTCTTTGCGCACGTTACACTGAGCCAGGGCTCCCTCGCCCTTTGCTCTTGCCAAGTTCTTTTGCGCTGTCTGCACTTTCTGTCTTTCACCTTTTCTCTTGTTCGATTTGGGCTCAGACTGCACAACATGTACAAGGTCGCATAACAATGTATTTCGGTTCTTCCTGATATGGCCAGTCTCGCGCACCCAGACATAACATTAGGCGCAAATGACATGAAACTTTGTGTGCCTTTAATACTGGGGTTTTTACTGGCGCTTAACACACTTGGAGGAATCCTTTCCAGGGAGAAGAGCTGTGATTGTCTGCTGATGTAGTTCTGCATCTAGAGACCGAGGTATGAGGGTTCGCTAGTCAAAGCCCAGAGGTCTTCTATTTTTATAATAAACTATCTTACTGCACGGGGAGGGTGGTAATGTTATTTAGACATTTATCCACTGAGTTATGAAATGCTTTCCCCGTTTGTATTCTATGGAATTGTAACCATGCTGCTTATATTATTCATATGCATTATGCTATTAGTACTGACACGTGTACTGTACATTAGAGCACGTAAGTTGGAATAAACATTTTAACCTATCCAGTGTCTCTTCCTACGCACCTTGTGGACAAGTACGAGTGAGTGACGAAAGAGTGTTCTTGCTTCTGCGAGTCCTGAGATATAGATACCGTGTTCTGGGTTGTCCAATCATTGGTACTTGGGTGCTAATGGGATGCTAAGCTAGTTGGGTTGGGGTTTTTGGGTGCTACGGTATATGGTAGGCAAACCACTGTATTCCGGGGTCCCATTATCCTGTGCATAGCTCTGTGTATGTGCAGAAACCTTATGACATGGCGCGGCCAACGTGGGGCAGCTTATCTGCGAGATGCTTGAGTAGTACTTGTGCTTGTCCACAAAACCCTCACGTACGCTTCCGGAGGCGTAAGTGACGGTGATACCTCCTATATTGAACGTTTTATAGGTTCTTTCAAGCTTGAAGTTATTAAAAAAGGTTACATAAAAAACCCATTTTGTGCTCCCTGTTAGGTTGTCGAATACAATTGTTTAGTTATGGCTGGTGTGGCGATAGCTGCACATAGCCGAGGACCACTCCGAGAACACCTAGGTGTATACGGAGTGCCCGATGCTGGGGTCGAGTTGGTCTTTGTGGTTCAAGCCGATCCGGCTTATCACTTTGAAGTGTTTTACACTTGGATCACTTTTGAGGCGGTGGATGCAGGTGATAATCTGTTTCATGAATATAAACTCACCGCTATTCCTGCTGCCTATCGACCCTATACTAATCTTGAAGTGCCTCTCACGGCTTGGCAGCACCGTGTTTGGTTTAATGGCGCCCTCCCACAACCAAATACCGCAGTTCGTTTAGGCCCCTTATCCATTGAGGGGGCCACTTGGCCTGTATTGGCCGGGTATACCCCGCATCCAAATTATCTGGCATTACCGATTGCGGATCTGCGCACTATGCATACCGAACTGGTGCGAGTGCATAGAGCCTTAGTGACATACGTTACAGGTAGTCTCCATGGAGCTGCTCCTGTAGTCGCTGGCCAACCAGCTATTGCAGCGGGAGTGACCATAAGTCCTGTCATGGTAAATTCTGTGATGGGCAAACGTCCACAAAATAAGGACGATTATCCTTACTGGCTTGCAGAAAAGTTCGATCAGATAGAAGCGGTGTTTCCACATACATCCCCGGTGGATAAACACCGCATCCTTACGATAAGTTTGCCAAAAGACTTAATCCCCGATTTGACATCATGTGAAAACTGGGGTAAGGTATTCGCAGCAGTTTATTCAAAATGTTTTGGTACTCCTTCCATGACTGTTCTACCCTCTGTAATTAAAAAAGTACAGGACGAACATGGCCCTGAAGCGGCTGTGGAATTAGGGATGAGACTAGTGGGAGTGTTTGATGTAGTAGCTGAACTGATCCTTGGAAATGTCAAGGGCGATGCAATGAACTTTCAAGTAGCGAATGCTTTGGCTTTGGTCCCAGAGTTGGACAGGCCTCGCGAATTACCGAAAATTATAGCTCGGGCTTATAAAACAATTGGAAGAAATAGCCTAGGCAACAAGCCTTTTGTAAAAATGCAAACTCAATCGCAACCACAAATTACACAAACAAAAAGTACATCTGAGAAAGATGATAGACCAGTCTTCACTAAAAAGAGTTGGAGACAGAAAAAACAGGGTAAGCAACAAAAGAAGCCGGGGTCGAGAGGCGCTTCCCCAGTTTCGGTTTCTTCTGAACGTACTTATGATTTACGTGATAGGTCGAGAATTAAATCACCAGAAAGGTTTCAGAGCTCTGATACGCGTTCTCCTCGTTCTTCACAGGCCCAGACGTCGTCACAGGCTGGTGGAGGAGGACGGCAAGATAGAGGAAGGGGCCGAGAGGCTCCCCAGGAGCGAGACCAACCTCGACAACAAGTCAGAGGGAAAGCAGAAGACTTTCACCTTCCTCGACCGCAATTTCAGAAGAAAAAGTTGCCGCTGTAACAGCGAAATATGCCACAGACCGTGAGAACGAGACTCCAGAATTGGACGTGGGCAGTGACCCTCCTAGACAGCGCCGCGGAAGTTACCATAGTGCGGGAGGCGCTACGTCCTCATATGGAGGCGACAGCAACTGAAACATTCGTTACTGTAGAGACAGCTGACACGAGAGTGGCACCCCTGACAGACTTTACAACATAGTCATCCAAATTGAAGGTGACATACCGCGTGAAATAAAAGGGATTTTTTGGGAAAATCTAACCTCTTCATATGACATTTTGTTAGCAGAGGTGGATTGGCCACCCCCATTCGTTTTAGCTGCACATAAAGGAGAGGAGGTAATCCTTCCAAGCTTTTCAAGGCATGTCCCAAAAGACAAAGCTGAAGCACTTGCAGCTGAGTGGGCTGTGTACCTGGCACCAGCATTATACCGCAACCATGTGGGATGGGATGAAGAATCACCTCCCCATGCAATACCTTTGCGGTCACTACCGCAGCCACAACCCCAATATCCCATCAAACGGCAGGCAAAAGGCCCCGTCTCCGAAATTCTGACACAGTTGGAATATCAGGGAGTAATCGAACCATGCGTATCACCTATGAACAATCCCCTATTCGTGGTTTCTAAACCCGATGGATCGTACCGCTTAGTTTTGGATTACCGGCATTTAAATTCTCATTGTCGGAACTTTGCGGTGCAGAATACACACAGTTCTGCGCTTGTAGACAGTCTTGTTCGTAAAAAATACAAAACGACACTTGACCTTTCAAACGGTTTCTACACGCACAACCTAGCCCCGGAGAGTGGTCAATGGACCGCATTCACATCCGGTGGTAAATTATTCCAGTTCCGGCGTTTACCCATGGGCTACAAAAATAGTCCGGGTATATTCGCCTCCCGTGTTGTTTCTTTGTTACATGACATTGATCAAGACGCATGTTCGTACGTAGATGACATCTATCTGACAGACGACGAATTATTTCCGCATCTGTCTCGAGTGGACCGCATTATTCTTGAATTTGCGGAGCAGGGTTACAAATTTAACTTTGCTAAGTCACACATTGCTGAATTTACCGTTCTGTTTTTGGGCTATGAGCTCAATAACGAGGGTAAAGGCTTAGCCCCCATTTCTTGGAAAAATGTGCACATTTGTGCCCCCCAAATACTCTGAAGAAACTTCAGTCTTTGCTGGGTTTCCTGAATTTCGGGCGTACTTACATTCCCGAATATGCCCAGCGTATCAAGCCTTTGTATGCTTTGATACAACCTACTTATTCAAGGTCTTGCTGGCTGCCTGAGCATACCTTGATTCTGCAGTCTTTGCAGACAGACCTATTGGAGTCTAAATATCTTTTGACTCGTGATAACCACACAAACCTGGTGATTAGAATAATTCCGGGGCGGTGGGATTTACGTACTTAACCTTTAATGAAGGTGATACAGTACCCATCGCATACAAGTCGCATCTGTACACTTCCGCTGAATTGCGCTTTACATCTGTTGAAAAAGTTCTAACTGCAGTGCAAATGGCGATTCTAAAAGAACGCGCACTGGCACAGGGAAAGCGAATTCTGGTGGTAACACCCTGTCCTGCCCTAGAGGCAGTAACAAAGGCAAGTGTACCGAACTCAAAAGCAATGCATCCCCGTTGGATACAATGGGCTACATCCTTGACGTCTTCGGACGTCACTTTTATTTTCGATTCTTCTCTCCAGACTCAGGAGTTCTTGCAGTATGAATTCGTTCATCCTCCTCCTTTGTTTTTACTGCCGCTTGAGGATTACAAATGTGTGATCTACACCGATGGTTCGGCGCAACCGGCCACTGGGTCCAAGCACGCTTATTCAGCTGCATGTGCTATTGTTGCGGGTTCCTTTGTAAATGGAACGTTCAAATCCTCTGTAGTGCACACTCGCACACTTGGAGATAGTACCGCACAATTGGCCGAGCTGCATGCATTGCTACTTGCGCTTGAGTTCGCTTCTCAGGATGAGACCACTCTTATTGTATGTGATTCCTTCTACTGTGTACAATCTTACAATGACAATCTGTTTTTCTGGTCGAAAAATGACTACAAGGACGCAAAAGGGAGCACAATTAAGCATAAAATGCTTTGGGTTCGAGTGGCAGAATTGCAACAACGTCTGCCCCTCACACAGGTGGTTCACACCTTAGGCCATCAGCGGGTGGGCGCACACGCTATTGGTAACGATCTGGCAGATGAGGCTGCCCGTTCAGCAGTAGTCACGTGTTCAGTAGCAGCGGTTACCAGGTCCATGTCTAAAATTGACTCTGTTATTCTAGCAGCTATTGCTGCAACCAAGGAAGGTGATAATTACCCTACAGGGTTCCCTTCCAAGTATTCTTACAAATTAAGTCCCGATCAGGTTCCTTATGTAACAATACCTGACGTTGGAGATCGGCTGATCCCCAACGCGGACCGCAGGAGTGCCTTGATATCAGCTGCACACGAAGGCATGGCTTCTGCTCATGCAGGTGTGTCAGCTACAGTTTCCATCTTGCAGCAGCGTTATTGGTGGCGTGGATTGTATAAAGACACCCGTGCTTTTGTGCTTTCCTGCGACGTTTGTCAACAGATTAAGCCTTCCACGGTAACACGCCCTCCACAGACCCCGCTCTGCATTGCTAACAGACCCTTTGGGTGTGTTTACTTGGATCACTGCGGTCCATTCTCATCAGACACTGCCTATAAATACATCTTAGTAGCAGTGGACTCGTGCACACGGTTCCTCTGGGTCTGGCCACAACGTAGTGCTGACGCTCGAAATGTAATCAGGGATTTGCGTGTCTTTGTGGGAATTTTCGCATGCGGCACCTTCCATTCGGACCAAGGTCCAGCGTTTGCCTCTAGGGCTTACAAGGATGCAATGGCTTCGCTTGGGGTGCGGGTGAAATTTTCGTCTCCGTATAGGCCTGAGGGCAACTCTATCGTTGAACGAATGAACCGTGACTTAAAGCAATCCTTAACAGCTAGAGTTATAGGTACTGGCAGGAACTGGCTGGCCCACTTGTATACCGTTCAACGTGCACTTAATAATCTCCCTAGAAGACCTCTGGGTGGGCGGACCCCATACGAAATGCTCTTTGGCATAAGAATGTTTGTGCCTGACCTTGAGGGTCCAGACATCGCGGCGCAATCCGCCAAGTTTGATGTAGATAATCATTCTGCTATGTTACAGGACTTACAAGAAGCCCGAGACAAACTTGCAACTACACATTTGCCTTCAGCCACAGATCCTGCGTTGCAGATTCCGGTAGCCGGCTGGCTTCCAAAGGTTGGAGAACTGGTTCGAGAGAAGGTTGAAAACAAAAAGAATTCGGCCCCTCTTTTCGTGCACCGGTTCCAGTTCTGGGCTTGAAGGGAACACGTACAGTCATTTTACCACCGCTTCCTGGTCGCAAGGAGAACAGATACATCTCAGTGGAAAATGTCAAGCTACAGCGCCTGGCCGATCCTGAATAGTGTCACACCAGCGGTCTCTTGTCCTGCCATTTATCGGACATATGTTCGTGGCCCATCTACACGAACGGTCGCTGATGCTGTAATTGAGATGGTCGATTTGCCTGAATCCTCTACTTTGCCTGAAACTATAATTGATCCCCAACTCTCCACCAACATCGACGAGGACGAGTATACCTATCCTACATCTGAATCGGTGGCGCATCAACCAACAACGCCACTTGGCCCGACTCGTTATTCCTTTGATTCGGATTCCACCTCTTCAAAAGTCCCATCCAAGTTCAGTATTTTTGTATCCTGGTTTAGAGACAATTTTTTGATTCCACCCTGGACATACATCTGGTTGGTACTTTTCTTGATTTTTTTATTCATGTCCATTGGCTTTGTCACAGTGTTTTTTCTACTAATCAATGGTCACTATTTACCTGAACGCTCTGCTGTAGACTATGTTTCTGGAACTTTGGCTCCTCACTCCTCGTCTCACATCATGAAGCGTGACCACACATTTGTGAACATTTCAGCTTTTCCAGTTGCTGATGGCATCGTATGGGATGCAGTGAACTATCAAATCCATGGTCCGACGGAAATTATTAATGTACCTAATGTCCTTCGTGTTTCAATGGGTGATGTAGTACAAAATAACATTCATTCAGATGATTGGGATGTGCATGCCGTTGAAGCATTGTTTGCCGATTTAAAATATTATGCATCTTTTAATGCTGAAGATTTATATATGAATTCTGCGAATTATGCCGATTTGTATTGTTACCAGCATTGGGGTAATCATTTTCTCCATAAGCCAACTGCTCTGCGTAGTTCTGTTAACTACACCCAATGGGAACATTGTCCAAACCCCTTGCCAGGTAGCTCACAAACTCTTCGAAATAAGTTTACCTATTTTACTGATTTTAATCGGTCAAACCCCGCATCCTATTATTTTAGACTAAATACCACGTCAACTCAGAAAATTATGTTAACACACACCAAATTGCTTTATTCGGGTTCCTTTTTAAGTGCCCTAGCAGTGGGTGGTTATGAGTACTGGGAGGATACAGTAGATTTGAAGTCTATTTGGGGCTCCAAGCCATGGCAGGTACAAGGTACCGAGGCATTGCACCGTGCTTGCCTTATCCCTACCCAAATTATGTTCCTAAATGATTCTATTTATCAGACTACGTGTTGGGGCTTAGCTACCACTAAACAATTAAACACGCCCTCAATTCCATCCCTGTCGAGTTTTCCCAATGATAGCTCACGTTTTAACCTGTCCCTGACGACCCTACAGGCTCTGTTACAGAATAATTCATTTAATGTTTCCGAACTGGATCAGTCGCCCTGGTTGGTATGGCCTATATCATCTAATGCATGCCAGATGCGTTTTCACGACTCAGGTACTGGCTACACACAAGATAGGCCTGATCCGAGATTTACTGCTTCCCGTACTGTCACTACATATTCTGTTGGTAAACTATGCAAACAATGGCTGCAACATTCGTCCCTTGATTCTGTTAAACAACATTTGTCCCTCCTTTCAGGCAATATTGATCTGTCCGACTTTGTTTTGGGACCTCGTGGTCCCCGACCTAAGAGATTCATTTATGAAACGTATAATGAACTCTGGAAGCTATCACAAATGGAAGCTGCTTCCCGTCTTCGGGAAATAGATCAAGCGAATTTGGAAAAGGTGCTTGCTGTTGTTGACAATAGTATTAATACCCTGTCTTCTCGCATTTATACTTTAGAGAATATTGTGTCCTCTGTTGTTGATATTGTACAAGATGATGTTTCTGTGTTATATCATGGTCAGAATCAATTGCGCTCAGTTATGCAGTTTGCATGGACTTTACAAACGCTTAAGTTAGGTAAAGTTCCTTGGCATTTTTTGAACACCTCTGCCTTGTTTCTACCTTTTAATTTAACTGACAAACAGCAATTCATGTCCATGAAAGATGCAACTTACACTTTATTACATATCGAAAAGATGGATCCTTTGCCGTTCTCTGTTGCAGAACTCGATTCTGCTGTGTGGCTAGTTCATGGGGTTATCGCTTTACCTTTTTCCTTATTTGAATTTGACTCGTGCATGAAACATTACCCTGTGGGCCGTTACCAGCCCTTGGGCAGTGCTTTCCTGCATGAACTCTGGTCCTTGCCTTTCATGTATAAATGCCTTCGGGACGGCAAGGAAGTTTTTCTCACGGGGGAGTCCTGCGACTCGACTATGGGTCATTCGCTTATTTGTAAACACATTAAATTGCATGGCTCATGTAGCGTTTCCGCTCCTAATCTTGCTTGTGTGCTGAAAGGTATTCCTGCTCCTGTTATTTCTCCTACTTTCACTCTCCTTTCCAATGGTAGTTATTTACTTTTAAATAACGAAAACTGTTGTGGCCTGCAGGCTGGCATTCCTTACATTGTAACAGTTTCGCACAGGGTTGTCTGCTGCAAAAATGTGCTTTTTCCTCCCCCTCATGGCAAGGTTGATATCTCTATTTGGCCTTCCATCCCTACCATGGAGGCAGATTTCAATAGACTGAGCAGAATAAAGGCACTATTATTGAACGAGGAAGTTATGCTCACGTCCGCCCGGGAGACATTCATTCTCCAGGTGGCGAGTACCCACAGTGAAATACAGGCCCTTTTGAACACTAATCTCCCCCAACATTTTGGGGAGTTAATACATCGTGTTTTTAACGCATCTAACACAGAGGGTCTGGTACACTTTTTTAAAGTCGTGGGGTCTGGTTTAGTGTCCTCCTTCCAAACTATTTTTGGTGTCATCCCGGCGTTTATTCATTCTATTTTTTCCAGCGTCTTTGGCGGTTTCCCGTTGATCATCGCTTTGGCGGCTGGTGTCCTGTTATTAATTTGTTTTCTGCGCAATGGCTGCTCCCCGATGGGACCTGCTCGATCCAGAACGCCTCCAGCTGCTCCGTGAGCGCCTTTTGGCTGGTTTTGGTGTCTTGCCATTGGCGACACTGAGTGTATCATATACTCTTTCTTTTCGCTTTGCGTATTTCACTTGCGTGCAACCTGTAATGACTTGTATCCGCTGTCCGTTCACCTGGACTTTGGATTATTGCCTCTCCAATTCGTCATTGTCTGTTCCGGATTTTGTTCAGTTGATGGGTCCCTTAGAGGCCCATGAGCAGGACTGTTCCGTTGCCGGCTGTATGGCGCGTGCGGCTGCACTGGGGATTTTGGCGCAATGGGATATCTGGGCGGCTGCCCAGGATCTCCTACACCGAAGCTGTTTCAATTATCACGCAAGCTGTCCCGCATTGCTTTTGGATGCTCCCTTTGCTGAGGAGCATTCCTGCTCTTTTGATCTCATGGATTGGATGGCATCTATGTTTTTTGACGATTCCAATGATGTACTCTTGGAGGGTATGGCCTTTTTCTGCACTTACACTTTCATGGATTGACTTGTCCCTCGCCGTTTGGGCGCTCCCTGTGCTCTACTGGATTTTTTTTTTTGGCCCTCTGTCTTGGCCGCCGGACTGACCAGGGGAGGGTGTCTTGTGGTTTGTTGCCTGCCTTGTTATGTTGGCCTAGGACTAGCTGCCATGCTGCTTTTCTTTGCGCACGTTACACTGAGCCAGGGCTCCCTCGCCCTTTGCTCTTGCCAAGTTCTTTTGCGCTGTCTGCACTTTCTGTCTTTCACCTTTTCTCTTGTTCGATTTGGGCTCAGACTGCACAACATGTACAAGGTCGCATAACAATGTATTTCGGTTCTTCCTGATATGGCCAGTCTCGCGCACCCAGACATAACATTAGGCGCAAATGACATGAAACTTTGTGTGCCTTTAATACTGGGGTTTTTACTGGCGCTTAACACACTTGGAGGAATCCTTTCCAGGGAGAAGAGCTGTGATTGTCTGCTGATGTAGTTCTGCATCTAGAGACCGAGGTATGAGGGTTCGCTAGTCAAAGCCCAGAGGTCTTCTATTTTTATAATAAACTATCTTACTGCACGGGGAGGGTGGTAATGTTATTTAGACATTTATCCACTGAGTTATGAAATGCTTTCCCCGTTTGTATTCTATGGAATTGTAACCATGCTGCTTATATTATTCATATGCATTATGCTATTAGTACTGACACGTGTACTGTACATTAGAGCACGTAAGTTGGAATAAACATTTTAACCTATCCAGTGTCTCTTCCTACGCACCTTGTGGACAAGTACGAGTGAGTGACGAAAGAGTGTTCTTGCTTCTGCGAGTCCTGAGATATAGATACCGTGTTCTGGGTTGTCCAATCATTGGTACTTGGGTGCTAATGGGATGCTAAGCTAGTTGGGTTGGGGTTTTTGGGTGCTACGGTATATGGTAGGCAAACCACTGTATTCCGGGGTCCCATTATCCTGTGCATAGCTCTGTGTATGTGCAGAAACCTTATGACATGAACAATTGTATCTTACTCACTCTTTTGGCTGATGTCAAGGCTAGGAGTAACGCTACTTTCCATTTTAAGACTTTTATCTCTGCCCTGGGAATAGGTTCGAAAGGGCACTTAATTAATTGTGACAGTACTGTGTTAAGTTGTCCGGTTGGCAGCAGAGACTTTATCTGAGGGAATACTCTGAATAAACCTTTAAGAAACTGTGCTATAAGCTGTTAGGCCATAACGAAGGGGATCCAGAAGTTCTTTGGTATCTTGAAATGGGCGCTAAGTGTACTTTAATCAAAGAGTGAACTAGGCCTGATCTAGCCAAAGAGAGTAGGTATAGTAAGACCTGTTCTGGAGGTGCAAATATAGGGTGAATTTTTGACTTTTGGCAACAGAAGCACGTCCATTTAGTACTATGGGATATCTAAATGTTGAAGCTCATGGTATTCAGGAGCCAGGCCAATAAGTGCAGAGAAGTAGGGGTTTGGATGAAGCACCTGCTTGCGGCTCATTAATAGCAAATCCTTCCGAGGTTCCAGCTGAATGTGATTCTCCTCTGACAGTGAACTAGTGTTGTCTGGGCCACTGTGGAGCAATTACTACCATCCGACTCGGTTTCCTCTTCATCTTTCTGAGGAGCCTGGGTATGAGAGGCAGTGGCGGCTGGCAACTATGGAGAGGGGTGAGGCGGGCAAATGGGTGCATGCATGTGCACTAACTCTAAGGTGCCTATGTTAAAAATAAATAAAATAAAAATTCACTCACCTTGCTCTTGCTTGCTGCACGACATGTCCTCCTCGCTCTGGTGTTCTTCTCCTCTCCTCTTCAGGCTCCA
Source organism: Calotriton arnoldi (assembly GCA_963921515.1). NCBI lineage: Eukaryota > Metazoa > Chordata > Amphibia > Caudata > Salamandridae > Calotriton > Calotriton arnoldi. The sequence continues at coordinate 2,240,190 of CAWUFW010000496.1, read as the reverse complement.
GATCGGACCCCTGCCAACTCCCTTAACCAATCCTGGCGCTGCTCTCATGCGGGTAACCAGCATGAGAGAAGCAGCAGGATTCGAGGTAGCGGCCTCCCCTCAACACTCTCAAGGAACTGGAGGCCTGTTCTTGCTTTCAACCCAGCTGTCTAAGATGGCTTGGTTAGAGAGGTTTAGCGAGTGAATGTCTGGCTGCCCGTTGCAAGACAGCCGGCCAAAGTGACATGCGCACTTTAAACTTAAGTGCACCGGCAGCCCACCACTCCTCCCTGCTTCTACCACTCAGCAGGCCCGGCCCCATCCTGATACTTGGTTAGGGATGGGTTAATGAAAAATAAAATGGTAATAAATTAACTTTATTACCATTTTATTTTTCATCGCTGGGGCTTTTCTGGGAGCATTTTAGTAGTGGGGCGACGTTCCTCCGCTCTAATGGAGGAGCCGCTCCCGATGAGGGGGATCCCTGACAACCTGATCAAAAACGCATTCCCCCCACAACACTTCTTGAGGGTCCCAGCTTGCATAAAAGCGGCATTTCCGGTTCTCCTGCGATGCAAAGAGATCTAGTGTCGGCTTGCCCCATTTTTGCAAGATTGTGTTCAGAATGGATTGATTTAGTTTCCATTTGTGGCAACTTTGGCTTGTCCTGCTTAAAGTGTCCGCCAAACTGTTGCTCACTCTTGGCCGATGTTCTGCTCATATTATTACTTGATGTGCTAAAGCCCATTTCAATATTTTTAGCGCCACCTGCGATTGGGTCCGAGATCTTGTACCTCCTTGTTGGTTCAGGTATTGCATCCTGGTTGTGTTGTCTGTTCGTATCAACACTAAAGATCGTTTTATTCTCGGCAAGAAAGCTCGTAGGGCAAGTGAGATTTCTCTGAGTACCAGGAAATTTATGTGCATCTTTGATTGAGTCAGGGTCCATTTTCCGCTGTTTTGTAGCTCCCCAACCTTCCAAAGAAGTGTCTATAGTAATGACATATTTGGGAATTTGGCATAAGAACGTTAGTCCTGATGAGAGATTGTTTGAGTTTATCCACCAAGGAAGAGCTTTTATCATAGTTGGTGTGATGTTGATGATATCTTCGATGGGGCCTTCCATCTGAATCCATGTTTGTCTAATCCCTCCTGTAAAGGTCTCATCCTTAGGCGGGCACAAGGCACTAGCAAAATGGCCGATGACATCACGCTGAGAAGTGATTTGAGAAGGCGAACAGAAACAGATTTTCTTTTTGATGAGATATGTGCTAACATTATGAGTTTCTTCTGTCTTTCTTCTGACAAGAATGCCTTGTCTAGTAATGTATTTAGAATTGCTCCCAGAAATATGATCCTCGTTGAGGGACTAAGGAGAGACTTTTGATAATTGACTGTTAGGCCCAAGGATTGGAACATCTGTAGATAGGTTGTTGTAGCCTTTGATGCTTGGTGGGCAGATGGCGCTTTTATGAGCCAATCGTCACGTAAGGAAATACCTGGAGGCCTTTTTGTCTTAAGTGGGCTGCGACTGGGGCTAGACACTTTGTAAAAATCTAGAGAGCTGACCTGAGACCAAAAGGGAGGACTTTGAATCGATAGAGAGTGCCGGCTGCCGTGAATCTGAGAAATTTGCGATGTCTCGGATGACTAGGGATATGGAAATAAACATCATGCAGATTCAGGCTTGTCATGTGATCTTTGTGATTGAGGAGGTGCAGGATCTCTTGAATCGTTATCATAAGAAAAGATTGCTTTTTTAGGTATTTATTCAATTTCCTGAGGGTCAGAATGGGTCACCTTTCTCCTGATTTCTTCTTCATGAGGAAAAAATTAGAATAGAAGCCCGTTCCTTGTTGAGAATTTGGAACTTTCTCTATGGCACCCTTGCTTACCATAGCTAGCACTTCCTTTCAAAGTTAATGGAGATGAGGTGGGTGCCCTCATTTAGTTGGAGTGTTGGGCGGAATCTAGGTGAATTCCAAAGTGTGGCCATATGTGATGAGATCCAGTACCCATTTGTATGATGTTATTTTTCGCCATTGATGAGAACATTTTGAAATTTTGGCTCCCACAGGATGGTGTTCTGTAGGGGGCATAACCGGTACTATAAAGTTGTCACTGTTTTCTGCCCGTGACTCTTGACTGCTTTCTCCCTGGTGGTTGCTTGGAGTAGGCTGCCGCTGGCGGTGCTCTATATGGTTGTTGTTGTTGGTAAGCTGGTCTCAAGAGCTGCTGAAAGGGCTGATATTTCTAATACCTCTGGCATCCTCCTCGATATGAACAAGCACCTCTTCCGCTGGCCCCTCTAAAAGGTATTTTACGAAACTGTCATGTGCCCAAAGACCTTGTGGTATCAGTGTCTACCTTTATTGCTTGCAAGGTGTCGTTGACGTGCTTGCCACACAGAGAGTCACCATTGTATGGCATGTCCAGTATTTTTGTTTGTACCTCAGGTCTGAATGCTGTGGCTTTTAACCAATCTTGGCGCCTAAGGACTGCTGATCCTGCAAGTTGTCGGAATCCGATTGAAGCTATTTCCATAGCAAAATCTATAATTTCCGAAGATGATCTTTCTTCCTCCTGCTGAAACCTTTTTGCTGCTTGCTGCTCTTTTGTCTTCCTGCAGAAAATCCATATATCTGGTGATGTCTGACCACATCTGCCGGTCATATCTGCCCAGTTTTGCCAGCGAATTGGCTGCTCGGAAAGGACTAAGGACTAAGCTGTATAGCCAGCCGAGTGATGCCCATGTAAGACAGGGTACTCAGAGAAAACTATTTAATAGTAAACAAACAGACCACGTAATTAGTACACCTAAAAAGCTATACAATAGTCAGCTAATACTCTACATAGAGTAAGACATATACCCAAAAGGGTATGAACTCTTGAGACTAAGCTCCTCATCAGAGTAAAATAAAAGAACAAGCCAGCTACACAGCTGCAAAGACGATCCGGAGATTAAAATAGTCAAATCTGGAGCCAAAACCTCTTGCAGTAAGCAATAAGTAGTGCTTAACACTTCAACACCATAAGTGCAACAACAGCAGAGGCAGGATTTAAATTCTCAAACCTAAAGATCCACGACCGTGGTTATATAAAAGATAAGCAAAAGACCTGATAAGGCCAAACTACAAGTGACCAGCCATGAGGCAGTGTATCGCTGAATCTGCATGGCTGTTAAAATAGTAAAACACAGTCAAAGGTCATATCTTTCAAGCTCTCCTGACCATTATCGGGGAATTTCGACTCACGCAACCAAGCATGTCTATGAAGAGCAACAGATCGAGCCAGAGCTCTTCCAATAGAATCGGTGGTGTCCATTGCTGACTTGATATTAAACTTTGCTGTCTCACGGCCATCTTGCGCAAGCTGAAAGAGTTCAGCCCTGACCCTTTCAGGAGGGCAAGGAAGCAGATGGGTGACAGAGTCCCATAAAGCACATGAAGCCCTGCCTAAGACACAAGACGTGTTTAACGACCTCAAGTCGAAGCAAAGATATTCCGGGCACACAGATCTAACCACCTAGATTCTCTACCTTGTGGAAGTAAAGGAGAAACATCTAGATTCGGCGAAGTCGTAGCACCTTGCACGACGAACCCTTTAGTAGGAGGGTGTCGAGAAAGACAAGCAGGGTCGTCCGGAGCAGGACGATGGCGATGGGAAATGGCATGATCAACAGAGTCACCGGTCACTGGCCTCACCCAAGTTCCCAGGAGAATATCATACAGAGACTCTCTATAAGGCAGTAAGGGTTCAACACCTGTGACACCCTGGTGAAGCAGATCCAATGAGGGATCAGATGACAAAGTCACCGAAGGAAGTTGAAATTTCAAGATGTCAGCAGCTCTCTTTATAACCTCAGCAAAAGCTGCACTAGCCTCCGTCGCCATTCATGGCGGAGAAAGCAGATCAGAAATAGGAGAGGGTTGCAGACTACTATCCTCTCCCAATGCAGCCCAAGAACCTCCTACAAGAGGCTGAACAAGACCAACTAAGCGGTCGATACCGGCATCACCTAAGCAACCTTGCAATGCTGGAGAAACAGCAGCAGAGCCAGCTTCGTCCTCGGAATACAAAGGAGAAGATACAGGAACCGCAGGGGTTATGAGTGCCGATCGACGTAGGGACGACGTTGTATCGTCATGCACCATGAACTGCGCCTCCGCCGTCGACCGATGCTGAGGCGGCGTCGTATCCACCTCAGTACAACCTCATCTGTCGCCACTGGCGTCACAACTGGAAGCCGCGCCGGGCTGTGTGCCGATGCCGTAATGACTCCAGGCATGGAGTCGAGGTCTTCGACTGGCGCCGAGGGCAAACCCGCTGGTGTGTTTCCAGTCGGAGTACCCCCTACTTCCTTGGGGCCCGAAGGCGCTCCAGGGGGAGGCATGGACCTAAAAAAGGCATGCAGGGCATGATAATATGCCTGCATCTGGGTCATAGTCGCCCTGGCTCAAGGATAAGGAGGGAGGCTCGAGGTCGACTCTTGTGCGATGTCCTCCGGCAAGGAACAGAAGGAAGCCAGCAGCCACGTCACGACACGGTGAGGCCGAAGGCCGCCATGACCTTGATCCCCTACGACGGGAATTTCGCGACTTGGGTGAGTGATGCCCATGGGAACAGCTCCTTAAACGTCCCCGGGCAGGAACCTCAGAGCAGGAAGGAGACCGATGTCACCTGGTCTCCGACCGGGAGAGCCGCGCAGTCAACAGCTTCATCCACCTTTTCTGCCAGGCCTTAGGCTTCAGCCGTTTACAGGCGTCGCACTCCTCGGAGTCGTGGTGCTCTCCCAGGCACCACATGGAGATGGGATGGGGATCCGTAGCCTACATCTGTTGAGTACAGGTCTCGCACGACTTAAAACCTGAAGGCATAGGCGCACTGTTCCCTGATGCAAAAAGGCTTTGAAGTAGGCAAAGAATACAAACGGCCTGAGGAACCACTTCTCCGGATCCGCATTGCAGCACGGAAAAGAAGAAACTGATGACCGCACGCCGGAGGGGACTTATATGGCTCCACTAACGTCATGGCCGGAGTCGGCATCATCATGGAGCCGTACGACGCCGTGCCCCGGCACATAGAGGTACTGCTGAAAAATTTACGGATCCAGACTGGCGCCTGGGGAGAATTCAAAAGTTAAGGAATCTGCGGCTAGATGTCTCTATCAGATGTTGTTTTTGACGGCGGTGTTGTCATCGATGAGACCTTCATCATCAGTTTAGATTTTACCATGGATGGCTCTGAGGAGGATTTTCCAGGATGTAATGGAAGGGCTGAAGAGGGAGTTGTAGGCTCTGATCTTGTGGCCTCTGGGGTTTTTTGTTTTTTCTCTCTGTGAGAAGTGCATTTTGAAGACTCGAGGTGAGTCATTTTCATGGCTTTTCTATGCATCTCCGGTGATCCCCGGCGCAACCTCTCCCTTTTCTTTTACCTTTTTTCTGTGAGGTGGTGGAATCCTCACTGTCCTCCTCATCAGAAATGGCAGTTGTTTTAGATTTAAGCTCTGTATCTTTGAGAGTTCTGGATGAAAAAGTCCAACAGATTTTACAGTCCTTTACCTTGTGGGCAGGATGAAGGCAGTAGATACACTCCTTTGACGATCTTCAGAGTGTAGCCTCTTCGTTCCACAGGTCCCACAGGGTGTGAAAAGTCATTTTTTTCAATGGTTCTGACATGTTAGTGCCAGGTTCAGAGAAATGAAACAGCAAAAGTGATACTGAATGATCCAAATCAGGGTAATAGCTGAAGAACTGAGCAGAGCTCAGGAAGACTCCCTTACACATGAATTGTGGTAGAAAATCTGAGGCTAGAGGCCTCTGCAGGAAGTGTACTAGAGGGTGCTATCACCTGATTGGCTGGAGTTTGGGTCTTTATAAACGATGTAGATAAGCTATTAAGGTCAATGGCTTTTGCCATTATAAGCTATGTATACTACTTTAGAAGGTACAGTGGGGCTCCCACCTCGACGACGGGGAATGATTCAAGCATGTGATTCCATGAAAGATCCAAAAGTGGAGAACTGGTGATATCTGAACCTAACTCAGAAAATCCAGCAGTGATACTGTTTAGGATCGATTATGTGAACACAGTGGCGGCTCCTCCGCTAAGGCGGAGGAGCGTCGCCCCACTGCTTTCATTAGTGGAAATAAAGGAAAAATAAAATGATAATAACTTGTTGTTATCATCATTTTATTTGTTCCTGCTGCGGCAGCTTGTTGGGGCGGGCTGCTTTGCTCTAAGAGCAGGGGGAGGAGTGGTGGGCACTCTGTAAAGTGTGCATGAATGTTTGGCCGGCTTTCTCGGGTTGACCAAACAGTCATGTGCACTTTGCATGTTCTCCACCCAGGCTGCATTACAGCCTGGGTGGAGAACATGCCCAGGCACTCAGACCAATCACAATGCTGCATTGCAGCATTGTGATTGGCTTAGGGGAGCCTGGGTGCTTCCTGTTCCGGCCAGAGCGGAGGGAAGACGACGAGGGACAACGAGAAGAGACGCAGTGAGGAGGTAAGTTTTCTTTTTTTTTCTTTACCCCTTTCCCCCTCCATCCCCCCCGCCCCCGGCCCCGCCACCCCTGATCCGTGCCAGCTGCCACAAAAGTGAACAGAGCATATTTAGGAATAACGCACTCCTGGTGGAGATCACAGCATTTGAAGACCATCCTAATTTTAGACGAGCTCTCAAAATCCATCTGTTCAGCTGTACAATTAGTTAATTAGCTACTAGCAATACTGTTTCCTTTATTTTAAGTGCCCTTTGACTGGATTTAGCACCAAGAGACTGCCTCTGCAGTGACAGTTGCACTTCACAAATACAAAATACAAACACAATATGTAACCAACTTATTTGCCTCTAGATTTGGCAGCTCTGTATGGCTTTCAGTGTTGTAAAGAGGGCTGTAAGTGTCTTTGGAAGCAATGCACAGTGCCAGGCAGAAAAGGTCAATGATGACCTGTAGTTGTAATAAGCAAATGTCAGACATGCATAAGGGTTTTATGCTGCGATAGTTAATTTTTTCCCTCTATCTTCATAAATTCCAGTACCTGGTCGGCGTTCTTCTTGGTTTTGTAGAAGATGAGGGTCTGATTGCTAAGAGTCACGTAATAGTCATCCCAAGAGGTGGAGCTCGCCTAAAAACACAAGATTCTACTTAGTCACAGTGCATCAAAAATACCAATTAATGTAAAAGGAATGAATGTGTTTACTGACCGTCTTTCCACCTGAGAGCAGTCTGTGCTGTGCCTCAAGATATCCCGTAATGATGGGGTCTTTTGTTGTGGTCTGAAAAGGAAGAGAACTTTATAAGATTTAAAATCCCACAGAATGCTGTTCCATTGTGCTACGGAGCTAAATTAACGTAGCTTCAAGCCGCTTTGCATGCAGTTCCAAATGCAAATTTGTTAAATTACCTAATTTGGGACTCGGAACATCCCACTTGCAGTTTCCAAAACCTGTCCCTATCACATGCAAAAACAGGGAAAAATCTTTCTGCCTGGACAATCCAGACATCACCTGATTATGTTGCTGTATAAGTGATTACAGCATGATGGCATAATATAACAGTAAATACAGCTAAATTGTGTACATGATCCCAATATAAATAATATCTTTAAAATATATTTGTGCTTTTCTGATTTTCTCCCAGGCAAATAAAAATGCACCAGTATGTAAAATGCAAGCCCTAATTTCTGGTATAAAACCCATTCTGCACAGGGAACAGTTAAATATGGAAAATATTTAATGGTTCCCCAAGAAATATGAGTTTTATCATCCCGATGATAGTAAAGAGCTTTACTATTGTCAGGGCTACAAGGATTATGACGCATAGAGTGTCAAATTATGCAAGGTATTTTCTATAAAGCAAAAAATGCACATTATGCAGTACATTTTCAGACAGTATTTTATGCATATGAGCATGAAACAACCATTTTCGTGAAAACTGCAACATAGGCATAATTATGTGGCAAATTTAGTAAATCCAAAATTATGCAATAAATGCTAGAGCCACAACATTGCATAAATCTACTGGCCCTCTTCATTGTTTTATCAAAAATATATCCATTAACGGTAAACAAAACATAAATATTCTAATTTCAGTTAATCCCCATTGTTAGTCACAATTGGTAGAAAATCCCTCTGTCAAGCTGACTACCCAAAATATACATAGAATTTCAAAAGCGTAACTGGTAACGTGTGATATGGTCTTATATTGTCAACTGAGGTACTGATGATATTTACAAACCACTCGACCTTCGTTCTTGCGGTTTATAATGTCACCAGAACACCTCCATGGCAATATTGCACCATATTACATTGTTACCAGGGCCGGACTGGGAACAGAAACCGGCCCTGGCAAACTGCTCAGCTGCCCCCCCCCTGGGGTGAGGGGGAGTGCAGCAGAGCAGTTTGCGAGGGCCGGTTTCGGCCGATTTTGTTACAGGGGGCCGATATTGCCGACCCCCGGTAACAAAACCTGCCCCCCAGGGGCCCAACACCGGCCCCCACCCTAGCGGCCCGGTGCCCGCTATGGCCAGTCCGGCCCTGATTGTTACCCGTTGCATCTCCTCTGTAAGCATATATGCCACTGCACGGGACTGTTTCATGAAGACGAGTTTAAGAGCAGGCGTGACTTACTCTCGTAGAACTCCGATATGCGCAAGCAGATTGTCAAAGACATCAACATAGATCGTGGTAACAAGCAGACAAAACAGCACGGAAACGTTTCACAGGGCTGTGCATTCCATGCTAATGTTCTTGACCAATAGGTTTCTTCTTTGCTGGAACTGTTACTTTGATAATTTACCATGTGAAATATTATGAAGCATTTAAAGTCAGTAAATCTCTGGCCATTTCCAAAGTGGGATAGGGTCGGATTTCAGGTTGTTAATCCCCATAAATGTACAACAATCTGGTAGGTATTCACAAATTTACACCACTACTTACATCTTATTCCGACCACTTCCCAACTCTTCTGTGGGAGCTACTACTGCACATTTGTCCCCAGTCATAGTGCAGACATTTGCAGAAGTAAACCTGTTTTTTCCTGCCAGGATTCTCTTTATGAATTTTTATGAGCTCTTTGTGAATTGTTGGCAGGTGAAAATTAGGCATTTTCAGCCAAAATGTACATTTAGGGCCAAATATGACTTTGTGAATTGCTCCCAGTATGTTATGATGGGTAGCACGTAGAGGATTCTTCAAGTCAGTTTATAAAGGAGATTTGCCAAGAGATGTTGACCCACTGCTGGTGTAGAAGGCAGCCGCAGGACCTGCGCTATCTCACTGACAAGAGACATTTTGTGTGGTCTGCTGAATTGTTTCTGCTACAACTCCCATTAGCTCTGTATTTGTGATTAACTACCCACAGGATACAAAATACCTTTGGCTATTAAAAATTCAAACCACACACGTAGAGGTGAATGCATGTTTTACAGAAGTGTCAATGGAAGATGGAGGGGATAGCTGCAGTAGTCAACTATTTAGGCAAGGGCCTTTTCGTACGTAACAGTTGCCTTTTTTATTTGCTAAAACAAACAGAAAAGAGCAGGAGCAATGCAAGCACCTTTTAGGAGAAGGGTAGCAGGTATTACTTCCTACCATCTACTTACTGAGCAGTTTGAAATGCATGCCCGGAGATACTCAATACTTACCAAACCTGTATTAACTGCTTGCTCTGAGGAAAAGGAACGTTGACGGAGTTCCTTTGTAGAAAAGTCAAACATATTCTGTTCTGTGTCTAACGGCGGGTTTGATGTGGGCTCCTTTATATCAGGATTGTGACATCCATGAAGCTTCTTCTCAGGGGATGAAGGTGAAACCTTGGAGTCTGGCTCCACTATGCTGTTAAAGGACTGCTGAGTTGTTAGCCTGGAAGACAAAGGAGAGGACAATGGTGCCCTGCTTTCAAGTGATGTAGCCTGTAGACCCATTAATTTTGGTACAATAGGTGACTGCATCAATGTGCTAGGAGATCCCATGCCTGGGCTGTCGAGGGGACCAGTCTTCGAATCGCTCCACACACTAAATGGTTCAGACCCGTCTACAGCACTTTCGGTTGTGGAAACCGCATAAATGGGATCCTTCAAAGTGAGACTGGGTGGTGTGAATTTCCTAAAGGCCCCCCGATCTTGTATTTTTGAAGGGTTTGTTTTCTGTTCTGAAGGCTTCCTTTTTAGGGAAGGAATCTTGATGACACTTGAACTTCCCTTTTGTCCCTCCTCGTCCGTCTCCATCCGTTTCAGCAACGTGTGCTCTCTCTATAACAAAGAAAAAAACATTATGGATGTAAACTGTCTTGAATGCAGATTGATTGCAGGAAAAAGGACGGCAACCACTTTATGCTTCAATAGTTACCCTCACAGAAGACTTTCATCTAGGTTTGACAACTGAATGATTTCTCACAATGACCGTCTTTACTTATGCTCCAAAAGGAAACACTTCTTGGACAATGCAAAAGGCAAATATGTGACAAGGGGAGAGTCTATTCGTGTTTTTCTAGTCACCCTTAAACCGTTTGAGATTTTTGAGATTTCTTATATGCTGGGTCAGTCCTTTCCTGTGACCAGAACCCAAAAGAAGGGCTCCCAGTTGCACAAGTACATTAAGGCATTCCCTGCATCATTTACTTCACCTCCCCGATTAAATGCAAATTGCTCTCTCCTGCAATGTGGAATTTTACTTATGTTGGCCTCTGTCATTTTAGGTTGAGGGTTTCTACTGCTAAAAGTCCAACATCAAGACTCTTATGTTCAGTTGGGCAATGCAGGAGAAGTAGAACAAAAGAAATAAGGGGCATATTAGCAATAGACGGCGATAAACATCGCAAAGCGCGCTTAGCGCTTTTTTATTTATCGCCGTCTATCGCTGGAATTTTTCGCCCGGTTAACGCGTAATTAACAACGCGTATCACCGAGGCGAGAACAATTCCAGCGAAAGAGGGGATATCGCCGTTTTCCATGGAACAACGCTGGTTTTCCAGCGATGTTCCATGTAAAACGGCGATATCCTTGATGATAGGGCCTGTGGTCTTAGCCACACAATCCACCCCCCATGTAAGGTATGCCTTAGTCTGGAATTTAACAGACGTTAAATTTCAGCGTTAAGGCCCAGAAAAAATCAGCGCTAAACCGGACGGGGCTTCGTTGTAAATACAGCGAAGCACCGTTACTGATATTTTATGATGTAGTTGTGAGGGGCACGCCTACCTTGCTTCTCATTAGCGATGCGAGGTGAGGCGATAGGGAACCGGGCGTTAAGGCAAGGAAACACGCACTAGCGTGTCCTCGCTAATAGTGCGATGCCATTATCGCCGCATTTCGGCCGCTAATGCGGCGATAATGGGCTTGATAATATGCCCCTAAGTTACTTACCTGTAACTGTAGTTCTCCAGTATTGGAAGCTTTCATAGATTCACATGCTTGAATCATTCCCCATCGTCATGATGGGAGTCCCCGGTACTTAAAATAGTAGTAGTAGTAATAGTAGTAGTATTAGTAGTAGTAGTAGTAGACTTAAATAGTCATAATACACTAATAGGTATAGACTAAAGAAGGACTAGGCCTCTTAGTTTAATAACCTATCATAGTCCTTATAAAGAAAAGGACCAAAATTATGCCGCAACCAATCAGTATCAATCACCTTCTAGAACACTCCTGAGGGAAGCTCAGAGCCTCAGATTTTCGAGCACCAGTGCTATATTCCATCAGTTGAGACATATAAGGTGGTCTTCCCCCAGGGGAGGAGGGTGGGTCACATGTGAATCTATGAAAGATTTTTTTTAGATTGAACTTATTTCTTACTCCAGTATTGGAACTTTAATAGATTCACATGCTTGAATCAGATTAGCAAGCAGTTTGGTAGCACATTTACCATAGTTTTGAAGCTTAACAGGAATCTGAACAGTGTAACCTGCAAGCAATCATCAAACAGTATAAAAGACATAACCATACCAGTAATAGTAAAGGAAAAAACTTCCATAAGCTTTAAAGACAATAACATATGGAAATGTGATACAGTTGAAAATAGGTAGGAGGGTAGACAGGGGTGGCTCACCTTAATGGAACAGATGCGGAAGTACTGCCTGACCCACTGCTGTGTCATTGAGAACTGATGAATCCTAACAGTAGTGTCGGGTGAAAACGTGTCTATTCTTCCACGTTGCTGCCCGGCAAATTGTCGGAAAAGACACTCCTGCAAATAAAGCTGTAGATGTTGCCACTGACCTCGTGGAATGGGCTCGGACTCTTGCAGAGGTCTGCCTGCCTTTTGATGACAAAATTGTATTGCACTTGCGATCCACCTGGAAATACTCCGTTTGGAGAGCGGGAAACCTTTCCTTGGTGCACTGTATGCCACAAATAGTTGAGAGGTCTTATGGAAAGATTTTGTCCTATCTAAATAAAACTTTAGGCAACGTTTTACGTCCAATGAATGTAAAGTTCTCTCCACCGATGTCGTAGGATTCGGGAAGAAAGTTTTAAGCAGCACCAGTTCGTTCAGGTGGAAATCAAATGGCACCTTGGGAATGAACTTCGGACTTGTTCAGAGCAGAACGCCATCTGACCTAACCTGCTAGAAAGGTTCCTTTATTTCAAAAGCCTGAATTTCAGTGACCCATCTGGCTGAGGTCAAAGCAAGTAGTAAAGCCAACTTCCATGATAGGAATTTGATTTCTGCTGTGTGAATTGGTTCAAAAGGAGCTTTCATTAATTGTGAGAGAACCGTGTTCAGTTGCCAGGATGGTGGAGGAGGTCTTACAAGTGGGAACACTCAAAAGAGTCCTTTGAGAAATTCTTTAATCACTCTAGACGACCATAGAGGTGAAGATAACGATGATCTTCTGTAACGAGAAATGGCCGCTATGTGAACTTTTATGGAACTGCGTGCCAAATCTGATTTTGCGAGAAGCAAAAGGTAAGGTAGGATTTGTTCTGGAGAGGATGACAATGGATGTAAACTCTCCCGATGGCACCAGATGCAGAAACGCTTCCACTTGAGGCGGTACGTCTTGTTGGTACTGTCCGCCCTCGCTTTGGCTAGGATATTGCGGCATTCACTAGAAATGTTTAAGTTTCTGAACTCATTGTATTCAGGAGCCAAGCTGACAAATGCAGGCTCTTGAGGTCCGGGTGTAGTGTCTGCCCCTGGTTCATGGTCGGGAGATCGGGAATAACTGGAAGTTTCAAATGAGGGACCTGCGATAGGAGAAGCAGTTCCATGTACCAGTGTTGGCGTGGCCACGCCGGAGCGATTAGGATCAGTTTGCATGGTTCGATCTTCATCTTTCTCAGAACCCTTGGAAGAAGAGGAATGGGAGAAAAAGCGTAAGCAAAGATGCTGGACCAGGCAATTGAAAAGGCATTCCCCCATGACTCCTGTTGGGGATGCCAACTTGCATAGTACCAGCATTTGCGGTTCTGGGGAGTTGCGAACAAGTCCAAGTCCGGTGTGCCCCAGCGCAGGAATATGTTCTTCAGGATTTTATGGTGCAGCTCCCATTCGTGACACGATGATGTCAGTCTGCTTAGCGTGTCCGCAATTGTGTTCTGTCGTCCTGGAACATGTTCTGCTCGGAGGCAGATTCTGTGATCTATGGCCCATTCCCACAACTTTTGGGCTTCCTTGGAGAGATGGCGAGATTTCGTGCCACCATGCTTGTTTATATAGTGCATTGTCGTGGTATTGTCCGTTCGGACTAGCACTGATGAATTCTGTATTCTGGGAAGAAAAGCCTGGAGGGCTAGATGCACAGCCTTCAGTTCCAGTAAATTTATGTGAGATTGAGTCTGAGCTTGATGCCACTTTCCGCTCACTTGGAGCTCTTGAAGGTAAGCTCCTCATCCCTCTAAGGACGCATCTGTTGTGATCACTAATGGTGTGGCTTCCTGATGCAAGGACATTCCTACCGATAAGTGGTCTGTGTTTAACCACCACTGTAGGGACTTCACCATACGTGGAGTTACTCTGATGATGTCGTCGAAGGAGCCTACTGACTGTACCCACTGTTTGTTGAGCTGCTCCTGAAATGGGCGCATCCTGAGATGACAAAACGGGATCAGAGGTATGCATGACGACATCATCCCTAAAAGGGATTTAAAAAGTCGGACCGAAAGAGACTTTCTTCTCTTGATGGACTTTGCCAGAACAAGAAATCGCCACGGACGTTCACCTGCAGAGTATGCTTTTAAGCAGATGGTGTCCAGTTGCGCTCCTTGGAAGACAATCTTTTGTGATGGATTCTGATTGGATTTTTGCTGATTTATAGTCAGACCCAAACTTTTGAAGAGAGTTGTGCAGGCCTTTGTGGACTCTCTCGCTTCTCGCTCGAGGCTTGATGAGCCAGTCATCCAGATACGGGAAGACTTGATGTTTTCGCTGTCTGAGAAAAGCTGCAATCGGAGCGAGACACTTCGTAAAAATTCTGGGCGCAGACTTGAGGCCAAATGGGAGCACTCTGAACTGGTAGTGGCATCCGGCTACCACAAATCTCAGGTATTTTCTGTGTTTTGGGTGAATAGGTATATGGGAATAGGCATCTTGGAGGTCTAATGTTGTTATGTTATCTTGTTGGTTCAGGAGCTTCAGTACTTCTTGCAACGTTATCATTCTGAAAGATTGTTTTTTCAGATACAGATTGAGATTTCGAAGGTCCAGAATTGGTCTCTACTGCCTTAACTTCTTTTTCATTAAGAAGAAACGGGAGTAAAATCCTGTACCCCTGCTTGAGAATGGTACTTTCTCTATTGCCCCTTTGTTCAGCATGCTTTTTACCTTCTGCTGAAGAGCCCTGAGATGTTTGTGGTGGGAGGCTTGAGGGGGGGGGGGGGGTTGTAGGCGGTTTTTGGGTGAATTCTAGAGTGTGTCCAAATTGAACTAGGGCAGAACCCACTAGTCCGAGGTAATAGTTTGCCACTGGTGGAGGAAGCGTGAAATGTTGCCTCCCAGGCGGGTAGGATAAGATTGAAAAGATTGGCTTGGTGAACTGAGAGTTGGAGCCAGAGCCAGAGGTATATCATTGGCGGCGGTTAGTGTCCTTGCCGGCCCGTGATGTCTTTCCTCTATTTGCTCTGACATAGGATGTCTGAGGCGGTTGTCGTTGTCGGTACGGAGGCCTGTATGACTGTAACATAGAAGAATATGCCGGATAACGGTACTGTTGGTATCCTCCTCTATAGGAAGGTTGACCTCTACCCTTTGACCCCGAAAGGGAGCTTTCCTGAACTGCAGCGTCCCTAACGACTTGGCAGTGTCTGTGTCTGCCTTAATGGTTGTAAGGGCTTCCTCTAAATGGCTGCCAAAAAGAGGCTCTCCATCATATGGAAGGTCCAATATCTTGTTTTGAACCTCAGGACGAAAAGAGGTGGCTTTAAGCCAGCCCTGTCTTCGTAGAACTGCTGCTCCAGCTAGTTGTCTAAAACCTGTTACAGCAACATCCATCGCTGAATCTATTATTTCGTTTGATGTTCTCTCTCCTTCATGCAATATCTTTTTTGCCTCCTCTTTAACATCTTCCGGCAGTTGATCAATATAAGAAGCAATGTCAGACCACATTTGGCGATCATAGCGCCCTAAGATCGCCAAGGAGTTTGCTGCCTTTACTGTTAGAGCTGACATTGACGAGAATCTTTTCCCAATAGAATCTAGACGTCTGCCCTCTCTGTCCGGAGGCACAGACAGCAGTACCGTAGGATTTTTTGAGCGGCGTTGAGCGGCCTGCATCACTTCTGAGTCCGGTTTTGGGTGCCCTGTGAGGCACACTGGAGCATCATCAGTTGTCTTATATTTCTTATCCAGACGTGGAAACACCGCTGGCACAGAGGCTGGGTTCTTCATTAGTCTAACACCTTCCTCCCAGATATAGTCAATTATGGGAATAGCTCTAATTGACTTACGGAATGGTTCTTTAAAGTCATATAAGAAGCAGTCCGCTTGCTTGGAAGGCATTGGTATGGCAAACCTTTTTGCTGCACGCTCCAACAAATTGTGAAATCCCCCAATATCTACAGGTGGGGAATCTACCGGAGGGGGTACTGGTGAGGCTGGTGAAAACATCCTATAGTCATCCCATTCAGAAGCTGTATCATGGAGCTCCCCTTCCTCATCCGAAGAGCACCATAGGAACATTAACTCTTGCCGGCGATGTCACCTGAGGAGGAGGAGGGGGTATTTTAGACGGGACCGGAGGTGGGAAGCGCTGTCTATAATCCTGCAGCATAAACTGCAAATCCGCTAGTAATGCAGATGGCATTGTAACCATTTCTTCATGGTACTGTTGATGTTGTTCAGGCTGGGTAAAATAGACTTGACCATAGTATTGCTGGTCATCCTCACCATCATCATCTGGTTGGCACTTGACGTGCAATTCTGACGGGCTATATGCACCCCCAAAAAGGCCTTCTTCTTCCTCTTCTTCAGAAAGTCCCTCTTCTAAAAGGTGAGTGGGTAAAAGAAGAGTAATTTTACTGGGTGAGGTGTGTTCAGGCGTGATTTCCGATACCAGAATCTTTTTTAGCGTAGCCAGCTTTACAGAAATAGCTTTCGTCGACGATTGCCTCGACAGATGCGTCAACTGCGTCGAAGACGGTGTCTTCCCTTCTACAGCTTTCAATGTACTTGCCGTAGGTGATGTCGTCGATGACAATGTTTTCGTCGATGGTGGGGACTTCGTCGACACCTGTGGAGTCGTCGACGGTAGAGACTTCGTCGACGCCGGTGACTTTATCTTCGTCGACGGCAACTTGTCCGTCGACGGTGGTGCACTCGACGACGGTGACAACCTTGCCGACCACTGTTGCGTCGTCGACCTTTTCTCCATCGGCGGTGGTGATGTCGACGATGACCTCGTCGACGGTATTTTCTTCGACAACGTAGTCGACCTCAGAGTCGACGACAAGTGCTTCGTCGACTATGTGTCAACCTCCTTGTGAGATACTAAGGAAATGGACGATGAAACTGGACCTTGCGTGGACGATGTCAAGGTTGTCGTCGACGATGAGAGAGCCATAGAACATGTCGTCGACGTGGGTGTGTCAGAAATGCATCCTCCTCTCGTCGACAGAGCTAGAATAGTTTTCTTCACTGACTGAGAACTCCCTGACGGAACGTCAGAAGTAGGTTTTTTAAAAGTCAGTTTAAGTTCCGCAGGAGGTGTTTTTGGTTCAGAAACAGTCTTTGAAGGTTGTTCTTTTTTATGAGAGCCTTTGCGCTCAGAGGAAGATTCAAGAGAGGATTTCTTGGCGCATTTCATAGCAGTCTTCTTATCAGACTGTGATGAATCTCTTGCCCTTTTTACAGAGGTTTTTGTAGATGTAGACTGGTCACTCTCAGAGTCTGACACAGGGTCTGATCTAGTTTTCAGTTTCTGCAGCCAGATGAGAAGACGTCCTTCCCTGTCTCTAAGGGTCTTATTTGAAAAAGTACGACAAATCTTGCATTCTGAAGCCTTATGAGATGGATATAGGCAGTAAATGCAATTTTTGTGAGCATCATCAACATAAAGTCTTTTCTTTAGGCAAGTAGCGCATTCTCTGAAGAGAGCCTTCTTAGCCTTGTCAGACATGGTCCAGATAAAATGAAGATCCACCAAAAGTAGGAAAACAGGAAGATGATGTTTTAGAAAAGATCATACAATTGTACTTTCCTGAAGAAAAAGTCCAAACTCCTTTATCAGATATGTAGAAAGCTGAGCAGAGCTCAGAGGAGACTCCCTAGCACAACGAGCAGTAGAAAATCTGAGGCTCTGAGCTTCCCTCAGGAGTGTTCTAGAGAGTGATTGATGCTGATTGGTTGAGGCAAAATGTTGGTCCTTTTTTTATAAGGACTATGATAGGTTATTAAACTAAGAGGCCTAGTCCTTCTTTAATCTATACCTATTAGTGTATTATGACTATTTAAGTCTACTACTACTACTACTAATACTACTACTATTACTACTACTACTATTTTAAGTACCGGGGACTCCCATCATGACGACGGGGAATGATTCACGCATGTGAATCTATGAAAGTTCCAATACTGGAGTAACCTCAACACTATAATTATAGCACATGGATCTGCCTTAACTGCCATTTGTCCCGAACCAGCGACTATTCTGGAAACTGTAACTTAAGGGTACCTGTGAGATACCAACAGAGAGACTGGTTGTGAAGACTATACCTTCAAGGAATCTTTAGGGATACCCACAGGATCCTGAGGTACCACGGCACACATTAACACTGCTATAATGGCTTTTGACTAGGCTAAAAAAACATACAGTAACCTAGCTATGATACTTTTAGATGCGGAAAAGGCTTTCGACCGTGTGGCGTGGAGCTGCTTATGGTCTACTCTTGCTTTATTTGGAATTAATGGTCGATTTCTTATATGGACACAAGCCTTATATCGCACGCCGCAGGCCAAGCTGAGTTATGCAGGTATTCAATCTACATTTTTTAGTATACATAGAGGTACTCGTCAGGGTTACCCTCTTTCCCCACTTTTATTTGCACTTTATATTGAACCTTTTATACGGATATTACTTACCAACCAAGACATTCCACCCTTAAGTTCGGAAACTCTTGACTTGAAAGTGACTGCTTACGCAGATGATATTGGCATTTTTACAACGGACCCGGTTGCTTCTTTAGAAATAATTTTGAGTGAAGTAGAAGCTTTTGGTTCCTTTTCTGAGTATAAGCTGAACCCCACAAAAACTCAGGTGCTTTTGAATTTTGAACCAGATAGGCTGATTTCTGGGGTTTGCTCTGAGACGATTTATTTAGCAATCTGTGTTACCCCCCAGATTAAACAAATATTATGGCTGAAATACGACACTTTGCTACAAGAAGTTAGAAAGAAGTTAAGAAATTGGCATAAACTACCTGTAACCATAATTGATAGGTGTAAAATTATAAAAATGACGATACTCCCTAAATTTCTTTATCTATTTCGGTCAATCCCCCTAAGAATTACTAACTTAAAAAAAACAAAAAACTAGAAGGGGTAATAAGCAGTTTTATTTGGGGGTATAAACGAGCACGTCGTGCTATCAAATTTATGAAATATCCATATAGTCAGGGGGGTCTTCAACTCCCCGACTTTAAACTATATTATTAGGCAGCTTTTATGGACCGTTTGCACAGCCTTCTTTCCAGCGAGGGCCAAGACTTCAGCCACCAGCTATTACTAGGTCATAATAGTAGTAGGTTTCTTTACCGGACACACGACCCGAAGTATTTCAAGCGAGTCCGTTTTAAGACACTAGGGGATTTGGCCAATATTTGGCAGGAAATTTGTGCCGGGTATTCTCTTCCAGTATATCATGACAGGTTCCCCCTTTTGGATAATCCATTACTACTTGGGATTTTTGCCGATAGTGTCTCAAAGGGGTGGGCTAAAATGGGGATTGAAAGACTTGGACATCTATCTGACCGTAGTGGTTTTAAAACTTTTCAAAGTTTACAAGATAGGTTTGGAATCCCGTGCCAATATTACTATAAGTATTTACAAATCAGAGACTTTTTTGTGAGATCGCAGGGGGTTAAATCTGTGGCAACATATGACATACTAACCTGTTTGCAGGAGACACCTCGGAAGCATGCAATCCGTATAGCATATCAGTATCTGTCCCAGGACAGAATGGATCCATGTTTATATTAGCCTTAAAATGCAGTAGGATGCTGGAGATAGAGGTTTCCTCTGCAGCGGTAACTTAAGCATTCATAACACTAAAGGAGGCTGTATGCTCAATTAATCTAAAGCTCCCAGCAGTTCCGCACTATTTGTATGTTGTATTATACCCCGGGAAAAATAGCTAGCTGGGGAGTACAAGGTGGAAGATGCTTTGGTAATAAGATAAACTGCCAAAAATGCGGATTGTACGCAGCTAATGTACATATGTTTGCTACATGCCCACTGCTGTCAGCGTTTTGGCAGGGAATTAAACATATTTGTAAAGTTTGTCTTGGTTTAGTTATATTATTCACTACACGAGATATTATGCTAGCGTACAAGGCCGATCCCAACTCGGCACGAAGAGCTTTGATCGCTATTATTTTAGTTACTGCTAGGCTTGCTATTTCAAGAGCTTGGATTTCTCCAAAACGTAGCAGCATAGCTGAGTGGTGGGCTATTATGGTGGAGATCTTTGAGAGAGAAAAGGCCTTGGCAAAAACTAGAGGGATACGGTCATTGTCGAAGTTTAAGGCTGTTTGTAACCCAATGATCAAAGAATGATGTTACACTTAATGGGGCCTTTTTTTTGTAAAAGTTTTTATATCTCTAATCGATGGTGGAAATGTATCTTCATGTCTTTCAAGTGGTTTTTAACACCTAGGATTTGAACTCCTATATTTTAAGAATTGTAAAATCATAACAGTTGTTATTTTATCAATGAAATGTGTTGATCTCCCTTGCATCAATAAAAAGAATTTCTAAAAAAAGGGATACCCACAAGATGGAGCTTGTATCTCAAACCACATATCCTTGCGAGCCCCATTTGAATATTTTACTTCCAGCTTTGCCAGTCAAATGCAGAACATAGTGAGGGATCTAGAGTGAGCAGAGCGCGATTGTGTTTTAATCATTCAGAGTAAGGACCCACTAGTAAGCCTACACTGAAGAAATCTCTGCAGCTGATGCATCTTTGGCACCTTTAGTTAATACATTTACATGAGGTGGCAACGCAATCATCACAACACGTACAGTTTCACTATTGACCCCTGATAGGGTATCAGTGATTTCTACCTCTGTGATATAAGACAAAGGTAGTTTACTTAATGGCTGTGAGAATCTATACACAATTTACACCCAGTTATATTGTTTTTCCAACACCTACCTTTGTTTTCCTGTCTAACTGGGCAAACTTGTCCTCCTGGGCTAAGAGCATCTTCTCAAAGTCTTCGTGTTTCTTTAGAAGATTCTCTACATTTGACACAGAGTCCTAAACAAAACCAGAAAAGAGAGTCTGCAAAAAGATAGTAGTCTGAAATTTGTACACAGTCCGATATTCCTTTTTCCCCCCAGTAATTGGCTCTTTTGTAAAAAAAAAAGATTTGTAATTCTACAACAGTAGGTTAACTTCTGCGGAAAGGTTCAGATTTATGTGAAAGGGAATTTGCAAAGAATACTCAGACAATTGTGGCAGTCGTAGGTTTCCATAAGTACTCAAGAGAAGAGCATTGTTAATTCCCATCTGTCTGTCTGTCTGTCTGTCTGTCTGTCTGTCTGTCTGTCTATCTATCTATCTATCTATCTATCTATCTATCTATCTATCTATCTAGGTATGTTATTTGAGTTTATAAGGCGCACAGCTACCCCGAGGGGTTTCCCGGTGCCAGCCTGAAAAGGGAGGGAAAAGGAAAAGAAACTACAAATTAAATAACCAAGTTTTCAGCTGTTTTTGAAAATTAACATAAACCGTTTCTTTACGTAAAGAAATGGGAAGAGAATTCCACAGGGAGGGTCCTAAGTATGCAAAGGAACGACCGCGCATACGCTTCAATCTGCTTCTAGGAACAGCAAATTTAAACTGAGTAGTGGAGCGCAGAGTGCGGGAGGGTAAATAGGGTTGGACTAAAGACTGCAGGTATTGAGGGGCTGAGCCAGTTTTAATCTTGAACATATAGCTCAAGGCTTTGAATTTAGCACGATTCTCCCCCTTAAGCCAGTGAAGGTTGCGAAGAAGGCCTGGCAGAGCAATTTGGCCGCCGCCTTTTGCACTGTCTGCAATCTTAGTATCACCTCCTTATTGCAACCTAGATACAAAACATTGCAGTAGTCCAGCCTAGATGTTATAAGGGCCTGGACCACAGTTCTCTGAGTGGAAAGGGGCAGCATCCAAAGAATCTTCTTCATCCATTTGAGAATGGTAAAACAGATAGAGGCCACCTTCACGACTTGCTGTTTCATAGATAACTGAGCGTCAATAATCACCCCAAGATTGGGTACTTGATGA
This sequence comes from Calotriton arnoldi, assembly GCA_963921515.1. NCBI lineage: Eukaryota > Metazoa > Chordata > Amphibia > Caudata > Salamandridae > Calotriton > Calotriton arnoldi. The sequence continues at coordinate 2,218,277 of CAWUFW010000496.1, read as the reverse complement.
ACAGGTTGGGGTAAGACACCCATCTCCAAGGGCCAGTGCTGAGGACCCCAAAGATCTTTTTTTTCCCCTAGGATCAGAACCTCCGTTTTTTCTCCATTTAGCTTGAGTAGATTGTCCTGCATCCAGGCCGCAATCTTCCTCAAGCCAGACTGGAGAATGGAAGATTCAGCTTCCTTAGCAGTTGAAAGGGAAAAAATTAGCTGAGTATCATCAGCATACGAAAATATGGACAGCCCTGCCTCTATGGCAATATCTGCCAATGGGCGAGCATAGATATTGAACAAAAGAGGGCTCAGAACCGAGCCCTGGGGCACTCCATACGAAGAATGATGAGTTTTAGAGCAGGCCGTGGTGGAAAAGACCTGAAACGTGCGGTTGTTAAGAAAAGAGTCAATCCATTGGAGAGCAAGGCCCCCAAATACCCAGGGATTGCAACACTTTTAGTAGCACAGTGTAAGACACTGTGTCGAATGCTGCACTCAGATCGAGAAGAATGAGGGCCACCGTGTCACCAATGTCCAAACGGTGACGCAGCATTTCCGTGACTCCAAGCAAAGTAGTTTCAGTAGAAAAACCTGCTCTAAAACCCGATTTTGAAGGGTGTAAAAAGTTGTGGGCCTCAACAAAAGAGGAAAGTTGAGAGTTAACATGTTTTTCCAGAATCTTGGAAAAAGCCGGAAGAAGAGAAATAGGTCGAAAGTTAGAAGGCTGAGAAGGATCAGCATTGGTCTTTTTTAAGAGTGGCAGAACCATGGCATGCTTCCATTCAGGCAGAACTATTCCCTCCCGTAATGAGGCATTGAGAAGGTCCATGAATAGCAGAATTAAAGGAGATTCAAGTTGCCTCAGTACGGAGATAGGGAGCAGGTCGCAAGGGGAGCCAGATTTTAAGTTGGCCAGAATCAAATTAAAAGAACTAGTATCCAGTAAAGACCAAGATTCAATTTTATTGATGAATTTAGAGTTATTACCATGCTCTTGTCTTGTGTTAGTGACTGCACTCGAAAAGGCATAGGCTGGCTGTGCAATATTAGTCAGGTTATCACCTGTCATTGCAGAATATATATTTTTTACTTTATTCACAAAAAAGTGGGCAAGATCTTCACACTGTGTTTCATTAAGAATGAGAGGGGTGGACTGACTTTCGGCTCCGGATAGTTCTTTGACCACCTTAAACAAGGTTTTAGAACAGTTCTGGGCTTGAGAAATTGTGGAGGAGACATATTCAGCACGGGCTGTTTTGCAAAGAGAGTGATACTCCTTTATGGCCTTTTTATAGGTCAATTTAGTATCGGGCGTATAGTTCTTCCTCCATAATCTGTCTAAGATTTTACATTTAGTTTTCTCATTTTTAAGCCTCTCCGTGAACCAGGGGGCAGGGGGACGGTGATTATTAAACCGTTTGTTAGAGAGAGGGAGACAGGAATCAATAGAGTGTAGGAGCCAGCTTTGGATCACCCCAAGGTCCGCAATTCTCATTTGTTCGATTTCCGGGGAACTATTGATTAAAAGATTATTTAAAGCTCCAATATCAAGCTTACCCCAATTTCTCGTTTTGGGCTTAATACCCCTCTGGGCTACCGGGGGGCCAGAGACAACCTTAAAACGAAAGACAACAGCAAAGTGGTCAGACCAACATAGTGGGAGAGCAGGGGGACAGCAAATATCGGGCAAGTTAGAAAAGATAGGGTCTAATAAGTGGCCAGCTACATGGGTGGGACCCGAATTGCAAAGTACAATATTCATTGCTTCAAAATCGACGATGAGTGCGGCACTTTTTACAGATGTTGGGTCATCTAGATGGAGATTTAAATCACCCAGAATGGTGAAATTAGCAGCATTCAAAAGAAAGGGAGTTATCCGAGCGGGGAGAGACACATCTCATGGTCCGGGAGGCCCAGGAGGACGATAGACCAGTATAACTGAAAAGGTAAACTGGGGAGTAAGTGTGATTTTAAAAAAAGAGGCCTCGCAGGCAGCAGAGGATATATCATCCATATACAGTCAAAGTTTTTTTTATAAATAATAGCAATGCCCCCCCTAACCTTCCTTCCCTGTCTTTCCTAACAATAGAATAGTTTAACGGAAGTGCTGAAGCTACATCAGGACCCGAGCTTTCCTGGAGCCAGGTCTCTGTAAGTAAGACAGCATCAGGCTCCTCGTTGATCAAAAGGTCGAAGATATCCGCCTTGTGTTAATCTATCTATCTACCCATCTATCTATCCATATATATATATATATATATATATGTGTCTCTCTCTCTCTATATATATATATGTATATATATATATACACACATAGGCAATTTCACATGTGTAATGGTACAAAGTTCACAAATGTGTTCCAGTTCCACTGCCTTTTGGCTAGGTTTGCGCTATAGAAATACCACATTCATAAAAACATACAATGTTTATACGAAAATGCCTTTGCTTGAGAGAAATTTAATTTTATTTATTTTATTTTCCTCCAGAGGGCATGTTTTTATCCTTACCCTATGCCCCTAGTAATTCTGTAGTTGTTCCTTTCTCATTCCTACCCTAAAAACCAATTTACACCTGCCTTAAAGGAGTAAACCTTCAGGAAAGAGTTCTTGAGAAGACTGTAAACACCTACAAACCTATGAGTCTGAAAGTGTCCCCAAAATTTCCAGGTCATCCCAGCCCTAGAACCCTCGCTTTCTCCTCTGGAACAGAATTTACTTATGGATCATACATCATGTTGGATAAGTAGGTGACAAGACCAGTTATACCACCTAACGCCCATGGTAGTGCACTGGTTGGATGAATGGCGGTAAACAAGGCCTTTCAAACACAGTCCAGACACCATAGCCTCATGTGTCCAGACATGAGAACTAGTATCTACGTCCCCTTGAAAATGCCTTCTAACTAAAGGGTGGAGGTATGTTTCCAAATGCCAGCCCTATTGGGAAAAGGAAGAACTTGCATACATACAAATGCCAACAACCCCTTCAAAAAGAATAGATGAGGGGAAGAAGTCATGATATGAAGCAGGTGAGATAAACTCACTAACAGAAATAACATTGTTCAGGGAATAACAACTTGGCCATGGCCACTGCCACCTCGCCGCTAGCCCCCAGAGTATGAGCCTTGAAAGCAACCATGTCCCCGGATTATCAAAATGCTTTACCACCATCAACCTTAGCTATGTGCGGATTGGAAGTGCCAACATTATGCCAAACTGCGAAACTATAAGTTGAAAACTAAAAACCTATGCTAGGATACTAAAGTTATCTGTCCAAGGATCTCACCTTTCATATGACTGATGTAAAAGACAGAAAGTCCTTGTTTAAGGGACTACTGATAGGCAATCTGGAACCCCCTTATTATAAGCACTGAAGTCCCTGGAGTCCTGGAAACCTAGACAGGGGCTTTCATCAGAATCCAAATTAGAATGAAGAGCAATGAATGAAAATAATGCTATTCAGGAGAAGGGGTCCTCAGTGCCCGTCATTTGAGGCCCACTCCCAGTCAGAGGATGGTGACTCTAACACTGCGTCGCTCAGATAGCTGCTTTTGGAAAATGAACACACCGCTTATAAGTAGACTAGAAAAATGCTGATCTAGCCTTCTGCTTGGTGTACCATCAGCCACTGACCAGTAATGATGACATGGAATTATAAAATGGTGGCAATACAGGCGCACAGAATGCTACTGTGGCCCCTCACCAAGGGAGCTTGGCAGGGCCTACCACTGGCAAACATATCCCACTGATGAGAGTCCCTATTGAGCACAAGCACCCCTTCTGTAGTCAGCCATAAATTTGCACCCAGCAAAGGGCTGACCCTACATCCGACCGAAGCTACCACCACATGAATTCTAACCCTCACCTATCTTCTAGGGTTCATTTTATCCAAATTTGTGATCATCCAATGCCTAAGTGTCCATACTAGTCATATTTGGATGGTAAAATTGGGATTATATTCAATATTTTCACTGTAAATTAGAATTTGCAAAAGAATTGATTTGTTTCTGCCTAAACAAAAACCCCAGTTATCGATTGAAACTGAGTGGTTAGTTAGCAATCTCTGGTATCAAAGAGTGCTGAGGCAATAATGTTTATCACCTTAGCACATGTGATGTTTTTGTAAAGGGTGTAGTGTGTGATGTGTGCAAGTGCTTGCCCAAGGACGACACCAGTACTCCTTTTGTTGACTGGGACTCACATTTTATCCTTAGACTCAGAGCAAGAGCAAAAAAGGGAGAAAGAAGGAGGGACAGAAACATAGGAAAACATACCCAAAGGGCAAAAGGAAGAAGAAGTGAGATAAAGGGACAGGAAAAGTAGGGTGGTGAAAGAAAGAGGCTAGAGGTGGGCTTCAGCAACATCAGTGGGAGGATCCTAAGAAAATATTTGGCTGCCGACTCTGGAGGGACGCTCACTGCTAACTGGTTCATAACGCCAAACTGCCATTCTCATTCATCCACCCCAGGCAGCTACACATTCTGCCTGTTCCAATGAGCAAGCCTGGTTTCTCAATAATATTTGCCTGTTGCATGTTGTTCTTCTTAAGTGTCATGTCTTTTGACAGTTGCCACTGAACTCTTACCCCATAGTTTGGATCCAGGAGAAATCCCTCCTTAGCGTTCAGCCAGCTCTCTGCCTGCTCCAGTTCACGCCGAAGCAACTGGATCTCCAAATTCTCTTCATACAGTTCTTTCCTTACTTCCCAGCAATCTGCAACTTTTCTCATAAATTCTGATTCTTCCAAATTTTTTTCCTTGATCTGTGAATGCAAACATTCATATAAAGTTAATTGGTGCTAAGAATAGGCCTCTTCACATCTCACTAGCATTACCTGCCTTTCTAGAAAGGCCTTGCCTTTCAGGGGCTAAGCAAGGCCAAAGCAGGCCTCAAAATTAAAGAGAAGCTGGGTGATACCAACTTTGAGTATCGAAATACTTATTATTATGTTAGCCTTTAGAGTTGGTGCAATCCTGCATCAGTGAAAACTTAGAAGAGGATTGCATGTCATTTTTTAAATATGGTTGTCCATTATATATTTTAGAACATACAGCAGAATTTTCTGGCTGTGCTAACCAAACATCTCTCTTACCAGTAGTAACAAGCATTCACAAAGCCAATAGGTCTGACTAACATTTTTGGTTATTAGCCAGACCTATTGGCTTTGCTAGCACATGTTATTTTACTCTACGTGCTGCAATTTCAAGTAGCCCATCATGATGAATTGAAGTGCAGCACCCAAACTGAGAACCCAATTCTCTTTGCAACTCTGCAGAATTAGGAACTTGGGGTGATCTCAAATGAAGTACGCCTTGCCTTCCCTTCCCAAAAGAACAAGTTATTTACCTTTGACAACAGCTTATCTGGTAGAAACTGTATTAAGCCACCGATTACTTACCTTAGAATTATCCCTAGGCATCAGACTGGATCCGGAAACTTATTTTTGAGCAGTACCCATGCGCGCTGCTAGGTGGCGCTGTTCGGCTCCATGTGGCATAATCAGCATGAAACAAGTTACTTACCTGTAACTATAGTTCTCCAATATTGGAATCTTTCATAGATTCACATGCGAGAATCATTCCCCGTCGTCGAGATGGGAGTCCCCGGTATATATAAATAATTGTCCTATTAGACATAGCACATAAGGCTCTAGGCCTTAAAATCTTTTATAACATATCCCTGTCCTTTAGTAAAAAAGGACCAAACTTAAAACTTAACCAATCAGAAGAGACCACCCTGTAGAACCTTCCTGAGAGTAGCTCCAGTCCCTCAGATTTTCCAAGCACAAGTGCGCATAAATAGAAAAACAGAAACTGAGATAAGTAAGTGAGCCTTCTCCAGGGGAGGCGGGTGGGTCGCATGTGAATCTATGAAAGATTCCAATACTGGAGAACTATAGTTACAGGTAAGTAACTTGTTTCTTACTCCAGTATTGGAACTTTCATAGATTCACATGCTTGAATCAGAATAGCTAGCAGTGAGTAACACATTTTCATGCCATATAACCACTACAGGAAAAGGCATGCCTGAAAGCGTTATCTGTAACACATTAAAATATTCATATAAATGCATAAGCAAAACTAACCAAAGTATACCTTTTTTTACCATAAACCATTGAAAATGTGAGACAGTACAGGATGGCGGGAAGGAACCAAAGAAGAAGGCTCACCTTATTGAAAGAGATGTCTGAGAACTGCTTGTCCTACTGCCACATCTCGCTTATTCCCAGCATCCAAGCAGTAGTGCCTGGTGAATGTGTGAGGCGTCCTCCAAGTTGCTGCTCTACAAATGTCAGGCAAGGATACACCTGCAAACAGCGCTGTAGATGTGGATATCGCTCTTGTAGAGTGGGCACGAACTCTTGACGCCAGAGGATGGCCAGCTTGTTGATGACAGAATACGATTGCACTTGAAATCCATCTGGAAATGCTCTGTTTAGTGATAGGGAAACCTTTCCTAGGTGCACTGTACGCAATAAGGAGTTGGTTTGACTTGCAAAATGACTTTGTCCTGTTCAAGTAAAATTTTAGGCACCTTTTAACATCTAGAGAGTGCAGAGCACGCTCAGCTGCCGTCTGCTGATTTGGGAAGAATGATTTCAGAACAATTGGTTCGTTAAGGTGGAAATCTGAAGGAACCTTAGGGATGAATTTAGGGTTTGTTCGTAGAATAACTTTGTCTTGTTTAAATTGTAAGAAAGGTTCTTGAGTAGTGAAAGCCTGAAGTTCTCCAACCCTTCTCGCTGATGTGAGAGGTAGGAGGAGAGCCACTTTCCAGGATAGGAACTTCATGTCCGTCTTGTGAATAGGTTCAAACAGATGTTTCATTAGTTGACTGAGCAGCGTATTTAGTTGCCATGCCGGAGGCGGTGCCCTTACTGGAGGGAACATTCTAAACAGCCCCTTGAGAAACTGTTTTATTAGCCTGCAGGACCATAGAGATGGAGCCTTTGCTGTTCTGCGGAAACTGGAAATGGCAGCTAAATGAACTTTAATTGACGCGTAGGCCAAACCTGAACGAGCCAAGAGAAGTAGATAGGGTAAAACGTCCTCAGGAGGTGACTGGAGAGGATTAACTTTAGACAATCTACACCACGTGCAAAATCTCTTCCATTTAAGCGAGTAAGTCCTGTTAGTGCTGTCCGCTCTTGCTTTAGCCAGCACCTGTCTGCACTCCTGTGGGATCTTTAGGTGTTGAAATTCTCGGAACTCAGGAGCCAGGCTAACAATTTCAGAGAACTGGGGTTCGGATGGCATACTTGTCCCTGGTTCATTGTCAAGAGAGACGGAAATGGCCTGAGGTGGATCGGAGACTTGACTGAGAGTAGGTGAAGTTCTGTGTACCAGTGCTGGCAAGGCCAGGCTGGAGCTATCAGAATGATCTTGCAGGGTTCCTTCTTTATCTTTTTTAACACTCACGGAAGGAGAGGAATGGGAGGAAAGGCGTAAGCAAATATGCCGGACCAAGCTATTGAAAAGGCATTCCCCCATGAACCCTGAATGTGATGCCAACTTGCGAAGTACCGGCATTTCGCGTTCTCTGGAGATGCGAACAGATCTATGTTTGCCTTTCCCCAATGGGAAAAAATGTTGTCTAGAGTGTGCTGGTCCAGTTCCCACTCGTGGCAAGTAGTCTTTAGTCTGCTCAACGTATCCGCTATGACATTTTGTTTTCCTGGGACGTACTCCGCTGATACATGCACTTTGTGATGAATCGCTCAGCGCCATATGAGCTGGGCTTTCTGAGAGAGCAGGAGAGATCTTGTTCCTCCCTGTTTGTTGAGGTAGTGCATTGTCGTGGTGTTGTCCGTTCTGACAAGCATCAATGTGTTTTGTATTTTTGGCAGAAATGCTTGGAGTGCAAGGTAAACTGACCTTAGCTCAAGAAGGTTGATATGAAGATCCCTGTGGGAAGGCGGCCACCCTCTGCTGACCTGCAAGTCTTGCAGGAAAGCTCCCCAGCCCTCTAGAGATGCATCCGTTGTAATGACGAGAGGAACAGCCTGCGATAGGAACAGCAGACCCTGCGATAATTGGTGAGGTTGCGTCCACCAGTCCAAGGCCGCTATCATGGGAGGAGTGATTCGGATCAGGTCGTCGAATGAGCCCTCTACCTGCACCCATTCCTCGTTTAAAGCTTCCTGAAGAGGACACATTTGGAGACGACAATGCGGTATGAGGGGGATACAAGAAGACCTCATTCCTAGGAGAGATTTGAAAAGGCGTACAGAAATGGACTTTCTTTTTTGGACCCCCTTTGCCAAGGACATTAACCTTTGTTGTCTCTCCAGAGTAGGATAAGCCTGGTTTCCTGTGGTGTCCAGGATAGCTCCTAGAAATACCAGTCAACGGGGTGATTGCAGAGTCGATTTTTCTACATTTAAAGTGAGGCCCAAGTTCTTGAAAAGTTGGAGACAGGCCTTGGTGGATGCTTTCGCTACTTCGTACGTGGGGGCTTTGAGAAGCCAATCGTCCAGATATGGGAAAATTTGATGATGTCGTTTTCTTAGAAATGCTGCGACTGGAGCTAAACATTTTGTGAAGATGCGGGGAGCGCATTTTAGTCCATACGGTAAGACGCGGAATTGGAAGTGACTGTCGGCCACCATAAATCTTAGGAACTTCTTGTGCTTTCGGTGTATGGGTATATGAAAATAAGCGTCCTGGAGATCTAGCGACGCCATGTAATCGTTTCTGTTGAGGAGGTGAAGCACATCTTGAATAGAGATCATACGGAACGATTATTTTTTGAGGAATTTGTTTAAGTTCAACAAATCTAAGATCGGTCTCAAGTTTCTTAGCTTTTTTTGTATTAAGAAGTACTGGGAGTAGAAACCTTTCCCTCTCTGATTGGGGGGAACTTGTTCTATTGCTCCTTTCTGCAAAATGTTGATAACTTCCATCTTTAAGAGATGCAGGTGTTTTTGGAAGTGAGGCAGAGGAGGAGTTATTGGAGGATCTCTACAAATTTCAAGGAATGGCCGAATTGGATTATGTTTAGGACCCATTGGTCCGAAGTTATGCCCCGCCACTGTTGTAAATAACGGGATATTTTGCCGCCCACCGGGGATGGAATCGGTGGGATAGAGGCCGACAGCTGGGAGAGGTCATTGGCATCGACTGGTCTCCTTACCCTGGCGTCCTGATTTTCCCCTAAAAGAAGTCTTGTTGTAGGCTGCCGCAAGTGGCTGGCGGCTAGTATACTGGGGTCTGTATCGTTGAGCGGTAGCAGGATATTGTGAATAGCGAGATTGTTGGTATCCTGATCTGCAAGATTGGTAACCTCTTCCTCGTGAGCCACGAAAAGGAGTCTTTTTGTATTGTAAAGTCCCCAAAGACTTAGTCGTATCTGTGTCTTTCTTGATAGCTTGTAAGGCTTCGTCAACGTGGCTGCAAATAATTCTTCACCATTGTAAGGAAGGTCCAGAATCTTTGTCTGTACCTCAGGCCTGAATGTGGTGGCTTTGAGCCAGCCTTGACGCCTCAAGACGGCTGCTCCCGCTAGCTGCCTGAAACCAGTGGACGCTACATCCATAGAGCAGTCTATCACTTCAGAGGCACTCCGTTCGCCCTCAAGAAGGATTCTCTTAGCTTCCTCCTTGTCATCTGGTGGAAGTTTGTCCAAGAATGGAGTCAAGTCCGACCACATCTGCCTATTATAACGGCCCAGTAGAGCCAGAGAATTTGTTGCTCGTACTGTCAGAGCTAACATTGTTGAAAACCGCTTCCCAATGTTGTCAAGCTTTCTTCCTTCTTTATCAGGAGGTGCAGTTAGAGGAGCTGAAGTATTTTTCGAGCGTCACTGTGCTGCTTGTGAGATCACAGAATCTGCTTTTGAATGACCTATTAAGCACGCTGGAGCATCATCAAGCGCCTTATATTTTTTGTCCAGTCTCGGCAATACAGGTGGAACAGTTGCTGGATTTTGCATTATTCTCAGCCCCTCCTTCCATATGTAATCAATGATGGGTATATATCTCACTTATTTTTTATAAGGCTCTTTAAAGTCATACAGAAAACAGTCTTGTTGATGCATAGGCATCGGTAAATCAAAGCGGTTAGCCGCTCTTTCCAGAAGGTTGTGGAATCCCCCTATATCTTCCGGAGGTGAATCCACTTGTGGGGGAGATGGAGATGCCGGAGAGGGAATGATGTAGGAATCCCAACCATCTTGTTGAATCTCTTCTTCTTCTCTCTCCACTTCCTCATCAGAGGATGTCAACTGATGGACAGGAGCAGCTTGAGTAGGAGGGTGAAACCTAGGAGACTGTTGGAGAAGAGGGGAACGAACCTGTATTTGTGGACAAACAGGTGGAGAAGGAGGAGGAGGCGGAGCCTGTTGGATGCTCTGTTCTGGCGGAAATCTCCTCTTATAGTTCGCCAGCATAAATTGCAGGTCTGTCATAAGACTTGAGGGGAGGTACATCATCTCCTGTTGATGATATTGCTGTTGCTGATGGTAATATTGATGTCCATAACCATCATCTTCCTCAGAATCCCTGATATTTGACGTGAAGGTCTGATGGGCTGAAGGCTGCCCCAAAGAGACTATCATCCTCGGACACCTCGTCCTCATCATCTTCTTCTAAAAACTGAGATGGTAAAAGAGCCTGCACCTGACTAGGTGAAGTTACATCTGGTGTTAACTGCATTTTTGAAATTTTATATTTTTCACTCCTCGTCGACGGTGTCGTTGACGAGCCTGTCGACGTTTGTATCACCATCGGAACCACCTTCATTGACAAAGCTGCTTTTCTTGCTCCGTCGACGGAATGGCCATCCTCGACGGCACACGCTGGAGACATGGATCTTGGTCGACGGTAACGCCGATGAGACTTCCGCCGTCGACGCGTTTTCTCTCGAGGACGCAGTCGTCGACAAGGTCTCCGTCGACGGGATTGTCGACGATGTCGTCTACGGGTGGGTCATCGTCGGAAGTTGACCCCTCGACGACGATGACTTCGAAGACACGATTTGCTTCGTCGACGACAAAGGTACCTTACCCATCGACGATGTCATCGTCGATGAGGACATTGACGCCGCACATACAGTCACGGTATTGACTAAAGACACCGTCGTTGTTACCAGAATAACCTCAGGAGAGGATTTTTTCGTCGACGGTGGTGTCGTCGACGAGCTGCTCAACGGCGGAGCTGAAGTAGGTTTTTTGAAGGTATGCTTCAGTTTCATAGGTGCTGTTGGAGGTTCTGAAGCTGGTTTCTTGATACTTAAAGCCTTCTTTTTCTTTTCTTCATGGGAAGCTTTGCTGGCAGATTCAGTCTGTTTCTGAGTGTACTCAACAGACTTTTTTGACGCTTTTTTAGGTGGCTGTGACGATGAGCCTGCAGGGTCATCCAAAGGTCGTTTCTGAGGCGTTCTTGAGGAAGATATAGAAGATGTATCACTCTCCTCATCAGAGACCACAGCGTCCCTGTTTTTAAGCCTCTGAAGCCACAAGAGAAGCCTTCCTTCTCGGTCTTTAAGAGTCTTTGTAGAAAAGGTGCGACATACCTTGCACTCCTTTGGTTTGTGGTCAGGGTACAAGCAGTATAAGCAGTCCTTGTGCTTATCATCAATATGCACCCTTTTCTTCCTGCAAGTTCCACAGGCCCTGAATAGACCTTTTTTAGGTGTCTCTGACATGGTGGACGTCAGTTTGAATCACCTTAGAAAATCACTGAGTTGGTAGTAAGCTGAAAGGGTGAAAAAATACTCCAAATCTTGAAAAATAGAAGAAAACTGAGCAGAGCTCAGTGGAGACTCCCTTAGCACGACGTGCGGTAGAAAATCTGAGGGACTGGAGCTTCTCTCAGGAAGGTTCTACAGGGTGGTCTCTTCTGATTGGTTAAGTTTTAAGTTTGGTCCTTTTTCAATAAAGGACAGGGATATGTTATAAAAGATTTTAAGGCCTAGAGCCTTATGTGCTATGTCTAATAGGACAATTATTTTGATATATCGGGGACTCCCATCTCGACGACGGGGAATGATTCAAGCATGTGAATCTATGAAAGTTCCAATACTGGAGTAACCTCTGCGTTGGAAGTGGCGTGTGTGATGCCTATATTGGCACCAGCCCGGCATGCTGACATCAATTTTTTTTTGTGCAACTTTCCACACTAGGAGCACGGAGACACAAAGAACACTGACCACTGGTGTGTGAAACTAGGGCCCTGAAGAGGTAGCATTCCTACTCCTATAAATCCGTCCACAGAGCAGGGAGGGAGGGGGCGGTCAGTATGGAATCTGTGGCTAGACAGAGTCTCTACCAGATAAGGCATTACCGAAGGTAAGTAACTTGTTCATCTGATAGTAACTTCTAGCCGCAGATTCCTTACCATAGAACAGATACCAAGCAATATCTCCCCGGAGGTGGGTTTGCAAACTTGATTCATACTAGGAAGTCCTGCAGGGCCAAACGGGCAAAATGCCCATCCTGAAGGATCTGACTGTCCAGGCAGTAGTGCTTGGTGAACGTATGCAGCAATGCCCACATTGCTGCCTGGCCTAACGCAGTGGTCGCAGCCTTTGCTCTGGTAGAATGAGCACATAAGCCCTCCAGGGGTTTCTCTTCTTGGCCAATGTGTAGCAGATCTTAATGCGGAGCACGATCCATTGGGAGATGGTTCGCTTCTGTATGGCCTTCAATTTCTTGGCTCTGACATAATCCATGAAGAGTTGATATTCCACCCAGAACGGTTTTGTGTGGTCATGGTCGAATGACAATGCTCTTTTGGGGTCCAGCCGGTGGTGTCTCTCCTCTTCCTTAGAGGGATGAGGCAGAGCATAAAAAGTAGGCAAGGTGATGTATTGGCCTACATGGAATGGGGTTACCTCCTTCAGCAAGAAAGCTGCTCGGGTCCAAAGGACCAGTTTGCCTGGGAAAAAGGAGATGTATGGAGGCTGAGATGACAACGCCATCCTCCGGGCGGATGTAATTGCCACCAGAAAGGCCATCTTGATGGGGAGAAGCCTATGAGGGCAGGTATGAAGCAGCTCAACTAGGAAGGCAAGAACAAAGTTAAGGTCCCATTGAGGCATAACGAAGGAGCAGGAGGAAATAAGTGTTGCAAACTATTAAGGAACTTATTTACAATACAGGACTTGAAGAGGGAAGGCTGATCTAGCAGCAGTAGGAAAGTGTAAATGGCAGACAAATAACCTTTTAATCTGCCCAATGCGGAGCCCTGCTGGGCCAGGGTAAGGATAAGCAGAAGAACTTGGGGAAGGGGTGCAGATAAAGGGTCAACCTGTTTGGCTGAACACCATGCCACAAACTTGTTCAACGGCCGGCGTATACCCTCTTGGTGGAGGGATGCTAGGCTGCCAAGATAACATTGCACACTTCAGGCGGAAGTTCAAAAGCTGTCAACTGTCGGTGCTCCATCTCTACGCATGAAGGCGGCGTGTTGACAGGTTCAGGTGGAGAACCCTCCCCTGCTGCTGCGACAGAAGATCCTCCCGAGGGGGCAGCCTGACCAGAGTACCGATGGCCATGTTCAACAGCTCAGGATACCAAACTCTCCAAGCCCAGTCTGGAGCCACAAGGATGACTTGGGCCCGGTCGTTCAAGATCTTTTTGAGAACTCTGGCCTGGAGTGGTATGGGTGGGAAGGTGTACAGGAGGCTGGAGCTCTGCTCCAGATGAACATTGTCTCCGAGGGAGAGCCACCTTGGAAACTCCAGCGTACAGAAGTGCGGGCATTGCGCAATCTCTGCAGTGGCAAACAGATCTTACCAAGGCTCTCCTCACTGCTGAAAGAGTCCTTGCACCACCTTCAGATGGGAAACCCATTCGTGCTCTGCTAGGCATCTTCAGCTGTGTTTGTCTGCCCTTGTGTTCAGAGAGCCTGCCAGGAGTTGAACCACCAGGGGAATGCCTTGAGGTTCCAGTCAATTCCAGAGACGCAGGGCTTCTGGACAAAGGGTCCACGACCCCACTCCACCTGTTTGTTGCAGTACCACATGGTGATGTTGTTGTCCGTCAACACCTGCACTAGCCTTCCGTTGATAAAGGGTAGATAGGCTTTCAATGTCAGCCGGATCGGCCAGAGCACCAACAGGTTTATGTGGAGTCTGGATTCAACCAGAGACCAGGGACCTCTGATCTGCACCAGTCACTACTGTCAGATTTGGTAGGAAAAGAGAGAGGGGTCTGCTGCTGACCCAATCGCGGTTTGTTAACCACCACTGCAGATCTTTTGCAGTTACCTCTGAGATATGGACCATGTTGGAGTGATACCCCTGATGCTACACCCACTGGAACTTCAGGTCCCACTGCAGAGCCTGCAAAAGTCAGCGGGCATGTGTCACAAGCAGGATGCAGGAGGGCATGAGGCCCAGCAGCCTCAGAGTCAGTCTCACTGGATCGCAGGACATAGCCTGAAACATTGGTATCATAGCTTGAAAATCCTGGACTGAACAGGGGTTCGGGAGGATAAGCCCAAAACTGCACCGTGTCCAGAACAGCTCCAGTGAAAAGGAGTGTCTGAGAGGGAGTCAGGTGTGACTTTGGCTCATTGATAGTGAACCCCCGGCGAGTGCAGGAGGTCCGCCGTAGTTTGGAGGTGGGAGACGACTGCCTGGGGCGAGCCTGTCTTCAACAGTTAGTCGTCGAGATAGGGGAAGACTGGCACCCTTGATCTCCGCAAATGAGCTGCAACCACCGCCATCAACGCTGGTAAGACCAAAATGGAGCTAGGTGAACTTGGCCTACCGTGAACCGCAGGTAACGCCTGTGAGCAGGCAGGTCAGAGATGTGGAAGTATGCGTCATGCAAGTCCAACACTACCATCTAGTCTCCCGGGTACAGGGCAGGCAGGACTTGACAAGCCCAGGACTTGAGCGAACATGAGCATTTAGAATTTCTCCTTTTTCAGGAAGAAATTGAGACGGCGCAGGTTTAAGATAGGACAAAGGCCTCTGTCCTTCTTGGGCACCAGAAATGTTGTCCTCCATCTGCCTGTCGCAAGTGGGTGGCATGGAGGGAGGGGTAGTGTGGTTATGAAGGGGAGGGAGTAGCCCCTTCGGACAATCTGGAGAACCCAGCGATCGGATGTGATAGACCTCCAATGGTGCAGGTGATGGCGCATCCTGCCACCAACTGGATGCCCATGATTTTCGAAGGGCAAACTAAAGAGGCTTGGAGGCTGCTGCTGATGGAGGAGATTGGGCTTGCAGGAACTCTGGCTACATGACCCACAATGTCTGTGGATACCGCATCCTTGACCACGCAGGAGCTGGGAAGCTTGCGTGTCATGGTGGCTGGGGGAGTGGAGACGCAGCTGGAACCCCCTTCCGTGGCCATGGAAGGAGAAAAAGATGGACTGGGGTTGGCAAGGGGCCAGGGAAAGGCCCAAGGACCTGGCTGTAGCACTGCTGTCCTTGAAGTGCTCTAATGCTGAGTCTGCCTTGTCTCCAAAAAGACGGGAGCCATCAAAGGGCATGCCCATGAGCGAGGCCAGGACATCCCCTAAAAAGCCAGTGGTTCTTAATCAGTTGTGACGCCAAAGGGCCAAAGATGATGAAACCGATCTGCCCAGTGAGTCGGTTGTGTCCAGCCCACAGCAAGTGGTGAACTTAGCTACGTCTCTTCCGTCAGCAATAACTTGTGAGAGTATAAATTGGGCCTGCTCCGAGACCATAGGTAGCACCTGCACATCCGAGACCCAAAGCGAATGGGAGTATCGGCCCAAAAGGCCTGCGATATTCATCGACCGCAGTGATAGCTTGCAGGAAGAAAAATTCTTCTTTCCCAAGGTATCCAGCCTCTTGGATTCCCTATCCGGTGGAGTGGTAGGGAATGCACCAGGATTTACAATGGAGGTGGAGGCTTGGACCACCAAGCTCTCCGGAGTGGGGAGTTGAGTGTGGAAGGTAGGGTCAGCTGTAATGGGGCGATGGCGTCGGGCAATTGTCCTACTTACAGGAGCCCCAGTGCAGGACTTGGACCAGGCCCAGAGTAGGACGTCCATCAGGGCTTCATTAAATGGGAGTAGTGGTTCTGTGGGGGCAACTCCTAGTTATAGCACCTCTGTCAAGACATTTGTATTGACTATCAATGAGGGCAGCTTAAGGTCCAGAACCTCAGCCGCCCTTCGCACCACCACTGCGAAAGGGGAACCCTCCTCCGTAGCCACGGTAGTAGGAGAGGCCAAGCCAGTGTCTGGAAAGGTGTCCAGTCCATGGGAATCTGCCAAATCTTCACACCAGTTGTCCTCAGTGATCTCTAGGGGCTGGTAGTCATCAGGGTCCAGTGGCCCCTGCCAGTCTTCCCCAAGCCCTAGCCCATAGGAATAGGGCACAGTCTCCAGGCTGGATGGAATGCCTCCAGTCGGCACCGGAGTCGGATGACGCCCATTTGGCTCCGTGTCAGAGTCAGGGATGAGAATGGGGATGGCGGTGCCGGGGACGTCGGCAGTGGGGTTGGCGCCGGGGAAAGCCGAGGGAGATTGACCGGCACCGGTCCGGATCCGTCCATGGATCCAAGGGGCTTGACTGGTGCCGGGGGCGAACCCATCAGTGGAAGACCAGCAGGGGCCCCTCCGGAACCAGTGGAGCACAAAGGCGCTCCAGCAGGGACGGGCTACCCAAATGTGATGTGCATGGCCTCATAAAATTCTCAAAGTTGGGTGAGGGTTGTTCCGGCACCTGGAAACTCGAGGAAGCGCAGAGACAGCCCAGGCGGAGGCTCAATCGCGGAACCAGGCCTCAAATGCCGATGCTCCCTTGTCTCGTCGGATGGGGCAAAGCTGAAGAAATCTTCAACTTCTTGTTCTTTTTGCGGGACATACCCGAACGCCCGGACGACTTAGAGTGCGATGACGAGCATTTCGGATGGCTCCGCCACTAATCCCGGGATATTCCTCTCTACCAGGATCGAGACCGCTGTGGTGTCACACATCCAGCAGCAAGGAGCTTGAGAGGCCGCTCCCTCAAGGCCTTGGGATGCATGGTGTGACAATCAACGCTGGTCTTAGTGTTGTGGTTGTGTTCAAGGCACCAGAGGCAGATGAGGTGTGAGTCAGTCACCGAAATTTGCAGATGCTAGGAGCCACAGGGCTTAAACCCAGCCTTTCTTGCAGACATCCCTGACATACCAGGAGACAATGTCTTAAAACTCTTCGACAAAAGGTCGAAAAAAGGTCAGAAGAGCTACAGTGGTCTTCTCTGGATCGGTGCTGACTGGCACTGAAAGATAAGAACTGACGTCAGCATACTGGGATGGTGGCAATATACGCACAGTGCACGTCATTTCTGGCACGGGCGATGTCGACAATGCCATGCGGAGCCAAACAACGCCACCTACCAGTGTGCAAGGGCACTGCTCACGACAAAGTTTCCAGATCCACTCTGACGCCAGGGTATATTCTAAGGTAAGGAATCTGCAGCTAGAAGTCTCTATCAGAATATATTTGTTATAAATGCCCCAAATAGTATGTATATCATAACTCTGCCACTCGCATTGTCTGGTGGCAATTCGATGTTGAAAATGTTTAATTCTAAAAAACAATATTATTAGAAGTGAGACAGCCCTCTTTATTTCACTGCCAAGACTGCACTGGTCACTAATAGTAAAATAGACATTAAAATATTAAATATAATATGACTTTGTTCCAGTCCATATCTCTGCGCATGTCACTTCAATATTTATCTATTGATTTATTTATCGAGTTGTATATAGCACGAACTAGACCCGAAAGGTATCAGAGAGCTTTAAAGAGATATCACAGCAGCAATAACATGAGATACATGTGGAGTAAATAGTAATACATAGTGAGATTATATAAAAATAGAATACAATATATTTATTTCTTTGTTCAAGAAGAGGAGCGGCCAGCATTGAGATTTGAGAGGGGTTTTGGAATAACTCGGGGAATCAGTATAAGTAATCAACTTCATAGATTTACTAAAGTGGTCACATAAATCATCTTTCCAAAGGCCTATCACAATAACTGTCCTTTCCAATAACTCTTTTAAGTAGATATCCTAGTAGGGGACCATTGTGTTCTCCATGTATTCCTATTAAACTGAGACTTGGAACCATCAAATCCCCAGGAACCTACTAAAGTCACATTGCAATCAACAGAGAATACCAATGTTCTATGATCGGTAAGCGTGGTTTTTATAACATTCAAATCCAATATGCATTTACAAGCGGAATATGAGGCAATGATATAATCAATT
This sequence comes from Calotriton arnoldi, assembly GCA_963921515.1. NCBI lineage: Eukaryota > Metazoa > Chordata > Amphibia > Caudata > Salamandridae > Calotriton > Calotriton arnoldi. Next base: position 2,200,113 of record CAWUFW010000496.1, on the reverse strand, counting down.
ATAGAGAGACCCAGCGGGGATTTATGGGTATTTTGGGCAGGGGAATTGCAAGAGAATCTACCATTTGGATAACACAATCATTCGTCTTCAAAAGACTGAGGAGTGAATGACCTCTTTTATCTGTTTTATTTTTGGTGGGAAAAGAATCGGGAAATATGAAGCACTTCTTTTTCGGCATCCGCAAACAGGTTAATAGAGTGATTTGAGACTTTACTGTTTAAATCTCCAACTAAGACAACATGAAGATGTGCCCCCTGGGCCAGAAACTCGCTTATAAAGGAAAAAAAGATAATTAACAGTGTATTAAAGTGAGGGTCTGGGGGAATATACGTATTTACCACTAAAATAGAATTCCTCATATTCTCACCCACAGCAGGGGAAAACTTTATAGCTTGGAAGAAAATAGATGGATCCATTAAACTACTATAATTTCATTTATTTATTTTATTTACTTTTAAAGTTTTTTATAGCACAAGTATATATCTGGTTTAGTGGGTCTGTTTTTATTTGCTGTTTTGAGTCCGTATTCAGATGCCTAAGTGTGCATCTATGAGTTCTTGGGTATGTGCATATGGGTTTTGTTACATATGTTATTCGTTTTCAACTCTCAGTAAGTGCTTGTTTGGAAACTGTATGGAAATACATGCATTTATGTACGTGTCTCCGTGTGTGTATGAATGTATCTGTATGTGAATGCATATTGCACTGTTTGTTTCACTGAGATCTGCTTCTGTGTATCTTGCTCAACAAAGACTTTGTAAGTTGTATATCATTGTGTCCATGCATGTGCCTCTAACTTTGTAAGTTTTACTGTGTTAATATGTGTGTGTTCTGTATTCGTGTCTTGGAGTTTATGCAACTGTATATTTCTGTGGCAAATTTGTCTATGGCTCTGAGCAAGCATGTTAATATGTGTTTGGGTCTATGCAGATATGTCTTGTATGTGTATTCTGTGCTTATGTGCACATTTGTGTTTTGTGTGTCTGTGTGTGGTTTGCGGGTACGCATCTGTGTGGCTTTCTGTGCACAGGCAATTGTGTGTGTGTATACCAGGATATGTGCGTCATTGAATCCGTGTGGTTGTGTCTTAGCCTCTTTCACGACGTGCAAATGTTTTAGGGCAAGTACCTGTAAAGTTCTGTAGAGCAAGTGTATGTGTTCTTGTGAGTCTGTGTGCGTTTGTCAGTATCGGTCTGTGTTTATGTGCTGTCAGTCAATATGCCTAAAGCAGTGTTTTTGGGGCTGTAATTTGTTGTGTTTTCCATACCATATTTGTTTATTAGTCGGGCTGTGAGAGTTCGCCAGTCCGTCAGTTAAATTGTGCCTATGTGAGCGTTTCTATTAGCCTGTGTTTCTGATATCTGTTTGACATTTTGTCAGTCTGTGTGCTTATGTTTTGGTTTTATCAGTGCTTTTGTGTATTTGTCAGCTTCTGTTTGGTTTGATTGTGCTTGTTAGACTCTGTGTTTTATCTGTCAGTCCATCATCCATTGTGTGCATGTGTTTGTGAGCGTAACTGTTGCCCATGCATGTGGTTGTCTGTGTCAGTCCTTGTGTTTGCATGTGTGCGCGTAGGTATGTATCCTTGTGTGTGTCTGGCAATCTGTGAATCTGTTTTCCAATCTGGGTCTTTTTCTGCAGCCTGTTTTATGTGTGGATGTATGATGTTCAATTCCCTCTTATGTAATTTGCAGATTGGATGTTGGTGCATCCTTGTCCATGACTGAATGCTGGTCATAAAACACAATTTCAGAGAGAGATGAATTCAGTCAAGTGAAATAAACCGGTCTTTTCCCTTTGGCACAGTAAACCCCGTACAGCAGGGCTGCTATTTACCATATTGCATTGGGATGTATTTTTATTTATATAGCGCATTCTCTCCCTTTTACAAGACCTAAAATGCTTTGCTGTAGATATCACTGAATGAGAAAGTGATGGTATACGTGTAGGAGCAAGGCCTGCAGCTGTAGCCAGCAGTTGGTAATGATCAAACAAAAGACATACAAATACTGGGGGTAGACATAAATAGGATCATAACATTTGCAGCTAGACAAAACGTGACGGCCATCTTAGAAGTGTACAAAATAACACTCCCAGATGGCTGTCAACCACCATTGGCTTTGCCAGTGGGGGCACCACAATCTTACAGCACTGGCGGAGCCAGTACCAGCAGCGAAAAAACAGTGTGGCAAGAGCCCAAGGCCAATAAGCTTTGCTAATGTTTGTTTTTAATTTTGGGGAAAACCATACAAAGTTTAGCTTCTTCCATAGTTCTAGTAGGGAATTTATAATCAACTATTTGAGAAAGTGAAGAGGTAAATACAGACTGAAGTAATATTCAAGATACAAAATGGATCATTTCAGCTCATAATGATTGTGTATTTTAATTCTCTCTGCCCACTGCCGTGCCTTCTGCTTAGTGAAGCCGGATTAGTTTACCTCCTCGGACATGAAATGTCCCTTCTCCACCAGGGCATTTCCCACCAGCTGCATTTCGTTGTGCTTCAGCCGCTGTTTGTGAATTTCTCTCTTGTACTCCTCATGGCGCTTGATAAGGAGCTCAGCGCCGATGATATCATTTGCCAGCTCTTCGGACATAAGGACAGCAAGCATCTCCTTGGCCCACACCCTGGCAAGATGGAGTTAAAAGCGTTAGCACGCGTAGGCATTTTATATGCAAAATATTTGTGACATTTTTTACACACTGGTAATCACGGAACGCACCATCAACAGCCCAATTATTATTTAATTCTTTATTTATGTGGTTTTACCACAGTAAGAGCCAGGCCCCACAGCAGCGGATCTTATCCTGGGTCCGGAAAGCCTACTAAGGGGGTCTGCAACTCTTTAATATTTAATGATATTAGTGGGTTAATAAAGTGCCTATAGTTACCCAAAAAAATCAAAATTGGAAATTTTGAAATGCTATGTAAATGTCAAGGAAAAGTTGGTATCTTTAACTTTATTCTTGGTGGTAGCACAAGAACAGCAAACAGAAAGTAGTATGAAGGATTGGCGGCTCAACTGAAACACTGGGATGCACTGATAAAACAAAAACAAAGTGACAAGCTAAAGTCTTACACATCTCTTCCTCTTTTAGAAATAAAACTACATTTTGTAAAACTCCGTTAAAATTAACAATCTGTATTGGGTAGATTTTTTGTTGTTGAAATGTGTGTTTCATAATTTGACTGTTTATTTCGTGTACACTTGATTCTGAATTTTTGTATACTGTTTTGAGCCTGAGATCATTGAAATTGCTGAGGCAGGGATCCCTGGTTTTCAGTAGTGTTTCCGTGGCGGTCCACAGAAGTCAAAAGGTGAAGAACCACTGCTTTAAGGATACAGAGCATTGTACATGAATGGGCAGAACCACGAAAAATAAATTAGAACTTGTTAACACAACACAGAGAGCATCATCGAATTCGACATGGCTATACAGTAAAACAAGAAGTAAATGGTGGATGGTGAGTTCTGGCCAAGAGTCTTCTTCTTCAGATGTATGCCATAAAGTCTGTGCATAAACAAGGAATACATTTCTTCTGTTTTTAGGCCTCAGCTACAAACAGCTTTAACTGTCTGTAGGCAGACCTATTGTTTCCAATACATAACATAAATTTAAAGCAGCATTTGGCCAGTCCTTTGCTCATGATTAGATGGCCCAGTTATCTATTTCACCTGTGTGTTATTGATCAAATGGCTTTCCTCCTTATACTTGTATTTGTCCTGGCAAAACTCATTTCGATCCTACAGTTTTCTTACCGGATTTTTTTTTTTAGCATATTATGGAAGTGCTTTATTCTCTCACTCCCCTTTCCTCTTCATGAATATCTTGTCCATTTAAAGAGGAGACATATATTGGATTTGCCTGTGCTTTTTTTAGTCATTGGTTAGTGCGCTTATAGGCAGGAATGAGATGAAGCAAGCAGAGTAAAAAGCACAGTATTACCATGGAAAGAAGAAAGATACAGCAAAAATAGCAGCATTGGGAAAGTTATGCTATACCACGTGTAGCACAGAAAAATGAAAAGAATCAGGAATAAAGGGCTTTTGTACTGATTCTGACTTGAGGAGAGGTACGGCTTCTGTCCAATTAATGCCTGCCACCTGCCACACCACAATTAATATTCATCCTAATATGAGAGGTTGTGCTGTGGTACTGTGCTGGTGGACATCAGCATAGTGGTAGGGCTATCGCCATGCTGATGCTCTGCTCTTCTGTGCTAGGTGCCCTTGCAGAGCCATCTGGTGAACGTTGGGTAGTGCTGACCAACAAAAGGCCAGCTACATCCCTTTGCCTGGGGAATCCATAGGATTCAAACAGCAATGCTGTGCTAGCATGGCACTGTGGAGTGTCCCACAACCACAAGGATTTCCCTATGGACACACCCAAGGGGATAAACACCTTGTAATGCCCATGCTTACCAGGTTCAGTGGTGAAATAGACCTTTGTCGTATCTGGAAATTAAGGTCTACTGATGGTCTTTCCAAAATCTTGACACTAATGTAGGTAGGCTGTGGGAACCACCAGGAGTGTCAGGATTTCAATATGTGAAGGCACTACGAACACTAATCGATCTTTCCCTGGAACATGGCCCAGTACCAATTAAACTACCTATGGGTTATTAAAATTTAAAGCGGATACATTATACAGTAGACATTTATAGCATATAATAGCCATATTTGCTATTACATTTTGTAGTCAACAAGTCAACTACTTTTCGTTTCATACCATGATAATTGTTAATCAAACTAACATCTCAGACTTGTTCAACTAACAGCTCTGTACTTGCCCAATCTTCCATGCCTCCAAACCTCCCACCCATCCTGTATGTCCTATGTCCTGGGGTAATAACTCCTAGATAATACACAATTTAAATATTGATTGTAAGCTAGACCAAATCAGCCCACCTCCTCAGTTCCAGTGCAATCCTGAAGAATTATAGGCAGCGAAAAATGCTGGACGGCCGTAATACTCTCTAGTTACAGATGGGTTGCACACAATATCTTGTATTAAATGGGGGCCTGGTGTCTGGTGAGTCAGTTGAAACCAGATCATGGCTGCCCAAACCATTAGGTGTTCCATTAAACGTTCATCCCATTGGACATTTTTCATATACATTTTCTTCGCAGTAGCTCATTCCACTATATATTTAAGACACCCTTCTACAGTTGGTGAACTAATACTCAGCCATTTAATAGCTATCCTTCTTTTGGCAGAGACGAAGCCCAATAGTCTAAATTTCTGCTCAACAGGCCTTTTTTACTTTTCAGGGATTAGACACAATAAAACATTTCCTCATTGTGAGTGGTACGTCCCTACCCAAATTGCCTTCACTTATCTACTGTCCCAACATACCCATTCACTGAATACCTATTAACTGGGGGCATGTGGTCTTTCATGGTCAGGGGAGGTATGGCTGCTTCTGTCAGGAAGCAATGTGACAACACCGTTCATGCCATCCATACGTTTGGCTGTTATTTCGGATTGGGGCGGTTTGAGTTCCTGAGACATCAAGGTGCAGCATTGTAATGTATGGTTTACAGGACATGTGCAACAACTCTCAGGGGCAGAGAATTAATCAGAGATTACACTTCTGGTTCATGACATGTGGGGACAGAATAAGCGGGGTCACCTCCCCTCATTCTATGCAAGGAGTGGAAGAGAGGATTATGCCTCAACTTTTTTCAATAGCAGTCATTTTTAAGTTCATTCCATAAACCATTATCAAGCTACCTTTTCCATTGAACATAGAGAAAGAATAAGAAAACACAAATAAGTCCACCAATCTCATAATCCAGTCCAGTTGAACTGTGTGTGGCATTCCTTCCTTTTCCTCTTTCTTTACTGCTCAGCTAAGTACAGTCTTGATTTTTTATCCTAGCCTAACGGTCGTGATTGTAGATGTTGTGTGTTTTTTCTCTGTATTCACTGTTTATATATAATTTAACTTGACGCACTAGTGTTTTGCTGTGGCGTGGTAGGGCCTGTGTCGTGAAGCCTGAGTGCATTGGGTCTCTGTGTCTGATCAGGGACCTAGGTGGCTCTGTTCTTCAACATTCATCTGCTTTGCCTCAGTGCGCACTGTACTGTGACTGGAGCAAGGTGAGCGTGCCTCGCGCTAGTCACAGGGCGCTGCAGGGAATTCTCAACTCCGTGGACACAGTAGCCCCTGGGATTACCATTTGAGTACCCACTCCCACAACATGTTATAGTGGAAAGGTTTTTCTACATCAGGAAAATTTGAAGTGGACAATTTTCTGAGGGTACAGGTGAGGGGGCGCTGCCCAGCAGTGTAAAGGCGACACAGTCATCAAATTGGCTCCCACCCTTGTAATATGCAATCCTTCAGGAAGCATTAATATTTCCATTAGTATGAATGCCCCCCTGTTTGACAAATACACCAGGAGTGGATAGATCCCTCTCTTGGACAACACTGGAAGCTCTTAGGGTGATCAACGAACAGCTATGAAGCTGATGGCTAGAAGACATTGAACCTGCGGATGATGGGCCATGGCCCCTAAGTCTAAACCTTATTAAGGAGATTGAGGACCAATGCCTTAAGAAGACGAATAGTAAGCATGACACAGGGCACGGGAAGGCTTCGAGAGATTACACAAAACCTTCTACATGAGTGAATATATGCTGGAACCGACACCCTTTTGGGAGTCAGTATTTTCCCAAAAATAAGGTGATGTCACCCTGGAATTTGACCCCTTTACAGGATACCCCATGCCCGCGGACGTGGTGTCAGGATGCGCACAGAAGGCAGTATTGCATGCTGGCCAACGCACTATCTTCAAAAAGATGGAGGTCTCTTCTCATAAAGATCGACCTGAAATTAAGAGACCTCTCTACGAGGTGGGGTCCTCTGCCCAAGGCAGTTTATTCGGAGAATCTTTCATGAAGGAATTTAAAAAGTTTGTGTTTTGTTGGGAGAGTTTTCCTTGGGGCAGGAGGAAGCAGTGGCTGCTCCACCAGCTATACACTACAACAAGGCTCCTTTCAAGGTTCACTGCGAGAGCAAGGAAGGAGAAACAATGCTAGATAGAGACCTTGTTCTCCTCCAGAGAAGTAGGCAAAGGGTGCAGAAATAGCGGCGGCTTCAGAAGGGGAGTGAACACCCCAGGAGGATTTTCTGGTAAGGATTATCAATTTGTCCCACGTAGAACCATGGGGAAAGTTGAGATGGTTTATGGACAGATGGAGGAAGATCATGTCCGAAACATGGATGCTAGAAATGACCCAAGGTTTCCACATAGAGTTTTATGGTACCATGTTAACAGATTTTTAATCTCAGAACTCCAAGGTTTTCTGCCAAAGAGATGGAGCTCATAGACAATGAAGTGAGGGATCTGGAGCACAAAGGTCAGTAATTTATCCGGGGAAATTTCTCAGTGTTCTTTTCTGGTGCAAAAAAGTACAAGGTGTTTAGACCAGAGGTAAATCTGAAACAGTTCAACAAATGGCTCATTTATCGGCATTTCAAGATGGAAGGGGTACGCCTGATGTCTTCCTTCCAGGAGATTTGATGGTCTTGCGCAATATGATGGATGCCGATCCAACAGAAGGTCCCTACAGTTCCTTTGAAAAGGACAAGCCTACAAATTTCTGACACTACCATTCGATCTGTAATCGGCTCAATGGAGCTTTAGGAAGTTACTATGTTTGGTGGTGGAATACCTGAGAACGAGGGCATTGAAACAAATAATCTACTTAGACAACATCCTACTGATATATCAACACCCTCAAAGAGTGTGATCCAATTATAACACAACTATTATTTTACTACAGGACCTGAACTTTGTGATAAATCATATCAAGTCAGATCTCGATCCAAGACAGATCATGTCAAATCTTGGCTTCATAATAGATTCAGCAGCCGACACACTGAGTCTCCCAGACAAGAAAATTTTGAAAATCAAGAAAAAACTAAGGACGATCATGAGAAGGGTCAATGTTTCTCTCATACTTTTAATCATGGGCTTTCAATCTTCCTCAACAAAAGTTATATTTCTGGGACCCTCACATTACAGGGCCCTTCAGAGATTTGAGATAACCCACCCCATAAGAGGGATGACCTACTACTTCTGTTACCACAGGAGGCAAGCATGGAGATCCAGTGGTGGATGGATCACATGGAAGCCTGGAATGAAAGAGTAATCTTCAGATCATCTCCAGACTTTATAGTGGAGCAGGATGCCAGCCGATGGTGCTGCAAACAGGTGTGGAGTGGTCTTGATGGTAGGAAGATAGTAGTCAGGTGATGGGAGACGACTGCCTGGGGCAACTCTGCCTTCAACTGCCAATCATCAGGGTAGGGGAACACTGGGACCCCTGACATCCTCCGGTGTGCTGCAACTGCCACAATCACCTTGGTGAACACCTGAGGGGCTCTGGTGAGGCCAAAAGGGAGTACAGCGAATTGCTAATGCTTGTGGCCACTGTGAACCGCAGATAGCGTCTGTGGGCGGGCAGGACGGGAATGTGGAAGTAGGCGTTCTGCAAGTCCAACGCTAACATCCATTCTCCAGGGTCTAGGGTAGACAGAATCTGTGCTAACATGAGCATATTGAATTTCTCCTTCTTCTGGACGAAATTGGGAGGGCTCAGGTCTAAGACACCAGAAAGTAGCAGGAATAGCAACCACAACCTACTTCTGATGCCGGCACCCTCTCAATGGCTCTTTTGGCCAAAAGAGCCTGAACTTCCTGAAGAAGCAGGGAGAGATGGTCCTCCGTCAGCTGGCCTGGGGATGGTGGTATGGGTTTCCAGCAAAGAGATGGAGTAACTGCGCCGAACAATTTGGTAGTACCCACTTGTCTGATGTTATGAACTGCCAGCGGGGCAGGTGATGACGGATCCTGCCACCAACTGGCTGCCCGTGATGGTATGAGGGCAAGCTAATGCCATTTTGAGTCTGCGGGGGTAGCGGACTGGGTGGACAGTCTGGCTGTGTATCCCATGAGGCTTGTGGGACCTGCATCTGTAGCCACGAAAGGACTGGGGAATCTGTTAGCCTTGGTAGTTGGGCAAAAACGCAGGTGGTAGCTCCTACCGTATCTACGCAAGGGGCAAATGGCAGAATGGGGTTGGTGTGAGGCAATTGAGAGGTTCTTAAAGCGTTCCAGCACTGACTCTGCCTTGTCTCCAAAGAGACGGGTGTCATTGAGGGCATGTCCATGAGGGACGCCTTGACATCCCCTGAAAAGCCAGTTGACCTCAGCCAGGTGTGACGTCTAAGTGCCACTGACGATGTATTCGCCAGTCGTCGAGGTAGGGGAACTCTGGAACCCTCAACCTACACAGATGGGCTACAACCAAAGCCATCACTTTCATGAACATCTGAGAGGCACTGGTGAAGGCCATAGGGGAGCACAGTGAACTGGAAATACTTGTGGCCCAAGTGAACCGTAGATGATGCCTGTGGGTCAGCAGGACAGGTATGTGGAAATACATGCCCTTCAGGTCCAGTGCTACCATCCAGTCTCCATGGCACGCAGAACCTCAGCCAAAGTGAGCATATTAAATTTCTCTTTTTTCAGGAAGACATTAAGAAGGTGCAGATCTAGTATAGGGCGGAGGCCTCAGTCCTTCGGCACCAAAAAGCAGCAGGAATAACAAGCACGCTCTACTTCTGGTGTAGTCGCCCTCTGGATGGCAAGGAGAGACAGTCCTTCATCAACCGTTCTTGGTATGGTGGGAGGGGCTGAGGTGTTTCAAAAAATGGTAGAGCGTACTCCTTCTGTACAATTTGAAGCACCCACATGTCAGATGTAATTGTCGACCAATGGGGCATGTTGCACCTGATTCTGTGGCCAACTGAATGGCTGTGATGGATGGAGGATGCACTAAAGGGGCTTGGAGGTTGCAGTAGTCGGGTGGTGTGGGACTGGGCAGCACGCTGGGACTGGATCCCACATCCTTTCAGGGCTCTGTGGCCCCGTTCCTAAAAGGACTGCGCAGGCTGCTGGACTGAGTATGGCTGGTACTGCGGGCGCCCAAGATTTCCTCTTCCATGTCTGCGGTAGATGCAAAAGGACTGCTGTTGCAGTTGGACCGAGAGGAAAAGGCCAAGGGCCTAGTGCGAAAGGGCTCGAATGCTGCATCGGCCTTACCACCAAATAGGCAGGAGTCTTCTAAGGACATATCAATCAGTGAAGATTGGACATCCTCTGAGAACCCAGTGGACAGTAACAAGGCAGGCATGGCGACACAGCGCCACTACTAGAAAACAGGTAATTAATTGTGTGGTCATTAATTGTGTGGGTCCACATTTGTTCTCCACTGGGAACCAAACACCCCATTGTGGCGCTTGACTCTCAAAGAGCAGTGAAGCAGAGCAGTCTAAGGCCTACTCAAAGGCGGTGGTGTGGGCTAGTAATCACCATTTGTTGGCACACAATAATAACACTCAATAAATGATCATCCAGTATGTGCTTTTCTTCTGAAAAAGGAAAAGTACATTTATTGCACACACGCTATTCAATAAACGCAGTTATTTACAAATATACGTAAGGCTTATGGAAATACCTCTTGATTTTTTTTTTTTAAACATATTTTATTGGGGTTTCCAGAAACACTTTTGACATACATTTCGTTACATTTCTGTATACATTTTTCAATTGCGATTGTCAGTGTGCAAATCGACTTCATACTTATTCTACTTCCGTAACTAATACTGCAGGTCCCCATCATTACAACACATCCCTTTATTAACTTCAACAATCAACTCCCTCTCTCCCTCCCCCCTAGCAGATTCCAACAGTCATTCCATATTTGTGGTAGTCCCAGATTGTAATTAAATTGGTCGTCATGACCTATCCCCCCACCTCACCCCTCCCTCAACAGGTCCCTTCTCTGTCATTTTCCAGTGTAGGGATATGTTGGCGGTGAAATACTTCTTGATGACAGTGTGTAATCACTTTTGACACCCCCCAAAAGGGGCCAGCTCAACAAACCACACGTCAAAACATTAACGTGTACTTAAATGCAATGAGTGAGCATAACTGAGGGTGAGACCGCATAAAACTGGCAATAAAGCATGCAAACTTTGATAACGAGTGGCTGTCAACATCATTATCTCAACAAAGCGTTTCACCAGAGGAATAAGGGCATCAATTAAACATAACCATGACTGAGAGCACTCAATACTGGCAAATAAAGCATGCAAACTGTGATCACAAGTGGCTGTCAGGATCATTATTTCAGTAAAACAGGTACAAGAAAAATGTATGGGCATGTCTAAATGATTTGTGCACTCATAATTACTCCTAGCATGAAATACACCATTAACACATAGCCCCTAAAGAGCATCACATTTATAATCACCACCTGTGTAATTACAACCTTACACCCATAGAGGGTGTTTACACAACATGAAAACTGATGTTGACCATCTTCAGGCCGAATTGCTTGCAGACATATGGGCATATTCACAAGGACTTATCTCCGAGTTATTGCCACCTTAACGCATCAAAAGTGGAGATCGATTTAACGCCCCATTCACAAGCGGGTGCAAACTGCAGACATCGCCAGTATTCCTGCGATAACTGCCTCACAATTTATCTCCACGGGTGACACCACCAACTAACCAAAATGAGATGCAGAGTAGGCGTTCCCGTGCAAAAACACACGAAAACACCACTACCCCACTTTCACAACGAACTGCCAGATCTGCGATGCGAGTCAAAACCACGCGATAAGCCGCGGTAGCAGCAGGTATTTAACACCTGCCTCTTGCTGGTGTTAAGCAGGACGACTACCTGCAGTAGGCAATGGAGCCCCGCACACAACCACACCCGAAGAACAACCGACGCCATGGAGCTACTCATCATGCAGCTTAGAGCCCCAGCAGGGCCACAACACCCACTGCCACCACCCCCAGGACCGCCACCACCACCAGGACCCGGAACAGCACCCCCCCGGACCAACACAGAGGCAGCGCAGAGTAAGACAGCGGACCTACAGAAAACGCACCAGTCTCACAGACCTAACGCCCGAGGAAGTCATTGCCCACTACAGGCTCAAAAGGACAACCATCCTCCGCATCATGACCCACATCGGCCACAGGCTGACTGTCCCAACACAGCGGACAACCAACATCCCTCCGCAGACAAAGCTGCTGGCTGTGCTGCACATGTTGGCCTCTGGTACCTTCCAACCAACAACGGCCAGAGTCGGAGGAGTCTCACAGCCAGCCCTATCAAAGTTCCTCACACCTGTCCTGGATGCCATCATCAGCTTCATACCCCAGTACCTTCACTTCCCCCACACTGCGCAGGAACAGCTGGAGACCAAGCAAGGCTTCTACTCCATTGCTAGATTCCCACACGTGTTGGGGGCCATTGACTGCACACATGTACCACTTGTGCCCCCTGCGGACACTGCACACATCTACCGCAACAGAAAGCACACGCATTCCATCAATGTGCAGGCAATAGTGGACCACCGGGGAATGTTCACCAATGTCGTCGCAAACTACCCAGGCAGTGTGCACGATTCCTACATCTTCCGACAGTCCATCATCAACCAGCGCTTCCAGGATGGCACCTATGGAACTGGACTGCTCGTTGGTAAGTACCAAATCAACACACCACACACCTCAAAGCCACCATCACACAACGCACAACTGTGGGAATGCACACGTGACCAAACCACATACAACATGTCAATCAACATGCCCACCTACCAGACACCACAACACAACTCCATTGGTATCCTGGGCTTCCCCTGTGCACAAGCCAGCTATATCATGGCACCACAGCCACACAACAGCTGAACGTGTGGAGAGGCGGAAAGCAGGCATGTGCGAAGGATGCAAGTGACCCATGAATGGGAATGTACACAACGACAAGTGTGGCGTGAATGTGCTGAACAGACCTGGGTATGCAAACCACAGATATGTCCATGCAGACATTAACTGCTGGTGTCTGGAGAGTAGTGAACAGTGGACGCAACCATGTCACCCCAGGCTGTGGGTTAGATCGCGGAAATGTCGCTCGCTGCGTCCCCCCCTGTGTGCGTGAGCGTAGTGGGTTGGCCCGGCTCACGCCAGGCCTGCGCAGGGGTGTGGATAAAAACATCGTTGCGCTGAGCGTGGTGCTCTCCCGGAATGGCCAACGTCACTGCCAGGGCGGCGCCTCTCACTCCGCCACGTGGCCGACGCCGTGAGCAGCGGGGCCTGCGAGCCTGTGCGCCTGCTGCACCCCAGGCCGCTGACACCCAGACCCGGCTTGCCCGCCCCAGCGCTCCAAGGCCGCACTGCTCACCTGCCGACACCGTCGTGTGTCAAAGAGGGCCCACCACGTGCCGCTGCGAGCTCCAAGACCCATGCCCGCGACCTTGGCAGCCTCCTCAGACCATCACGGTCCTCCGTGACACAGGCCCCAAGGAGTCCTCATTCGTTGACATACTCCACCGCTGCAGCCGGCCTACCCTGCAGTCCAGTATGTCCCACATCTAGAACTGAGTCTTCATTAATCAATGGCAGAGTTCATGCCAGTGAACGCAGGGAGAGGAGTGAGAGAAAGATGCGTTTCAGTCCGGTGGAAACACGGATCACCGTTACAGAGGAGGTCAACCAGTAGCAAGGACTGACCTGGTGCCACTAACCCTGTGTGCCGTGAGTCACCGTCAGCCTCCGGCAGAACATTGTTGGTGTCTGAGCCTGTGGCCTGGGGGTTGTCATCAGCAACTGGCAGGTACGGACTTGGTGTTTGGCATGAGTCTGTGGCATTCATATCCGCCATGTTGCTGGACACAGCTGGTATGTGCCCTCTGCATCATGCCCTGGGGGTACACCTCCCACTCTCCCCCGAGACACTCCGCGAAAACCACCTTTGATACATACGAGACCCTGCTCTGCCCTCATGACCCTACCCCAGTCTCCCGCAAGTCAGCGTCCCATGGCGGTAGGCCCGTGTCGGCCGCTGTGCATCCGAGGCCACTAACTCTGTGCAACTCACGTCATGGTCCCTTGCTGTTCGAACATTGCATTCCTGAGTGCCTGATGACTGTTGAAGTTGTTGCCAGCACCAGCTACTCCCTGAGGGCTGGCTTACACTCACCCCACACACAGCCAGCACTGGCGTCACTGGACTAGTGGGCCTACCAACACATCATGCCGAACCAAGTATTGACTCTTTTCTCTCTGCACTGTCACAGGTGATCAAGGATATGCACTCTGCCCTTGGATGATGACACCCCTCCGAGACCCGAACACACCCGCCCAGAGGCAGTACAATGCGGCCCACATACGCACCAGGGGCATCGTGGAATGCACATTTGGCGTGTTGAAGTTACATTTAAGGTGCCTGGACATCACAGGTGGAAGGCTCCTGTACAGCCCAGACATCGTGTGCAAGATGATCGTTGCATGTTGTGTGTTGCACAACATCTGTGTACGCACCAATGCCCCATGGATCCAAGTTCCAGAAGTACCGGACGATGATGAGGACGATGGGGCAGGTGGCCCACATCCCACTGCAGCTGCGGCAGGATTAGCCCGAAGGAACACCCTCATTGCCAATTTCTTCTCATGAGCACGTCACATTGTGGCCGTCCCTGGCAATCATGGGACAGTATAAAATGTCCACAAGCACAGCATGTCTGAATAAAAATATTTGCAGGTTACAGGTTGTACTTGTACATTATCATCTCACATTTCCCTGCTATGCCAAATGTGATTGGCCAGTTTCTACACACAAGCGGCACCAGTTGTGTCCTCTGTTCTGTTGTGAACGTGTTGCAGTTTATACCACGTTGTTGTCAATGTTGAGGTGCTCTGAATGTTATGTGTGTGTGCTGCATTTTGGGAGAGTCGCCCCTTTGCAGCTCTGATTTTGCTGCCCCTTATCCCTTTTAGGCACACCGCCTTTGACTTCTGTGCTTCCACAGTGTTGAGATGTTGCAGACTTGGGTAACTTGTGCTCTTTGTCGGGTTGTGACTCTTGGGCATGGTTTGTCCGCAGATGTGTCGTTGACGTCAGGGGTTGTTTGTGCAGGTGGTTGTGTCCGAGTGTGACCTGCTCCTTTCCGGTTCTGGTCCGCACTCAGCCACCTCAGTGTCGTGCCGTGTACATTGTCATGATGATTGGACTGCAGCCATGCTACTCGTCATGTGCTGTCTCTTGCATTGTCAGTGTGGCTGACGTATATGCATGTTTGCTGTGTTTCGCACTTGTGCATGTGTTGGTTGTGTGATTGTTGATGTGTTGGGTGGGTGCCCCTTTGGGCACATGGTGTACGTGGGACTACTTGGTGTTTGTGTGTGTGCTGAAGTGTTCCGGTGGGATCAGGGACATGATCCAGAGTCATTGGGGGTGTGCAGTGTGCTCTGCTTAATTGTGCATGTGTGCCATTGTGCCCATCTCCCCCCGTCTACCCACTCCCTGGTCGATACGCACCCTGTTGATGTAGTGTCGGGTCATGTTGGGCAGTGTCCGGATCCCCAACTCCTGTCACCGTCTCCCGACTGGTGACTGTGGCCACCATCTTCTCCATGTCATTCAGCTCCTGGTGTTCTGCTGGCCCCCCTCCTCCGAAGTGCGTTGCTGCTTTCGTGCTGGCAGCGAGTTTCTGCTTGGTTTTGCCATTCACATCAATCCAGCGCCTCTTGTCCTCTTCCATTGTCCTCCTCGGCGCTGCGACGGCATTCACATGGTCCGAGATGGTGTGCTATCTTTGCCTCTTTGTTGCCAGTGACACGTTGGAGGTGACGTACAGTTGGTAGTGGTGTTCTATCTCATCCATGACGATAATCGTGTTTTCCTTCAGACTGTACCCCGTCTTCCTCTTCCTCTTCTCATTGCCCTTCCACGAGCCCTGGATTCCTGGGTGTTCCTCCGTGGGGATTGTGGGGTTCATGTTGTCCTCTGCAGTCGGTCAGGGTGCATCCGTGGTACTCCGCAGTTCATTTCCTTTTTAGTGGCATTTTCCGTATGCTGTTCTTGTGCTTTTTCCCGCATTGCGCGTTGGTATTGCTGGCCTCTCGCTGGTTATCACTGTTTTCTTATCGCGTTTGGGCCCATCGCGTCTTTTTACGCGTTGGGGTTTGTGTTTTTATCGCCGTCGCGGTGGTTGTATCGCGGACATTGGCCGCGGTTTCGGGAGGCTATCGCATGGTACCGCCGTGTTGGGAATTCCACGTTAACAAGGGGTTATTTTCCCGTGATGGACTGCGATGTGTAAAGTTGCGTTAACATTTTTTGGAGATGTTTAGCGCACGTTCTTGTGAATATACCCCATAGACTTTGCCCCTAAAGGGTACAGCACTACTAGATGTAGAGCACACAGTAGCGGCTCCTCGAGGGAGTGCTGCGGGGTGGTGAGGCGGGGCGGGGGAGGGGCAGGGTGGGGGGTAGTAAACTTCGAATACGGGCGAACGGAGTTGAGTAACTAAATAAATAAATAAAACTAATTACATTGCGCGTGCTGCAACGCCAAATCGGCGATGCAGCGCGCAATGTAATTCGTTTTATTTAGTTACTCAACTCCGTTCGCCCGTATTCCGGAGTTTACTACGCCCCGCCCCGCCCCACCGCACTCCCTCGAGGAGCCGCTACTGAGAGCACATGCTCCAGCCCGGAGAGTGCGTAAACCTGGAAGACAAATCCTTACTGGTGATTCTTTGGGAGTCCCACCCACCCGAGGGTGGATACTCTGGGAATCCTTTTGGGGGAGGCTGAGCCATTCCTGCAACTCCCCCTGCACTTTGTGAGTCTTTTGGAGATGAATCCGTCCTCTGGGGGCAACCACGAGCCAAAAACGAGTGGTTTGAATTGAAACATGTGGGCAAGCCCTGCAGGGCATTATGGGGTGCTCCTCATCGAGCATGTGCATTTTATTTTAGCAGCTGTCCCGCTGAGCCAGGGAGAGACGCATCTTTCTTTTCCCTGATTTTGCGTATGTTGTGTGCTGCCTCGTGCCGCACGTTCTTTTCCCCAGGGGTGCCCAGTCCCACCCAGGCACTCCATGTGCAGGATCCCTTAATGGGGGACAGCTCGGGGAGCCCACCCCTGGCTGGCCCCGCCGCCCCCACGCCCGCAGCCCTCCAGTATTTTGCTGTGAGAGCCGGCAGCACTTCTTCTGGCCTGCCCGCTCCTGCGGGCAGGCGCGTTATTGGTGGCAGGCCTTCCTGCTCCCCCAGAGACTGCGAGACAGGCGGCCCGGCCACATGCCTTTCATGACATCAGGCCCTGGTATGGGGTCCTGGGCCCCTCCCTGCTACTCCAGGGGAGCACGATGGCACTCCGCCGCCCTCTTCTTCTTCCACTTTTACAGTATCGCGATGTGCTATGGCGCTCTCTCGCCAGCGGCACTTCCCGGGGTCCAGGTATGGAGTCCTGGGCACCTTCCTGCTTCTTGTCGGAAAAGAGTGGTGGTGCTTCCACGCATTTTCCTTTTCTTGTAGGCAGCCTCCGGGCCCTGGCCCACTCCAGAAGCAAAACTGATTACAGTAGCTGAGCCCCATGCGCTTCATCGCCAACAAGAGGAAATAGGTCAAAGGTCACCAAACGTAGCAAGGGCATATCTCAGGCCAAATTGGGTCAATTTTGACGGTCTTTTTCTTGTTTTGCACCTGTAGATAAGCCCTAGCCACTTGGGGCACTTTCTTCAGGCCGCCTGGTCTCAAAGGCAGAAACCTTGCAGGGAGCTAGATTCACTGGCTCCCTGCGACAGCCTTTCTCTTTGCTCTTCCTCTGGGCCTCTCTCCTCCTTGTGCAGAAGCCCAGTCTTTCTCCCAACTAGTCCTCAGGGGTTTTAAGGGGACCAGCTTCCCTGGTCCTTGTGAGAGCCCCACTGGTCCTGGGGTCAATTGGAGTCAGAGCCCTTAGTCCTAATGGTAGTCAGGGGTGTTCCGCATTCCAATTGGCCATGGCGGGTGCCTCCAATTCAATTTTCCCACAGAAAAACACACCCAGCAACCCTCTTCCATACTCCCAATTAGAGACTGAAGGAGGTAAGGACCCTCCAAATCTCTTGACAGAATCCCACCTCCAGGCACTGTCAGGTTAGAAATGAGCAGAATCTAAATCATTCTGAGTATAGTGGACAATTGAGGGATGGATAGGAAGGGTTGTGATAGATACTGCTAGTTCAAAGCAGGTGATAGCCCATTGTGTCTCCTAGCATACCTGTTGGGGAATCTTTGTCATGATTGAGCAACAAATCAAGGCAGACCAGACCAGCTTCTTTGCTGATCCACAGGTACATTAGTGCCTGGAACCCTTGAGTAAATGCCAGGTCACAGGATATCTGGAAACACAAGATCAAATAAAGGCAAAATGAGGCTTAGTGATGGCCCCTGGTAGAGGAGAACTAGAGAGAGCAGGGATCATATCAACTTCAAAAATACGATCAGTAGACTTTCATTAACATAAAAAAACAGAGTTTATATTGCTCCCTCTGACTATCTCATGACCACTCCGGCCCCCTCAGCTATCCCTCGAAACCACACCTCCCCTCCGGAACACCCCACACAACCCCTACCCAACACTGAACTCTCAGACTGGGCCTCGTGTCTGGATGAGATCGCTAGCCACCTGCAGCTTCTCACGAAGGAACTCCAGGATTTGAAATCCATCATTATCGAACACCTCCCTCTACTCAGATCCTTTAGCACTTTAGAGAATCGACCCCTCTTCCTGTCTGGTGCAGCTCCTGCACTGGTCGCGCACACCTGTCACCATACTGCGAACACTTTACCTCTCCCGAATGCCCCCTCCCGCCCAAGAAGACTGAAGGCCGATCTCTCGACCAGTGAGATCCGGGATCTACTCTTCTTGTACTCCCAATCACTAGACCCTAACAAGTCCCGAACAGGGCACATCCAAAACCATCAACGCTAACCTTTATAAAGAATCCTCCCATAAAATGAGAGGAATAAATATTGACAACCTCCAGCGCATCAATTGCCTTCCGGCTACCACCTCACACTCGACTGACCAATTGAAATGCGTTTTTCTCCGACTTCTATGATCTCATTCTAACTAACGGGCTTGACATCATTATCCTCACGGAAATCTGGCTAAACTGCTCCTCCACCCCTATCCTTGACCTTTTAGTCCCGCTTAGCCATGACATAATTCGTATGGACAGAGATCTGTGAAACAGGGTGGAGGAGTAGCCTGTATACTCCGAAATACACTCTCGGTTTAATATCTATGCATCAACATTTCCAGCAAAAACCGTCCTATTTGCAAACTACACACATTCTACCACCCCCTTGGTGCCAATCTTTCCTTCATTGAGCAATTAATGGAAATCATCTCAACCAATGACGACCCTCTAGTGTCCCAAATCTTCTTGGGAGGCTTCGACCTCCACTAGTCCAACCCAAACGATCACGCAATGAACTGTTTTAAATCCTTCCTATTGGATCATGAGCTGACACAATTCTGTGATAGTCCAACCCACAAAAAGGGAGAATTCTGGATCTCATCATATCCAAAGGTAACACCATCACACTGGACTCCATTATCGGTTGCGACTGGTCTGACCACTATTGCATCTTCTTTATTAACCGGGAAGTGTCCGCGAAGGGCGATCAACCCAAGAACACCAAGCAATGGAAAAGAAACCTCAGAAATATCAACACTGAAAAGCTAGCAATCAGTTATACAAAGGTCTGGTCTCCCCACTCAGAAATGAAGGATGTTCATGTCCTCACAGATTTCTATAATGCCTCTATTTCCGGTATCATGGACGCTATAGCCCCTTTACAACAAAAAAATGCCTCCTCTAAAAACTCCAAGCCGTGGTTCAACGACACCGTAAACTCTGAACGCCGTACTCTAAAGACAGCGGAAAGATCCTGGAGATCAATGACATCTATCGATCACCGAAACCACCTTAGAGCTGTCAGGAGCTCTTACAACAAAATATCAAGAGTGCAAAAGCTGACTTCTTCAGATCCCAACTTAATAGAGCCAAAAACTGCCCCAAGAAACTATTTGAAATTGTTAATCAACAATTGCTCAAAGCGCCCATCCGTCCTGACTCTGGCAAAGGCACTCCTACTTGCGACGATTTGGTTGCCTTCTTTGTCAAAAAAACTTCAAGCATCATTATCGATCTAGAATCAAATAGGGCTCTTCTTTCAATTGCTGGGTGCAATGTGCCACCTGACCACCAGGAGCTGCTCGTCCCCCCTAGCTCTAGACCCAAAAGTAATGCCTCTTGGCAAACCTTTACACCCCTCAGTGAAAGTGACATCTACAACACTCTTCTTGTGATCAAACCATCCAGCCACTTCAACGACCCTCTACCGCCACTCATAGTCAAAGAAATAAAGGCTGCCATCATCCCCATTTGGGCAAAGATTGTTAACTCTTCACTATTGCAAGGCACGATACCCGGCTGTCTAAAAGCAGCGCAAGTATCCCCCATTCTAAAAAAACCTAACGCAGACAGTTCTGATCTGAATAACTTCTGCCCTAATTCCAACATCCCCACGCTGGTGAAACTTTTAGAAAAGTGTGTGCAATCTCAACTCTGTTCTCACGTTGAGAAATTCCAATTGTTGGATCAACATCAATCGGGCTTTCGGAGAGGCCACAGCACAGAATCTGCACTCATGCACATTATGGACAAAATTTTAATGTTGCTAGACCAAAATGAATTCTGCCTCCTGATTCTCCTTGACCTATCTTCTGCCTTCGACATGGTTAACCACAGCAAACTACTATGCACGCTAGAACACAGGATGGGACTGTCAGGTTTGGTATTGCAATCGTTCACTTCCTTCCTCCACAACAGATCTCAAAGAGTCAAAGTGAATCAATCCCTATCTCAGCCGTCTACAGTTTCCATGGGGGTTCCACAAGAGTCCGCCCTTCCAACCATTCTATTCAATTTATTCTTAGAACCATTAGTTAATGCCCTGAACGCCGTGAACATTCTTTTTCATATGTATGCGGATGACACTCAACTTTATCTGAAAGTCTCCTCCCCGGAAGACCTCATCTCACTCAATTCCATCCTGATGAACACTCAAAACTGGCTCACTGAAAATTACCTCACGCTCAACACCTCCAAAACAGAATTCCTTCACATCGCTCCCCCTAACCACGCCCACCAAGATTGACTTCTGGGTGCAACATCTTTCAGCCTTCAATTGCTCCCCCCACATTGTTGAGTCTGCTAAATCGCTAGGAATCATTCTAGAGAGGCACCTGAACATTCCGAAGCATATCAGCAATGCTACCAAGGGAGCTAGACACCAGATGAGGTTACTAAGGAATCTCAAAGCATTCCTTCCACAGGAAGACTTCAAATGGGCGGTTCAAGCTCTAGTATTGCCAAGGTTAGACTACGGTAGTTCCACGCTCTGTGGTCTTCCCAAACAAAACTTTGCCCCACTTAGGGCTTCCATTAATGCCGCAGCCAGACTGATTACTGATACAAAAAGAAATGATCACATATCACCAGCCTTAAAATCCTTACACTGGCTACCTTTCGAAGCTAGAATACAACTAAAGATCACTTGCATGACTCACAAAGCCCTGCACGTTAAGACCCCCATCTATCTGGTTCACAAATTAGAATTATCAGGGGGTGGCCGTCCGTCTCGAAAACCAGTTTTCCACAAAAAGAGAACAAGGAACAGAGCGTTCTCTGGCATGGCCCCTAAGATTTCAAACTCCCTACCACCGGAAGTCCGTCAAATCCCATCCACCGCTTCTTTAAAAAAAGAAGTGAAAAAAATCCTTGTCTATTACATGTGTGTAATCCGGTGATGAACAGTGTTGGTAGGCTATGATCATACTGGTATTGGTTATATTGCCCGCTCTTCTCCCATTACTGGATCAGTCCGACCTTGATTGTTTAAGCGCTCTGAATTGCGCCAATGTCATGCTTGCGCCTTGATCCTATTTGTAACGATTGCTCTTGTCCCACTTTTGTATTCTACCTACCCTAACTGTGAAGCGCTCTGATACCCACCAGGGTCATGTTCGCGCCATACAAAACTTTATAAATAAATATTTACATCTTCAGGTCTGAGGAGCGCCATAGGACTGGAATCTGACCTTTATAGGAGGCACAGCAAGAAAGCAACTGAATATCAAAACATAGGAAAACACAACAAAAGCAACAGCAAACTGAAAGTGGAATAAAAAAAAGAGAAAAAGTGCTCAGGGAGGGAAAGTCTGGTGCAAACAAGTACAGAAGCAAGAGGAACACATCAACATGCATTGGCGCCAGGCGCAGAATGTAAAAATTCCTAGCTTTCGAGAAGTTTGGAAGGAGCTGCAGTGTCAAACTATAGATCATGTCCAGTGTGTGATGATGGGCAACAAGAAGAGAAGCAACAAATATGCTCAAGTCTATCCATATCCGCAAATATAACTGATCAGTAGAGAACAGAGGAAAGGCAGATATGAGTTTAACACTGGTAATTTACTCTTGCTTGTGTTACTTTTGTTTGTAACTTCAAAACGTCTTAATATATGTTAGACCTGTCAGCCTTAAGGTGGTCTTCCTCCAAACATTTTGCCTTCCTTCTCTATGTTTGCTGATCTTATTTTTGCTAGCCTAGGGACTCTGCACACTTTACCACTGCTTACCAGTGCTAAAGTGCATGTCATCACTCCTAAAAACGTGGGAACACTGGCTTATCCCCAACTGGCAAATTGAATTTACTTATAAGTCCCTAGTAAAGTGGTGCTTGTAAATTAAATGCTACAAGTGGGCCTGAAGCACTTATTGTGCAACCCACTTAAGTAGCCCTTCAACCATGTCTCTGGCCTGCCATTTCAGCCCGTGTGTCCAGTTTTTAAACTGCCATTTCAACCATGCAAAATAAACCTTTTGTCAGGCCTAAACCTTCTTTTTTAATTTCATATAAGTCATTCTAGGGTAGGCCGTAGAGAGCACAGAGGGCAGGGTGCAGTGCATTTAAAAAGTTGGACATGTAATTTTAAGTTTTACATGTCCTGATGGTGAAAAACTCCTAAATTTGTTTTTCGCTGTTGCAAGGCCTACCTCTCCCATAGGAAAATCTTGTGGTTACCTTATTACATTTAATAGGCTGTCATTTCCAAATCAGTTAATGTTTAATGTCTTTGGAATTGTAAAGAAAAATCCTAACTTATAGTGGAGTTGGGCTTAGAATTACAATTTTGAAAAAGACACTTTTAGAAAGTTGGCAATTTCCTACCATAGCCATTTAGGGCCTGTGGCCTGTTTCTCGGGTCACATGACTGGGTTTAGCTGATAGTTGGGTTTTGTGTATTCCTCCTAGACAACTACAAACAATAGAGAGCTTAGATGTGCCTGGATGGGCCATCACTGTCCGGATGGGAGAGCGGAGCTAAGCACAGCCCTACTTACACTTGAATATGCTGTGTCCTGCCTCCACACAAAGGGCTGCATACTCCCTGTAGTTAATCTGGAGCCAGGACAGGGAAAACAGGATGCCTCAGGACCTCAAAGGGAAACCTCTAGAAGCTTCTCCCCCTTCAAAGGCACAACTGGGTATAAATATTGGACCTCGGAAACCACCTCTTCAGTACACTTCTGGGCCTGTGGATACTCTGTCAGGAAAAAGGGCTGCTGTGCTGCTGGATTGCTGTCCTGCTGGAGCACTACCTTGCTGGACTGCTGCCGTGCTGTGCTGACCTACTACCTTCTGCCCTCTTGCCTGCTGAGAAGGACTAGACCGGCATCTGTTGAACCCGGGAACAGCAGAGTGACTCCAAGGGCTAGTTGGCTGGCCTCCTGACTAGAGCCTCAGGGACAGGAGGCTCCCATAACCTTGAACCCAGCACTTTTCCTTTTTGTCGGAGTTTTATATAGAGAACTTGACCCGAAGGTATCGGGTATCAGAGCGCTTTACAGGAGCACCAGTTTTGTTACAGACGGACACATTCACTTTTTGTTAGGCCCGCAGAGATTAAGTGATTTTCCCAGAACCACAGGACGTTGAGCGTATTTGCTGAGACTCGAACAGGGTTCCCCAGATTTGAGGTCGACCGCCCTAGCCCTTAGGCCACATCCTCGCCCACATCCTCTCCCTCTCCACTTAGACTCTGCCATCTGTGAGCCTACCCTGCCAAGCGGTGCCACCCTAGTTCTGGGCCCTTGGAAGTGAGCATAAGGTGCTCTGCCAGCCTCTGTGGATCTAGTGGAACCAATGCATATCCTCTGCTGCACGGCTCAATCCTGAGCAAAACCGATGCATCGCCGCTGCTGCATGGATCAGAACTGTTGCAAAGACCCGCATCACATTGCAGCCCAAAACAGCATCGGAACTGCAGCTGCGCAATGCATCCTTGGTGCAAGCCCTCTAATCCTTAGTCGACAGCAGCCTCAACGATGACCGGACTCTGCATCGCAGCCTGGCAGCGCATCATAACCAATGCATTGCCTCGACTGGGACCGCATCCTCGACGCTGGACTTTGCTTCACAAGCCCTTGTTGACGGGATCCTCGACGACAACACAGGAGCTCGCATCGCAGCCTTGCTGCATCTCGGAGCATACGCACCACTTCGGCTGTGCAGTGCATTGTCGACGAGGACCCTTGCAACGCTCCACAAACCAGGATTGAAGGTAGCTTGTTCAGGGAGCCTAACTGGGTCCCTGTAGCCAGTTCGCGCTCCATCACGGTTGGCCTGAACTTGTGACTTTCTCCCAGTCAGGCATGACCAGATATCCTGTTAGTGAGTTGGGCTTTTTGGTGCTATTTTCACTAAAATCTTTAAAATTACATATCTCCGTTTCTCTGATACTTTTAATGAAAGGTTGCACCCAATCCACACTGCACACATGCTGGCAAAGCTGGGTTGTCAGATGTGGCAACACCAGAACAATATAATGGCTTCCTATGTTGGTATGTATGAGTACCAAGCTGACCACTAGTGTGAGTGTGCCCCTGTACACAAGGGATCCTAGGCCCTTAGCCACAGTGATTTCCCACTGGCCCCCTGCAGTCCAACGGTTGGCATTAGTGTGCTCAAAGATTCAAATAAATTAATCCATTAAAGGGTCACCTACATGAGTTCTCTGCATTCATTGAAGTAGAGCTGGACCTGTTCGGCCTGTACCAGTCTCTCTTTCCTCTCCTGGCACTTCTTGAACAGCTTCTCCCAGCATTCCTTCACTTCAATCAGCCTCTCTGCCACATTCTCCTTCACCTGTGGATACTCCTGGCTTACACGTTGAGCCTCCCTGTGAACCCGCTCCACCTCCTTCTTGATGGCCGCAAAGTCTCTCTGCAATAAAAGCATGACACCACAAATGTAGCCCAGAGGTCTCCACTGTCATTTACAAAGCATCACTTCACCGTTTAACATGTAGAAATACACACGAAAAAGAGTTACTTACCTTTAGCTATGGTTCTCCAGTATTGGTATCTTTCATACATTCACTAGGGCTGGGCGGTGAACTTCGCTCCGTTCGCGGAGTTTTATGCACTCCGCGGAGCTCGCGGAGTGCAGAAAACTCCGCTTCGCGATGTGCAGCGGAGTTTTTTTCCCGCTCGTGATCGCGAACGGTAAGTGCGCGAGCTGCCGCTCGGGTAGAATTTCTACCCGAACGGCAGGAATACCAGCACAAACTGCAGTTCGCACTGCACTCCGCCACTCGCGGAACTTCGCAAAGTTGTTTTGTAACTTCGCGGAGTTCCGCGTAGCAAAACTTGTGAACTACCCCCAGGCCAAACATTCACATGCTTGAATCATCCCCCACGTCGTAGTGGGAGTCCCACGGTATTACTATAAAAGCAGTAGATAATACTATCCCAGTTGCAGCCTTGGTGCCCAGAGTGAAGTCCAGCGAAGTCCAAAGTGCCCAGACGGTCGAAGATGAAGTGGTATCTTGATCTGAATCTTGTCCCACGATGTATCTAGGGACCCACCCGCAGGTAAGCTCTTAAGTACCCTAAGGAAAGGGTTGGGACGATTCAGGGTTCCCTCCCAGAGGAGGGGCTGGACAGTGGGGAGGATACTCCCATGTCCTTTGTCCAGTTTTGCGCCATTCACATGCTTGAATCATCTCCATTGTCGTAGTGGGAGTCCCACTGTATTACTATAAAAGCAGTATATAATACTATTATAGGCTACAATGCAATGAACAGTCACTGCAATAGCCTATCTACATTCTTTTGTAAAAAAGATCCAAACTTGAACAACAACCAATAAGGAGACAGCACCCTGTAGAACACTCCCCAGAGAGGCTGAGTTCCTCAGATTTTCAAGCACAAGTGTGAAACTATATACTTGAGGAAATAAGGGAAGCCTCTCAGGGGAGGAGGGTGGGTCGCATGTGAATATATGAAAGATACTAATACTGGTGAACTGTAGTTACAGGTAAGTAACTCATTTTCTTCTCCAGTATTGTATCTTTCATAGATTCACATGCTTGAATCAGAGTAGATAGCAGTTGTATAGTCACACAAGCATAGGAGCAAAAATTAAATACCCTTAGTGGATGGTGGGTAATAATATACATGCATATACTTTAACATATTGCGAAAGCAAAATAGTATCTTAGAACTTTATAATGTTAAAAACACATAAACGAAGAAGGAAAAATACATCTAAGAATAGAGGCTTATCTTATTGAAATAGATGTTGTGAGCCTGCCTGTCCTACAGCTGCGTCACTGTAATTAGCCAGATCCAGACAATAATGCCGCGTGAAAGTATGTGTACTCTTCCATGTTGCGGCATGGCAAATCTTGTCCAACGGGACATCAGCAATCAGAGCAGCAGCAGAGAATATTGCCCTTGTGGAATGCGCTTTGGCCTTGACTGTGAGCAGTCTACCCACTGTAGTATGGCAGAGCTGAATAGTCGCAGCAATCCATCTTGCAATAGTTCTCTTTGTGACTGAAGCACCCAGTCTTTGAGGTCCATGAGAGACCAGCAAGTGATCCGTTTTACGTAGTTGTTTAGTTCTTTGCAAATAAAACTTAAGCCATCCTTTAACGTCTAAAGAGTGAAGAAACTTCTCTGCTGGAGAGGATGGATTTAGAAAAAAATGTGCGGAGGACAAAAGGCTCATTAAGGTGAAACTGAGTTGGAACCTTTGTGATGAATTTAGGATTTGTTCTCAGTAAAAAGTAGTCCTCTGAATCGTAAATAAGGTTCTCTTATAGTGAAAGCTTGGATTTTACTTACTCTCCTCGCAGAGGTAAGAGCTAGAAGTAATGCCACCTTCCAAGTCAGGAACTTGAGTTCTATTTTGTGAATTGGCTCAAAGGTGGTTTCATCAGTAGAGATAAATCTATGTTAAGACACCATTCCTGCGGAGGGGGCCAAATGGGAGGTAAAGTCCTAAATAATCACTTCATGAATTATTTGATGATACGAGAGGAACAAAGGGAGGAAGTATCAGAAGTACACCTGTATCGGGAGATGGCTGCGAGGTGGACTCTCACTGATGCATACGCCAGATCTGACTTTGCCAGAGAGAGTAGATAAGGCAAAACTTGTTCCGGAGATGAGAGAAGAGGGTGAATGTCGTTCCAAAGGCACCAAGAACAAAAACATTTCCATTTTAATTTGTACGTTTTATTGGCGGACTCAGCTCTAGACCTGGACAAAACATCCCTACAGTCCTGAGGGATGTCTAAATCTTTGAATTCATTGAATTCAGGTGCCAAGCATGCAACTGAAGAGAGGCTGGATGTAGGTGCAGGATTTATCCCTTGCTCATGGTCAGTAGAGTTGTTATCACTGGAAGGCAATAAGGCTTGGACTCCGAGAGTAGGAGTAGCGTCGTGAACAGTTCTCTTTTCATCTTCATTAGAACTCTGGAGAGGACAGAGCATAGGGGAAAGGCATAGGCAAATATTCCTGACCATCTTATCAAAAAGGCATTCCCCCATGACCCTCTCTGAGGTTCCCAGCTGGCGAAGAACCAGAATTTTTGGTTCACCTGAGATGCAAAGAGGTCTAAGTTGGGTGTTCCCCATTTCCGGAAGATGGAGTCGAGAATTTGCTGATCGAGTTCCCACTTGTGACATGTTTGACCTATTCTGCTCAAGATGTCTGATAGGCTGTTTCTCACTCCTGGAAGATGTTTCGCTTTGATGAAGATTCGGTGTAGCAATGCCCATTCCCATATCTTTCTGGCTTCTAAGGTAGAATCTGAGACCTCGTTTCTCCCTGCTTGTTGAGATAGTGCATGCAGGTGTTGTTGTCTGTACAAATGAGGACGTAGAATGCTCATATTCTGGGGAGAAATTACTAAAGAGCTAGGAAAACTGCCCTCAATTCCAGGAAGTTAATGTGCATTTTGGAGAGAGAGATTCCATTTGCCACTTACTTGGAGGTCTTGAAGGTGGGCTCCCCAGCCTTCCAATGAGGCATCCGTGGTCAGAACAAACTCTGGAAGTGGCGAGAGGAATGTCAGACCCATAGAGAGATTGCTGGCGGACTGCCACCAAGGAAGTATTTTTTTAATACTGAAGTGATCAAAATAATGTTCTTGAATGATCCGGTCACTTGAAGCCATTGTCTGTCCAACTGCTCTTGAAAAGGTCTCATTCTGAGGCATGCATGGGGCACCATGAGGATAGCCAAGGACATCATGCCCAGAAATGATTTTGAGGACATGAACAGAAGCAAACTCTTTTTTGGCAAGATTGTGAGCCAGTGATAATATGGTGTCTTGCCTTTCTGTGGATAAGAATGCCTTGTTTTGGAGTGTATTCAAAGTTGCTCCGAGAAAAGTTATCCATTGAGAGGGTGTGAGAACGTACTTCTGGTAGTTGACTGAAAGCCATAGAGAGCTAAACAGTTGTAGGCAAATGGATATGGCTTCCGAAGACTGGTGAAGAGAAGGAGCCGTCACTAGCCAATCGTCGAGATACGGGAAAATCTGCAGGCCCGAGGAGCTGAGCCAAGGCCTATGGGGAGGACCTTGAATTGATAGTGCGCGCCTGTGACAGTGAAACGGAGAAACCTTCGGTGTTTGGAATGGATAGAAATATGGAAATATGCATCCTGCAAATCAAGGCTGGCCTGAAAATCTGAATGGTTCAGAAGTTGCAAAATCTCCCGGAGAGTCACCATGCGGAAGGATTTTTTCTGCAGGTATTTGTTGAGCTTTCTGAGGTCCAGAATGGGACGCCATTCTCCCGACTTTTTCTTCACAAGAAAAAAGTGGGAGTAGAAACCCATTACCCTTTGAGAGCGTGGCACTCTCTCTGTGGCTCCTTTTTGTAGCATGACTAATGCCTCCTTCCTAAGTAACTGAAAAAGGGATGGTAAAAATGTTTTGGGTGGATGAGGAGGTGGTACTATGGCAAACTCCATGGTATGGCCATACTTTATTATAGCAAACACAAGGAGATGATGGACGGAGTGCTGAAACTTTTCAGACACTCACCCCCAGATCTGGGTTGAATCCATCATCGTTCTTTAGCTGACTTCGCCACCCCAGTTCAGACACAGCTATATGCAAATCAGTATTGACCCTGTGCCTCATGGGAACAGTCCAGACCGAACTGCCAAGCCATGTCTTCCCTGGACCGGAATCAAGCATCCTGGGAGCGGTTTCGGGCTAACAGCCCTCATCAGCCAGGCTAGCTTGATTCCAGTGGCAAAGTGAGCAAGGGACCCACGTCTGGGCATACCCTGCCAACTAGGGCGAACAAAGCAAACACAAGGAGATGATGGACGGAGTGCTGAAACTTTTCAGACACTCACCCCCAGTCACAGATCTGGGTTGAATCCATCATCGTTCTTTAGCTCACTTCGCCACCCCAGTTCAGACACAGCTATATGCAAATCAGTCTTGACCCTGTGCCTCATGGGAACAGTCCAGACCAAACTGCCAAGCCATGTCTTCCCTGGACCGGAATCAAGCATCCTGGGACCGGTTTCGGGCTAACAGCCCTCATCAGCCGGGCTAGCTTGATTCCAGTGGCAAAGTGAGCAAGGGACCCACGTCTGGGCATACCCTGCCAACTTCGGGCGAACAAAGCAAACACAAGGAGATGATGGACGGAGTGCTGAAACTTTTCAGACACTCATCCCCAGTCACAGATCTGGGTTGAATCCATCATCGTTCTTTAGCTCACTTCGCCACCCCAGTTCAGACACAGCTATATGCAAATCAGTCTTGACCCTGTGCCTTATGGGAACAGTCCAGACCGAACTGCCAAGCCATGTCTTCCCTGGACCGGAATCAAGCATCCTGGGACCGGTTTCGGGCTAACAGCCCTCATCAGTCAGGCTAGCTTGATTCCAGTGGCAAAGTGAGCAAGGGACCCACGTCTGGGCATGCCCTGCCAACTTAGGGCGAACAAAGCAAACACAAGGAGATGATGGACGGAGTGCTGAAACTTTTCAGACACTCACCCCTAGTCACAGATCTGGGTTGAATCCATCATCGTTCTTTAGCTCACTTCGCCACCCCAGTTCAGACACAGCTATATGCAAATCAGTCTTGACCCTGTGCCTCATGGGAACAGTCCAGCCCGAACTGCCAAGCCATGTCTTCCCTGGACCGGAATCAAGCATCCTGGGCACTGTGACGTCAGAACTCAAATGTAGTAAGATGTTACAGTTGAGTTCCGATGTTATTTCTTTATAATCCGCGACTGGGTGCATCACAAGTCATCCATTATAAAGAAATTAGAGACATATTTTTATACAGAGATTGAACAATGCCATGCATTATAAGGAAATGCCATAACTGCTCAACTGTAATGGTCTGAATTTTAACATCACAAAGTCTACTGCCAGAGCCAGCAGCCGGGGTGAAAGGCAGGTCATGGAGCATAAATACACACACAGATTAAACAAGGAACACAGAACTGACTTTTCCTTCTGCTGCTATAGCTCTCCAAAAAGAAAATGTGATAAATAGAAAGGAGATGTATATTATTATATTTATTTTGCACGATATAGGTCAGTACAGGAAAGGTAGAATATCTGCAGGTTTCTACACAATCTGAGCCACACCACATTTTAAGATGAATTACATTAAACTGATTCAAAATCTTTCTTTGCGAAAATGACTAACTGCTTTTCGATGGGATTAAATTCACAGAACAGATTTTGCTTTTATTCTTCCTGTCAGCAATGATCATGAAACAGCATGACAATGAGGGGCTATCCTCAAAGCAGGGGCGTAACACAGGCCCCCGCAGCCCCAGCAGTGCGGGGGAGCCCCCGAGCTGCAGGGGGCCCCCTCAGCACTGTACTCACGCCGGAGAGCTCCGGATTAAATCCAGAGCGGGGCCCCTCTGTGTACCTTGCAGGGGGGCCCCTTCAACTTTCGTTACACCACTGCCTCAAAGGCAAACATACATGTTAGTACATCTACATGTGTACGCTTACTCTTACACTTTTTACTACTTTAGGTAAATTTCCAGAAAGTTCAGGCTTGCATGTCTCTACCTACTGGAACTAGGGGGTGGGGCCTAATTTAAGCATTTACAGTTACTACTTGCAGGGGCAGAGTTCTCCCCATTGTAAAGTATAAGGAAAAGTTTAAGTTTGCAAACAATTTGTATTAGGAAGTAATGCATAGAATAAAAGTTATGCATAGAACTAATGTAAATCAGTTAATTTAAAAAAAATGAAAATTACATAACTTTTTACATTTAAAGGGTTTTAACATATTTTAGAATAAACTGATAATTATGTTTTATTTATACATATAATAAATTAAATATATTTATATAATTAAAACGTTAAAATAAATTCATTTTTTAAAATATTAGTTCCTATGGGCTTTAATTTTAAGTCCCTGCTGTCACTATTTTCTATGGGAGGGCGTTGCAGTACCAGTGGTTGGCCTCGTGCGGTGCTAGACTCACTCTAGCTATGAGTTGGAGTTCACTCACTACTGTTTTGTTTCCTTTTTGGCTGTAGTAACTATAGAAGTGCAGTTTGTGAATAGCAATGGGCTTACCTTTTTGTGGGTTGATGCATGTCCCTCCCTAAAACTCTCCTTCACCTACCCTAAAGCCATCCTTACGCCTCCCTTAACTCCTCCCATTTAGTTGTCATTATTTCCCATTTTCCAACCACTCTCTCTTTGCCTCACACAATTACTCCTAAACGGTTGTACTTACATGTGCGGGGATCTCCGCAGTTGGGGAGGAGACACATAAAAGATAGGAGAGGTGTAGGTGTAGATGTAGGTTAGTGAATAACATTTGTGTGGGGTGTTTAGTGGTACTATTGCAGTACTAATGAACATACAACAAAATGCAGTTTGTGAATAGGTCCCCAAGGATTTAATCAGTTTGTGGGAAGGGTGATGGTGTGCCCACATATTATAAGAAATA
Source organism: Calotriton arnoldi (assembly GCA_963921515.1). Lineage (NCBI taxonomy): Eukaryota > Metazoa > Chordata > Amphibia > Caudata > Salamandridae > Calotriton > Calotriton arnoldi. Next base: position 2,167,860 of record CAWUFW010000496.1, on the reverse strand, counting down.
ATGTCCCCCTTTCTGTATATTGCAGTTCCATGACCATATAAAGAAACTACTTGGTGCCTTGAAAAATCCTTATAATGTATGGTGGGAGTACTTTATCCAACATATAGATCATGATTTCACAGAACGGAGTGTTCCTGAAACAAGTTTCTTCATCTTTCAGGGTTCCCTGCAAATAATAATAATTAATAAAATGCATGTCCAGGGGGCGTGACCTGGTGAGATGGCTTACCGCGTGCACTAAACCGTGGCTCCTAGGCCCCGTTCTAAATCCACCGCCGTTGTTCGGTTTGCCTGAATTTCTGGGCTGGCCCTCCATTTTCTGCTTTGAGGAGACGGCCGCCGCTGTCGCCAGGGTCCCCAAGAATTTACCCGGACCCAAGTGAGGATGAGGCCCCCATGAGGCGGCCCGGGCCAGAGCTGCAGCGACCTGATGGGCTTCTCCCAGCCCGGCTGTGAGGGGAGGGACAGACAACAGGAAAGCAGTGTGGAGACGTGCCTGCTGGCACAGTGGCAGGGTCCCGAAAGAGAAGGGATGCCCCAGCCCATGAGCTGTGGAGCCGTGGATCATGGGCTGGTGCGGCAAACCATAAGGACCCGGTGCCTCAGCATAATGGCCTGTAATGTCATCCCGGCCACTTGAGGGCCTTTTTTCCCCCTTCACAGTGGGCCAAGTACTGCCACCACCCCGCCGATTGCAGAGGCCAGTAAACTGGACCTTGCTGCCCCCTCTGGGGCTGCCACAGTGAGGAAGGCCCTGCGCAGACTTGAAGGCAGTGAACAGCCATAACTGCTACCTGGAGCTGGGATGCTGGCCGGGGGCATGCCTGGTCCCCCGCAGGGATTGTGTGACCCCCTTCTCTGGAGCGATATAGTCGGGCCCACTGCGGATGCAGTGGGTGTACGCCCCTCCACACCCGAAGATGGAACGGGCCCACAGGGTGCTATCCGACCCACATTCGGGATTGGCAGCCTGCTGGATTCCCATCCCTGCCTGTTGGAGATCTTGGGACTCTGCAGCAACTGAGGGACGTCCTTTTTCCTGTGCAAAGGGCGCTACTGCAGAAGCCCCCTCCTGGCACCTCACCTAGCCGCATGATAGCACGCTTCTTAAACTACAGAGACCGTGATTTGATCCTCCATGAGGTAAAGGGCCTAGGAGATCTCTGCCTAGACTCACACAAAATACTTGTCTTCCCCAACTACACATGGATCGTACAACGAAGGAGAACATTCAAACAGGTTAAGCAAAAACTCTGCATGATGAAGATACATAAAATGATGTTATACTCTGCAAAATTGAAAATCATATTTCAAGGCAAGACCATGTTCTTCGACCATCAGGATCAGGTCTGGGAGTGGGTGGAGGAAAGACCTATCCAAAAGACAGCGGCAGGAGGAGGCGAAGAGGAATGGATGGAGTGGAAGGTGATAAGGTGCCACTTCTGTAAAGGGCGAGGGGTGCGGTGAGAGCTCTGGGACACAAGCAGCGGACGTGTGTCTTCGGATACAGAAGGATGGTAGAGAGATTGCGGATCCACTGCTTGCCCAAGACAGTGGCTGAGAAATGGGCAGACTTAAAAACTATGGCAAAGCTTGATATCCTGTATGGAGCAATCTCTGTATACACTAGGTAGACAGTGTATTCATCTAGCTATGGGGCGACAGGTGCTTCTAGTTAAGAAATGTAGGGTGGGAAGAGTTGGAGGGTTGTTAAATTATGTTTAGTTTTGCTCCTGACCACAGCTGAGAGAAGTGCATTAGTACTCAATCCGTAAAGCTCTTCGCTGTGGTTCCCTGATGTGCAGTAATCTGCAAAGTCATAAGATTCTATCCTGGAATGTTAATGGGCTCCTCAACAGAGTCAGGTGAGGGGCGGTGATGGCATACGCTCAACACCATGGTCCTGTTGCATTACATCTCCAGGAGACTCACTTGCTGGGCACAAACTGTAGGCTCCTAGGCCGATACAGCTACACCAGGGTCTATCATGCAAGATGTACAAGAGGCTCCTGTGGGGTGGCAGTCCTTCTACATAAATCCTTCCGGTTTGATGCCACCAAAGTCCACTCAGAGTCTTGGGAGATACGTCCTTGTGGAAGGGATATTGGAAGGAACCCCGCTCACTCTGGCCAGTGTCTATGCCCCCTTGGCCATTGTCACGCCCACCCTAGAGTCGGTCCTCCCCTGCTCCTGGACACCCCCATCAGCATGCTGGTTATAGGAGGTGACTTCAACGCGATCCTCGATAAACAAAAGACAGATTCCCATGCCAACTCATCCAGGCAACTTACCCTTGCCAGGTGGGCCGCCTCCCTAGGTCTGGAGGATGCATGGTGCACATGGCACCCCCAATCAGAGATATTAGACACATTACTCCATCCCACAGAGCTGAAACTCCCAGCTAGACTACCTGGCTGCCACGTCTGGGGCCGCAATCCTTCCGCGAGGCCTTTCAGACCACATGTCGGTTGAGGTTAGCTTGTCTCGTACTTGGGGGTTGAAGGAGGGGGGCTATGGGGGTGCGGTGACTTCATGCGGTGTGGCTGAAGGATGATTCACCGGTGGAAATACTGAGTGAACTTGGCCAGCCGCTTGCCCTTGAGGAGGTGCAGGCAGCCATAACAGACAGGTGAGATACTCAGCCCTAATGGCCTACTGGTTGAATTATACAAGAAGTTTTCCTCCCTTCTGTCACCTCATCTGCTGAACCTATTAGGAGAATTGGTGACTACAGCCGTCAATCTCCAGAGGGCCACAATTATTACCATCATCAAACTAGGTAAACTCCCTAAGGAATGATCCTTCTATCGGCCTGTCTCCTTGCCTAACACAGAAGTCAATATCCTTCCTAAAATCCTCACCACCTGACTGAATAGGGTTGTACACGAAGACCAGAACAGGTTTATGCCAGGGAAAGGCACTAGGCACTTCCTGAAGCATGTCAATGTGGTATTATCCAGGGCCTTGAAACTTGTCAGCGTTGTGGCCCTGATCATGATTGACTTTGAAAAAGCATTTGACACAGTGGATTGGCCATTTCTCTTCCAGGTCCTGGAAAGGATGAACATGGGCTCTCGCTTCCTACCTCTCGTAAGGCTTTGTACAGCTGTCCAATGGCACAATTTTGATGGCGTGCTGTCCGTCCCATTTCCTATAGAACGTGGCACTCGCCCAGGATGCCCGTTGTCCCCACTCCTTTTCGCCTTGACTATTGTTCCCTTGGCAGAATAGATCCACAGCGATGTCCAACTGACTGTGTTTTTCCGGCCTTCAGGAGATGAGGACAGAGTCGCACTCTATCCCAACAACATCTTCATCTTTAAGCAACAACCCCAGACATTCTTCCAGCAATCAATGGAAATGCTCCAGATATACGGGGACGCTTCGGTCTGAGGGTTAACTGGTACAAATGCACCTATATGGTCATCCCAAGCCCGCCTCCAGAGCTGGTCTTGAGCTCCTGTCTGGATGTGACCAAGTCCCACTTTCAATATCTAAGACTATACACCACTCAAGACCACCAGAGGACCCTAGACTTAAATATTCTACCCCTGCTCAGACGTATGTGGACAGACCTCTGGCATGGGCCTCACTTCCACTCTCCATATGGGCAGGGCGGTTCTCTGTAAGATAATAGTGCTACCCCAGTTTCTCTACACCTTGCAAAATTTCCTCTACGTTCTCCCACTGTCCTTCTACCCGGAGATCCAGTCCTCACTCACACATTTTCTGTGGGTAGGACGGATCCCTAGAGTGTCCTATCGCAAATGTGTACAATTGGTATACAAAGGTGACCTTTGGGTTCTGGATGTCCGTGCTTATACTTGGATGCGCTGATCCCCATCAGGGATTGGATGTTTGGAGACCGTCACAACTTGGTGTTTCCACGGGAGTGGGAGACTCTGAAGAAGCCGGGACTTCTGGCATTGCTCTATTGAAATACACCCTTTTTGACTATCCCATAGGTAACATAAATATTGCTGCAGTGCTGGTGGAACACTCAAAACATATTAACTAGCTGGATAAATTCCCCAATCTTTCCCCCCTTTGGCATAGCAACAGACTCAGACACGTATCACAGCTGTCTGGGTTTGTGAACTGGGATCTAATCACCATTTTCCACTTAGGAAATATCTGGGACACTGCTCATATAAAATCATTTTCGCAATTTACCAGAAGAATTTCAGCTGCACAGATCCCAATTCTATAAATAACTGCAGCTTCAACACACTCTGCTGCCTTAATCTCAAGGCTTGGCAGGAGAATATACTCCCCAAAAGACAAGGCTACTCCTGGAACCAGTAGGACTTAGGGGAATTTAGCGAGTCTACAGCTCTGTGGTTATAAATGCCACCCATCCAAAAATGTCAGGTAGGGCCTCCTGATGTGTAGATGTAGGCGAGGTGGATGACGATGATTGGCGGAAGGCCAAAATGGCAGCACGGACGATGACCATCTCATCTAACCTGAGACTTATTCAATTCAAATATTTCCATAGGACCTACTAAAGTCCTTGCAACCAATGGCGGATGGATCGTGCCAGCAGTCCTGCCTGTACGAGAACTGCGGAGGCTAAGTGTAACTTTTACCACATGGTATGGGACTGCCGCCTCATCCATGACTATCGGCAAGCTATACACAATGTTCTAGCAGAGGTAGCGGGTATCCCCATGGACCTGGACCCTAAGGTGGCCCTGTTGTGGGTGATGGAGGGGTGGGTTGACTCACATCACCATAGGATTTTGGCAGGCATGGGTTCTTGGTGGCCAAGAGAGATATTGCCTGTAATTGGGGATTGGGCTCCCCTCCCCCCCTAACAGATTGGTACAGAGGCATGGATTACTGTGCAATGGCAGAGCAGACGATTTACAAATGGAGTGGGTGTGTGACTAAACATAATAAAATATGGAGCCCCTGGACAACCCAACAGAATGGCAGCCGAAGATGCCTTGACTCTAATGTGTGTTACCAAAGTGAATGAATCTAATTGGTCTATGAGAATAGAAGCTGATACTGTATTGTTGGTTTCTCTCTGTGGCTGCTGAATTGCTCTGTTGTTTGACTGCATTGGAAAAAATATAATGAAAAGATTTATAAAATAGTAAATAAATGCATGTCCAAGTTCCACCTCTACATATTTGTCTTTTTTTTTTGACAAACAATTTTATTGGTTTTTTAAGCGACAAACTGAACAGAGCGTCACTGTGACATATAAGACATTCAGATACAATCTCATAAAATTCCCCCGTCTGGTCCTGCAACAGATATGATCTAAATCAGCTCCCACCCATCCCACTTCACGTTTGTAACAGATCAGTCCAGTAAGCCCAACTATTTGCCCCATATGCGTCCGTGTTTGGCCGGACAACCTCTCGCCTCGTACACAGTTCTTTCTTGGACGGCACACCAGTCCACCCCCCTTCGCCATTTCGCAATAGAAGGAGCTATTGAGTCTTTCCACGCCACCGCAATGTCTCTTCTTGTCACCATCATGGCTGTTCCCAGGAGCAGCTTGCCAGCACGGGAGCCATCAAACCCATCCATCACCCCCAGAAGAAGAGCCAGCGGACTGAGGGGGACTGCCCAGCCCAGGATGTCACTCATCACAGCTACAATCGACGCCCAATAGTTGGTAAGGATGGCGCAGGACCAGACCATGTGGTAAAAATCAGCTGGGTCAGCTGCACATCGAGGGCATTCTCGGGACGGGAGGTATCCAGCTTTGAGCAGCCGTACGGGAGTAAGATATGCACAGTTGAGGTAATAAATTTGAATGAGGCGGAGCCTAGCCAAAATAGTTAGTACCCTGGGGGCCATCAGTGCGTCTCTCCAGTCCTCCTCCTCTAAAGGACCAACAGCGGGCCCTGAGGAGGCAAAGGGTGGACAGGGTGTTGTTTATCAAGGATCGGTAGATCTGGGATATTCCCCCCTCTCCAGATTCCCCATAAGGAGCTTAGCTTCCAGTGGACTGAACTCCGGGGTTGTTGTGTGGTTAGGGATGTGGATGGCGAGGGCATGTCGCAGTTGGAGGTATTTGAAGAATTGAGTAGCGTGTAAGGAATACGTTTGCTGCAGTTCTTGGAAGGGGGTCAGGTGGTCGCCTTTCCACACATCTCCCAAATGGGTGATACCAATCAGGTCCCATTTCTGAAAGCCCGCTAATGTCCCAACCTCCCGCAACCAAGTTCGTGGCCCAGCGGAGTAGTGTAAGCTTGGCGTCCCATTGAATTTGTCGCATCGCAGACTGCCATGCGAGGAAGGCCGTTCGGGTGACTGCTGGTAAGGTGGAAGGAAGTGGAGCCCCATATAACATGGCCTGGACCCGGGCAAATCCCAGGCTTTCTAACTCCAACTGATAGGCCGGGTCCGACTATCCACCACTAAGCCAGTCATGGATTACCAAGAGGCGTGTGGCCAGGTAGTATAGAAAGGGGTTTGTCATTCCCATCCCCCTATCATATGGGGGGCGGTGGCAATGCACGAGGGCCAAGCGCGATCTCGAGCCACCCCAGAGGAAAGTAGTGATCACTCCGTCCAACCCACGGAACCAGCCACGGGCGAGGTGAAGTGGGAGATTCTGAAGCACATATAGGAGACAAGGCAAGATTATCATTTTGAATAGGGTAATCCTACCGAGGGGGTTGAGCAGAAGAGACTGCCAGCGACAAAGGTCGTCCTTTACACGTTTGAACAGCGGGCCAACATTTCGGGACCAGGTCAGCTCCGGGAGAAGGGCCACCTATATACCAAGATATATGAAGGAAAGTCTCCTTACGGGGGATGGTTGTTTGCCAATCCACCCATTCTCGCGAGGCGTGAAGGGGCACTAGATTGGATTTAGCCGGGTTTAGACGTAAGCCCCACGTTCTCCCGAAGGATTGGAAGATCTGGAGGCATCTCAGTCCAGATTGGGCCGGATCAGCCAGAAAGAGTAGGACATCGTCCACATACAGAGCGATTCTGTCTTCATGGGAACCATGCCAGCGTCATCCCTGTATCCGGTCATCAGCCCATATGAGACACGCCAGAGGCTCTATTGCTAGAGCGAATAGGAGAGGGGAGAGCGGGCATCCCTGCCGGGTCCCCCTCCTGATAGGGAAGGCACTGTTTACAAAGACTCTGGCTGATGGGTTGGAGTAGAGGACTCCCACCAGTTTACGATACCGGGGACCAAAGCCCGCCCTCTCCAGGATCTACATATTTGTTTTAGTGAAATTCCTTGAAACTCTCCTCAAAAGGCAGGCATACCATTTGCAGACAATCCTTGAATTCTTTCAAGAAGAGGAGCATCTTGTACTCAATAAGAACAAGTTACTTACCTTTAGTAACACCTCATCTGGTAGAGATTCTATTTTGCTGCAGATTCCTTTCCTTAGAATCATTCCCCGGCATCAGCCTGGATCCGATCTGGAGGGCAAGGCTCCATTCGGCGCCGGAGTCATTGTTGGATGTCCCCCCTATAGCTCTGTGTCGGTTATGAGAATTTGGAAAGTGCGGCCTGCGGTGGGAGCTTCAACATCGGGACCAGCATCGAGGAAGGTCGAGGTGGTACGACCGGCGCTGGTCCGGATCGAAGGGTCCCGACTGGTTCCAGGGGCAGACCCGCTGTTGGGGAACCAGCAGGGGCCCCTCCCTAACTCACGGGGCCCAAATGCATGCCAGCAAGGACTGGCCACCCCAGTTAAGCACGGGTGCCCCGGCTCCTGGAACCTTGGGGAGGGGCGGAGCAAGCCCAGGCGCAGGCACAACTGCGGAGCCAGGCCTTGAATGACGATGCTCCCATGTCTTGTTGGATGACTACAACGGACAGAGCAAAGTCAAAGACCACTTCAACTTCTTACTTTTTTTTTCTTTTTGTGGAACTTACCTGGACAACTTCAAATGCGACGAAGATCTATTGCTCCATGACCGGTCCCAGGATCTTCCTCTCAACCGGAATTGAGATCATCATGTAGTCACATGTCGACCTGCAAGGAGCTTGAGGGACTGCTCCCTCAGGGCTATGGGGTGCATGGCGTGGCAGTCGACGCAGGTCTTTGTGTCATGGTTGCGCTCAATGCTCCAAAGGCAAACAAATTGCTGGTCCATCACTGACATTTGTCGGTGACAGGCACCACAGGGCTTGAAGCCAGCTTTCCTAGTGGACATCCCTGCCACACTAGGAGAAGATCTCAAAAAACATCAAACAAAGTTAAAAAAAAGGCCAGTCAAAAAATGACTGGGGGTAACTGTCTCCGGAACTGCGCTGACTGGCACAAATAGAAAAGAACTGACATCAGCACGCTGGGATGGGGCCTATAGAGGCACCGCACACATCACTTTTGGCATGGATGACGATGCCATGCAAAGCCGAACGACGACGACACCTCCGGTCACGCATGGGTACTGCTCAAGAAAAATTGTCCGGATCCAGTCTGACGCCTGGGGATAATTCTATCTAAGGTAAGGAATCTGCGTCTAGAAGTCTCTATTAGATGCTAAAGTGATGGTGGATCTGATCCATATGCTTATGGTCATTGATGATGCCATTTTAAATTAACCACACAAAGCAAAAGTGATGGACAAATCCTCTGAATTTCTGAGGGAGGTGGGCCAGTCAAGATATATCAATCTAATTTAGATGAGGCCATCCTAGATAGGGGATACAACCTGCTCAAACCTGAGAAGGACAAACTCAAGTTGAAGAGGTAGCAGTTGGCCCTTGAAAGGGAACTCTTAGAAGTGTAGAAGGAGAGGAAGAACTTGGTGTTAGACCCCAATGGTGGCAGCAATAAAGAGTCTAGAGTCAGGGAGGAACACTTTGATTCTAGGAACCTTAGCAGGATAGTGCCCCTTTACAAAACTGGGGATGATATCCACAAGTGGATTACTGCTATTGAGAGGGCCTGCAAAGTCCAGAAGGTCCCCCAGAAGTAGTGGACGGCTATCCTGTGGCTCTCCTTTGCAGACAAAGGTAGAGACAAACTCTTGGCAGTTGGAGAAGAGGGTGCAGACAACTATCAGGTTTTGAAAGAGGCACGCTTTGAATATAAGCAGGCGTTAGAGAAACGCAAGCTAGAAATTAGATATGAGGCCTGGGAACAACTTCACGTAGCCTGCCAGAGTAGAGATTCCAAACTCTTTTGGCAAACTGTTAACCAGGATTATTTTAATGGTAATAACAATAATAAGATTTATGTGGCAATCATGCCCGAGATTTGGGTCGAACATTTTTCAGGCCTTTATAAAATTGGTAGTGATCCTGGTTTTAGCACTAATTTTAAATATGGGGCATCAACCCTGGCCCCCCCTACATTAGACGAAGTGGACAGGGCTTTAACACAGACCATGAGGAATAAGGCCTCAGGCCCTGACGGCATCCCCACGGATCTGTTCTTAGCTAACACTCCCTTGTGGCTCCCGCTGCTAACAAATATCCTAAGTTGCTACGTGGCTCAGGGACGCCCTGATTCCTGGAGATCCGTGATAATAGTTCCCATCTTTAAAAATGGTGACAGGGCGGATCCCAAATGTTACCGGCCAATATCCTTAATTAACTGTACCTGTAAGATCATGGGCAGAGTAATTCTAGAAAGGTTGGAGGCCTGGGTAACGGAAAACGGCAAGTTTTCGGATATCCAATATGGTTTCAGGAGAGGCCTCGGCACTGTTGAGCAGTGCCTCAATCTGCACCTAGTCATAGGTAAATATACCCTAGCCAAGCCTGGCTCCCTTTTTTTAGGGTTCATGGATTTAACATCTGCCTTTGACTGGGTGCAGAGAGGGAGGCTCTGGGAGAAGATGCTGGTAATGGGCATCGAACCGGCCATTGTGCACTTTTTAGCAGCTATGCATCGGGATGTCACGGGGAGAGTTCGTTATGGAGCAGGTGGGGAACTTACTGCCCCAATTGAAATGAAACGCGGGGTACGCCAGGGCTGTGTCCTTGCCCCATTTTTATTCTGTCTGTATATAAATGACCTAGAAAGCCACATTAAAAATGGGAATGTGGACGTTCCTCAGATTGGCCGTAGGCTGTTACCGGCGTTATTATATGCAGGCGACTGTGTTTTAATGTCCAGAACTGGGGTGTGGCTGCAAAGGTTCCTAACTAGTTTTAATAATTTTATGGTTGACCTTGGCCTGAAGACAAATGTAGCGAAATCCCATATTATGGTGGGGGGTAAGTCCCCCACAATTTTAAAGACGTGTTTTATAAATAATGAGAAATTGCTTTATGTGCCCACCTTTTCTTACTTAGGAATTCTCTTTGACTCAAAAAATACTTGGTCTCACCTAGTAGAGGCAAAGATCAGGGATTTCAATCAAAATCTGGAGGCAAGTTTTAGATTCACAAAAAAACTAGGCTCCCGCCCCATCAAGGTAATGACTGAAATTTATAAAGCACGTACGTGTGCTGTCACCTTGTATGGTGCCGGAGTTTGGGGTACCTGTAATGTTGAATCCCTTCAGAGAGCTGAGAATACGTTTTTGAAAAGCTTGTTGAGTGTTTTAAAAAGCACTGCTGCCACCATTTGTCATAGCGAACTTGGCGTGATCCCCTGTCCTTTTGCATAAAATTAGCTCCTTTGTCATTGTGGCATAACATCTGGGTAAAGGAAGAAGCGGCTTTGAATTGTGCTGTTATTACAGACTGTCTAAAACTGGAGTGGGTGAGTAAAATTCCTTGGATCTCTTATGTTAAAGCTCAATTGGAGAACTTGGGATTGTTGGATTGCTTCGACAACCCCGGAAATATTGCCAAAACATCAAGGGTAAAACTGAAAAGAGAATTTTTAGCTCACTCCTACTCGTTAAGAGGTACTCGGGAGATGGCAAAAAAAAGGGTTGCTGCCCACTCACTCCTAGTTTGTTCCCCAGGTATTAAGCTTTATCTTTCCTTTTACCTTAGTCATGCTAAATTATATTTCCTTATTAGGTTCAGGTTTGGAATCTCTCACTTTTTGGTTTCATATCCACGAAATGTATATTCTGATGCTCAATTGGACCTATGCCCCTGTGATTCAAAATCTACGAAGAGCACACTGCATTTTATGTTTTTCTGTAAACTTTATATTAATCAAAGAAGTGCTTTTTAATACCACTTTTAAAATTCCTAAATATAAGAAAATGTCGGGCTGCTTTGTACTATCTCCAGCTTTTAAAAGATGAATTTATCTGCCTAATGGTTTATAAATATATTTCTTCCGCAGTTCAGCTTCGAAATATTGTCGGAAAATGACTTTTTATGTATTTATTCTATTTCCACAGTGATTAATGATGAAATTTCAAAATGCTGCCGATATGCACTATGCTTGTAGATGCTCTTTTATTTACGGAACCTCTATTTGATGTTCGTATTTTATTAACTACATTGTGTTTTAACTAGAAACGTGTTATCTTTTTGATGTATTCTTTTATGGCTGGTTGCAGCCGAATAAAGATTTTGACTGACTGACTGACTGAAAGAGGCACTTATTGAAGGGTTAGGACTTACTTGTGAAGAATACAGGATTAAGTTCTGAGATACTCAGAAATCCTCTTCACAAGACTGGGTTGATTTCATAGACTGTGCAATTAAGGCTCTGGAAGGATGGTTACATGGTAGTAATGTACATGAATATCATAGACTGTATAATTTGATCATGAGAGAGCACATCCTTAATAACTGTATGCCTGAGAAACTGCACCAATACCTGGTGTTCTCTGATCTGACCTCTCCCTAAGAGTTGGGAAAGAAGGCAGACAAATGAGTTCGCACCAGGGTGAGCAATAAGTCTCATGGTTGGGGTGACCAGAAAAAGAAAGATAAATCTAAGTCTCAAGAGAAAGATGGGGAAAAACCTAAAGATAGCAAGAAAGAGTCTTTTTTGGGCCCACAAACTTTTTCCTTAGGGATGGGTCCAAATGATTCTCTTCTTTTAATAATAAACCTCCTCGGTGCTTTGTTTGTAAACAAAAAGGCCATAAGACATCTGATCCCAGATGTCCTAAGAAAGGCACCAATATTTATTTATTTATTTGTTTTATAATGCACATGAATCACCCCCAAAGGGATATCTCGGCGCTGCAGGAACAAAAACGTCGGCAAAGCCTAGAAGTTAAAATAGTTCAGTCTTTAATAGTTCCCTGAAATTGTGGTGGGCAGTACATTCTCGTAGGTGTAGGGGAAGTTTATTCCAAGGATGGAGGGGCCAGGAATGTGAAAGCGCGGGTGTTAGAGATGGCCTTTTTTTGCAGGGTTATCCCTAAACGTTTGGCTTCTTCCTCCTATTTTTTCCTGACCTGCTGTTGTTGGTTTTAGGACTCTGGGCACTTTATCCCTGCTGATCAGTGCTAAAGTGCAGATGCTCTCTGTGTAAATTGGGTTATGGATTGGTGTTTCCATGATTGGCATATTCGATTTACTTGTCAGTCCCTAGTAAAGTGCACTGAGTGTGCCAGGGCCTGTAAATAAAATGCTGTTAGTGGGCTGCAGCACTGGATTGTGCCATCCACACAAACAACCTGTAAATGTAACTCTGGCCTGCCATTGCAGAGCCTGTGTGCAGTCTGGGACTGCCATGTCGACTTGGCAAGTGTACCCACTTGCCAGGCCCTAACCTTCCCTTTTCTTACATATCAGTCATCCCCTAAGGTAGGCCCAAGGTACACCTGTAGGCAGGGTGCAGTGTATGTGAAAGGTAAGACATGCCCTGGTGTGTGTGGCATGTCCTGATAGTGAACTACTGCCAATTTCGTTTTTCACTATTGCAAGGCTACCTGTTCCCATAGGAGAGAATGGGGAGTTTGTTTATAACATCTTATAAACATAACTGGAACAAGGTAGAAAAATAAAGTTTAGTATGCCTGAACTCAGAATCTAAAGATGCATCTTTTAGCGAAGGTGATTTTTACATTCTGTGTTTGACAATACCACTTTTAGAAAGTAGGTATTTTCTTGCTCAGCCATCCAGTGTGCCTCTGCTGGGTTTGTGGAATGGCTGTGGAATGGCTGTCTGGCTTTGGATGACAGGGGCTGAGGAGGAGCAGTGGCTCCAGAGAGTCTGGATGAGTCAGAACTGGGCTGAATAGACCTGGGCTGCATTCAGAGTAGCGGGAGGAGTTTTCACTAGCACCTGAATAGTCCCGGTCTGCATTTAGAGTGGTGGGAGGAGATTTCCCTTGAACCTGAATAGGCCCTGTCTGCCTTGGACAATTCTGTCTCTGCCTCCTGCTGGGAAGCTGCACCAGAGAGGACAGAACTTGTTCTGTCTGGGCACAGACACTCTCTGCCTGAGAGTGTAGGAGAGTAGGATCTGCTTCACAGGGGTACCCCCACTTTTTGCTGATACTTCACTGGTTTTCGACATTAGTCTGGCTGGGGCCCTGCTATTCAGAACCCCAGCCTAGCTGTTTCCTCTTTAAAAGGGTCTCCATGTGCCTTAGGCACATCACTGATTGGGATCTGGAGTGCCCTTGTAAGTCCCTAGTATATGGTATACTATGTACCAAGGGCATAGGCACCTCAGAGGCCTGCCAGGGGCTGCAGCATGTATTATGCCACCCCTGGTAGGCCATCCAAACTGGCACCACAGGTCTGCTACTGCAGCCTGGGTAAGGTGGTGCATGCACCCCTTGCAGTGGTATAGGTTACCTATATCACTAAATGCATACACACATATAAACCTATAAGTCACTCCTAAGGCAGGCCTTATCAATCCTAAAGGCAGAGTGCATGGTTCCTATGTGAGAGGGTGCCCCTGCATGAGCAGGGCCCCTCTGCAGCGTTCGGAGACCATCTCTGATGCTGTTTGTAGTGCAGCCTGACCATATACTCTTAAACGCATTATATCCTCGCGGTAAAATGCTAACTATGGAATGGCTGCACCTAAACATGTCGTGTTTGGTGTCAAACATCTTGGAATACTACCCCCCCGCCAATCCTGGCGGCGGGGGTAGCATTCCACCCTTCTAGAGGGAAAGGCATGTTAACTCTGACGAGTCCGGTAACTTCTTTCCAGAGCCTGGCATCACAAAATGGATGCTGCTGCCACAGACACGAGTCTGGCCTCCTGCTGCTGGACGAAACTCCGGCAGGGGAGGCCTGGACAATAGGTTTCCTGTCCCAGGGAGGTGTGACCACCTCCCCAGACAGGACAATGTGTATTGGGGCTGGGCGGGAGCACTTTCGGGTGCTTTGAAGTCCTGCACTGGGGGCACATTTGGTGTCCCTGTGCATACCCCAGTTCAAACCGGATCAGGGGCTTGCAGCCCCTGCTTTGGCGCGAACTGGACAAAGGGAAAGGGGTGTAGCCACCCCTCTGCCCTGACCCACCCATAGGTGGGGCCACAGAGTAGTCCATCCCCTATTTTTAGAATAAAGGTAGGAACCCAGTCCCTAGGACTTTAGATTATACCTGGACGAAACTCTGAAACAGAATCCTGGACCTTCGACGCTCTACTCACGATTAGAGGACTGAAGAATCTCCCTTGGGGTCAAGGAGTGACTCCCCTGCTTGGCAGGCACCAAAGAAGCATCTGTCCGGTTCGCATCACTGAAGCTCCCGTCGGACGCCGAAGTCATCGCATCACCAGAGGTGGATTCTCAGACTTCCCCGAGGCTACCCTGAGTCCCCAGCAAAGCTGAGGCCCGTGGCTATCGTGGGTAACGTGAGACCGTGACCCCTGGACACCGAGCACATTTGCAAGTGCACCATCTTCTGGGTCTCCCAAGAAGTCGTGCTTTGGGCTCCGAGTAGCCCTAGCCTCCAGCACCACCTGCACCGAAGATCACTGGCCCCCACTCCACGAGTGTCCTGTAAGCCAGCTCCACGTGCGGCGTCACGAGGCTCCTTCGCGGTCGCTAGCCCGTTGGCTAGTAGCCCTTCCCGAAGGCCAATCTTTTCTTTACTTGGCAGTCTGGTTGCTCCAGGCCTGCCCTCACTTACCCTTGCTGGGTGAGTTCCCCAGACCTTGCTGGTCTGCATCATCGACGATCTACATCTTACTCGAGACTTGCCGTTGCCAAGGCTTGTTGGGTCCAATCTGGTCGCCGACACCTCTGCACTCGACAGACATCGAGCAACAGCCCGAATCCTGCTCCTGGTCGCCGACAACGCCTCCTGGACCTCGTGGCTGAAGAGTCAAGACGACCGTCATCGAATCTGAAGCACTCGGCATCGGTGGGCATCTGTCCATCGCCTCCCTGGTCACTGGCTAGTGACCCAGACTCTGTCCCCTCTGCTTTCAGGTTCTTCAGAACTCCGATCCACTCTTGGATCCACCCGGACACTTTTCTCCTGGTCGCCAGCAGCACTTTGCAGCAGATCGCCATAAGAACCGACGACGAAACCCGACCCCGAAAGGCACCTATGCACCCGGCTTCCCTGGGTGAGGTAACACGAGTACTCCGGTGCTCCCGTGGGTAGAGACTCTTCAAAGTCCTAGATCTCAAAGGGTTTTGTCCTAGTCCTCTTCTAAGTGTCCCTTTCCTCTATTTTCCCGATCCCGACTTTCTCCATAGAAGTTAACGGCGTATCGCGGTTGTGTATTTACACTGCACGCGTCTCCCGTGGGTCCCCTGTGTCACTACCTTGGGTGGTTCCTTGTGGTCCAAGCACTTCTAGAGGCTCTAGGCCTAGTGTCTAGTTCAGTCGTGGTTCGCATACCACTTTATTGGTATATGGTTTGGTACGCCCCTAGGGCCCAAACGTGTATTTGTGCTATTACTGTGATTTAAGATCTTATAACCTATGTACTTCGAACTCTAGCCTCATAAAGAGACTAGAGGGGTGTGTTTAGTAATAAATACATATATTTTGAATATATACCTGGTGTGGTGCTCTTTCATTTGGTCACTCAAGAGATTATAGACTGGTAAAACAAGCTGCTTTACATTCCTTCAAGACTTAGCCTGAAGGCTGCTCTCCACAGCTACCACTAGGATAGCTTTCAATAAGGTTGTCTTTAACCTACCTACCATAAGAGTCGATTTGGACTGGTGCAAGGTGCCCACTATAATTAGTGGACAGCATATGCCAGGCCAACTTCTCACATTGGTGTGCAGCGTGTGGGATTCCAGCTTGCTATTGTTTTACCAGATAATCTCAATTGAATTGATCAACTGAAAACCACTAAAGGTACCTAAGGTACATATAATTTAAGCTTAGAATATCAGTAAGTTCTACTGAACTTAGAGTTGTGTGTTAAGGGATAGCACAACCCTTTCTACAACTCAAGAGAGTTTAGTAGGCCACACTAGAGTAGGTAGTGCATACACCACACCACACTAGTAATGTCTTTAAAAGCAGGATCTAGAGATGCCCTGCAGGAAGCCATTGAGCTTCCCCCTCCAAGTATGACACACTCCCATTCTTGGAACTGAGAGCTTTGTGTAACGTGAGGAAATTAAGGACAGGCCAAAGTCCCACCACCCAACACCTCCAGGAGTTGTTGGTGGCTTATGATCTTAGTAAGTCTTCAGAGACTGAAGGGGTAGGAGCAGAGGGTGGGCCAGCAGATGAGGAAGGGGCCAGGGGTACTACTACCCCCAGCCCCCCTCTGAAACTGACCAGGAGGGTGACAATGACCCTGACCTGGAAAACCCAATCCCTTCTGGGGAAGATGAAGATGAGGATCTTGAGAACCACACCTTTGTCCCCCCAGGAAGGATTATGAGTGTGCTCAGAAAGTCTAGGTCTCCTTCTCAGGAGTCTAACCACTCTGGCACCTCAATAGGGAGCTCTGTTTCTTCTCACAGGAGGGAATCCTCTCATGAGAGAAGAAAGAGACTGGTCCAGTATGAGGAAACTCAACTGGAGATCAGGAAGAAGCAATTGGCTTTAGATAGAGAATCCCTAGATCTCCTTAAAGAGAGAAGAAAGTTGGGACTAGAGTCCCATGGTGGCAACCATGTCCCTAGAGATAGGGAAAGGTCCTATGACCATAGGAACCTGAGCAAGATTGTCCCTCCCTACCAGAGTGGGGATGACATCCACAAATGGATAACTGCTTTAGAGAGGGCCTGTAAAGTACAGAAGGTCCCTCAGGAGCAGTGGGCAGCAATCTTGTGGCTCTCCTTTGCTGACAAAGGTAGAGACAAGCTCCTCACTGTTAGAGAGGAGGATGCTGATAATTACAAGGTCTTGAAGAGTGCTCTTATTGATGGGTTTGGCCTAACCACTGAACAGTACAGGTTGAAGTTCAGAGACACCCAAAAAGCACAGACTCAAGACTGGGTAGACTATGTGGATTGTTCTGCCAAGGCTCTGGAAGGCTGGTTGATGGGCAGTAAGGTG
This sequence comes from Calotriton arnoldi, assembly GCA_963921515.1. Classification (NCBI taxonomy): domain Eukaryota; kingdom Metazoa; phylum Chordata; class Amphibia; order Caudata; family Salamandridae; genus Calotriton; species Calotriton arnoldi. The sequence continues at coordinate 2,150,602 of CAWUFW010000496.1, read as the reverse complement.
TGTGACTTCTCAGGATTGTATAATCTGATAATGAGGGAGCAGATTCTTAATAACTGTCAAAACCAGCTGTTGCATCAGTACCTGGTTGACTCTGATCTGACCTCTCCCCAAGAATTGGGAAAGAAGGCAGACAAATGGGTCAGAACCAGGGTGAAGCAGAAGGTACAGAACCAAGGTGGGGAAACCAAGAAGCAAGATGCTAAGAACTCTGACAAGGGTGGGGAGAAGGGTAAAGATCAAAAGTCTTCATCAGGCCCCCAAAAATCTTCTTCTGGTGGGGATTCCCAGTCTACCAAGGGTAAAGGCCAAAGAAAACCATGGTGCAAGGTCTGTAAGCAAAAGACCCACTGGACCAGTGATTGCACCAAGTCCAAAGACTCCAGTCCAGCACCCACCAATGCCCCTAAGGCACCTGTTCCCCCTAGTACAGTTGGTGGAGGTGCTCCAGCAAAGGGTTTAGTAGGGTTCACCCTGGGAACTGAGTTGGGCTCTGACTTAGTCAGGGAACTGACTCAGGCTGTGTTAGTCTGTGATGGAGGCATGGATGTGACCTCCACTGTGAGTCCCAGTAATCTGGGCAAGTACAGACAACAGCCTTTAATCAATGGACGAGAGGCTTTGGCATTTAGGGACACAGGGGCAAGTGTCACAATGGTGACACAAGACCTTGTGCTACCTGGGCAAGTTATACTTGGTGAAATGTACCAAGTGACCAATGCTAGCAATGTCAGAACAGACCATACTCTGGCAGTTGTTAACTTCTCCTGGGGAGGGGTAACTGGCCTTAAGAAGGTTGTGGTAAGTGCAAACCTACCAGTCGAATGCTTGCTTGGCAATGACTTAGAGACTTCTGCTTGGGCAGAAGTGGAGCTCAGGACCCATGCAGAAATGCTGGGGATCCCTGCAGATGTGTTTGCTGTGACCAGGTCACAAGCTAAACTGTCTAAAACTGAACAGGCCTTGGATTCTGGAAGAATGGACCAAGTGCCTTCCAAGAGGAGGAGTAGTAGGGTTAAGGCAGTGCCTTCCCCCTTGGCTCAGGAGGAAGATCAGTCCCTTGAGGGGGATGATCTCAGCCCTGAAGAAGGAACTGTCCCAGAGGAACTTGAACCTGAACAGGTTGAGTTCTTGGGGACAGGGGGACCTTCTAGGGCAGATCTGAGCCAGGAGCAGCAGAGCTGCCCCTCCCTTGAACCCCTCAGACAGCAAGCTGCTGCTGAGGCTGCTGGGAAAGCTAGTGGTCCCCATACAGTGTATTGGGATGATGGACTCCTGTACTCAGAGAGTAGAGACCCCAAGCCTGGTGCTACCAGGAGGTTGGTAATACCTTTGAAGTTCAGGGGCTTCCTATTGACCCTAGCCCATGATATTCCCTTAGCAGGACACCTGGGCCAGAACAAGACTTGGGACAGAATTGTCCCTCACTTTCACTGGCCCCACATGTCTGAAGACAGTAAGGAGTTTTGTCGCTCCTGTGTAACCTGCCAAGCCAGTGGCAAAGCAGGTGGCACTACAAAGGCCCCCTGATACCACTACCTGTGGTGGGGGTGCCCTTTGAGAGGGTAGGGATTGACATTGTTGGTCCCATGGATCCCCAAACAGCCTCTGGGCACAGGTTTATCCTGGTGGTAGTGGATCATGCCACCAGGTACCCAGAAGCTATTCCCCTCAGGACCACTACAGCACCTGTGGTGGCAAGGGCCCTCCTGGGAATCTTCTCAAGAGTGGGCTTTCCTAAGGAGGTAGTATCAGACAGGGGTGCAAACTTCATGTCTGGTTACTTAAAAGCAATGTGGAAGGAGTGTGGAGTTACTTATAAGTTCACCACACCCTATCACCCACAATGCAATGGTTTAGTTGAGAGATTCAACAAAACCTTGAAGGGCATGATTAAAGGGCTCCCAGAAAAGCTTAGGCGTAGATGGGACATACTCTTGCCCTGCCTTTTATTCGCATATAGGGAGGTGCCTCAGAAGGGGTTGGTTACAGCCCTTTTGAACTTCTGTTTGGCCACCCTGTGAGGGGTCCACTGTGCTTGGTGAAGGAAGGATGGGAGTTACCTCTCAAGCCCCCAAAGCAAGATATAGTGGACTATGTACTTGGTCTCCGCTCCAGGATGGCTGAGTACATGAAAAAGGCAACCAAAAACCTTGAGGCTAGCCAGGAACTGCAGAAGGCCTGGCATGACCAAAAGGCTGTTCTGACTGTTTACCAGCCAGGACAGAAGGTGTGGGTGTTGGAGCCAGTGGCCCCAGCAGCTCTCCAAGACAAATGGAGTGGACCCCACACTATTGTTGAGCAGAAGGGTGAGGTCACTTACTTAGTAGACCTGGGAACACCCAGGAGTCCCCAAAGGGTTCTCCATGTCAACAGACTTAAGCCATATGTGGACAGGGCAGACATGGGCTTGCTCATGGCTACTGATGAAGGGCAGGAGGAAGAGAGTGACCCACTCCCTGACCTGCTCTCACAGAACCCTGACGATGGGTCAGTTGATGGTGTAGCCTTGGCAGGCAGCCTCACTACCCAGCAACAAACTGATTGCAGGCAAGTCCTCAATCAGTTTAGACATATGTTTTCACTGACACCCAGTCAGACCACCTGGTGCACTCATGAAGTGGACACTGGGGACAGTCTGCCTATTAAAAACAAGATTTATAGGCAACCTGACCATGTCAGGGACTGTATCAGGACTGAAGTCCAGAAGATGTTGGAATTGGGAGTGATTGAGCCCTCAGATAGCCCTTGGGCTAGTCCAGTAGTCCTAGTACCTAAACCTCACACCAGTGGTGGGAAAAGAGAGATGAGGTTTTGTGTAGACTACAGAGGCCTCAATGCAGTCACTAGGACTGATGCCCATCCAATACCCAGGGCAGATGAGCTCATAGATACTTTGGCCTCTGCCAAATATCTCAGCACATTTGACCTAACAGCTGGCTACTGGCAGATCAGACTAGCTGATGCTGCAAAGCCCAAAACAGCATTTTCAACCCCTAGTGGGCATTATCAATTTGTGGTGATGCCCTTTGGTCTGAAAAATGCACCTGCCACTTTCAGAGGTTGGTGAACACAGTTCTCACAGGACTGGAAGCCTATAGTGCAGCTTATCTAGATGATATTGCTGTCTTTAGCTCCACCTGGGAGGATCACCTGGTCCACCTCAGGAATGTTTTACAGGCCCTGCAAAAGGCAGGCCTGACTATCAAGGCCACTAAGTGCCAGATAGGGCAGAGTCAGGTTGTGTACCTGGGCCACCTTGTGGGTGGAGGCCAGGTTCAACCTTTGCAGAGCAAGATCCAGACCATCATGGACTGGACTGCTCCCACTACCCAGACTCAGGTGAGAGCCTTCTTAGGCCTGACTGGGTACTATAGGAGATTTGTCAAGGGGTATGGATCAATAGTGACACCCTTGAATGACTTAACTTCTAAGAAAATGCCCAAAAAGGTTCAGTGGACAGTTAGCTGTCAAAAGGCATTTGATGACCTCAAGCAGGCCATGTGCACTGCTCCAATTCTGCAGAGTCCTGATTACTCCAAGAAGTTCATTGTTCAAACTGATGCATCTGAGTTGGGGGTAGGGGCTGTACTGTCACAATTGAATGAAGAAGGTCAGGATCAGCCAGTAGCTTTTATTAGCAGAAGGCTGACCCCTAGAGAGAAACGTTGGTCAGCCATAGAGAGGGAGGCCTTTGCTGTGGTCTGGGCTCTGAAGAAGTTGAGGCCATACTTGTTTGGTACACACTTCCTGGTTCAGACAGACCATAAGCCCCTCTTATGGCTAAAACAAATGAAGGGTGAAAACCCCAAACTGCTTAGGTGGTCCATTTCCCTACAGGGGATGGACTTTACAGTGGAACATAGGCCTGGGAGTAACCATGCGAATGCAGATGGACTCTCTAGGTATTTCCACTTAGAACATGAAGACTTAACTGGGCAAGGTTAGTTTAATGTCCCTACGTTTGGGGGGGGTTGTGTAGGAGAGTAGGATCTGCTTCACAGGGGTACCCCCACTTTTTGCTGATACTTCACTGGTTTTCGACATTAGTCTGGCTGGGGCCCTGCTATTCAGAACCCCAGCCTAGCTGTTTCCTCTTTAAAAGGGTCTCCATGTGCCTTAGGCACATCACTGATTGGGATCTGGAGTGCCCTTGTAAGTCCCTAGTATATGGTATACTATGTACCAAGGGCATAGGCACCTCAGAGGCCTGCCAGGGGCTGCAGCATGTATTATGCCACCCCTGGTAGGCCATCCAAACTGGCACCACAGGTCTGCTACTGCAGCCTGGGTAAGGTGGTGCATGCACCCCTTGCAGTGGTATAGGTTACCTATATCACTAAATGCATACACACATATAAACCTATAAGTCACTCCTAAGGCAGGCCTTATCAATCCTAAAGGCAGAGTGCATGGTTCCTATGTGAGAGGGTGCCCCTGCATGAGCAGGGCCCCTCTGCAGCGTTCGGAGACCATCTCTGATGCTGTTTGTAGTGCAGCCTGACCATATACTCTTAAACGCATTATATCCTCGCGGTAAAATGCTAACTATGGAATGGCTGCACCTAAACATGTCGTGTTTGGTGTCAAACATCTTGGAATACTACCCCCCCGCCAATCCTGGCGGCGGGGGTAGCATTCCACCCTTCTAGAGGGAAAGGCATGTTAACTCTGACGAGTCCGGTAACTTCTTTCCAGAGCCTGGCATCACAAAATGGATGCTGCTGCCACAGACACGAGTCTGGCCTCCTGCTGCTGGACGAAACTCCGGCAGGGGAGGCCTGGACAATAGGTTTCCTGTCCCAGGGAGGTGTGACCACCTCCCCAGACAGGACAATGTGTATTGGGGCTGGGCGGGAGCACTTTCGGGTGCTTTGAAGTCCTGCACTGGGGGCACATTTGGTGTCCCTGTGCATACCCCAGTTCAAACCGGATCAGGGGCTTGCAGCCCCTGCTTTGGCGCGAACTGGACAAAGGGAAAGGGGTGTAGCCACCCCTCTGCCCTGACCCACCCATAGGTGGGGCCACAGAGTAGTCCATCCCCTATTTTTAGAATAAAGGTAGGAACCCAGTCCCTAGGACTTTAGATTATACCTGGACGAAACTCTGAAACAGAATCCTGGACCTTCGACGCTCTACTCACGATTAGAGGACTGAAGAATCTCCCTTGGGGTCAAGGAGTGACTCCCCTGCTTGGCAGGCACCAAAGAAGCATCTGTCCGGTTCGCATCACTGAAGCTCCCGTCGGACGCCGAAGTCATCGCATCACCAGAGGTGGATTCTCAGACTTCCCCGAGGCTACCCTGAGTCCCCAGCAAAGCTGAGGCCCGTGGCTATCGTGGGTAACGTGAGACCGTGACCCCTGGACACCGAGCACATTTGCAAGTGCACCATCTTCTGGGTCTCCCAAGAAGTCGTGCTTTGGGCTCCGAGTAGCCCTAGCCTCCAGCACCACCTGCACCGAAGATCACTGGCCCCCACTCCACGAGTGTCCTGTAAGCCAGCTCCACGTGCGGCGTCACGAGGCTCCTTCGCGGTCGCTAGCCCGTTGGCTAGTAGCCCTTCCCGAAGGCCAATCTTTTCTTTACTTGGCAGTCTGGTTGCTCCAGGCCTGCCCTCACTTACCCTTGCTGGGTGAGTTCCCCAGACCTTGCTGGTCTGCATCATCGACGATCTACATCTTACTCGAGACTTGCCGTTGCCAAGGCTTGTTGGGTCCAATCTGGTCGCCGACACCTCTGCACTCGACAGACATCGAGCAACAGCCCGAATCCTGCTCCTGGTCGCCGACAACGCCTCCTGGACCTCGTGGCTGAAGAGTCAAGACGACCGTCATCGAATCTGAAGCACTCGGCATCGGTGGGCATCTGTCCATCGCCTCCCTGGTCACTGGCTAGTGACCCAGACTCTGTCCCCTCTGCTTTCAGGTTCTTCAGAACTCCGATCCACTCTTGGATCCACCCGGACACTTTTCTCCTGGTCGCCAGCAGCACTTTGCAGCAGATCGCCATAAGAACCGACGACGAAACCCGACCCCGAAAGGCACCTATGCACCCGGCTTCCCTGGGTGAGGTAACACGAGTACTCCGGTGCTCCCGTGGGTAGAGACTCTTCAAAGTCCTAGATCTCAAAGGGTTTTGTCCTAGTCCTCTTCTAAGTGTCCCTTTCCTCTATTTTCCCGATCCCGACTTTCTCCATAGAAGTTAACGGCGTATCGCGGTTGTGTATTTACACTGCACGCGTCTCCCGTGGGTCCCCTGTGTCACTACCTTGGGTGGTTCCTTGTGGTCCAAGCACTTCTAGAGGCTCTAGGCCTAGTGTCTAGTTCAGTCGTGGTTCGCATACCACTTTATTGGTATATGGTTTGGTACGCCCCTAGGGCCCAAACGTGTATTTGTGCTATTACTGTGATTTAAGATCTTATAACCTATGTACTTCGAACTCTAGCCTCATAAAGAGACTAGAGGGGTGTGTTTAGTAATAAATACATATATTTTGAATATATACCTGGTGTGGTGCTCTTTCATTTGGTCACTCAAGAGATTATAGACTGGTAAAACAAGCTGCTTTACATTCCTTCAAGACTTAGCCTGAAGGCTGCTCTCCACAGCTACCACTAGGATAGCTTTCAATAAGGTTGTCTTTAACCTACCTACCATAAGAGTCGATTTGGACTGGTGCAAGGTGCCCACTATAATTAGTGGACAGCATATGCCAGGCCAACTTCTCACAGAGAGGACAAAGGATTTTGGGCTATAAAAAGTGGGGCCCAAACCCCTGAACTTTGGAACTCTTTTGGACCAAGAAGACTGCCAAGAAGAAGAGCTGGCGAAGCTGTGAGGAGGAACTACCACTTTGCTGAGCGCTTTGCTGTGTTGGCCTGCAGTGGCTGCTTCTGTCTTGGGCAGTGAAAGGACTGGACTGAACTTTCTACAACTTCTTTCTTTGAGTATCTCCAAGGGCTTGAGGTAGAACTTGCCCCCTGTTCAAGAAGTCTCAGGAACAGCAAAGACTTCAAGTTCTTCTGCCATCAGCACTAGGGACTGTGTGTTTTGTGCTGCAACATTAAAAAAAGCAACCCGATGCCGTCTACGACGCCGCTGCCGCCGACTCCGTGTCCTGAAGGCACCGCAGGAGGGCACAGCCGCAACGCTGCACCGCGACCCTGGTCTCACAGACAATGCCATCTGACGCCGCCACCGAGCCGCTGCTCGCACCGCGACCTGTGGGCACCGCACTCCGCACCGCCTCGCTTCACGACGCCGCCGTGGTATCCCCGATGACGAGGCTTCACGCTGACATCGACACCACTGCTTGCACCGTGGTTCGAGGGCACCGCTCGTAAGTTACACAACAACCCGTCCTCATCCTGCAACGCAGCCTTGGCCTACCGGCGCCATCGACTCCAGTTCGTCAGCCGACGACAGCGCTTCAGCAACAACGATGCCGCTGCTTGCACCGTGACCTGCCAGCACCGCAACGAGCACCGCATCACTTTGCACCGCGACCCTGGTCTCACCGACGATGCCATCTGACACCGCCATCGAGCCGCTGCTCGCACCGCGATCTGAGGGCATTGCACGCCGTACTGCTGCACTTCGCACCGCAGCACCCGACGCCTGCCGACGCCAGCGCTCCTGACTTCAACCGCAAGGAGTTCGATCTGCAACGCGTGTGACTTTGAGGGCCCGACGACTCCTGCACCGACCTCCGGAACTGACGCCTGCGGACGCCGTGCGTTCGGAAGTTCAACGAGAGGCCGCCGACGCCCTGCATTTCTAAAGGCTGTTTTGCGGGTCTCCCCGACACCGTAGCTGGCCCGCGACGCCGCGGTCAGCCAGAACTGTTAGGATTTGTTTGTTCACGACGCCGTGATAGCCCCGGACGGAGCTATCACCTTCAAGGAACTTTATTTCAAGGTTATTTTAATAACTGGAGATTTCCAAGTACTGTATTGTGGATTTTTATCGTTTTTGGTCTTGTCTTAAGTATATAAAAAATATTGGATATTTTTCTAAACTGGTGTGGTGTCCTTTTGTAGTGCTTACACTGTATTACTGTTGGTTATGTGCAAATGCTTTACACACTGCCTCTAAGATAAGTCTGACTGCTCGTGCCAAGCTACCAAGAGGGTGAGCAGGGGTTATTTTGGGAGTGTAACTCCCTTATCCTGACTAGAAGGAAGGGTCCCTACTTGGACAAGGTGCAAACCATTGCCACCTAGAGACCCTCATTTCTAACAGCGGCCAATACTGCTACTACGTCCCCTAGTGCCCCTAGCATTAGCACTAGTAGAAGTAAAACCCAACTGGGTGTAGCTGGGTTCACCCTGGGTACTACAGTGAGCTATGGCCTAGTCAGAGAAGTCACTGAGGCTGTCCTGAGATCAGAGGGTGGCACTGACCTTGCCACTTTGGCTGCCTGGCCTCCTAATATGATGAAATACAGGCAGCATGCCCTCATCAATAGTATTGAAGCAGACGCTTACAGGGACACAGGTGCCAGTGTCACTATGGTGACTGAAAAACTGATGTCACCTGAGCAATTCTTACTTGGGCACACTTACCAAGTAACCATCACCTGTTTGGCACTCACTTCATTGTTCAGACAGATCATAAACCCCTCTTGTGGCTAAAACAGATGAAGGGTAAAAACCCTAAACTTTTGAGGTGGTCTATTTCCCTACAGGGATTAGATTAAAGGAGTGTTTGGCACAGCAACATACCAACAACTAGAAAATTGGCAAAACCAGCAAACACACTGGTGAGCCATCTTACCTGCCCACAAGCCACCTGTTAAATTGATGGAGACTCCTACACTCTTTTGTCAATCTCCTGACCCAAAATGAAAAGTCGTGCATGTGCAGTTCTGACTCCAATCACTGCACCTGCGCTAACCAGTGCCTTTAAAGAACAAGTTACTTACCTTCGGTAACATATATCTGTAAGAAACATTAGTAGTGATAGATTCCTTACCTTAGAATTACCCCCAGGCGTCAGACTGGATCCGGAAAGTTTTTGTCAGCAGTTCCCTTGCGCGTCAGAAGGTAGCGTCGAGCGGCTCCGCGTCTGTCGTTGGCGTCGTGGTCGCTGAGATGACGTCGCGGCAGCTACTTAGACGCCGCCCTCGCGCACTGACGTCAGTTCTGTACACGACTTTCCGCGCCAGGAACGCAGAGCCATGCAAGATACTGACCACTGGTGCCTTGAAACTAGGGCCCTGAAAGGGATGACCTTAACCCTAGAAATCAGTTCGCAGAACGGGGAGGATGGGTGGGGCGGTAAGGAATCTATCACTACTAATGTTTCTTACAGATATATCGTTACCGAAGGTAAGTAACTTGTTCATCTGAAAGAAACACGTAATGATAGATTCCTTACCTTAGAATAGATACCCCAGCAATACCAACCCCGGTGGTGGGTCTGCGAACCAAGATCACACCAGAAAGTCTCGGAGAATAGAACGGCCAAAGAAGCCGTCTCTCCAGACTTGGCTGTCCAGGCAGTAATGCTTAGTAAAAGTGTGCAGCGAGGCCCACGTAGCTGCCTGACAGATGTCTTGTAAGGGGACACCACGTCCCAATGCCGTAGTGGCCTCCGTCGCCCTGGTGGAATGGGCACGAAGCCCCAACGGAGGCTCCTTTTTAGCCAGAGAATAGCATGCTGTTATACACAAGACGACCCATCGGGAGATAGACCTCTTGTGTACGGCCCGACCTTTCTTGGCGCCAACGTAGCCAACAAAGAGTTGGTCATCCACCCGGAACTGTTGTGTGCGGTTCAGGTAGAATGAGAGCGCACGTTTTAGGTCCAAACGGTGGAGCCTCTCTTCCTCTCTGGAAGGATGCGGGGGCGGAAAGAAGGTGGGCAAAGTGATGGTTTGCCCGATGTGAAAAGCAGTTACAACTTTTGGCAGAAAGGATGGACGGGTTCTGAGCACAACCTTGTCCGGATGGACAGACAGAAAAGGAGGTTTACAAGAAAGAGCCTGGAGCTCACTCACTCTCCTAGCGGAGGTGATGGCAACCAGGAAAGCAGTCTTTAGAGTTAAGAGACGTAGAGGACAGTTGTGAAGAGGCTCAAAGGGAGCGCACATTAAGTAAGTGAGAACCAGATTCAAGTCCCACTGTGGCATCACAAAAGGAATAGGAGGGAAAAGGTGAGTAATGCCTTTGAGGAATCTATTTACAACAGGGGACTTGAAAAGAGAGAGCTGATCAGGGAGCCTGAGAAAGGCTGAGATAGCAGAAAGGTAGCCCTTGATAGTGCCCAGAGCAGAGCCCTGCTGGGCCAAAGAAAGGAGGAACAGTAGGACTTCTGAAAAAGGGGCAGAAAGGGGATCCAAAGCCTTTGCTGTGCACCATGCCACAAATTTGTTCCACCTGCAGGCGTATACCAACTTAGTGGAGGGACGCCTGGCTGCCAGAATGACATTACAAACCTCAGGAGGCAAGTCAAAAGGAATCAACTGCCGCCGCTCAATCTCCACGCAAGGAGGTGGAGACTGGACAGGTTCGGGTGGAGGACCGTCCCCTGCTGCTGCGACAGAAGATCCTCCCGAAGAGGCAGTCTGATCGGGGGATCGATGCTCATACTGAGTAGCTCGGGATACCAAACTCTTCGAGCGCAGTCCGGAGCCACAAGAATGACTTGGGCCCGGTCGCGCCTGATCTTCTTCAGCACTCTGGGCAGAAGTGGTATAGGCGGAAAGGCGTACAACAGACCGCAACTCCACTCGCGACGAAAAGCGTCGCCGAGCGAGTGCAGCCTTGGAAATTCCAACGCGCAGAATTGCTGACATTGCGCGTTCTCTTCGGTGGCGAATAGATCTAACCAAGGCTCTCCCCACTGTTGAAAGAGACCTTGCGCCACGTCCGAGTGAAGATGCCATTCGTGATCCATCATGCACCTGCGGCTGAGTTCGTCCGCCCTGGCGTTCAGTGAACCTGCCAGGTGTTGAACCATCAGGGAAATGCCCTGATGTTCCAGCCATGTCCAGAGGCGCAGGGCCTCCTGACATAGGGTCCACGACCCCACCCCGCCTTGTTTGTTGCAGTACCACATGGCGGTGGTGTTGTCTGTGAACACCTGCACTACTTTCCCCTTGACAGAGGGAAGGAATGCCTTCAGTGCAAGTCGGATCGCCCGAAGCTCCAGAAGGTTGATATGGAGCCTGGACTCCGCCGGAGACTAGAGGCCTCTGATCTCCGCCTCTCCCATGTGGCCGCCCCATCCCAGGAGGGACGCATCCGTCACCACTGTGTGCTCCGGTTGGGGAAGGGAGAGGGATCTGCCATTGACCCAATGCCGGTTTGTGAGCCACCACTGCAACTGTCTTGCAGTGCCCTCCAAGATCTGGACGGACTCGGACAGGTCCCCCTGATGCTGCGCCCACTGGAACTTCAGGTCCCACTGCAGAGCCCGCATAAGCCACCTGGCATGATCGACTAGCACGATGCAGGAGGCCATGAGGCCCAGCAGCCTCAGGGTCATCCTGACCGAAACCCAGGATAGAGGCTGAAAGATCGGAATCATAGCCTGAATATCCTGGACTCGTCGTTAGGGAGGATAGACCCGAAAGAGCGTCGTGTCCAGAACCGCTCCGATGAAGAGGAGCTTCTGAGAGGGAATCAGGTGCGACTTCGGCACGTTGATGGAGAACCCCAGCGAATGCAGGAGGTCGGCTGTAGTCTGGAGGTGGGAGACGAGAGCATGGGGCGAGCCCACCTTCAACAGCCAGTCGTCGAGATAGGGGAAGACTGGAACCCCTGAACTGCGCAGATGAGCTGCGACCACCGCCATCACTTTCGTGAACACTGAGGGGCGCTGGTAAGGCCAAAGGGGAGCACAGTAAACTGAAAGTGCTCGTGGCCTACCGTAAACCGCAGGTAACGCCAGTGGGCCGGCAGGACGGGGATGTGGAAATATGCATCCTGCAAGTCCAACGCTACCATCCAGTCTCCAGGGTCGAGGGCAGACAAGACCTGAGCCAGAGTCAACATCTTGAACTTCTCCTTCCGGAGGAAGCGGTTGACGTCCCTTAGGTCCAAGATAGGACGCAGGCCCTTGTCCTTCTTGGGCACCAGAAAGTAGTGGGAATAACAACCACGTCCTACTTCTGGCACAGGAACGCGCTCGATGGCCCCCTTGGCCAAGAGGGCCGCGACTTCCTGTTGGAGAAGTGCCAAGTAGTCCTCCGACATGCAGTGGTACTGGGGTGGCATGGCTGGAGGGGTAGTCTCGAAGGGGAGGGAGTAGCCCCTTCGGACTATTTGTAAAACCCACCTGTCCAAAGTGATGGTGCGCCAGTGGGGGAGGTGATGGCGAATCCTGCCTCCCACTGGCGTTTGATGGGCCTGAAAGACCGGACTAGGAAGGTTTGGAGGCAGTGGTGGCCGGGGTGGAGGTGGACTGACCCGCCCGCTGGCCCCCTGACCCGCCTCGGCGGGTCCCACGTCCGCAGCCGCGCTGAGACTGCTGCTGCGCGGGCCTATGGCTCTGTAGCGAACGTGTCGGGCGCCCCTTCCGTGGCCACGAAAGGAGCGAAAGGCAGAAGGCGGAGGAGGGCGAGAGGCCGAAAGGCCCAAGGACTTGGCCGTAGCCCGTGAGTCCTTAAAACGCTCCAGCGCACTATCCGTCTTGTTGCCAAAAAGGCGAATGCCATCAAAGGGCATGTCCATGAGTGTGTTCTGGACATCCCCAGAGAAGCCAGTAGTCCTCAGCCAGGCGTGGCGACGGAGCGCCACTGTCGTGGAAAGCGCTCTGCCCAGCGAGTCGGCGGTGTCAAGGCCACATTGGATTGTGAACTTGGCTGCATCTCTCCCTTCAGCAATTGCCTGAGAGAGCACTGTCCGGGCCTCCTCCGGACACTGAGGCAGCACCTGCACCACCGTATCTCACAGAGAGTGGAAATAACGGGCCTAGAGGCATGCGGTGTTCACAGCCCGCAGCCCTGAACTGGCGGAAGAAAAGTTCTTCTTCCCAAACTGTTCCAGTCTCTTGGGTTCCCTATCCGGGTGTGCGGTAGGGAATGCGCGTTGGGACGTGGAGGCAGTGGCGGTTTCTGAGTGAGGGCGTCGGGGCTCCGCCCCCTTTACTTTCACCCCCCAGGATCGGCAATTGAAAAAGTGAAAAACTGTTTTTATCTGTTTTAAAAAAGAAAAACATGCACGCACACACATACACCTCTAGATTGGAGCAGTGGCTGTTGTTGCAGGGATGACTGATAAGTCTCATGTCATGTGACACACTTCGAGCCATTCCAAACCCTAGCATTCCCTAATTCTGCCTGTGGGCGGGTCCTGAGTCTACAGTAGTTGCAGGGATGACTGATAAGTCTCATGTCATGTGACACACTTCGAGCCATTCCAAACCCTAGCATTCCCTAATTCTGCCTGTGGGCGGGTCCTGAGTCTACAGTATTTGCCGGGCCGACGAGCTCACAGCCCTGAGGTCTGTGATGTCATCAGCTCGGCAAATACCATAGCCTTGAGGACCAGTCTCCACCCCCTGATGACTTGCAGGTAAAGTTAGCCCCGGGCGCTTCAGGCTGAAGCCCTGTAGCGCCAGGGGCTTCACGTCAGTCAGGGACTGGAGAGGATGGCACCCCACCCTTTCCCAACTCGTCACAAGGAGGTGGGTCCCAACCTGTGACGTGTTGGGAAAGGGTGGGGTAGAGGCTGCAGGCAACGAGGAAGCTGAGAAAACGAGTCTGCGCAGTTTGTCATCATGGTTTTTGAAGACACACTGCGCAGAATCGAAGTGTCTGCTTCCTGCGCTCCTGTTATTTGCAGGACCGAGTGGACACCATTTGCAGCTCCAGCCTCTGTGTTTGACTGGCAGTGACAGCCAGTAGCTGAAGAGCAGCATTCAAGGTGGTGCGCACAGTAGGTACATTTCGGCATCAACTATATGCTTCCCTGATCCCTTGACACTCCCGACGGTTCCCTGCAGTGCATCCCCAACCCTGTGAGTGGACCAGGCACCAAGTGAAGGTAGGTAAGTGAAAAAAATGCGGGCTCAGAAAAACTGAAGTATTGGCACAGAATGACTCTAGGCACTAGCACACTGAATTTACTGCTGGATGCATTTGCAAAGCCACACAGAATCACTGTCACCGGAACAGAGCATGCTGCTCGGACAGTGACTGTACTGTTAAACCAGAGTCCGGCCTCAGCAGCGAGTAACTTGGAGTGCTGCACAAAGTATTTCTTTTCAGCTCTATGAAAGGAAATGAGCTCGGCTGTGAAGTGCAAACCCCTCTGAGGGTGGGGGGTCAGGCGTGAAGCTATCACTGGCTATAAATCAGCAGCTGTGATTGCATGTGCCAGTCTGCAGAAGTCGATTAGATTAACGCTAATTGCTAACTTTTACAGCATTCCTGCAGTTACATTTTTTGTGGCACTTTTCTGAACTTGTTGAAGGTCAGTTGCACTGTGTATGATGGCTTAAAAAAGATCTGCCAATCATGCGCTGGAATATCTGCAAGAACGACAATCAAGTTGAACCCCAAGCTTGGGCTATTGTTTGAAGATGTGAGAGTTCATATCATGGTGAAGGTCTGGCATTGACAGTCGTAGCATGTGTGCTGTGAGCTTTGACAAATTTGTAGGACTAAGAAACTGAACTCAAGATTACTCCATTGTTTGATGGGTTGCCTTCTCCTACGCACTCACAGTACTTCATAGGCCATGTTTGTGTAAATGGGCTTCGTGGGTGGTTAGCTGGGCCAATTACCAAATTTGGGATGTATACTCATTTTTGGCCAGCTTTTGCCTGCTTATTCTACTTGATTGACACAACTGAAATAGGCTTTTTACTTTTGAAAATAGTATATATTTTTGTTTTAAAAAAAGGCAGTCAAGTTTCATAAACACAAAAAATGGAGAACAATCACTTAAGGGACTGTGAGACCAACTCTTCTAGCATAGTATTATTTACACTAACCACTCTTGGGTCAAGAATAGGCAGTTATTACTTGAGTGGAGACTAATGTATTCACAGTGGGTTTCATGTAAGTGAACCGTTTCAGGAAACTGATAAGGTTGCAGCTGTGCAAATTATACATTTTTGTCCTCCTTTTCTTTCTTGTTCTTTACCACCCTGAGTCGGTCCTTTTCATTTTCAAAAGCATTATTCTAAAGCAAGAGTCTCGGTGCCAAAAGGGAAATGGTACCTGTTTGTTGTACTAACTTGAGATGACAGTCTAACTCAGTTCGTAAGCTTCTGTTTGATATTA
This sequence comes from Calotriton arnoldi, assembly GCA_963921515.1. Classification (NCBI taxonomy): domain Eukaryota; kingdom Metazoa; phylum Chordata; class Amphibia; order Caudata; family Salamandridae; genus Calotriton; species Calotriton arnoldi. The sequence continues at coordinate 2,135,368 of CAWUFW010000496.1, read as the reverse complement.
CTGCTTCTGTGAATGAAATGTATCCATGTTCTCTTTTCTAAAGATATCAAAGTTCTGAAGTTCTGGTACTTGGTATACATTAAAGACTATGAAGGGTCCCACACAACGGTGTGTATCTGGCCACCTTAATGGAATGCGGGCATAGCTTTATTTTCCAGATCTGTGCACTTGCAGGATTGTTGCGAGGCTGCGCATTTCTCAGTCACTTGTGACCATTTCCACTGTTCTCCCACAGAAGTGCTGCCCGAGCTGCATATTCCGTTGGACATTGGAACCATTTTAAGGGCTGTGGCAACAGCTCAAGTGGGTGGGCAGGAGAACAGCTGTGTATGCTCCTGTACAGCTGCTAAGCCAGCTCCAGGGCTGTGTGATTTTGTGCACTCCAAAGTTGCATCTAGAGCAGTCTGCAGAATTGTTGCTGTCCCATTTAATTCTGTTTTTGCATTTTAAATGTTCTTGAAGCAGTTTCTTACTTTATTGCTCCTACACCCAAACCATTCTTTTAAAGTGCTATATGTACTCAGAGGAGCAGCAAAGCCTCTAGAAGCAGTGATTCCTACACAATTTGTGTCTTATGGCTCAGTTCTTTGGGGTTTTATTGCTTTATCAGGTGTCTTAACATCCAAGATTGGATCTGAGAGTGAGTCATTCCAGTATTGGCTTGCGAGAACCGGGCGTCTTGTTTTAGTCCAAGAGATAGCACCATAACATTGCATTAAAAAAATGGCCTCACCTGGATGTGTGTTCAGTAAACAGAAGCTTCTGTGACCTCTCAGGATGGGCCTACTACAGTAGCTAACTTTAGTAACAATGCACTATGTGGAGTCGGTGTGAGGTGCCCATACCCCATGCTTCCCAGGGAGAATCCCTCACTTGGTGGTCTCCACCTCATGGTGCCTTAGGATGGTCCTCATAGAAAACTTGTTTGGAAATAGTCTACACTATGTGGTGCCCAAGGTGGAGACGCTTGTTTGTTAAAAACGATTTGCACTGAAAATGGCCACTGGCCTCCCAAAAAATGCTGTGTCCCCTTAAAGTGAACTCCAACGCCGCCCCCGCGCGCATAGCCCAGCCTCACCACTCTCAAACTTCACCAGCCGCCACTGCGTGGAGGCTTGGACAACCAAGCTCTCAGGGGTGGGGTGTTGGGAGAGGAAAAGGGGGTCGCCCGGGGCCGGGCGATGGCGTCGGGCCACGTTCCTATCCACAGGAGCCCCTGTGTTGGGCCTGGACCAGGTGCCCAAAAGAACGTCAGAAAGTGCATCGTTGAAGGGCAGCAGTGGCTCCGCAGTGGTAGCCGCCGGCTGAAGCACTTCTGTCAGGAGGTTAGTCCTGACGGCCACTGTAGGGAGTTGGAGGTGTAGAGCCTCGGCCGCCCTACGCAACACCACTGCGTAACTAGCACCCTCCTCCATAGCCACGGTAGGAGGAGTTAGCATGCCAAGGTCAGGAGAGGTGTCAAGACCACTGGCATCCCCCAGCTCCTCTGCCCAGTCCGGGTCATACTCGCACTGAGCTGCAAGAGGGTGTTCAGACCCCTCCCAGTCCTCCCCTTCCTCCGATGGCTGTGGTACAGGCCGAAAATACGGAGGCTGGACATAGGGAAACAAGGGTCCCATCGGCTTCGGAATCGGCGTCGAGCGACGCCGTTCCGGCTCCGTGTCCACGTCAGGGCTGAAACTGGGGACGACATCGTCCGGTGCCACGGGCGATTTCGGAAGTGGTGCCGGTGGGGTCGACGTCGGTGGAGGTGTTACAAGGTCAACCGGCGTCGACCGGGATCCAGGCCTGGATCCATGGGGGCCCTGCGGTGCCGGAGCCGATGTCGGGGCCGGAGCCGCCAACAGTGAAGGGCGAGGGCCCCCATTCGGGCCCGCGGGGCCCGAAGGCACGCCAGCGGGGCCCGACGGGCCAAAGAGGCGGGCCATGGCTGACAGAAAGTCCTGCAGCTGGGCCGGAGTCGCCCCCGGACCCGGGAAGGGCGGGTAGGCCGGGGGCGACTGCGTAGGCTCCGCCGGAGCCGCGGGGGTGGCACCACCCACACCCGCGTCACGCGAGGGGAAGTCGGAGAGAGATGGCGCTTCTTCGACTTCTTGTGCTTCGCCTTACCTGACCCCGAGTGCGAAGACTTCGATGATGAATGATGGTGATGGCTCCGCGACCGGTCCCCCGACCTGCCACGGGACCGGGACCTCGAGCGGCGCGGAGCCGACTGCCGGACTTCCAGCAACTTTCGGGACCGCTCCCGCAAAGTCTTCGGCGACATGGCCCGGCAGTCGGGGCACGACTTGGGGTCGTGGTCGCGCCCCAGGCAGTAGAGACACACGCGGTGCAGGTCCGTCACCGACATCATACGATGACAGTCCCCGCACGACTTGAAACCGGGCATCCCTACGGCACTTTAGGAGTCGAACGACTCAAAAAAACAGAGACAAAAGCCTCAAAAACTCAGTCAAAAAATGACTGGGGGTACCGCTCTCTCCGGAACTGCGCTTGCTGGCGCAGAAAAAGAAAGAACTGACGTCAGCGCGCGAGGGCGGCGTCTAAGTAGCTGCCGCGACGTCATCTCGGCGACCACGACGCCAACGACGGACGCGGATCCGCACAACGCCACTTTCAGACGCGCAGGAGTACTGCTGACGAAAACTCTCCGGATCCAGTCTGACGCCTGGGGGAAATTCTAAGGTAAGGAATCTATCACTACGTGTTTCTTTCAGATAGGGGAAGACAGCCTGGGTACCTTTTTAGGGCCCTGGTGTTTTGTTCCAAAATTTATTAATTACTTAAAAAAGCAATTTGACCTGTGCTTTTATAGTGAAGCTAATGTGATAATGCCACTAGATTGCACCAAATACTGTTTTCTATCCCCAGCAAACAGTTTGCTATATTTACGAGGAGGAATTGTAAACAAAAGTAGGCCCAAAAAAGTGTTGACCGGGCACATCAGAACTTTCTGATAAGCCTGGCACTATTGTGGAGCACCTCACTTAAACTGGTAACATAAGACAACTTAACTTTAACAATTTGTTCTGCCAAGGCCAGTGATAAGTTCAGAAATGCTCTTGCAGCTGCCGCCTGCGAGGCACCACTGTTTCCTCCCAAGCCCAGAAGGAAAGGAGTACTGAGTAGTAAGGATGGAGGTCTAGGCCCATTGGATCTCTACTCCTGGAGTCCTCATGCAGGTCCAAGACTGGAAACAATCAGGAGGCTGCTGAGAATGAAACCCCATTAGGAAGCCCAGCCAGCTAAGGTGAGAGTGGCTTGCATTTCTAACATTTATTTGAGTTTCCCTTTCTCTGGAGGTGGGATTCACCTTGTAAGTAATGGCTAAAACAGATAAGGGACATAGAGACAATAAAAAATTTCAACTAAAAAAAGAAAAAATGTTAAAGTCCACAATGTGTTATTACCCCAAAAATGGTGCATTGTGGCATGAGAAATGCAAAAAATTACCTGCTGGATAGTACGGAAGAGGCTGTAAGGTATGGAGCAAAAGCAATAAATGGCAAAAAAAACTAGAAAGTGGAACAAGGCAGCAAGCAGAGAGCAAACACAAAGATATAGAAAAGCAAAAATATGTGGGTGAGGAAGTAAGATGAAGTATAGGGTATTCAAGAAGTGACCTCTGGTTTAAAAAAAGTGAGTACAGAACAGCCAACCCTTGAACATAAAAAGAAAAATATAACATACAATTTTCAAACTTATCACCTACAATGTAAGCCAATTCCACCTATTTAATGTACCTTCTCACATAGATTTGTGCCCTCACCTCTAATCCCTCATGCTGGCTCAGGAGTGTCTGCACACCTGGGAGATCATATCCGTATTCGTCCGAGTCTGCCACAGCTTCCTTTTCTTGCATCCAGCTCCTCAATTCATCCACATCATGGTCAAATTGGTGAACATTGTGAGCCGCTTCCAGGTTCTGAGAGAAACAGATTCAAGGTTGAATTTGAAGCTTATTCTGATCTCTACGTAAAGCATGATATATTTAAAAAGCTTTTCTGAGGACACAAACACTATAAAAAACACATAAGCACCACAGACATTTCGAATATTTTGCACAAACAGGCCGCTGTGAACAACAGAAAGAGGGATAAGGTGCATGGAAAGCCCATCACAGTGAGTAAATGATGTTTCATGTTGTTTTTCAACATGGTCGCAATCTTCTTGTAGAGAAAGGCAGGAATTGAGGGTTTAAAATTATTAGTCATTGTTTTCACCACTCCTCGACCAATGTTGATCACCCAAAAGTGCTCTTATGCAGAGCAACCTATACCTCACTGACGAGGCCTAATAAGACTGAAACTGGTCTGGAGTTGCTTATGGTTACTTCTGGAGGAGGTCTTGCTAGGCAGTTTGGGATGGACGGTTCTAATGAGGACTAGGCACAAGGCAGGCCTTTGTCTACAGTACAACAACTGGTGAAACATTATGGGTTGGAATGCTACCTAGAGTGATTGCCAGTGGTTAGACTATTTGCAGGCATTCCACTCATCACCTTTCAAGTGCTCATGCGCAACTACACATTCATTTGCATCAGGATACGTGTTCTCATGATTAAAAAGAATATATTTTGAGATATTTTAATATAAAGAAAGGTGTACAGTTAATCTGTGATGCAGAACATGGTATAACATACTACAAATATGTGCACTATGTATAATATTGCCATGGTCAAAAGTGCTCCCTGTATCCTACATAAACAATTAAGAAACCATTAGACGCTTTTTTGAGAGTAAAATAACTTGAAATAAATATTTCTTTCACATGCCTTATATAGAAACTGACACGTTTTTTAAAGAATGATATTGAACATTATAAATGCATCAAACAAGTGGGGATATCACAAAATAGGTCAATACTAACTTTGCACAAGTAATTGGCTAAACAATATAGCACCTATGGTGGATAGTGCTTAGTGAAAAAACAGCAATTATTGTGGGTTTTAAGGTTGTAAAGGAAAGATGGTATATGTTATTTCATCAAATCATCTAATTTAAGCTAAGTGACTCTGACTCCTGGTAGAGACTGGAGTTGTTAACAACTGTGAATTTAACCAATTTGTAGGTATCCTCAAGACCTCAGTAAGGCTTACAAATATCCATTAAGATAACCTTACTCATCTTCTCCTCAATTTTCTGCATTGGAGTCATACTAAAATAAAGGACAGTAACATCTCAAAAGTGGGGCAAAAACGTTTTGTGTGAAATGAGCAAGCCAGCTTGGCCAGCCTGAGCGTCAAACAGTTAGATGCTTTGAGACCTAGGGCACATGCTTGATTTGAGTGGTAATTAAACATCGTTTTTATTTCTGTAGAAAACCTTAACAGAAAAGAATCCGCTGGCGTTATGGTGTTGAGAAAATTTGGCCAGTGTTACCACCTTCAGGGTTAACACTTCCTCCAAAAGACAGAACATTGTCCTTTATTTGCCATCTCTAAATAAGTCTATTAGTGCTGTCTCCAGTGATTCGATTACCTTTTTGGGACAGGAAGTCATAAAATCCAATGGCTAAAAAACCGAAAGACATTTACATTTTTTTTTAGAAGTCTTCCATGCTTAATATGTTGGGCATGAATAATAGTTCTCAGTGGTTATCGGTGGCATGTGTCAAAAGCCTTCTGCCTTTTGTAATAAAAATAGATGGCAGAATGCAAGAGATGCATTTGAACTTCCAAGAATCCGAATCAGGGCACAAAGAATTCAGAATTAACTTTCAAGAAAATACATTCAAAGGTAGAAATATGTCTCAGTCAGTACTCTGAGGCATCAAAGCTAGATGGCAAATTTTAAACACAAATGAATCTAATGAATAACGTTCTGATTCGTAGGGAGAATGCTTGGCTTTTAACCCCACAGTGTGAACAGAAAAACTTAGTAGGTAAAGCAGCCCTGATAAAGAGTAATAGATAATCATATACTTGCACAAAGGGACACAAACGTTATCTCAGATAAGGTCATGTTCTTTAATGCTTGGAAGGCAAACAGGGCCAACAGCCACATTCACAATCTAAAAGACCGGATCCAGTAGGGAACAGCCTTTGATGCAGGCCTTTCCACAGATTTACAAGACAAGATAACCAGTTTGACTGAGATTCGCTTTGCTTGGGAAAGGGCGGCACCTGATTGGAATAGATCCGTCCATGGGCAGGCTTAGGGCCCCCAAACATATAAATATCACTGATCCTCCTTTTTTCCATCATGGTGTAATGCTGTACAGTGTAGTTTTAGATATAATGCAAAGGAACTACTGGAAGGAGGGTTTGGAAGGGCATGGCAAAGTCATAGTGATAGGCTCAGTGGTCACCATCAAGCACTATTGAGTTACCACAATAAGGAAGGTTGTTGATAAGCTGGAAAGCAGAATGCTGCTTGAACCTGAAGAAGACCAGAAGACATTGTGGAAGACATATGGTTGTCACAGAGGAACGAGAGTGGGCAATTCTGCTTCACCCTGATTCTACAGAACTGGTTGTTTCTGAGGCATAGGACAAACCTTATATGTTGTAGATGACAACATCAACCAATGATTGTAATGTGGACTGAACAAGCACTCATGGACACACATACCACCAACAATACAGACATCCATTCTTTCCTATCTTGGAGCCCGGCACCATCTCCATTGCGCAGTATTGTCACAACGGGTCACGCACATGAGGCTTTATACCCCCTCCATATCCTCAGCAGAACAAAGGGGATTCAATTATCAGATCCCTTCATAGTTGCCCCTCATTGGGGCACCTGGGGAAGGTGTGCCCAGACAAAAAAACAGAGAGCGGAAAAAGAAAACAAAAAGTGGAAAAATATGGTAAAGAGATAATAAGGAAAAACCACCCCCCAAAAATAGCCACGACTGGCTCACACTGCATTTATTATAGAGAAGAAGACAATTGATTTATCTCAACTGATAATAAGACTAAATACAGGGAGACCAAGCCCTCAGGACTCGATATGGGTTCCTGTTCTTCACCCCTGTGAGGCTATCTGGGCCTTTCCTAGTATTTAGTTTTTCCAGATAAAGCTTTCCGGACTCTACTGGAATAAATATCACTAAATCAAAAAAAGTGAGATGTCTAACCATACGGGCTAAACAATGGGAACAAAGAAGACCATGAAGAAAAGAATCAAAAGGATAATAAGGAGCAGAAAATGGCAAAAGCAGGATGCACCCGACAGGAGCGGCCGGTCCATTGGGGCTGAGGAGCCACGCCCCTCCATCTTTCGCCCCTCATGAACAGTGTCTGTCAGGCTGAACAAAGGTCAGCCTGACAGACACTGTTCACTTTCAGGTCAGGCAGCTAGGAGCCAGACATGCGCATTAAGCGCAAGCTCCTGGCTGCCTGTGCTGAACTTTGCTGGGCTGAGGAAGTCACAGCTCCTGTGGGCGTGACGTCCTTAGCTCAGCAAAGGTCCCTGAAGGCCTCCCCTCAGTGACGAGGGGTAGTGTCACTGATTGCCTTGCACCTGGGCGCTTCAGTTTTAAGACTTGAAGCGCCCAGGGTCAAGTGTCAAATCAGTGACACTTCATCACAGGGTGGGGTCAGCAGTCTTACTGACCCCATCCTACTCTGTGATGACTTAGGTCAGCCGATGAGGGAAGGAAGCAGTCCCAAGCCTCCTGGAACCTTCGAAGCAGAGCTGGCTGCAGGTAAGGATAAGTTACTTACCTGTAATCCTAGTTCTCTTCCAGGGGTATCCTCATCAAAGTCATAAGCACATGATTATTCCCGCCCATGCGCGGGACCCCGGAAACATATAAAACATATATGTGGAAACCATATATGTAGCTCTATATATATATCCATATATATATATATAACAGTAAAAACACAATGCAGCCTTCCATATACTAGAAACGCTGAGCAATGTTGTAAGAATTTCCCTTGCACATAAATACAATTCCCATAAAGCAGGGAGAAAGGAAACACATTTGAAAACTGCTTTAATGCACAGCAGAAAACATAGTCCTGCAAAGAGGAATAAAAGAACATTGCCAGCACATAGGCTGCATTGTAGAAACATCATTGTAGAAAGCTGAAAAGCTAACCCACAGAAACACACAGAATAAACTGGCACCGTGCCTTTAAGGCAGCCATGACCCCTAGCTTCCCATCATGCCTCAGGGGTGACAGTTAGGTCAGTTGTTCTTTGCGGAGACCCGAAGGCCATGGCACAAAGAGATGACATGTATCTTGATCACTTGCTCGGGGAGGCGGGTGGGTTGCTTATGACTTTGATGAGGATACCCCTGGAAGAGAACTAGGATTACAGGTAAGTAACTTATCCTTCTCTTCCAGGGGATCCTCATCAATAGTCATAAGCACATGAATAGAATAGCAAGCCCATCCCCTCATCCTGCGGGCAAGTGACCAGAGTACAATAAAGATACATTGTAAGAAAAAAAACATTACAAAGACTCCAATCAAGCTAGCATTGGAACAGATTCCTCAAGGAGGCCTGGCCTACTTGGGTATCCGCTCTGGAGTCAGAATCCAGACAGTAATGCCTGGTAAATGTATGGACCGATTTCCAAGTTGCAGCCTTGCAAATCTCGGCCATCGGTATATTGTGTAAGAAAGCTATTGTAGCAGCCTTGCCCCTAGTAGAGTGAGCTTTAGGGGAGGCTAACAAAGGCTTGTTCGCTAATTGGTAAGCCAATTTAATACAAGACACTATCCATCGTGAAATGGATCTTTTAGAAGCTGGAAAGCCTGTTCTAACAGAGCCGTAGTTTACAAACAATTGATCAGCTTTTCTAATGGATTTTGTTCCCTCCAAATAGAATTTGAGAACCCTCTTGAGGTCTAACGAATGAAGAGACCTTTCTGCTGGTGTAGCAGGATTGGGAAAGAAAGAGGGGAGAGAAATTGTCTGATTTACATGGAAATCAGACACTACTTTGGGTAGGAAGGAAGGGTGAGTTCGCATAACCACCCTATTGTGATGGAAAACCGTATACGGTTCCTTAGAACGGAGTGCTTGGATTTCACTCACTCTGCGTGCTGATATAATAGCCACCAGAAAAGCTACTTTCCATGTAAGGTGTTGTAATGTGGCCTTATAAATGGGTTCGAAGGGAGGACCCATCAATTTGGACAACACTAGATTCAACTCCCAAGGCGGAGAAGGAGGTCGGACAGGAGGATAAACCTTCTTCAACCCCTGTAGGAAGTCCTTGACCACCTGAAGTTGAAAGAAAGAAGGTTGGTTAGGTGATTTTCTATATGCCGTGATGGCCACCAAATGCACTTTTATGGACGTATACTTCAAACCAGATTTGGCCAAGTATAGCAGATACGGCAAGATTACCTCTTCTTGCCCGTTAATTGGACTCCACCCAAAACAGATACACCACAAGTAAAACCTCTTCCATTTAAAAGAGTATGAGGTCCTTGTGGATGGTCTCTTTGAATCCCTCAAAATGTCCATGAGTCCTGAGGGAGGTTCAAATGTCCGTACTGCAGGACTTCAGGAGCCATGCTGCCAAGCTGAGCGAGGGAAGGCTGGGGTGTAGAATCTTCCCTCCCATTTTGGTCAGAAGGTCCGGCCTGCACGGGAGTCTCCGATGCGGGCAGACCGAGAGTTGCAACAGGTCCGGATACCACCATTGGCGAGGCCAGTCTGGTGCTATGAGGATCATCGTCATCCTGGATCGGATAAGTTTGGTCACCACTTTCGGAATGAGAGGGAGGGGCGGATAAGCGTATGCAAACGTCCCTTACCAGTCTATCAAAAGAGCATTCCCCCTCGTTCCTGGTCGGTAAAACCTGGATGCGAAGGCGTGGCATTTTCTGTTGCAATCGTCTGCAAAAAGGTCGATGAAGGGATGACCCCATTGATGAAAAATGTCCGCCACCACTTCGTCGTTGAGCACCCAGTCTTCTTGTTCCTCGAAGTGACGACTGAGGGTGTCTGCTCGCACGTTCTGTTCTCCTGGCAGATGTACTGCCGTGATCGATAGGTTCCTGGCTAGCAGCCAGTGCCAGATTGCCTGGGATTCCAGAGACAGAGGGCGAGAGCGTGTTCCACCTTGTTTGTTCAAGTAATACATGGTGGTTGTATTGTCAGTTTGTATTAGGATCGACTCGGTCTGAATCGACGGCTGAAAAGCCTTGAGGGCTAAATGAACCGCCCGCAGTTCTAGCATGTTGATATGATAGGACTGCTCCCTGCTGGTCCATCTGCCCTGAGTTTGTAGTTGACCCAGATGCGCTCCCCATCCCTGAAGGGACGCATCCGTGATCAGAGTTTGTTTTGGCAGAGGTTGATGGAATGGGACTCCCACCAGAAGGTTCTTTGGCTGCAGCCACCAGAGAATGGACGTCTTCGCCGTTGGAGAGAGGAGAACTCGGTCGTTCCACTGACCCGAGGATTGGTCCCATTTGTCCTCCAGATCTTGTTGCAACGGTCTCATTCTCAATCTGGCGTTGGGTATGAGAAAAATGCAAGAGGCCATCGACCCCAGCACAGAAGCCACTTGTCTTACTGATGATTGATGTGCTTGGAGGATGATGTTGCTTTTGTTTCTCATTGATGACAATCTCTCCTCCGAAGGAAACACTTTTCCGAGGTCGGAGTTTAGGGTGGCGCCCAGATAGTGGAGCGATTGAGTTGGTTGAAAAACTGATTTGTCCACGTTGACATGCAGGCCTAAGCGTTGAAGGAGATCCAGGCAGATGTGAAGGTGCTCCTGCACCATGTGGGGAGATGATCCCTTCAACAGCCAGTCGTCCAGGTATGGATACACGAACAGACCTTGGCGATGTAATGCTGCTGCTACTACTGCCATTCATTTCGTGAATACACTCGGGGCAGATTTTAGGCCGAAGGGTAAGACCTTGAACTGGTAATGCTTCGCGCCCACCATGAACCGCAGGAACTTGCGATGCCGTGGTGTGATTGGAATGTGAAAATACGCATCTTGGAGATCCACCGAACACATCCAATCGCCTTTTCTCAGATGTGGAAATATCTGATGGAGCGCCAACATTCGAAACTTTTCTTTTTTGATGAACTTGTTCAGAGAACGTAGATCTAGAATTGGTCTGAACTTGTTCGGCTGGTCTTTTTTCTGAACAAGGAAGTATCTTGAGTAAACTCCCTTTCCTCTCTGTGCAGGAGGGACCTCTTCTATGGCCAGTTTCCTGAGAAGGGTCGACACCTCCTGACGCAGGAGATCTAGGTGTAGATGACTGGATTTTACCAGAGGAATGTCTCTTGGGGACGCGCAAAAGCGTAGTGCGTACCCATTGTTTAGTATATTCAGCACCCACTGGTCTTTGGTGATGTTGCGCCACTCTTGAATGTAGTTTGAGATACTTCCTCCCACTGGAGTGTGCAACGGTGCTAGAGGAAGCAGAAAATCATTGCTTCCCTGGAGTTTGTGCTGCAGAAGAGGACTGCTGTTGGTGTCCTCCTCTTCCTCTCGAGGAACGACGGCCTTGGAACTGGGACTTGTTCGGTTTGTTTTGCGACCATTGAGGGCTTTGAACCCTCTGTTGGTAATTTTTACGATTGTAGGGCCTGTAGCGTCATTTAAACTCCTTTTTCTTCTCCAGGTCCACAGCCTTTAACGTGTCCAACTCGGCCTTCATTCTGGCCATTTCCTCATCTGTGTGTGATCCAAACAGTGAGTTGCCAGAAATCGGAAGATTCAAGATGTGTTGCTGCGCCTCCGGTTTCAAAGCTGTCAGGCGCAACCAGGAGGATCTTCGTGCACATATGCCATGTGCATAAGAGTGAGCCGCCAAAGACGCCCCATCCGCTGCAGTGCTGATTACCTGGTTGGCCACCAGCGCACCTTCCTGGAGAATCTCAGAGAAATCCTGTTGATCCTCCTTTGGGAGTTTGTCTTTGAAACGCTCCAGTGAATCCCATAAGGACCTGTCATAACGGCCCAGCAGAGCCGCAGCGTTAGACACTTGATGAGAAGACGCTGCAGAGCCGCAAGCCTTCCTACCCCAAGAATCCTGTGCTCTACTTTCTTTATCTGGAGGAGCGGAGGAGGAAGAAGCAACTGCGTGCGTCTTCTTTGCTGCTGCAATAATGAGAGTCCGGTGGCGGATCCGATTTGAGAAAAAGAGGATCTGATGCAGCAGGTTTATATTTTTTCAGGATCCGAGCCGGAGCTGCTTTAGCCGATGATGAAGTGAGGAAGATGTCCATTACCGGCTCAATGATACCAGGGACCAAAGGAAGCAATGGTCTAGTCGCAGACCTTTGATGGAGGGTCTCGAAAATAATGGACGTGGTGGTCTGAGGAGCTGACATGGTTATGCCCAGCTTTTGTGCTCCTCTGGCGAGAACATCGTGAAAGGTGTTCACATCATCGATGGGTGACACCCTAGAAGGAGGAATATCCGTAAGGGTAGGTGAGTAGTCCCTTTTGGATGAGTGCGTCGAAGATGAGGACGAAGATGGTGTTCGCCGTCTCTTGCGATGATCCTGAGTCGATCTGCGCTCAGGAGATCTGCCTCTGTGTTCTCTGGTCCGAGTGGTGGGGGACCTCTCCACTTCCTGCACGAGACGTTGTAACGGTGATCTGTCCAGTGGACTGGAATAGTCCGTAGGCCGCTGGGCGTGACCCGAGGGTTCTTTCTGCCAATGATGGAGAGGTTGTAGCCATCTGGGCGAAAGATGGATTGAAGGAGATCGCTGTCTCCTTGGAGAGCGTCTTGGAGGTGATCTTGGAAGCTCAGGCGAATGAGCAGAAGAATTGCGTGACGTCGCATTCGTCTGGGGTGAGCTCCGAATATAATGAGAGGACTCTCTGCGACTTCTGGAGCGTGATCGGCGTCTTGATGATCGATGTGACGTCGATGGAGAGTGCCTCGACATCGACCTGCTCTGCCTCACCATCACTGGTGAGTCCCTAGAGCCTGATCGTCTCCTCGACGTCGACCTCTCCGTGTGTTTCGATGGTGCGACGTCGAACCTCTGGAGCCCACAGACTTTGCTTTCAACGTTGAGCGTGCAGGAGACCCCAACGAAGAACAGATGGACGGAGAAATCCTTCTCGACGTCGCTTCTTGATGCCTGCTCGATCCCTCTCTCCACGCTGACCGTCTACTGGAAGTCAGTGGAGTCGAGATCGGGGCACTTCTCGCCGTCGACGGAGACCGCCGTCTCGACGTCGAACGACGTCTGGTGTATTTCACTCTGGTCCTCGATGACTGATCTTTCCTCGACGTCGGCGAAGATCGAGCCTTCGACGCCGAACGTCGCTTGGACGACGACGGAGGCGATGAGTGCCTTGCCTCTGGTGACGAGGTGTGTCTCGACTTTGACCGTCGCCTGGTTGACGGCAACAGAGACGCCTGCTCCGACGCCGATCGTTGGTGACCTTGCGACGGCGGAGCATGTCTCAACGTCGAACGCCGACTTGACGGCGATGACGGAGATCTATTTCTCTTCGTTGGGCGAGCCCGCACCAACGGAGAGCGACTCCTCGACGCCGGGTTGACGACAGCGGAGGATCCGACGTACCTGTAGTCTTCGTCGATGACCGGTGCTCTCTCGACGACGAGCCCGCCGTCGATGGTCTTCTCTTCGACGTTTTCGTTGCCGATGAAGGTATTTGAGGCACCGAGCCCGACGCCGATGGAGAGCAGACTGGAACCTTACTTCTAGATGGAGTAGTGGCTCTCTCTTTCCTCTTCTTCATCGGAGACCTGCCTCTTGAAGGAGACTTCCTCTTCTCGGCCAGTCCATAGAGGCAAATCCTCACCCTGTCCTTAAGAGTTCTTTTGGACAGCAGCTGGCAATGTTGACAGGTCTTGGGATTATGTTCAGAAGGAAGGCAGAGAATACAGACAGGATGGGAGTCTGTTTTAGCCTTCTTCTTGCCACAGGCAGGGCAAGAGTCAAAAAGAGAGGGCATTTTTTACTGGAAAATAATGCTTAACTCTCTTAAAAACAGCAGAGATATACTTCAACAACAAAAAACCGTTGAAGTAAAAAGCTTATCACAAAAAAAGAAAAGTATTTTCTGACAGAAATCAGAAAAAAGTAAGAGCTGAAGTAACCAGGGTCCTGACAGAAGGAGCCGGAAAGAACAACTGACCTAACTGTCACCCCTGAGGCATGATGGGAAGCTAGGGGTCATGGCTGCCTTAAAGGCACGGTGCCAGTTTATTCTGTGTGTTTCTCTGGGTTAGCTTTTCAGCTTTCTACACTGATGTTTCTACAATGCAGCCTATGTGCTGGCAATGTTCTTTTATTCCTCTTTGCAGGACTATGTTTTCTGCTGTGCATTAAAGCAGTTTTCAAATGTGTTTCCTTTCTCCCTGCTTTATGGAAATTGTATTTATGTGCAAGGGAAATTCTTACAACATTGTTCAGCGTTTCTAGTATATGGAAGGCTGCATTGTGTTTTTATTGTTATATATATATATGGATATATATATAGAGCTACATATATGGTTTCCACATATATGTTTTATATGTTTCCGGGGTCCCGCGCATGGGCGGGAATATTCATGTGCTTATGACTATTGATGAGGATCCCCTGAAAGAGAAGTGTTTTTCTTTTAAACTGTTTGGTGTGTGCGTGCGTGTATGTATGAATGTTTGGTGAAGAGTGTTGTGAATGGATGTGTTTGTGTGCGTGTATGTATGAATGTTTGGTGAAGAGTGTTGTGAATGGATGTGTTTGTGTGCATGCGTGCGTGTGTGAATACATTGCCTTGAGTGTTATGTGTATGTATGCGTGAGAGTGTGTCCCGTCCGCCCCCTCTCTCCAAAAGTTACCGGCCGCCACTGCCACCTACTATGGATTCACCAGTTAAAAAGAAACAAGAAGCTAACAACAACTCAAATATGGACTTAATCTTGCAGCGCCTATCTGCTCCTCATGACTTAACAAAAAGCGCCAAAACTAATAGGGCCCTATCGCAAGCAGAAATGGTAGGATTGAGGAACAACTTAAAATGCCTCTTCTCTAGGATAGGAGAAGCAGAATCAATAATAATTAGAGTACAAGATGATAACACAAAACACTAGCTGATATCTCAACAAAGAAAATCACCATACTATCAAGAGAGCCAAGAGATCTTGAAAACAGAAACAGGAGGGAGAATCTAAGAATATTTGGCGTTCCTGAACATGTAGAGATAAATATGCAGCCGTGTTTGTTTCCTCAAGCAATGGATACCACAGACTTTGGAAATTACTTGAAAGACCCTCTGAAATAGAAAGAATGCATAGAATTCCCATAAGGCCCGTTCCATCGTCCAGATCATCCAGACGAAAATAAGTTACTTACCTGTAAACTGTGGTTCTCCAGTATTGGTATCTTTCATAGATTCACATGCTTGAATAATTCCCCGTCTTCGAAGTGGGAGTTCCACGGTACATAAAAAGCAGTAAGCAATGACTTTAACATTAAAGTTAATAGAGAAAAACATTCACTTTAATATCTCGTCCTAGTCATTAGGAATGGTCCAAACTACAGCCAATCAGGTGACAGCACCCTCTAGAACCCTCTCCACAGAAGCTCCAGGCTCTCAGATTTTTGAGCACAAGTGTAACATAAACCCCTAGGAGTGAACCAGGGGAGCCTCTATGGGGAGGAGTGTCGGTCGCATATGAATCTATGAAAGATACCAATACTAGAGAACCACAGTTTACAGGTAAGTAACTTATTTTCTTCTCCAGTATTGGGTATCTTTCATAGATTCACATGCTTGAATTCGAATAGATAGCAGTTATATAACAGGTACGTTAGTTTATGAAAAGGTATGCAATACCATGTACCCAATCCTGTACATCACCAAGCGTATAGCTAATACGTATATAGATAAAGATACAGCAAGCATCAGTAATTGACCATGCGTATGTATGGAAAAAACAGTGACATCAACTATCACCATAGCCATTATTAAGCATAAAGGAAGGTGGGAAGGATAGAGGCTCACCTTATTGAAAAAGATTACGTAGCACCGCCTGTCCCACAGCTGTATCTGCATTGTTTGCAGCTTCCAGACAGTAATGCTTGGTAAAAGTGTGCCTGCTGGACCAAGGTGCTGCCCTGCAAATTTGCTGAATGGGCACCCCGGCAAAGAGAGCTGTTGAGGAAGAGACTGCTCTCGTAGAATGTGCTTTCACTGTTGAATGCAGAGGTTTGCCCGCTTGCTGATGGCAAAACTGGATTGCAGAAGAAATCCAACGTGCTATTGTTTGCTTAGTGACCGGATATCCTTTTCTGACTTTACCATAAGCCACAAAAAGCTGATCAGGCTTACGAATGCAGGCTGTTTTCTGCAAGTAGAATTTTATACATCTCTTTACATCCAGGGAATGTAAAGGCCTTTCCGCTGGCGTCTGTGGATTAGGGAAGAAAGTCTTTAGAATGACTGGTTCGTTTAAGTGAAAATCCGATGGGACCTTAGGAATAAAGGTAGGATTTGTCCGAAGGATAACAGAGTCTTTAGTAAATTGGAGGAAAGGATGCCGAGTCGTGAAAGCATGTATGTTGCTTACTCGCCTAGCTGAAGTTAGAGCCAGTAGAAGAGACGTTTTCCATGTAATGTATTTAAGGTCAGCCCTATGAATAGGCTCAAAGGGGCTTTCATAAGTTGCGCTAGTACAACATTGAGATGCCAAAGTGGAGGAGGACGCCTAATTGGAGGGAACATTCGAAACAATCCTTTAAGAAATTGTTTTATTACTCTTGATGACCAAAGAGACTGCGATCCATTCTGCTGTCAAAACCCGGAAATCGCGGCAAGGAATGGAAGAATGAGAAAGGCCAGATTTAGCCAGTTGTAGGAAAAAAGGCAATAATTGTTCTGCCGATGACTGAATAGGGTGAACTTCAGAGCTTGCACACCAATGGCAGAATCTCTTCCCCTTGAGTTTATAACTCTTGATAGTGGAGGGCGCTCTGGCATTAGCCAGGACCTCCCAACGGTCAGCAGGTATTACTAGGTCGGCGAACTCATAGTGTTCAGGAGCCAAGCTGCTAATCGCAGAGATGTCGGATCCGGATGGCAGATCTGGCCGCAGTTCATTGTCAGCAAGTTCTGTAATGGACGTAACAACCTGGGTTTGCACCCCGAAAGGAGCAGAAGCTCTGTGAACCAGAATTGGTGAGGCCATCTGGGAGCTATGAGAAGTATCCGGCAGGGTTCTTTCCTCATCTTCCGAAGCACCCTTGGGACTAAAGGAATCTGAGGAAAAGCGTAAGCATAAATCTTTGGCCAATTTATCGAAAACGCATTCCCGTACGATCCCTGTTGGGGTAGCCAACTGGCGAAGGATTGGCATTTGCGGTTCTGACTGGTCGCAAACAGTTCTAAACTCGGTTTGCCCCACAACCAAAAGATGTGGTCCAGCGTTGGCTGGTGGAGTTCCCATTCATGGTTGGTTGTAATTGACCTGCTCAATGAATCTGCCAGGATGTTGGCCACTCCTGGAACATGTACTGCTGTCAGTGTTATTTAGTGTTGAATAGCCCAATCCCAAATTAGCTGGGCCTGTAGGGATAGCATTGTTGATCTTGTTCCCCCTTGTTTGTTTAAATAATGCATGCTTGTTGTGTTGTCTGTCCGAATTAATACTGAAGCTCCTGATATTATTGAGAGGAAAGATTTTAGGGCCAGGAATATTGCTTTCAACTCTAAAAGGTTTATGTGTAATGTTCGTTGGTGGCTGTCCCATTTCCCATTCACTGTCAGTCCTTCTAGATGTGCTCCCCACCCCTCGAGGGATGCATTGGTTGTTATTGTGAAACCTGGCGGATCCACTAGGAACGATAGACCTGCTGCTATGTTCGGGATGTGAGTCCACCATAGGAGCGCTTCTTTCATTTGAGGTGTTATCCTGATAATATCATCGAAGGACCCTGAAATTTGCAGCCACTGACTGTCCAGCTCCTCTTGCAAGGGTCTCATCCGCAGGCGACAGTTGGGAATGAGGGGAATGCAGGACGACAACATTCCCAGAAGCGGTTTGTACTTGCGGACTGAAGTGGACTTTTTTGTGAGAATAAGGTTGCCAACTTGTGAATCTTTTGTTGTCTTTCTTGTGAGGCAAAGGCCTTTGCCTGATGAATGTCCAAGGTTGCCCCTAGGAATGTTCTTATCTTTGAGGGGATTAACTGACTTTGGGAGATTTATTGAGAGACCCAAGGATTGGAAGAGAGAAAGACATCTTTGAGTATGACTTTTTGCCACTGTGAAAGATTTCGCCTTTATGAGGCAATCGTCCAGGTCAGGGAAGATTTGAATTCCAGCTTGTCGTAGATGAGCTGCCACCGGTGCTAGGACCTTCCTGAACACCCGGGGTGCTAAACGGAAGCCAAAAGGTAGGACTTTGAATTGGAAATCCCTGCCAGCCACTCTGAAGCGTAACCGTTTCCTGTGTCTGGGGAGGATAGGGATATGAAAATAGGCGTCCTGAAGGTCTAGGGTCACCATGAAATCTTCCTGATTTATCAATTGAAGCACCTCCTGAAGAGACAACATCCGGAAGGATTGCTTTATTAGAAATTTGTTGAGGCAACGAAGGTCCAAGATGGGACGCCACTCTCCCGATTTCTTTTTTATAAGGAAAAACTTTGAATAGAAACCTGTTCCTCGCGGTGAATTTGGTACCACTTTGATCACCCCCTTCTTTGACATTATCTTTATTTGAGACAAAAGTTCCTTTAGATGAGCAGGAGGAGGAGGACCTCTGGGAGGGCAGTTCGGAGGAATCTTTACAAATTCCAAAGTGTGACCGTTGGAAACTCTATCCAAAACCCATCAGTCCGTTGTTATTGCAGACCATTCGGGGAGGAAAAAAGAAGTTCCTCCACCAACTTTGACGGAAGTGGTGGGAAATGTGGCCGGCAGTGGGCGTTCGTCACTGCTTCTTGGAGCTATCCCTGCCTCTGTAGGCAGTCTTTCCTCTGTAATGTTTATAGGAGGCAGCAGGAGGTTGTTTAAACGACTGTTGATGTTGTGAAGATGGGTACCTTGATTGACTCTGATATGGCTGGTACTGCTTGTACTGGCTGTAACCTCCCCGAAAGGAGGACGAGCCACGTCTTCTTGCTCCACGAAAGGGCTGCTTCTTGAACTGTAGAGTACCAAGAGCCTTGGCAGTATCCGTGTCCTTCTTGATGGTCTGAAGGGCTTCATCTATGTGATGTCCAGATAGGGATTCGCCATCATAAGGCATGTCAATTATCTTAGTCTGAACCTCTTGTCTAAAAGAAGTAGACTTTAGCCAGCCCTGACGCCTCAGGACCGCAGCACCGGCCAGTTGTCAGAATCCTGTGGAAGAAACATCCACTGCGCAATCGATGATCTCAGACGAGATCCTTTCTCCCTCCTGCAGAATTTGAGAGCTTCAGATTTGGACTCCTCTGGTAGCATGTCTATAAAAGGTGAAATGTCCGACCAAATTTGGCGGTCGTATCTGCCTAAAATAGCAAGACAATTGGGCGCTCTAACGGTAGTTGCCGCCATGGTGGAATTTTTTTAACCAATGGAGTCGCGACCGCTTCCATCTCTATCAAGAGGGGCCGACAATGGAGAAGAAGGATTTCTGGCACGACGTTGAGCCGCCTGCGCAATCACAGAATCCGGCTTAGGTTGTCAGATGAGGCAAGCAGGCGAATTATCCAGAGCCTTATATTTTTTCTCCAATTTAGGCAAGACTGCCGTAATTGAGGCTGGTGTTTTCATGACCTTTAAGCCCTTTTGCCATATGAAGTCAACTATGGGAAGAGAGCGAACCTGTCTCTTAGTCTGTTCCTTGAAATCATACAGGAAACAATCAGCCTGCTTAGTAACCATGGGGAACTGAAACCTCTTTGCCGCTCTCTCCATGAGGGTATGGAAACCCCCTATATCTTCAGGTGGTGAATCTATTGGAGGTGGAGTGGAAGGCGATGGTGTCTGGATCTGATAGTCATCCCATTTGTTGGGAAGGGATATCTCCTCCACTTCTCCCTCTTCTCTCTCCTCATCGGTGGTATGAGCCTCCTGGACCTGATGTTGCGTTACTGCAGGTACTGGAGTAACCGGAGGGGAGGATCTAATCAGCAAGGAAGGCTGCGTAATAAGCGTCTGAGGAATTGAAGATGCCGGCTCTGAAGGAGGGAGTCTGCGGTAGTAATCCTCTACCATATGCTGTAGATTTGAAACCAGGGAAACAGGCATTTGGATTGTTTGTTCACCTTGCCTCTCCTGGTTAGTGACTTCAGGGTAATACACATAGTCCTCATCTTCATTATCCTGGCATTTAATGAGAAGGTCAGACGGACTGTGAGCCTCCCCAAACATACCCTCATCTTCCGATTCCTCCTCATCTGCTCCATAATCAAAAATTTCCTCTGGAAGTCAGGGAGACACCTTACTTGGAGATGTGTGGATAGGCAATATTATCTCCTGTGATGGTCTTCTATCCTTAGAAGCGGCTAGATTCGTTGACTGAGGAACCACCAACGAGGATGTCATAGATGAAGTATTCGTCGACAGCTCTTCCGTCGACGGTCTTGATGTCAAAGAGGTTCGTCGACAATGATCTGAATCCAACCTTTTCTGTTCGGGGCTACCGTCGAAGTAGCCACCATTGACGAGGCTATTGTCGATGAGGCTGCCGTTGACGAGGCTACCGCCGACGAAGACTGCGCTGACGAGGACAGCGTCGACGAGAGAGACTTGTCTTTGAGAGCCGCCGACGGCCGCAGCGGAGATGAGATTTCCATCGACGAAGGTCCTGTCAGAAGTCCTTTCTTTTTCGTCGACGAGGAAGATGCAGTTGTAATCAGTGACGGTCTCACCCTCACAGAGACCAATGTCAACGGAGAAGATGCCGACGACAAGATCAGCTTAGTCTGAGGAGAAGAGAAAGTCGACGTCGTAGTCTTGAGGACAGAAGTTCTTGTCGACCGTTTCGTCAACTGGAGCATCTTTTCTGTGAGGTAAAGTTGTCTCAGGAAGAGATCTTGACGCCTGCTTCATTTTCAATGAAGTTTTAGAAGGTGCAGAGGGCACAGACTGACCCTTGAGAGAGGCTTGATCCTTTTTTGAAGATGAAGGCTAATCTTCATGTTTTGAGGTGTGATGATGCTTTTTTAACACCTTAGGAGCCTTAGGAGATACCAGCTCCGCCTCACTAGCTCTTTTCTTAGATGCTGTAGTCTTAAGTGAGGAATCACTCTCCTCATCAGATAAAGGATTGTCTTTGGTTTTAATCTTCTGCAGCCACAGAAGAACACGTCCTTCTCTATCTCTCAAAGTTTTTTGAGAGAAAGTCCTGCATATTTTACAGTCTCTCACCTGATGTTCAGGGTGAAGGCAGTAAATACACTTCTTGTGGGGATCATCTGAGTGAAGTCTTAGTTTCCCACAAGAATCACAATGCCTGAAGAGAGATCTTTTTGAAAAGACATGTTGACTGAAGATCTGAAGAAATTCAGAAGGCCAAGAGAAAGTACTGAGCAGAGCTCAGGGAGACTCCCTTCACACGACGTGCGGTAGAAAATCTGAGAGACTGGAGCTTCTTTGGAGAGGGTTCTAGAGGGTGCTGTCGCCTGATTGGCTGGAGTTTCGACCATTCCTAATGACTAGGACGAGATATTAAAGTGAATGTTTTTCTCTATTAACTTTAATGTTAAAGTCATTGCTTACAGCTTTTAATGTACCGTGGGTCTCCCACTTCGATGACGGGGAATGATTCAAGCATGTGAATCTATGAAAGATACCCCAATACTGGAGAATGATGATTGTCTGACCTCTAAGATACCAACACTCGGAAAAAATTCACGAAAATATGCAGACAGATAAAACTATTATCTGGAATAGAGCAAAGATAGGAATCTCACAAAACTATGCAAAAGAGACAGTGTCCAGAAGGAAAGGCTTCCTCGCCCTCAGAAACAACATCAAACGACTGAACATCTTATTCTCCTTTGCTGGCCGAGACAAATTGAGACTCTTCCACAAAAACAAAACCTTATTCTTTGAGGAACCTGCAGATCTGCACACTTACATCTCAAACCAACAACAAAATCAGATGTCAGTTTGCTTTCCAGAAAGTAGCCTCACTGGACCCAACCATTCCGCCTTAAGATAAGACCATTTTGTTATTTCTTATTAGGTCTAATCTCCCTATTCATTACCTACATTAATTTCTATTCATTCTGGATACATGGTTGTTGGTACAATGTTAGTACAATACTCAGGACCGCCTACTAGGCTAACCATATCTTCACCAATTCCTCCAAACTTTAACCACTGGTGAACACGTTTTATCCAGCCATTATAATCTATCACTATATAAGGTATTACATTTTTGATGCACATATTACTGTACAATACTCTCCTATCTAGGCGTCAATGCCTCGTCATTACTCCAATTCACTAGCCATGTATCAATCTCATAACAACCTCCCTCTATGTAACATGCATTCTTTGGGTCACAAAAGATAATGTATTTACTCGCTTTGCTCTTGTCTTTCCTCTTTATATGCATGGCCACCGTACCGATTTACAAGCTTTTGGCAAAATGTTTCATACCTCATATCCTTCATATTGGGATTGTGATACACAGCACCACCCAACCCCAAGCAATACGATATTATATAGATCATCAACATCACTTACCACCTCCAATACACCTTAATGAATGATAAGCCTATCAAACTTTTGTCGCTAAATACTAAGGAGATGAATCATCCAGTTAAGGAAAATTATTGAATATTGCCATAAGTTGAAAGGGAACATTCTTCTCTTACACGAAGCAAGACTGGGTGACTCAACTGCACAAGGTATTTTAGGACATATTTTAATCTGACCTTATACGTTCAGCAGATTACAAAAATAAGAATGGGGTGGTCATCTTTTACTCCAAAAAGGCAACTTTTCACATAATCAGTAACATACACAACTTGGAAGGTAGATGGTTATTTACCAAGACAATTAAGGATGGCTTTGAACTCTACGTGGTGAATGTATACACCCCTACTTCTGATGATTCTCAATTCTGGATTGAGTTTAATAAGAGAATTAATGACATAAGGACCAACACCAATATTGTATTGGGAGGAGACTTCAACTTACCAATGGAAATTGTCCGCAATAGGTTGTTCACCTGTAAATATTGACCAAGTAAAGCTCAAAAACAACTAAAAAATATGTGCTCCCTTAACAAACCTTTGGATATTTAGAGACTACATAATCCGACTGGTAGTGAATTCACCTTTTACTCCCACCCACACAATTGACATTCCAGAATTGACTACATCTTAGCAAATTATATCTTGAGACCATACAACTCTAACCCTAAAATAGAACCAATACTGATATCAGACCATTCCTATGTCGCCTTAGATATAACTATTCCAAATCCGACTCAAAAAGAGAAGCTATAGCGAATGAATGAGGGAAATGTGAATGACCTAAAGCTAAAGAGATGCTTACACAAAGCAATCTTTAATCATTTTACAAAAAAGTCATCCACTCTTCTCTCACCTGGATCAATTCGGGAAGCGAGTAAAGTTACGATCAGGGGTCACATAATAAACATAATGTCAAACAAAAATTAAGAGACTAACTAAAAGCTAAACAATTTAGAATCAGAAATTAAAAGACACGAAAGCCTGTTAATCAAAGGAAAATCATTTGCGATGCTAAGTAATTTAAAAACTTTAAAACATGAATATAACAAATTGGTCCGCAGCAGAGATCACATATGGGTAAACAACCTAAAAGCAAAAAATTGTGTGATTTCAAAATGACTGGGAAAACCGTTGCCGGCTACCTCAAATCTAGAAACACAAAACCCTCTTTTACAGCAATAAGAACTAAACAGGGAGGAGATATGACAGATATTAAGGGAATTACTCAGCTACTGTGTGATTACTATACACATCTTTTTAATCTGACTACAAATATAACTCCTGATGTTTACGAAAATTACCTAAGTAATACTCATATACCAAACTTATCTGAAAAGGCACAATCAAAACTTAACAAACCGATTACAAAAGTTGAAATCATTAAGGCTAATTTTCAGCTCAAAAAAGGATAAGCTCCTGGTCGGGATGGGTTCTCTGCCAGCTTCTATTAAGCTTTTCTTCCTCAGCAAATGAATCACATGGAGAAGCTATTCTCACATTACGCAACTACCGGGTCTACAGGACCTAACCTTTTGGAAGCCACAATTGTGGTGACAATAAAGACCCCGGGATATAAAAAATTACAGACCATTTTCTCTAATAAATGTAAATTGCTAATTATTTGCTAAACTCTTGGCATTCAGACTAGAGGAACATCTTACATCCTTAATTCACACATGACAAACTGGCTTCATTAAGGGTAGAATGGCCACAGATAACATTAGATTATTCTCACATGAAATTAAAAAGGCAAAATGTTGTCATCGCCTACAATGGCATTGGCCTTAAATGTCGATAACAGAAGAAAAGATCATCGGTCCCATGTAGTATGCTCAATTAAAAGATATATGTAGAAGCTTCTCTGTACAAAATTCTTCAAACCCACAAATGACATGAAAGTATACAAGTCTCAAGAAATCAACATTAATACCATGAGTAGACTTTGCACATTATTATATTTAGATGAAAAACAGAGGATGCACTGCACTGTATCGGGAACAGCTCTGATGAAGGGGAGCATCTGAGAGGGAGTCAGATGTGACTTTGGCACATTTATAGCGAACCCCAGTGAATGCAGGAGGTCTGCCTAAGTCTGGAGGTAGAAGACGACTGCCTGTGGCCACCTTTAATATCCAGTTGTTGAATTAGGGGAAGACTGGGACCCCGACCTCTGCAGGTGTGCCACAATCACCGCCATCACCTTGGTTAAAAGCCGAGGGGCACTGGTAAGGCCAAAGAGGTGCACGGCGAACTGATAATGCTCTTGGCCCATCGTGAACCGCAGGTAACACCTGTGGGCAGGCAGGATGGGGACATGGAAGTAGGCATTCTGCAAGTCCAGCGCTACCTTCCAGGATCGAGGGCAGCCAGAATCTGAGCCAATGTGAGCATCGTGAACTTCTCCTTCTTCAGGCGGTCTCGAACAGGGCGGAGGCCAACGTCTTTTTTGGGCACCAGAAAGTAGCGGGAATAGCAACCATGATCTACTTGTGATGCCAGCACCCTCTCAAAGGCTGATTTGGCCAAAAGAGCCTCTACTTCCTGGTGGAGCAGAGAGAGGTGGCCCTCCGTCAGCGGTTTGAAAGAGGACGGCATGGTGGGCAGGGTTTCCAGAAAGGGGATGGAGTAACCCTGCTGAAGTACCCACTTGTCAGAAGTTATGGACTTCCAGTGGGGCAGGTGACTGTGACTCCTGCCGCCAACTCGGTGCCCGTGATGGCAGGAGGGCAAACTAAAGTGGTTTGGAGGCTACGGCTGCAGGAAGGGTGGTGGAGTGGGTCGACCTCTGTCTGTTTGTCCATGGGATTTGTGGGAAACATGTTCACAGCCACGAAAGGACTGGGGCATCTTTTGGCCTTGGTGGCTGAGTGGGAATGGACATGGCTGCTAACCTCTACCACAGTCACAGAGGGGGCAAAAGGAAGAATGGGGTTTGCGGTGGCCATGGAGACCTGGCAGTAGCCCAGCTGTCCTTAAAGCGCTCCAGTGCTGAACCTGCCTTATAGTCCAAGAGGCGGGAGCCATAACAGGCCATGTCCAGGAGGGTTGTCTGGATCTCCAATGAAAGCCAATGGATCTCAATTAAGCGCAGCATCTAAGTGCCACTGAAGACTTTACTGCTCTGCGTAGTGAGTCAGTCATGTCAGGTTCGCAGTGAATAATGAACCTGCTGCATCTCTGCCATCAAAATTGTCTGTGACAGTATTGCTCAGGCCTCATCCGAGACAACGTATTCGTAAAACAAGGGGCAAACCAGTAACCCTGGGACTTGGGTAGTACAGTAATATATAAAACAGTGGTCCCTGAAGGGGGAAGTGTTACCTCAACTTACACGGAAACCTAGTGAATAACCATCAATAGATTGGTTTTTATTGAAAAGAATATATTTTATTTGATTACTCAACATTTGGAATCTTATGAAGACAAAATCATTTAACTCTGTTAACAAATACATTCGAAATTAGAGTGGTGTTCCCAAATGACGCAACGGTGCAGTGAAAGTGATGTAAGTGACTAAGAAGTGCGCTTGTGCTACACAATATATACATAAATAGTGGCTGTGGAAGATGCACAGTTGTTTGATCAAAACTCTCACATAGAGTTGCAGGCTCCTGAATTCCATAAACAGTACAGTACACTACTAAAGTATCAACGTTTCGACCCCTTGAGGTTATTTGTACAGGGGTCATCATCAGGACAAGGAATGGGAAACACCTATAAGAAGGAAACCACATGTTAGTGGGTTTGGAATTTTTCATTGTAAGCTAATTAAAATCAGGAGGAGGAAACCTACCTATTAGGTAGTACTCATGCAGCAAATGATGAACAGAACATTCAGGAAAGGATCCACAAACATGTGTCTTGAAATCTCAATATGAAAAATAAATAAATTACTAACTGGACTCAATTGCGGCTACAAACATGGTTATAACACAGTGTGGTGTGGGACTCACCTAGAATAAATAAATAAAGCCTCCTATGGTTATTGGAGGATTCTGTGGGAGAGGGGTCCAACCAAGGTCGATGGACTGCAACGTGATTGTCAGTCTCGTTATGACACTTACTGAGGGTACTAGGAGAGAGAGGGGATAATTGACTACGAACTCCTAATTTACAGAGGTAAAAGAGGCCAAATGTGCCTCTGGTGTAGACTCATTGCATTGAAAAAAAAAGCAATCACAATTTTCAAGGTGGGGGTGTGTGAGCAGTGTTTGGAGATTGAAGTCTGTATTCTCCAGGGATGATAACCCTCAATTAATTCAGGTATAGTGTGAGAAATTAGGATTTGTTTGCAGTGTCCCCCCACTTTTTGACCCCATTTTGACTACTGGGTGCTGTTTTTCTGACTCTGATTGCGTCCTGGGCTCTGGTTAAAGGTATATGGTAATCGCACAAGTTACTTACCTTCGGTAACGATATAGCTGTAAGAAAAATTAGTTAGTTATAGATTCCTCACCTTAGAATTACCCCAGGCATCAGACTGGATCCGGAAAGTTTTTTCGTCAGCAGTACCTCTGCGCGTCGGTCGGCTCCGCGTCCGTCGTCGTGGTCGCCGGGATGACGTCGCGGCAGCTACTTAGACTCCACCCTCGCGCACGGACGTCAGTTCTGTACACGACTTTCCGTGCCAGAAACGCAGAGCCATGCAAGACACTGACCACTGGTGCACAAAACTAGGGCCCTGAAAGGATGTCCTTAACCCTAGAAATCAGTTCGCAGAACGGGGAGGATGGGTGGGGCGGTAAGGAATCTATAACTAACTAATGTTTCTTACAGATATATCGTTACCGAAGGTAAGTAATTTGTGCATCTGAAAGAAACACGTTAGTTATAGATTCCTCACCTTAGAATAGATACCCCAGCAATACCAACCCCGGTAGTGGGTCTGCGAACCAAGATCACACCAGAAAGTCCTGGAGAACAGAACGGCCAAAGAAGCCATCTCTCCAGACTTGGCTGTCCAGGCAGTATTATTTGGTGAACGTGTGCAGCGATGCCCACGTGGAAGCCTGACAGATGTCATTTAGAGGAACTCCTCTTCCCAAGGCAGTAGTGGCTGCTGTCGCCCTGGTGGAATGGGCGCGTAGCCCGACTGGAGACTCCTTTTTAGCCAGAGAATAACAAGCCTTAATACACAACATGACCCATCGAGAAATGGTGCGTTTGTGCACTGCCCGACCCTTCTTTGCACCCACATAGCCAACAAAAAGTTGATCATCCACCCGGAACTGTTTTCTGCTATCCAGATAGAAGGAGAGCGCACGTTTTGGGTCCAGATGGTGGAGCCTCTCTTCCTCCTTCAAAGGATGCAGAAAGAAGGTGGGCAAGGTAATGGTCTGCCCGATGTGGAAGGCAGTGACCACCTTAGGAAGGAAGGATGGACAGGTTCAGAGAACCACCTTGTCCGGATGGACAGACAGGAAAGTAGGCTTTGAAGAAAGAGCTTGGAGCTCACTCACCCTTCTAGCAGAAGTGATGGCTACCAGGAAAGCAGTCTTAAGAGTTAAGAGACGTAAGGGACAGTTATGAAGCGGCTCAAAGGGAGTCACATTAAATAAGTTAGTACAAGATTCAAGTCCCACTGAGGCATAACGAAGGGGACTGGAGGAAAAAGATGCGTTGAGCCTTTTAAGAAACAGTTAACTACCGGGGACTTGAAAAGAGAAGGCTGATCTGGCAGCCGAAGGAAAGCAGAGATGGCTGACAGATAGCCCTTGACAGTGCCCAGAGCAGAGCCCTGCTGGGCTAAAGATAGAAGGAACAAGAGTACTTCAGAAAGAGGAGCAGAAAGGCAGGCGTATACCGTCTTAGTGGAGGGACGCCTGGCTGCCAAGATTACGTTACAGACTTCGGGAAGCAGGTCGAAAGACGTCAACTGCCGCCACTCAATCTACACGCAAGGAGGTGGAGAGTGGACAGGTTCGGGTGGAGGACCGTCCCCTGCTGCTGCGACAGAAGATCCTTCCGAAGAGGCAGTCTGATCGGAGGATCAATGGCCATGTTGAGCAGCTCGGGATACCAGACTCTTCGTGCCCAATCCGGAGCCACAAGAATGACTTGGGCCGGGTCGCGCCTGATCTTCTTCAGCACTCTGGGCAGAATGGGATAGGCGGAAAGGCATACAACAGACCGCAACTCCACTCGCGACGAAAAGCGTTGCCAAGCGAGTGCCGCCTTGGAATCCCAACGCGCAGAATTGCTGACATTGCGCATTCTCTTCGGTGGCGAATAGATCTAACCAAGGCTCTCCCCACTGTTGAAAGAGACCTTGCACCACCTCCGAGTGAAGACGCCATTCGTGATCCATCATGCACCTGCGGCTGAGTTCGTCGGCTCTGGCGTTCAGGGAACCTGCCAGGTGTTGAACCACCAGGGATATGCCCTGATGTTCCAGCCATGTCCAGAGGCAGAGGGCCTCCTGACATAGGGTCCACGACCCCACCCCGCCCTGTTTGTTGCAATACCACATGGCGGTGGTGTTGTCCGTGAACACCTGCACCACTCTTCCCCGGACAGAGGGAAGGAATGCTTTCAGTGCAAGACGAATCGCCCAGAGCTCCAGAAGGTTGATGTGAAGCCCGGACTCCACCGGAGACCAGAGGCCTCTGATCTCCGCCTCTCCTATGTGGCCGCCCCATCCCAGAAGAGATGCATCCGTCACCACAGTGTGGTCTGGTTGGGAAAGGGAGAGGGATCTGCCACTGACCCAATCCTGGTTCGTGAGCCACCACTGCAGTTGTTGTGCAGTGCCCTCCGAGATCTGGACGCAATCGGACAGATTGCCCTGATGTTGCGCCCACTGGAACTTCAGGTCCCACTGCAGAGCCCGCATATGCCATCTGGCATGATTGACCAGCAGGATGCAGGAGGCCATGGGGGCCAGCAGCCTCAGGGTCATTCTGACCAAAACCCGGGATATAGGCTGAAAGATCGGAATCATAGCCCGAATATCCCGGACTCGCTGTTCGGGAGGATAGACCCGAAACCGCGTCGTGTCCAGAACCGCTCCGATGAAGAGGAGCTTCTGAGAGCGAATCAGGTGCGACTTTGGCACGTTGATGGAAAACCCCAGCGAATGCAGGAGGTCGGCCGTAGTCTGGAGGTGGGAGACGACTGCCTGGGGCGATCCCGCCTTCAACAGCCAGTCGTCGAGATAGGGGAAGACTGAAACCTCTGACCTGCGCAGATGAGCTGCGACCACCACCATCACTTTCGTGAACACCCGAGGGGCGCTGGTAAGGCCAAAGGGGAGCAAGGTAAACTGAAAGTGCTCGTGGCCCACGTGAACCGTAGGTAACGCCGGTGGGCCGGCAGGACGGGAATGTAAAAGTAAGCGTCCTGCAAGTCCAACGCTACCATCCAGTCTTGCGGGACGGGGGCAGACAAGACCTGAGCAAGCGTCAACATTTTGAATTTCTCCTTCCGGAGGAAGCGACTGACATCCCTGAGGTCCAAGATAGGACGCAGGCCCTTGTCCTTCTTGGGAACCAGAAAGTAGTGGGAGTAACAACCACGACCTACTTCTGGGACAGGAACGCGCTCAATGGCTCCCTTGGCCAAGAGAGCTGTAACTTCCTGCTGGAGAAGGGCCAGATGATCCTCCGACATGCAGTGGTATCGCGGTGGCATGGCTGGAAGGGTAGTCTCAAAGGGGAGGGAGTAGCCCCTTTGGACTATTTGCAAAACCCACTTGTCCGACGTGATGGTGCGCCAGTGGGGGAGGTGATGGCGAATCCTGCCGCCCACTGGCGTTTGATGGGCCTGAAAGGTCGGACTAGGAGGGTTTGGAGGCAGCTGCAGGGGGGGGTTGGTGGACTGGCCCGCCCGCTGGCCCCCGGAACCACAACGGTTGTTTCCATGTCCCTGGCCGCGCGAAGGTTGGGTAACTTGCTGCGGCCTGTGGCCCTCTGTGGGACGTAGCGGGGCACCCCTTCTGTAGCCACGAAAGGGGCGAAAAGCAGACTGCGCAGGGCGGGTGGAAAGGCCCAAGGACTTGGCCGTAGCCCGTGAGTCCTTGAAGCGCTCTAGGGCGTTGTCTGCTTTGTCGCTAGAAAGGCGACAGCCATCAAAGGGCATGTCCATCAAGGTGTTCTGGACATCCCCTGAAAAGCCAGTGGACCTCATCCAGGGGTAGGGACGAAGCGCTACCGACGTTGAAATGGTCCTGCCCAGAGAGTCGGCGGTGTCCAGCCCACAACGTATCGTAAACTTTGCTGTATCCCTCCCGGCTGCAACAGCCTGGGAGAGCACTGCCCTCCGGACACTGAGGCAGCACTTGCGCCACCGCATCCCACACCGAGTGCGAATAACAGCCCAAGAGACATGCGGTGTTTACGGACCACAGTCCTAAGCTGGCGGAAGAGAACATTTTCTTGCCAAGGTGATCCAGCTTCTTGGATTCCCTTTCCGGGGGAGCGGTAGGGAAGGCGCTCTTGGAGGTGGAGGCTTGAACTACCAAGCTCTCAGGGGTGGGATGTTGGGAGAGGAAAGTGGGGTCGCCCAAACATCCTGTCCACGGGAGCCCCCGTGTTGGGCCTGGACCACGTGCCCAAAAGGACGTCTGTGAGGGCATCACTGAACGGCAACAGGGGCTCCAAGAGCTTGCAGCCGGTTGAAGCACCTCAGTCAGGAGGTTAGTCCTGACCGCCACCGTAGGAAGCTCGAGGTTGAGAGCCTCGGCCGCCCTACGCAATACCACTGCGTATGATGCTCCCTCCTCCGTAGCCACGGTAGGAGGAGACAACATGCCAAGGTCAGGGGAGGTGTCCAAACCACTGGCATCCCCCAGTTCCTCTCTCCAGTCCTGTTCACTGTCCAACTGGTCAGTTAAAGGGTCACCTGACCCCACCCAGTCCTCCTCATAATCCTCTGGGTGCCACTGTGGTTGAAAAGGGACCCCAGGAGTGAACAGGGGCATGAAAACCCCACCCGGCGCCGGATCCGGCGTCAGACGACACCGGTCCGGCTCCGTGTCCACGTCGGGATAGAGGCCGGTGTCAACGCCGGCCGGGGGGCCGACTGGCGTCGGACGCGGTAGTGGTGCCATCAGAAGCGGCGCCGGTGGAGGCGTAACGAGGTCAACTGGCGCCGATCCGGATCCAGGCCTGGATCCAAGGGGGGCCTGCGGCGCCGGGGCCGGAGCCGCCGGGAGCGAAGGCCTAGGCCCCCCAACCGAGTCCGCGGGGCCCGAAAGTGCGCCGGCGGGGTCGGTCGGCCAAAAGATGGCATGTATCGCCTCGTAGAACGTACAAAGCTGGGCGAGAGTCGCTCCGGGTCCCGGAAAGGGAGGGAAACTCGGAGTCGACTCGTCGGGCTCCGCGCGCGGAGCCGTGGGAGGGGCACCAGCCGCGTGCCTCGTTGGATCGGCCAACCGACGAGGAGAAGTCGAAGAGCGACGATGCTTCTTCGACTTCTTCTTGTGCTTCGACTTACCCGACCCCGAGTGCGAAGACTTTGAAGATTTCGAACCGGAATGGTGGTGGCTCCGCAACCGGTCCCTCGACCTCCCTCTCGACCGGGACCTCGAACGGCGCGGAGCCGACTGCCGATGTTCATGCAGCTTTCGGGACTGCTCCCGCAAAGCCTTCGGTGCCATCGACCGGCAGTCGGAGCACGACTTGGTGTCGTGGTCGCGCCCCAGGCAAAAAAGACACATGCAGTGCGGATCCGTCACCGACATCATGCGATGACAGGAACCGCAGGCTTTGAAACCGGGCATCCCTCATGCACCTTTTCGGAGTCGGAGACTCGAAGAAAGAAGTCGACAAAAGTCGAGAAAAAGTTAGTCAAAAAATGACTGAGTTACCGCTCTTCCCGGATCTGCGCTGGCTGGCGCGGAAAAAGAAAGAACTGACGTCAGCGAGCGACGGCGGCGTCTAAGTAGCTGCCGCGACGTCATCCCGGCAACCACGACGCCGACGACGGACGCGGAGCCGACCGACGACACCTTCCGACGTGCAGAGGTACTGCTGACGAAAAAACTTTCCGGATCCAGTCTGACGCCTGGGGGTAATTCTAAGGTGAGGAATCTATAACTAACGTGTTTCTTTCAGATAGGTGTAATTACACTTGGCACTGACAACCTACCTGTAAGTCCCTAATATATGGTAGGACATCTAGGTTTACAGACCCCAGCAGCTTTGAGGCACTTAAGCGTACACTGCTGTGTTGCCTGCTCTCATTGTAAAAGTCAGCCCTGCTGTGTGATCTGCTTTTAAATTGAAATTACATGCAAATTCGACTTGGATTTAAGGATACTTACAAAGTATTAAACTACCTTATTTTTCCACGAGTCACCCCTAAGATCTACCCTAGGTGTCCCCAGAGTAGGGTGCCATGTACAAATAAGCAGGGACATTTTAACAGATGTTTTATATGCCCCGGTGAGGGAAAAACCGCCTGTTTTGTTTTTCCCCATTGTAGCCTTTTAGCTCTATAGGCTATTTATAGGACTGAGCTAAAATAATATTTCAAGGACCTAAAAGATTGCTAATGATAAATCCAACAACTTGCCACTGTTTAATTAATCATAACTAGTACAGAAAATAAGTTATGAAACTTTCTTTCCTGTGAGCCAAAATCCAGCCTTCTAGCAGCCTCTACTGATTGGCCAGTCTGAGCCAAAATGCTTTTATGAGGTGATAAGTGGCCTGCATAGAGAAAGAGGTTATCGTGTGGGGGAAGATCTGCAGCTGCCGGAGAACAGATCAGGAAGGGGGTGGGTAATCAAACTAATCTTTAAAGAGAGCAGGACAGTAAGAATGCAAACCAGGCCTACCCCCTGGTCCCAGCCAGATAAGACCCCCAAGGAATGGAATTTGCAGAAGGTCTGGAAGGGGGAGTGTTAAGGGAAATGAGCCACACCAGTAGGTTGGCTTAGCCAGGTATTCACTCCACAGAGAAAGATTCTCAATTTTTATGGCTTAAAACATTGTCCGCAGATATAAATTCACTATGGACTTTAGCCATACAGCTATTCCTTTCCTGAACCTATGGGTTAATGTCAAGGATGAACTCATCTATGTCTCATTGTACAGGAAACAGACTGAAAGGAACTCACTTCTTCAATACTGCAGTAGTCATCCACGGAGTCTGAGGGACAATTTACCCTTTGGACAGTTCCTGCATATTAGAAGGAACTGCACCAAGAGATCGGATGACTTCAAGAAATCTTAATTACTGATCACGAAATTGGCAGAATGTGGTTTTCCCACATGCCTCGTTAGACAGGCAAGGAAGAGAGTCTGGTATAACCACAGAGACATACTTTCAGAACAACACCAACGAGACAACAAATGCAAACACATTATCTACGTGAGCACCTTTAACCCAGCTAGCAACAGAATTAAAGAGATTGTCAGGAAACATTGGAAACTAGTGGAGGAGCATCTCATCACCAAAGAAGAACTCATGTTTTCCTTTAAGAGGGGGGATAACTTGAGGGACAACCTCGTTAGAGCCGCCCTCCCGACGCCACTCAGAATTACACTAAATTCCCAGTGGGGATTGACACAATTATTAGGCCATTCAAGCGTGGTCACCGCTTGGCATGTAAGTACTGCTTGAACACCAAAGTCTTTGTTCATGTGAATGTAAACTTTACGCTGACTTTCCTCACAAATTGAGATACTAGCAATGTGATTTTTGCAATACAGTGTCCATGCAACCTCACCTACATCGGCCAAACTATGCAAAAAATCAAGTTGCGGATCCTACAGCACAGAAGCAGGCTCAAATATGGGTTTGACGGTGCACCTCTTGTGGAACATTTTCAACAAGTGTAACACACACTTGAAGATATAACATGGCAAGTAACTGAACATGTTTCTCTGAGTCCCCGCGGAGGAGACATTGACAATGCCCTAACTCGCAGAGAACTACACTGGATTGACAAAGTGGTATCAATAGTTCATGGACTTAACATATTGGAAGACTGGCGACAAGTGGCCCTTCACTGAACTTTCTTCATTGTTTCATATTTTTAAAGGGTTTATGTTAAATGTATGACATGTATTTTATGAACCATTGCAGGGTCTAGGTACATCATGGAGGAATTTTTGCCTCACTCTGCACCAAATATGCCCCTTTGTTTTTCATTTATTCATGTATGATATTTTTGAACCACTGCAGGGTTCAGGTACATCATGGAGAAATTTTAGCTTCACTCTGCACCGAATATACCCCTTTGTCTTCCATTCATTAATTATGTGCCACTGACATTAAGTTTGCTTGAATGTTTCTTTCATAGGCACATGCTGCCATAAAAGCCACATTAGTGCCCGTGCCTTTTAAGAATGCTTTCGGGTGCTCTGAATCGTTGTCAGCAGTCAACAGTTTTTTCTGCAATTTTCCCACAACTTTTCTATTTGTTGTGTAGTCCCGTACTTGGGTGTACTACAACCCCTGCAGTTTCCTTTCCTAAACGTTTTTTTTGGCAGATCAAGATCAATTAGTGATTTTTTTCAATTAATTCCAGGTTCTTTACATTGTTGGCCCACCCAGGCGCTGTTTAATGACCTGCACCATGTGCCCTCTCTCAGCTGAATGTAATTTCAGGTTCTTTCAGTGGTGGACCTGCTTAACGAGCTGCACCTGTGCACTCCCCCAGCTGAAACTGCCTATATTACGCAGCCTCAGCTCACTAACAGGCCCACATCTAAGCAACTATTCATGTATGCCAATGCTCAGCTGTCATTAGCAATAGGTAAGCCCGCTAGGTTGTTAAACAGCCACTTGGTGGCAGCAGGCCTCAGTTTATTCTCGCTTATTCCTGTTTCTACTGATACAGAAACCAATGTTGTTTTTCATATGTAAACACTACAACTAATGCGACGAACCCTACAAAAACAAGCATTGGCATAGCCAATAGGTCTCGCCTTTGGGACCTTATAAGTGTTTAGCCATGCAGCACATTATCCTGGGTGCTACAGCATCTACTTACTTGATGAGCTGTGCCCTGTGATGCAGCCAGTGTTCAATGCTGCTTTGTGGTGTAGGGGCAATTCAGATGGGCTTTGTCTTCTAAACATGGTGGCGCGTCGGTGAGCTGCAATATGATGCTAGTCGCAGTGCTCTCTGGCTCAGTTGCCTGTGGGAGTGGTGCATGGCACGCCTTCTGTAAGCCTGATATCAGAGCCCTGGTCTATTCTAGGGGGCTGCGGACATCGTACAGCGATCCAGTGAGGCTCTTGATTACAGAGGTACAGTGTAGGCAGGGGCAGTTGGCATCGCACACCACGTGCATGCAGTCGAGAACCAGTTACTAACCCAATAATTTAAATTATTGCTTTAGGGCCCAGGACGGCCTTGCCACGCTACTGATAAGGAGCTCACACTGACATTGAGGTAATTACACTACAACCTTTAACCCTTCCCCAACCCATAAAGCCATCACCTCATACGGACACTAACTCCAAAGCGCCTGGAGGCGGTTAAGCTCACACCACACGCTGCACAAAAACACAATATTTTATGGAATGTAAGTGCACCGCTTTCTGCTGTTCATTGCTACATAATGAGATGAGCAACTTGTGTTGCGCTTAAAAGACCATCAAAAACACTGTGTGGCACCACATCACACGAGCCTATTGAAAAAGATTTAAACGAAATACATACATCTGGAGAGGAGTCTTAAAACAGGTTTTCATGGGCTGGTGAAATAACGCAAATCTCGGAGCGCCAAGAGGTAAGGTCCGCGCGTCGGCCACTGCTTGCTCGAAGTTCTTGGGGGGAGGGGGGTTGTCCTAAATGATGATTCTGAAAATACTACCATCAATAAATGAATTGAAATAAAAACTCACCACTCAGGAGCCTGGAAGCCTTGTGGGAGGTGCACACAGCTAAGAGAGGAGATGCCAAAGTCCTGAGCAGCTCCATGCTGACATAGTGCGCTGTGCCCCTCTTGCAGATCTCTGGAGCCCAGACAGGGCTAGGTGTGAAGGAAGAGTCGGGGTTCCGCCTGGCACTACATCCTAGGGGGCACTAGGGTGGAGGAGGGCGCCGGTCTCAAAAATTCTGACCAGTAAACAGCAGTCAGATGTATTTTTCATCCAGCGCAGACAGGAGCAAGAGGAGGAGGAGGAGACCCGACCAGCATAGGCTTCTTCCTCATCTGAGTTATGGGCAGTGCTGAGCACATCGCAGCAGCACCAGGCGCACCTCCAACCCCAACCTCAAAACAAACACAAACAAGCAACTTAATTAGGACCACCAACTTTCGAATGATACATCAGGGGCTTATCTGGGTGGGCACTTACACTTTTTGCAGCGTCTAGAGCCAGCCTGGTGGTGGCCGGCCGCCGCAGACCGACACGGACGGCCTAGTGCGTGTCTGCACTTTCGACCCATTGTAACCACTGTGGCGGGAGTATACCAGCCAGCATAATGCAGGCTTTGCTCCTGAGCGGTTGCAGCAGCTGCCGGTGTTCCGTTGTTTGCAGGAGTGCAAATGGTTAGAACACCACCTCTGTAGCTGCTTCTCCAGGGCGGACATGAAGCTGCAGATAAAAGGAGCTCCATGAAAGACGACGGACTACAAAGAGCATCTTGTTCCGGCTTGTCATCACTATGGTCGGACACTTGTCCCAAGCGGGCGCCATTTTCAACTCAGGCAATATATTTTTCATATTTAGGATTACAAAATAAAGTATACAACAAATAATACGAATATATTACCCCTCCCTACTCTAATTCTGCACACTGATGTAAGCGGTATTGCCACCCTGCTCCAAAACCGCACTCCAGCACAAGCGGGCCTGCCAGTACACACGCCAAACTATGCCTCCTTTCAGTGAGAACGGGTTGGTGAAATAGGACACTGCAGACAGCTGCAGCCCAAGGAGAGGGAGCGAGCTGCAGGGGAAGGAGCCTTGGCGTCCGTGAAGCCAGCACAGCGCTAAGCCAGGGAAAACACTTATACAAATAAAACAAGTTACAGTAAAGCGATTGTGAAACCAAAAGCCGTCTGGAGCCACTAACACATGAAACTAGCCGAGGATTGAAAACAAGAGGGAGGGGCCATCACACGCTGTGATCGGGATAATTGTTACCAGATGTCCCCGTAAACAGAAAGAAAAGATAAAGAAGGGGCCATCACACGCTACTCAGTGTGATGGCCAAACAACATGTTCACTAAGTGAAATCGCCACAAGCACCCAAGGGAGGGACACTTGCAAAACTGCACCAATAAAAAGGCTGCATTTCTTAATGGCACAGGCAACAGCCAATCAAAACCACTTAAATTTTTAATACCCATAGAATACAATACAACAGGTCTTGCAGACAGCACAAGCGCTGACCCCTCCCTACTCTAATTCTGTACACTGATGTAAGCGGTATTGCCACCCTGCTCCAAAACCGCACTCCAGCACAAGCGGGGCTGCCAATCAACACGCCAAACTATGCCTCCTTTAAGTGAGAACGGGTTGGTGAAATAGGACACGGCAGGCAGCTGCAGCCCAAGGAGAGGGAGCGAGCTGCAGGGGAGCCCGCGAGAGCAGGGGGAGGAGCCTTGGCATCCGTGAAGCCAGCACAGCGCTAAGCCAGGGAAAACACTTATACAAATAAAACAAGTTACAGTAAAGCGATTGTGAAACCAAAAGCCGTCTGGAGCCACTAACACATGAAACTAGCCGAGGATTGAAAACGAGAGGGAGGGGCCATCACACGCTGTGATCGGGATAATTGTTACCAGATGTCCCCGTAAACAGAAAGAAAAGATAAAGAAGGGGCCATCACCCGCTACTCAGTGTGATGGCCAAACAACATGTTCACTAAGTGAAATCGCCACAAGCACACAAAGGAGGGACACTTGCAAAACTGCACCAATAAAAAGGCTGCATTTCTTAATGGTACAGGCAACAGCCAGTCAAAACCACTTAAATTTGTAATACCCATAGAATACAATACAACAGGTCTTGCAGACAGCGCAAGCGCTGTCGAGGCTCAACCTAAAATTTTTTAATACCCATAGAATACAATACAGCAGGCCTTGCAGACAGCGCAAGCGCTGTCGAGGCTCAACCTAAACATTGTTTGTTTTCCATGCATCTCAATTCCTATTCATATGGAAAGCATTACAATTGGGTAAGTGTCATATAATTGACAGAGTTGCTTAATTATTTTTTATAAACATATGGATATAGCAAGCAGCTAGACATTTATTACATATAATTTTATAACCTTCACAGATTGATGATGGCGATCCAAATTGATTAAGTCCTTTCCCACATTGGATTACCCCCAACAATATGAGCACTTTGTGGTTTTATGCAAATGGTGATTTTATACAAATGTCGGTTCTCCACATTACATATGGCCTGATACCCAATCAAGAGAGAATTTTAACTTAGTTTGGTTACCTATTTGGCCACACATTCATTGTGCTACGTCCCTCAGGTATTCCTTTTTGCCCCCAACTCCGGGTCTTTTTGTCTTCAGTTCACACCGTTTATCGGATGGTGGCATTTTCTTAAATTGGGTGTGATTCTTTCGGGTCAATATGTCAATTACATAAATGTATTCTGTTCTCACTGGATAATCTGTCGTAATTCAGGGTTATCATTCTTAAAGAATAGAGACGGAAATCTCCAGACACACCTCTCCCTCAGAAAGGTTGTGATAGATTTTTTTTAATGTGGTGAGGCACATTTGTCCTCATTTACCACTGTAAATTTGGAGTTCGTAGTCAATCATCCCCTCTCTTTCCTAGTACTCTCAGGAAGTGTCATAACAAGACTGACAATCGCGTTGCAGTCAATGGACCTTGGTTGGATCCCTCTCTCATAGAATCCTCCCATAACCATAGGAGGCTTTATTTAATTCTTCTAGGTGAGTCCCACACCACACTGTGTTATAACCATGTTTGTAGCCGCAATTGAGTCCAGTTAGTAATGTATTTAATTTTCATATTGAGATTGCAAGACCCATTTTTGTGGCTCCATTCCCAAATGTACTGTTTATCATTTGCCGCATGAGTGCTACCTAATGGGTAGGTTTTCTCCTCCCGTTTTTTATTAACTTACAATACATATGAATAATCCCAAACCCACTGACATGTGGTTTCCTCCTTATAAGTGTTTCCAATTCCTTGTCCTGATGATGACCCTGTACAAATAACCTCAAGGGGTAGAAACGTTGACACTATAGTAGTGTACTCTACTGTTTATGAAATTAAGGACCCTGCAACTCTTGGTTAGAGTTTAGATCAAACAACTTGAGCGTCCTCCACAGTCAGTATTTATGTATATATTGTATAGCACTAGTGCACTTCTTACTTACTTACTTCACTTTCACTGCACCGTTGCGTCGTTTGGGAACACCTCTCTAATTTCGAATGTATGTGTTAACAGAGTTAAATGATTTAGTCATCATACGATTCCAAATGTTGAATGATCACATACAATATATTCTTTCTAGTAAAACCAATCTATTAATGGTTATTCATTAGGTTTCAGTGGAAGTTGAGATCACACTTCCCCCTTCAGGGACTATTGTTTACTCTGAGACCATGGGCAGCCCTTGCGCAACGGAATCCCAAACTGTGTGGGTCCATCGACCCAAAAGGCACGCTGTGTTCACTGACAGAAGTGCTAGGCTGGCGGAAGAGAACGACCTCTTGCAATAAGGTGTGCCAGTTCTTGTATTCCCTATGCTGTGGTGTGGTATTGAAGGTGCCAGAGTTAACCTTTGAGGTGGAGGAATAGACAACCAAGCTCTCCAGGGTGAGGTGCTGGGTGAGGAAAGCGGGATCCCCAGGAGCAGGGCAATGGTGGCAGGCAATGGTCTTGTGCACAGGCGCCCCTTTGCAGGGTTTGGCCTGGGCCCTGAGCAGGTCATCAGTGAGGGCTTTAATAAAGGGGGTTCTGAGAAAGTGACTCCCGGCTGAAGCACCCATGTCAAAACATTCTGTTTGACTGCCACAGAGGGCAGCTGATGGTCCAGGTCCGCCACCCTGCCCACCATAGCAAAAAAGGCCCATACATCCCTTGCCACACTAGTAGGAGAGACCAGGCCAGTGTCTGGTGAGGTGTCCAGACCACTGGAATCCACCAGTTCCTCATACCAGTTTTATTCGGCCTCCTTAAGAGAGCTGTAGCCTTAGGGATCCTCACATGCCCCCAACCATACTCCTCTCCAGGCCTGTCAAAGATAGGAGACACTGGCTCTGAGAATGGTCTAGTTTTGGCCAGCAGCGAAGTCAGAGTTGGGCGACGCTATATCAGAGTCACGTACGATGAGGACGGCGCTGGGAATGACGCGCTGGGAATGACGTCACTGGGACAGGCTCTGGGGAGGTTGTGGTCTCGCCGGAAGAGCCGTTCTGGATCCAAGGGGCCCAACTGGCACAGAGGGCGGGCCTGGTGGCAGGAATCCAGTGGGGCACCGACCGAACCCATGGATCTCGAAGGTGCTCCAGAAGGATCAGCTCACCCAAAAAATTAGGTGCATGGTCTCATAAAACTAACGGAGTTGGGTGAGGGTCGCTTTGGCTCCAGGAAACTCAGGGAGGCGCAGATCAGACCCAGAGGCAGGTTCTGCGTGGGATTGGGCCTAGAGTGACATTGTTCCTGCACCTTACTCGATGACTTGGACCTGTGTGGTGAAGTCGAAGAGCGGTTTAACTTCTTTGACTTCTTGTGGGTCCTACCCGACGACTTCGAATGCAAAGACGAGCATCTGGAATGACTCCATGAACAGGCACAGGACCTTTCACGCGACCGGGACCTGGAGCCTCATGAAGGCGACTGGTGTTGGGCGACGAGGAGCTTCTCGGAGCGCTCCCTCAGCGCCTTTGTATTCATGGCGTGGCAGTCCGCATAAGTCTCCGAGTCGTAGTCTGCCTAGAAGCACCTAAAACATACTAGACGGGGTACTGCCACAGGGCTTAAACCCCATTGGTTTCTTGGGGGACATTCCTATCACACTGGTAGACAAGGTCTCAAAAAAAGCTTTGACAAAATGTCGAGAAAAGGTCACTAATAAAGTGACTGGAGGTAGCTCTCTCCAGATTTGCACTGACTGGTACAGAAAGAAAAGAATTGAAGTTAGCGTGGTGGGATGGTACCTATATAGGCACACTGCACATCACTTCTGGCACGGGCGATACCAACGAGGAGCCGAACGATGCCACCTACTGGCTCACAGAGGCACTGCTCGAAAGGTTTCTGGATCCAGTCTGACACTTGGGGAATATTCTGAG
Organism: Calotriton arnoldi; assembly: GCA_963921515.1. Classification (NCBI taxonomy): domain Eukaryota; kingdom Metazoa; phylum Chordata; class Amphibia; order Caudata; family Salamandridae; genus Calotriton; species Calotriton arnoldi. The sequence continues at coordinate 2,093,556 of CAWUFW010000496.1, read as the reverse complement.
GTAAGAAATCTGTGGCTAGAAGTCTCCATCAGATAAAGCATGATTGGTGCTTCAGTGATTCACATGGTGAGTGAACCAATAGTTCAGTGCAATGATGTGTATAATACATTGAAACAATGGAACAATAATGTTTTGTTTATATGCAGTTCAGTACAAATATGTTCCAATTGTTCTAGTACTCGACGGCATTTCAACCAATGAGAGATGAAGGATCATCTTCAGGACAAAAACAACATTGTTGAAGCAAGAGCAATGGTCTACACGTAGAGAAATAATAAGATAAAAAAATATAAATTAGATTTTTTTTATAAAGGACCAACAGGGTAGCATGCAATAGTAGTTACTACAATATTACTCAGTCAGTCAAGATATGGCAACTTGGACAATCAAAAACATCGAAAAATTACAAAAAAGGAATTAATTAATGTAATAAAAACAGCGGGTGCAGTAACAAATAAAATAGCCTCGCGAGCCACCACCAAGGTGTCCAATCAATTAGGATTTTTACTCATGAAGAAGAAAAAATCACACCAATTGAAGAGGAGATACTCATGAAGAAAAGGTGCCCCACCGCAATTTACTGTATCAAATAGGCCAAAAAACATATGAAATACCAGCATTTGTAATGAGAGAGAAATAATTGATGCCAATACATCGCCGAAGGGTAGCGAAGCTTACCTTGCATAGCCGCTCAAGGAGTCAGTTAGCTGGGAGGAAACATCCCCATACCAACAGTATCAAAGGGATGTACATGAAAGTCGAAGCATTCTTAATGTTTAAGATGGTTGCCCGCATTGGATTGGGTGTAGTAACCGAAAAAATACGTCCACATGACCTCAAGTCCACAAAAGACATTGGAGACAGAAGAATTGTTATTAAAACAAAAATAAAAATAAAATTATGGAAAAAAGATTTGAAAAAATTGATAAATTGAAAATCAAATAAGGCCCTTGTTTACATTCTTTAAAGAAGGGAAATGAATGGAAAACTAATTCTCAATGGGCCCTCAGCCGGCCATGACTTCAACAAAAGGGAAGAACATCATTAAAAAATGTAATCAAACAACAGCAATGATGCATAATGATAAATGCATACACCACTATGGTGGGAGTGGAGTCCTCGGGTCTGGCTTCAGACTTGACTCTGTTTGATGTGATGGCGGCTATTGATGGGGTCGTCGGCCTTGGGGGAAAAAATGGAGTCGCTGGACAACAAACTTGACACAGTCTCTATAGAAGTAAATCTCATACGCGCAGACCTCACCAAAGTTAACGAAAAGGTCAAATCACTGGACATTAAGACAGCCAGTCTCACGGATGATGTGGCGGAGCTCCAGCAGGTGGGGCGCGATCTCAAGTCCTCTCATGAAACTACTGAGCGTAAGCTGGACGAATACGAAGGGAGAGCCCGACGCAACAATATCCGTATCTTAGGTGTGCCCGAAAAATCAGAAGGCCCAGCCCCGGATTTGTTTGTTGAAGACCTTATCCTAACACATCTTAAGCCCAAGGGAATTGGAAAATTCTTCACTATCGAGCGGGCACACAGGGTCCCGGGAGGGCGGCCAAAGCCTGGTGCGCCCCCGCGCCCGATGATCGCCAGGGTTCTGAATTTTAGAGACAGAGACGCTATCCTGCAGGCTGCCCGGATGGGAGCTCCCCAGCGCTATGAGAATGCCACCCTCTCGTTCTTTCCCGACTTCACGCAATCGGTACAGAAGCAACGCCGGAACTTCCTCGCAGTCAAGAAAAAACTTAGAGACAAGGGGATAAAGTACGCCATGATGTTCCCAGCGCGTTTGAGGGTGGAGGTTGAGGGAAGAGCGTGGTTTTTGATAACCCGGAAATCGCATCTGACTGGCTCGACAGCCGTCCACCTGGTGAATCGGGGTCAAGGGACCGAGGTGGTGAGCAAGCAGCACAGGAGCGAGACTGAGATCCACCACCTACGCTTATGGACTAAATGTACTTTGTCAGGTATTGGGAAATGGGTCCAACGTTAGGAGATTCGACTGTCCCCGGATGGTCCAAACCGGTTATACGTAATGTGAGCTTCAAGGGACAATTTTGTTTGAGTTGAGATGGGGCTGGGGGGGGGGGGGTGGCGGAGCACCGGCCTCCCTCCTCTTTACTACCTTTAGTTATATAGTAGATTTAGTGTGTAGGGCGACAGGCACTCTGCCAGTTGGGGATGGGCGAAAGCCGTGAGCAGGGGTGCAGGGAGGGGGGGAGGTGGGAGGTGTTTGCATTGCTTTTTATTTTTGAGTTTGTATTGTTTGATTGTTTGTTTATTTCGACGCTATTAAGGAGCAAAGGAGAGCTGGGAAGTCTTGTACAGAGGCGAGATGTTGAGCGATAGACAGAGATTAGGGGTCAGAGTGCTCAGCTGGAATGTAAACGGGCTGGGGGATAAACTGAAACGTGGCATGGTTAACCAATTTATTAGAAGACATGCCCCAGACGTGGTCCTTTTACAGGAAACCCATTTGATTGGGGACAGATGTATGGCTTTACATAAGGGAGGATATAAACTTGTGGCACACGCGGGATTCACCTCAGGGTCGAGGGGAGTAGCTATACTGATCAAAAATTCGTTTCCCTTCATGATACAACACACATGGACAGATAAACGGGGTAGATATATAGGGGTCTCGGGCCAATGGGAAGGGAAGGTCGCTACATTTGTCTCAATATATGTCCCCCCTGGCCTACAGACGGAAACATTTAAGGACCTCGGAGCAATTTTCCTAACTCTTCCACTGGGTCTGCTAGTGTTGGGAGGAGATTTCAATGCTGTTATTTCCGGGGACTTGGATCGGCATCCCCCTCGGGAGATCAGACCCGCTCAGAGGTGGCTCCCTGAGTTCATAGACACAATGGGTCTGGTGGACGGTTGGAGGTTACATAACCCTGATAGAACACAGTTTACACACGTGTCGGGGGCGCACCACAGTTTGTCTAGAATAGACTATATCCTTGTCCCATCGGCGCAGGCCCATGCTATTCGAGAGGCACGTCACTTGGGGCGGGGTATTTCAGATCATTCCCCCGTGTGGCTCCAATTGGAATGGGAATACGTGAGTGTTGGTAGAGTAGCCCCCATCAACCCATGGTATCTGAAGAATCCGCATACCCGTAGAAGCTTAGTCAAAGTCACAGATCACTATCTTCAAGAGAACAAGGACTCGGTGAGCTCCGCACAGACACTATGGGAGGCTTATAAAACGGTTGTCCGGGGAGAGACCTTCTTCCTGATAGCGGGTAAAAAGAGGGAGCGGAGGCTGATCTTGAAAGAGCAGAAGAGGAGGTGGTGCACGCGGAGGAGGAATTGGCCCGGGCGGTTTCCCCGGAGGGCCTTCACCTCCTGCGGCTGAAACAAGATGAGTTTAGCGGTATCGCTAGGGATAGAGCCAGGGCGCAGAGTAGTGAGGCCCAGGGTAGAGTGTACGAACTGGGGGACAAAGCGGGAAAGCTGATAGCGTGGCTGGAAAGGCGGGAGTGGGCGTCTCGTGTCGTGCCTGAGATAGAAGGGGGTGACTCCGCTCTTATAACTGATCCACAGGCCATAGCGGACACCTTTGCTGCCCACTACAGTACAGTATATACTACAGCCGGCAGGTTCACGGAAGAAGAAAATGCGGAAATGATAAGAGATATAAAACTTCCGACTCTCTCGGACGAAAACAGAGCATACCTGGACTCCCCTATATCTGACGATGAAGTGGCGCAGGCAATCCGGGGAGTGAACTCAGGGAAAGCCACAGGGCCCAATGGTATCCCCATTGAATTGTATAAGCTGAATTCCAACAAACTGGCCCCCTATTTCCGGGCCATGTTAATGGAGAGTAGGGAGAAGGGGCTGCTTCCGTACGACCAACGAGTGGCAAATATAGTGGTCATATACAAAGAAGGTAGGCCGAGAACTAGCTGCGCCTCCTATCGACCGATATCATTGTTAAATGTGGAGCCCAAGGTCCTTGCCAAATTGTTGGCGACACGCTTGATCAAAGTAATCACCACTCTGGTGCACTCAGATCAGTCGGGCTTTATGCCGCACCGCAATACCGCCCTTAACTTACGTCGACTACATGGAGTATTGAGTAGAGTGTCCACCATACTGGAACCGGCAGTTGTGGTGTCCTTGGACGCCACCATGGTGTTTGATATGGTTGAGTGGCCCTATCTATTTGCGGTCCTAGGCAAGTTAGGTTTTGGGCAGGAATACATTAGCTGGATTCGTCTTCTCTACTCCGACCCGATGGCCCGGGTGGTCGTAAATAATCGTAAGTCTTCGGATTTTCAGCTCAGTAGGGGTACGCGGCAGGGATGCCCCCTGTCTCCGCTCCTTTTTGCGTTGGCAGTGGAGCCATTGGCAGCTTGGGTCAGGCAGGATCGATCCATTCGTGGATTGAGGTGGTCGTTGGATTGGGAGGACAAGGTCTCACTGTATGCTGATGACGTTCTTTTGTATCTCACGAATCCAGGAGGTTCATTGGTCTGCCTCCTTGATGTGTTGGTAATATTTGGGAGGTACTCGGGATTCACAATAAACTGGCACAAATCGGTGGTCTTTGTCCTACAGGGTGAACCGCCTATGATACCGGGAGATTGCCCGATACAAGTTGCGTCGGAGGGGTTCCGATACCTCGGAATTTATGTGACCCTAGATCCGAAAATCCGTTACGCCCGCAATCTGGATCCGCCTCTGCAAAGACTCAAGAATGATGTCACGCACTGGAGATCTCTTCCTCTATCCATGCTAGGCAGGGCGGTTCTTTTTAAAATGATGGCGCTCCCACGTTTCCTATATGTACTTCAGAACACGATGGATCCAGTTCCCGCGCCCTTTAAAGACATCGAGAGTCTCCTGCGACAGCTCCTGTGGGAAGGCAGACCGCGTATAGCATTTTCCAAATTGACCTTAAACTGGTATGATGGGGGAATTAGTCTGCCTGACTTGAAGAAATACTACTGGGCGTCTCAGTTAGCGGCAATCAACCACGGGATCTATGGGCAACCGGATGACCCCGGTTACGCTATGGACAGATGGTTGCTCCCGGGGGGGGGACTATACTAAAGCGCTATACGCCAAACCTCGTAGATACCCACTGACTGGACCTACCGCACATTCTGTACAAATATGGCATACTGTCACCAAGCACCTACAATGGGAAAATAAACTCACGCTCGCCACACCATTGTGGAGCTCCGAGAAACTGGGCAACCTTTGGAAATCCAAGGGGTTCAATAAATGGAACCTTATAGGGATCTCCCGAATTAAGGACATATGGGGGGGGAGGAACGGTACTACCGTTTCCGACTCTACAAGCTCAATACAAACTATCAGACACTGAGCATTACCGCTACCTTCAAATCCGCCATGCACTACTCACGCATGTGCCAAGTGGTATGGCACTCCCGGAAGCCTCCCCCCTGGAGGATAGAGTCCTCGATGGACAACTTCCAGAAAAGACCATATCCCTCATATATAGGAAGTTGATTAACAACATGGAGGATCTGTTATTGGCCCTCAGAGGGAAATGGACTGGAGACGGTCTAGACCTCGATGATGAAGACTGGCGAGTGGCGATCTCCTCCCCACGAGTGGTTGCAATTCCAGCCAGGCTGAGGTTAGTGCAGCTTAAGATATTGCATAGGGTCTACGTAACGGGTCCGGGCCTGGTTCATATGGGACGGGCGGAAAGTGGAGAGTGCAGACGGGGATGTGGAGAATTGGGAACGTTTATGCATATATTGTGGAACTGTCAGCAGATTGAAAGGTATTGGACAGACGTTCATCGTATAATGCGATCTGTATTGGGGGTGGACATGCAGCCGGAAGCTCGAAGATGCATATTGAATGTCTGGGAGCCTACAGACCTCAATGCATACACCACGCAATGGGCCACTCTTGCGTACATGATAGCGAAACGTAATATCGCACAGTTGTGGGGGGCCAGTCAACCGCCCCAACTGGGGAAGTGGAAGGAAGATTTAGATTGGTGCATGTTCAGGGAGAAGTCGGTGTTCGTGGCAAGGGGATGCCCCGGGAAATGGCTTAAGGTGTGGGGAGCGTGGAACCGATATAGAGGCGATATCTGTCTCCCACCGAGCCGGCAGATGGACGAAGACACTCTTGATACCCCTTAAACTAACTCTGGTATTACTTGTGACTTATTCTGTACACTGTAAATGGTCTCTGTGATGGACGAAGCAGCCTGCTTGTATCTAATGTGTTGTGATTTTGTCGAATTGTTTAATAAAAAGAAATATAAAAAAAAAAAAGATAAATGCATAGAAAATTGAAAGAACATAAGTAAATAAATTACCTGCAACTGTAGTTCTCCAGTATTGGTATCTTTCATAGATGCACATGCTTGAATCATACCCCGTTGCCGAAGTGGGATTCCCAGTGTATAATAGTAAAGTAGTATAATATACTACACGTAGCCTATAATAGCTATAAAATATTAACTTCCATAACTTATCCATATCGTTTAAAAGGAACTAATCTTCAGCCTATCAGGCGACAAAACCCTCTAGAACACTCCCCACAAAGACTTCATTCCCTCAGATTTTCAAGCACTAGTGGGAAAGGTAATCCCGTAACAGTAAGGGGAGCCACTACAGGAAGGAGGGTGTGTTGCATGTGAATCTATGAAAGATAACAATACTGGAGAACTACAGTTACAGGTAAGTAACTTTTTTTCTTCTCCATTATTGGATCTTTCATAGATTCACATGCTTGAATCAGAATAGTTAGCAGTTAGAGTATTTGTACAATCATTATAATAATGGTACAATAGCGGAAGGTGGGATAATCGAAAAGGGGTCACCTTATTGGAACAAATGGTGTAACACTGCTTGTCCCACAGCTGCATCACTGTGCTCTGACGATTCCAGGCAGTAATGTTGCTTTAACATATGCCTGTTCTTCCATGTTGCCGCTCAACATATTCCTTCGAGAGGCGCGCCAGTGAACAGAGCGGCTGTAGTAGAAACTGCCCTGGTAGATTGCGCTTTAAATTTGGTTGTCAGGGCTCTTACAGCCTTGCAGTGACAGAACTGGATAGCCACTGAAATCCATGCTTGGTTTGGAAACTGGTGAGTACCATACAGTGAGTTCCGTATGCTATTGGCAGTTGGTCTGTCTTCCTGAAGTGTTTAGAGTGATGCAGATAGAATTTCAAGCATCTTTTAACATCTAATGTATGCAATGATCGCTCAGCTGCTGTTTGTGGATTCAGAAAGAATGTCCTCGGAGAACAGGTTCATTTCGATGAAAATCCATCTGTATCTTGGGAATTAATCTGGGATTGGTTCTGAGAAACAAACAATTGTCCTTGAACTGTAGAATAGGCTCTTTAATTGTGAAGGCTTATATTTCGCTAACTATCCTTGCTGATGTAAGGGCCAACAGCAATGCCATTTTCCATGTTATAAACGTTATATCTGCTCTGTGGAACGGTTCAAATAGAGCCTTCATCAGTTGCTCAAGCACTGTGTTGAGCTGCCAAGATAGAGGAGGTGCCCTAATTGGAGGAAAGACTCTTAACAGGCCTTTAGGAAACTGTTTAATCACCTTATTAGACCACAAGGACGGTGAACCAGTGGATCTTCTATATCTTGAGATTGCTGCTAAATGCACCTAAATAGAAGAATCAACCAAACCTGACTTCGCTAAAAATAAGAGATATGGTAGAATTTGCTCTGGCGGTGCAGAGATAGGGTGAATATTAGATTTCTGGCACCATAAACAGAAATGCTTCAATTTCAGTTTATATGTTTAGCCCTGGCTTTTGCAAGAATGTCTCTACAGTCTTGAGGGACGTTCATGTTCGCAAACTCATTGTGTTCAGGAGCCAGGCTGATAAGTGTAAGGAGGTTGCGTCTGTATGAAGTACCTGGTTGAGGTTCAATGTTAATAACTTAGGCAGGGGTTTCAGCTGTGAGTCCTTTCCGATAGGAGTAACAGCTCTGTGAACCAGTGTTGTCTGTGCCACCTTGGAGCAATCCATATTATTAGGCACGGTTCCCTCTTCATTTTGCTGAGAAGTCTTGGAATCAAGGGGATCAAGGGAAAAGCATAGGCAAAGATCCCTGACCATCTTATCAAAAACACATTACCCCACGACCCCTGTTGTGGGTGACAACTTGTGTAAAAATGGCATTTCGAATCTCTTGTGTGGCGAAAAGTCCAGTGCTTATGGAAGATGTTGTCCAGAGTTGTCTGATTGAGCTCCCATTCGTAGCAGCTGTTTTTAATTCTGCTCAATGTGTCCACCAGGATATTGTTTGAGCATGGAACAGGTTCTGCTCTTATTGTTATTTGATTCTTCAGCACCCTTTTCCAAATTTCTTGGGCTTCCTACAATAGAGCCAGAGATCTTGTACCCCTTTGCTTGTTTACATAGTGCATGGTGGTGGTGTTGGCCATGCGGTTCAATACTGATGATCTTTTTATCCTTGGCAGGAATGCTTAGGGGCCCATTTAAAATGCCTTGAGTTCTTACAAATTTTTATGCATTTTCATTTGTTGTGGAGACTTTTTCAGACTTATTTTCAAATCCTGAAAATGGGCTTCCATCCCTCCAGGGAAGCATCCGTGGTAATTACGAATTCAGGTATCTGAGGTTCGTATATTAGGCCTGTTGACAGATTGACGTCTTTCATCTACCAGGGCAAGGCCGCTGTCATGTTTGGAGTGATCCGGATAATAATCCCTGCTTTTGAATCCATTGCTTGTCCAACTCTTCCTGTAAGGACAACATTCTTAAGTGGGAAAAATGCCCTAGGGAAATGGCAGAGGACATTATCCCTAGAAGAGATTTGAACAGGTGTACCAAAACTGATTTTCTTTTCAGTAGCCTTTGTGCTAACAGTTTGAGTCTTATTCCCTTTCCTGTGATAAGAATGCTATGTTTCGGATTCTATCGAGAACTACTCAGAGAAACGCTATTTTTGTTGAAGGATTTATCGATGACTTTTTAAGATTGATGTAAGACCTTAACCTTCTGTCTTAGGTGAGCTGCCAGTGAAGCCAAACATTTCATAAAAATATGGGGGGCTGACTTGAGCCCAAAAGGGAGAACTTTGTATTGATAATTAGTGCTGGCCCCCCTGAATTTCAAGGATTTGTAATGTTTGTGATGAATGGGGATATGAAAATAAGCATCCTGCAGAGATCCAGGGTTGACATGTAACCTCCATGATTGAGGAGATGCAGGATGTCTTGAAGAGTTACCATGGGAAAAGAATGCTTCCTCAGGTACTTGTTTAACTTCCACAGGTCTAAAATGGGTCACCATTCTCCTATTTTATAAGAATAAGGAATAGAAACCCATTCCTTTCTGGGAGTGAGGTACTTTTTCTATTGCTCCTTTTCGTCGCATGGTCAGAATTTCGTATTGGAGCAGGTGTAGATGAGGTGGGGGTGTTCCCTTTGGTGGAGTGTTTGGTGGTCTCTGGGTGAATTCTAAAGTATGGCTATAGGTGATTAGATCCAACACCCACCATTCTGATGTTATCTGTTGTCATTGGTGAGTAAATGTTGACATTTTTGCTCCAATAGTTTGTTGGGATTTAGAGGGCATAGTAGGCACTTTGCAGTTGTCACTGCGTTCTGCCAGTGTACCTTCTTTGAGAGGCTTCTTTTCGTCTTGGCGCTTGTTTGGTATAAGCTGCTGCTGGTGGTGATCTAATTTGCTGTTGTTGATAGGGAAAGTTTATTATTGCTGAAAGGACTGATATTGTTTGTATTTGTAAGGTTGATATCTCCCTCTAAATGTAAGTTCCTTATCTGAAGGGTACCTAAGGATCCGTATACATGTCCGTCTTGATCATCTCGTAAGGGGCTTTGCCAATTTATGTTCTCTTACAAGCTCTGAGAACAAGTTTTTAAGAAGTCTAGCTCGTCTCCCTGTCGGCACTCCATTAGTACCTTTAATGCTAGATATGCGTAGGAATTCAATAGCTGACAAAGCTAGACTTCGACCTTTGCTGTTCTGGAGAAGGATCTGCAACAGGCCTCAAAGCATTGATGCTAAAAAAGTATTATTGGCTCTGGGTTAGACAATCAGAGGCTCAACTGGTCGTCAGCTCATCCCTAACAAGAAAATTTCTAGATTTCAAATGTAGTAGTTATATGGAGCCCTACTGGGATGCCATCACAGTTCCTTTGAACAGGAAACTTTATTTTCAATTCAGGGTTGGCACTCTTCCCCCTAAAACTTACACCAATAAATGGGCAATATCTTGTGCCTGACCTGTAAAAGTTTGATAGAATCGCTTGGCTATGAATTGTTTGCTTGTCCGGTCTACATTCCTGACCACCAGAGATGGGTTAAACCACTATGTAGATTATTGGGGACCCAATGCAGTTGGACTGCACTTAGAATTCTTAGATCGGACCCCAAACTCACTTATGCATGCATTGTTGCAAGGTTTCTGGGTGGATATGGGTTATCAGAGCTAGGGCTGCAAATGCACCCTCGAATTGTAATTGCATCAATTGATTTTCTGTACTATGGTCAGCGATGAATTGCATTGTTAACTCTATGCAGTGAACAGGATATGTCCCTTCCTAAAAACTCCGGTTTGTGTACCAGAGTATAATCTCTGTCTTCACATGTTGGATTATTAATGTTTTTATATGTACTCTTTTAGTAATGTAGTTGTAGGGGCATAGAGAACGCGATTGTTATTTTATTTCTTTTTAAAGTATCCTAGCCTGGTATGCAGCGATGCTTCAGTTCTCATACACGAAAGCATTTGCACTAATTCGTTGATTTTATTTTACGTACATGATTTATTGTTCTATGTGCTTCTATGCCTTAATTGTCAAATAAACCTTATTAAAGTAAAGTTAAGCGTCATCCACATGCTTTCCGAACAATGCCTTTCCATCATATGGCATGTCTAAGATCTTGCTCTGAACTTTCAGCCTAAACAATGTGGTCTGGAACCATCCTTGCAGCCTCAGGACAATTGTCTAAACCCTATCTACACTATATCTATGGTGCAGTCTATTATCTCTGAAGAGGCTCTTTCTCCATCTGGAAGGATTCTCTTTGCTTCTCTTTTTACATCTTCAGACAAGAGATCTATATATGTGGCGTTGTCTGCCCACATTTGCCTGTCATACTGGCCTAGTATGGCTAGTAAATTGGCAGCACAAACAGTAATTGCTGACATAGATCAGAAACATTTGCCAATGTCAGCTAAATGTATGCCTTCTCTATCTGGTGGTGTGGAGATGGGCGTCAAAGGATTCTTGGACCGGCGCTCAGCCACTTGTGTCACCATAGAATCTGGTCTTGGTTGACCAACCCAGCATGCAAGCAAGTTTTCTGGTGCCTTGTATTTTTTTGTCTAGTCTTGGCAAAACAGCAAAGACTGTCGCAGGGTTCTTCATTATCTTGGTCCCTTCTTCCCAAATGAGATCAAATATTGGGATTGTTCTGATCAATTTCTTAGTAGGTTCTTTAAAATCATATAAAAACAGTCTGACTATTTAATCGTCAGAGGTTAATGAAACCTCTTTGTAGCTCTTTCCATGAGGTTATCGAAGCCTCTGATGTCGTCAGGTGGAGAGTCCACCGGATGTGGTGCAAGTGGCAATGGTGGTGGAATCAGACAATCATTTCAACCATTGGGAGTGGATTGGTTGTTGGGGATCTCCCCTTCCTCTCTGTCTACATCCGAGGAGGGTGGTTCATCCTCAGGGGGTATTGCTATATTTAAAGCTGGATACCTCTTAGGTGTTAGAGGTGCAGCTACAGGACATGGAGTTCTCAGAGTGGGTGTTTGAAGTGGACGCATAGACTATGATGGCGATACTGCCTTTGGAGGTTCCAGTAATCTGTTACAGAAATCCTGCAACATACACTGGAGGTCTTGAGCCATCTTGAACTGGAGGGTGAGTGTAATGTTGGAACTGTTCCATATATTATGCCGGCCTTTCTACATATTGCGGTGGTCTTGTTGAATAATAATCTTCCTAGTATTCTTTGTCATCCTCCTCTTAGTAGTAGACATTCAGTTCTGAAGGACTACAGGCCCTTATCATCCGAAAATTCTATGTTAAGGCGGTGACTTGGTGAGTTGATGAGAGAGAAGAGACCTTACTTGGAAATGCGTGTTCTGGTCGTAAAATTCAGCTTTTTCCTCTGTTGACGGCACCGTCTACGATGTCGTCTTTCACTGCACTGTTATCTTTGGCAACGGCGGAGATATCTGTTCCATCGTCTATAATATTTTCGCTGAAAGTTTCACTGTGGACGACAGTGTCTCCGTCTACAGTCCTCTCGTAGTGTTTGTGTCGACGATGTTGCCGTCGTCAACTGTGCCTTCATCGTCAGAGTCGTCAGCATCATCATAGCTGTCATCGACGATGTCATCGTCATAGTTGTCGACATTGCCATTGTTGGTGTCGTCGTGGTCATCAGTATGGTTGACGGCAATGTTGTAGTCGTTGACATTTTAAACACCGATTTAGCAGTTATCTTCAACAGTTCTGAGGAAGGTTTTTTCCAATGTAAAGCCAAACTGGGAGAAGGAGTGGCTGGCTCAGACCTCACTTTTTCTGTGGAGGTTTTATCTTTTTTTCTCTCTGTGAGAGTGCTCATCTGGTGCCCTCTCTCAAAGACTCATAAGTCTTTTTCAAGGTCTTTCTTGGTGCCTCCAATGGCCTATGGTCAAGCGGCCTTTCCCTTTTCCTTGACCTCACTTTGGAATGAGAGGAATCTTCACTACCCTGCTCCTAGGAAACTACAGACTTAGTTTTGAATTTTTGTAATTATATAAGAAGTCTACCCTCTCTATCTTTAAGAGGTTTAGAGGAAAAAGTGCAGCAGATTTTACAATCTTTTACCTTGTGGAAATGGTGCAAGCAGTACATACACTCCTTGTGTGGATCTTCTGAATGAAGTGTCTTATTTACACAGGTTCCACAAGGTCCAAAAAGTATTTTCTTTGCCGCTTCTGACATCTTTGGGTAGTCAGGTATTGGTAGATGTAGATTAAAGTTGCCCTTTTTGATGATAAAAAGGCTTTAAAGGGTAACACTGTTGATAATCTGAGCAGAGCTCAGGGAGACTCCCTTCACAAGACGTGCGGTAGCAAATCTGAGGAAATGAAGCCTCTGTGGCTAGTGTTCTAGAGGGTGTTGTTGTCTGATTGGCTGAAGTTTGGTTCCTTTTAAATGATGTGGATAGGTTATTGATGTCACTGTTTTATATCCATTATAGGCTATGTGTTGTATACTATACTTTTTTACTATTATACCATGGGTCTCCCACTTTGACGACGGAGAATGATTTAAGCATGTGAATCTATGAAAGATCCAATACTGGAGAATCAATATGTTATATGAGACGCAATCAATGATGCATTTTGGAACACTCACTCCTCCTCAAATGCATATACAAAGGTACCAATCCCGATCCCAAAACTACAAACTGGAATATATACAGGAATATCAAAGATACATGAATAGGACATAGTCCAAGACAAGTCCAATGTTCACAAGAAAAAAGGGGTGCATTACAGAAAGACCCAACGAAACATGTTCTAAGCATAAATCATCAAGTTGCATTCCTCCACTGAGTTCAGTCCACTCAAGATGCTATCACACTTGCAAATCCAGCAACACTCTACCTTCTGCAATAGAAGCTGAAACTCACCTCCTTATGGTGGTTTTCAACAACCTCAATCACCTGCCAGTGTGTGCCACTTTCAGAGTGATATATTTCACAAAAGTGTTGTACCAAGTTGGCTTACATAACTTTGCACCTAATTCAACTATGGTGCTGGCAGAGATGAGTCTAACAAAGCATTATTGTTCCATTATTTGAAAGTATTACACACATCACTGCACTATTGGTTCACTCACCGTATGAACACAACCACCAAGCACGCTTTTCTTTCTAAATATAATAATACGCAAAGTCTACTGATGGTATTCTTCTTCCTTTGTTGATACTTCTCTACTTTCATGTCATTTGTGGTCTGAAGAATTTTGTACAGAAAAGCTTCTACATATATCTTTTAATTCAGCATACCACAAGGGACCGAGTTCCTTTTCTTGTGATTAAATGCCACTGGTTCCAGGTTGTTTTTGGGCAGCCCATGTTATCTAAATCAATTAGATGCAGAGAAGGCATTCAATAAAATCTCTTGGACTTCCCTCAGAGCTGTGATAAGAGAATTTAATCTCGAGCCAGTGTTTGAAATTATGGTCTTTGTGTTATATGCTAACCTGCCAGCATGAGTCAGAATTGATGGCTACCTCTCTGACAAATTCCAGCTCTTCCAGGCTACACGTCAAGGTTGCTCCTTATCACCAATACTCTTCTTCTTGACGATTGAGCCCCTACCAATAAACATCCGTCAAAATACAACTATGAAATGTATACCATTTGGTTCCAGTATCCAGAAGGTTGCGACCTATGCTAATGATGTCTTGATATCAGAGGAAGGGAGCAAAAGAGGCGATCTAGGCCATTCTAAACATAATCATATTGTATTCATAGGTGTCAGGTTACATGCTAAATATGGACAAAACCCAGGTTTTCCCCTTGAATATTCTATGCAACTCGGATATCATCCGAAACACGCAACCAATCAACATTAAATACTTAGGCTTACATTTCCACAAATCTCCCCACACCACAAAAGACAATATTGAAAAAGAAATTTTAAATAAAATTCATAATTTGATTGACACTTGTCCTCCTAAATATATAACCTGGTGGGGAAGATTAGATTGTGCCAAAATGATGATAGCCCCCCTATCAACTTAGTCACTGATATGTTCCCTCTTCCCCTATCTCTGATTTTCTGCAAATCAGTGGGCAAAATGATTTCAAAGTTCATTTGGTGAAACAAGAAACCGAGAATAGCTATGAATAAACTCAGAACAAATAAGGAATAGGGTGGAATCAGCTCTCCAAATTTCTTTAAATACCAACTTGCTTTTTTTAATAAAAACAAACAATATACTGTGTACAGAATGACCTCATAGCTCCACTACCATTATGGGTGCACATAGAGATCTTCTTAAACCCACAACTCCAATAGGTATCCTAAACATGAAACACCTTAAAGTTAAACATTCTTACAATATTTTAAAAACTCAATAGAATATATTAAATATTTAGATAAACTAAGCATGATCAAATTAGGCAATTCTGCTTTTGTTTCCCTATAGGACAACCCTCACATTAAGAATGAAGGTAATTTGCCATTCTGGAAAGGGTGGATTACAAAAGGCATACACTATGCTAAAGACCCAAATAATAAAGAAGACCCCAGCTACTTTGCCATTCTACAATTATGAGACAATCTCCCAAACACCACCTTTTATGATTTCTTCAAACTTAAAGTGGCCCTGAATAAAATTCAAAACTTTCAAAACCCACAAATACCAGACCTAATCAAACGACTTAAACAACTTCACTTACAAGACCATCAAGCTGCAAGAATAGACAAAATAATATCTTCAAAACAACTAAAAGTAAACCTACACATCTGCAGAAACCTGGGAGAAAAAACTCCCTCTGGTAAAACATGGGCCATTGTATAGAAATGTATTACCAAGTACAGAATTCCACCCATCATTTCACAATGCAAAAACATATATGTTTTTGGAATCCACGCATACTCTTTAAGTTAGGACTTAGCAACTCGGACAAATGTTGGAATTGCCTAGAAGACGCAGGCACTTACAAACACATGTTTTTCCATTGCAAATTACTTCAGTGGGGCTTGTCCGCTAAGGTGGAGGAGCGTTGCCCCACTGCTCATAAGGAAAAACAAAATGATAACGTAACGTTATTATCATTTTATTTTTCCTATTGAAGTCAGTGGCGGGGCTCACCAGAGCATGGGAAGGAGTGGTTCCGCCCTCTAGGGCCGGCCAAACAGTCATGCGTATTTTGCATGTTCTCCACCCAGGCTGCATTATAGTATATGGTGGAGAACATGCCCAGGCTCCCATTCCCTGGCTGAGCGCCAAACCATGGCACTCAGACCAATCACAACGCTGCATTGGAGCGTTGTGATTGGCTCAGGGGAGCCTGTTTCCCCAGCTGCTTCCTGCTGCCGTCCGGAACAGGAAGAAGGAAGATGAAGAGGACGGAGGAGATGGGGTGGGCGGCCGTTTCAGGTAAGTGCTTTTTTTTCATTCACTCCCCATCCCGATTCTTCAGCCCCCACACCCCTATCCGCCGCCGCACTACCCCCGTCTAGTAGCAGCCGCTACAGAATTACTTACACCTTTCCGGGAAGAAATAAGATAATTAATTAGATCTTCCAACAACATATTGTATTTAACCCTATAAAGATAGTCCTGGGGCTTTGGTGTGGCATGCCACCATTAACATTACACCAATGACCTTCTAGTTCCGGACCTATTAATTACCCTGGGGATTAAAACTATCCTTGGGATTGGAAGGACTACAAAAGCATATCATACCACACATGGTGGGCCTGGGTATGTTTCCCAAGGAGTGCAGATAACATAGCATTGAACAGGATTTTTCGAGACGCCTTTGGTCTTCCCTCATCCTATATCTACAAAAATCGAAACCTGTTTAATTCTCTCAGGCGGGTAAAGGTAACTTTAGTCCCGCTGCCTCCTCCTATCCAACCCCTTCACAGTCTACGGCTATTATTATAAGGCTCGGAAGCTGGTGCTAGGACAGCCAAAGCCAGGCATGCCTATCCCTCTTCTCTTCTACTTGAACATACTTTTCTCTCTCTTATTTTAAGTTGATCTCCAGTTAAACAATCTAGGTTCATTGTTGCCAAAACTCATGTATGACTTTTGTTCTAATTTGTTACGAACAAGATATTGTCATAACTGTCATAAAACTTTGTGAATGACTTCTCTGGGAATCTTTGTTTCTTGTTATGAAAAATGGCAATAAAACATATTGAATTTTTGATATTTTGAAAGCAACAAATATCTGTATTTATCAGCAAAATAACTGTTTGATTTGTAGAAACTACATGATGATGCTTTCTAGAGAGGGCTAGTATGGTAAATGTAGAGTAATAGTACATGGTACATCTCTGACCCCCACGGAGGTGTATTGGATGAGATATATTTGTTTATAAAGCAGTGCATACAAAAAAAGCTTGTGAATAAAACCAATATCAAACTGGCTCACCAAACATGCACCACACGAGACAATGCGCTACATTTTACCTCGCCTCTGTGGTTGATGGTTTTGCACAAATGTTCCCATATAGCATTCAGCCCATTTGTTCTGTGATGGATCTCAGCAAGCCTGCCATGAGAATTGCTTGAAAGGCTGGATACCAACTCCTGGATTCCAATCATCTTGGATTGCCCTAGACTTTCAATCTCCTTCATAAAGTCTTGAAACTTCTTTTCTTGCACCTAAACTCCCCATCCATTAGTGATGAAATGTAGAGGATAAAAACAGCAGTTAGTTTAATAAAACTGAATTGAACAAAAGGATCACTAAATGCCAAATACTGGAGTATGCAACATCAGGCTGAACCAAAAACTCAGATGCAAAATGTGAGAAAATGCCATCTACAACGGATGAACATCAAATCAAATAACCAAAATTGCAAAATGAGATTAAAAACATCTATAAGTAACAAGTTACTTACCTGTAAATACAGTTCTCAGGCGTTGGTATCTTAAATAGATTCACATGCCTAAACCATTCAAAGTCCTTGCGCTGGGAGTCCTTTAATAATCTTCTAAGAGCTGTGTTCTTCAAACAAAAAACACTGTCATTTCAGAGGGCAATATTTAGTCAGAAAAAGACACAGAATTCAGACAATCGTAAGGAACCATTTTGAACCCAACTCTCCCTTGAGGCCCCCATACTTTAGATTTTGTAACACAAGTGTGAAAAGATATAAAGGATAGGTGAGCCTCAAACGGGGAGGAGGGTGAGCTGCATCAGTGGCGGCCGGCACATTTAAGCGTGGTAAGGTGGGACATGGCGCAGCAGGGGGGAAGCAGACAGACGACGGAATAGGTATTATTTATTTATTTAATTATACCTATTCCGTCGTCTGTCTGACGCGTTTAACTGTGCCGGCTGCCGCTGAGCTGCATGTGAATCTATGAAGGATACCAATGCTGGAGAAGAAAATAAGTTACTTACCTGTAAACTGTGGTTCTCCAGTATTGGTATCTTTCATAGATTCACATGCTTGAATCATTCCCCATCGTCGAAGTGGGAGTCCCACGGTACTTAAAAAGCAGTAAGTAATGACTTTAACATTAAAGTTAATAGAGAAAAACCATTCACTTTAATATCCCGTCCTAGTCATTAGGAAGGGTCCAAACTCCAGCCAATCAGGCGCCAGCACCCTCTAGAACCCTCCCCACAGAGTCTCCAGGCTCTCAGATTTTTGAGCACAAGTGCAAATTAAGTATCTAAAAATAAATCCGGGGAGTCTCTATGGGGAGGAGGGTGGGTTGCATGTGAATCTTTGAAAGATACCAATACTGGAGAGCCACAGTTTACAGGTAAGTAACTTATTTTCTTCTCCAGTATTGGGGTATCTTTCATAGATTCACATGCCTGAATCTGAATAGATAGCAGTAGTATTATAGGAATGTATGCTGATATAAGGCATGCAGTTAGAAAATGTACGTAAACCTGTACGTAGAAACAAATTGCATCAAACTACATATATATATATATGTGTATATATATATATAAATATATATATAAATATATAAAGACATTCGCCTGCATAATGTATTTAAATATACAAGTGTACATAACCATGTACACATGATACAATAAACGTAATTCAAATTTCAATGAAAATAAAAGCAATAGTTAAGACATATAGGAAGGTGGGAAGGAGAGAGGCTCACCTTATTGAAAAAGATTACGGAGAACCGCTTGTCCCACAGCTGTGTCCGCATTGCTTGTAGCTTCCAGACAGTAATGCCTAGTAAAAGTCTGGGGGGTGAACTCCGCTCTGCTCGCGGATTTGCAGAGTTTTCCGCACTCCACGTTACGCGGAGCTCTCGGAGTTCAGAAAAACTCAGCGGAGCGGAGTTTTTTTCCTTGCTCGCGTTCGTCAACGTCAAGTTGGCGAGCGAGGAAAATCCACCTCCCGTGAGATTTTTCCTTGTTCGCGATCGTTAACATCAAGTTGCAGAGTGCGAGCGTGGAAAATCAACCTCCCGGCGAGATTTCTCAACGTGGGCGGGCATATTTCTCATTGCGAGTGCTCGTGTATGCTCGCAACCGCTCGCGTTGAGAAACCATCCGTTCGCGTTGAGAAAGCTGCTGCTCGAGTAAAAATCTACTTGAGCCGCAGAAAGGAAGCAGCACCCACTTGCGGTGTGCATTGGGCCGTTTGCGATGATTGCACAGTGCGGACAAGAACCTGGCACTGAAAATCACTGCAAACAGCATTTATCTAATGCTCTCTGCTGCTCGCGGATCTCCGCGTAGCGCGGCAGAGTTTTTTTTGCACTTCGCGGAGTTCCACGTAGCGGAACTCCGCCCAGGCTTACTATATAGGCACACCGGCAAAGAAAGCTGTCAAAGAGGAGACAGCTCTCGTAGAGTGAGCTTTCACTGTCGAAAATAAAGGTTTGCCTGTTTGCTGATGGCAAAACTGTATCGCTGATGATATCCAACGCGCTATTGTTTGCTTAGTAACCGGATATACCTTTCTGATTTCACCATAAGCCACAAAAAGCTGATCAGTCTTGGGGATGCTGGTTGTCTTTTGTAAGTAGAATTTTGTGCACCTTTTTAGATCCAAGGAATGTAAAGATCTTTCCGCTGGTGTTTGCGGATTTGGGAAGAAAGTTTTCAGTATGACTGGTTCATTTAAATGAAAATCCGACGGGTCCTTAGGGATGAAGACAGGATTGGTACAAAGAATAACAGAGTCCCTCGAGAATTGAAGAAAAGGATGACGAATAGTGAAAGCATGTATGTCGCTTACTCGTCTGGCTGACGTAAGAGCCAGTAGAAGAGACGTTTTCCATGTAATGTATTTGAGGTCTGCTCTATGAATTGGCTCAAATGGACTCTTCATAAGTTGTGCTAATACAATGTTGAGATGCCAAGGCAGAAGTGGACGCCTAATGGGAGGGAGCATTCTAAACAATCCTATAATTCTTGATGACCAAAGCGACTGTAACCCCTTATGCCGCCAAAATCTGGAGATTGCGGCAAGGAAAACCTTAATGGACGAATGAGAGGGACCAGATTGAGGTAGCTGCAGGAAGAAAGGCAGTAATTGTTCTGGCAGAGATTGAATAGGATGTACTTCAGAACTTGCACACCAATGGCAGAATCTCTTCCATTTAAGCTTGTAGAACAAGTTACTTACCTTCGGTAACGATATATCTGTAAGAGACATAGATTAGTTATAGATACCTTACCTTAGAATTACCCCCAGGCGTCAGACTGGATCCGGAGAATTTTTTGTCAGGAGTACCCCTGCGTGTCGAAAGGTGGCGTCGGTCAGCTCCGCGTTCGTCATTGGCCTCGTGGTTGCCGGGATGACGTCGCGGTAGCTACTTAGACGCTGCCCTCGCACGCTGACGTCAGTTCTTTTACACAACATTTCATGCCAGAAGCGCAGAGCCATGCAAGACACTGACCACTGGTGCACAAAAACTAGGGCCCTGAAAGGAACTCCCTGACCCTAGAAATCAGTACGCAGAACGGAGAGGATGGGTGGGGCGGTAAGGAATCTATAACTGATCAATGTCTCTTACAGATATTTCGTTACCGAAGGTAAGTAACTTGTTCATCTGAAAAAGACAATTAGTTATAGATTCCTTACCTTAGAATAGATACCCCAGCAATCCCAACCCCGGAGGTGGGTCTGCGAACTAAGTTCACACCAGAAAGTCCTGGAGAACAGAATGGCCAAAGAAGCCGTCTCTCCGGACTTGGCTGTCCAGGCAGTAGTGTTCGGTGAACGTGTGCAGAGATGCCCACATAGCTGCCTGACAGATGTCATTAAGGGGGACTCCCCGTCCCAAAGCAGTGGTAGCTGCCGTCGCCCTGGTGGAATGGGTGCTTAGTCCCACTGGAGGCTCCTTCTTTGCCAAAGAGTAGCAAGCTTTGATGCACAAAATGACCCACCTGGAGATGGTCCGTTTGTGCAAGGCCCGACCTTTCTTGGCGCCCACGTAGCCAACAAAGAGCTGGTCATCCACCCAGAATTGTTTGGTGCGATCCAAATAAAAGGAAAGCGCACGTTTTGGATCCAGACGGTGGAGCCTCTCTTCCTCTTTAGAAGGATGCTGAGGCGGGAATAAGGTGGGCAAAGTGATGGTTTGACCAATGTGAAAGGAAGTAACCACCTTGGTAAGAAAGGAAGGTCTAGTTCTTAGGACGACCTTGTCCGGATGAACAGCCAGAAAGGGAGGCTTAGAAGAAAGTGCTTGAAGCTCACTCACCCTGCGAGCAGAGGTGATGGCAATCAGAAAAGCAGTCTTTAAAATAAGAAGTCTGAGAGGACAGTTATGAAGCGGCTCAAAGGGAGAACACATCAGATAGGTAAGAACCAAGTTCAAGTCCCACTGAGGCATTACAAATGGAACAGGAGGAAAAAAATGAGTAATGCCCTTAAGGAAGCGATTTACAAAAGGGGACTTGAAAAGAGAAGGCTGATCAGGAAGCCTAAGAAAGCCTGAAATGGCTGAGAGATAGCCCTTAAGAGTGCCCAGAGCAGAGCCCTGCTGGGCCAAAGAAAGGAGGAAGAAGAGAACCTCAGAAAGAGGAGCAGAAAGGGGATCCACAGCCTTTGCTGTGCACCATGCCACAAATTTGTTCCATCTAAAGGCATATACCGTCTTAGTGGAGGGACGCCTGGCTGCCAAGATAACATCACAGACTTCGGGAGGAAGATCGAAAGCTGTCAACTGCCGCCGCTCAATCTCCACGCAAGGAGGTGGAAGCTGGACAGGGAGGACCGTCCCCTGCTGCTGCGACAGAAGATCCTCCCGAAGAGGCAGTCGGATCAGAGGATCGATGGCCATGTGTAACAGCTCGGGATACCAAACACTTCGTGCCCAATCCGGAGCCACAAGGATGACTTGGGCCCGGTCGCGCTTGATCTTCTTCAGCACTCTGGGCAGAAGTGGTATACGCGGAAAGGCGTATAGAAGACCGCAACTCCACTCGCGACGAAAAGCGTCGCCTAGCGAGTGCCGCCTTGGAAATTCCAACGTGCAGAATTGCTGACATTGCACGTTCTCTTCGGTGGCGAATAGATCTAACCAAGGCTCTCCCCACTGCTGAAAGAGACCTTGCGCCACCTCCGAGTGAAGACGCCATTCGTGATCCATTATGCACCTGCGGCTGAGTTCATCCTCCCTGGCATTCAGTGAACCTGCCAGGTGTTGAACCACCAGGGATATGCCCTGATGTTTCAGCCATGTCCAGAGACGGAGAGCCTCTTGACATAGGGTCCACAACCCCACCCCGCCCTGTTTGTTGCAGTACCACATGGCGGTGGTGTTGTCTGTCAACACCTGCACTACTCTTCCCCGGACAGAGGGAAGGAATGCTTTTAGTGCAAGATGGATCGCCCGAAGCTCCAAAAGGTTGATGTGGAGCCCGGACTCCACCGGAGACTAGAGGCCTCTGATCTCCGCCTCTCCCATGTGGCCGACCCATCCCAGCAGTGATGCATCTGTCACCACTGTGAACTCTGGTTGGGGAAGGGAGAGGGATCTGCCGTTGACCCAATCCCGGTTCGTTAGCCACCACTGCAATTGACGTGCAGTGCCCTCCGAGATCTGGACGCAATTGGACAGATTCCCCTAATGCTGTGCCCACTGGAACTTCAGGTCCCACTGCAGAGCCCGCATATGCCACCTGGCATGATCTACCAGCAGGATGCAGGAGGCCATGAGGCCCAGCAGCCTCAGGGTCATTCTGACCGAAACCCGGGATAGAGGCTGAAAGATCAGAATCATAGCCCGAATATCCCGGACTCGCTGTTCGGGAGGATAAGCCCGAAACTGCGTCGTGTCCAGAACCGCTCTGAGGAAGAGGAGCTTCTGAGAGGGAGTCAGGTGTGACTTTGGCACGTTGATAGAGAACCCCAGCGAATGCAGGAGGTCCGCCGTAGTCTGGAGGTGGGAGACGACAGCATGGGGCGACCCCGCCTTCAACAGCCAGTCGTCGAGATAGGGGAAGACTGGAAACCCTGATCTGCGCAGATGAGCCGCGACCACCGCCATCACTTTCGTGAACACCCGAGGGGCGCTGGTAAGGCCAAAGGGGAGCACGGTAAACTGAAAGTGCTCGTGGCCTACCGTGAACCGCAGGTAACGCCGGTGGGCCGGCAGGACGGGGATGTGAAAATAAGCGTCCTGCAAGTCCAACGCTACCATCCAGTCTCCAGGGTCGAGGGCAGACAGGACCTGAGCTAGCGTCAACATTTTGAACTTCTCCTTCCGTAGGAAGCGGTTGACGTTCCAGAGATCCAAGATAGGACGTAGGCCTTTGTCCTTCTTGGGCACCAGAAAGTAGTGGGAATAGCAACCACGACCTACTTCTGGGGCAGGAACTCGCTCGATGGCTCCCTTGCCCAAGAGAGCCGAAACTTACTGTTGGAGAAGGGCCAGATGATCCTCCGACATGCGATGGTGCTGAGGTGGCATGGATGGAGGGGTAGTCTCGAAGGGGAGGGAGTAGTCCCTTCGGACTATCTGCAAAACCCACCAGTCCGACGTGATGGTGCGCCAGTGGGGGAGGTGATGGCGTATCCTGCCGCCTACTGGCAATTGGTGGGCCCGAAAGGTCGGACTAGGAGGGTTTGGAGGCTGCTGCAGAGGGGGCTGTGGTGGACTGGCCTGCTCGCTGGCCCCCAGAACCACAGCGGTGGTTCCCAGGTCCCCAGCCGCACAGGGCCTGAACAGCTTGACCCGGCCTGTGGCTCTGGGCGGGACGTGGTGGGGCACCCCTTCCGTAGCCACGAAAGGGGCGAAAAGCAGACTGTGCAGGGCGGGTGGTGGAGAGGCCCAAGGACCTGGCCGTAGCCCGAGAGTCCTTAAAGCGCTCCAGCGCGTTGTCTGCCTTGTCACCGAATAGGTGACGGCCATCAAAGGGCATGTCCATAAGAGTGGATTGGACATCCCCTGAAAAACCAGTCGACCTCAACCAGGCGTAGCGTCGAAGGGCTACCGACGTGGAAATCGTCCTGCCTAGTGAGTCGGCGGTATCCAGCCCACAGCGGATGGTAAACTTTGCTGCGTCTCTCCCTTCGGCAACTGCACGGGAGAGTATGGCCCGGGCCTCCTCCGGGCACTGGGGCAGCACTTGCGCCACCGTATCCCACACGGAGTGGGTGTAACGGCCCAACAGACATGCGGTGTTTACCGACCGCAGTCCCAAGCTGGAGGAAGAAAACATCTTCTTCCCAAGATGGTCCAGCTTTTTGGATTCCCTATCAGGTGGTGCATTAGGGAATGTGCCTTTGGAGGTGGAGGCTTGGACCACCAAGCTCTCAGGGGTGGGGTGTTGGGAGAGGAAAGTGGGGTCCCCCGGGGCCGGGCGGTGGCGTCGGGCAATCATCCTATCCACAGGAGCCCCTGTGTTGGGCCTGGACCAGGTGCCCAAAAGGATGTCGGTGAGGGCTACATTAAACGGCAGCAGGGGCTCCGAAGAGCTCGCTGCCGGTTGAAGCACCTCTGTCAGGAGGTTGGTCCTGACTGCCACCGTAGGTAGCTCGAGGTTGAGAGCCTCGGCCGCCATACGCAACACCACTGCATAAGACACTCCCTCCTCCGTAGCCACGGTAGGAGGAGACAACATGCCAAGGTCTGGTGAGGTATCCAGACCACTGGCTTCCCCCAGTTCCTCTCTCAAGTCCGGTTCGTAGCCCAACTGGTAAGTTAAAGGGTCTCCAGACCCCTCCCAGTCCTCTTCACCCTCCTCTGGCTGCCAATCTGGTCTAAAAGAGCAAGGGTAGAACAAGGGCACAAAAGTACCCGTCTGCGCCGGATCTGGTGTTGTCCGGCTCCGTGTCTACATCGGGGTGGAGGCCGGGGTCGACGCTGGCTGGGGACACAACCAGCGTCGGCTGCGGACGTGGTGCCGATGGAGGTGGGGGAGGTGTAATCAGGTCGACCGCCGCCGATCCGGATCCAGGTCTGGATCCAAGGGGACCCTGCGGTGCCAGGGCCGGAGCCGTCGGCGTCGAAGGCCCAGGGCCCCCAGCCGAGTCCGCGGGGCCCGAAGGCGGGCCGACGGAGTTGGGCTGCCCAAAGATGGCATGCATCGCTTCGTAAAATTGGCGAAGCTGGGAAGGGGTTGCTCTGGGTCCCGGGAAGGGGGGGAAACTCGGAGTCGACCCTTCAGACTCCGCACGCGGAGCCGCGGGAGGGGCATCACCCGCCTCCCTCGTCGCGTCGGCAGACCGGCGGGGAGAAGTCGAAGAGCGACGATGCTTCTTCGACTTCTTCTTGTGCTTCGACTTACCTGAGGAGTGTGAAGACTTGGACGAAGACTGGTGGTGGTGACTCCGCGACTGGTCCCTTGACCTCCCACGTGACCGGGACCTCAAACGGCAGGGAGCCGACTGCTGGGCCACGAGAAGCTTTCCGGACCACTCCCGCAAAGACTTCCGATTCATGGTCCGGCAGTCGGAGCACGACTTTGGGTCATGGTCGCACTCCAGGCAAAACAGGCACATGCGGTGCGGATCCGTCACCGACATCAGTCAGCTACAGGAACCGCAAGCCATGAAGCCAGGCATTCCTGACGTGCACCAGGTGTCGAAGACTCAAAAACAATGTCGACAAAAGTCGCCAAAAAGTCAGTCAAAAAGTGACTGGAGGTACCGCTCTCACCGGATCTGCGCTGGCTGCCGCGGAAAAAGAAAGAACTGACATCAGCGCGCGAGGGCGGCGTCTAAGTAGCTACCGCAACATCATCCCGGCGACCACGATGCCAACGACGAACGCGGAGCCGACCGACACCACCTTTCGGTGCGCAGGGGTACTGCTGACGAAAAATTCTCCGGATCCAGTCTGACGCCTGTGGGTAATTCTAAGGTCAGGAATCTATAACTAATTGTCTCTTTCAGATAGTTTTTATAGTGGACGGCACTCTAGCATTTGCAAGTACTTCCAGACAATCAACAGGGATGATTCGGTCGGCGAACTTATACTGTTCAGGAGCCAAGCCGACAATCGTAGCGATGTTGGGTCCGGATGGCAGACTTGGCCGTGATTCGTCGTTAGCAAGTTCTGTATTGGACGTAACAACCTGAGTTTGCACCCCGATAGGAGGAGAAGCTTTGTGAACCAGAACTGGCGAGGCCACCTGGGTGCTTTGAGTAGTATTCTGCAAGGTTCCTTCCTCTTCTTACGTAGCACTCTTGGGATTAAAGGAATCAGAGGAAAAGCGTAAAGCATAAATCTTTGACCAATTTATCAAAAACGCATTCCCGCACGATCCCTGGTGGGGTAGCCAGCTGGCGAAGAATCGGCATTTGCGATTCAGACTGGTCGCAAATAGGTCTAACTTTGGTTTGCCTCACAACAGAAAGATGCGATCCAGCGTTGGTTGGTGGAGTTCCCATTCGTGGTTGGCTGTAATTGACCTGCTCAAGGAATCCGCCAGGATATCGGCCACTCCTGGAACATGTTCCACTGTTAACGTTATCTGGTGCTGAATTGCCTGATCCCAAATTTGCTGGGCCTGTAAGGATAGCGTAGCTGATCATGTCCCTCCTTGTTTGTTTAGATAATGCATACTTGTTGTATTCTCTGTCCGAATTAAGACTGACGCTCCTGAAATTTTTTAGAGAAAAGATTTCAGGGCCAGGAATACTGCTTTCAACTCCAATAGATTGATGTGTCCCATTTGCCCTTGATTGTCAGGCCTTCCAGATGTGCTCCCCACCCCTCGAGGGATGCATCGGTTGTAATTATGTAATTCGGAGGATCTACCAGGAACGACTGGCCAGCGGCTATGTTCGGGATGTGGGTCCACCATTGAAGCGCCTCATTCATCTGAGGTGTTATTTTTATAATATCCTCGAATAACCCTGAGATTTGTAGCCACTGATTGTCTAGCTCCTCTTGCAAAGGCCTCATCCGCAAGCGGCAGTTGGGAATGAGGGGAATGCAGGACGACAACATCCCCAGAAGTGATTTGTACTTCTGAACTAAGTGGACTTTTTACAAGGAGTAGAGCCGCCAGTTTGCGAATCTTCTCTTGTCTTTCCTGCGAGGCGAAGGCCTTTGCCTGGTGAGTGTCTAAGGTTGCTCCTAAAAAAGTCCTTACTCTTGAGGGAATTAGCTGAGACATTGGAAGGTTGATGGAGAGACCCAAGGACTGGAAGAGAGAGAGACATCTCTGAGTATGATTGTTTGCCACGGGCAAGGATTTTGCTTTTATGAGACAATCGTCTAGATAAGGGAAGATTTGAATTCCTGCCTGTCGTAGGTGTGCCGCCACCGGTGCTAGGACCTTGGTGAACACTCGGGGCGCTGCGCGAAGGCCAAATGGTAGAACTCAGAATTGTTAATCCAGGCCAGCCACTCTGAAGCGTAAGAATTTCCTGTGCTTGGGAAGACTGGGGATATAAAAATAGGCGTCCTGAAGGTCTAAGGTAGTCATGTAATCTTCTTGATTTACTAATTGAAGCACTTCCTGGAGAGATAACATATGGAAGGATTGCTTTTTCAGAAATTTGTTGAGGTAACGAAGGTCCAAAATGGGACGCCATTCCCCGATTTCTTTCTTATGAGGAAAAACCTCGAGTAAAATCCTGTTCCTCGCTGTACACCTGGTACCACTTTGATGGTTCCTTTGAACAACATTATCTTTATCTGAGATAACAGTTCTTTTAGATGAGAGGGAGGAGGACCTCGGGGTGGGTAGTTTGGAGGGATCTTTTGAAATTCCAAAGTGTGACCGTTTGAAACTATATCTAAAACTCATCTGTCTGTTGTTATTGCAGACCATTCGGGTAGGAAAGAGGAAATTCTTCCACCAATTTTGGTAGGATTGGTGGGAACCGTGGCTGGCACTGGGCGTTTGTCACTGTATTTTGGTGTTCTCTCTGCCTGTGAAGTCAGTCTTGCCTCTATAGTGCTTGTAGGAAGCGGCAGGAGATTGTTTGTATGACTGCTGATGTTGCGATGATGAATATTGAGATTGACCTTGATACGGCTGGTACTGCTTGTATTGACTATAACCTCCCCGAAAGGAAGACGAGCCACCTCCTTTGGCTCCACGAAAGGGCTGCTTCTTACATTGCAGTGTGCCTAGAGCCTTTGCAGTATCTGTATCTTTTTTAATAGTTTGAAGGGCTTCGTCAATGTGGTGACCAAAGAGGGATTCGCCATCGTAAGGCATATCAATGATTTTTCTCTGAAGTTCTTGCCGGAAAAAAGTAGCTTTTAACCAGCCCTGACGTCTCAGGACCGCCGCCCCAGCCAATTGACGGAAACCTGTTGATGAAACATCCACGGCGCAGTCAATAATCTCAGCAGAGATTCTTTCTCCCTCCTGAAGAATGTTCCTCGCCTCAGCTTTCGAATCCTCAGGCAACATTTCAATAAAAGGGGAAATGTCCGACCACATTTGGCGGTCGTACCTGCCCAAAATGGCAAGAGAGTTGGCCGCTCTAACAGTGGTTGCTGCCATGGTGGAGAACTTTTTACCAATTGAATCAAGACGCCTTCCGTCCCTATCAGGAGGGGCAGACAGAGGAGAAGCAGGATTTCTGGCACGACATTGAGCAGCTTGTGAAATTACCGAATTAGGTTGTCCTACAAGGCAGGCAGGCGAATTGTCCGGAGCCTTATACTTTTTCTCCAATTTAGGTAAGACTGCCGGAATTGAGGCTGGAGTTCTCATTACTTTTAAGCCTTCCTGCCATATAAAATCCACTATGGAGATTGAGCGTATTTGTCTTTTGGTCTGTTACTTGAAATCGTAGAGAAAACAATCAGCTTGTTTGGTCACCATGGAAAGCTGAAACCTCTTTGCCACTCTCTCCATAAGGGTATGAACACCCCCTATATCTTCGGGTGGCAAATCTATCTAGGGCAGAGTGGAGGGAGATAATGTTTGAATTTGGTAGTCGTCCCACTCGTTTGGTAGTGATGCCTCATCTAGTTCGCCCTCCTCTCTCTCATCGTCAGTGGTATGATTCTCCTGATCCTGTGGTTGTGTTGCTACAGCTGGTGGAGAAATAGGAGGAGATCTAATTACCAAGTAAGGCTGCGTGATAGGAGTTTGAGGAACTGAAGACGCTGGTTCTGAAGGAGGGAATCTGCGGTAGTAATGTTCCACCATATGTTGCAGATTTGATACTAGGGAAACAGGCATTTGAATGATTTGTACCCTTTGTCTATCTTGGCTGGGGTCCTGAGGATAGTAAAGGTACTCCTCATCCTCATTGTCCTGGCACTTTATACGAAGGTCTGAAGGACTGCGAGCCACACCAAACATACCATCATCCCCTGAATCTTCCTCCTCGCCTTCATAATCAAAACTTTCTTCAGGAGGACAGGGAGATATCTTACTTGGAGAAATGTGGATAGGTAAAATCACTTCTTGAGAAGCTCTTCTCTTAGAGTAAGGAACTGTAGCTGACAAAACAGTGTCATGGCAGTTTTTGTCATCATTGATGCAGAATCAGAAGTATATTCTTGAGATGCGGGCAAAATCGTCGACGGGACCAACAACGACGACGATGTCAAACAAACCGTCGACGACAAAGCTTCGTCAACCGTTCTTCCGTCGACAGTTTTGACGTCGACGAAGATCGCCGACGGAGGTCAGTGTCCGTAGTCTTCGGCTCTGTCGACGAGGCTGCCGTCGAAGAGGCTGCCATTGACGAGGCTACCGTAGACGAGAGATTTTTGTACTTCAGGGCCACCGACAGCCGCAGCGGTGATGAAAGATCCGTCGACGATTCCTTTAACAGAAGTCCTTTTTTCTTCGTCGACGTTGAAGACGATGCTGCCATCAACGTAGATGGTCTCACCCTTACAGAGACTATAGTCGACGGAGGAGAGGACGACGACATGATGAGCTTGGACTGAGGTGAAGAGAAAGTCGATGTCGTCGTCGTAGTTGTACCAAAGGGGACGATGGACGGAGCGTTTGAGCTAATCAAACACTCACCCCCAGTCAACTAATCTGGGTTTAAGCCATCATCATTCTTTAGCTCACTCCACCACCCCAGTTCAGACATGGCCATATGCAAATCAGTCTGACCCTGTGCCTCATGGGAACAGTCCAGCCCGAACTGCCAAGCCATGTCTTCCCTGGACCGGAAACAAGCATCCTGGGTCCGGTTTCTGGCTATTCAGCCGTCATCAGCCAGGCTAGCTTGAATCCAGTGGCAAAGTGAGCAAGGGACCCACGTCTGGACATACCCTGCCAACTTAGGGCGAACAAAGCGATACCAAAGGGGACGATGGACGGAGCGTTTGAGCTAATCAAACACTCACCCCCAGTCAACTGATCTGGGTTTAATCCATCATCATTCTTTAGCTCACTCCACCACCCCAGTTCAGACATGGCCATATGCAAATCAGTCTGACCCTGTGCCTCCTGGGAACAGTCCAGCCCGAACTGCCAAGCCATGTCTTCCCTGGACTGGAAACAAGCATCCTGGGACCGGTTTCTGGCTATTCAGCCGTCATCAGCCAGGCTAGCTTGAATCCAGTGGCAAAGTGAGCAAGGGACCTACGTCTGGGCATACCCTGCCAACTTAGGGCGAACAAAGCGATACCAAAGGGGACGATGGACGGAGCGTTTGAGCTAATCAAACACTCACCCCCAGTCAACTGATCTGGGTTTAATCCATCATCATTCTTTAGCTCACTCCACCACCCCAGTTCAGACATGGCCATATGCAAATCAGTCTGACCCTGTGCCTCATGGGAACAGTCCAGCCTGAACTGCCAAGCCATGTCTTCCCTGGACCGGAAACAAGCATCCTGGGACCGGTTTCTGGCTATTCAGCCGTCATCAGCCAGGCTAGCTTGAATCCAGTGGCAAAGTGAGCAAGGGACCCACGTCTGGGCATACCCTGCCAAATTAGGGCGAACAAAGCGATACCAAAGGGGACGATGGACGGAGCGTTTGAGCTAATCAAACACTCACCCCCAGTCAACTGATCTGGGTTTAATCCATCATCATTCTTTAGCTCACTCCACCACCCCAGTTCAGACATGGCCATATGCAAATCAGTCTGACCTGTGCCTCATGGGAACAGTCCAGCCCGAACTGCCAAGCCATGTCTTCCCTGGACCGGAAACAAGCATCCTGGGACCGGTTTCTGGCTATTCAGCCATCATCAGCCAGGCTAGCTTGAATCCAGTGGCAAAGTGAGCAAGGGACCCACGTCTGGGCATACCCTGCCAACTTAGGGCGAACAAAGCGATACCAAAGGGGACGATGGACGGAGCGTTTGAGCTAATCAAACACTCACCCCCAATCAACTGATCTGGGTTTAATCCATCATCATTCTTTAGCTCACTCCACCACCCCAGTTCAGACATGGCCATATGCAAATCAGTCTGACCCTGTGCCTCATGGGAACAGTCCAGCCCGAACTGCCAAGCCATGTCTTCCCTGGACCGGAAACAAGCATCCTGGGACCGGTTGCTGGCTATTCAGCCGTCATCAGCCAGGCTAGCTTGAATCGTAGTTGTGGCAACAGAAGCTTTCGTCGACGAGGGAGTCGTCGACGGCTTCGCTGACAGAGTGTCTTTTTGAGGTGACAGAAACATTTCCGGTAGAGACCTGGACGTTGGCTTCAATTTTGAAGAGGCTTTAGAAGGAGTAGAGGGCATAGATTGACCATTATGAGAAGCTGGCTCCTTTTCAGAAGAGGAAGGCTAGTCATAAGATTTTCTGTGTGGTGATGTTTCTTTAGCCTTAGGAGACACCATATCCGCCTCACTTGCCCTCTTTTTTGAAGCAGTAGTTTTGAGGGAAGAATCTCTTTCCTCATCAGACAGAGGATTGTCCTTAGTTTTCAACTTCTGTAGCCACAGAAGAAGACGTCCTTCTCTATCTCTTAAAGTCTTTTGAGAAAAAGCTCTGCAAATTTTACAGTCTCTCACCTGATGTTCAGGGTGAAGGCAATAGATACACTTCTTGTAGGGGTCATCTGAATGAAGTCTCAGTTTCCCACAAGAGTCACAATGCCTGAAGAGAGATCTTTTTGAAGAAGACATGCTGATCTGATCTGAAGATGAGAAAAGATTCAGTAGGCCAAAGAGAAAGTACTGAGCAGAGCTCAGGGAGACTCCCTTCACACGATGTGCGGAAGAAAATCTGAGAGCCTGGAGTCTCTGTGGAGAGGGTTCTAGAGGGTGCTGTCGCCTGACTGGCTGAAGTGTGGACCATTCCTAATGACTAGGACGAGATATTAAAGTGAATTTTTTTTCTCTATTAACTTTAATGTTAAAGTCATTATGGGGAATGATTCGAGCATGTGAATCTATGAAAGATACCCCAATACTGGAGAACTGTAGTTACATGTAAGTAACTCTCCAGCATTGTATCCTTCATGGATTCACAAGCATGAGAGGAAGTTTTTACAAATTTAAAAACAAGCAGGTCAACAGGTCCGAACAAACTCAGCAGCACTGTATACATAAAAAGATCCAAAAGCTTGGGTGACATTTTTACGATTAAAACAATATTTGAAAAGTATGGTGTGGACTTTGATTGTAAAGATATTATCCTACCTAAGTACAGTTACTAAGAAGGCATTGACTTTCTTCAACAAGGTAAAATCAGCTCTGGGAGTGGCAGATTACATATTACATAAACGTAATCCAAAATTACGTTACAAATATTCGGTTTTGGTCATTTTCACACTCCTTATAATCTAAATATTTGTAACTGCCAATTTGACCGCTTTTCTGTCCTTTAGTTTTAGAAGCACCTAAGATGCATTTTAAACCTGTTGTTAATGAAGCAGGAATCTGTTTGGTGCATGAGGCATTGGAGTATTTATTTGTTGCTGCAATTCCCAGTAGCTTCCGTTTTCTTTTAATGCATTCAGTACATACATTACTATTTTTATTTTATATCTGATTCTAAATGTATATTATGTTTTTTTACTTTGTGATTTAACTATGATTTTCTTTTAGTACATTTAATATTGGATGTTTGTCATATTTTTATGGACGAGAAGTATTTAACTTGCGCAATTTGGGAGAGGGTTGGTTGTGTGAGAAGCAGGAGCACCACATCTCGTGGCCTCTGCCTCGAAGAATGGCACTCTGGGCAGTTGGTGTGATTACCACGACAAACACCATGAGCAGCATAGCAGGTATCTGATTCCAGCAGGCCAGGTGCGAGGTAAGACGTTTGACTCATTTGCTATGAACTTATCAGACATCTTCTTGACAGTATTTAAGGCACAAAAGTGTGGAATGGAAGGCAGCAAAAGCAATGAGCAAAAACCACTCGAATTGACAGGAAGTTAGGTGAAAGGTTACTTATAACAGAAGAACTGATATGCAATATGATTAGACACTGTCCTGCAATCCTGTGCCAAAGCCAAAGAAGTTGAGTCCCTTTTTCAGATAAAATGGATGTACGTTTGGCTGGCTGGTGTTTGCATCAAGCAACAGTAGAGTCCACAATGAATGCTATGGGGTGTAGGTAGAGAATATCACGTAGGCAATGTCAAGATACCTTAATCCCTTAACTGATGGGCCTCCCCCCCACACTCCCACCCTCAGTGCTGAGCAATTTTTTGGCTATTTGGGGTAGTGTGAGCTTAGGCCTCCATAGCTTTTTTTCCACATAAGGTATCCACACCAAATTTGCATCCTTTTTTTCCAACATCCTGTGGATTCTGAAGGTAACCAAGGTTTGTGGATTCCCCCTGAAGAGGACTGAGAAAATAGACAAAAAATAGCTAAATTTTGAGTTTTTAGGGAGATATAGGAAAAAAGTGCTATGGATAAAAGTGTTTTTTTCCTAAAAATGGCATCAACAGTTTGCTGTGCCAAAGTCATCATCTCACCAGCTTTCAGGAACATGCAGACCTGAATGAAACAACTCATTTTTTATCACAGTTTTGGCATTTTTTAAAGAGGTAGCCCAGTATTCCTATTTTTTGTGCTTTCAACCTACTTCCAGTTTGTGGAGGAAACCAGTGTAAAACCCATGGGGATCCAAGAAAGCTACAGATTTCATAAAAGTAGGCTAGATTCTGAATTCAGCAAGTGGTTATATGTGTAGATCCGTGAACGTTTTCCCAAATAAATTAACTGTTGATATAAAGACATATTGAAAATGAGTAGGAAAAAATGCCCACTTGTGACAAAGTTTTTATTTGTAACTTTTTGTCACAATGGCCTATTTACAATATCAATATGCTATTACGTCCACTAGGCGCTTCTGGCTGTGGAGTTATATATGGTTGGTAGGTTCTCCAAGAACCCAAGGTACCCAGAGCCAACAACTGAGCTGCGTAGTACAATGGTTTTTCATTGTGTACCGAGTATAGACCAATCTACATGGTGAAAAGTGTAGAGTGAAAATGGGTATCAAGGAAACCTATGTATTTCTGAAATGAGCACATGATTTGGAGTTTAGTAGCAGTGGTTATTTGTACATCTCTGAATTTGTACTAGCATATGATTAAGAAGGTATTTTTCAAAATGTCTTCTTTCTTACACACTAGCTTACATTTGGAAGGCACAAATGCAGCAAAATCCAATTGGTAAAAACAAATGTTTTGCAATGCTCCCGCATGTCTTCTGATAAAAATGGTACCTCACTTGTGTGGGTAGGTCTAATGCCCGCGGCAGGAAGCTTGCCAAAACACAACACGAATGCATCACATTTTTCCACTGAAAACTGACCCTTTTTTCCCAATGTGGGTTTTGGACCTAACTCAGCCGGTACCTAGGGAATCCCACCAAACATGCACATTTTTGTAAAGCTATACACCTAGGGGAATCCGGAGGGTGGGGGGGGGGGGGTCACTTGTGTGGCTCTCGCAGTTTTTTTTACCCAGAATCCCTTGAAAACCTCAAACTTTCACTAAAAAACACACATTTTCCTCACATTTCTGTGATGGAAACAATGCTTAATTTGAAAAAAAGCATAAGTGCCAGGGCCCTTAGCAGAAAGCCACTGCAGCTCGTACCACCCATTACCCCTGTCAGCACTGTCAATGACAATACCTACACAACTACTAACCATCACAATGCTAGAGGTGTGCCAGATAAGACTATTCCAGTACCCCAAAGCGATAAGCATAACTTGGGCAGAAGGTATTAGTCCTTTTTATTGTATATTGAATTAGCACACAACTTTTGTTGTGCTCATCTCTGAATCAGACAAACAGTGCCACCATGTGGCAGACTATGATATGTGCTGGTGTTGACAATTACCGGCTCAAATTATGAACTGGATGGAAAGCTCTGGAATCTACAAGGAGCCACATACTTCCTTACACCCAGCATTCCCCCAAGTCTCCTGATAAACATGGTACCTCACTTGTGTGGGTTGACCTAATGCCAGAGGCAGGAAATGGCCCAAAACACAACATGGATGCATCACATATTTCCACTAAAAACAGACCCTTTTTTGCAAAGTGGGTAGCCGTGTATTTTGTTTTTTTTAAATGTACAGGTTTGCTAGGTTTTCCTATGTGCCGGCTCACATAGGAAAACCTAGCAAACCTGTACATTTTAAAAAACTAGACAACTAGGGGAATCCACGGTGGGGTGCTATATACTTCATCAAAGTTTGCAGATGTGGAGTAAATCTATCCTTACCTATATGCACCTACCTCCTCAATACTTTGGTTACCATATTAAGGTGTCTCAATATTGCCTACTCGGTATTCCAGACCACAATCTGCTAAGGTTGGTGATGCTTCCTGGGTAATGTAGTTTCAAAGAAAAAGACAGCATAAATGTGAGTAAGAAAGAGTAGGGATTATTGATATGCTGTTTATTCCAACCATAGCAAAGACAGGCTCCGAGCACCAGGCCATCACTGCATTCCTGAATGACTCTGTGCTATATGTCACAGTGTGTGTGCAGGATGGGATATTTGATGGGGTTGAAATGAGCTTGAGCCAGTAGCCATGCTAGATGATGGATAGAACTCACCGGTCTGTGGTGATTTCCTCCAAGCAGAGAAGAAACCCTAGAGTCGTCCCCCCCACTGCTCCCCCCGACAGGTGTGGTATGATCGAGGGGGGAATGCAGGGCAAATCAGTTCTTGGAGGTAGAGGCCACCTTGATGGAAATGCCTCAGCCCTGACCTTTGGAACGTTACTTCTGAAGGTGTGTTGCATGTAACCTCTAACTCCTTGATGGTGGCAACCCTGTTGCTGTCTTTAATAGGACTGGGTTGTTTCTGGGGAATAGGCCCTGGACCCCTTGTTCGTTTCCTACAAAAGGAGCCCCCGTCAGAAGGGACTTGAGGGGCACCCACGGCCATAGTGCTGTCAGAGTCCTTCATTTTTGTCCAACATCTCATTAACCTGCAGGCCGAACAGGTGTTCACCGTCGAAGGGCAGGCTGATAAAATGTTGTTGGACCTCCAGCTTGCAGCTAGAGACACGAAGCTAGGAGTGGCAGCAGAGGATGACAGTTATTCACTCCCCTCTCAGCCGTATCACCTGAATCCAAGGCACAACTAGTGGTGACTTTGGAACAGGCTGCACTTCCTCTACGATTTTCTCCGCCCTTCTGTGTATTGGTCAGGGAGGCCTCCATATCTTCCCACTTTGCCCTGTCATAACGACACAGGAGGCCTACTGAACTTGTGATGCTCCAGCACCTGGTGACACCAACCCATACCTTATTGCCAGCGGCATCGATTCACTTACTCTCCTTGTCAGGAGGAGAGGCGTCGCCTGTGGCCTGGGCTTCTGCTCCTTTCTTGGTGGTGGAAACACCCATTGAGTCCAGTTGAACATGACTCTTCATGTAGAGCGGATCAGAGTCTGCCGGCTTGAACTTCTTTTCAATCCTGGGTGTTACTACCCGGGAGTTCACAGGCTCCTTAAAGATTGCAGGGGCATATTTTACCATCCACTTGAGCATAGGCAAAGAAAGGGAGGGATAGCTTGGTTCTGGAGAGCGTCTCCACCAGAAAGTCATCATCCTCTGGGGAGACACACATATCCATCTTGTGGTAGGCGGGTGCAGGTTGGATGACACTGTGCTATGCAGTGGTGCCATATGAGGGGAAGCCCCAAAAGGGGTATGCTCAAGGGCAGAGCCCCCGGATAATCCATGTCATAGTCCTCCCAAGGATCATCAGTGGAGTGCAGGTAGAATGGGCTGCTAAAGTGCTCGGGAGTAGGGGCTAGGGCTACCTGTTTCCGAGTATGACTCTGAAGACCCCTGAAGGGAAGTCACAGGAGGTGATGGAGGAGATAGTGGAGGGGGCGGTGGTGGAGGAAGAGGAGATTGAGGAGAAGGAGGAGTAGGAGTGGGGCCAACAGTCTTGTCGTTTAGTCATTTGGGTGGCGGTGGTTGCTGAGGAATGTCTGGAGCTGAAGCATTCTTGAAAGCAAGTCTGCGCTTTTCAGGCAAGCCTTTTCTGAAGTGGAGATCTAGCCTGTGCGTGGGTTGATGATAATTCGCTGCTGCCTTTCACACAAATCCTGTTGGAGCTTTTTGAGGATAGGCCTCTCCTCAGAGTCGCCTGTCGACAGCCTCAGAGCCAACAGTGCTTTCGGTACCATCGGTTCGACAGGGGCGCTGGCTTCAAGACTTTTGCATTGACACGTGGTTCTGACTCATGGGCCACTGGGGGAGGAGACTCCTGGCTGCATCCTGTCTTGGCTTTGGCACCTTGCTTAACTGTGGACCAGAGCCCGGGGGAGATGAAACGCCTTTTGCATAGAGCTCGACGTCCGACCCCTAGAGGGTTGATACTTGGATATATAACATGTATTCGCCTATGAGGCTGAAAAGAAAATTGGGTGTCAACCCGTACTCACATGTCTCACTGTGGTCACCAGACGTGTTCCAGGGTCAAGGGAGGTAGACGGGACATCCTTGGGCTCCTCTTCAACCTCGGAGTCTGATTCAATGGTCTCGGGCTGGGTTGGTGGGCTAGAACGTAATGTGACTCCCCAAAGTCCTCCTCTTTGGTGCCGAGCAGGTCTGCCTTGCGGAAGGTGTCTGAGGATGATCGGTACATATTGTTGTGGGCCCAGCGTCTATCTTGCCACTGTTGAAGAGTTTGTTGCTCCTGCAGGCTGAGCAAGAGTCACAGAGGGTGTTGTTGTGCTTTGGAGAGAGACACAGGTTACAGACTATATGGAGGTCGGTCCACGGGTACTTTGAGTGGCACGGAGGGCATCTCTTGAAAGGTGTCCATTCTATTACCTTCTGCGCATCCTTATTCTCTGGTGTCGCTAAGTAGGATGCGTGACCCTGTAGGGGAAGAGGTGTCCCAAGGGCCAGGAGGCTTAGTTGTTCGACGACGATGCCTGTGGTGGTTCAAGTGGAGAAGGTCAAAGGAAGGGTAGTCACACTGAAAAGCCTTCTCGGCGAAAGGAAGGAAAGGCAACAAGCTCCTGGGCCACGACAGTCAGCGTAGAAACACGTCGAGACCGGGAGCAGTGTCAATACATGTCCGAGCCAGAAGGCACAGAAAAACAATCTAATAATATTCCTTTCTATTCTATGCACATTTATAGAGTGCATGGTGACCCATCGACATCCCAGCGCTAGCAACGCAACACAGAGATCACCCAAGTGCTTAGGGGGGCATTCATTATCAAACATCCATGTTTTTAGGACTTTTCAGAAAACATGTTCGTTGTTGGTGAGTCTCAGTGACAGAGGGAGGGTGTTCCATAGTTTGGCCATCTTGTAGCCAAAGGAGCTTCCACAT
Organism: Calotriton arnoldi; assembly: GCA_963921515.1. Taxonomy (NCBI): domain Eukaryota; kingdom Metazoa; phylum Chordata; class Amphibia; order Caudata; family Salamandridae; genus Calotriton; species Calotriton arnoldi. The sequence goes on along the minus strand of CAWUFW010000496.1, from coordinate 2,054,693 downwards.
ATTCTTGCTCTGCGTATGGATGGAACAGGGGCCAGGCAAGCATTGGTGGAACGCAAGGCTCTATTAGGTGGGTAATGGGAGATCAGAGATATAAGCATTATAGGGCCTTTCCTTTGAAGTGCTCTATGAGCTATGCATAGGGCTTTGAATTTGACCCTTTGCTCAACCAGTAGCCAGGGCAGGGTGGCCAGACCTGCCGGGGAGAGTGGTGTCTGGGAATATTCAGCAAAGCTCAAGCTGATGCATTCTGCACCACCTGTAGTTTTTTGATGACCAATTTTGGGGCTCCCAGGTAAAGTGAATTCCCGTAGTCCAGGCGGGAGAAGACAAGTGCCTGTACCATGAGCCTTCTGGAAAGGGGGAGAAGCAGCTGTAATATTTACCGGAGCATTCTGAGAATGCCATAGCAGAATGCAAAGTTTTGTGGCCTGGGCTTCCATATCTACTGATTTGTCTAACCATGCTCCCAGGCTTTTCCACCCTGGCAGCAGGGGGTGTGTCTAAGCTATCAGGCCAGCCCAGGTTGATGTGGGGGTTGATGTATTGCTCTGTTTTCCCCCACTGAGCTTGAGGCAGGAGTCTGCCATCTAGCCTGCAACTTTCTTCAGGCAGGGTCCTAGTGTGGGCGATTGATGGTCTTGTCCTTGGGTTAGAGAGAACACCAGTTGGGTGTTATCGGCATATGAAACCAGGGATATCCTGAATGCCGGTACTATATCTGCCAGTGGACACAAGTATATATTAAAGAGTGTCAGACTCAGGGACAAGCCCTGCGATACTCCACACCTCAAAGGGAGAATGTCTGATGAGCATGCTCTGTCAAAGGCTTGAAAAGTCTTGTCCTTTAAGAAGGAGGAATGCCATATTTGTGCCAGGCCATTAACACCTGAGCTATGGGTTCTGTTGATAAGAATGTCACAGTTTACCTTGTTGAATGCTGCACTAAAGTTGAGGATGATAATGGTCGCCATGCCTCCTCGATAAAGCAGCATATTTGCCTCCTCTACTACCACCAACGAGGCGGTTTCAGTACTGTGCTTAGGGCATAAGCCAGTCTGGGTGGGTTGAAGGGTGTTATTTGTTTAAAAACAAATCTTAGAGATGTTGGTTTACATGTTTCTCTACCAGTTTACTCAGAGCCGGAAGCCTGGAGATGGGTCTGTAGTTTCCTGGACAGAGAGGAGTTGGCCTAACGGCTAGGGCGTTCAACCTCGGACCTGGGGAACTGGGTTCGAGTCTCGGTAATGACGCTGAACATCCTGTGATTCTGGGCAAATCACTTAATCTCCCCGTGCCTAACAAAAATGAATGTGTGTCCTCATGTAACGTAACTGGTGCTATGTAAAGCGCTCTGATACCCGATTCGGTTGCGGGTCAAGTTCGCGCTATATAAAACTCTGCAAAAAAAAAAGAAGAAAAAAAAAAGAGAAGGTCAAGGTTTTTTTTTTTTTAGAATTGCTTTGACCAATCTATGTTTCCATGTGGGGGGCACTATTCCTTTTGCAAGAGAAAGGCTGGCCATTTCCATCCTCACCAAAATGGCACCGCTTTAGCAAGAATGTGTGGTGGAGCTGGGTCAAGCGGGGAACCTGATTTGTCTTTACTGAATAACAGTGTGAAGCTATCAGGTGTGAGATTGGGAAAGACCACCAAGCCGATATTCTCCACAGTTTGATTATTATCGATTTGGATGGGACTGCGAACCTTGTTGGGTTCGGGGAAAGTAAGGTAGATATCAGTAATCTTTTTTAGGAAAAAGTTTGCGAGGTCATTACAGTGTGTTGCAGAGGGATCAGGGGTGACCCTTTAGGATATGAGTTTCATAAATGCTTTCACAATCTGGAACAGATTAGAGTCAATGTCCTTCCATATTTACTACCAGAGGGGGACTCACCGAGACCTCGTGGCTTTAAAGACTTCTACAAAGAAAACCAATTTGCAACAGTCAGAGCACAGCACTAGATGGCAGGAGTATGCAGAGCATGTGCATCTACAGCCACACATGCTATGAACCAATGGTTCTTTGGGACTGATATATCTTATATTCTGCTCAGTAAGAGAGCCTTAGCTAGTGCTCCTAGTGGGCAATGATCCACTCCACTTATCACATTCACAGTCGAACATATGATAAAGTCTAAAAGAAATGTTTATATAACATAATTAACATAATTCAGTAGCACAGAAAACGCATTGGGTGCTACAAAGAAGAAGAAAGTGAGACAGTAAAGTGTAAGTGAGTTGTGACAAAGTGACAGAGAAAAATAAACAGCAACAACTCTAGATAAGAGAAAGTCTTAACAGCAATTAGCAAAACTATTCTTATAGGACCTTAGTATTAATCTGTATATTTGTCCTCATTACACAATAATTATTTTAGGCAGTCCAAGATCTTAATTATCATTGATGTTTCAACCCCTAAGAATCAATTAAAACTGAGTCTTCCTTAGGACACAATAGGATCCACCCTGTAAAAAAAAGGATGGAGGAGGTCACAGAGATGATATTATATTCAGCCTCTAAAACTTAGGACCAACCATAATCTCACCTCCATCCCTGTGGAACATATGCTGCTAATACTGAAATAAAGAAGAAAACAATCTTTGAGCGGACTCTGGGAAAGTTTAATACAGTAGCAATAGCAAACCATGCTACTATACACAAAATGATCAGAAGAATTCTGGAAGCATTGGGGCTTGACCTCTAGTAAACTAGGAGCCATAGCCACATTAGCAAATTATGAAACATAATGAGGTCAATAGGTGCTCCAAACCATGCAATAAGTGCTATACACTTACTCATCAACTCTGGAAAAAATGGGTCAATAGATCCCCAAACACTCTGTATAAGGTAAATCATATTCAGTATTATAACAAATTATTAAATGTTATACTTGAATAGCATAAATAGGGCAGAAAAACCTTCAAGTGGCTGGACACCAAACTTACCAAGTGCCTGTCAGCAATAAAAGTGAGATGCGATGCACATTGAGTGAACTAGAACAGTTTGCGAAGTCACTTCGGTGTGCTTGCTATGATTATGATCTATTACCCTTGAAATAGCATACACGAACCAACCACTAAAAATAAGGTATAGAATGGGTCTTTAAAGAAAATTTTTAATTATGGAGTTTAAATTAAAGCTAATTACAAAATTTGGAGGCAAAAATATAAAAAAAATAGTACTACCAGAAAAGACTATCTTGATATGCAATTAGTGGTTATAATCTACTACACTTGAAATGTTATTGACAGAGCTAACAGTCAGATAAATGATTAAGAATAAACATTATGTGAATGTTGTATTACAAGACATGTTCAGAAATAAAAATTGGAATACAGCAGTACAAGTCATTTTTTAAAATATTGTGAATACAAATACAAAAAAAAATCAATTCGAAAAAAGGAAATGTTTCAGCTAATAGCTAGGGAATCACACAACTCATATACATTTGAAATGGTAAAATATGTATGCAAGTCTAACCATTGTCCTATTGTAATTATATACCAATCAAAGCACTTAACAAAACGAATATTTGATCACAATAAAAACATTTTTCAAAGGCATTGAAGCCGGTGCTCCCTTACATGTGTTTTCCTGTATTTCAGGAATATGTGGATTACTGGAATTTCTCGACCATGGTGATAGAACCATGCAATATAGCAGCAAAATCCACTGAAGCTAGCCTCATAGCGTACCAGAGCACCATGGATTATGAAGTGTTATGCTGGGAAGCACTATACTGCTGTTGAAACTGAAGGTATAATATCAACTCCCACCACATCATCAAAGAAAGCAGAGGTGGAGTAAAAAAATGTAAATCTATTTTTCTCCACATATTCTGACCTTGAGGATATAGCAGTAGTCAACACTTTAGAGTTGAAATGGTTGCAGATTGATATTGTTGACTTTGATATTGTGAAATACAACCTTGTATTATGGTTTCAAATGAATGAATACAATCATGCAAAATCATGATCCTTTCATGGAGTGGTTTTACAGGATAAGACAATCTAGCCTTGATAACACCTTCGTGAATGTCATACGTCGAACAAGACCCTGGTAACTGTCCCACTCTATGACTGGAGCAGCAAATCATGTGAAACCATGAGTAACAGTCCGGGCACTGAGAAGACAGTGCTTACCTCTACTTCCTCCAGGTCCTTTCCATAGTCATTGGACTCTGCAACTGCCTGTTTGCTGGCTAGCCAAGCCTCGACCAACTCAATGTCCTTCTGGAACTGGAACCACTGCTCCTGCTCCCGCAGTTGATGCTTCAGGTTCCTACTCTTGTCCAGCAATGTTTGGTACTCCTTTAGTACAGTCTCGAGCTTTGGAATGATATTGACACTGCAAAGAAAATACAGATCGGCATGCAGTGCCATTGCAATGAGCCCAGGGTCTTGGGAAAAAAGTAAGATGCACAGATTATATTTCAATTTCCAATAATTTCCTTGAATGAAAACACTTCCCAACTAGTGACCAATGCCTTAAAGGCATCAGTATTAACTATATCCCATCAATCAAATGGGATTAGCTAACTATCAACATTTATTGACATCACATAGATGTTTGTTCAATTTTAATATCTACATGGGTAGAACATTATTCATTGTAAATTGGAAAATACAAGAAATAGATAAAAGCATGACAGGGTATTAGAATAAACATCATCGGTACTGAGTGGAATATCTATGTTTTTAAATGCATGTTTTATAGTTTATTCAGCTACAAACAGGGTGTAAGAGTTGAGTTTATGCTGCTTCTGGAGAAGTAGTTTGGTCTCACAACCAACTTCTTAATTTTTCTCTCATTCTGCTCAAACAGTACATGGTGGAAGCTGTTTGGCTTCTAAAGTTTGAAGGTGCAAACTGCAGTCATCAGCATTTAAACAGAACCAAAGATAGATGACTCAGAAGAGAAATAAAGATGGCTACCCCAGGAAAAGAAACAAAGATGGCTGCCTTGGGAACAGAGCCTTTAGTTTCTCCACCTGGATATTAAAAGGAGTGGACAAAATAGGAAAACCTCAGCGACCATACAGGAGAGACCCTCAACAGCTTTGCATTTGTAACTGCAATTTCAAAACACTCACAATTAAGGCTTCACCTTGTAAAGTAAATCCATAACGTATTATTTCTGCGAACACATTTATAGTTTTTTTCTGTTTTTATCTTACCACTCTGGGTTTTCATTGGCTATCAAATTGGAACCTGTGCCCCGTAACTTCACGACACGTGGCATGAAGCCTTCCAGGTCTAGACTGGTGGCCTCCAGCTTCCGCAGCAAAGCCTTTGTAGATTCTTCACTTTTCCCGCAGTCAGGGGTCTCCAGGACATATCCTCTGTCTGCCATCCAAGACTCTGCCTCTAAGAGCTACAGCAAGCAGACGAAAAGTACAGCAACAATCACTACAAATTTCATTTTTTCCCCAACGACCTAAACCACCATTGTGAACACCCAGGACTCTGTGACTTACCAGGAGCCCCAGTGATGGAGAGAACCTCCCTATTAGTCATGTGGACTTTAGCAGCCACTAAAGTGCATCTCTCACACTAACTCTTTCCCCCAAGATGCATACCATGGCGCCCTCCCCTGTTTTTCAGGCAGCAGAGACTTTGGCCTGCATTGACAATCCAAGCGTTTTATGCTTCAAAGCAACACACACTAGGAAAAGAGAGCACACTACACCAACACCATTGTATTAAATACTGAATTGTACACCTGATGAGGGAAAACAGGTCTGACTTAGGGAGTAGGAATTTATGTATGACGATATAGTGGACAAAATAGCACTATCTTACATAACTGATCAAAAAATTTACACCATCTCTTTATCACCAATATGTTTTTAGGACGATGGTTAAAAAGTCAGCTAAAAACTTGTGAATAATTACTGCTAATTTCATGAAAAGGGAGGGGATTTGAGCATCATGGCCTACCTCAATTAGTTTCCATTGAAAGCTAAACCTCTTTACTGGTAGATAAAGGAAAGGAATTAAAACAAAATCTGCAACAACATCTGCAATATTATGAATTAGGATATTACAATGCTGAGTATCATAACCCCTTTTGCTTTTTATTATGTTGTTTGTTGCACTACTTTTTTAACAATAACTGTTAACAATGACGCCATTGTGAAATTCTTGAGCAAGGCAAAAGAGGGAATGCTTGAATTATTGTGAAACAGTGGTAATGTCAAAGAATAACATTCTACTGCACTGTCTTTTTTTGATGTCTGTGCCTTTGCGAAAGAAGACTAATCATAGGCAAATTAGTCTAGGCGCAGCCCAAAATACTGCAATCCAGGCCAAATTCCTAGGCCATGATCTCCTCTGCACAGGAACACAAGTCATCCTTCATTGTAACGAAGCACAACGTGTAGCATCAATCTCTATGGTCTTATCATCCTGAATGTTGAGGGCTAATTCAATGTCTAGCTAGACCTCAATTTTAAAATGCAATAAAAATATATTTAAAGAAACTAATCTGGCACACATTGAGTCTTATAAAAAAATGGGACACATAGTGCACATTTAACACTGTGCAACTCTTTACCATTTGAGTTGGACTGACCAGACCTAAAAGGTATATGGTGTAGGAAGCTGGCTATTTATGTAGTGTACCAAATGGAGGAGTACACCATGCAAATAATCCAGACGACCCTTATTGGTTTACAGGGGCTAACATTAATAATCCCAAGTGCTGTTCTAGTGGTAGTGTGGGCGAACACCTTAGGGTTTTCAGAGGGGAGTGTTTATTATTTGTGTACACACAGAGTTAATAAATGAGACACACACTAAAAAAGAAATCTGAGACCAATTTAGAAAAATAACTGATTTTTATATAATTTTTATACACCAAGATTATCGGGATCAGGTAAGTACTTTCAGAGATAGGAATTGTTGTAGAAATATAAAATACAGTCAAATAACGATTTTGAGGTATGTACACATCGGGGAACGGAAGCCAATTGTGGAAGTTCCAATGGAACTATTAAGTATATGACAAGCCGCAGTAGCGGTCTTGAATAGAGTTCCGGGCCAATGCGATAGTAGTCCTTGGTCTGTCACACCATTCTGTGTAGCCGGTCACAGCACTGTGCTGTGACCGGCTACACAGAATGGAACTTCCACAATTGGCTTCCGTTCCCCGAGGCCTACTCCTTCGCACCAACACCTGGACCTCACGTACCACGTAGCTGGTCCTGTTTCCTTGATTTCAGGGAAGTCTGTCACCTGCCCTTGGCAATTTTAGCCATATGTAAACAGGCATGTCATTTATAATGTCCTGAGGATGATCCCGGCATTCTCTTAAGGGATCGAAACGCCGTCGACACTTTGTACACCATATACGCTTTTGTGCAAATGCCCTAATTTTTGTGTAATGGTGTCTTCTATATATTATATTTGTTCTACAAGAAATGTGTTTGAAACAAACGACTTCCTTTGCCTGAACCCTCACTGTATACTGTACGTCTTTTTTGTCAAGTTGGATGCAGACTTGCGTCCCACTATAACTGTTTCGTGTTCATTGTTTGCAAATATTGTTTTTTGATTGTATATTAAATATCTGCCCGGCTGGACAGATTCCTATAATATAGTACTGATTGGGTCTATATTCATTGTTCACACAAATTTTTTGTCTGGGGACCACTATCTTTAGAAAGAGTTCAATTACCCAAAGGTCCCTGACCAACTGTATTTGGGTCTCCTTGTCCTATTACAATGTAGCCTGATAGTGCAACACGCCTATGGATTGTAGGAAGGTAGGATCCTTCTGCATGGTTACCCCCACTTTTTGCCTGGTGTTGCTATGGGTTCTGATTAGTCTGACTGGGATCCTGCTAATCAGGACCCCAGTACTGTGCTTCTTCCCTAAATTGGACATGGTGAGTACTTAGGTACCCTCCAATTTGGCTACTGGTGTACCCTGATAAGTCCCAGTATATGGTACTAAGGTACCCAGGGCATAGGTACACCAGAGGTCTCCCATGGGCTGAAGCAGTTTTATTATGCCACCCATGAGAGACCACTCAAATTGTGACTCCAGGCCTGCCATTGCAGCCTGTGTAAGCTGGTGCTAGCAACACTTACGACAGATATAGGTTTCCCTATATCTGTGGTCACTACACTTAAAACCAATAAGTCACCCCCAAGGCAGTCCTTTCAATCCTGAAGGCAGGGTGCTGGGTCCTAAGTGTGAGGGTGCCCTGAGTACCCCTACAACCTTCGGAGTCCATTCTCCAGGGTTGTAAGTGCATCAGCCATTATGACATATAGAGTGGCCATGCGTCATTACGCGATGACCATCTCTAAACTGGTTGTAACGAACCCAGTCATTTTTGGTATCAAACATTTTGGAATCCTACCCCCACCGCCAAAAACGGTGTGGGAGTATGATTCCATGCAATGTAAAGCTCCTCCGGGAGGCCCTCAGTGCTCCCGGTACCAGTCTTCCAGAACCGGACAGCAAGCTAGGGCTGCTGCTGACCAGAGACACGTTTCTGCCCTCCTGCTGCTGAGCCAAGCTCGAGCAGAGGAAGGCAGAACAAAAGATATCCTGTCACAGGGAGGTGTGACCACCTCCCAGACAGGGTTTGGTGTATTGGGACAGGGTGGGGGCGCTTGCCACCGCCACCGAGACTGCTTGAAGGGCACATTTGGTTCCCTCCTTGCATACTCCAGTTTAAACCAGTTCAGGGAGCCATTGGCTCCCACTGTAGCGTGAAACTGGGCTAGGACATGGGAGTATCCTCCACACTGTCCAGCCCCTCCTCTGGGAGGGACCCCTGAATCGTCTTGACCTTATCCTAAGGGCTTACATGTGGGTGGGTCCCTAGATTCGTCATGGGACAAGATTCAGATCACATACCACTTCAACTTCGACCGTCTAGACACTCTGGACTTCGTTTTGGGAACCGAGACTGCAACGGAGAAGATTCCTGCTGCTCCTAGTCTCGTCATCCTGCTGGTCTTCTGCAACATCTGTGCCTGTGCTCCATACAGGTTCTTCACCAGGCCTGTGGACATCCAAGACACCTGAAGGAATCTCCCTTGGAGTGAAGGAGTCACTCCCCTGCATCTGCAGGCACCGCAACGCAGCTGACCGGTCTGCTGATCCTGGGCTCCCACGGACTCCGAAAGGCTCAGCAACACAGGTGGTGGTTCTGCAACTCCCTTGAGGCCTGCACTGTCTTCATACTGAGTTTGAGGCCAGTTACCCTCGCCGGAACAGCTGGAACAGAACCCCTGTGCACCGCCTTGACTTGCCGTTGCCAAGGCTTGTTGGCTCTTCCCTCCAGAGATCTTCGGGCTCCAAGTAGCTCCAACCTCAAGCAAATCTTGCAGCCAAGATCTTTGCCCTCACCACTTCCTCTGCACCATGGGCATTCTTAATTGGTGAGCTGCTTGAGGTCCTCTTGCGACTACTGTGCCTTTGGCCTGTGGGTCCTCTTGAGGGTCTTCTGTGGCTTTAGTGGGCTCTCCTGCTTGCTCGGGGCCTGTTACAACTTACCTGCTTGTGGTGATTCACTTGGACCTTGCTGGTCCCGACACTGCACCTATTTCATCAACCACATTGTTTGCTGCTGCCAAGGCTTGTTGATGCCCCTGACGGACACCGACCCCTGGGCTCTCGACATCCGACGTGGGACAGCTTGTGAATGGCTCCTGGTCTTCTACAGCGTTGCCTGGTCTGCACAGCTGCAACTTCAAGGGCACCGTCAACTTCACCTGCATCTCTGATGTCGGTGGGCATTTGTCTTCTGTGCCTCCTGGTCACTCCTGAGTGGCATAGATTCCATTCCCTCTGCTTGCAGGTACCTCTTAACTTGAATACACCTTTGGGTTCCACCGGACTCCTTCGTCTTCTTCTCCAACTGCATCTTTCCTGAAGTCCTCCATTGTGGTCTACAACGGTTTTCGACGTCACTTGACACCTATGCACCCGGCTTCCCCGGTGTAGGTATCCTGGTTTCTGGGTATCCACGGGTGGGGTGACTCTCCAACCTTCCATCTTCCACGGGGTTTCTTCGGGGTCCGCTGGGAAGGGTCCTTCTTCTTTAAAATTGCAACAGCGACTTATCTATTGACTAACATTGAGCACGCGGTCGTGTTCCCACTCTGCACACGACCTCCGTGGGGTTCCTAGATACTCACCTTGGGTGGTTCCTTGGGTCCCCGGGTCTTCTACGTCTTATGGGTCCATTCTTGACTTGAGTAGTGGTTCGCATTCCACTATGTTAGTATATGGTTTGGTCTTCCCCTGGAGACCACTGTGTATTTGTGCTACTTACGTGCTCTATTTCCTAAGTATTGTGTGTATTGTGTTTCTATCTCTGGGTACAAATGTGTTAGTGAGTGTTTGTAATAAAATACCTATTTTTATAACTACACTGTGTGATTCTTTTTCACTTAACCTATACCATAAGATTAAGTGCTGGTAAAACAAGCTGCTTTACACGCCTTCTGGACTAAGCCTGAAGGCTGCTCTCCACAGCTACCACTTAGAGAGCTTTCTAAAGTTGTCTAAGACCACTAAAATCTCCTTAAGGGCTGTCTGGATTAGTGCAGGGTGCTACACTTACATAAGTGAGCACCATATACTAAGCCAGCCTCTAACACTGACTAGCTAATTTTCCTGCCTGCTCTGGTGCCAAATGGGCACCAGGGCAGGGGGTGGCAATCTCCAGGTCTGGAGGAAACCAGGGTCGCATATCACAGGTAGCAGAGGCTTTGAAGCCTCTGGCCTTGGTATGCTAATTCACCAGCCATCCTGCTGGAGGTGGTGTGATCACCTTTCTCTAGGGCAGGCATTGTTCCTGGCGTCTGAGAGCACTGGCCCTCCCGAGCAGGTGGTCATAAACTCGTCTGTGGTGGCAGGCTGGAAGAGTTCAGTCAGCCAGCACATTAAACGACTGGTAGGTTTCAGGGGGTACCTCTGAGGTGTCATAATACATCCAAGACTAGCATCAGTGTGGATTTATTACAACAAGGTGTTTGATACCAAACACCATTCGTTTCAGTGCAGCCATCATGTAGCTGGGTAACTCGTAATGACCAGTGCCCAGTACATGTCCTTAAGATGGCTGCCTGCTCACTTGCAATATCTAGAAAAGGAACCAGACATCACAGGGGCCCATCTGCTCATGCAGATGTACCATCACAAATAATTTAATGCAATTTGCCTTAGGGCTCCAAGGCCTGCTGTAGGGGTGACTTAAACATCGCATATGCAGTGTACATGGACATGGCACACAGGGAGTGAGCCATGTCATGGTTTCAAAATGGTTTACACAATTTTCACGCATCCTGCGATGGCAGGCTGCATGCATTTTTTGTGTGGGTTCCTCTGGGTGGCATAATACATGCTGCAGCCCACAGAGCCCCTCTTTAGTATCCATGCCCTGGGTACCGTGGGTACTAATTACTAGGGACTTACAAGGGTGCTAAAGTCCTTGCCAATTGGATTACAATTACACATTTACCTTGTTTTAGGGAAAGAGCACTGGAGGCCTGCTTAGCAGGGACCCAGTGCACTTTCAGTCGAAAAGTATCAGTATTAGGGCAAAATGTGGGGGTGGCCATATCAAAAAGGGCCCTTTCCTACATATGGTTCCTTTGGTAAGGAATACATGCACTGAGAACAAGACGGATAATGGAATTGTGATGTCTTCCTTAAACTGTGTTGTATGCCGACGATACACAACTACTAATTACTCTAGGCCCAGATCCAACGGACACCAAACTTCGATTTATGAAGTGCATGACTGACATTCACAGCTGGATGCAAACGTATCATCTGCAACTTAATCCCAGCAAGACGGAAATCATCCTCTTTGGCAAAGCTCAAACCCTGTGGTCGAGTGATTGGTGGCCTCCCAATCTTGGCCCCTGTCCATCTCCCAAGTCGGTGGTTCGTAACCTTGGGGTGATGATTGATAAAAACCTCTCCATGACAGACCATGTTAATCATGTGGCGGGCATTTGCTATGGACTAATGCGCAGTCTTGGCAAGATCTTCCAATGGGTCCCAATGGCATCTCGGATGCTGCTAGTCCAAGGATTAATCATCAGTTGGCTAGATTATGGAAACGCCCTAATGGCCTCCATTAATGCAGAGCTTCTCACCAAACTACAGGTGCTACAAAACACAGCGGCTAGACTTGTATTAAATTTACCCTCCCGGTCCCCGCCGGCACCAAGTTTGCGAGCTCTCCTCTGGCTTCCCATCAGGAAACGTATACTCTTTAATATCAACTGCCTGGTCTACAAAACCATCTATGGGAACGGACCACGCTATCTTGCAAAAAAACTGATCTGGTATAAACCCACCAGAACCCTCAGGTCCTCCAACAAACATTTTCTTATCTCTTAAGATCCGTACCGCCAGGAATGGCGGGAGATCTTTTTCATATCTTGCCCCCACCCTGTGGAACTCACTCCCTTTACATCTACGTATGGAAACCAACCACAGAAAATTTCGTAAGATTCTTAAAACCTGGCTGTTCTGATCTTTCCTTTCCCTGTCGGCTCCCTCTGCTCTCTTTTCTTCATGTTTTTGGGTTTAGGCTAGCGCTTTGAGTCCCTCGGGTGATATGTGCGCTTAATAAAATCCTATGATATGATATGATATGAAAGTATTGGGTGTTTATCTCTCAAAACCAATCAATCAGGCTCTCAGCACTTTCCCTAAGTCACTCTTCTCATCACTCAAAACCAGTCAATCTCGTTCTTAGGAGTCAAGCTATCCTGGCTGATGAAGGCTGATAGCCTGAAACCGGTCCTAGGATGCTTGATTCCGGTCCAGGGAAGACATGGCTTGGAAGTTCGGTCTGGACTGTTCCCATGAGGCACAGGGTCAAGACTGATTTGCATATGGCTATGTCTGAACTGGGGTGGCGTGGTGAAGCAAAATAACGATGGATTAAACCCAGATCTGTGACTGGGGGTGAATGTTTGCCAATGTGCAGCATTCCGTCCATCATCTTGTGTGTTTTGCATTTCGCCCTAAGTGGGAAGGGTATGCCCAGACGTGGGTCCCGTGCTCACTACGCCACTGGAGTCAAGCTATCCTGGCTGATGAAGGCTGATAGCCTGAAACCGGTCCTAGGATGCTTGATTCCGGTCCAGGGAAGACATGGCTTGGCAGTTCGGTCTGGACTGTTCCCATGAGGCACAGGGTCAAGACTGATTTGCATATGGCTATGTCTGAACTGGGGTGGCGTGGTGAAGCAAAATAACGATGGATTAAACCCAGATCTGTGACTGGGGGTGAATGTTTGCCAATGTGCAGCATTCCGTCCATCATCTTGTGTGTTTTGCATTTCGCCCTAAGTGGGAAGGGTATGCCCAGACGTGGGTCCCGTGCTCACTACGCCACTGGAGTCAAGCTATCCTGGCTGATGAAGGCTGATAGCCTGAAACCGGTCCTAGGATGCTTGATTCCGGTCCAGGGAAGACATGGCTTGGCAGTTCGGTCTGGACTGTTCCCATGAGGCACAGGGTCAAGACTGATTTGCATATGGCTATGTCTGAACTGGGGTGGCGTGGTGAAGCAAAATAACGATGGATTAAACCCAGATCTGTGACTGGGGGTGAATGTTTGCCAATGTGCAGCATTCCGTCCATCATCTTGTGTGTTTTGCATTTCGCCCTAAGTGGGAAGGGTATGCCCAGACGTGGGTCCCGTGCTCACTACGCCACTGGAGTCAAGCTATCCTGGCTGATGAAGGCTGATAGCCTGAAACCGGTCCTAGGATGCTTGATTCCGGTCCAGGGAAGACATGGCTTGGCAGTTCGGTCTGGACTGTTCCCATGAGGCACAGGGTCAAGACTGATTTGCATATGGCTATGTCTGAACTGGGGTGGCGTGGTGAAGCAAAATAACGATGGATTAAACCCAGATCTGTGACTGGGGGTGAATGTTTGCCAATGTGCAGCATTCCGTCCATCATCTTGTGTGTTTTGCATTTCGCCCTAAGTGGGAAGGGTATGCCCAGACGTGGGTCCCGTGCTCACTACGCCACTGGAGTCAAGCTATCCTGGCTGATGAAGGCTGATAGCCTGAAACCGGTCCTAGGATGCTTGATTCCGGTCCAGGAAAGACATGGCTTGGCAGTTCGGTCTGGACTGTTCCCATGATGCACAGGGTCAAGACTGATTTGCATATGGCTATGTCTGAACTGGGGTGGCGCGGTGAAGCAAAATAACGATGGATTAAACCCAGATCTGTGACTGGGGGTGAATGTTTGCCAATGTGCAGCATTCCGTCCATCATCCTGTGTGTTTTGCATTTCGCCCTAAGTGGGAAGGGTATGCCCAGACGTGGGTCCCGTGCTCACTACGCCACTGGAGTCAAGCTATCCTGGCTGATGAAGGCTGATAGCCTGAAACCGGTCCTAGGATGCTTGATTCCGGTCCAGGGAAGACATGGCTTGGCAGTTCGGTCTGGACTGTTCCCATGAGGCACAGGGTCAAGACTGATTTGCATATGGCTATGTCTGAACTGGGGTGGCGTGGTGAAGCAAAATAACGATGGATTAAACCCAGATCTGTGACTGGGGGTGAATGTTTGCCAATGTGCAGCATTCCGTCCATCATCTTGTGTGTTTTGCATTTCGCCCTAAGTGGGAAGGGTATGCCCAGACGTGGGTCCCGTGCTCACTACGCCACTGGAGTCAAGCTATCCTGGCTGATGAAGGCTGATAGCCTGAAACCGGTCCTAGGATGCTTGATTCCGGTCCAGGGAAGACATGGCTTGGCAGTTCGGTCTGGACTGTTCCCATGAGGCACAGGGCCAAGACTGATTTGCATATGGCTATGTCTGAACTGGGGTGGCGTGGTGAAGCAAAATAACGATGGATTAAACCCAGATCTGTGACTGGGGGTGAATGTTTGCCAATGTGCAGCATTCCGTCCATCATCTTGTGTGTTTTGCATTTCGCCCTAAGTGGGAAGGGTATGCCCAGACGTGGGTCCCGTGCTCACTACGCCACTGGAGTCAAGCTATCCTGGCTGATGAAGGCTGATAGCCTGAAACCGGTCCTAGGATGCTTGATTCTGGTCCAGGGAAGACATGGCTTGGCAGTTCGGTCTGGACTGTTCCCATGAGGCACAGGGTCAAGACTGATTTGCATATGGCTATGTCTGAACTGGGGTGGCGTGGTGAAGCAAAATAACGATGGATTAAACCCAGATCTGTGACTGGGGGTGAATGTTTGCCAATGTGCAGCATTCCGTCCATCATCTTGTGTGTTTTGCATTTCGCCCTAAGTGGGAAGGGTATGCCCAGACGTGGGTCCCGTGCTCACTACGCCACTGGAGTCAAGCTATCCTGGCTGATGAAGGCTGATAGCCTGAAACCGGTCCTAGGATGCGTGATTCCGGTCCAGGGAAGACATGGCTTGGCAGTTCGGTCTGGACTGTTCCCATGAGGCACAGGGTCAAGACTGATTTGCATATGGCTATGTCTGAACTGGGGTGGCGTGGTGAAGCAAAATAACGATGGATTAAACCCAGATCTGTGACTGGGGGTGAATGTTTGCCAATGTGCAGCATTCCGTCCATCATCTTGTGTGTTTTGCATTTCGCCCTAAGTGGGAAGGGTATGCCCAGACGTGGGTCCCGTGCTCACTACGCCACTGGAGTCAAGCTATCCTGGCTGATGAAGGCTGATAGCCTGAAACCGGTCCTAGGATGCTTGATTCCGGTCCAGGGAAGACATGGCTTGGCAGTTCGGTCTGGACTGTTCCCATGAGGCACAGGGCCAAGAATGATTTGCATATGGCTATGTCTGAACTGGGGTGGCGTGGTGAAGCAAAATAACGATGGATTAAACCCAGATCTGTGACTGGGGGTGAATGTTTGCCAATGTGCAGCATTCCGTCCATGATCTTGTGTGTTTTGCATTTCGCCCTAAGTGGGAAGGGTATGCCCAGACGTGGGTCCCGTGCTCACTACACCACTGGAGTCAAGCTATCCTGGCTGATGAAGGCTGATAGCCTGAAACCGGTCCTAGGATGCTTGATTCCGGTCCAGGGAAGACATGGCTTGGCAGTTCGGTCTGGACTGTTCCCATGAGGCACAGGGTCAAGACTGATTTGCATATGGCTATGTCTGAACTGGGGTGGCGTGGTGAAGCAAAATAACGATGGATTAAACCCAGATCTGTGACTGGGGGTGAATGTTTGCCAATGTGCAGCATTCCGTCCATGATCTTGTGTGTTTTGCATTTCGCCCTAAGTGGGAAGGGTATGCCCAGACGTGGGTCCCGTGCTCACTACGCCACTGGAGTCAAGCTATCCTGGCTGATGAAGGCTGATAGCCTGAAACCGGTCCTAGGATGCTTGATTCCGGTCCAGGGAAGACATGGCTTGGCAGTTCGGTCTGGACTGTTCCCATGAGGCACAGGGTCAAGACTGATTTGCATATGGCTATGTCTGAACTGGGGTGGCGTGGTGAAGCAAAATAACGATGGATTAAACCCAGATCTGTGACTGGGGGTGAATGTTTGCCAATGTGCAGCATTCCGTCCATCATCTTGTGTGTTTTGCATTTCGCCCTAAGTGGGAAGGGTATGCCCAGACGTGGGTCCCGTGCTCACTACGCCACTGGAGTCAAGCTATCCTGGCTGATGAAGGCTGATAGCCTGAAACCGGTCCTAGGATGCTTGATTCCGGTCCAGGGAAGACATGGCTTGGCAGTTCGGTCTGGACTGTTCCCATGAGGCACAGGGACAAGACTGATTTGCATATGGCTATGTCTGAACTGGGGTGGCGTGGTGAAGCAAAATAACGATGGATTAAACCCAGATCTGTGACTGGGGGTGAATGTTTGCCAATGTGCAGCATTCCGTCCATCATCTTGTGTGTTTTGCATTTCGCCCTAAGTGGGAAGGGTATGCCCAGACGTGGGTCCCGTGCTCACTACGCCACTGGAGTCAAGCTATCCTGGCTGATGAAGGCTGATAGCCTGAAACCGGTCCTAGGATGCTTGATTCCGGTCCAGGGAAGACATGGCTTGGCAGTTCGGTCTGGACTGTTCCCATGAGGCACAGGGTCAAGACTGATTTGCATATGGCTATGTCTGAACTGGGGTGGCGTGGTGAAGCAAAATAACGATGGATTAAACCCAGATCTGTGACTGGGGGTGAATGTTTGCCAATGTGCAGCATTCCGTCCATCATCTTGTGTGTTTTGCATTTCGCCCTAAGTGGGAAGGGTATGCCCAGACGTGGGTCCCGTGCTCACTACGCCACTGGAGTCAAGCTATCCTGGCTGATGAAGGCTGATAGCCTGAAACCGGTCCTAGGATGCTTGATTCCGGTCCAGGGAAGACATGGCTTGGCAGTTCGGTCTGGACTGTTCCCATGAGGCACAGGGCCAAGACTGATTTGCATATGGCTATGTCTGAACTGGGGTGGCGTGGTGAAGCAAAATAACGATGGATTAAACCCAGATCTGTGACTGGGGGTGAATGTTTGCCAATGTGCAGCATTCCGTCCATCATCTTGTGTGTTTTGCATTTCGCCCTAAGTGGGAAGGGTATGCCCAGACGTGGGTCCCGTGCTCACTACACCACTGGAGTCAAGCTATCCTGGCTGATGAAGGCTGATAGCCTGAAACCGGTGCTAGGATGCTTGATTCCGGTCCAGGGAAGACATGGCTTGGCAGTTCGGTCTGGACTGTTCCCATGAGGCACAGGGTCAAGACTGATTTGCATATGGCTATGTCTGAACTGGGGTGGCGTGGTGAAGCAAAATAACGATGGATTAAACCCAGATCTGTGACTGGGGGTGAATGTTTGCCAATGTGCAGCATTCCGTCCATCATCTTGTGTGTTTTGCATTTCGCCCTAAGTGGGAAGGGTATGCCCAGACGTGGGTCCCGTGCTCACTACGCCACTGGACTCAAGCTATCCTGGCTGATGAAGGCTGATAGCCTGAAACCGGTCCTAGGATGCTTGATTCCGGTCCAGGGAAGACATGGCTTGGCAGTTCGGTCTGGACTGTTCCCATGAGGCACAGAGTCAAGACTGATTTGCATATGGCTATGTCTGAACTGGGGTGGCGTGGTGAAGCAAAATAACGATGGATTAAACCCAGATCTGTGACTGGGGGTGAATGTTTGCCAATGTGCAGCATTCCGTCCATCATCTTGTGTGTTTTGCATTTCGCCCTAAGTGGGAAGGGTATGCCCAGACGTGGGTCCCGTGCTCACTACGCCACTGGAGTCAAGCTATCCTGGCTGATGAAGGCTGATAGCCTGAAACCGGTCCTAGGATGCTTGATTCCGGTCCAGGGAAGACATGGCTTGGCAGTTCGGTCTGGACTCTTCCCATGAGGCACAGGGACAAGACTGATTTGCATATGGCTATGTCTGAACTGGGGTGGCGTGGTGAAGCAAAATAACGATGGATTAAACCCAGATCTGTGACTGGGGGTGAATGTTTGCCAATGTGCAGCATTCCGTCCATCATCTTGTGTGTTTTGCATTTCGCCCTAAGTGGGAAGGGTATGCCCAGACGTGGGTCCCGTGCTCACTACGCCACTGGAGTCAAGCTATCCTGGCTGATGAAGGCTGATAGCCTGAAACCGGTCCTAGGATGCTTGATTCCGGTCCAGGGAAGACATGGCTTGGCAGTTCGGTCTGGACTGTTCCCATGAGGCACAGGGACAAGACTGATTTGCATATGGCTATGTCTGAACTGGGGTGGCGTGGTGAAGCAAAATAACGATGGATTAAACCCAGATCTGTGACTGGGGGTGAATGTTTGCCAATGTGCAGCATTCCGTCCATCATCTTGTGTGTTTTGCATTTCGCCCTAAGTGGGAAGGGTATGCCCAGACGTGGGTCCCGTGCTCACTACGCCACTGGAGTCAAGCTATCCTGGCTGATGAAGGCTGATAGCCTGAAACCGGTCCTAGGATGCTTGATTCCGGTCCAGGGAAGACATGGCTTGGCAGTTCGGTCTGGACTGTTCCCATGAGGCACAGGGTCAAGACTGATTTGCATATGGCTATGTCTGAACTGGGGTGGCGTGGTGAAGCAAAATAACGATGGATTAAACCCAGATCTGTGACTGGGGGTGAATGTTTGCCAATGTGCAGCATTCCGTCCATCATCTTGTGTGTTTTGCATTTCGCCCTAAGTGGGAAGGGTATGCCCAGACGTGGGTCCCGTGCTCACTACGCCACTGGAGTCAAGCTATCCTGGCTGATGAAGGCTGATAGCCTGAAACCGGTCCTAGGATGCTTGATTCCGGTCCAGGGAAGACATGGCTTGGCAGTTCGGTCTGGACTGTTCCCATGAGGCACAGGGCCAAGACTGATTTGCATATGGCTATGTCTGAACTGGGGTGGCGTGGTGAAGCAAAATAACGATGGATTAAACCCAGATCTGTGACTGGGGGTGAATGTTTGCCAATGTGCAGCATTCCGTCTATCATCTTGTGTGTTTTGCATTTCGCCCTAAGTGGGAAGGGTATGCCCAGACGTGGGTCCCGTGCTCACTACGCCACTGGACTCAAGCTATCCTGGCTGATGAAGGCTGATAGCCTGAAACCGGTCCTAGGATGCTTGATTCCGGTCCAGGGAAGACATGGCTTGGCAGTTCGGTCTGGACTGTTCCCATGAGGCACAGGGTCAAGACTGATTTGCATATGGCTATGTCTGAACTGGGGTGGCGTGGTGAAGCAAAATAACGATGGATTAAACCCAGATCTGTGACTGGGGGTGAATGTTTGCCAATGTGCAGCATTCCGTCCATCATCTTGTGTGTTTTGCATTTCGCCCTAAGTGGGAAGGGTATGCCCAGACGTGGGTCCCGTGCTCACTACGCCACTGGAGTCAAGCTATCCTGGCTGATGAAGGCTGATAGCCTGAAACCGGTCCTAGGATGCTTGATTCCGGTCCAGGGAAGACATGGCTTGGCAGTTCGGTCTGGACTGTTCCCATGAGGCACAGGGACAAGACTGATTTGCATATGGCTATGTCTGAACTGGGGTGGCGTGGTGAAGCAAAATAACGATGGATTAAACCCAGATCTGTGACTGGGGGTGAATGTTTGCCAATGTGCAGCATTCCGTCCATCATCTTGTGTGTTTTGCATTTCGCCCTAAGTGGGAAGGGTATGCCCAGACGTGGGTCCCGTGCTCACTACGCCACTGGAGTCAAGCTATCCTGGCTGATGAAGGCTGATAGCCTGAAACCGGTCCTAGGATGCTTGATTCCGGTCCAGGGAAGACATGGCTTGGCAGTTCGGTCTGGACTGTTCCCATGAGGCACAGGGTCAAGACTGATTTGCATATGGCTATGTCTGAACTGGGGTGGCGTGGTGAAGCAAAATAACGATGGATTAAACCCAGATCTGTGACTGGGGGTGAATGTTTGCCAATGTGCAGCATTCCGTCCATCATCTTGTGTGTTTTGCATTTCTTCCCAAAGACATGACATTCTGCTGTTCGACTGCAAAATAAAATAAAGTTTGAAATACATGAGGTTGTGAGGCCACTGCTCTGGCTGTATACCCCATCACTGTGAGTAGACTCTGATTCATACATACATGGACACATATGACATATATCATTCACCGTTAGACACAACACACTTGTCCTTGCATGATTTCTACCTTATTTCTAAAAGCACACTCTGAGAAAACTACATATTTCCTGAGGTCAAATGAGCATGGAAGGGCAGATGAGGTCAAGCCATCCATGTCATAATCATTAACATGTTTCATGGCATAGTCTAATATTACCAAAGGCAATAATTCTGAGGCACTATATTCTGAACTGGGCGGGTGACATTAAGAGGTTATAGCCTGGGATTGCAGAATCTATTATCGGCCATATCAACCTTGGCATATCATCAAGAAATGTAATGTCAAAAAAAGTTTTGTTAGAAACAAAACGTTTTGTTAGAAACAAAACGTTTTGTTAGAAACCTGTGCATTCTCACATATTAGAACGTCATGCAATGGCAACCTCTTTCTCCCAAAGGGTGCTAGTCCTGTGCCCCATCTTGGAGCAGCATTCTTAGTGACAGACTAGCAACATGAGAATGTAAGGAACCAACCCTTGGGTTAGGTCTGTCTGTGAACAGCCCTTCTCATGCAGCTCCCTAAATAACCAATGGCCATCTTTTAAGAGAAAATGAACTATCAGGTAGAAAACAGGAAGACATGCAAAGTGTACGATTTGCATATAAGCTCTGACCAAATAACTGGAATCTTGGGAAGCAAATACGAAAATGCATAAGAGGTAGAATGTGAAGTGAGCCTTCACCCACTGGTGGTTCATCTGCTGCAGTGTTCCTACATATGGTATGGATAAGTTTACTTTTCTATGCTCTCTTTTAAGTACCTGTTAAAATCACAAGTCACCCACACACACACTTGCATACACGCACGCAGAAACACATACACACAAGGTTACACAATGGTTACCCGTTACCTCTGTATGGAACTGCTGAGCCTCACAGGCTTGCACCAGTCTCTTCTGCCTCAGCTCAGTCTCTTCTTTCAAGGTTTTCACCGCCGCCTCCAAGTTCTGCAAACGGTTGCTGATCTCGCAGGAGGCGAAGTGGTCGGCTTGCACCAGTTTTTGTCCAGTGCTAGTGACTGCTTTGGTGAGTGCTTCACGGCTGTTGATCTCATTCTCTAAATTCTGGTGACAAGGAAAATTAGAGTAAGTCTGAACTGAATATGGGGCCAAATTTACAGATGCCTTTCAACATCCAAGTGCCAACAGGAACAAATTTGTGTCTAGAAGATTAATGAAGACTTAACCTTAGCAGTTAAATTAACCAGCTTATGTCAGTGGACAAATTTCATGGTTGGTGGATAAAGCTCATGCAACATATCTGGCTTATACAAGCATTTGCACCACATGCCAGAAGTAAGCTGTAAACACATGACCTATTAATCAGTAGATTCCCCTACAAAAGTAATTATCACACCATTGTGAGTGTAGGGGAAAATATGGGTTTTGTATTTTTCCATGTGGAAAGTGCAACAAAATAAACTGTTAGTTGTGAATGTTTACATAAATCAGAAGGACTCTAGGAAAGAGGAATGGGAAATGTTCAAGAGAGACCTGGTAAATCTAATAGAGCTCCAGGGGGAATATCAGATTTTGTTATTAGGGGATATCAATCTGCATTTAGATCCATGGAAGGCTGACTCTGCAATCCCAGATATGCTAGAGTGATACAGTATCCCGACCGCAAATTTTCCAAAATGTGTTCAGTCGAAGTTTGATAGGACCATGGTGAACTTTTTGGCAGAACTAGGGTTTGTATGCCTAAATGGCCGTTTCAAAGAGGGCGACCCGGTAGACCAAACGTTTTTATATGGGAAACAACAGTGCCCCATTGACTACATGTTCATATAGGCATGGTATTTTCATCTCTGCAGGGGATTTATGGTACTAAGACTAAAGGGAAGCGATCATTGGGGGCTAAAATTAGATATAGCAATAGCCCCATTAGTGAGAGATCAAGCTATTCCAATGGCTCTAGATTTCCCCAAACGTTTAACTACAAGAATTGATGGGAGATTTATTGAGCAGTTAATGCAGTATCAATTAATCAATGATATGATCCATGATAGGGCCATGGGAGAGCCTACTGGTGCTTGGTATGCAACTATCATTGCAGAGGTAGTAAAGAGATTGATACCAGTAGTAAGGGTATGCAATAAGAGGGGGAAAAAGGATCAGCTGTGCCAAACTTCAAACCAACAATGGTTCGACAAAGAGTGTGCTGTAGCCAGGAAGGAGCTAGGGAAAATAGGAAGGGTAAGGCGATCAAATGATCAAGCAAAGCTTGTTGAAATTTACCGCTGCAAGAAAAGGTAATATGAAGCTCTGGTGAGGAAGAAGAAGTGGGCTTTATCTGAGTTGAACTGGGATGTGATGATTAGGACGCTTCAGGAAAAGGATACGAGAAAATTTTGGAAATTGGTCCAGAAGGGTTGTGGTATGGCTGCCCCTCCAGCTAGATGTATGGTGCCAGAAGCAGATTGGGTACCCTTCTTAACCAATATTTATAAGCCAAGTGGGAAGTGGTGAAGAAGGACTGGCCAACTGTGGGTATGGAGGCCTTGGAGTCATTCTCTATTCAAGCAATAGATAAGTTGATAACTTCCTTAAAATTAACAAAGGCAGCGGGACCAGATAACCTGCCAGCAATTATAATTAAGTCAAATCACTTGTGGTGGGCTGGATTCTTTTCCAAAGTTTATATCCACATAACTAAGACCGGGATAATTCCTCCGAGTTGGAAGGGTGCAATAATTAAACCTATACATAAAAAAGGTGCTAAGGAAGACCCAGGGAATTACCGGTTATTAAGTCTGTTGGATGTAGGTGCGAAGCTGTACTCCAAAGTAATACTAAGAGCTTTAAAGAACTGGATAGACGGAAATAGTATTATCCCAATGGAGCAGGGAGGCTTTAAAGCCGGACACTCCACAATAGATCACTGCTTCAGTTTATGGGCTTTGGGAAAGAAGGCAAAAGAAACAACAGGGAATCTATTCTGTTGCTTTGTTGATTTTAGTTCAGCGTTCGATTTGGTCGATCGTAGAATACTTTGGGCGAAATTAATACGATTGGGCATTCCTTGTCCATTAATTGAAATTCTGCAGGAATTGCATATTGGGAACTGGGCCGAAGTAGAACTTGACTTAGACGGGGCCCTCTCTGAGAAAATTCCCTTGGGAAATGGATTAAGGCAGGGCTGTGTCCTGGCTCCCACATTGTTCTCTCTATTTTTAGCTGATCTACCGGTAGAGTTGGCAGCGTCACATTCGTTCCCCCCGAAAATGGGAGGAAGACATGTGCCTACTCTATGCAGATGATGTGGCAATTCTGGATGTGACGCAAGTAGGCCTTCAGAGGAAGTTAAAAAAGTTTAATCATTATTGCGAGGCTAACAAATTGAAGATAAACATGGGAAAAACAAAGATAATTATGTTTGGGAAAAAAAGTAACCCATATAATTGGCAGCTAGGCAACAGTAGAGTAGAGGTTGTGTCCTCCTATAAGTATCTGGGCATGACATTTTCCAGTCAGTTGAGTTGGACCTTACATAAGGAATCAGTGGAGTCGAGGGCATTAGCTACGATAGGGGGAACTTGTCCGCTTTAAAAAGACTTATGGCGGCCCCTCCTGGTCTCCCCTCTTAACAGCTTATAACGCAATGGTCCCTACGCAATGTCTCTATGGGGCCGAGCTGTTAGCCATTAGTACGAAGAGAAGTTGGGACAGGTGTGAAAACAAATTTCTGAAAAAACTGTTGGCCATCCCCAAAAGTGCTATGTCCCAGGCAATAAGATTAGAAGCAAAATTGCAAGCCTGGAACTTCCTAGCCTATAAATCAACTCTCCGTTTTTGGGATAAACTATTGGTCCCAAATACCCAGAAGTTATCAGCCTGCTGTGCCACTGAAATAGAAAGAAGTGAATTACAGTGGTGAAGGAAGGTAAAGAAAAGATTGGAAGACATTGCAGGAACCTTAAAACTAGAGTTAAAAGGAGCCGAAGCCCCAATCTCTAAAGCAGAATTAAAATTAGCCTGTAAAAAAGAATCTAGATTGGCGGACTTGAAATATGTAAGGAACAAACCCTCTGCACAATACATGTTAGACTCATGGGAAAATATGAATGTATTCCCGTATTTATCGGAATTACCGGATGCCTGGTTACGATTACTACTATTAAAGTTCCGTGCAGGATTAAATATGCGTTATGTAAGAGCTGAGAAATTTGAAGCCATTTTAGATCAAGAGAATAACTGCACATATGGACTGCCGTATCATAACCTTAACGTTCATGTTTTAATTGATTGTCGTCATTTTTATAGGCCGCGCTGCTTGATTTTAAAACCTCTTTTTAAAAAATATAATATCAATTGTCGGAATGATGCACTAGAACTTCTCCTAAGGATGGAATTTATTGATGTGACTTGTGCACTGGCTAAGTTTCTTAAAAATTGTTTGGATTAGTGTCTTATAGTTTAAATAGTAGGGGTTCGGAGCTTTTAGTGTATTATAATGAATTGGTATTTATATGGTATAATTATATAAAAAATGTTATTGCTTTTAAGGACTGTATGTTTTAAAGACGGTGTCTAACCATTAATAAAGAATAAACTTAAACATGTGGAAAGTGGGAAACGTCATAGTTCTCCCTCCGGCTACATCAGAGGACATAATTTTGTTGCAGAGTTTGCTCTTGGGGACAATAAATAAATACACAACCATTTACTCAGATTTGCCCAGTTAAAATTCCTGGCTGGGACTAACTTGAAAAAGGCATACCTTTACTACAAGGAAAAATGGGCCCAAAGGTTATCCTGAATCAGCAAGCATGGTTTGGAATGTCCCCTTTTGTGGGTTAGGCCACCATTTGGATTCTCTGCCCTTCAAGTCTTCTTGAGTTATGACTGTCCCCTCACCGAGGCTTTCTTCAAGTTAAACTACATTGTGGAATGTAGTTATTCATTTGGAAAAGTCCCACTTTACTACAAACTGGAGAAAAGGTGGGGTGAGCCAGTTTCCCTAATGTATTGTACTAAGTACACCTCTTTGAAGTAAGCATAAGCTTAGAAATGCTGGGAATGTAGGGAAAGAAACCTATCTAGCACATTTTCCACAGTCATAAGCAATTTGCGCATAGACACATCTAGATCAGGTGTCTCCAACCATTAGATCACGAGTTACCAGTAGCTCAAAGACACCTTCAGAGTAGCTCTCAGCCTTGAGTTCATTTTTAAATAAGCACAAGATCACATTCTCCTTTTAAAGGGAAGGGAAAACTGTGTTTATTTTACATTATTATCATCAGGCTGCAGATAGCAGGGCCTGATAATGAGCAGTGTTCAGTCCGATTTATGACCCAGGCTGGGGCACAGCAGGGAAGAACTGAGGCACTGAGGTGTTTAACTGGTAATAAATAAAAGTCCTTGTCAACTCAATATTGGAGCCTGATAACAGAATTATGTTTCTGAATGGTTATAAATGGGAGAAAATTAAAATGAAAAGTTACCTTAATGATTGAGTTAACTCTTCATTTTAATTTTCTCCTATTTCAAAGTGTAGCATTTACAAATAGCAGGCATCGTGCTCCCAGTGGCCAGCAGACACTGCACCATTTTCATAACTGAAAAATACAGTCATTTTTGTACATGGGAGAAATTTAAAGTGAAGAAAAATATTTTCATGGAGCAATAAAGCCTTAATGTTTTTCTCCACTTTCAATTAAGCCAATTACGTCTTAATGTTTTATGAAGCATGTTTCTTCACTTTAAATTCCTCTCATTTAAACAAATGGGTGTATTATAAATATGGCACCGTGTCTACAGACCACTTGTTATTTTATGGTGTCTTATTATGGAGTAGTGGTATGTGACTGTACCCTGTTATTTCAGTGGAAATTTAATATGATATGGTATAGAGATTTATAAAGTGCACGGATACTCCACTGAGTGTCCCGGCGCTGGCTTAAGGATGTCTGCACAAGCAACATTGTCACTATTCCTGTTGAAACATCCAGTTTTTAATTTTTTCTTAAAGATTGGTGTCTCAGTTGCTGTACATAACTCCAGAGGAAATTTGTTCCAGGCAACAGACTCGAGATAGGACCTGCCTCCAATTCTCGCTCGATGAATCTTTGGAATCTTAGCCAACTGCCTGAAGGAAGTTCGATGATTTCCAAAAGGAGCATGCTCTTTAATCCTTTCCGTGAGGTAGCTTGCCCCGGTGGCTTGCAGTGCTTTATGAGCAAGAACAAGTATTTTGAAAAGAATCATTTTTTAATTGAAAGCCAATGAAGAGCCTTCAAGTGAGGAAATATGAGACCTTGGGGAGAGATTCAAGAGAATTCGAGCTGCCAAGTTCTAGACAACCTGCAGTTTATTAAGACGATAGTCTGGAAGACCCAAGCATACAGCATACAGAGCTAATACAACACTGGGAATTGGAGGAGGTTTCACCCATGATACTTTACCTGGTGTTTTTCCAATAGACTCTGGGCAGTGGTCAATGACTGTCCATAGTCCTTGGATGAGGCTAGAGGTAGCTTCTCTTGCACCCATGCAATTTCATCATCAACGTCTTGGAAAAACTGATGCAGTAGCCGTTTGGCCTCCAGGACTGCACGCCGCTCATTAAGGGGCTCACCTAGACTCTTATATCTGTAGAATAAGAGGTGGTTTCATTAAGTGTATATTTCATATTTAGCAGATGTTAGAAAATTAAATGAGAATAAAATATAATGTGCAAAGTGCAAGGGCAGGACTTTAACCAATCGCCTTCTTGACACTATTTATCTAACATGAGCAGGAATTAGAATTACCATTATGAAGAACCCAGCATGAAGAATATTCAAAAACAAAAAAATAACAGTAGGTTGACTTTAATGACAAAACTTCTATAAACATTTGGGTAGGAGCAATATGCATTTCACTCACTATTATTCAACTCTAACTGCAACATTAAACTAAACCTATACCAAGTATTACTTCTTTACTTTACCCTCACCCAATGGTAACCATAAATCTAACCCTTAACTTCAACTCTAAACCAGAGCCCTGACCCCCCCCACTAACCTCCTAGACGTTCTTACCTATTCAGCACTCTTACTCTTTACCTTTTTATGAACAATAAAATAAACACATTTCCGCAAGGTTATTTTTATTTTTGTGACAGAGATCTTAAAATAAAAATTGTTGGAACTGGTTTTGTTTATAGTGGTCTTGTCATAGCGGTAATCCTCAATAAAAATTCTTTATAATGACAAATGCTTAAAGAGATCCTCCCCATTTTTACTATCTGCTGAACAACTCTCTATTGACACCTTCACAAGCCCTTCTACCTTGGATTAGGATGAAGGATGGTGCGATAGCTTGACAATCTCCTGCTTCAATAAAGTCTAAACTGTTGAGAAACATGCTACATGCTACCTGACAACTAGAAAAACATTTCATCCAAAATATTGGCCTTGTTATCAAACCCTTTGAAGGCCTATGCGCTACTCACTTAGGTTACAATTTTAATAACTATGGGCCAGATTTAGAATTTTGCAGGCATGGTAATCCGTCCTTTAGAGATGGGGGACCCTAAGCTTTCTGTTGATGGATCACATGTTGGCTCCATTGATGGAAAGCTTCCTCCGAAGGCCTAACAGAGTAGGGACTGTTGGAGGAAGAACATTATATTGCTGACCCTATATAGGGTGTACAGTGTAATGTCCTTATTTTTCTGCCCGTCAATGGCAGGTAAAACCTGGATGTAAGGGACATAAAAACAATAAAACCCCCATACACTGGGAAAAAGCTCTCACTTTTGGAGTTTGTTGCCGAAAAAACAAAAAAAGTTGACAAGTTTGGTGAACATCCATCAATACCGATGGAGGCCATCCATCAAATGTTTTGTACATTTAAGAGAACCAACATGGTACAGATCTCTGGGCTGGTGGTCATCTCTTAATTTGGAAGGTGGAAATATCAGGTACTTTTTTACCCAACACAACTGTACTTACTTCATCAACCTTTAGGATTCACACTTCTGTCCTGCATATTGCACAAAGATCCCACAAGTGAGCAGTTAACTCACCAAGCTATTTTCAGCAAATGTCAATTACACTGTGTCAGTCGCAACTTAAGATCTAACTCTTTCCTTCTCATAAAAAATCTTCTGGAACACTCAAATTTGGTGGTTTCTACACTTCTGCTCTTTCAGGAGACTTCTGTGGAAAAGCTGGGAGAGAATACTTGACCTACGACTAACCACCTGAAAACCCAAACACTGCTGAAGACCATCCTCTTTGCTACAACCTGTTAGCATTTTTCCCTAACTCTTCTCTTCACCATCTTATAGAAGCATCTGAGGCACAAATCTGTCTTTCTAGACAGTGTCCTCTGACAGGCAGATACAGGGCTCAATAGAAATGTCTATGTCAACATAATGGACCACACCTCTGCACAGTGATGTCAACCCTATCCTGCATCTCATCCGACAGAAAATGCTTTGCCCGGCGAAATTCCCGTGCACTGTCCACCAGTGCCTTTATCCAGTCCTCGTGGCTGGCGATCTCCTCTTCTAGCTCTGTCTGTTTTTTCAGCAAGGTGTTCAACATCATCAGGTCCTTAGCGCTGTCAGAGGTGGCCAGCTCAGACTCCAAGCGATCTAGCCATTTTTCCACATCATCTATGCTTCGCTGGAAGACAAGCGCCTGTTGGAATTGAAATTAATCAGTATCACTCTAGTGCATCCCAACTATTGACAGTACATCAGGCTATCCTGAAAATATTTTTTTTAAGTTTCTAAATTATGGAGCTGAACAATAAAATCCGACAAATGCAACTGGTCTGATTTAGAGTTCAGGAGAAACTTTTAAATCCAGAGGACAATCCACCAGGGCAATTTCCCCTACCCCACATAGTTAGGACAATGGAAGAAATTCAAATATGGATTCTCCTTCAGACATCTTTCCTCCAGAAAGTGGCTGATTTTCCACTACCAATGAACTTTATTTCAGTTCAATAGACAATAACCATAAGAATAAGGATACCTTCATGCGAGGTTGGGTTGTTGCTCTGAACTTGCATAGGCTATTTTAGGGATTTAAAATGAGGGCATCCTCATCAAAATAATACATTATTTTATTGGACCCTTAGACTGAAACAAATAATAGACTCATGCATCTCAATGTATTCAAAATATTTAACAGTGTGTTGTAAGAAATATGGTCACCACACATTTTACCATTTGGAGCAACCTTTCATTCAAAACTTGCAGGAAGTGACACAATTACAGATATTTAGAATTGTGTATCTAAGGAACAAAAGAGATAGTCCCCCTTTCTGGACTTTTTACACGTCAAAGTAGCAAGGCCATTTGGGAATCGTGTAAGACAGTAACAAAGAGTAAGAGCGTAGCAGGGAGGGATGTTCCTCAGCTTAAGATCATGGGGCTAACAGACTATTAAAGTCTTCTTCAGAATTGAAAGTATATCATGGCATTTTCTTTCTTACTTATGGTTCAGGGAGCATGGGTAAGGGGGCAGGAGGATGTCAAGTCTCACTTATGAACATGTCACAGGTAAAACATAATCCTGCCTTCAGTCACAAGTGAAATAATGTCATAGTATAGTATTTACTGGCACTAAAGAACAAGTTACTTACCTTTGGTAACAATATATCTGTGAGAGACATAGATTAGTTATGGATTCCTCACCTTAGAATTACCCCCAGGCGTCAGGCTGGATCCGGAGAATTTTTTCCTCAGCAGTACCCCTGCGCGTTGATAGGTGGCGTGGGTCAACTCCGCGTTCGTCGTTGGCGTCGTGGTCACCAGAATGACGTTGCGGTACCTACTTAGACACCGCCCTCGCGCGCTGACCTCAGTTCTTTACACGACATTCCACGCCAGAAGCGCGGAGCCATGAAAGACACTGACCACTGGTGCACAAAAACTAGGGCCCTGAAAGGGAGTCCCATACCATAGAAGTCAGTTCGCAGAACGGGGAGGATGAGTGGGGCGGTGAGCAATCCATAACTAATCTATGTCTCTTACAGATATATCGTTACCAAAGGTAAGTAACTTGTTCATCTGAAAGAGACAATTAGTTATGGATTCCTCACCTTAGAATAGATGCCCCAGCAATACCAGCCCCGGTGGTGGGTCTGCGAACCACGTTCACACCAGAAAGTCCTGGAGAACTGAACGGCCGAAGAAGCCGTCTCTCCGGACTTGGCTGTCCAGGCAGTAGTGTTTGGTAAATGTGTGCAATGAAGCCCACGTACCTGCCTGGCAGATGTCAAGAAGGGGGACTCCACGTCCCAAAGCAGTAGTGGCTGCCGTCGCCCTGGTGGAATGGGCATGCAACCCCACTGGAGGTTCCTTTTTCGCTAAGGAATAGCAGATTTTGGTGCAAAGAACGACCCATTGGGAGATGGTTCGTTTTTGTACGGCCCGACCTTTCTTGGCGCCTACATAACCAACTAAGAGCTGGTCATCCACCCAGAATTGTTTTGTGCGATCCAGATAGAACGAAAGCGCACGTTTTGGATCCAGACGGTGGAGCCTCTCTTCCTCTTTAGAAGGATGCGGAGGCAGAAAGAAGGTGGGCAAAGTGATGGTCTGTCCTATGTGGAAAGAGGTAATCACTTTGAGAAGGAAAGAAGGCCTAGTGTGAAGGACAACTTTATCCGGATGAACTGCCAGGAAAGGAGGCTTAGAAGAAAGGGCTTGAAGCTCACTCACCCTGCGAGCAGAGGTGATGGCAACCAGAAGGCAGTTTTAAGGGTCAGAAGTCTGAGAGGACAGTTATGTAGCGGCTCGAAAGGAGCGCACCTAAGATAGGTGAGAACCAGGTTCAAGTCCCACTGGGGCATTACGAAAGGGGTTGGAGGAAACAAGTGAGTAATGCCCTTAAGGAAGCGATTTACAATAGGAGACTTGAAAAGAGAAGGCTGGTCAGGCAGCCAAAGGAAGGCCGAAATGGCTGAAAGATAGCCCTTGAGAGTGCCCAGAGCAGAGCCCTGCTGGGCCAAAGAAAGAATAAAGAGGGGGGCAGCAAGGGGATCCACAGCCTTTGCTGCGCACCATGCCACAAACTTGTTCCATCTACAGGCGTATACCATTTTGGTGGAGGGACGCCTGCCTACCAAGATAACATTACAGACTTCGGGAGGAAGGTCGAAAGCTATCAACTGTCGCCGCTCAATCTCCACGCAAGGTGGTGGAGGCTGGACAGGTTCGGGTGGAGGACAGTCCCCTGCTGCTGTGACAGAAGATCCTCCCGAAGAGGCAGTCTGATCCGAGGATCGATGGCCATGTGTAATAGCTCGGGATACCAGACTCTTCGTGCCCAATCCGGGGCCACAAGATTGACTTGGGCCCGATCGCGCTTGATCTTCTTCAGCACTCTGGGCAGAAGTGGTATAGGTGGAAAGGCGTATAGAAGACCGCAACTCCACTCGTACAAAAAGCGTTGCCTAGCGAGCGTCGCCTAGGAAATTCCAACGCGCAGAACTGCTGACTTTGCGCGTTCGCTTTGGTGGCGAATAGATCTAACCAAGGCTCTCCTCACTGCTGAAAGAGACCTTGCACCACCTCCGAGTGAGGACGCCATTCGTGATCCATCATGCACCTGCGGCTGAGTTCGTCTGCTCTGGCGTTCAGAGAACCTGCCAGGTGTTGAACCACCAGAGATATGCCCTGATGTTCCAGCCATGTCCAAAGGCGGAGAGCCTCTTGACATAGGGTCCATGATCCCACCCCGCCCTGTTTGTTGTAGTACCACATAGAGGTGGTGTTGTCCGTGAACACCTACACTACTCTTCCCCTGACAGAGGGAAGGAATGCCTTTAGTGCAAGACGAATCGCCCAAAGCTCCAGAAGGTTGATATGGAGCCCGGACTCCGCCGGAGACCAGAGGCCTCTGATCTCCGCCTCTCCCATGTGGCTGCCCCACCCCAGCAGTGATGCATCTGTCACCACTGTGAACTCTTGTTGGGGAAGGGAGAGGGATCTGCCGTTGACCCAATCCCGGTTCATTTGCCACCACTGCAATTTACGTGCAGTGCCCTACGAGATCTGGACGCAATCGGAAAGATTCCCCTGATGCTGTGCCCACTGGAACTTCAGGTCCCACTGCAGAGCCCGCATATGCCACCTGGCATAGTCCACCAGCAGGATGCAGGAGGCCATGAGGCCCAGCAGCCTCAGGGTCGTTCTGACCGAAACCCGGGATAGAGGCTGAAAGATCGGAATCATAGCATGAATATCCCAGACTCGCTGCTCGGGAGGATAAGCCCGAAACTGAGCTGTGTCCAGAACCGCTCCGATGAAAAGGAGCTTCTGAGAGGGAATCAGGAGTCACTTCGGCACATTGATGGTGAACCCCAGCGAATGCAGGAGGTCGGCCATAGTCTGGAGGTGGGAGACGACAGCCTGGGGCGAGCCTGCCTTCAACAGCCAGTCGTTGAGATAGGGGAAGACTGGAACCCCTGATCTGCGCAGATGAGCTGCGACTACCGCCACCACTTTCGTGAACACCCGAGGGGCGCTGGTAAGGCTTAAGGGGAGCATGGTAAACTGAAAGTGCTCGTGGACTGCCGTGAACCGTAGGTAACGCCGATGGGCCGCCAGGACGGGGATGTGAAAAGAAGCGTCCTGCGAGTCCAACACTACCATCCAGTCTCCAGGGTCGAGGGCAGACAGGACCTGAGCCAGTGTCAACATTTTGAACTTCTCCTTCCGGAGGAAGCGGTTGACGTTCCGGAGATCCAAGATAGGACGCAGGCCCTTGTCCTTCTTGGGCACCAGAAAGTGGTGGGAATAACAACCACAAGCTACTTCTGGGGCAGGAACTCGCTCGATGTCTCCCTTGGCCAAGAGAGCCGTAACTTCCTGTTGGAGAAGGGCCAAGTGATCCTCTGAAATACGATGGGTCTGAGGTGGCATGGATGGAGGGGTAGTCTCGAAGGGGAGGGAGTAGCCCCTTCGGACTATCTGCAAAACCCACCTGTTCGACGTGATGTTGAGCCAGTGGGGGAGGTCATGGTGAATCCTGCCGCCCACTGGGAAAAGGTGGGCCTGAAAGGTCGGACTAGGAGGGCTTGGAGGCTGCTGCAGAGTGGGCGCTGGTGGACTGGCCCGCCACCTGGCCCCCAGACCCACGACGGTGGGTCCCACGTCCCCAGCCGTGCAGAGGCTGGATAGCTTGTGCAGGCCTGTGGCTCTGGGCGGGACGTGGTGGGACACCCCTTCGGTAGCCACCAAAGGTGCGAAAGGCAGACTGCGCTCGGCGGAAAGTGGATGCGAGGCCCAAGGTCCTGGCCGTAGCCCAGGAGTCCTTAAAGCGCTCAAGCGCATTGTCCGCCTTGTCGCCAAACAAGCGACGGCCATCAAAGGGCATGTCCAAAAGCGTAGCTTGGACAACACCAGAAAAGCCAGTAGACCTCAACCAGGCGTAGCGTCTAAGGGCTACCGACGTGGAAATCGTCCTGCCTAGTGAGTTGGTGGTGTCCACCCCACATCGGATGGCGAACTTTGCTGCGTCTCTCCCTTTGGCAACTGCATGAGAGAGCACGGCCGGGGCCTCCTCCGGGCACTGTGGCAGCACCTGCGCAACTGTGTCCCACACCGAGTGGGAGTAACGGCCCAAGAGACATGCGGTGTTCACCGACCGCACTCCCAAGCTGGAGGAAGAAAACATCTTCTTCCCAAGGTGGTCCAGCTTCTTGGATTCCCTATCAGGTGGTGCGTTAGGGAATGACCCTTGGAAGTCGAGGCTTGGACTACCAAGCTCTCAGGGGTGGGGTGGTGAGAGAGGAAAATGGGGTCGCCTGGGGTCGGGCGGTGGTGTTGGGCAATCATCCTATCCACAGGAGCCCCTG
The DNA here is from genome assembly GCA_963921515.1 of Calotriton arnoldi. Lineage (NCBI taxonomy): Eukaryota > Metazoa > Chordata > Amphibia > Caudata > Salamandridae > Calotriton > Calotriton arnoldi. The sequence continues at coordinate 2,020,290 of CAWUFW010000496.1, read as the reverse complement.
TGTTATGCTTGGACCAAGTGCCCAAAAGGATGTCCGTAAGGGCCTCATTGAACGGCAGCAGGGGCTCCGAAGAGGCCGCTGCTGGCTGAAGCACCTCGGTCAGGAGGTTAGTCCTGACCGCCACCGTAGGAAGCTCGAGGTTTAAGGCCTCGGCCGCCCTACGCAATACCACTGCGTAAGATGCACCCTCCTCTGTAGCCACGGTAGGGGGAGAAAGCATACCAAGGTCTGGGGAGGTGTCCAGACTACTGGCATCACCCAACTCCTCTCTCCAGTCCAGTTCCTCTAACTGGTCTGCTAGAGGGTCCACAGACCCCTCCCAGTCCTCCTCACCTTCCTCTGGTAGCCACTCAGGGCGATAGGAAACACCAGGGGAGAACAGGGGTACAAAAGTTCTGCTCTGTGTCTACATCGAGGGGGAGGCTGGGGTCGTCGCCGCTGGGGACACAACCGGCGTCGGAGGGTGCGGAGGTGTCGTCACTGGATTCGGCACCGGAGGAGGTGTCACACGGTTGACCGGCGCCGATCCTGATCCAGGCCTGGATCCTTGGGGGCCCTGCGGCGCCGGAGCCGAAGCCGTCGGCATCGAAGGCCTAGAGCCCCCAGCCGAGTCCGCGGGGCCCGAGGGCGCGCCGGCGGAGTCGGGCTGCCCAAAGATGGAATGTAAGGCTTCGTAAAAGTTGCGAAGCTGGGCAGGGGTCTCTCCGGCTCCCAGAAAGGGAGGGAAGGCCGGAGTCGACCCAACAGGCTCCGCGGGCGGAGCCAGACTACCTTCCGCTTCCCGCGTTGCGTCGGCCGACAGACGGGGAAAACGCGAAGAGCGACGATGCTTCTTCGCCTTCTTCTTGTGCTTCGACTTACCCGAAGACGAAGACTTTGATGACGAGTGATGACTCCACCACCGGTCTCACGACCTCCCTCTCGACCAGGACCTCGAATGGCACGGTGCGGACTGCCGGGCCTCGAGAAGCTTTCAAGACTGCTCCCGCAAAGACTTCGGGTTCATGGCCCGGCAGTCGGAGCACGACTTCGGGTCGTGGTCGCGCTCCAAGCACCAAAGGCACACATGGTGCGGGTCCGTGACCGACATCAATTTGCGACAGGAGTCGTAAGCCTTGAAGCCGGTCCGACTTGACATCCCTCCGTGCACCAGGAGTCAAGCAACTCAAAAAAGGTGTCGACAAAAGTCGCAAAAACTGAGTCAAAAAGTGACTCGAGGTACCGCTCTCTCCGGATCTGCGCTGGCTGGCGCGGAAAAAGAAAGAACTGACGTCAGTGCACGAGGGGGGCGTCTAAGTAGATACTGGGACATCACTGCGGCGACCACGACGCCAATGACGAACGCGGAGTCAACCGACACCACCTATCGACGTGCAGGGGTACTGCTGAAGAAAACATTCTCCGGATCCAGTCTGACGCCTGGGGGTAATTCTAAGGTGAGGAATCCATAACTAATTGTCTCTTTCAGATCATCAAGTTACTAACCTTCGGTGATGTCTTATCTGGTAGTGACTCTATCTTGTCACAGATTCCTTACCTTAGAATTATCCCCTGGAGTCAGACTGGATCTGGAAATTTTCGAGCAATACCCCGTTTTGCTGCCAGTAGGTGGTGTAGTTCGGCTCTTCGTCCCCGTCATCAGCGCCGTAAGTGACGTACACGATACCTATATAGGCGCCACCTCGGCGCGCTGACGTCAATTCATTTTTGCAACTTTCCACGCCAGAAGCGAGGCGCCACGAAGTAGACCGACAACTGTTGTGAGTTTGTAGGGCCCTTTGTAAGGGGAAGCCCTTATGCTTTAATCAGTTCGCAGAACCAAAGGGGATGATGGACGGAGTGTTGAACATTGCAAGCACTCACCCCCAGTCAACTGATCTGGGTTTAATCCATCATCATTCTTTAGCTCACTCCGCCACCCCAGTTCAGACATGGCCATATGCAAATCAGTCTGACCCTGTGCCTCATGGGAACAGTGCATCCCGAACTGCCAAGCCATGTCTTCCCTGGACCGGAAACAAGCATCCTGGGACCGGTTTCTGGCTTACAGCCGTCATCAGCCAGGCTATCTTGAATCCAGTGGCAAAGTGAGCAAGAGCGGGGAGGATGAGAGGGTCAGTAGGGAATCTGCGGCTAGACAAGAGTCTCTACCAGATAAGGGATTACCAAAGGTAGGTAACTTGTTCATCTGATAGAGACTTCTATCTGCAGATTCCTTGCCTTAGACTAGATACCCAAGCAATGCCTCCCCAAAGGAGGGTCTGCGAACCCAACTTAGGGCCCGATTATGATGGCGGAAGGACCGCCATCGAATGGATATTTCCCACCGCCAGATTAGAATGGCGGTGGGAACAGGAATGCGTCCGCAGCGGACGCAAAGACCGTCCGCCGCCAGCAATCGACCCAATTGCCTGGCGGACGGTCAAGGGAGGTCAAAATGGTGGCGGTGCCTAGCAGGCACCGTCCACCAGATTAGGATGCCAGCAGTGACCGGCCTTTCCATGGCGGCGATGCCGCCATAGAAAGGCATATGGTCTTTTGCCACGGGGCCCGATGCGGGCCCCCGGGGGGGGATGTGGGGGCTGGACTTGTGGGGTACCTATGGTACCCCCCTACATTGCCATGCCCAAGGTGGGAGGCACCGCGCGGTGCCTGCCACGTTGTGCAGCACCGTCCGCCGCAATGTTAAAGATGCGAATGCAACCGCCAGGGTGGCGGTCGTATCCTAATTTGCGGTGCGGGACCGCCACACCGCTGGCGGCCGGTCCCAACACCGCTAGGGTGGCGGGCAGACTAAAGTCCGCCCGCCATCCTAATGAGGCCCTAAGACCAGAAAATCCTGCTGGACCGAACGGGCAAAATGCCCATCCCAACAGACCTGACTGTCCAGGCAGTAGTGCTTAGTGAGTGAACGTGTATAATGAAGCCTGACAGATATCAAGGACTGGAACCCCACAAGCTAACACTCTGGTCACAGCTTTGGCTTTGGTAGAGTGAGCATGCAGGCCTTCAAGTGGTTGCTTTTTGGCCGTTGCGTACCAGATATTTATGTGGAGCACTGTCCATCAGAAGATGGTAAGTTTCTGCACAGCCTTTTCTTTCTTGGCCTCGATGTACAAATGAAGAGTTGGTTATCCACCCAAAACTCTTTTGTGCGGTCAAGGTGGAACACCAATGTCACTCCTCTTCCTTAGAAGGATAAGGCAGGGCAAAAAAGGTAGGCAGGGTGATGGTCTGGCCTACGTGAAAACGAGTGACTACCTTCGAAAGGAAGGAGACACATGTCCGAAGAACCAGTTTGTCAGGGTAGAAATTAGTATATGGAAGGTGTACCAAGAGAGCTTGCCATTCGCTGACCCTCCTGACTGATGCAATAACCACCAGACAAGCGGTCTTGATGGTCAATAACTGAAGAGAACAATTGTGCAACAGCTCAAAAAGGCTCGCACTTCAGGAAAGTGAGGACCAGGTTCAAATCCCACTGGGGCATGATGAATGGGCCTGGGGGGAAACATGTTGCAAACCTTTGAGAAATGTCATCACAATGTGTGACTTAAATAAGGAAGGTTGCTGTAGCAACCGCAAAAATGCAGAACTAGCTGAAAGACAGCCCTTAACTGTGCTCAGAGAAGAGCCCTGCTAGGTCAAAAAAAGAACAAATAATGGCACCTCGGAAAGAAAAACAATCCCACAAATTTGTCCCAGTGGCAGGAGTATACCATTTTAGTGGAGGGACGCCTAGCTGCCGGAATAACATCACAGACTTCAGAAGGAAAGTCGAAGACTATCAACTGTCGCTGCTCAATCTCCACGCATGAAAGCGGAGGGTGTGCAGGTTTCGGTGCAGAACCAACCCCTCTTGCTGCGACAGAAGATCCTCCCGAAGAGGTAGCTTGACCGGAGGACCGATGCTCATGCTCAGCAGCTCAGGATACCAGACTCTTCATGCCCGACCTGGAGCCACAAGAATAACTTTGGCCCGGTCGTTTCTGATCTTGAGAACTCTGGGCAGGAGTGGTATTGGCGGAAAGGCGTACAGGAGGCCAGAGATCCACTCGAGATGTAAAGTGTCTCTTAGCGAGACCCGCCTTGTAAACTCCAGTGCGCAGAATTGCTGACATTGCGCATTCTCTGCAGAGGTGAATAGATCAAACCAAGACTCTTCCACTCTTGAAAGAGACCTTGCACCACCTCCGGATGGAGATGCCATTTGTGATCCACTAGGCATCGACGGCTGAGTTCATCTGGCCTGGAGTTCAGAGAGCCTGCCAAGTGTTGAACCACCAGGGAGATGCCCTGGTGTTCCAGCCATGTCCAGAGGCACAGAGCCTTTTGATAAATGGCAAATGACCCCGCCCCGCTTGTTGCAGTACCACTTGGCGGTGGTGTTATCTATGAACACCTGCACTAGCCTTTCCTTGATTGAGGGTAGAAAGGCCTTCGATGCTAAACGAACTGCCCAAAGCAAAGTGATGTCCTATGCTGCATCCCACTGGATGTCAGTGATGGCAGGAGGGCAAACTAAAGGGACTTGGAGGCTGCGGCTGCCAGGAGAGTTGTGGGCTGTCTTGAACTCTGGCTACGTGGTCTGTGGGAACCACGTCCTTGGCCACGAAAAGGTGTGGAAGCTTGTTAGCTGTGTTGCTTGGGAGGGTATTGTTGTGGTTGGAAACACCTTCTGTGGCCACGAAAGGGGCGAAAGGCGGACTGGGGGCTGTGAAGGGCCATAGAGAAACCCCAGCACCTGGCCATAGCACTGGTCTCCCTAAAGCACTCTTTTGCTGAGTCTGCTTTTCCTCCGAAGAGACGGGAGCCATCAAAGGGCGTGTCCGTAGCGATGCTTGGACATCCCTGGAAAAGCCAGAAGTCCTCAGCCAGGCATGGCGCTGAAGGGCCGCTGACGAAGAAATCCCTTCGTCCAGCGAGTCGGTTGTGTCCAGAGCACAGCGAATGGTGAACTTTGCTGCATCCCTCCTGTTGGCAATAGCCTGAGAGAGTATGGCTCAGGCCTCCTCCGAGACGATGGACAGCACTTGTGCAACCCAAGTCCCAGATTGTGTGGGAGTAACGGCCCAAGAGGCATGCAGTGTTCACCGACCGCAGTGCTAGGCTTGCGGAAGAGAACATTCTTATTCCAATGGTATCCAGCCATTTGTATCCCTGTCCGGTGGAGTGGAAGGAAACGCGCCAGGGTTAATTCTGGAAGTGAAGGTCTGGACCACCAAGTTCTCCAGAGTGGGATGCTGGGTGAGGAAGCTGGGGACCCCTGGAGTAGGGTGGGGGGCAATCGGGCATTCAGTCAAAATATCGAGTCAGTACTATCGACTGACACAATTACTGAGTTGGAAATATCGTTACACAGAAATACAGTGAGCATGAATATCGTGGACAAGAATATCGATTTTAAGGTAAGTAATATCGATGTTAAAAATATCGTTGTTAATAATATAGATTTTTGATTATTTTTGTGTATTTTAATATATATGTTAATTGTATATGTTTAAAAATGTTTGTTTAAATATTGTAAGTTTTTTAATATGCTTTGTAAATTAAAAGTAGTTTTTGAATTTAATGTAATAGTGTTTTATTTTTAGTACCGTAGTGGGTTGTGGGGTTTATAGGGGTATAGGGTGGGAAGTCAATTAATTAAAAATAATTAATATTTTTTTTAACTAATATTACTTATTTAATTGTTTATTATTTATGTTAATTGTACAATTAATACTTTTTTAGTTATGTTTCAGGTGCGGGTTGTGGGTTTTGTAGGAGTACAGGGTGGAAGTAAATTTATTATAATTAATTAATAAATATGTTTAAATTAATAACAATTATTTAATTGGTCATTATTTATGTTAATTGCATAATTAATATGTTTTGTTTTTACGTTTTAGGTGCAGGTTGTGGGTTTTGTAGGGAGACAGGGTGGTAAGTAAATTAATTATAATTAATTTATAATTAATTTATAGTTATTAATTATTTAAATGATAATTTATGTAAATAGTATTTTATTTTTTTAAGTTTGAGGTGTGGGTTCTGTGTTTTGTAGAGGTATAGGGTAGGAAGTCAATTATAATGTAATAATAATTCATTTTTAATTATTTAATTGCTAATTATTTATGTTAATTGTATAAATATATTTTTTTAATTTACATTTTACGTGTGGGTTGTGGGCCTTGTGTGGGGATAGGGTGGGAAGTAAATATTTATAATTATTTTAAAATTATCTATAATTACAAATTATTATTTAATTGATAATTATTTATGTACATTGTATAATATATATTTTTGTTTGGGCGTGTTTTGTGGTTTTTGTATGGTAAAGGATTTGCAGGAAATTATAATAATTAATAAATATTGTTAATTTTTAATAAGTGTTTAAATGATAATTAATTATACAAATATGTAATTAAAATATTGTTTAGGTTATATGTGTGAGTTGTATTTGTAGGGTAAAGGGTGGGAAATTAATTAAATATAATTAATTTATTCTTAGTTAATTAGTAATATTAATTGTGTAATTGATCATTAATTATGTAAATTCTTTTTTTTTTAAATTTATATATTAGGTGTGGGTTGTTTGCTTTGTACAGATAAAGGGTGGAAAGGTAATTAAATGTAATTGTTTTATTAGTAGTTAATTAGCATTCATATTTTAATCGAGATTTAATTATGTAACATGTGTAAATATTATAAATTTTAATATACATTATAGATGTGTGATGTGTAGCTTGTAGAGGTATAGGGTAGAAAGTTATGTAAGGAATAACAAAATTAAAAAAGTAACTTTTTTACTGTAATTTATTATTGTATGTGTTAATTGTGTTATGCTTTTTAATTGCAAATAATATTGTATTTATTGGTTGTTATTATTTTGATAATAGATTGAGGTATTTTGATAAAAATAATATTTGTATTAGTTTATAATATGACTGGAATGGGAATAGTAAATGTTACCCCTCCGCAATCCAACACTTCCCCTACAGTTGCACTGACTGGATTGGGAATAGTAAGTTTTTCCCCTCTGTAATCCAACACTTTCCCTACTGTTGCACTCATTGGAGTGGGCATAGTAAACTTTACCCCTCCGATATCCAACACTTTACCTACTGTTGCATTGACTGTAGTGGGATTTGTAAATTTTACACCTCCTGAGTTTGAAACTTTGTCTACTATTTATAAGTTGTAGTCGGTATAGTATATGTATTAATTAAAAACAAATTGTAGTTTATATTGTTTAAACTTATATGAAAACAAGTTACTTACCTGTAACTGTAGTTCTCCTGTATTGGAAGCTTTCATAGATTCACATGCTTGAATCATTCCCCGTTGTCGAGATGGGAGTCCCCGGTACATCAAAAAAGCATTGCTTAAATCAATACAAAGCAGAAAAAAGGACTAGGCCCATTTCAGTTTTGTAACCCATAACTCTCGTTTTGTAAAAGAGACCAAAAATAATCCCTGAACCAATCAGGACCCTTCACAACACTCCTGAGAGAACCTTAGCCCTTCAGATTTTCCGAGCACTTGTGCCCAAGATAACCCTGTACAAAATCCAAAGGTGAGCATCTCAGGGGGTGGAGGCAGGTCGCATTTGAATCTATGAAAGCTTCCAATTCTTGATGAACTACAGTTACATGTAAGTAACTTGTTTTCTTACTCCAGTATTGGCACTTTCATAGATTCACATGCTTGAATCAGAGTAGCTAGCAGTACGTAGCACATTTTATTCTGCATCTACATGAACGCATGCAAGAGTGTGCTTTAAATTGTCAATCTGTAGAGAGGAATAGCTTTACCTGAAAAAACCATAGATTGTTAAATATTCCATGCTTAACATCTTTAATTGTAAACACCATAGAGAATAAACAGTTCTTTTGGAAACCACTATATTATAAACCTCTACACAAAGAGAAATGCATCTATAATAAAATGTGCACATTCTTACAGTATAAAGGAAGGAGGGATGAAGGAGAGAGCTCACCATCACTGGAAAAGGTCCTCAGCACCGCCTGTCCCACTGCCACATCATTGTTAGCGGCGGCATCCAGGCAGTAATGCTTGGTAAAGGTGTGTGTACTCTTCCAGGTAGCAGCCCTGCATATATCCTGGATAGGTACTCCAGCAAACAACGTAGTGGATGGAGATACTGCTCTCATCGAATGAGCACGCACCAATGCTCCCAGAGGTTTCCCTGCTGCTTGATGGCAATACTGGATTGCACTCGAGATCCATCGAGCAATCCCCCTTTTGGAAAGAGGATAGCCCTTTCTGGGCGCACTGAAGGACACAAACAGCTGTGACGATTTGCAAAAAGCTTTTTTTCTTTGTAGATAAAATTTCAGACAACGCTGGATATTCAGCCAATGAAGAGACCTCTCTGCTGCAGTAGTCGGTTGAGGGAAGAACCTCAGAAGGATAAGAGGTTCATGCAAGTGAAAGTCTGATGGTACTTTGGGTATAAACTTCAGATTAGTACGAAGGACTATTCGATACTCTTTAAACTGTAGAAAGGGTTCCTGTATGGTCAGGGCCTGAATCTCCCCAACTCTCCTGGCCGATGTGAGTGCCAGGAGAAGAGCCACCTTCCAAGACAGGAACTTAAGGTCCGCCCTGTGAATGGGTTCAAAGGGATGTTTCATGAGTTGTGATAATACTATATTTAGCTGCCAGAGAGGTGGCGGAGGCTTAACCGGAGGAAGGGTAAGAAATAATCCTTTCATGAACTGTTTTATGATTCTCTCCGACCATAACGATGGTCCTGAGGACGTCCTCCTAAAACGGGATATAGCAGCTAGATGGACTTTTATTGACGCATGTGCTAATCCAGACTTTGCTAATAGTAGAATATAAGGAAGAATCTCATGAGATGCCGATCTTAGAGGATGAACATTAGACTCCTGGCACCATAAACAGAATCGTCTCCATTTCATCCTGTACGTCTTATTCGTACACTGTGCTCTGGCATTTGAGAGAATATTCCTGCATTTAGATGGTAGTTCTAGATGTTGAAATTCACAGTGTTCAGTAGCCATGCTGCTAAACGTAGTGACTTGGGATCTGGATGTAGCACTTGTCCCCGCGACATCGTCAGGAGGGATGGAATGGGCTGAAGGAAAATAGGTTGTGTCTCCGACAGGAGAAGCTCTGTGAACCAATGTTGTCTGGGCCGCCATGGGACTATCAGGAACATTCCTGCACGGCTCCCTCTTGATCTTCATAAGTAGACATGGTAGGCGGGGAATCAGCGGAAAGGCGTAGGTAAAGACGTCTGACCATGCCATCAAAAACGCATTCCCCCAGGATCCCGGTTGGTGACGCCAACTTGCAAAGAAGCGGCATTCCTTGTTCTGAGCTGTCGCAAAGAGGTCCACTGTTGGTTTGCCCCGTTTTAGAAAGATACCATCTAGGGTTCCCTGATTGATCTCCCTCTCGTGGCAGGTTGACCTGAGTCTGCTTAATGTGTCTGCCTTGACATTTTGATCCCCCGGAAGTTGTTCTGCCTTCAGTGAGATTCCGTTTTGAACAGCCCATCTCCAGATTCTCTGGGCCTCCTGAGACAGGGGGAGATATCTCGTGCACCCCTGCTTGTTGAGATAATGCATTGCTGTTGTGTTGTCTGTCCTGATCAGCACAGTCGAGTTCCGGTAAATTGATGTGAAGTTGTTGGTCATGACTCTGCCAACGCCCACTGACCTGGAGGTCTTGAAGGAAGGCCCCCCAACCTTCCAGGGAAGCATCGGTGGTGATGACCTGTGGAGCCGGCATGGTGAGAAAAGATAGACCGACGGAAATATTTTGACATCGGGTCCACCAAGAAAAGGCCTGGATCATACCTGGTGTGATTGTAATGACATCCTCGAAGGAACCTACTGCTTGACGCCATTGCCGATCCAGCTCCTCCTGCAAAGGACGCATCCCTAACCGGCAGAAAGGGACGAGAGGGATGCATGTTGACATTGTCCCCAGGAGTGACTTGTAGTGGCGTACTGAAAGTGACTTTCTTTTTGCGAATGCTTAGGACAGAGAGATTAGTTTCTTTTGTCTCTCGTGAGAAGGAAACGCCTTGTTTATTGTGGTGTCCAGAATTGCCTCTAAGAACGTAATGCTCTTGGATGGATGGAGAGATGATTTTTACTCATTCAGAGTGAGGCCTAATTCGGCAAACAGCCTTGTACATGCCACTGTGGACGACTGAACAGCTGCGTGTGAAGGTGCTTTGATCAACCAATCGTCCAGGTACGGATACACCTGATGTCTTTGCTTCCTTAGAACAGCTGCTACTGGAGGCAGACATTTTGTGAAAATTCTTGGGGCCGACTTGAGGCCAAATGGCAGCACCTTGAACTGGTAATGGCTTCCGGCTACAACAAATCGAAGGTACTGCCTGTGGGAGGGATGGATGGGGATGTGAAAATATGCATCTTGTAAGTCTAAGGTGGTCATATGATCCCCTGGGTTTAGGAGCAATGGAATGTCCTGGAGGGAAACCATGCGGAAGGACTGCTTTTTGAGATAAGTGTTTAGAGTTCTCAAATCCAGGATCGGACGCCATTGACGTAAGTTCTTGCGAACCAGAATGAAACGGGAATAAAATCCCTTCCCTCTCTGGGAGATTGGCACCGGTTCTATTGCTCCGTTTCGGAGCATTGTAAGAATCTCCAAATGCATGAGATGTAGATGTTTCACTTCTTGGCGTCCTGGTGAAGTACAAGGAGGGATCTGAAGGAACTCTAATGTATGGCCAAATTGTATTAGATTGAGGACCCATCGGTCTGTGGTTATTTTCTGCCACTGGTGAAGGTGAAAAGAAATTTGCCCCCACAGGGGAACTTCTGGACAAGCGGGAATAAAGATAGCCGGAGCCTGAAGCTCGTCATTGAAGTCGTGAGGTGTCTTTTCCCTGACGTCCTGTTCTTCCTCTGGGGGCAGATTTAGAATACGCCCCTGACTGTTGCTGTCGTTGAACATACTGTTGACTGTACGGCTGGGAAGATGTAGCATATGAGGGGTATCTATACTGTTGAAATCCTCCCCTGTAGGATGGAAAGCCCCTTCCTCTTGCTCCTCTAAAGGGCACTTTCCGATACTGTAGTGTCCCTAGAGCCTTCGCTGTATTGGTATCCATCTTGATATCTTGCAGCGCATCGTCGATGTGCTTCCCAAATAAAGCCTCTCCATCGAAAGGAAGGTCCAGGATCTTATTTTGGACCACCGGTCTAAATGACGTAGCTCGGAGCCATCCTTGACGGTGCAAAAACGCTGCACCCCCCAGCGATCTGAATGCTGTAGTTGCGATATCCATCGCACGATCTATTACTTCTGCAGAAGCTCTTTCTCCCTCCTGCAGAATCTTCTTCACCTCTGGTCTACTCTCTTTCCGAAGTTGATCCATATACGGAGCCAGGTCACACCACATCTGTCTGTCTGTCTGCCCAATATGGCAAGGGCATTAGCCGCTCTGACCAACCGAGCTGACATTGAGGAAAAACGCTTACCGGCATTATCTAGGCGCCTGCCCTCTCTATCCGGAGGTGTTGTAATGGGTGCCGATGGGTTTTTGGATTTTCATTGAGCTGCCTGGGAAATAACCGAATCCGGTTTGGTATGGCCCACCAAACAGGCTGGAGCGTCCTCTGGGGCCTTGTATTTCTTCTCCAACCTGGAGAGTACTGGTGTTACTGTCGCTGGTGTTTTCATGACCTTAAGTCCTTCCTCCCATACATGACTTATAATAGGGATAGCCCTCACCAATTTTCTATATGGCTCCTTAAAATCATATAAGAAATATTCAGTTTGAGTAGCCGGCATAGGCAGGTCAAATCTTTTTGCAGCTCTTTCTAGCAAGTTATGAAACCCACCAATATCCTCTGGTGGGGAGTCAACAGGTACCGGAGGAGAAGAAGGCGTGGGAATGAGGTAGTCATCCCATTCTCTATCAGGATCTCTAAGTTCTCCTTCCCCCTGGTCATCATCCGTAGTAATCGGATCTTGTTGAGGGATTGATGGAGGTGATCCCTGTAAGGGTTCCGCCAGCACAGCTTGACCCTTCTTTGGAGTAGATGGGATGGAGCGTGGACGAGGAGCTACTGATGGCATTTCCTGAGGTACAGGAGTTGGTGGAAATCTCTTCCTGTAGTCAGTCAACATGAACTGTAGGTCCGTCAATAAAGAGGACGGCATGCAAACCACTTCCTCCTGTTAACTCTGATGGTATTGTTCCTGAGGAGGATAGCCTTGATATTCACCATATTCTTCATCAAAATCATCCTCCTGACACTTAACGTGCAGCTGGGACGGGCTACTCGCATAGCCATAAGATCCCTCATCTTCTTCCTCCGAATCCTGCTCTTCCAACAGGTGAGATGTCAAAAGAGGCGTAACTTTGCTAGGTGATGTAATTTCAAGTGTGATTCAACTTTTTGTAGTATTTTCTGTTCTGTCCGGTGTTTTTTCCCTCGTCGACGAACCCGTCAACGAGATCGCTGACGACATCGCCGACGACATCGTGGTCAAAGCTGCAGCTGTCGGCAGTAACTTGGAAACCATTGGCGATGGTCTAACCGCTGTCAACAACATAGTTACCGTCGTCATAATAGTTGTCGACAACCCTGCCATCGGCGCCGTCGTCATCGTCGACATCGTCATTGTCGTCGACGCCATCGTCGTTGATACCGGTGTCGAAACCTTTGTCGACAGTGACAAAACCTTCGTCGACGGTGACAAAACCTTCGTCGACAGCGTGCCCAACTCCGCCATGGACGCTGAGGCTTTCTTCGGCAACAGGCGAACCTCAATCTTCGTCGACGACGATAGAGGTGGTTTCTTCGTCGACGGTACCGTCGACGATGAAGATTTCGTCGACGTCTTTACTTCAGGAGGCACTGAAGAGGGCTTTTTGAAGGAGTGCCTGACCTGAGGGGGTGTCTTAGGCGGCTCAGAACTCGCCTTTTTAGCTGTTTTATCCCCCGAAGCATGTCCCTTCATCTCCTTCTCATTTCTTTGAGGAGAGTTTGAGGGACTGCGCCCATGAGTGGTCTTTTTAAGGGCTTTTTCTGGACGCTACTCAGATGAATGGGCGTGAGGTGATCTTCTCCTCTTCTGGGACCTCCTGGATGAGGAAGAGGATGCCTCATCACTGTCACTAGAAATCACCTCTTTTCTGGCTTTGAGTTTCAGAAGCCATATCAGAAGTCGTCCCTCACGATCTATTAATGTTTTACTAGAAAAGGTACGACATACCATGCAGTGCTTTGCTTGATGGTCTGAATAAAGGCAATACATACAGTCCTCATGAGGGTCATCAGTATAAAGCCTTTTCTTGGAGCAGGTAGGACAGGCTCTAAACAGACCCTTTTTCTCCTTTCCTGACATAATAATGTCTGAGTGATGACAAGACACCACTGGATCCTGCAGATGAAAAGTTTAGATGAAGCCAAGAATACTGTCCAAAATCAGTAATAATAAGAGAAAAACTGAGCAGAGCTAAGAGGAGACTCCCTAGCACAACGTGCGGTAGAAAATCTGAAGGGCTGAGGTTCTCTCAGGAGTGTTCTAGAGGGTGAAGGGTCCCGATTGGTTCAGGGATTATTTTTGGTCTCTTTTACAAAACGAGAGTTATGGGTTACAAAAATGAAATGGGCCTAGGCCTTTTTTCTGCTTTGTATTGATTTAAGCATTGCTTTTTTGATGTACCGGGAACTCCCATCTCGACGACGGGGAATGATTCAAGCATGTGAATCTATGAAAGTTCCAATACTGGAGTAATAATATGTTTTCGGTTATTTCAATTATAATATTTATACATATTGTTTTTAATATTTTATTTATTTTGAGTAAATTCAAAATGTTTATTTTGTTTGAGTTTTTCATTTGTAATTGAAATGGTTTGATTTTGAATATTTTATGTTTTTGGATATATCAATTTAGATTTATTTTTTATGTTATTACATTTTAAAAAGTATTAAAAAATAATATAAATTAAAAATATTAATGTAGTTTTATTTTTAAATTAGATATATGTAAATAAAAATATGTATATTAATGCACAAGTTACTAACTTGTGTAACGATATATCTGTAAGAGACAGTAGTTAGTGACAGATTCCTTACCTTAGAATATCCCCAGGCGTCAGGCTGGATCCGGAAAGTTTTGCGTAGCAGTACCCTTGCGCGTCGGTAGGCGGCGTCGTGCGGCTCCGCGTCCGTCGTCGGCGTCGTGATCGCCGGGATGACGTCGCGGGCAGTACTTAGGCGCCGCCCCTGCGCGCTGACGTCAGTTCTGTACACGACTTTCCGCGCCAGGAACGCAGAGCCATGCAAGAAGCTGACACAGGTGTCTGAAAAATACTAGGGCCCTGAAAGGGATGTCCTTAACCCTAGAAATCAGTTCGCAGAACGGGGAGGATGGGTGGGGCGGTAAGGAATCTGTCACTAACTACTGTCTCTTACAGATATATCGTTACACAAGTTAGTAACTTGTGCATCTGAAAGAGACACGTTAGTGACAGATTCCTTACCTTAGAATAGATACCCCAGCAATACCAACCCCGGTGGTGGGTCTGCGAACAAAGATCAGACAAGGAAGTCCTGGAGGACAGAACGGCCAAAGAAGCCGTCCCTCCGGACCTGACTGTCAAGGCAGTAATGCTTTGTAAACGTGTGCAGCGAGGCCCACGTAGCTGCCTGACAGATAACCGGCAGCGGAACACCGCGGCCCAAGGCCGTGGTAGCAGCGGTTGCCCTGGTGGAATGGGCACGCAGCCCAACAGGAGGCTCCTTCTTGGCCAAAGAATAGCAGGTCTTGATGCACAAGGTAACCCAGCGGGAGATGGTCCTCTTGTGCACCGCCCGACCTTTTTGGCGCCCACGTAGCCAACAAAGAGCTGGTCATCCACCCGGAAGTGTTTTGTGCGGTCGATATAGAAGGAGAGCGCACGTTTTGGGTCCAGACGGTGGAGCCTCTCTTCCTCTCTGGAAGGATGCGGAGGCGGAAAGAAGGTGGGCAAAGTGATGGTCTGCCCAATGTGGAAAGCAGTAACCACCTTTGGCAAGAAGGACGGACGCGTCCGAAGAACAACCTTGTCTGGATGAACAGACAGAAAGGGAGGTTTGCAAGATAGAGCCTGGAGCTCACTCACCCGCCGAGCGGAGGTGATGGCCACCAGAAAGGCTGTCTTTAGAGTCAGAAGACGAAGAGGACAGTTATGCAGAGGCTCAAAGGGAGCGCACATTAAAAATGTAAGAACCAAGTTCAAGTCCCACTGAGGCATTACAAACGGAACAGGAGGGAAGAGGTGAGTAATGCCTTTTAAGAACCTGTTAACAACAGGGGACTTGAAAAGGGAGGGCTGATCAGGGAGCCTGAGGAAGGCCGAGATAGCACAAAGATAACCCTTGATGGTACCCAGGGCAGAACCCTGTTGGGCCAGAGAGAGAAGGAACAGAAGGACCTCAGAAAGAGGGGCAGAAAGGGGATCCACAGCCTTTGCTGTGCACCATGCCACAAATTTGTTCCACCTGCAGGCGTATACCACCTTAGTGGAGGGACGCCTGGCTGCCAGAATCACATCACAAACTTCGGGAGGCAAGTCGAAAGGAATCAACTGTTGCCGCTCAATCTCCACGCAAGCAGGTGTAGACTGGACAGGTTCGGGTGGAGGACCGTCCCCTGCTGCTGCGACAGAAGATCCTCCCGAAGAGGCAGACGGATCGGGGGATCTATGCTCATATTGAGTAGCTCGGGATACCAAACTCTTCGAGCCCAGTCCGGAGCCACAAGAATGACTTGGGCCCGGTCGTGCCGAATCTTCTTCAACACTCTGGGTAGAAGTGGTATAGGCGGAAAGGCGTACAACAGACCGCAACTCCACTCGCGACGAAAAGCGTCGCCGAGCGAGTGCCGCCTTGGAAATTCCAACGCGCAGAACTGATGACATTGCGCGTTCTCTTCGGTGGCGAATAGATCTAACCAAGGCTCTCCCCACTGTAGAAAGAGTCCTTGCGCCACTTCCGAGTGAAGACGCCATTCGTGATCCATCATGCACCTGCGGCTGAGTTCGTCCGCCTGGCGTTCAGAGAACCTGCCAGGTGTTGAACTATTAGGAACATGCCCTGATGTTCCAGCCATGTCCAGAGGCGCAGAGCCTCCTGACAAAGGGTCCAAGACCCCACCCCGCCCTGTTTGTTGCAGTACCACATGGCGGTGGTGTTGTCTGTGAACACCTGCACTACCTTCCCTTTGACAGAGGGAAGGAATGCCTTGAGTGCAAGCCGGATCGCCCGGAGCTCCAGAAGGTTGATATGGAGCCGGGACTCCGCCGGAGACCAGAGGCCTCTGATCTCCGCCTCTCCCATGTGACCGCCCCATCCCAGAAGGGACGCGTCCGTCACAACTGTATGCTCTGGCTGGGGAAGGGAGAGGGATCTGCCCATGACCCATTGCCGGTTCGAGAGCCACCACTGCAACTGTGTTGCAGTCCCCTCCGAGATCTGGACGTGATCGGACAGGTTGCCCTGGTGCTGCGCCCACTGGAACTTCAGGTCCCACTGCAGAGCCCGCATATGCCATCTGGCATGATTGACCAGCAGGATGCAGGAGGCCATGAGGCCCAGCAGCCTCAGGGTCATCCGTACCGAAACCCAGGATAAAGGCCGAAAGATCGGAATCAGAGCCTGAATATCCCGGACTCGCCGTTCGGGAGGATAGGCCCGAAACTGCGTCGTGTCCAGAACTGCTCCGATGAAAAGGAGCTGTGGAGAAGGAATCAGATGCGACTTCGGCACATTGATGGAGAACCCCAGCGAGTGCAGGAGTTCGGCCGTAGTCTGGAGGTGGGAGACGACTGCCTGGGACGAGCCCGCCTTCAGCAGCCAGTCGTCGAGGTAGGGGAAGACTGAAACCCCTGCCCGGCGCAGATGAGCTGCGACCACCGCCATCACTTTCGTGAACACCCGAGGGGCACTTGTAAGGCCAAAGGGGAGCACGGTGAACTGAAAATGCTCGGGGCCTACCGTGAACCGAAGGTAACGCCGGTGGGCCGGCAGGACGAGGATGTGGAAATACGCGTCCTGCAAGTCCAACGCTACCAACCAGTCTCCAGGGTCGAGGGCAGTCAAGACCTGAGCTAGGGTGAGCATCTTGAACTTCTCCTTCCGGAGGAAGCGATTGACGTTCCGGAGGTCCAAGATAGGACGCATGTCCTCCTTGTCCTTTTTGGGCACCAGAAAGTAGTGGGAGTAGCAACCACGCCCTACTTCTGGGGTTGGAACATGCTCGATGGCCCTCTTGGTCAAGAGGGCCGTGACTTCCTTCTGTAGAAGCACCAAGTGATCCCCTGACATGCGGTGGAATTGAGGTGGCATGGCTGGGGGTGGTCTCGAAGGGGAGGGAGTAGCCCCTTCGGACAATGTCCAAGACCCACCTGTCCGAGGTGATGGTGCGCCAGTGGGGAAGGTGATGGCGGACCCTGCCCCCTACTGGCGTGCCGTGCACCTGAAAGGAGGGACTAGGAGGGCTTGGAGGCCGCGGACGGGTTGGAGGTGGTGGCCTGACCCGCACGCTGGTTGCCCGATCCGCCACGGCGGAATCCACGTCCTCGGCCACGCGAAGACGCCTGCTGCGCGGGCCGGTGGCTGGGCTGCTGACGTGAAGGGGCGCCCCTACCGTGGCCACGATAGGGGCGAAAAGCAGAAGGCAGCGGAGGGCGTGTAGCAGAAAGGCCCAGGGACTTGGCAGTAGCCCGTGAGTCCTTAAAGCGCTCCAACGCATGGTCTGCTTTGGACCCAAAAAGACCGACTCCATCAAAGGGCATGTCCATGAGAGTATTCTGGACATCCCCTGAAAAACCAGTGGTTCTCAGCCAGGCGTGGCGTCGGAGCGCCACCGTCGTTGCAATCGACCTGCCCAGCGAGTCGGCGGTGTCTAGGCCACAACGGATAGTGTATTTGGCCGCATCCCTTCCTTCCGCAATGGCGCGGGAAAGCAGTGCCTGGACCTCCTCAGGGCACTGGGGCAAAACATCCGCCACCGAATCCCACAGGGAGTGGGTATATCGGCCCAAAAGACAAGCGGTGTTAACGGACCGCAAGCCAGCACTGGAGGAAGAAAAACCTTTCTTCCCAAACTGATCCAGGCGTTTGGATTCCCTATCCGGAGGAGCGGTAGGGAAGGCGGTTTGGGAAGCGGAGGCTTGGACAACCAAGCTCTCAGGAGTGGGGTGGACAGAAAGAAACAGGGGGTCGCCCGGAGCAGGGCGATGGCGTCGTGACACGTTCCGAGCCACAGGAGCCCCTGTGTTGGGCTTGGACCAGGCGCCCAAAAGAACGTCAGTGAGGGCGTCGTTAAACGGCAGCACAGTCTCCGCAGAGGAGGCTGCCGGCTGAAGCACCTCTGTCAAGATGTTAGGCTTGACCGTCAAAGTAGGGAGCTGGAGACGTAAGGCCCCAGCAGCCCTACGCAACACCGTACCAAAATTGGCCCCCTCCTCCGTAGCCACGGGAGGAGACAGCATGCCAGTGTCAGGGGAAGTATCCAGACCACTGGCTTCCCCTAGACTCTCTGTCCAGTCCTCATCATACTGACAGTTGCGCGTCAGAGGGTCATCAGACCCCTCCCAGTCCAACTGGTCCTCCTCAGGTTCAAAATAAGGAGGAGGAGGGACAGTTGGGACCCAAGGTCCCATCGGCGCCGGAGCCGGCGTCGAGCGACGTCGCTCCAGGTCCATGTCCGGAGCCGGAAGGAACTGGGGGACGACGCCGCCCGGAGCCCAGGGCGGCGTCGAGAACGGCACCGGAGACATCGGCGCCGGCGGAGGGTGTCGTGAGGTCGACCGGCGTCGATGGGGGTTGTGGAGCCGGGATCGAGGCCGGGGCCGAAGCCGGAGCCGGGATCGAGGCTGGAGGCACGGGCGACGCCGGGGCCGGAGCCGCCGGCGACGCCGGAGCAACCCCATCAGGGCCCGCGGGGCCCGAAGGCGCACCGGAGGGGCCTGAAGGCCCGAAGAGGCGGGCCATGGCCGACAGGAACTCCTGTACCTTGGCCGGATCCGCCCCCGAACCCGGGAAGGGCGGGTATGGCGGGGGCGACTCCACAGGCAAGTCCGGGGCCGCGGGGCGGGGACGGTGCCGGGAGGGGCCTCAGCCGAGTCGCGAGACCGGCGAGGCGAAGTCCGAGAGCGACGATGCTTCTTGGACTTCTTGTGCTTAGACTTACCGGACGAAGAAGACTTCGACGCCGACGACCGGTGTGCACTCCGCGAGCGACCCCTGGACCTCTCACGCGACCGGGGCCTCCGTGGAGCCGAATGCCGGGCCTCGAGGAGCTTTCGAGACCGCTCTCGCAAAGCTTTCGGGTTGAGGGCCTGGCATTCGGGACAAGACTCGGTGTCGTGGCCTCGGCCGAGGCAGAAGAGACACTCCCAATGCGGGTCGGTGACGGACATCATCCGCGCACAGGCGCCGCATCGCTTGAAGCCGGGCATCCCTACGACACCTTTAAGTTGGAAAAAACAGTGAAAAAATCACCAAAAAGTATGGTCAAAAATTGACCAGGGCACTGCTCTTCCCGGATCTGCGCTTGCTGGCGCGGAAAAGAAGAACTGACGTCAGCGCGCAGGGCGGCGCCTAAGTACTGCCCGCGACGTCATCCCGGCGATCACGACGCCGACGACGGACGCGGAGCCGCACGACGCCGCCTACCGACGCGCAAGGGTACTGCTACGCAAAACTTTCCGGATCCAGCCTGACGCCTGGGGATATTCTAAGGTAAGGAATCTGTCACTAACGTGTCTCTTTCAGATATATATGTTTGCTTTAATTTTTTTAAATAATTGTTATATTTTTCAAAACAATTACTAAACATATTTTATCTTCATTATAGTAGTATTAATATTTAATTTAATTTATGTTTACTATTTACATTTATATATATTTAAAAATTGATATTTTAAACAACTATATTAGTGAAAACAATATTTTTTTCTCAATACTTTTGTCATTTTAAGTGTAAGGAGTCCATATTTTTAAATTCAATGTTTTTGACTCAATATTTTTGTATGTAGATGTTTTTTGACTCGATATTTTGAACCGGGCAATCGTCCTATGCACAGGAGCCCCTATGCATGACTTGGACCAGGCCCCAAGAAGGACATCGGTGAAGGCTTCATTAGAGGGGAGCAAGGGTTTGGAGGTGGCAGTCACCAGCTGAAGCACCTCTGAAGTTAGTCTTGACTGCCACTGAGGGCAGCTGAAGGTCCAAGACCTCAGTCGCCCTACACATCCCTATAGCGAAAGAGCCCCCCTCCTCCGTAGCCACAGTAGGCGGGGAGACCAAGCCAGTGTCAGGTGAGGTGTCTAACACACTGGCATCATCGGCCAGATCCTCATACCAGGGGTCCTCTGTATCATCCAATGGGTGGCGATATTCATCAGGGTCACCATACCCATTTGTCTTCTGTACCGGGCTTGTCAAAGACGAATGGCCCAGACTCTGACCCGGAAGGCATGGCTCCTGACAGCACCAGAACCGGCATCGTGCGACGCCGGTCCTGCTCCGTATCAGAGAAAAGGATGATGGGAATGGCTTTGTTGATGGGCATTGATGGCGTCGGCACCGGAGCAGGCACTGAAGAAGGTCTCAGTCTCATTGGCTGCGCCGCTCTGGATCCAGCACCGGATCCAAGGGGCCCGACTGGCACTAAAGGCGTACCTGCTGGCGAGAATCCAGTCGGGGTCCCTCCCAAACATATGGGGCCCGAAAGCGCTCCAGAGGAGTCAAGACCCCTAAAAATGAGGTGCATGGCCTCATAGAGCTCTCTTAGTTGGGTGAGGGTCGCTCCAGTTCCGGGAATATCCGGGTTGCGCAGAGCGCCAACCCTGTTTGAGGCTCTGCAGAGGTACAGGGCCTGGAGTGCCGATACTCCCTCGTCTCACCCGAGGATTTGGACGGACACGGAGAAGTCAAAGGCCTTTTGACTTCTTAGATTTCTTTTTCTTGTATGACTTACCCAACAACGACTTCAACTGCGACGACGACCGTCAGGTGCGGCTCCAATAGCAGTTTCGAAACCTACCACGCGACCGAGATCTTGATCGTCACGGGGTCGTCCGACGTTGGGAGGTGAGGAGCTTGAAGGAGGCCTCCCTCAACGCCTTTGGGTGCGTGGTGGGCAATCCTCGCGGGCCTTTGAATCATGGTCTTTCTC
The DNA here is from genome assembly GCA_963921515.1 of Calotriton arnoldi. Classification (NCBI taxonomy): domain Eukaryota; kingdom Metazoa; phylum Chordata; class Amphibia; order Caudata; family Salamandridae; genus Calotriton; species Calotriton arnoldi. Next base: position 1,999,091 of record CAWUFW010000496.1, on the reverse strand, counting down.
AAGGCACCATAGAGAGACCAATTGGGGGGTCTGTCACAGACATTTGTCTGTGACAGGCATCACATGGTTTCAAACCAGCCGGTTTCTTGGGGATATCCTCTCACACCAGGAGAAAGATATTCCTCAAAAAGTGTTTGACGTAAAATTGAAAAAAGTCAGTTAAAAAGTGACTGAGATGTAGCTCTTTCTTGGATCTGTGCAATCTGGTGCGAAAAAGAAAGAACTGATGTCAGCGTGCCGAAGTGGCACCCATAGAGGTACCATATACGTCACTTTCAGCTCTGCGGTGTCCATGCCAAATGACGCCACCTATTGGCATGCAGGGATACTGCTTGAAAATTTCCGGATCCAGTCTGACGCCTGGGGATAATTCTAAGGTAAGGATTCTGCGGCTAGAAGTCTGTATCAGATTATCACTATAGAGCTACCTGCACTGCCGCCTAATCAACTGTTACACTTGATTGAGGTCTCACACATTACCTTGTAAGCATCCTGAAGCCTTGATTTCTTCTTCCCACAGTTCCCCTGCAATTCATTCCACAGTTCTCCAATGTCACGAAGTCTGGCATTCACAACATCTGGTGCATAATGCCCATCTCCAAGCATCTTCTCGCCCTCCTGCAGGCACAAGCATTGAGAAAGTGAGTTCATGTCAACAATAGTGCTTATGAAGTGTTTGTTCAACATATTTACTTGCTAAGCATGAGTCTGTCACTGCCAAGGATCACAGTGCCCTTCACGCAGTTCCTCAGTGTTGTCAGTATCTGTGACAGTGCTTGTAGAGTCCACAAATAAATCACCTCCAGTGAAAAGCCTCTTAGTATAGTGTCTTTGCCCCATACCAACTACAAATATCTAGGAGTACTTGATGATGCTTATGCTAAAAAATGCCCTGAGCGCCCAAAAGTTAAATACAGTGTCTCAACGGCTATGACACAAGTGATTATATCGTGCCTGTCCTCTATGACTACCATAACTGATATTGACTGCTAATGGCTATTAGAGGCAGTGGCCTAATCTGCAATAAATAACATAAATCATAGATTACAGTGGCTCCAATTCATTAGCCACGAGAGCAAGGGCCTCAGTATCCCTCAGTGATGGTATCAAAGTATCTGTCTTACTAAGGTCCTCAGTTTCCATTGGTTCAAGCTCCCCAAGGACAAGAGTGTCAGGGTCTTAGTGCCATCATTTGCTACAGTGGCCTTCACTGCCAGAATACCCAATGTAATTCCATGTCTGAAGTTGTCAATGTTAGGTTCCCCATGTCCATCACTGCATCACTGCTCTGCCCATCTGTGCCAGCGTCCAATTGTTTTGGTAGCCAAAGAAAGGATGTGAGAAAAAGAGAGTGGGGACTCAAATATATATATCTCTGCAGCCTATAGAAAAGGTAACAAATGGCAGATTAAATTTACTTTTCTTTTAAAACCACATAAATCGATACGGTTCATGATAATAATGAAAAACTTGACCATAAGAAGCCTTCCACAAACCTTTATTTGAAAGCAAAAGGAAAGGGAATATGAGATATTGTTAACCAATAGGCCGCCATTAATAGAGCAAATATAAACCTGGCACTGTGCCTTTAAGAACCTTACAGTACCCCCTTTATCCCATCATGCCCCACAGGTGACAGTTAGGTCAGATAATTTTTATGGAAAACTAAGGAATCCTGCATACAGAACATTTTGAGAGCTGCAATAGCTTCCGTCCGGGGAGGTGGGTGGGTTGCTTATCACTTTGATGAGGATTTCCCTGGAAATAGAAACTAGAACTAGGATTACAGGTAAGCAATGCATCCTTCTCTTCCAGGTGATCCTCATCAATAGTTTTAAGCATTGAATAGAATAGCAAGCCCATCCCAAAAATCGCAGACTTGGAAACCAAAGCAGCTCAAAGACTGAATCAAAAAGATTCGTCAATGAAGCCTGCCCTCCTTGAGTGTCTGCTTTAGCATCTGAATCCAGGCAGTAGTGCCTAGTTAAGGTATTAGCAGACTTCCAGGTAGCAGCTTTACAAATTTCATAAATCTGTACATTTCTTAACAGAATTGCAGTAGCTGCTTTTCCCCTAGTAGAGAGTGCTCTAGGTTCAGCTTTTTAGCTAGCTTGTATGAGAACAGAATATAGGAAACAATCCATCTTGAAACAGACTTAAAAGAGGCTAAACCTGTTCTCACTGGACCATAATCAACAAACAGGTGATCCGATTTCCTGATACTTTTGATCTTGTCCAAGTAGAATTTTAACACTCTCTTGATATCCAGAGAATGTAGTGAACTTTAAGCTGGACTTGAGGGGTTAGGAAAGAAAGCAGGCACTCAGTTCTTTTATACGAGGCAAAGTATATAGAAATATGTATTATCTTTATGCCGCAACATGAAGAAATATTGCAGCAGCAAAGGAGGGTGGGTCGATTATGATTTCAATTAAGTTTCCTACGATGCAAAACCAGGACTACAGGTATGTAACCTTTTCTTCTGTATCGTAGGACCTTCATTGATAGTCATAAATGCTTGAATAGAGAAGCAAGCATAAGAACAAAATTCTAAAGCCGTTGCCGACAAAGTATATTAATATATTAATTTCTTTAAAAGTTTTCTAAGCACTCCTGTCCCACCCTAGCTTCAGCTTGGGTATCGATGCCTAAACAATAGTGTTTCATGAACGTGTGAATTGACTTCCATGCTGCTGCTTTACAAATGTCTGTGATTGGGACATTTCTAATCCATGCAGCAGTGGCAGTTCTTCCTCTTGTGGAATGAGCTTAAGGTCTACCTGGCAAAGGTTTGTTAGCAAGTTGGTAACCTAGTGTAATACAAGCCACTATCCATCTAGCAATGAATTGCTTTCAACTAGCTAGACCTTGTCTAATGTGACCCTAATTAATAAAAAGTTGATATGTTTTTCTAATGTCTTTTGCATTGTCTAAGAAAAAATCTAAAACTCTTTTGATTTCAAGAGAATCTAGAGGCCTTTTCTCAGATGGGGCAGGATTAGGAAAAAATGTAGGTAATGTGATAGTTTGATTAATGTGGATGGAGCAGGATAAATGAAAAATTTCAACCTCCTAATAATTTTCGTAAAATAATTAATAAACATGTTCGTTTAAGTAAATAACCAACAATGTATGTTACATGTGAAGGGTTAAAGGTAACACGCTATTTTGTGTGCAAATTAATCTACTTATAATTGTTGACGTGGCTAACATAAACGTAATATTTGCGTACTAATAAAATAATAAACGCATGATTTGTGCTTTGAAAATAAAACGTGTGGTGGCAAAATAAAGCGATGGTAAGTAAGGGACGGCTTTATATGTTGCTTTTTGCTAGGTAATACTTAATTGGGGTACGTAGAAAAACGGGAGGGAAACGAAAGGGTTTATATTCTTTATTTTAACAATATTTTGTTTATCTTTGAAAATAGTGCGCTTAGGCCTGTTGAGCAGCGATATAAAATGGCCGCCATGAGCTAGCATGTGCGAGAAGCCGTGTGGAAAAGGAGAAAGGCTGTGAACAAGAATGACCACGTGTTCGTGCTGAGAGCCTAGGATGGAAGTATGGTCAAGGCTATTGTGACCTTACTGAGCAAATGTGTGCCAAGATGATCAGCAAGAAGCGTGAGAAGTCAAAATGAATAAATGGACAAACGGAACTGTTGAACCTAAAAAGTATCAGAAAATGATACAAATTGGACTGATCGAAACTGATGAGTAATGTCATGAACTGTGGGAAACGATGCAAGCATGGACATTCCACAAAGAACTGGTTAAGACAAGGAAGTTTGATAAAAATGTATATGGACTCGAATGGACCAACGAGAGAGAATCACGCCATAAAGAGGCAACATTTTATTTAGTAAGCGAGAATTAGGGTATAAGAAGACCTACTCCGGGTGGGAGGGATTATTATTATATTTTTATTGATGATGATGAGCGAGCGTACTGTTAGGAGAAGAGAGAGCTGAGATTGCTGATAGATGAGTTGCGGGTGCTGAGTTGCTGTTACGGATGATCGAAGCTGCTGCTGCTATTTTCATTAGGTATAAGATGCTGCTTTTGAAGAACCTTTTTACTCCTGATAGATTTTTCATTTAGAGCTATTAGATTTTCCAAGACAGATAGATAGATCTTTTTGGAGTTCTTGCTGTGACAAACTTTATCTTCCATCTAATAGGTATGCATTGTAATTTCAATTTATTCTTATAATGATGATAAATGTAATAATCTGAGTGATAAACTTAAAACTTATGCATTGTTTCTAAAACTTTATATAAACTTTATTATCTTTAAACAAATGACTCAGTGATTCTTTAGCTCAATAATTAAGGTAAAATGTTAAAGAGTTTATTGTGATTGAGCTGGTCTTAATCACCATCAACTGATTCCTACTAGTTGGTCCATCGACCAATGAGCGGAATACCTTAAAAGCAATGAGAAACATTATGTTGTGTTAAAAAGAGGTATCCCGTCTCCTTCCAGCGAATCGTTTTACTGTTTTTTCTCCTAGGTTAAGGACGGAGGTAATCCAGGGAATAAATGAGTAAGTGAATGTATATGCGGTGTTAATGGGCCCCACCGTCATATGGATATAGTCTGTGTATTGGAGAGATAGTTGTACCTGGATGACCGAGTCATATAGGAGAAGAATTTTTATTGTTAGCGCTGGATCAGATTTCTTGGTAGCAGAGTTATGGTTACTATAGATTAGTTTGGTGATTATTGATTATAGATTATTGATAAGTTCATGTCTAACACTTTATGTTGAGTCGTGTTATGTTATATGTAAGTTTTCACGCTTCCGGGAAGTAGGAAGTGGAACACGTGTGGCAAGAGAAGTCACATGGAATAGTGCATTGTCTGAGTTCATATTGGTGATAACACAGGTTGTGTTATGATAGGGACATTTTCCGCATAAAAGGTGTGTAAGTGAAATAGTGACCGGTTTTCTGGTGAAACTCTGGCCTTAATTCTCAGGAGCAGTATAGTCTCCACATGTGTCTTATCCCCAGAGAAACGGGTTTACCGCTTGCTTGAAAGAAGGGTAAGGTAGAGGGAAGTGCTACTTTATCGGCGAAACGGGGAAATTCTGTGGTAGGGTAGAGGTAAGCGCTGCCTACTGGAAAATACAGAATTCTTGTGTAAATGGACAAAGCTATCTCTTTGGTTTAGTGAATCAGACAATGGAAATGTGTTTTAAATGTTGTAACTAACGAAGAATTGTTGAAAAAGAAATTGCCGATAAATTTTGTAAAGGAGGGGTCAGGAGCAGAACTGACGTAGACAAAAGCCGCGCTGGGATTGGACAGTGCGCTAGTCATACAGAGACAGGAGCAGAACTGACGTAGACAAAAGCCGCGCTGGGATTGGACAGTGCGCTGTAGACAGAAACCGCTCTGATTGGAGTGTTGGTGTGAGTCGCGCTAGTATTGGTTGGAATAACGCATAGAGAACAGTGTTGAATTGCGGATCGTTTGAGGAGAGAAAGCGATTGTGAATCATGTCTTATTATGAGTATGGTAGAGAGAAAACGTCATGGATGTCGAAAGTTAAGAACTTTTTTAAGAAAGACAAAAAGGTAGTGACTAGAGAGGGACAAGTAATTCCTCTGCCGAAATCACCAGCTTCGCACATGATGCTGAAATATGGATATCATACATGCATATGGTTAGAAAATTGGACAAAATATACCAAGAATGATGGAGCATTGGCTTTCCCTGAGAATGGTTCATTTAGTGTAGCTGTACTACGGAATTTGAGAGAGAAGATGGCAATGTTAGAACCTAGACCTAGACCGACACAGTTTGAAGCTTTAAGTGAATGGAAAGATGAGATGTATGAACGAGAGAGTTTCAGAGGATTAAAGAATCATGAGTTTGTGCCTGGAAGGTTATGTGGAGTAAATCATGAGGACAGAATAAAGCGTTGGAGATGTGCTAATATGACAGGAGGTTTGTTTCCAGCTTTTACAGTTGAGGAAGAAGCAAAGAAAAAGTGTACAGAGAAAAAGAAACATGTGGTTATGGAAAAGTATGGGTATGGTGGTAGTGAAACGGAAGATGAATTGCTGGAAGATATTTTAAACAGAAACCCACCTCCATACCAACAGACTTCTGCGGTGGTGACACCTAATGCACCGCCAATGGAAACTGGGAGGAATAAAATTCCCGAACGAAGAGATGAGATAAATAGGTCACAAGATCAATTAAAAACTTCACAAAATGAAGAGATAGAAAGTGACAATGCAACTGAATTAGCAAAAACCACAAGAGAATTGACTGAGAAAATAAGAGAATTGACAAAGAATATGGAAGCTGTAACTGTACCAGTAACGATAGGTCCAGTAATGACAATTTTTGAGAATCAGAAAATTGATGAACGTTCTTTAGTGATTCCTATGAATTCACATTTGCAAAGAAAAAGAGAAGGGATGGAACTGGACAATGAAGGTGCACACCATTTGGTTAGTACCTATAGACCAAGCCCACCTACTAATTTGACGATAAATGAGAATGAGTTCAGGAGAATACCTATGGTAACGGAGTGTGCATCAGGGACACCAGAAAGAAGTAACAATTGGATAGAATTAAATAGTACGCCTTTAGGTCCGACTCCAGATGAGTTAAATGAATGGATGAAAACGCTAAAAACGAAAGAGACAGAAGTAAAACCATTAGATGTAATTAGGTTAAAAATAGACATGGAAGAATTGATTTTAGGAACGATTGGTACAGAAAAATAAAAAAATTATCAGGATGATGAGATTATGTTTTTGTGCAAAAGTCTAACATGGAGAGCTAGAAATTTACATGACAAATTAGAAGAAACAGCGATTGAACTAGGAGTAGAATTTGTAAAAGTGAGAACGTTGCAGAAACCATATAGAGTAGATTTTTGTGAGAAAGATATAGAGAATCTGAACACATCAGGACGATTGACCCAAATAAAAGAATTAATTGTTTTGCTGAGAAAATGGGGTGATGTGGATAGATGGAGAAGTAGATGGAAGAAAAAGAATGAGAAAGTAACAGATAAAACATCTTTGGCTTTTGCTGTGACAGATAAGGAACCAATTGTAAGGGAGTACCTGATGAGAGAAACTCCAGGAGGTAGTTATGTGCATGTTCCATGGTCTAGACAGGATATACTGTCATTTACAAATGATTTCCCAAATTTGAGAGAGAAGCCAGTAGAATGGTACAGACAAGTGGAGAGATTTGTTAAAGTTTCAAAGGTGTTGTGGATAGACTTGGATGGATTGTTTGATATAGTAGTGCCAGCTGATTTGTGGACAGAATGTAAGATTACTATTGATTGGCCAACTGTAGAATATCCAAGGGATGCTAAAACAGGAGCGCCAGGACCAGAAGTGATGAAGAAAGTACGATCAAGTAATTACCTTTTTGAAGAATAAGATTCCACCTAAAGAAACGGATTGGGTAAAAATAGACAGAACCACGCAGGAAAGTAAAGAATCAGTGCATGCTTACTATGAGAGACTGTTGTTAGTTTTCAAACAGTATAGTGGTTATGAGACACTAAATGAGAAGGATATGAGTCATTTTGTATATAGATTTGTATATGGGTTGAAACCAGAGATAAGTGAGATGATTAAACAGCATATGATTTGTTGGCAGAATAGCACAGTCGATGAAGTTTTGAGATATGCTAAGTATTGCAGTGATGATATTGAGTGTAGACAGCGTAAATTGAAAGAAAAAGCCATGTGGGCACAGGTGAAAGTTGCAGAGAAACAAGAAGCTCAATTGAGTAATACAGGTAATGAAGCAGGACAGGCTAGATTTCGACCAAATATAGGTAAAGGAAAAGGACAAATGAGCATAGATGAGGCAAAGAAAAAGTGGCCATGCCACAACTGCGGAAAGCTAGGGCATTGGAGAAACGAGTGTAAATTTCCTCCAAAACTTAATGTGGAAAATCAATCATTAAATTCACAGGTGCAGAGTGAGGTAGTTACTCAACAGAGTCAGGTGCCACAACCACCACTTCCCAAGAGTGTTAACCAACAGAAATTCAGTGCAGAAACAGGATTCTACGGAGGAGAGCAGGTAACACAGTTGCCGCGTGCAGCTGCCATTTCTCAATATTGGTTACGACAGGATGAGGATGAAACGAATGAAAGCTTCTGACGGTGCCTAGGAGAGGGGGAAGAGTGCGTGCTTGGCGCAACTCTAGAGGTAGATCAGTCTGGTCCATTTGTGGATGGAGAAGTGAATGGTGCAAATGTAACATTCCTTGTGGACACTGGAGCTACCCGTTCTACTGTTAGGTCAGTGGAAATTCCAAACCTTCCTCTCTCAGGTGAACATATCCAAGTAGTTGGAGTATCGAATCAGCAAATTAAGACGCCTCTTACTAAATTAGTGGAGGTAAAGATTGGTCCATTTAGTGAAATGCACCGATTTGTGGTATGCGATTGTAGTCCTGTGAACCTATTAGGACGCGATCTATTGTGCAAAATGAATTGCACTATCTATTGTACTCCAGATGGAATTGCATTTCAGACCCCAGATGAAGATGTATTGTATAAAATGACACTGGTAAATTTAGAACCAGAAGTAAATGATTTGTTTCCTGTATTTGATGCAGAGAAAATCCCAATTGAACTGAAAAAGACAGTGAAAGAGGAAGTGTGGGACTTTACAGGAGAAGATATAGGATTAATGAAAGAAGTAGATCCCGTTAAAATCTCCGTAAAAGAGGGAACGAGTTACCCAAATACGCCCCAGTATAAATTGACACCAGAAATAATTGAAGGAATAACGCCAGTAATAAAAAAAATGGTTGAACAAGGGATTCTAAAAGAAATCATGAGCAGTCCATGTAATTCGCCAATAATGGGACTGAAAAAAAGCCAAACGGAACATATAGAATTGTACAGGATTTGAGGAAGGTAAACAAAATTGTAGTGCCTTGTTGCCCAATAGTACCGAACCCTGCTGTGATTCTATACCAGATTCCACGTGAAGCAGAATGGTACACAGTAATTGATTTATGTCATGCATTTTTCTCTATTCCATTGCATCCAGATAGCCAGCCATTATTTGCGTTCAGGTTTGGAGAGCATATTTTGGCATGGTGCCGAATTCCTCAAGGGTACACAGAAAGCCCCTCGATCTTTAATCAGATTCTAAAGAAATCCTTGGAAGATTTAAAAATGCCAGAAAAGTCAGTGATGGTTCAGTATATTGATGACCTACTGGTGGCATCAAAAACGAAGGAAGCATGTGTCAATGATACAATTGCTTTGCTGAATCATTTAGCCAAAAGAGGACCTAAAGTGTCCCCATCAAAATTGCAGTTTTGTCAACAAGAAGTCCAATATTTAGGGCATAAAATTGAGAAAGGAGTGCGAAAGGTAACGACTGAAAGAATAAAGATGATTCAAGGAATGAGAGCTCCAATGACGCAAAGAGAGGTAAGAATGTTTTTGGGAATGGTTGGATATTGTCGACAATGGATAAGCGGATTTTCGTTGATCGCCAAACCGTTGCAAAAACTGACAAAGAAGGATGTTAAAGATCCTTTTGAAATGAATGATGAGGAAATGAAAGCATTCAGAGAGCTGAAAAAGAAATTGTGTGAAGCTCCAGCATTGGGAATGCCTGACTATGAGAAAGACTTTGAGTTGTATTGCAGTGAAAGAGATGGATGTGCATTTTCAGTCTTGGTACAGAGACATGGAACCATGAAAAGACCCATTGCATATTTTTCAGCTGTTTTAGACCCTGTAGCAAAAGCGTTGCCTGGATGTTTGAAAGCAGTTGCTGCTACTTGTGTGAGTCTGGAACAGAGCGAAGGCATAGTGATGGGATATCCACTGAGAGTATATGTTCCCCATTCTGTGGAAATTCTCTTGACAAGAACGAAAACACAATACATGACACATAGTCGGCTGACTAGGTATGAAAAAGTAATTTTGAGTGCAGATAATGTGACCATTGACAGATGTATGAATGTGAATCCTTCGACATCATTGCCAGATGAAGAGAGTGTGATTGAAATGGATGAAGTAGATCACGATTGTCTGAATGTGCTTGAATATTGTACAAAACCGAGACCAGATATACGAGATGAGCCCTTAAAGGAATCAGATTATATTCTGTTTGTGGATGGCTCATGTTTGAGAACAAATGATGGAGTTCTAAGTGCAGCATATGCAGTTTGCACAGTAGCAACTGTAATGGAAGCATCTTGTCTGAAAGGGATACGGTCTGCCCAAGTCACAGAACTAGTAGCTCTGATTCAAGCCAGCAAGTTGGGAAGAAATGTACGGGTTACGATTGTGACAGATAGCCAATACGGTTTTGGAGTTGTGCACGATTTTGGTCAGATTTGGTCACAAAGAGGTTTCTTGACGTCTGCAGGAACGCCAATTAGAAATGGAGATTTTGTGAAAAAGTTGTTTGAGGCGATACAGCTGCCTAAACAGATTGCTGTTGTGAAGTGCAATGCACATAAAAATGGGGAAGACTACATAACTGTCGGCAATAAGTATGCTGATGAGATTGCACAGTACTGTGCAAAGAATGTGGTCTCTTTGAACAGGAACCGAGAAAGAGAGCATATTTCTTGTCCTTTGCATTTTACTAACCCTGTTGAGACATGGGATGAGGTGAGACAGTTACAGGAAGCAGCAGATGATGAGGAAAAAGATATATGGATAAAAGCAGGATGTAGAAAACATGAGGAAAATGATGTTTGGGTTTATAGAGATGAAAGACCAGTTATGCCTGATAGCATGATTTCTGACATGGCACGGATGTACCATGGACAAGCCCATATTGGGAGAGATTCAATGATCAGACTTTTTAGACAAACATGGTATAATCCAAAATTCAGAGCCATAGCTGAGAGTCTTTGTCAAAGATGTCTTATTTGTCAATAGATAAATCCAGGAAGGAAGACAGTAGTGAGTCTAGGAACAATAGGACGAGAAGGAGGTCCGTTCAGTAGAATGCAAATGGATTTTATAGAAATGCCCCCGAGCAACAGACTAAGGTATGTCCTCGTAGTCGTCTGTTTGTTTTCCCGTTGGGTGGAAGCATACCCGACCAGAAGGAATGATGGAATCACGGTAGCAAAACTTATGCTGCGAGAATTCATTCCGAGGTATAGTTTTCCAGTCACGATTGAAACAGATAGAGGAACACATTTCCAAAACGAATTAATTAAACTGATTTGTGAAGCACTTAGTATTAAACAGAAACTGCATTGTGCATACAGACCAGAGGCTTCTGGAATAGTAGAGCAAGTGAATGGAACAATTAAGAACAGGTTAGGAAAAATGTGTCAAGCCACAGGACTCAAATGGCCAGATGCCTTGCCATTAGTTTTAATGACAATCAGAAGTATTCCGGAAAGGAAAACTGGACTCAGTCCCCATGAGATAATTATGGGACGAGCAATGAGACAAGCACATGTACCTGTCAACAAACTACTGACTATAACTGATGATCTGGTGCTGGATTATTGCAAAGGATTGGCTGATGTGGTGCGTTCTGTGTTTCATCAGGTTGGACCGGATGCGACCACTCTTGAAAGAAAACCAGCTCACGACTTGAATCCAGGAGATTGGGTCCGCATAAAAGTCCACAGGAGAAGAAACTGTTTGGTTCCTCGCTGGGACGAACCACGACAGGTTATCCTGGTGACAACCACTGCAGTCAAATGTGCAGGAGTGAAACACTGGGTGCATGCCAGTCACACCATCAGAGTTCCAGAACCTGAAGATCGACATGTAAGTCGATATCTGGAAGTGTTGGATAACAGTTCAGCATCAGAAGCGGAAGAAGAAACAAACAGGGTGCCAGAATCTGAAGATCGACCTGTAAGTCGACATCTGGAAGACCCAACTACAAGTGCAACGACAGAAGAAGTAGAGGAAATAGCTGAAGTTCCAGAACTGGTCGACATGGAGTCGACATCTGGAAATATCAGATACCAGTTCAGAATCTGATACAGATCATTCGGATTGTGAGGAAATTCTGAAAAGAAATTGGAAATTTGAAAGCATAAGAGAAGAAACTGAGCACGAAGACAGTAACAGTGAGCAACCAAGTACAAGTTGTGGTAAAAATCCTTCGGAGATAATATTAATAGATGAAGAAGGGAGAGTTTCAAACAGAAAGTTAGAAAAATCGGAAGATCCCCGAGGAGCAATAGGGACAGATAGCCAAACAAAAGAACAGGGAAATTTAGAAGCAGATAGAGAGATTGACACAAATTCGGAAGAACCTCGAGGAGGGACAGAAATAGGTGAACGAAGGAAGTTAAGAAAAGAGCCACAAGTAGAGGAAGAAAATGAAATTATAAGATTCAAAATAAGAGACAATAAAGAGAAAACTGAAACAGAGTCTGAAGAAAGTGGAGAAGAAAGAAAACAAAATCTAGAGTCAAGAAAAAGGAATTGGAAAACAGAAAGAGAGGAAAAGGGAAGTGAGGCAAAAAGGCCAAGAAAAGGAGACAATTGGCCCAACGAAGTAAGAAAATTAAGATACAGGATCATAAGGTTAGATGGAAAAAGTGCTGAACAAGTGAATGAAATAACAAGTCAGAAAGAGCAATAAAAACAAGGTGGAAAACACTTGCAGAAAACGAAAAGAGTAAAGAAGGTAAATCCGAAGTATAGATCACCTGAATGGTTGTACCTTGCTTTAACTGATATCAAAGAAGAAAATAACACTCACGAGAACCCAGAACAAAGAAACCTAATGGGTGAAGGTGAAGTGCAACAAACTTGAAGAAATTTAAACAAATTTCTACCAGATTTGACAAAATACTGGATCTGACGAATTTCTACCGGATTTGACAAAATACTGGATTTGACAAAGAAAGAATTCTGAAAAGAATGAAAAGAAAGTACCAAACGAAGACAAAAACATTGGAGTGCAGAGTGGCTAATAAGTCATTTCTGAGGTGTAGTGACACAGTTTTCTTGAAAATAAATAAATAGGTTATAAAACAAAATGGAGGATGCTAAGGATAGAAAATGTAGATGTGAATTTTTAAGTAGATGGTGTAAGATGTGCTTCTTTTGTGCAGGATTATTAATGACAGTATGGGTGGTTTTAGCAATCACTATTCCAATTAGTTTAGCTGTAGTAGAAACGTCTAATCACACAGAGAAAGAAAAAGGAGCTAACACTCAAGAAACAGTTATATTAAAAAGTAGTGCAGAATTACATAAGGACAAATCAATAACAGATTTTTCAAAGAATGTTTTTACTAAATTATTATATGAGTATGTAGAAACAATGGATGTAAGAGATTGCTATGTTTGTATGCAATTGCCTGCGTCTGTAGCAGAGGGTGTGACTTATCATCACCTTCCTTTGACGTATGGAATAACATGTAGTGTTTTAGCAAGTTTATTTTATAAAACAGGTAGATTAGAATATTATTACACTGACATAGATAAGATTTTTGCGAAAGTTTCTGTAGTTCCCGAACTAAACAAAATAAGAGAGGGAAAAACGTTTGGTGAATTTTTCATAGAAGATAAGATTTTAACATTAGATAATATAGTTAAAAACAACCTTACCTGTGAGTTAAAGAAGGAAGAAAAAGTATTTTTAGAGATGGTTGAAGAAAGAAGAGTGAAATTTCAAAGAAAAGTGATAGAAGAGACAAAAACACCTCTTTGGGCGTTTGAGGAAGACAATCATGACAAGAAAAAGACAAATGCAGCTATGACTCTGGATTGGCCCCAACAGGGAAGGTTGTGCATTAGAAGAAATAGAACAAGATATGACAATTATTTTGTGGGTTCCAGTATTTGCCATGACAATTATCAAATTTTAGGCGGATGGGGATTCAAAGGGGGAAAAGATCCAATATTTCCAGGGATCTATTATGTTTGCGGTAATAGGGCTTATTACAGGTTGCCGGACCATTGGTATGGGTCATGTTATTTAGGCCTGGTCTTTCCAAAGATTTTTCATATGGATAGAAAAGAAAAAGGAACACACAAAATGATAAATACCTTTACACGTAGAAAAAGGGAACGTTTTTCAGAAATAGTAGGTGATATTTTTGGAGCATTGATACCAGCAGTGGGAATATCTTTGAATGCATTTAAAATTCGGAAATTATCCACAGTGGTAGATCGTTTATCTACAGATACTGCTGGAGGGTTCTTGATGGTAAATACCGAGATGGTTGCCATGAGAGCTATGGTAATGCAAAATCGACTTGCCCTTGACATTCTTTTGGCAAAAGAGGGTGGAGTCTGTGGAATGCTGAAAGTCCAACATTGTTGCACTTACATTCCAGATAAAAGTGAAAATATACAAAAGTATATAAAGAATATTACAAGTTTGCACAAAGAACTTGTTCCACTGGAGGTTGAAAGTGCATTTGGAAAACTTGGTAAAGGGTTTTCTTCAGTAATAAATTGGTTAACAAGAATGAGTGGATTAATAATAGGGAAAGTTATAATAATAGCAACCATGATAATCATAATAATTTTAGTGCTGAAGCTTGTAATTACATGTATAAAGAAAAGAAGAAGACAGAATAAAATAGAAAAAGAAAACATGATAAACAAGGAGAGAGAGAGAGAGAAATGGGTGAAATAGAGCTAGAAGAGATAAAAGAGAACATGTACAAGAAGACCAAGAGACAAGTTGAAAGGGATACAGTTGTGTAAACTAACAAAAGCAAACGGATGAAAGAAATATGCTGTCTGAGAGAATTGTATAACTTGGGTTTTGTGGTGATATTAAAAATCACCAAAGGGGGGAGTTGATGGAGCAGGATAAATGAAAAATTTTAACCTCCTAATAATTTTCGTAAAATAATTAATAAACATGTTCGTTTAAGTAAATAACCAACAATGTATGTTACATGTGAAGGGTTGAAGGTAACACGCTATTTTGTGTGCAAATTAATCTACTTATAATTGTTGACGTGGCTAACATAAACGTAATATTTGCGTACTAATAAAATAATAAACGCATGATTTGTGCTTTGAAAATAAAACGTGTGGTGGCAAAATAAAGCGATGGTAAGTAAGGGACGGCTTTATATGTTGCTTTTTGCTAGGTAATACTTAATTGGGGTACGTAGAAAGACGGGAGGGAAACGAAAGGGTTTATATTCTTTATTTTAACAATATTTTGTTTATCTTTGAAAATAGTGCGCTTAGGCCTGTTGAGCAGCGATATAAAATGGCCGCCATGAGCTAGAGTACTCATGTGCGAGAAGCCGTGTGGAAAAGGAGAAAGGCTGTGAACAAGAATGACCACGTGTTCGTGCTGAGAGCCTAGGATGGAAGTATGGTCAAGGCTATTGTGACCTTACTGAGCAAATGTGTGCCAAGATGATCAGCAAGAAGCGTGAGAAGTCAAAATGAATAAATGGACAAACGGAACTGTTGAACCTAAAAAGTATCAGAAAATGATACAAATTGGACTGATCGAAACTGATGAGTAATGTCATAAACTGTGGGAAACTATGCAAGCATGGACATTCCACAAAGAACTGGTTAAGACAAGGAAGTTTGATAAAAATGTATATGGACTCGAATGGACCAATGAGAGAGAATCACGCCATAAAGAGGCAACATTTTTAGTAAGCGAGAATTAGGGTATAAGAAGACCTACTCCGGGTGGGAGGGATTATTATAATATTTTTATTGATGATGATGAGCGAGCGTACTGTTAGGAGAAGAGAGAGCTGAGATTGCTGATAGATGAGTTGCGGGTGCTGAGTTGCTGTTACGGATGATCGAAGCTGCTGCTGCTATTTTCATTAGGTATAAGATGCTGCTTTTGAAGAACCTTTTTACTCCTGATAGATTTTTCATTTAGAGCTATTAGATTTTCCAAGACAGATAGATAGATCTTTTTGGAGTTCTTGCTGTGACAAACTTTATCTTCCATCTAATAGGTATGCATTGTAATTTCAATGTATTCTTATAATGATGATAAATGTAATAATCTGAGTGATAAACCTAAAACTTATGCATTGTTTCTAAAACTTTATATAAACTTTATTATCTTTAAACAAATGACTCAGTGATTCTTTAGCTCAATAATTAAGGTAAAATGTTAAAGAGTTTATTGTGATTGAGCTGGTCTTAATCACCATCAACTGATTCCTACTGGTTGGTCCATCGACCAATGAGCGGAATACCTTAAAAGCAATGAGAAACATTATGTCGTGTTAAAAAGAGGTATCCCGTCTCCTTCCAGCGAATCGTTTTACTGTTTTTTCTCCTAGGTTAAGGACGGAGGTAATCCAGGGAATAAATGAGTAAGTGAATGTATATGCGGTGTTAATGGGCCCCACCGTCATATGGATATAGTCTGTGTATTGGAGAGATAGTTGTACCTGGATGACCGTGTCATATAGGAGAAGAATTTTTATTGTTAGCGCTGGATCAATGTTGAAGTTTGATACTACTTTTGGCTATTAACATGAAAAAACTTTAAAGGTTCTATCGAGGACGAAGCCTGAATTTTTCTAACTCTCCTTGCTGATGTGATTGCAATTAAAAAGGCAGTTTTCCATGAAGGATGCCTGTAATGTGGCCCTATGAATACATTCAAAAGGAGAACTAATTAGTCTAGTGAAGACCAAATTTAGTTCGCATGATTGGGATTGGTTTCTGATAAGAGGAAAAACTTTCTTGAGTCCTTCCAGGAAGTCTTTAATCACTAGGGGCCAAATGTACGATCTGTTTTTGCATGCGCAAACGGGTTTGCGACCCATTTGCGCATGCAAAAACCTACAGGGCCATGTACAAACCCTATTAAGCGAGTCACAATTTATTTGCGACTCGTTAAATAGGATTTGCGACTCACTTTTAGGAAGGGGCATTCTCTTCCTAATAGCGACCCCAAATGCCATGTATGACTGTTTTGTGATCGCAATTGCGGTCAAAAAACAGTCGCAGTTTACCACCCTTCACAGAAGGGTGGTAAACCACTCACAAACGGGAAGGGGTCCCCAGGGGACCCCTTCCCCTTTGTGACTGGCTCTAAAAATATTTTTTAAGGGCAGGCAGTGGTCCCAGGGACCACTACCTGCCCATAAAAAATGAAACGAAAACGTTTCATTTTTCTTTTTTTAAATGCATCCCGTTTTCCTTTAAGGAAAACAGGCAGCATTAAAAAAACTGCTTTATTTAAAAGCAGTCCCAGACATGGGGGTCTGCTAAGCCCAGCAGGCCAGCATACCTGGGAGGGCCAGCCATTCCCAATGGGGTCGCAAATTGCGAGTGCCTCATGAATATGCATGAGGGATACAATTTGCGACCCCATTGGGAATCGCAATCAGTGTCGCAGATGCTATTGCGACGCAATTTGCGAGTCGCAAATTCCTTGGTCGTACATCTGGCCCTAAGATTTTAAAAAATGAAACTTGATGTGGACATTTTCAGTAAGCCATTATGTCTGCTAAGTGAACACCTCTAGAAGAGAACTGAAGTTTGGATTTTGTTAAATGTAGCAAATATGGGAGAAGTACTTCTTCTTGAGACGTAATGGGGGTGACATCTTTGAATTACACCATATGTGAATCTTTTCTATTTTAATAGATAATATGCTCGTTGATGGTCTTTTTATTCCTTTAAAATGTCCATACAATCTTGAGGAAGATTTAAGTGTCCATAATGTGTGACTTCAGGAACCATGCAGCCAAACTCAAGGATTGAAGTTTTGGGTGATGAATTTGGCCCTGTAGGCTGGTGAGTCTGGCCTGCAAGGTAGTTCCTTGTGTTTCACAATTGAGAGGTGTAGAAGGTCTGTATACAACAATTGTCTCGGCCGGTCTGGGGCTATTAGAATCATTTTGGTTTTGGATTTGCGAAGTTTGATGATCACTGTTGAAATCAGTGGGATTGGTGGAAAAACATCAACAAATGGAGTTGACCAATTGATCAAAAAAGTATTGACCAGTAAGCTGTGTTTTGGTGCTCTGGATGTGAAGATTTGGCATATTTTATTGATTGCTGTGGCGAATAAGTCTAATGTTGAGAGTCAACAGTCTTGTAATATAGTTGAAAGAACTACATTGTTTAGGACCCTTTTGTGATTTTCCTAGTAGTACCTGCTCATTAAATCTGCTTCTTGGTTCAACTTCCCTGGGATGTGTATTGCTATCTGATTGATTCCTTCAGATAACGCCCATAGTTGTGGTGTTGTCTGTTTGTATCATCCCGTCTACTGAGTCTAGAGAGGGAAGGAAAGATTTTAGAGCCAGATGCACCGGAGCTGCAACTCCCCCTCCCCCCCACCCAGCGCCTTGAGACCCTCACGGGTGAGTAGCGCGCTTACATTTCCCTGATTGATTGATTGATTGATTGATGCACCGACCTTCAGTTCTAGAAGATTTATGCGATGTGTTTGCTCTTTGGGAGACCAAAGTCCTTGTGCTTTGAGTTGACTGAGATGGGCTCTCCAACCTGTCATTGCGGCATTTATCACTGTCACAGTTTTGCAAAGTGTCTACTGAAAAGGTACTCCTTTCAAGAGATTTAAACGATTGTTCCACCATGTTAGAGATTGTTTAGCATGGGTAGTAAATCGGAGATGGTCTTTCCAATTGTCTCTTTTTCGTGACCACTGATCTTTTAGGCCTTTTTTGTAGAGGTCACATAAATAGCCTTCACATTTGGTACTATGTAGATGTATGATGCCATGGAACCAAGGAGAGATGCAATTTGACGTGCTGTGGAATAGTTAGTTTGCTTGAGATCGAGTATTTCTGGCGGGTAGATAAAACGCTCTCCATCAGATACACTCTTTCCGTTTATGAATGCAACCAAGTACGTGAGAGCTAGCACGGGTTTGTCGATTGACTTTTTGCACATTGACAGAATGAATTGGAAGTCTCTGCTTCACTTTGTAGGAGTACTGGCTTTTATGAGCCGGTCGTCTAAATACGGGTACACAAAAATATCTTATTTATTCTGAGATAGGCTGCAATTACGGACATGCATTTTGAAAAAGTCCTTAGAGAGGACTTTAGTCCAAATGGTAAAACAGTGTATTGGTAGTGGGAATTTCCTACCAGAAATTGCAGATATTTTCTGTGTTTGGCTGCAATAGAAATGTGAAAATATGCGTCTTGACAATTTATTGAACACAGTCAATAATAATTTTTTCTGATATGGGGTAAGATTTGATGAAAGGCTAGAATCTAGAACTTTTCTTTAAAAAAAAATTTGCTGAAAAGACCAAGTCTAAAATTGGGCCGTATTGTATGGGTTGTCTCTTTTTCTTTATTAGGAAATATCTATAGTATACCCCCATATTGTCTTAAAGAGATGGAGCCCTCTGAATTGTTTTTTTGGCTAATAGAAGTTGGGTCTCCTTCTTTAGGGTGTTGATCTGAGGTTTTGATGTTGGTTTTGGAGGAACACAAAGTGGTAATGTTTGGAAATTCATTTAGTATCCCTTCTGTATGATTTTTAGGACTCATTTGTCAGTTGTTATTAATTTCCGCTCTTCAGTTGCTTCATTACTGCTCCCCCTACTGGAATGGGTAACTGGAGGGGAAGTACTGAGACATCATTGTTTATTTCCTGAGGAATGTCTTCTTCTTGAATTCAAAGTCTTTGGAGGTGATGTTTTGCTCTTCTGATATCTTCTTTGAAACTGTTGTTTTTGATGATGCTTCTGTTGCTGTGGATACCGTTATTTTAGGTGTTGAACCCTCTGCTGGAAGAGATGCCACTCCTTCGGCCTATATTGTCTAGAAAATATTTATTTGTTCCTCTAGACCAACTGCTTGAAGTGTCTCACCTTCATATTTCACTCGAAGCTGATAGATCTGTCAGCCTTAAGGTGGTCTTCCCTCAAACTTTTTGCATACTCCCCTCTTGTTTGCTGAAATTCGTTTTTGTTGGCTTTAGAATTCAGTGCACTTTACCACTGCTAACCAGTTCTAAAGTGCTTGTGCTGTCTCCTTTAAACATGGTAAAATTGGCTTACACCCAGCTGGCACATTTAATTTACTTGTACATCCCTTGTAAAGTGTTTCTATATATACCCAGGGCCTGTAAATTAAATGCTACTAATGGGACTGCAGCACTTATTGTGACACCACTTAAGTAGCCCTTCCAAACATGACTCAGGCCTGCCATTGCCTGAGACATGTTTTGAAGGGCTACTTAAGTGCAGCCTGTGTGCAGTTTTGAACTGCCTTTTCAACATGGCAAAATAAACTTTTACCAGGCCTAAACTTTCCTTTTTAATACTCAGCAGTCACCCCCTAGGGTAGGCCATAAATAGCCCATAGGGCAGGGCGCAGTTATAGCCCATAGGGCAGGGCGCAGTATATTTAAAAAGTTGGACATGGGCATTAAGTTTTACATGCTCTGGTAGTGAAAAGCCCTCAAATTAGTTTTTTCCACTACTGCACATCATACCTCTCCCACAGGATACAATTGAGTTACCTTATTACATTTAATAAGTGATAACTTTTGATTGGGAAAAGGGAGGAATATCATGTTTACACTCAAATTACTTGTAATTTAAAACCTTCTTTAATGGTAAAGTTGGATTTAAAGTTACAATTCTAAAAATGCCACTTTTAAAAGGTGGCATTTGCTTATCCTAGTTGGTGCTTGCAGCCTATATCCCAGGTCACACGAATGGCTGTAGTCGGCAGTTGGCCTTTGTGTATTCCTCCCAGACAGTGAGACAAAGGGTGACTAGTTATTATCAGGATGGGCCATTCTGTCAGGATGGGAGGGAAGGACCTGTTCCCTGCCCCAATTTCATTTCAATGGGGCTTCCTCAGCACTCTCACAAAGAACTGTATACAAGCCTATTGTCACCCTAGACCCTATGGAGCCAGGGCAGGGAAAGGAAGGAAATTCCAGAACCAGATGTGTAGGGAAGTCTAGAAGTTTCTCCCACTTCAACGCAGGCACAAGGTATAAATATTGGACCCTCAGACCAATTTTTCAGTAAGCTCTTGGACCAGTGGACACTGCAGAAGAAGGACTGTCCTGCTGTCAGAGGACTGCTCTGCTCTCTGAAAAAGGAAGACCAGACCTGCTCTCTTCATGCCAGGCTACCTATGTGACTACAAGAGCCAGCTGGCTGAATTTCTGTTCTAAGCTACAGGGACACGAGCTCCAGAGGCCTCTCTGCAACTGCCCAGATGAAATGCTGCAACTGGCACTGCCTGGACCTGTAAATGGAGTTGCCTGAGTCCTGCTGGCCTCTGCTAGAGTTAGTTCTTGATCCCCAAGAGGTGCCTCCTCAGGCCCTGGGCCCTTGGTTGGCATCAGAATGCAAGTGCACTACTCTGAAGAAAAAGGAGAAATACTGAAGTTTTGGGCTCTTTGCGACCAGGAACATGCCGATTCGTGCCTAGATCTTGCCACCTGTGCTGACCAGCAACGCGAAGCTCCGGTGAACCCGACTCTTTGCACTACATCGACAACTGGCAATGTTTGATATGCACTCTGCGCTACAGCATCAACAGCCCGTGGTGACTGCCAACACAAAGCTCCAGCAATGACTACCTGTGAAGCCTGACAGGATTTTTGCGCTACAGCAACGACTGTACGCTACGTCAGGCCTGCCCTTCGCGCTACAGTGATGACCATCTGCTGCATTCCCCCTGCTCCTCACGGCCTCCGAAATCCCGCAAACTGGACTCCTTGCGCAAGACTTTGAGAAGGTAACTTTTTCAGCATGAATAACCTGGTCCATTGATCCGGCCTGCACTCCATCACAGATGGACTAAACCTGTGACTTTCCTCCAGTCTCGCACAACCAGATAACTGGAACTGGTGCTTTGTGCTTACCTAAATCTTTGAAATTGCATAGCTTCGATTATTCTGATTGAATTCTTGTTGTTTTGGTCTCATTTTATTTATTAACGTTAACTCTTATTTTCTAAATTGGTGTAGGATGTTTCTTGTGTTCTGTGTTTTCACTTTATTACTGTTTGTGTACTGCATACATACTTTACACATTGCCTCTAAGTTAATCCTGACTGCGTTAGTGCCAAGCTAACAGAGGGTTAAGTACAGGTTAATTTAGTGACTTTTTGTGGTTTACCCCGACATGGATTGTGGTTGCTGCTTGAGAAGGGTTTTTACTCAATCAAAAACCCCATTTCTCACAGAAGGGTTTCATCTTGGGTACGTTTGCAAAACAGGGATGTACCAGAAAAGGTGAGATTTGCTATTTTTAATTGAGCGTCTGGCTTCAAGAATGATAATCTGAGCCAAGAAGATCCGCAAAGAGATAAGCCATGACAATAATCGGTAGCAGAAAGTTCTATAGCATCCGTAGCAGCACCAATTATTTGATTTGCCATCACCATTTCCAAATACTCCTGTTGGCGATGTTTCAGCAAAACAAAGGATTTCATGCCATACCAGATATCGATGTGGTACCTTCCGAGTAGTGCTAAGGAACTTGCATTTTTCAATTGTGTTGAAGCAGTTCTACAGATTTTTCTGCCTACAGCATCAAAGGGTTTGCTTTCCCTTTCTGGTGGAGCAGCTTACTCTGGTGCAGAAGCATGTCTTTTCCTGATGGCTGTCACTATGACTGAAACTGGTTTTGGATCTGTTTTAAGGAAACTTGGGTCCTGGTTGGGAGATTTGTACTTTTCAGTAAGCCTAGTGTTACGGCTTTCACTGTAGCCGCTGTTAAACATTTCTCTTCTGCTATCTCAAGAAGACCTACTACTAAAGTCAACAGTAGTCTAGGTGCAGACCCAGGTTGTAACGTCTCCAAAATGATAGACACCAATGGTTGAGGAATTTCAACAGAAATAATTAACTTTAGCGCTCCTCTGACTAATATGTCTTGAAAAATTATGATAACATCAACTGCTGAAATATGAGCCAGATGAACTGGGGAGGTAGGAGTGTATGATGTGACATCCATATAAGTATCCATATAAGTATCCATATAAGGAGAGTTAAATTGCGATCTTGATCTTGTTCTCCTTTGTGAAGGAAACTCAGGAAAAGTGTGTCTACTCCTCTGTGGCTGTTGTGACCTGACTGGAGACCCGACTACTGATGGAGGTTTCCACTTTCAAACTGGAAACATCGAAGTTGCTCTTGATGCTCTCCTTAGAGGTGAAAGATTAAGTGGTAGTGGAGGAATCTGTACCGGCTCTTCAAGTGATATAGTTGGAGTGATGTGTTGATATGTTAATGGCTCCAGTCCTTGGAAAGATATTTGTCTATATCTTTCTGTTGAATAAGAAGTTGTTTCCTCCCTATGCCTTTTTCTGGGATTTTGTTGATCATCAGAAGATCTAATAGCGTGGGAGGGAGAAAAAGATATAGTTTGGACTGTAGATGGTGATATGGACCAGACTTCAGAGATTTGAGGCAATGATGTAGAGAGTCTGAGGGGCATATTATCAAGGGCTCTATCGCCGCTTTAGCGGGACTTTTTCCCGCTAAAGCGGCGATAATTCTAACGCCCTATTAGCAAGCTGTCGCTAACTGCTGTTAGCGACAGCTTCTAGGCGATAGCGACCGGGTTGGGTGCCGCTTTGCATGCCAGCGATATTTATCGCTAATGGCATGCAAAGTAGGCGTTCCCAACCTAAAAGCGACTGGAAACAGTCGCTAAGTTCGCTATCGCCTATTAGCGAGGCAGGGGAGGTGATTAACGAACCAGCGCTAAACACGTTTAGCGCTGGTTTGTTAACGCCTGGTCCAGACCTGACTTAGCCATGTAATCCAATGGGAGGTGGATTACATGGCTAAATCCCCCTCGCCCTATCGCCAAGCTAACACAGGTCACAGTGTGAATATCGCTTGTTTTCAAGCGATATTCACACTGTTCTCCAGGGTTTCTATCGCTTTGGAGATAAGCGTTGCTGATAGCACGCTATCTCCGCGATAGAAACCTGCGATAGCCGGCGATAATTATCCTAGCGCTAACTGCGCTTAGCGATAATTATCGCCGGTTATTGCTAATAGGCCCCTTAGTTTTTTCTCCGTCAGTGGTGACTTCGACGTTGATGAAAGAGGTCTCTTCGGCGTCCACTGTACCAACGACATAGTATGTGTTCTCGAAATCAAAATGGCTCTTCATGCCGACAGGTGTTTTCTTGACCTCGACGAATGATATCGTTGATGTTTGTGACTTTGTTTTGCAGATTCTTCACCTGAAGACAAACAAATTGGCGTCGATGGCTTCGACGTTGACTGCGGTCTCAACGTTGTCTTACATTGACGACTGGAATGATGTTGTCTTTCTCCCGTTGATCCTCCCGTGATGTTTTGTCAGAGGATGAATGATAAAAAGAGGCTCGTTCAGAGAGAGAGATCTTTCAGCCTCTGCCTCTTTCACTCCTCTTCAATCCTCCTTCTTCTATCATGCCCCTAGGGTGTATGCCTTCTCTGTCTCTAAATGTCCTTTTGGACATTTTCTTGCATATGTCACACTCACTAACAGCGTGAAAGTGAGGCAAACACACCACACAGCCTTTGTGGGCATCTGTAACAGCTTTTTTTTCTCCCACACGAAGGACACTTGGAGAATTGTAATGGCATCCTGACTAAAATCCAGTCAAAAAAACAATGGAAAATAGGCTTACTCAACAGTAAGTTGAAAAAGATGTCAAATGAAGTATCGGGAGTAAACTTATTTGATAAAAAAGATGTATTTTGGAGGTAAAAACCTCAGCAGTGTTTCTGGGATCCTTGTATCACAAGCTGGAAAAATTACCTGAGTGACAGTGGCAAACTGCCAGTACGAAGCAAGCTGGATAGAGCTGCTTTCCAGTTTCTTCAAGGGATAGGCTCCTTTTGTCTTCTCTGTCACTCAAATGAAAGTCAACAAGATGCATTTTTCGCATTCATGTTTACTAAATAAAACACTTATGTATCCTATGTTTTTTATTAAAAGATGCTGCAATGTGGTATTATGACTACATCTGGCAGGTTTATAATTATTTAACACGCAGAATAAATTACACCTTTTTTGGGCTTCCATTCAACAGATGCAATCAGAAATTTCCAGATTCAAAGACAATGTTTTCATGCTGTCTGCTTGAGACTCAACTATATGTTGATGTTCCGGGGTCTGTGAAAATGGCAGGGAATTATTCTAGCTGTTATGACTATCAATGAAGATTGTACGATGCAGAAACATATTTTCGATCTACAGAAGACCCGGCAAATAAAGATTTCTATTGCTGCAAACATCATTGTAGGCTGTATCCATGACCCCCTTGCTACAGATCAGTTGACTTTGATGATATGAGCAATCATACGTGCTGAACAATGAACTAATGTAAAAGTAAAGACTCTGCACTGGAGCGCTTGCAAAACTACAGCCCACAGCCCATTAAGAAGAACAGTGGTTATATAAAAGCGGATAACCAGTACCAATGAAATACTACGGTAGAATCACAGGGCGCCAACACCTACTAGACACATCTTAAGAACAGTAATTGTGATCCATAAAATGGTGCACAGAAATACTCTGAAATATCTTGAGAAAAATGTAATCATACATAACCTAATGGGCCCTATACCTAAGGGCACTAAACTTATTTGCTGAATGGCAGATAAAGCAATTGAGTTTTGGGGATTAAAACAAATCAGCTAACATGACCATTTAATGTATTTTTGCTGGAATAAACTGCAACTGCCATGTAGTAGGACTGTGCTGGTCGACTCAATGAAAAGTTAAATCAAGTTTGGGTGTTAGGATAGCCACAATGAATACGCATGAGGTAAATTCCCAAATGATTAATTGCACTGGAGATAATTTCCATATTTATTGGCCACTCTGAAAAATGGATTTTGCAGTTCACTAAGATGACGAGTCCAGCCCAACTGATAATAGGAAAACTGACCCCATTTGCTCCAAAGCAGAGTTTGGCGGACTAGTGGTACTCTGCCACAAACATGAAACACATCCCTTCCGCACTATTAAAAGTGCATTAGTACATAATGCACTTCTAATAAGGCGGACGGGATATGCACCATGCTTGTGACAGAGCTACCTGCCTGCCAAACTGTAAATCAGGCCCCTATTCTACTTTCATGTACCTTACTTAACCCACTAAAAAAAAGCTATGGTACATTCAGACTCAAGTGTCAGGACAAGCTGGGCTTTAAAATAATATAATTCCTTCAGAGTAAAGAGTCAATTGATATTCATTAATACATCAGGCCATCCATTAGTAAATCCAACTGCCACCTAGTCCAATATCGTCGTACATGCATCTCTTTATGAACCCCTCTCACTAGAGATTCTCTCAAGTGTTTACAGTTGAACCAACCATACCCTCCTTCGTCACCATACCATTTGGATGCTGTCGAGTCTATTTCTGTTGGCCATGATTTCGGCTTCAAATGTCTGGTGCTTCTGCAGCTTTGTTTGTAAGTTGCTTGGATCGCGCCAGTTTTCATCCAAGGCAATGCTGTTCTTTTCGTTCATCCAGGTAGCAGTCTGCAGAAAGAGTGATAATCTTCAATTACAGGACTGGCGTAACCAGAACAGATTTGCTGTAATTCAACATGATTGCTTCATGTAGTGCTGAAAGGATAAGTTACTTACCTGTAATCCTAGTTCTCTTCAGGGGTATACTCAACAAAGTCATACGCAATGAATAGACCCGCCCACGTCATATGCCTATATCTACAATATACACACATGAATATAAATATGCAGCCCAATTTTCAAATCTAGGCTCTAATATGCCAATATTGCATTGTATTTTTCATTTGAAAAACATCATATAAAACAACATTTCCACGACATAGAGAAATGTACTCTCAACTTGTTTGAACACAGCCTTTATTTTCAGAAAAAAAGGCAAGGTGATAGCAGGCAGATTATCCTAGAAGGCTGCATATAGAACACTCAGAGAAAAAACTGGCGCTGTGCCTTTAAGACCTCGAGGCTCCCATCATGCCCCACAGGTGACAGTTAGGTCAGGTCTTTTTGACGGCGTATTACATTGTGCAAATAACATGAGGAAAACGACATTCTGTAATGGGCATGGTATTCATCCGGGGAGGAGGGAGGGTTGCTTATGACTTTGATGAGTATACCCTTGGAAGAGAACTAGGATTACAGGTAAGCAACTTATCCTTCTCTTCCAGGGGATACTCATCAATAGTCATAAGCACTGAATAGAGTAGTAAGCCCATCCCTGGACCCTGCGGACGAATACCTGCATATCAAACATATTCTGAATTATAAGATTATCCAAATAAATTCCTCAAGGATGCTTGACCAAACTGAGCATCCGCTTGAGTATCCGAATCTAAACGGTAATGGCAGGCAAAGGTGTGGACGACCGCCATGTAGCTGCTTTACATATCTCTTGAATAGGTACATTTTTAAGCATAGCCGTTGTAGCGGCTTTACCTCTCGTAGAGTGAGCCCTTGGCTTGCCAGGGAGCTGCTTGTGAGCTAGCTGATAAGCTAATGTGATGCAAGATACTATCCATTGAGCGATGGACCTTTTAGAAGAGGGAAAACCAGTGTGCATTGGACCACAGTTAACAAAGAGACGGTCCGACTTTCTTATATCTTTCGTTCTATCCAGATAGAATTTTAACACCCTTTTTAGATCAAGTGAATGCAACGCCCCCTCAGGAGGCGTGGTAGGATTTGGAAAAAATGTGGGTAGAGTAATAGACTGATTAATATGAAAGTCCGAGACCACTATAGGTAAGAAACTCGGGTGAGTTCTCATACCACTCGATTAGCATGGAAAACGAGATAAGGCTCTGTAGAATATAAAGCCTGAATCTCGCTTACCCTGCAAGCAGAGGTAATTGCCACTAGAAAAGCGGCCTTCCAAAATAGGTGCTGTAGAGAAGCTTTGTGAATGGGTTCAAAGGGGGGACCCATTAATTTAGAAAGGACCACATTAAGTTCCCAGGTAACCGAATTGGTGGGTAGACCTTTTTTTGCCCTTCCAGGAAGTCTTTAACAACTGGCATTTTAAAGAAAGAAGCCTGAGTGGGAGACTTTCTATAAGCTGTAATTGCTGCCAGATGTGCTCTGATAGAAGAGAACTTTAAGCACGCTTTAGCTAAGTACAAAATATATGTCAAAATAACCTGTTCTTGACCCATGATAGGGTTATGACCACTACCTGTACACCATAGATAAAACTGCTTCCATTTGAAAGCATATGACTTTCTCGTCGAAGGCCTTCTCGCTTCTTTTAAGATCTACATACAGTCCTGCGAGAGGCATAGGTGACCATATTTTAGGAACTCAGAAGCCATACTGTCAATCTCAGTGACAGGAGGTTGGGATGAAAAACCTTCCCTCCTGACTTGGTTAACAGATCCGGATGGCATGGCAATCTCCTCTGCGGTGTCTTGGAGAGGTGTAGTAGGTCCGTGTACCACAACTGGCGAGGCCACTCTGGTGCAATCAGGATCATCTCTGTCCTGGATTTGTAGAGCTTGCTGATAACCAGTGGTATGAGAGGGACTGGTGGAAAGGGGTAAAGTAATTTCTCTGACCAGTCGATCAACAGTGCATTCCCTCTGGAGCCTGGTTGAGGGTACCTGGATGCGAAGGCATGGCATTTTGTGTTTGCTGCGTCTGCGAATAAGTCGATGTCTGGAGAACCCCATCTCTGAAAAATGTCTTGTGCTATCTCATCCTTTATCACCCAGTCATGTGCTTCGACAAAGTTTCGGCTTAGGTCATCCGCCTGTGCATTGAGAGCGCCTGGAAGGTGAACTGCAGATATGGACATGTTCCTCGCCAGTAGCCATTTCCAAATTGCTTGAGCCTCCAGAGACAGGGGTCTGGATCTGGTCCCTCCCTGTTTGTTCAGGTAGTACATTGTTGGGGTGTTGTCCGTCTGAACCAACAGGGAGCATGACTCTATGGAGGGAAAGAATGCATTGAGAGCCAGATGAACAGCTCTGAGTTCTAACATGTTGATGTGGTAAGTTTTCTCCTTTTACAACCACATCCCCTGGACTTGAATGTTAATGTTAATGTTAATGAAACTTGTAAAGCGCAGCTGCTGCCCAAAGGCGTCCTGGCGCTAAGCACTACCTGGTGGGTGACCTGACGGAGAGTTATACAGAGAAAAGCCAGGTTTTCAACTCCTTCCTGAAGGAAAGGAGATCTGTGGCCTTTCTTAGATGCACAGGAAGATCATTCCAGGCCCTAGCGGCACAGTAAACGAAACTCCTGCCACCCCAACTGGCTTTCTTAACTCGGGGAATAGTCACCAGCTTAGCTTCCGAGGAACGTAGCAATCTTCCAGGAACATACCAGAGTAGTCGGTTTCTCAGGTAGACTGGGCCACTGCCCATCAAGGCTTTGAAAACCATACACAGTGCCTTGAACCGTGTCCGTTGTTTCACTGGAAGCCAGTGGAGATCTCGAAGACCCTTTCCCACTGAGACGAACCTAGGAATGCCCAAGAGCAGTCTTGCTGCCGCATTTTGCACAATCTGGAGTCTGTTAAAAGGTTTCTTTTGTAAACTCAGATACAGACCGTTACAATAGTCCAGTCGTGACAAGACGAGCGCAGTGACTGCTGTCCTAAAGGTATCTTTGAACAGAAATGTTTTTATTTTTCTCAGCTTTCTGAGAAGAAAGAAACTGGTGGATACCACCCCGCTAACATGATCACCACTTGAAGAGATCCCATGTGAGCACCCCAGCCCTGAAGAGACGCATCTGTGACGATAGTTTGTTTGGGAATTTCCTGGTGGAAAGGAACTCCTTTCAGAAGAGGAGACAGTTGAAGCCACAATCTTATTGAGATTTGGACTGTGTGAGGAAGAGTTATGGTGTCCTCCCAGCAGTTGGAAACTTGAGACCATTGGTCCTCTAGAGCTTGTTGTAAGGGTCTCATCTGCAACCTGGCATTTGGAACAATGAATATGCATGACGCCATCGAGCCCAGCAGAGAGGACACCTGCCTAGACGTGGGATGAGGTGTTCTCAGAAGAGTACAACCTTTGTGGAGTATTGATAATAGTCTCTCCTCCGAAGGAAACGCTCTTGCGTTTGCAGCATCTAGCCTAGAGCCAAAGTAGTGAATCTTCTGAGTAGGGTTGAGGATAGATTTTTTGAAGTTTACACACAGGCCCAATCGGTTTAAGATTTGAATGCAGTAATACAGGTGTTCCTGCAAGAGACTGGGAGAGGCACTCTTGAGTAACCAGTCGTCTAGTTAAGGATAGATGAAGATTTTTTGCTTTCTCAGGAAGGCAGCCACCACCGCCATGCATTTTGAAAAGGTGCGAGGAGCAGACTTGAGTCCGACAGGAAGGACTTTGAACTGGAAGTGGTCTGACTCTATCCTGAATCGTAGAAACTTCTGGTGCTTCTAAGAAATTGGGATGTGAAAGTAAGCGTCCTGAAGGTCTATGGAGCACATCCAGTCCCCTTGATGAACGTGTGGAACGATTTGGTGTAATGCTAACATCCTGAATCTCTCTTTGAGGACGAATTTGTTTAAGAGTCTGAGATCTAGTATGGGCCTGAACTCCTTGTTTGGACCTTTCTTTGGAACCAAGAAGTAGCGGGAATAGATCCCCTGTCGATGTTGTTGCCAGGGAACCTTTTCGTTGGCATGTTTTTGTAGCAGGATGGATACCTCCTTTCACAGCAGATCTAGCCGATTGACTGGGGTTCTCCGAGGAGGTACAGATGGTGGCGGAGATTTGAATCTGATTGAGTACCCATTCCGCACAATATTGAGTACCCAGTTGTCCTGCATTATTTTTATCCACTCTTCCAAGTGAAAGCTTATACTTCCTCCCACTGGAGTGGGTAACAGAGTTGGGGAAAGCAAGAACTCACTGCTTAGGCTGTTGTTTTGCCGCAGGGGGCGTTTGCCTAGAGCCCCCTCTTCCTCTACCAGGTCTTCGCTGGTGCAAATGCGATCTCGCATGGTGGTGGTGCGAGGACCAATGAGGGATTTGAACCCTCTGCTGGTATTGACGGCGATCATAGGGTCGGTAGCGACGGCGGAAGTCCTTCCTCTTTTCCAAACCAACAGCCTTCAAGGTGTCCAGTTCGGATTTCATCCTTGACATCATATCACCCGCATGAGAGCCAAAGAGAGATGTACCATTGAAGGGAAGGTTGAGAATCCTGTGTTGGGCCTCTGGTTTCAAGCCCGTGAGTCTCAGCCATGAGGATCTCCTAGTGCAGATACCATGGGAATAACCATCCCATGAAGTACTCATCATGGGCCCACACCCCGATGCCTGGAACGACACCAAGTGGCCCCCCGCCCTCGGAAGCCCACCAACCCCCACGGACCACGCACGCAACCTTGGAATCATCCTGGACTCCGAGCTCAAAATGGACCGCCAGATCAACTCTGTCGCATCCTCCTGCTTCCACACCCTCCGCCTCCTACGTAAGACCCTCAAATGGATCCCCCTCGAGCACAGAAAGACCGTCACTCACGCCCTCGTCACCAGCAGACTCGACTACGGCAACGCACTCTTCGCCGGAATAAACAAAAACCTCACCCACAAGCTAGAAAACGTCCAGAACGCCGCCGCAAGACTGGTCCTCAACCTGCCAAGACACTGCCATATCTGCCAGCACCTGCGCACACTCCACTGGCTCCCCATCGAGGCTAGAATCACCTTCAAGATTCTCACCCACGCACACAAAGCCCTCATACCTGAACAGCCGACTCAAATTCCACGCACCCCAAAGGACCCTACGATCAGCCCAGCTCTCCTACGCCGTGGTCCCCCGTGCCAGAAAGACCAGATCGGGAGGCCGCTCCTTCTCCTTCCTCGCGGCCAGAGCCTGGAACGCCCTACCGCTCCACCTCAGACAGACAACATCACTCCCCATCTTCACGAGAAACCTCAAAACCTGGCTCTTCGACAAACCCCCTCCTTGATGGACTGGAACCTGCACCTCCCCCCCCCCCAGCGCCTTGAGACCCTTACGGGTGAGTAGTCGCGCTTAACAAACACATGATTGATTGATTGATAGGCTACAATGCAATGAAGAGTCACTGCAATAGCCTATCCATTTTCTTTTGTAAAAAAGAACCAAACTTAAGTAGCAGCCAATCAGGCGACGGCACCCTCTAGAACAATCCCAAGAGAGGCTAGATTCCTCAGATTTTCAAGCACAAGTGTGAAACTATAAACCTTGAGGAATAAAGGAAGCCTCCATGGGGAAGAGGGTGGGTCGCATGTGAATCTATGAAAGATACCAATACTGGGGAACCGTAGTTACAGGTAAGTAGCTCATTTTCTTCTCCAGTATTGGATCTTTCGTAGATTCACATGCTTGAATCAGAGTAGCTAGCAGTTGCATAAGCCTACATGTATAGAAATACTGTAATATATATGTATCTACCCTTAGAGGATGGTGGGTAACAATATACATGCCAATACAGAAACATATATAAGATATTATGTAGTAAGGTATCAAATATATATAATATAGACAAATATAAGTATATTACACAATGCAAAAAGTAAAAAACACCTCTAATAGTAGAGGTTTATCTTATTGGAATAGATGACGTAGGACTGCCTGTTCCACTGCTGCTTCGCTATAAGTTGCCATGTCCAGGCAACAGTGCTGCGTGAAAGTATGAGCATTCTTCCAAGTAGCGTCACAGCAAATCTTGTCCAGTGGAACACCAACGAAAAGAGCAGCAGAAGAGAACACTGCTCTTGTAGAATGCGCCCTGGTCTTGGTTGTAAGCGGTTTACCCGCCTTAATATGACAGAGTTGAATAGTAGCAGCGATCCATCGTGCAATAGTTCTTTTTGTGACAGCAGAACCCAGCTTTACAGGCCCATAAGATACTAGAAGTTGATCCGTTCTGCGCAGGTGCTTTGTCCTTTGCAAGTAAAACTTAAGGCATCGTTTGACATCTAAAGAGTTGAACAGATTTCTCCGCCGGTGAAGAAGGATGCGGGAAAAAAGTGTGGAGTATAACGGGCTCATTAAGGTGAAACTGAGATGGTACCTTTGGTATGAATTTAGGGTATGTTCGGAACATCACATAGTCCACTGTGAAGCGTAAGTAAGGCTCTTTAATGGTGAAGGCTTGAATTTCGCTTACTCTTCTAGCAGAAGTAAGCACGAGAAGCAAAGCCACTTTCTTTCCATGTGAGAAACTTGAGCTCTATTTTGTGTATTGGCTCAAACTGTGGTTTCATTAATTGAGACAGGACCACATGAAGGCGCCATTCTTGTAGAGGAGTTCTAATAGGGGGAAAAGTCCTGAATAAACCCTTCATGAACTGCTTGATGATGCGAGAAGAGCAGAGAGAAGAGGCGTCGGACGTGCATCTCTATCGGGAGAGGGCCGTGAGGTGGACCCTTACTGAAGCATACGCCAGACCTGATTTTGCCAGAGACAAGAAATAAGGCAAGATGTGTTCTCGGAATGAGAGAAGAGGGTGAATGTCATTCCAAAGGCACCAAGAACAAAAATGTTTCCATTTTAGTCTGTACGTTTTAGTAGTAGACTCAGCTCTTGCTCTGGACAATATATCTCTACAGTCTTGAGGGATGACTAAATCTTTGAACTCATTGAACTCAGGTTCCAGGCATACAATTGAAGAGAAGCTGGGTGCGGATGCAGGATCTGCACTTTGTTCATCGTTAGCAGAGTGGTTGACAATGGAAGTCGATAAAGTTTGGATTGCAACAGCAGGAGTAGCTCCGTGAACCAGTGCTGGCGTGGCCAACGCGGAGCAATGAGGATGAGTTGGCACGGTTCCCGTTTCATTTTCATCAGCACTCTGGAGATTAGGGGGCATGGGGGGAAAGCGTACGCAAATATTCCTGACCATCTTATCGAAAACGCATTCCCCCATTACCCTATCTGTGGTTCCCTGCTGGCAAAGAATGGGCATTTCTGGTTTCCTTGAGACGCAAATAGGTCCAAGTTGGGTGTTCCACATTCCTGGAAGATGTGATCGAGAATCAGTTGATTGAGTTCCCACTCGTGATTTGATTGATTTAACCTGCTCAAGGTGTCTGCTAGGTTGTTCTTTACTCCTGGGAGGTGCTCCGTCTTGATAGTTATGTGATGTTGCAGTGTCCATTCCCAGATTCTTTGAGCTTCCCAGGATAGGATTGGAGATCTTATTCCTCCCTGCTTGTTTAGATAATGCATGCAGGTGGTATTGTCTGTGCGTATGAGGACAGAGGATGCTCTTATCCTTGGAAGAAATGACTGGAGGGCTAGAAAAATCGCCCTTAGCTCCAGAAAATTGATATGCATTTTGGAGAGAGAGAGACTCCATTTGCCACTTATTTGGAGGTCTTGCAGATGCGCTCCCCAGCCTTCCAAAGATGCATCTGTGGTCAGAACAAACTCTGGAAGAGGAGAAAGGAATGACAGTCCCAGAGAGAGATTGCTGGGAGACTGCCACCAAAGAAGTGCATCTTTCATGATTGGAGTTATCCGAATTATGTCGTCGAATGATCCTGTTACTTAAAGCCATTGGGTGTCCAACTGTTCTTGAAATGGCCTCATCCTTAGACGAGCATGAGGCACCAGGAGAATGGCGGAAGACATCATTCCGAGAAAGGATTTGAGGAGACGGAAAGAAGGAAACTTTCTTTTGTAGGGATTGTGAGCCAGAGATAGAATGGCGTTCTGTCTTTCTGTTGATAAGAATGCCTTGTTTTGGAGGGTATCCAGTGTTGCTCCTAGAAACGTTAACCGATGAGAAGGAGCTAGAATAGATTTTTGAAGATTGACTGCCAGCCCTAGAGGGCGGAAGAGCTGTAGGCAGAAGGAGATGGCTTCTGAAGTTTGACGAAGAGAAGGAGCTTTCACCAACCAATCGTCGAGATATGGGAAGATCTGTAGGCCTTTCAATCTTAGGTATGCTGCCACGGGAGCTAGGCACTTGGTGAAGACCCAAGGAGCTGAACGAAGGCCGAAGGGAAGTACCTTGAATTGATAATGCGCGCCCGCCACAGAGAAACTTAGAAATTTTCGATGTTTGGGGTGGATAGGGATATGGAAATATGTGTCTTCCAAATCTAGGCTTGCTAAAAAATCTGAATGGTTCAGAAGCTGTGATATCTTCTGGAGAGTAACCATGCGAAAGGATTTCTTCAGCAGGTATTTGTTGAGTTTTCTGAAGTCAAGAATGAGACGCCATTCTCCCGACTTTTTCTTCTTTATTAGGAAAAAACGGGAGTAAAAGCCTTTTCCTCTCTGAGAGCGTGGTACAAATTTTATTGCTCCCTTTTGAAGCATTAGTAAAGCCTCCTTCTTTAGCAATTGAATATGGGGTGGTATTGATTTCTGAGGCGGATGAGGAGGTGGCGTTGAGGGTCTAGGATATGGCCATATATTTTATTATATTCAGGACCCATTTGTTTGTTATTATTTTCTGCCATTGATGTAGGCAATGAGAAAGGGGAATTTTCTTTAGTGAAAAAGACAAGTGAAGAGCGGCAGGCATCGTCACTGCTTCCTGGCAGAATCCCTGGGTTGAACTTGTTGGTTCCGTCTAGGTTGTCTGGAATAGGCAGCTTGTGGTGGTTCACGGTATTGCTGTTGTTGCTGGTAGAAAGGTCGGAAAGAGGTGTAAGTCTGAGGCTGGTATCTCTGGTAACCTCCTCGAAAAGAATAGGTTCCTCTGCCACGTGCTCCACGAAAGGGGGTCTTTCTATATTGGAGCGTTCCCAGAGCCTTAGCTGTGTCCGTGTCTGTTTTGATGGTTTGGAAAGCGTCATCAATATGTTTGCCGAAAAGTGTTTCACCATCAAATGGCATGTCCAAAATTTTGCTTTGCACCTCAGGGCGGAACATAGTTGCTTTCAGCCAACCCTGGCGTCTGAGGACAGCAGCTCCAGCAAGCTGACGAAAGGCCAAGGAAGCAATGTCATTAGAAGCATCAATGATTTCAGATGCAGATCTTTCCCCCTCTAGCAGGATCTTTCTTGCTTCCATCCTTTTATCCTCTGGAAGGAGATCTATGAATTGAGCAATGTCCGACCACATTTGGCGATTGTGCCTGGCTAAAATCGCTAGAGCGTTGGCAGCGCGAACAGTAGCACCTGAGGTGGTTGTGAATCTTTTGCCAATGTTATCTAAGCGCCTTCCTTCCCTGTCAGGCGGAGCAGTAATGGGCGCTAGAGGGTTCCTTGATCTCCGTTGGGCAGCCTGTGAGATAATGGAGGCAGGCTTAGCTTGTCCTACTACACAAGCTGGTGAATCATCTGGAGCTTTATACTTTTTGTCGATCCTGGGCAAGACTGGGATAACTGTGGCGGGTGTCCTCATTACTTTTACACCTTCTTCACAGATGTGATCTACAATGGGTATAGATCTAACAGATTTTCTGGATAGATCTTTGAAATCATAGAGAAAGCAATCTGATTGCTTGACCGTTAAAGACAGTTGAAAACGTGATGCTGCTCTTTCTATTGGAGCGTGAAAGCCGCCGATATCCTCTGGTGGAGACTCGATTTTTTGCAGGGAAGGAGACGCAGGAGTCGATATAACATAGTCCTCCCATTCATCTCCTGTTTGCCCATCTTTTTGAGGTTGACTGTCCTCAATTTCTCCTTCATCAGAAGTGTCCTGATTATGTTGCGGCAAAACAGTATCTCCCCCAGGGGAGGGCGCAGACAAAGGTACAGGGGTACGTGGTGGAGAAGCGACAGGTGGCTGTGGAGGCGGAGGAACAGCTGCTGAAGGAAAGCGTGTGCAGTAAATCTTGAAGGTCCTGTACCAGAGTGACAGGAAGGTGGACCATAGGCTTATTAACTGGTTCCATATACTGAATCTTTGCATGAGGAGGGTGATATTCTTGTTGGTAGTAACCCTCATATTCCTCGTCATCTTCCTCTCGATATTTTACATGCAGTTCATAAGGACTATCAGCAGGTACAAACATCCCATCGTCATCAGACACCTCTAAAAAAGTTGACGGTGGCAAAGGTGAAACTATTGCTGGTTTTTGCAAAAATTGCCTCGTCGACGGGTACATAGGCATAAGCTGTAAGGAGGATGGACGCTTACGACCAGGCGTGGGATAAAGCGTCATCAGCTTCGTCGACGGTAGCGGTGTCTGCGTCGTCGACGAGGACATGAAAGGAATGGATGAAGTCGTTGTCAGTATCGTAGACAATCTGTCGTCAACGCGTCGTCGTCAGAGTCGCCGTCGACGATGAGGTCGTCGGCGGTGTCGAAGCCATCGTCGTCACTGGAAGTGCCGTCGGCGGGACCGTCGGCGAATCCGTCATCGATGATGTATATTTTTTCGACGTCGAGGTAGGAGAAGTATGTCTAGAAGGTGATTTATACATCAACGGCGATCCAGAAGTGAACGCCGTCGGTGACGCAAGCTTTTTACAGACTGAAATTTTCATTGAATGAACAGAAGAATGCTTTTCCTTTTTATGGCTTTTTTCCTCAGTAAGAAATGGAAGCTTTCCTTTTTGTGAGGTGCCTGTATCTTCCTGACGAGACTTTTTAGAAGTCTTTTTCTTGGAAACCTCAAGAGATTCAAGAGGTCTATCTCTCTTTTTGGATGTTTCCTTAGAAGCCTGTGAGGTAGAGCTCTCCTCATCCTCAGAGACGACGTCAGATTTAGATTTAAGTCTCTGAAGCCAAATCGATAATCTACCCTCTCTGTCCTTGAGGGTTTTTGTAGAAAAAGTTCTTCAGATTTTACAGTCTTTTACCTTATGTTGAGGGTTAAGGCAGTAGATGCAGCTCTTATGTGCATCTTCAGCATGCAGTCTCTTCTTACCGCATGATCCACATGACCTTAAGAGACCTTTCTTTGAAGATTCCGACATTCCTAGCTGAAATCTGGATAAACAAGAGAAAACTGACGTGTGGTAGAAAATCTGAGGAACCTAGCCTCTCTTGGGATTGTTCTAGAGGGTGCCGTCGCCTGATTGGCTGCTATTTAAGTTTGGTTCTTTTTTACAAAAGAAAATGGATAGGCTATTGCAGTGACTCTTCATTGCATTATAGCCTATTTTAGTATTATCTACTGCTTTTATATGTATACTGTGGGACTCCCACTACGACATGTGAATCTATGAAAGATCCAATACTGGAGAACTGATCCTCCTCATTCAAACTTTTGTACTATCCAGACTACATTATTGCTCACCTACATTCCTCAGCGACCCATATTTAATCAGTCCAGTTTGGGAAGGATGCTATAATACAGCTAAGACACTAAGCTCTCCATCACCAAATGGGCAAGAAGAATACTTGGAGGGAAACAACGTATAACAGCTGCTAATGAGCTACAGAAAGAATCCTCCAACATGCAAAAACACAGACTCTGCAGGCATGCAAAGCCAACATGAAAAAGCTCCTCTGGATGAATAATGATCACCTGATCTCCCCCCCCCCCCTCTCCTTCCTTATCTTCTCCTCCTCTGTGTCCTGAAATTAGATTGTTCTGGTATCTGTTGTACATAAGAAATTAATAAATACAAATATAAATTCTTATCCCTCCAAATTTGCAAGGTATTGCAAACATCTAGAAATTTCCGGGTGAGATTTATCCAAGTGTTGCAAGTAAAATTGTGTACCTCACAGCTACCTTTCTTATTCAAGAAGAAACTTAAAACCTGCCTCATCTTTATAGCCATATTGAAATGGCTGGTTTGCTTGCACTACTTATGTATGGCAATATTCACAGCCATAGCTAGAGGTTTCTACCCATGTGCTTCTGTTTTTAGATTCTGCTGACTCTATTGTAAGCCATGTGACTTAATTACTTTGTCAACTGATCTCTTGAAAATTATATTTGTTAGCTTTAGCAGCTGATTGCTTTTCTCGCATTATCAAATATAGCTTACTTACATAATGCTGAAGTAATTATTTGATGAATTACATAAAAATTTATAATGGCACATCCTCAGGACCAAAGGTTGCGTGATATCCCTTTCATGGCATTATTGGGGTTAAAAAAAGGTGTGATGATGCTTCCAATGCTTTTGGTGGAAAAATTCAACTAACTTCATAGCAATTTCGACCCCAAAACTGTCTCGGATCCTATTCGTACATCCAGGCATTAAAAAGCGCATTGTGAAGGGGTGCATGAATTTCAATTCTGCAGCCTTGATAATGTCTACAAGTGAAATACCAGTAAAGAGAGATGCAGTAGATACCATGCCTGTAGTAGAGTAAGTGCCCTTTCTTCTGTGAAAAGGTGTTCCTGCTAAAGCAAGACATAGAGCAAGACAAGCTTCCATCTATCGTGCAATGCCCTGCTTTGACAGAACATGGCTCTTGTTTTAATTTCTAAAAGATACAAATAATTGACATGACTTCCTAAAGTTTTGAGCATGTGTACTGATCTTTTCCCTATTGCTATTAGCTGAGGAAATAAGGATAGGCAGATCCAAGCATTGGATGAGATGAAATGAGGATTTATTTTGAGAATAAACGTATCCTGAGTCTAATCTGAGTAACGATTCGCCAACTGTAGAGGGTTCGAGCATGCCTTATTCAGGTTACTTCTGTAAGCAATGCTATTTTCCAGGAAAGAAACATCAGGGAGCATAGATTGCATCAAAGCTCCTAAAACTGTATTCAATTTTCAAGATGCAACAAGCTTTGTTACTGGATGGATGATTCTTTATAACTTAACAATTCTTTCTGCCCCTTCGTTCATCTCAAACCATCAGCATGATGAACTTTAATGGGAGAGTATTTCATGTCAAATTGAGGCAGACACTACTAATAAAGAAGATTTTCTTTTGAGCTAATTGACCAAGTTACTTACCTTTGGTAACGCTCTTTCTGGGAGACACTCTAACTAGTTGCAGGCTCCTCAGCTCTTGAATATTACCCAGACTGGATCCAAAACCTTTTCAACAATACCTCTGCATGCCGGTAGATGGCGCCATGTGGTTCCTATATAAGCACAACTCGAGCACGATGACGTTGGTTGCTTTCAAGAGTGTCCGTGCCCCCAGACGGACAGGCCCGAAATCAAATTGGTATGACCAGTGTGCAGAATCCTAGGCTTGGGATCTTATTAATGGAGAGAGTCCAACCACAGACTGGTGGCGGGGGACGAGGTCTGGAGGGTGTCTTGTTGAGGAATCTGCATCTAGATAGAGTCGCTAACAGAAAGAGCGTTACTGAAGGTAAGTAACTTGTTCTTCTGAAAGAGACATCTAGCCGCAGACTCCTCACCTTTTGAATAGATACCAAAGCAATACGTATTTGAAAGTGTGGCCGTGGATGGACTCAAACCAGAAATTCCTGCAGGACCAAGTGGGCAAAATGCCCCTCTCATGAACCTGACTGTCCAGACAATAGGGCTTTGTGAAAGTATGGCCTGGCAAATGTCCAGGACAAGGACTCTGCATGCCAACATATTGGTAGAAGTCCTACAGGAGGCTGGCTTTTAGCCAATGAGTATCAGATCATAATGCAGAGCACAATATAGCAGGAAATGGCTCTCTTTGGCACAGCCTTGCCTTTGTTCGCTCCAGAGAATCCAACAAAGAGCTGATCTTCCACCTGGTGTTCTTTGGTACGATTTGTGTAAAAGCTCAATGCTCTCTTGAGGTCCAAGTGATGGAGTCTCTTCTCCTCCTTAGAGGAGTGAGGCGGAGCATAGAATGTCGGCAAGGTGATGTTCTGACCAACGTGTAACAGTGTCACAATTTTAGGCAGGAAGGATGCCTGTGACCGCAAAACCAGCTTGTCTGGGCACAGTGAGTTTGAAGCTAACTCACATGCCGCACTGATGTTATAGAGACAAGGAACACATTCTTGAGGGTGAGAAGCCCCAAGGAGCAGCTGTGAAGCGGCTCCAAGGGAGTGCAAATCAGCAACATACAACTAAGTTGAGGTCCCACTGGGGCATATTAAAGGGAGAGGGAGGAAATAAATGTTGTAAACCCTCCAAAAAGTTCAGAAACGTAGATTTAAACAATGAGGGTGGATCCAGCAACTGAAAAAAGCTGAATGAGCCAAAAGGTACTCTGTAACTGTGCCCAGAGCAAAGCCTTGCCGGGCCAGAGATAAAATAAATAATAAAACGTCAGATAAACTTGCCTGGAGAGGTCTATATATCGAATACTACACTAAGCCACAAATCTGTCCGAATGACAGGCATATACAGTTATTGTCAAGGGACGCCTGGCTGCCAAGATGACATCAACCACCTCCTAAGGAAGGATGGAAGGATGAAGATGTTTAGCTGTTGCTGCTCAAACTCACAGCATGAAGGTGGAGATTGCAAAGGCCCAGATGCAGAACCCTGCCCTGTTGCTGCAACAGCAGGACATCTCGAATTGGAGCACAGATGCTCAAGCCAAGGAGTTCTGGATATCATACTCTACAGGCATGGTCGATCTTGAGCTTCCTGAGAACTCGTGGCAGGAGTGGTATGGATGGAAAGGCATACAGGAGGCCTGAGTTCCATTCGAGGCCGGGCGCGTCTCCAAGCAAGAGACACCTAGGAAACTTCAATGCACCGAAGTGCTTACATTCCACATTTTCTCAGCCTGAATGTCCTGGACTATTTTCTCTGGGGGAAAGGCACAAAACTGAACCATGTATGTTCAGAATGGTACAGATGAAGGAGAGCATCTGAAAAGGAGTTGGGTGTTATTTGGGCACATTAACAGTGAACCCAAGATGTTCAGCATAGTCTGGAAGTGTCTGATGACTGCCAGGGGTGTGCCCGCCTTCAACAGCCAGTTGTTGAGGTAGGGGAAGACCGGCAACCCTGACCTTCGAGGGTGTGCTGCAACCACC
Organism: Calotriton arnoldi; assembly: GCA_963921515.1. Taxonomy (NCBI): domain Eukaryota; kingdom Metazoa; phylum Chordata; class Amphibia; order Caudata; family Salamandridae; genus Calotriton; species Calotriton arnoldi. The sequence goes on along the minus strand of CAWUFW010000496.1, from coordinate 1,957,403 downwards.
GCCATCACTTTCATGAACATCCAAGGGGCACTGGTGAGACCAAAGGAGAGCACAGAGAACTGAAAATGCTCCTGTTGCACCATGAACCGCAAGTAGCACTGATGGGGCTGCAGGACGAGTACATGGAAATAGTTGTCGGGCAGGTCCAACGACCCCCATTCAGTCTCCGGGGTTGAAGGCAGACAAGACCTGGGCCAGTGTGAGTATTTTGAATCTGTTCTTCCAGAGAAAGGCGTTGAGAGGGTGCAGGTCTAAGCCTCTGTCCTTTTTGGGCACCTGAAAGTTGCTGGAATAACAACCGTGTCCTACATCTGGCAGGGGCACCCTCTCTAAATAGCCCTTTTGGCCAAAAGAGCTTGCACTTCCTGCCATAAAATAGAGAGATGGTGCTCCGTCAGTCCCTGAGGGGGCAACAGTGGAAGATGCGGCGGCATGGAAAGGAACTGTAGAGCACAGCGCTTCCGAACAATTTGCATGCCCCATCAGTTCGATGTTATGGCCTGCCAACCTGGAAAAATTGTCGGAACCTGACTCCCACCAGGTAGCTGGGGTCCGCTAAATGCATGCTAAAGGGGTTTGACAGGAAGGGCTGCTGGAGGGAAGTGGACTGGGCGGCCTGTTGATCTTGATGGCTGGGGCGCCGCCCGGACCACAAAACTGCTGGCGCCTTGTGGAGGTTGGATTGGCTAGAGGTATGGGGCACCCCTGCCGCAGCCATGATAGGAGTGGTAGGGCTGATGAGGTTGGCGAGGTAGGGCAGACATGCCCAGGGATCATGTCGTGGCCCTGCTATCCTTGAACCGTTAGAAAGCAGAGTCTGCCTTGTCCCCAAACAGGTGAATCCCTTCGAACGGCATGTCTATGAGGGATGACTGGACATCGCATGAAAAACCAGTGGACTGCAACCAAGCATAGAGGCGAATGGTGACACTGGTGTCAATGGCCACCGGATGGAATTGGTGGTGCCTAAGCCACAATAAATTGTGAACTTGGCCGCGTCACGACCGTCCTGAATGGTCTGGACATGGACAGGTCGAATATCTTCGGGGGCCCCTGGAAGGGCTTAAGGCATTGAATTCCAAAGGGTGTGGCAATTGCGCCCTAGAAGGCAGGTGGCATTCACTGATTGAAGTGTTAGATGTCATGCAATCTGGTGGTTAACCGGGGTCCAAAGCAAGAGTTGGCCCACGTCCCTGACAAAGTATCAGTAAAGGCCTCATTAAAAGGCAAGAGGGGCTCTGTGAATGTTTACTCCAGCTGAAGGACTTCTGTTAGAACTTTAGTCTTGATCTCCAAGGTGGGGACCTGGAAGTCAAAGACTTCAGACACCCTATGCATTGCCATGGCGTAAAAGGCACTCTTCTCAGTGGCAGTACCAGAGGGTGAGAGATGTCCCGACTCAGGGAAGGTATCAAGGCCACTGGCCTCCAGCAGGTCATCATATCAATTCTCTGTACGATAAGGTGGAAGTTGGATTGGCTGGTGGCATGGGGCGCCTCTGCCAAAGCCGCGAAAGTAGAGATAGGGCTGATGCTGTTGGTGAGGTGGGGCAGACCAGCCCAGGGAGCATGCCGTGGCCCTGCTCTTCTTGAACCGCTCGCAAGACGTGTCTGCCTTGTCACCAAACAGGTGAATCCCGTCGATCGGCATGTCTATGAGGGACGACTGCTGATCACTGCCTGAGAAACAGGTGGATCACAGCTAAGCATGGCATTGAATGACGACACTGGTGGTAATGCCCCACTCAATGGAATTAGGGGTGTCCAAGCCAGAGCAAATTGTGAACTTGGCTGCGTTATGTCCATCCCATATGGCCTGGGCAAGGACAGGTTGAAAAATTTTAAGGCCCCCTCAGAGGACTTGAGCCACTGAATACCAGAGGATGTGGGAATAGTGCCCCAGCAGGAATCTGACATTCACTGATCAAAGTACCAGGCTTGAAGATGAGAAGACTTGTTTCCTGAACGTAATCTCCTCCTATTTTGACTCCCGATCCTAGGGTTGGGGGGATGGAGTAGCAGGGAATGCACTGGGGTCAGTCACAGTCATTACAGAGAGGAGTCGAAGTACCAGGAACTGGCGTGGACTATGGCGCTGGAGGTGGAGCCGAGAAGGAGCCAGAGGTTGCCCCATAGGGGGCTGGGAGGTTCCAGATGGCGCCACTGGCGGTAATCACCGGCGGCAATCCAGGTGGAGAACCTCCTAGCTCCACAGGGCCCACAGGTGAGCCAGAGGGAGTCGGCAGAAATCCAAACAGTTGGAGCATGGCCACTTGGATTGTGCCAGTTAAAGTTGCCGTATTGGCTCCAAAGTCACGACTTTGGAGCGAGATTGAGATATATGGTACCAATGTCATGCCTTTTCAGGGGAATGTGAGTCATGGAAAGGGGCTGAGTCCCGCTTAGACTCAGTGTGTTTTTCCTTCGACTTACGAAGAATTTGATCAAGACAAAGACCAACCCCATGGAACAACTCCTGCGACTTCTGGATCTCAAATGGGACCGGGACCAACCTTTTGACTTAGACCGGTCTCATCGCAGAGTCTTAGGGTAGTTAATGTGGTAGACTTTCACCTTTCGGTCTCGTATTTCCTTTGGGTTCATCAACGCACAGCCACTGCAGGCCTTAGATGAAAGCGTATCAAAGAGATGAGAGGGAGCCCGGTTCGCCACCAGGAGGCATGGAAAAAAAGGAACTGTTTTAGTGCAAAGGAGTGGTGCCTTTATAAGCTCCACACTTTATTTTTGCAGCGGAACGGCATCTATGTGAAGTCACACTGTGCTACGTATTGGCGCGCAGAGATACTGCTGAAAGTTCCCAGATCCAGTTTGACGCCTGGAGAATATCCAAAAGGAGAGGAATCTGTGGCTAGAAATCTCCATCAGAAAATACTGCATTCTTGAAGCACCCTTGAACAACAGGTCTGTCTGTCTTACCATCCTCAGAGTTGTCAGCACTTATAAGTTAAAAGCAGCTCTAGGAAATTTTGAGAGATTAGGATCAACACAGAGACATCAATTCAGGACACGACAATACATGTCTTTGGCTAAGAAGTCTAAGATGATGGCAAACAATTCGAATTTTTCAACACATTTCTTATGTTCACTTTGAACTCAAATTATAGAAGTGACTTTATACCTGCCCCAAAAGAAGTGTAATTGGTATTTATTTGATTAAATGTTTTATAGTTTGTTGAGTCATGTATTTAATTTAAAAGTCGAGGTAGGGGTTTATTGGGAATTTGGGTAGTCGTTTTTAAACTATAAGATTTTAAAATGGAGAATATGTGAGATTTAAAGGGGTTGAGAGCTTCCGACTCACACCACTGTAAGAACTTGTTTCTGTGACCAGCATAGAAAGATTCTGTGGAGGACTTCCTGGCTACCAAGGTAACATTTGCGACATCATCAGAAAGACAAAAGGACTCTAGTTGTCACCACTCAAATCTTAACTGTACAGCTGCATCATTTGGGGTAGTGGACCTGACCATCCTGCTGCAAGATTAAGTTCACTGTCGGAGAGGAAAAGGCATCAGAATACTTTGTAGCAGTGGCATACCAGATCCTCCAGACCCAATCTGCGGCGAACTGGACCAGCCATGCTCATACTTCTGTAGCTTCCACAGTGCTTCTAACTGAAGTGTAATCAGAGGAAACAGATACATCAGGCCCTGAGACCAGCTGAACCTGAAGGCATCCCTCAGGGAACCATTCCATTCCTGTTCTGGGTAGTGGCAAAGAAGTCCATGAATGGAAGCTCCAATCTGGAGAATATCACCTGCATCACATAGGGATTCAACTCTAACTTCTGATGTTCCAGCGAGAGGCAACTGAAAGTATCTGCCCTCACACTAAGGGTGTAAGGAATCCGTAACAGGCTTGTAATCCCGGGATTGCTTTAACAAAACTGGTGAAGCATTTTCCTATGAGACAGTGGTGGACTGGGCTATAATGGCTGTGGTGCTGGGAGTGGCAGGTCAGCCATGGTTAACAGGTAGGATTTCCTGGTCATGATAGGCAACAGGACTATTTAAACCACCACAAGGAGAATGGAAGCTGCCTGGCAACTTTCCGAGGAGCACTGACATTTCGCTTGCTTCATCAGTTTGTTTACTGTTTTCCCATCCCTCAGCTTGGCTATTTTTTCCCCGCTGTGGTTCCCTCCATTACGTCGGTCTATTTCACTGACTTTAAATTATGGATCCTGTTTGGCGTTGTCGTATTGCTATACCTTTTCCTGGTTTCCTTTGATGTGCAGCAGTTCCCTGGCTTGTTGTCTGACTTTGGACTTACCACCTTTTTCCATCTTTGCTTAGGTCCACCATTCCGAAGCTGGAAATTGAACCTTACATACCAATACCATTATTGCAGAACACTTTAATAATTATAATTGATACTAAAATCCTGTGCATTCTATTTTCTCTAAGTGAGTTCTTAAGCTTTTGGAGAACATTTGCCTAAATCCATGTAGTTGTTTGAAACCTAAAACCTAAGAGAGAGTGGTATCTAAAAAGACTGTGACGTGTTGGCTGTCTTTCTCTATCTCTCAGTCCGATTTCCCATTCCTTTTAGTATTTAGTCTTACCTTGTGCATTCTCACCACGTTCTGGGGAGTAGAATTGATCGTCATTAGAACTTCTCTGCAAATACCTGCAAATCCTCACAGAGGGAGTCTGCGAAATGAGCCACTACCAGGAGATTCCTTGTCACTGCGCCCACTACCAAAGGCAAATCGCCTCCCAAAATACAATCCACGCCCCTCCCCCCCCGGAGATAATTGATGGTGGTGGTGTTGTCTGGCAAAATCTGAAAGTTGGAGATAGAAGGGAGAAATCTGTTTATTGGTAGATGGACCACCGGCATGTTGAGGACATTTATGTGCAGGCACTGCTCCGAGGTGGACCAAAGGTGCCCGCATCATCATATCACTCAGGTGGGCTCTCCAGGTGTCAATGACAACAGTAGCCCGATTCTACGGGCTGAATGGATGAACCATCTAAAGGCTGGAAGGGTCAGTTCAACAGTGTAGATCCAAATGAACAGAATGGGAGATCTGTACCAGAGCCACAAGACTCTACTGATGCTGGAGCCACTGTGACCTCAGGCACCAATGAAGGGCCCTCATCCACCATCTGGCATGCAACATTAATAGGATGGATGATGTAGGCAATCCGCCTTTTCTGTGTAGTCAATGCTGGACCCTTTATTTTTACTGGCTGCAGAACTCTGCGCACTTTGCCCATGCTAGCCTAAAGTGCTTGTGCTCCTTCTTTAAACATGGTAAGAGTGGGATACCCCTAATTTAATTTATCTATAAATCCATAGTCTATGCTACCAGAGTGTAAGATAAGTTAAATGTCACAAGTGGACTGCAGCACTCCATCCACTTCTGTGACAATGTAACATGACTGCAGGCCGACACTCTGTAGCCTGGAAACTGCAAATTAGGCCTGTCAAAATAACCCCTTTGAAAGGCTTCCTTTTAAATATTTATAAATTATCCCAAAGTAAGAAATTTTGCCCTCAAGGCAGGGTGAATGCTATTTAAAAGTAGGACATGTAAAATGTTATTGTTACACATGCCCTTACAGTGATAAGGTCCCAAACTATTTTCACTGTTGCGAGGCTGGCTGTTCCATAGGAAAAAGTTGGGATGTGATATTAAATATAAATACTGTATCGCAGGAATGCAACTGGATAGAACGATAATTAAATAACCATTTTAATAGTTATTAAATATCCAATTTGATGGTGATGTCATATTTTTACTAAATATTAAGGAAAAGAAACTTTTAGAAAGATACTTTTCCATACCTGAAGTTCCTACATGTGGTGTTAAGAATAGTAAGTCTACACTTAGCTATAAATACTCACATTTTACACTGTTTTGGCAGTCGATATTTTGGATACAATATGTTTATCAAATGTAATCAAGTTTCTGGGCCCTGCCCACGGGCCATCCTGTCAAGGGCACAACAGCCTTCTCCCCCCCCCCACACCCAAGGCCTTTGTCTCAACTCTGGGAGCAAGTTCACATCTCATCAAGGGGGCTATTAAACGGCTAATTACTGGCTGGTAGGTTCTTTAAGAATAATATTACACTTTGGAGTAGTTTTACTAATTTTGGCTATTTACAAAATCTGAGGATAAAGTTACTTTAAATTGTAAACATATATATCACCAACCCCTGAAAAAGGGAGATGGAGCTGAATTTAAGAGTGTAATTTACTAATGGCAAGAAAGAAACATCAGTAAGTATTAAGTTCAGCACCACACACGGCCATCCACAGATACTGAAACACCCTGCAATAATATTTTTCCTCATTTATTATAAAGTTAAATACACTTTTTAAATGTTCCCTTGACTGTGAAGTCTACCTATGTTAGAGTACACGGAAAAGAAAAATGTTTATTTAACTCAAAATAAATAGTTAAAATAGTTTTATGTTTATGTTAAATATTACTGTAAATTAATTATATATATTTAAAGAAAATAAAAATGCTACAGCCCTATGAACTTAAGATAAATAAAAGCTATTTTTCTAAAGCTTAAATTAAAAAATAAATTCTGATTAAAGTAAAGAAATTTAAATCTTTGTTATGCATTAACGATTATTAAACATGTATAGAACTGAGAGTAATTTAATTATATTTTAATTAATGTTGATGCTACATTAATTCATAAATTCATAAAGGGTTGTGTAAATATTTTATAATTAATAATAAATTAACATTAAATTATATGTATTTATATTGTAACTATTTTTTAAAAATTAAACGTAATTTAACATTGCTTCCCTTGGGGTTTTATTTTAAGTCCCAACTGCCATTATTTTATACAGGAGGGTGTTGCAGTACCAGTAGTTGGCCAAGTGTGGTGCAGTACTTCCTTCTGCTCTGAGCTATAGTAATTTACTAGTATTTTGGATCCCTTTTTGACTGAAGTAACATTAAAAGTGCAGTTTATGAATAGCAATGGGCTTACTCCTATTGCAGGGTGCATGGCCCCCCCATAAATCTGTACCTAGCACTCATTGAACCCCCTCTTTACTCATATCTAAAGTCCTCCCATTTAGGAGTAAGTATGCCTCTCTTTCCAGCTACACCCCCTGGTCCCTCCTACATTTACTACTAAGAGCCTTCTAACAATGTCAGACACCGTCGCAGTCTAGGGACCGGCTGACCTCTGGTCGGCGGTCCCGACACCTCAATTAGAAACGACAGCACATGGTGCGGTTGCATACTCCCATTTCTCAATGGGAGTTTGTGCTACGGCCGTAAACCGTCCGAGGCACAAGCTCCCATACCCATAAAGAAACTGGAGATTGTGTTCATCCCTGCACCAAGTGGCAGGCACCTCATGGTGCCTGATACACGGTGCAGGGATCAACAGGGGGGCACCATAGGTACCCCTTAGCCCCCAACCGGAGGCCGCAAGGAAACTCGCTTTCCGATAGGCTTTCCATGTCGGAAAGCTCTGCAAGGAAAGCTTGTCGGAAACCGAGCATCGAAATCCCAATGGCGGGAACGCCGTCCATTGGGATTACGGGCCGCTTTCAATTCCGACCGCCTAGATTGTAATTAGGCGGTCGGAAGTGAAGTCGGAGGCTTTCCGACACTCATCGTAATCGGCCCCTAAGTAGTAAGCTTAAATGTGTTTGGATCTCCTGACAGAGAAGGCAGGAGAGGTGGAGGTGAAGATTTACACTTGTAGGTTTGTGAATATCATTTTGTAGTACCTTAGGATTACTATTATACAATAGTAGGATATAACTGAATCCTACTTTCAATCATAGGATCTTATTAATAGTTTGATAGTGTGGGAGTCAACTCCAATAGTACTACTAAGGTACTACAAACATTTTAGGATTTGAGAATAAAGTGGCATTAAAGACAATGGTTACTGCACAATTATATTGCTAAATGGATTTATTGTACAGCCCAGCTGCTGTTAAGTATGTATAAATTCACCCTAGATGGAATAGTAACACATACATCATATTTCATAATATAATATTAAAAATATTAGGATATAAATGAATTTCACTTTCAGGCATGGAATCGTATTTATAGTTTGACAGTGTAGGAGCCTTACCACAATAGTACTATTAGGGGTACTAAAAACATACTACAAAATGCAGTTTGTGAATATGCTCCTATTTTTATACATTTTATCAAATAGTTGAATGAGTCTATAATCCATATGCTGCCTCAAACTCAAGCTTCTGTCTAACCATTCACATTTGTCTAGCCATCCACTTATTTTTATGGGCAGTTGTAATGACCGGTATTCACCCAATGGTATCTTTGGGTTGCCAGCAGTTTTCCCCAAAGATTGTGTTGCCAGCTTCTGAAAAGCACATGGCTTAAGTATACTTCAGCCCCACTGCAGAGAGATGTGCATTTAAAGTGAGGTGTGTGGGGAAAGTCACCTCATATGAATGCCTCAGGAACTTCTGCAACGATCTAGATTCCTCCAGCCTTTTTCCACGGGTCTCAGCGTTCTCCAGCATCTTCCTTTTTCTGAAGAGGAAAAAGAAAACGGAATCCATTTATAAATGAAGAGCTATCAAAGGGTTAAGTATGTTTCGTTTAGACATCTGGGTGCACATGTTTTAATGTTCCACAACGGTGAGTTTGGGGTACAACAAATAAGCTATGTTCCTACATAATTAATAAAACACGTCCAGTCAGGGCCTTATGAAACAGCATTGGATAGTTTATTTATCTCTGTAGTAATTTGTTGCAGTAAGGCACCTTATTCATTAGACAGCAAGTTCCCCATCTAGCAAAGCTAGCTGTTTTCAGCGAACTTAGGGCCCAGATTTACTACCACTTGGGCTGAATTTGTATCACAAATGTGACTCAAACTGGTGCTAAGTGTTATATTAGGATTTACTTTCCAGATCAAAATGTATTTTCTTTTAGATCTAAAGTAACCCAAAATAGCGCTGTTCAGTTAATGCACAACTTTGTGTAAAGGAAGCATACCATGGGTGCTACATGGGTGCTTCCATGCAACCACCCAAGAGTTTTAACGCAAAACCCTATCTACTAACATTGGAAGACAGGGATTTGCACCAGAAATGTATGACTCCTCGAAGTAGGAGTAACACTGGAGAAAAGTTTGAAACTTTTCTAACTTTGCATGTGTGTTGTTCTGCAGAACACTCAAACAGATATGGAAGTATACTAAACTATGTCTAAGCAAAGTATTTTGTGAAGAGAACCATTCCAGTAAAAACACATGCTAGAGATCACACACACCATTCCACTAGAGTGAAAGTTCTCTTCTTTTTCCAGACTTGCTCTAAGATCCAGACGGATGTGAGAGGGCTATTAAATGGTGCAGGGATGTTTTTCAAAAGTCAGCACTCATTTCCCCCTAAGAAAGCCTGACTTCTACTTTTCCAATAACAAGTGAGGGAAAAGGAGAGAGCTAAAGTAGGATATAGCTGAATTCTACTTTCAAAAGCCATTGTTTCCCCACCTCATTTGGAGGTGGAGAAATCACTAGGTTTCTGATGGAAGAGCCTTAGTTTGCTGTGTAGTCTGAAGCCTATGACAATGGCCGCCGGCATCCGTGTTGCGTAGGAAGGCTCGCCAGATGCGAAGGAGATTTCTGACACACATTTTTCCTGTCCGAGCACACTATATGGGCAGAAATAATTATCAATAAACCCCATGTGTCTGGAGAAAATTCCCTGCGCAAAATGGCCTTGGATTTTTTTGTTTCTCGGCAACAAATCCCTGCATTAGGTATTTGTTTCTGATAAGCAAAAAAACTGCCACACAGACCACCAAGAAATGTCAGGTTTTAATTGAAGTTGTTCCCGCTGGGCCTGCAGGCGCATTTAGGGAGAATAAGGCCTGCCAGAGTGGCGGCCTTCTTTTTATAGTCTGGGTTCTCCAAATTTTTCTGCAATAAGAGCGTCTTATGTTCAATGAAATGCATCCTGAGCTACCAATATTATGAGTGTCTTAACAGTGGCCACATCAGAGAAGACTACATTGGTGGCCGCCATATGCAAGATTAGCAGCAGTAATCACCTTGGTGCAGGTTTACCAGTAGAAATGTAAAAATGGTTTTGTCAATTTGGAATGCTTCTATGTAGGTAATACATAACACCACAGCTGCAGGTTGCACCAGGGTATAAATATAGTTAATAAGTCTCCCAAATGCTACATGATTCATTACTCAATTATCAGCTTTAAATAGATTTTGCCAATTCAGCCATTTTTCTCCAACATATGCGATTTTCGAATTTGTTGCACACAGGAGAGCTAATTACAAGTGGCTGGAGAGCTACCAGTAGGTTACAATCTACTCGTTGGAGAAGCTTGATATAGATGGTAGTCTGGATGTGACACAGGTAGGACTTCCACCTCCCTAGCCTGATGGTACCTTGCCTCTCTGTGGTCTAAATTATCCCATTAGGTTTAGGAAGCCATATTACTTAAACCTTTGGAATGTGGCAGTACACCTAAGAAAACATGTAAGCCTTCATCGGATGGAATATCTTGGAGGCACTGAATTCAACGTTGCCCTCAACATTCTATTGCTGCTCGCAGTTGATGGAAATAGGAACTGTCTAGGCAAGAACCTTCATCAGAGTTACAAAACGATGAAGCAGAGAAGAACTGTCTTTAATTCCTGTGGTGAGCCAATCACCTGAGACCAGAGTGGCTACAAACCTTGATTTACAAAAACAGTACTCTGGAATCTTCACTACAAATCTTACCTCAATGAGGAGCTTCATCGGATTGGCCTGTTAGTATTACACTTCGGAACTCTGGGTCTGTTTTAGAGTTTTGCAGATGCTGGACATCTGCCAAAAAGTAACAGCTGTCTGGTCTGCCTTATTTAGAGAGTATTGTTGTTAATGGAATGTGACAGGTGCCTTCGCACGTGTATGTCAAATACATTGTCAACAGAATCCTAATCAATCATGACTTATCCGATCAGACACCGGTCACTATCGGCGTTCCCCAAGGGTCTTCACTTTCGCCCACCCTGTTTAATCTTTACATGGAACCACTGACTGAAATACTCAAACACTCCAACATCTCCTACCATATGTACGCTGAGAATACGCAATTGTACATGAAGATTACCTCCCCTAACGACATCAGCACTCTCAATAACATCTTGAACAAAACTCAACACTGGTTAACACTTAACCACCTCAAACTTAATGCCCTCAAAACTTAATTCCTATTAATCTCGCCTCCCAGCCCCACCTCTAACATCAAAGACTGGCTCCCACTACTCACCGCCTTGAACTGTACCCCACATATTGATGATTCAGCAAAATCCCTAGGAATAACACTAGACAACAACCTCTCCATTATGAATCACATCAGCTCCACAACCAGAGGGGCCAGAGGGGCCAATTTCCATCTCCATTTTGCATTGTTGGTGAATTAAAAAACAATGTTTTTTAATGCTCTCAGGTCTACGAATGCAGCACTGAGAGAAAGATGCACTGAGATTTTAAAACAAAAAAACAATTTAGGAACACCCACGTCTTTTAAAGAAGGTGTGTCACATCTTTGAAGCATACATGCACAAAACAGACTTAGATTAGAAAAAGCATTTGCAATGCAATAGGTCTCGCATTTTAGGAGTTGGAGCTATTGACATTGCAAATGGGAGTGATTTTTATTTATTGTAGTGGAGTGAATATTTAAAGAAAAAAAGCGCACACTATGCTATTTTATACGCTTTTATAGCAACTCTACAGTAAAGCTATGGCTATGTTAATGTAAAGGAGTGTGAATGGATGAATGAAAATACAAAAAAAGGATATAAAAATTCAGGATGGAATGTATAGCAGTGACAGGGGCTACCTAATTTCTAATAAAAATACATATTAAAAAAAAACACACACACAGAATGTGAAACCAGCGAACTTCAGGAAAGTGGCTGGCAACAGCGTGGTGACAGACACATGTGACAGTGCTAGTCTGTTTTCACTAGGACAGCGCCTCGGTGATGCAAACGGGGGCGCACTAATAGGATTACAGGAATGACTGTGGAATTGGGCACAGCGCGTCACACTCTGAAACACTCCCACAGATCCTTCTGGAAGGTTAAACAACAGATATATAGTTCTAATCATAGTCCCCTGTGGCCCTGTTCACATTTGTAATGGTCTAAAGCGTAAACACAGAGTGAATCCCTCTCGTTTAAGCTCAAGACTATAATACATATTTCATAAATACTTCATTTTTTAAAAATCTTCGCGGTGCACACGTACGTCAATAAAACACTGAAACAAATTTGCTATATGTTAAGTGGCGCTTATATTTAGTCTTTTATTTGTTTATTTTATAATGTTGCCTCAACGCTTCAAGGCATATTTAGTAATGCAACTAGGTTTGTGTTGGACACTCAATGAAAGTGAGGCCTTTGAGCAAGAAAATACACTCTAAGGTTATGAAGAGGATAAGAAACTTAACTTTAAACATATGTTTTATACGTTTGCGCTGCTAGTTGCCAAATGCACCAGGTATGCACATTTAAAATGAGTCGTAATCTATGGTTTATGGTGAGAGGTCTCCCAAGGAGCAAACAACATGTAGGGTTGCATGTGTGATGCACGAAGGTTAGAAATGCCTGGAAATGAAGGCGGCAGAAAGGCTTCTTGGTCACTTCAGAGCAAGAAGGCGCCTATTCACAGAGCCTTGTGAGCCTGTCGGGGGTCGCCAAGTCACGAACAACGATTGAAACTCAATTCACAGCGTGCAAAGGTGTCCATGCACAGAGCAGCACAGCAGAGGGGCACAATTAAAGCATCCCATTATGCGGCAAACAGCTCGGCATAAAAGCAGTCCTATAGCAGCCACAACATAAAGCGCAGGGCAACTCGCAAATGCAAGTCTGTGATTCACTTTTTGGGTTGGACAGAGAATGCAGGCAGGTTTTAGTGGAAGTCATTCATGTCTGGCATTCCCTCGTGAAATCAGCACTCAGTCACAGGGGCCATGAACCCTCACTCATGGGCAGGAAGGAGGGGCGCCACCGGCATGGTCCCGAGCAGAGGGTAATTAAAGGGGAGAAGCCCTGCAGTGGCCTCTGGTCTCAAAGCAGTGACAAGGGAACACCACAAGGTGGCACTCGCATGGCCCCTCTGTAGACCCGGTGTCTCTTGCGACAGGAGCTGCCCCCCCCGCACACTAGGTTCAAAGGCGCTCTGCCAACCTGTACTCACCAGCCACCTCTCTTCTGTGCCCTGTTGACTTCTCTCCGGACTGAACTCTGTATCCACTGAAATAACAAACGTCTTGCAGGATGTCCAAATGGCTATTAGTGGAGAGAATGCACCATTTGAAAGCCTTGTATAGAGCTCACGCATTGGAACCAGTCGCACTCTGTGATTGATCGAAGGAGCAGAGGAGCTGCGCTGATACGTTTTGCGCTCCAAGTTCCAACCAGTCGCCACCTGTATCTGGGCGTATCAGCAGTCTCTAAGGCCGGCCAAGTGATCGCGGCCCATTTGGGCAAACTCCCTTCAGAGCAGGGGCCGAGGGAGGTCTAGGTCGCCGGTGGTAGTGGCGGACGCATGCTTTTTTGTTTACTTTTCTTTTATAATGACGGCACCCGCGCTTAGACTTTGAACATCTTAAGCTAAAGCGCGGGTGCCGCGATTGCTGTAAAAGTAAAGATTGTTTCTATTTCTTTACTTTTAAAGCTATTGCGACACCCGCGCTTTAGCTTAAGGTGTTCAAAGTGTAAGCGTGGGTGCCGTCATTATAAAAAAAAAAGTAAATAAATAAAAATAAAAAAAGGTTGGCGCCAGCTTCCGGAATCGCAAGGAAAACAAGCATTTGTGCATTTTGGCGCATGCGTATAATATAAGGTTGCGCGCACATGTTAATGCGCACTATTTTTTAAAAACCAATTACGCTGTGTAAGCGTAACGAGACTGAAGTTAGGCGGTGCTGCTTCCGGAATGAACGGAAGTTACGTATCGGCTGAAGAGCCAATAATAAGCCTGGTAACAAAAAAAATGCAAAAGTTAACTAATGGAAAGCGGCGAGAAATTACCCAGCAATAGGCGGAGTTTCACCACCCATATAGATTACTAGATGTCTCGTAGAGACAGCGCATGCGCGCTGTCTAGGCGAGACCTAAAAATAAATCCGCAGGCTTTGAAGTAGTCATAATAAGGAAGAGGCTTCACTAGTTTACCTTTCTAGGACAGCCTGGCATTTGTTGGCAATGTTGTCCGAGTCGTAGTGCTTGTTCTGTCTCAGCTGCTGGGCAAAGGACTCCATTACATCGATCTTCTCCATCTGGGCTTCCAGTGCTTTCCTGAACTGCTCATGTTTGAACTGGAGGCTCTCCACACTGGCCAGAGAATCCTAAAGTCAACGTGACAAAATAGAAAGAGTGGGTCACCTTAACATCTGGATTCAGAACATTGTGCACCAAAATCATCTGCCAAAGAAGCCTTGGGTAGAAACTCCAGCAAATGAAGGAATTCATGAAATACAAAGAACACAGACGTGGGAGCGCTGAGTACTAACACTCCATTGTGGAGTCTGGTGCAGTGTAGCATAGTAGTGTAGTGTGTGTGTTTGTATGTTTATGTGTATATGAGTTTCTTCAGTCCCATACAACTGATGATGCTAAAAATACAATACTAACAAAGAGGAAGTATATGAACAGAACAAAGGTTTCATGAATATATTGGAAGGATTCAAGTTCAAAGATGGGGGCTAAAACATTTTTTTTTTTTAAACTGTTGGGCAGATCTTCCATTATATCAGCCTGGCCTGATGTTTTCTAAATAGACCACGGGCCTCATTTAGAGTAGGCACAAGGAGATGATAGACGGAGCGCTGAAACTTTTCAGACACTCACCTCCAGTCACAGATCTGGGTTGAATCCATCATTGTTCTTTAGCTCACTTCGCCACCCCAGTTCAGACACAGCTATATGCAAATCAGTCTTGACACTGTGCCTCATGGGAACAGTCCAGCCCGAACTGCGAAGCCATGTCTTCCCTAACCCGGAAACAAGCATCCTGGGACCGGTTTCAGGGTTACACCCCTCATCAGCCAGTCTAGCTTGAATCCAGTGGCAAGGTGAGCAAGGGACACACGTCTGGGCATACCTTCCCAACTTAGGGCAAACAAAGCAAACACAAGGAGATGATGGACGGAGCAATGAAACTTTTCAGACACTCACCCCCACAGATCTGGGTTGAATCCATCATCGTTCTTTAGCTCACTTCACCAACCCAGTTCAGACACAGCTATATGCAAATCAGTCTTGACCCTGTGCCTCTGTGCCTCATGGGAACAGTCCAGCCCAAACTGCGAAGCCATGTCTTCCCTGGACCGGAAACAAGCATCCTGTTACCGGTTTCGGGGTAAGACCCGTCTTCAGCCAGGCTAGCTTGAATCCAGTGGCAAAGTGAGCAAGGAACCCACGTCTGGGCATACCCTGCCAACTTAGGGCAAACAAAGCAAACACAAGGAGATGATAGACGGAGCGCTGAAACTTTTCAGACACTCACCCCCACAGATCTGGGTTGAATCCATCATCGTTCTTTAGCTCACTTCACCACCCCAGTTCAGACACAGCTATATGCAAATCAGTCTTGACCCTGTGCCTCATGGGAACAGTCCAGCCCAAACTGCGAAGCCATGTCTTCCCTGGACCGGAAGCAAGCATCCTGTGACCGATTTCGGGGTAACACCCCTAATCAGCCAGGCTAGCATGAATCCAGTGGCAAAGTGAGCAAGGAACCCACGTCTGGGCATATTCTGCTAACTTAGGACAAACAAAGCAAACGCAAGGAAATGATGGACGGAGCGCTGAAACTTTTCAGACACTCACCCCCAGTCAGAGATCTGGGTTGAATCCATCATCGTTCTTTAGCTCACTTCGCCACCCCAGTTCAGACACAGCTATATGCAAATCAGTCTTGACCCTGTGCCTCATGGGAACAGTCCAGCCTGAACTGCGAAGCCATGTCTTCCCTGGACCGGAAACAAGCATCCTGGGACCGGTTTTGGGGTAACACCCCTCATCAGCCAGGCTGGCTTGAATCCAGTGGCAAAGTGAGCAAGGGACCCACGTCTGGGCATACCCTACCAACTTAGGGCAAACACAAGGAGATGATGGACAGAGCGCTGAAACTTTGCAGACACTCACCCCCAGACTTGGCATTTTGGGCTGGACTATTCCCATGAGGCACAAGGTCAAAACTGATTTGCATATAGCTGGGTCCAAACTGGGGTGGCATAGTGAGCAAAAGAACAATGGCTTTAACCCAGATCTTTTGTCTGGGGGTGAATGTTTGATTTGCTCTGCATTCCGTCTATCATCAGTGTATCTTTTTCTTTCTCGCCCTAAGTGTGCCGGGTATGCCCAGACGTGGGTCCCAGGCTCACTGTGCCACTGGATTCAAGCTAGCCTGGTGATGAGGGGTGATGCCCCGAAACCGGTCCCAGGATGCTCTTTACTGGTCCAGGGAGAACCTGGCTCGGCAGTTCAGGCTGGACTGTTCCCATGAGGTACAGGGTCAAGACTGATTTGCATATAGCTGGGTCCAAACTCGGGTGGCATGGTGAACAAAAGAATGATGGCTTTAACCCAGATCTTTTGACTGGGGGGTGAATGTTTGATTTACTCTGCATTCCGACCATCATCTGTGTGTGTTTTGCTTTCTCGCTCTAAGTGTGCTGGGTATGCCCAGACATGGGTCCCGGGCTCTCTGTGCCAATGGATTCAAGCTAGCCTGGCTGATGAGGGGTGATGCCCGAAACCGGTCCCAGGATACTTGTTTCCGGTCCAGGGAGGACCTGACTTGGCAGTTCGGGCTGGACTGTTCCCATGTGGCACAGGGTCAAGACTGATTTGCATATAGCTGGGTCCAAACTGGGGTGGCATGGCGAGCAGAAGAACGCTGGCTTTAACCCAGATCTTTTGACTGGGGTGAATGTTTGATTTGCTCTGCATTCCGTCCATCATCTGTGTGTCTTTTGCTCACTAAGAGTAGGAGCACTGCTATTTGGAGCTAGGGTAACTGCTTGGTGTCCATCATTAGAGTCTCCACCAGCTTTCACTGAAAAATCCCATGCTGCTCCAGCCTGTCCAACGGAAGGCTACTGGGTCACAATGGCTGTTGCCCAAGGATAATTTTGTTAAAAATATTTTCATTAACATTTGATGTTAAATCTTTTTTGCCATTCCAGACCTGCTGTTGACTCCATATACAACTCAAATTTTAAAAAATCAGTCCATGTATGCTTCTCCCCCAAAATACATCAACAATTCTGTAGTCAAATCACTCGAAAGCATATCTATAGCGCTGTCAGATGGGTCCTGACAGACAATATTATCAAACCAATATTGGCGACCATCATCAACTTTTCTTTACCCCTGAACACAAGAAAGCAATTTCTAACAATAGGTAACCCCCTCTGCTCCTCCCAACAACCTACATTTCAGTAATGGTATTGGTTCCCATTATGCACCCGACCAGGCCATCCCACACTGTTGCGGCGCACCGGGCTGGCCGCCGTAGAACACTGCAGACACGAATCAGCATTGCCTCTGCCGGACATGCCTATTGAACTACAAATCCCATGAGGCCGCGGGGAATGACGCCGGTGACGTCATCACGTAGAGGAAGCCGGGGATAAGGAGGCTTCCGGGGCACCGGTCGGGTGCCGTTGATTCCCGATCCGAGCCATTCCAAGCAGTGAAGAAGGAAGACGCTGAAAGAGTTTGGTAGGGGTGCATTATTGCACCGCCTTTTCCCTTTCTACTGAATAACCCTTGATCTCTGTGCGGCCCCGCTGTATCTGTGCAGACGGAGGCTGAAGCTGATAGTTAGCCCTGTTGGAGGAGCCACGCTTTGGCTTATGCAGGGCTGACAGTTCTACGTTGCGGTGTGCTCCTGGAGAAAGAGGTGGACCTAAAATACAATTTCACACGCTTTTTTTTTTTTGTTTGTTTCTTTGCATATTTTGTTCGTTGTTGAATTTGTACAATCAAAACGTTATGGAGTGGCAGTCCAGGAGGATTACAGCTCATAGTGACTTAAGATAAACACATACTGGAAAGTGTTACATAGGAAGGTGCGTGTGTTATCTGATTGTTGTGCAACAAACTTGGTGATTTACGTAAGGAGGGCTCCAAGAAGAATTGGAGTTTACAAAGCATATTTCCAAGTGATTGAAAGGCACAGAAGGAATATTTCCTTATAACGCATATTCTAACAAGATCGTGGTCTTGGCTTATTTGTTCTATATCCTACAGCAGGGGCTCGGTGAGCTATTCCAGGTGGCAGCTCCGCCTCCCTTCCCCCCCTGTGTAGCGCTACATAAGATTATTATTGGTACGTGGTTTTATTTCTTGTTGCATACCATGAGGTGTGAGGGGCAGGGGCGTGACTAGAAAATAATACTGTTGTTCTATCGTTATAGAATACTAGTGGCTTCCCGGCTCAAGGGACACCAATGCATTAAAGGAACCGATATTTTGCTTTACAGGTATTGATAGTAGCATTTGTGATTTTCATGGTATAGTGTGGTTAACATGCCTTATGGTGTATGTACTATAACCTGATAGTTTCATCTCATTTCAGATCTCCCTCCCTGCTGACCCCTTCCTTCCCTTCCCTCGCTTGATCACTCCGCTGAGTCTGTTGTTATACTCAGACCTCGGGGCTATCAAGAGGTGGACCCCCGTTGAGCATCGTACGACTCCGAGGATTCAAAGCCTTGACACACACATCCCAATAAACTAGAATAACAATATGCATTCTGTTTCTTGTTGTTCAGGGTGCAATAATATCAGTATGGGCTTCCAGATCCAGAAGGATAATCTCCCATTCATGCGCGGAGGGGTCCTAGGAGTATCTCCTGAGCAAGGTTGTCAGTGTTGTCACTTCAGCTTTAGTCCATTTAAGCACACCTCTCAACCATTTATCAGCACTGGGTGTCTATCTTGCTTTCCATTGCTATATGTCTTTTAGCTAAAATCAATGTCAATCAACAAATTTACCTCTGCGATTTGGGGCGTTTGGTTGGCAGAGGAGATAAAGCATTGTATTGAACTGAGCTTGGAAACGTCTTTTTTTTTTTTTTAAACAAACTTTATTGGGTTTTTTGTTTTCCTTTACTTTACTTTTGCCATACATTAATCATGGTACGCATTGTATCCGCACAGTAACATATGTCTATGACGTATAAGTCCTGTTACATACATAGTTACATCATCAAACTTGTGTGTTTCAGAAGAATGCTTCATTCATTAACTGATGCGGAGCTAAGTTCTCCTACAGTATATTGCACAGGTCACTTATAAGAATAATTATACTAAATCAACACCCTCTAGCCCTACCCTCCACCCTTCTAATACCCACCCTCCTCTCATAACTGGTTCTGGCAGTGCATTACATTAACTTAATCAAACATCTCCATACAGTGCAATTACTTTGTATACAATTCTTGATCGCACTGCTCTTTCTGTAACCACCATGAGTTACTATACTTCTTATCATACTATCACAGGTGTTATTGGGTACTTGGAACTGTGGGAACATCGTCCGGGTTGGTATTTTTATAGGCTTCCACCATTGCATCCCATTCCAGGGATATTGGATTTTTCCGGAGGCCGCGGGCCTCTTCTCTGCGTAATGCCGCGCTTTCAGCTCCTGCCCATCTAAGCAATTCGTTGTGCCACATAGATGTGGTGGGGGCTCTGGCTGACTTCCAGCGCATAGTGATCGATCTCTTTGCGACTATAAGCGCCAAATCTAAAAAGCGTAGTTGTACCTTGTGTGTTTTCGTCCGTCTACGAACTCCTAATATGTACTCTAGTGCTGTGTCCCCCATGGAGAGGTGTGTGACATCCTCTATCTTTTGTTTGACCCCCCTCCAGAACTCCACCAGGCCCGTACATGCCCACAACATATGTAGGAGGTCTGCGTCCGGTAGTTTACATCGGGGGCATTGATGTGTCGTTTCCGGGTACATTCTGTGTAGTCTACGCGGGGTCAGGTAGGCTCTGTGTACTATCATGCATTGGATAAACTTGAACTTGGCATTGCGTGGTATTTTCCGCGGATATTCCAGTATGTTACTCCATTCTTTGTCCGTTAAGTCCCGCCCCAGATCTGCTACGCATTGCGCCCATAGCTGGGCCCGGGCATGTGTGCGGATGCTAAGGTAGAGCCATTTGACTCGGTGGCTTCCACACCCCATATAGTAAAGTGATTTTATAAGCGCGTTTGATTGGGGTTCCTCCCTCTGTGGAGCACAGTGTCTTTTAATATAGTGGATTAGGGCAGCATGCGTCACGTACAATGTGGTAGGCGCTCCCGTAATGTGTGTAAAGGTGTCATGATCCAGAAGTGTCCCATCACCAAAGAGCGACCCAATAGACTCCACCCCCGCATCCGTCCAGGGTTCAAGTGCCTGCTGCGTCAGCCTGCCACTCGCCAATGGTATCCCTAACAGTGGAATGTTGTCGGCGTACCTGCCACCCCTAGAAGTGTATCGCAGCGCTTTTCCCCAGCAGTGGAGTGCTGTGTGTAGGAGGTATGGTAGTCCTGGGGGTAGTTTGCTATGTGGTAGCAATAAGGTGTGAAGCGTTCCCCGCTCAATGTGCCTGATACTATAATCGATCTCTTGTATGTTGCGGCCCGCCGTCCAGTATGACAGCCATTGTACTTGGCATGCGTAGTAATAAGCCCTAAAATCTGGTGCTCCCAATCCGCCCTCCCGCGTGCTGATTTGGAGTTTCTTAAGGCTTATCCGGCGTCGGGCCTTACCCCATATTAAATCTATGAGGATAGTATCTAATGTAGTAAAGATTGTTGCGGGAAGGAGTAACGGTAAGTTCGTAAAGTAATACAAAAGGCGGGGAAGTACCACCATCTTAGACAAAGCCACGGGTCCCATTGCCGATAAAGGCAACGTGGTCCAGAAAGCTACCTGCAAGCGTATTCCACGAATTGCCTTACCCAGGTTGCCCTCTATCATGTCTGTGTTTGAGTGATAGACATTAATCCCTAGATATTTGAAAGTGTGCGAGGCCACCGGTAGCCGGAGCTCTCCGAAGCCAATGTAATCCCGGTGCATTCGTTCTTGGAAGAAGAAGGCATGGGATTTAGAGTCATTAATGGATAAGCCTGACACTGTCGCAAATTCCGCAAATATACGGGGAAGCGGCCCCTGACCTTCCAACATGTCGACGAGATATAGGATAAGGTCATCAGCATATGCCGACACAAGGTGCACGGCAGCGCCTATGGGGATTCCGCAGCATGTTGCCTCTCGCCGTATGCGGAGTGCTAAGGGTTCCAACGCCAAAACGAACAGGATCGGGGACAGGGGACAGCCTTGGCGCATGCCCCTGTGGATCCCATATTCTCCGGAGATAAGCTTCCCTGTTCGGACTCTTGCAGTAGGTGCCGCGTATAGCAATTTAACCCATTGTATATATGCTGGGGGTAAGCCAAAGCGCGCAATGGCCCTGAACATATATTCCCAAGACAGTGTATCGAATGCCTGTCGCATGTCCAGGGACATGCAGCCAGCGTTTGGAAATTGTGCCAGATCAGCAGACATAATCTGATGCAGTCTGCGCAGGTTTAGTGAGGTGCTCCTAGCAGGCACAAACCCACATTGGTCGATATGGATCAATTTGGCGAGATAGGGCTGAATTCTATTCGCCAGCACCTTACTTAAGATTTTATATTCCGTGCAGAGTAGCGACAAGGGGCGATAGCCTGACATGTCTGTCGGGTCCCTGCCCGGTTTAGGCAATGACACCACCAATGCTTGAGCAGTAGTACGAGGTAAGTGCCCCAACTCAAGCGACTTCTTATAGAGTTCTTCCAGGTGCGGTATCAATATTTCAGAGTATGCCTCAAAGAATTCTACCGGCAGACCATCCGGGCCCGGTGTCTTATTACGTGAGAGCCCGGCCATGGCTGCCTTAATCTCTGCCCTAGTGATAGGCCCCTCCAGGTCCTTCTTCATGCCAGCCAGGGATTGTGGGTAAGGCAAGTCCGTGAGGAAGTGTTCGATAGAGGACTCCTCCAAATGGGGGGGTGCATTGTACAGCTCCTCATAATGTTTACTAAAGGCTTCACTAATAGCACTTTGCGTAGTCGCGGTCACTCCCCTTGGCAGGTTAATACGGCCAAAGACAGTGACGGGGGGATCATTCCTGATCAGCTTTGCCAATAGGGTACCCGACTTGTCTGCATCCGAGTAATGTGTTTGTGTATAAGATCTGTAATCTATTAACCTCAGCGTTTCAAGTAATTCTGCGTGTTGAATACGGCTCTCCTGCAGTTGTGTCTGTTTCGTTGGGTCGTGCACTGCCTCTTGTTCTAGTCGTGACATATTGGCCTCTGTGTCTTGCAGCTTTTTATGTATCTCCTGTCTGGCTCCCACTGTGGTGCTGATTGCTGCCCCTCGGATAACCGCTTTTACAGCATCCCATTCGACCAGTACTGTGGAAGCAGTGTTATGATTTTCCTTGAAGTAATTTTAAAGTGTTGTGGATAACGTGCTATGGAAAGCCGAGTCTTCCAGTGTTTGAGGCCATAGCCGCCATGTAGGAACCGGGGAAGGCACTCTACCCCAACTAAAAACTGCTTCTAGGGGTTTATGATCCGAGAAGGTCTTTGCTAAGTGTGTAGCGTCTATAACTTGACCCGCTATGGAGGTGGAGCACATAATCCTATCTATCCTGGTGTGCAACTGGTGCACCGGGGAGAAAAAGGAGTATTCCTTGTGAAGCGGATTTTTGAATTGCCATACGTCACACAGGGACCAACCCTTCACCCAATCGCAGAGGGCTTCCGCCTGTTTACAAGCCATCGTGCCCCTCAGGGGTGGATGGGAACGATCTAGGGACATGTCCATGACCGCATTGCAGTCGCCTCCTATGAGCCATGGATACGCTTCCCACCCCGCCAGAATGGAATTCAGACTCAGGAAATATTTGTGTTGGTCATAGTTCGGAGCATAGATGTTCCCTAGAATAACCGGCTCACCGTCTAGGGTGCCGCGCAGGAATATGTACCTGCCCTGCATATCTACCCGTTTGTCCAGCATCGCAAATGGTATTCCCCCTCTTATCCAGATCGTCACCCCGCGAGCAAATGCAGAGTAATTCGTGGATATTACCTGCCCCATCCATTTTTTCTTCATTTTCGCAGCTTCTGCCTCCATTAGGTGCGATTCCTGGAGGAAAACTACCTGCGCCCCACGGCGTAACAAAAAGGCATGCACTCTGTGCCTTTTGTGTATGGAGCCTAACCCTCGGACGTTCCATGTAACAAATTTATATTTGTCCAATATCTGTTGTGCCATTCAATCCTGTGAATCTCCTACTATACATTATTAGACCATGCAACCGTATGGGGTATAACATTATCAATGTGCCAGAACCATGGAACCCCCAACCTAAACAGAATACCAGGTCATGCCTACAATCTAAACCAGGCAATACCAAACAAAAAAAACTTTCAAATAAAACATAGTAAACAGTAGCAATCGCAAAGTGGGGGCTGGCAGCTACCGCCATCATGTAAATAAACACTAAACCTGGACCGTCCCAGAGCCCAAGCGTGATATGGAGAGCATTACAGAACACATTGTAATTTATAGAGAGACCAAACAACAAAGGATATGCGAGTGTTAGGGGGATGGCACCCCGGCAATGCG
Source organism: Calotriton arnoldi (assembly GCA_963921515.1). Taxonomy (NCBI): domain Eukaryota; kingdom Metazoa; phylum Chordata; class Amphibia; order Caudata; family Salamandridae; genus Calotriton; species Calotriton arnoldi. The sequence continues at coordinate 1,933,695 of CAWUFW010000496.1, read as the reverse complement.
TCCCTTGGCGGCAGTTCGTAACGTCCCAAGCAGCGTGAGGGAGCCGCTATCCCAGTATTCCGGCAGCCGTTTGCGGCGTCACAGTAGGAAAGAGTTGTAGGCTGCTGTCCGAGCGGACTGTGCTGTGGTCCGATGATTCCGACAGCCTGCGGGAGGAGTTGTCTCTGAAGGTATGTGCAGCTGTCAGGGCCGTCTCTTTGCCAGTCTGGACTTGTTGCTGTGTGGGCCCAGGGAAGGGCAACGCGCTGGTGGATTCAGCCACTCGCTGCGATCGGCAGTGTCATGAAGTTCCGGGTCCGCGTGTGGTAGAAGGGGATCGGCCCGAGAGTTGTGTGGGTTCCATGACTTCTAGCCATTCCTCGACATCTTCCGGACTTTCAAAAAAGTATGTCTTCTGCTCGTAGATGATCTTCAGACGTGCTGGGAATAGTAGCGCATATTTGAGATTCATGGTGCGCAATTTCCTCTTCACCTCTTGAAAGGAAGAGCGTCTGCGCTGTACCAGGAGCGTATAGTCAGGATACAGTTAGATTTGGCAGTTCTCAAATTGGATCTGTGGTTTTTCACGTGCTTTTGTAGCAGCATGTCGTGGTCCCTGTAGTTGAGAATTTTCACGATCAAGGGCCTCGGCGGGGCTCCCACTCTTGGCCTCCCGGTGGGGATCCGGTGCGCCCTCTCGACACAGAAGAAGTCGGAGAGACCTTCAGGGGCCATATGCGTGCGGAGCCAATGTTCCATGTACGTCGCTGCCTCATTTCCTTCACTCCGTTCCGGTAGACCAATGACGCGAATATTATTGCGTCGTGCCCGGCCTTCCGCGTCCTCCACTCTATCCATCAGCCCCGTGACCTGCTTCCGAAGGGACTGGAGCTGGCTCGCATGCTCCTTATGTTGTGGCACCAGGTCCCGCAGCGTGGAGTTATGATCTTTCACCGTATCAGCCAGCTTAGCATGATCCGCTTTTAGTAAAGTAAAACCAGTAGTACGGGTGCCTATTTGCTGTTCTATGGCTCTTCGCGATTCCCTGACTTCATTCAGTATTAAATCCAGCTTGTCCGGCGCACTCTCGTCGTCCGTGGGCGGGATTGTGTTGAGTGACTGCACGCTCTGGGACGGATCTCCCTCGTCCACACCTTGGGAATTAGGAGCCACTGCCTCCTGGGTTTTGCCCCTGTAGCGGCCCATCTCCACGTGCAGGGTTGTCTTATGATATATCTCCCCTGTAAGCGGTCTGGGCGTCCAACGGTCAGGAGCCCCGACGGTGTCGAGGGCGGCGTCGTGCAGGTAGTAGCGCTGATCATTCACCAGCTCCTCCGCTTCATGGACACAAGCTGTGCTCAGGACGTGGATTCAGGCCAAGCAGCAAGTCTGAGAAGCAACACTGTGAGGTGTGCAGCCGCACCTACTCGCAGCCCCCAATACAGCGGTTGGTCAGGGCTGGCTGTGTGAAGAAGGAAGCCCTCGAGGTGCAGGGCAAGCTGCTGCGATGCAGGGGGGAGAGGGGGACAGAGCGCATCACAGGACACCGTGCAGCCCACAGTCTTCAACACAATGCGCCCAGCAGTCTATGATGGCCCACAAGGGAGAGGCTAATTGCGCATTAGAGGCCGGCGCGCCCTCACTACAGCCGCAGAAGAACCAGCGTATGCTCCGCGCAGTCTACACTCCAGAATGTCTTCAGTGCAGACCACGGAGATGTGAGATGTTATCTGAGGCCTCTCGCCCCACAGACGCGGCACGCGGCTCAGGCGTCTGCCCCCAGGTGTCCCATAAGAGCAGCAATGTCGCCCCTGTCGAGTTCCAGTCGCCCGCAGCCCGGGCCGACCATGCAGGGCTTGTGTACTAAGGCCCTTCGCCCGCCGCCCACCTCGTCTCTGTGCGGCCGCGATCCCCGATGCTTCACACAGAGAGGGGGAAGAAAGGAGCACGCCGGCTCGCGAACCGCTGGTCTGGGCAGTGTACAGTCCCCGGAGTGCTGGCGCCCGGACTCCCGGTGCAGGCCCAGGCCGCGCACAGCGTCTGCAGCGCGTCCGCTCCCAGTGCCAGTCAGGATCAAGGCCGCTCACGGGTCAATCCGCCCCAGGTCCGGGGGTCGGATCGCTCCGCTTCAGATCTTGGGAGCAGATCTCCAGTCGTCAGCTCGGCCGTGCACGGGGCAGCGCTCTCTCCCGCAGGGAGGACTCACTTTCACCCGGGTAGGCTCCGGTCTCCGTCATCAGCGAGCTATGCCATTTTCTCGAGCCTTCCCTCCGCAGCAGGCGCTCCCGAAGTCTCGGCCAGTCAGCCTCATAGGATCGGGATTTTCACAGGTGCACTACGTTGATGCCGTGGGTGTTTGGGATTCTTCCGTTTTTGACCCGTTTGGGGTCCGAAGAGTAATTCAGGATGTTCGTTTGCAGGATATTCGAGCTCGGGCTCCGGAGCTCTCCTAATACGCGTCCGCCATGCTCGACAGCTGGCCACGCCCCCTAGCTTGGAAACGTCTTTAATAATGATAACCACCTCCCCCCAGAAATCCAAAATATATAAGTGCAGTCCCACACCATATGATAAAGGAAAGCAACTATTTGTAGACACCTAGGGCAGCTTTCCACAGCCCGGGATACATTTTGGATATCCTATATGGTGAGAGCCACCTGAGAAAAGGTCTCCCACTCTGTCTATTCCTGCCTCTGTCTACACTTTCTGACCCTAACCCTCGTAATGGTATCTAAGGGACATATATTACTTTCCCTCCCAAAGATTGCATATGGCTTTGCTAACAATGCCTCAATGCTAGCAATGTTCTCAGGTTTGGCTTCTGAAATATCTGGACTGCCCAGATATTATTCAAGGGCTCCTCCTCCTCCTCCTCCATACATGCCCCCATTTCTATTGCCTCCCAATCCTTGGGGTTCCCTAGCCATATCATGGGTCATATCAATTAGGCCACCATTTTACAACATTCTAAATTTGGTACCCCCATTGTACCCTTGTCCACTGGTGCCTTCATCTTCTTTAGGGCTAATCTTTTCCTGGAATTCACCTAGATGAGGTCCACCAAATGGGCATTCAATTCCTTTAAAAAAACCTTCCAAAATCACTGAGAGTGTGTGAAAAAAGTGTAGCAACTGTGGCAGGATTATCATACTAGTTACTGCCACTCTTCGCATTTACTGTTTACCCCAAAATGCCCCCAAAGCCTGGATCACAAACTGCTCTTTCAAGATTACCCCTAATTAATTGATCATTGTTGTGATAAATCCAGACTCTAGAGTACTGAAGGGTGTTTGGAGTCCACTTCAACGGGAGCCCCATATGCAATGGATCCCGCTTTTCTCCTATTTTGTGTATGGGAAACAATCCAGTCTTGCCCCAATTCACTTGTAGTCCAGATGGATAAACTACTTACCTGTAATCCTAGTCTCTTCCAGGGGTATACACACCAAAGTCATAAGCACTGAAAAGTCCCGCCCTTGCGCGGGGACCCCGGAGCATATACAATTATATACATACATATATATACACACACACACATATCTATCTATCTATCTATCTATATATATATATATATATATATATATATTCCACACAATTGACGCGGCACTCCAGAGTAAAGTTTCAAAATTAATTTATTTTGCAAAACTCAACCAACGCGTTTCAGCCCTCTCACGGCTAGTGAGTCCTTTCTTTGTTGCACTATTTATACCCATATGGCCCTGATGTGGCATTCTGGGAGTTGTAGTGCCTTCATGAATGTTATAATACATTATTTACATTATTTACAAAAAAAGAGAAAGGAACCATTACAGTTACAATTTTTTAACAGTGGAGGACATTGTGTATCCTGATATAGTATCAAGCGACATATTTACAATACTGTGAATTAATTTGATTGTGTAGTACATTTTACATTGTACCTCATAAGGTGCCGGCAGTTCTTTGGTGTTAATTTACACCCAACATTCTCTTAGAAAACAAATAGTGTTTCACTCTAATGAAATGCTGTTTAACTGTGTTAGCAGTCTTTACTTGAAAGGGATGTAGTATCCAACTTAATAGTTAACCACAATTGAGTGTCATTGTTTCAATACTGCTGCTGCGTGTTTCTTAAATACCGATGCTTACTCTAGATGTATAAAGAGTTCTTCATCATTGTTCATCCCCATCGGGGTCTTTGTTTTTAATCTGATGATATAGCGAGATTCCAGTTGACGCAACTTTTTCATTCTGTTCCCACCACGTTCATCAGGTGTGATTGTGTGGATGCCATAGTAGCACATTGCTCTCCAGTCTCCCTTCTGGCACAATATCATGTGTTTGGCAGTTGCGTATGACATATCATTGTTCTTAACTGCTCGGATATGCTCCAGAATGCGTTTTCTTAAGGTGCAGATTGTGCTGCCAATGTATTTTGAGCCGCAGTTACATTCAATAATGTAAATCACATATTGTGTTATGCAGGTGATTTTTTGATTTAGCATTATTGTGTTCCCATTAGGTTCCGTGATGGTTCTCATATTTTTGCCAATTTTGCATGCTTTACACGAATTACATTTTGTGAATCCGTTTTGTTGTTCCATTAGCCAATTTGTTTCTTGTCGCTGTTTGAAGTGGCTCTTGACTAGCATGTCTTTTAGGGATTTTGTTTTTCTATATGTAACTACTGGTTTTGATCCTATGAGATGTCCTATGTCAGGATCTTTTGCAATCAAATGCCAGTACTTTTTAATCTTGCTCATGATCTTCCCACTTTCTTTGCTATAGGTGGTTATAAATCTTGGTGCTTGTTGTTCCTCAATGCATTCTATTTTTTTCTTTGGTATTAATGTTTCCTCTCTAGATTTTAGGTCGATTCTTCTTTTGCTTTTGTTTAACGTGGTCTCTCTGTATCCTCTTAGTTTGAGTCTTTCCATGGTTTCCTTGATCTTTTCTTCCGCGTCTTCTGGTTTAGAGCAATTCCGCTTCATCCACATGAATTCTCCATAGGGAATGCTGTCAGTTAGCGGTTTTGGGTGAAAACTTGTCCCGTGCAGGATACTGTTGGTGGCTGTCTCTTTTCTGAAGAGTGTGGAGTGTATCTGATCATCTTTGATGTATATCAAGGTATCAAGAAAAGCGATCTCAGTTTTGCTTGTCGTTGCAAGTAAAGGATAAGCCAATTTGATTTGTATTCAGTCTTTGGTAGTACTCTTGGAATTCTTGTTCAGTTCCATTCCATATTAAGAACAAGTCGTCTATATAACGAACCCATAAAATGATCTTATCCAGATCGCCTTGATTCTCCACATCCCAGGCTACCGTTTTCTCCCACCACCCCATTGTAATGTTGGCATAATTTGGAGAAAAGGAAATGCCCATGGCAGACCCACATTGCTGTTTAAATAGTTCCTTATTGAAGCAAAAAATGTTGTTAGTAAGACACATTTCAATCATGATGAGTAGAATTTGTGTATGTTTCATTTCTGATATTTTTCTTTGTTTCAAAAAGTAGCTACATGCATTGAGACCTACTTCGTGTCTTATCGACGTATACAATTATACTACGTCTATCGTTATCAAGAGGAATTGACTGTTCCAGGAGATGCCCGTTAGTATCCTCAGGAAATCACCTGCGTCTCTAATGTAAGAACTCATGCTTTGCGCTATTGGGGCAAGAAATTGGTCCACATATTCTGAGAGATTTTCATACAGCGAGTCGCACGAGGAGACAATCGGTCTCCCGGGTGGGTGGTAAAGAGCCTTGTGTATCTTTGGCAAGAAATAAATTGTTGGAATTACCGGGAAGTCTTTTGTCAGGAATTTAAGTTCATCGTCACTAATCAGATTCTCATTGTGCCATTTTTTTAATTTTTCATTCAGATCTATTGTCATTTTATTGATTGGATTACCTAAGATTTTACAGTAGTTAGTGGTATCCTCTAGTTGTCTATAAGCTTCATGCATGTAATCTTTTATGTCCATCAGCACAATATTCCTCCTTTATCGGCGGGTTTGATTATAAGTTCTTTATTTTCCATTAGATCTTTAATTGCTTCCCGTTCTTTCTTGCTTAGATTTTCTCTTTCATTTTCATTTCAAGTATTTGATATTTTTTCAAGTTTCTCCACTATTGCCTCACTAAATTGGTCAAATCTGTTTCCAGGAGGCAGGACAGGGCAGTACTTGGATTTCCTCTTTAAACCACTTTCCACTCTTTTGTCAGTTTCGATTGCGAGATGGTCAAGAACTTGCTCTTCTGTCATTTCGTTATCGTTTAAATTATACAAAAGATCCAACATATTTTTCAGGTCTTGCGCTTGGTCAATGCTGATCATTGGTTCGAGGACATCCATTTGGGTGGGTTCTCTCGTTTCAGTGTTTTTATTTTTGTTGGCATGTATCTTTGCTAGTTTGAGCTTGCGAACATATTTATACAAGTTGATTCTCACTTGTGTGTAGTTAAAATGGCTCTCTGGGCAGAAAGATAAGCCTTTATTTAGTGCTGCCTTTTCATCCGACAATAGTACATGTTTTGAGAGGTTCACAATGAGTTGGGTATTATCTATTTGCGATTGCGCCATGGATAATGCCTTTTTGCGTTTTGCACGTCTGGTTTTTCTGGTGCTTGTGAAACGTTCTCTCCCGTTCCTCGACCTCGGTTTACATTTCTTCCGCGCCCTCTTCCCCGTGACAGGGTCTGGTCCATATGCATCAGGCGCATTTCCTCTAAAAAATTGACTTTTGGTGCAGCAGTAGCTCCGCTCATTAGCTCCCCTTCACTTAAATCCGATTTGCTTGCGCTTGTGCTTTCAATTGTTGTTTTTGAAGCTTGCATCGGATAGTTTTTTTTGAGTGTATCAAAGCGCTTTGCGAGCGTAAGGATCCTGCCATGTCTGTAATCCTGCTCGTCCCTTTTGAATTTACGTTTTTTTCATTCCTGGATTTCAGTTTCGTATTTTTCTAATCTTAACTTCATTTCTTTACGTAATTTGGCAATTTCCTCTTGATTAGTTTGACTCTGTATTTTTGTCTCCATTTCTTCCAGCTGTTTAGTTAGTTCTATTACATCGATTTTAGCGTGTTTAATCAGTATGCGCATCATGTTGAGGGAACACTGTACATTATTTTTAGCCCATTCCTCTAATAGTTCGGTTTTGGTGTAAGGGTGTGTGGGCATAGTGAAAATTCGCAGTCCTCTTGGAATCCGCTTAACTTCAATGTAATTTTCCAAAGCTAGTATTTCCCAACTTTTATTTATCTCTTTTTTATACAGTTTTTCCATTTGGTTGAACTGTTGCTTGACCGTTAAATCTATCGCACTCTTATTGCTTGTTTCCCTTATGTTTGTATCTTCTGTTTCGAAAGCCGCTTGAAACATTGTTGCCGCTGTTATTCTTTTCACTTTACGAGCCTCCATTTTTGTTTCACACAGTAATTCACTACTTGAGTTATTACTACGATGTTAAAAAAATGGCCGCTTCGAGTAATGCGCTTGCTGGATTAGGCTGATGCCACTCACCTATGGGGAGACTCCAGTGCGGGCGGCGTCCTTCGACCCTGTCCTGCGGCGCTCAACCTCCAAGGCGAGTTTCCTTTTCCTTCGTTGTCTATGGCGCGTTCACTCGGGCGCTATCGAACATTTCACTTTCTCCACAATGTGATCCGACAAAGTTCGATGCGCTCGCACAGTGGGTGCTCAGCGTGGGGGCCGGATCCTGGCCCTAACTTCCACTTTCCACACTATTGACGCGGCCCTCCAGAGTAAAGTTTCAAAATGAATTTATTTTGCAAAACTCAACCAACGCATTTCAGCCCTCTCACTGCTTTGCTCACGGTTAAGTGAGTCCTTTCTTTGTTGCACTATTTATACCCATATGGCCCTGATGTGGCATTCTGGGAGTTGTAGTGTCTTCATGAATGTTATAATACATTATTTACATTATTTACAAAAAAAGAGAAAGGAACCATTACTGTTACAATTTTTTAACAGTGGAGGACATTTTGTATCCTGATATAGTATCAAGCGACATATTTACAATACTGTGAATATATATATATTTTAATGTATGTTTAACCAAATCCAAAAACACACAGATATATGCAGCCTAAACCATCAAACTAGGCTAAAAATGCCAAAAATTGCATTGTATTTTTCATTTAAACTAATGCCTATCTATGCAACATTTCCATGACATAGAAAAGTGTACTCTTCACTTGTTTAAATGTAGCCTTTATTTTCAAGGCAAAAGGCAAGGTAATATCAGGCAGTTAGCCCAGAAACTGCATATAGAAACACAACAGACTAAAACTGGCGCCGTGCCTTTAAGACCTCCAGACTCCCATCATGCCCGACAGGTGACAGTTAGGTCAGTTCTTTTTTCCGGCTCCTTCTGTGAGGATCCTGGAGAATTGAGCTCGTCAGTTATTGACTTTCTGTCATTAATTGATATATTGAAGTTGATTTTTTTGGCATCACTCGACGTTTTTTAGTACAAGCTGTGGAGCCTCCAGGCAGACAATTACCTCTGCTAAGCAGCAGACCAAACAGTGAGAGCTTGCTTCCCCAAGCTAGACTTCAAGCGTCGACAACTCACAGACCGTCGACTGTTCCTCGTCGACGGTCCAGGTCTGGTTCCCCTCTGACGGTGGAGCAAGATTCAGGATGTTTACACCACACCAAATTGTTCCTCAAATCAATCAAGGAGACTGGATGTGCTCCATAGACCTTCAGGACGCTTACTTTCATATCCCGATTTCCCGAAAACACCGGAAATGTCTATTTTTCCGTATTCACAAACTCCGACTGCAACACCCACCCATTTAACATTATTTCCTATGGGGTTTTATTTCAAGTCCCTACCTCCATTATTTTTTATGGGAGGGTGTTGCAGCATCCAATGGTTGGCTATGTGTAGTGCTGGACTTACTACAGTTTTTTTAGTAGTAACTTACAGTCGGAGCTTGTGAATACCGAATGTTAAAAATGGGGGTCTCTAGTTCGCAATGGTTTGCACCTTTGTCCAAGTAGGGACCCTTCTGCCTAGTCAGGGAAAGGGAGTTACACTCCTAAAACAACTCTGCTCACCCCCTTGGTAGCTTGGCATGAGCAGTCAGGCTTATCTCAGAGGCAGTGTGTAAAGCATTTGCACATAACCAACAGTAATACAGTGAAAACACTACAGAAGGACACCACACCAGTTTAGAAAAATATCCAATATTTTTATATATCCAAAACAAGACCAAAACGATAAGAATCCAACATACAGTACTTAAAAATATATACTTTGCAAGATATCCTCAAAATTGCAGAAATATCTCGGAAACACATTTCTTACGAGTCGGTAGCTCCGTCCGGGGCTACAGCGATGCTGAAAACAACAGAGTCTAACAGTTCCAGCCGATCGTGTCGGTACAGGCCAGCAAAAGCGTGGACAGACGTGTGAACAGTTCCTTTCTCGTTGTGGCGGGCACGTTGGTGCGAGCCGGTCGTGGCAACCGTCGCGGTTGAGTTGCAAAAGGGAAGCAGTGCAGGGTGCGGTGCCCTCACAATGCGGTGCAGGAAACGGCTCGGTGACAATCGTCCAGACGGCGTCAGTGAGACCAAGGCCTACGGTGCAGGGTGAGGCGGTGCTCGATGCGGTGCTGGCAGGTTGCGCTACGAGCGACAGAGCCGGTTAGCGGGAGCTGGCCTCGGTCGGCCCAGATGGCTGTGTGGGACGAGGCGATGCGTCGTGAAACTTACGAGCGGTGCCTCCAGCCACAATGCAGTCACAGGTGTCGAAGTCAGCAGCAGCGACGGTGAGACCAGGATGGCGAAGTGAAGTGAGACGGTGCTGAGTGCGGTGCCCACAGGTCACGTGCAAGCAGCGGCTCGGTGGCGGTGGCGGCGGTCGTCGTCGTCGGTGAGACCAGGGTTGCGGTGTGAGTTTCGGCGGCACCCTCTGCGGTGCCTTCAGGACACAGAGCTTTTCCCTTCTCTGTGGCAACTGAAACAACAGTTCCAGAAGCGGTACCCAGAGGTTGGTGAAGTCTTTGCAGTCCCTGAGACTTCAGAACAGGAGGCAAGCTCTACTTCAAGCCCTTGGAGATACTCAGCACAAGTAAAGAAAGTTCAGTCCAGTCCTTTCACTGCCCAAGGCAGAAGCAGCAACTGCAGGCCAACCCAACAAAGCAACAACACAGCAAAGGGGCAGTACTCCTCCTGGCAGCTCTTCCAGCTCTTCTTCTCAGCAGGTTCCTTGATTCCAGTGAGTTCTAAAGTTCTGGGGTCTGGGCCCCAATATTTATACTCAAAATTCCTTTGTTCTCTCAGGCAGAGAGTGTCTGTGCTTAGTCCAAACCAGTTTGGTCCTCTCTGGCCCAGCTTCCCGGCAGGAGGTGAAGACAGCATTGTCCACAGCAGACCAGGCCCATTCAGGTGCAAGGAAATCTCCTCCCACTACTCTAAATGCAGCCCAGGCCTATTCAGCCCAGCCCTGACTCATCCAGGAAAGGTAGGACACACCTCGTCCCCCCAGTGGCTGTCTGAAGAGAATGCACATCCCCAGCCCCTGTCAGTCTAAAGCCAGACAGTCAATCCACAAACCCAGCAGGGGCACACAGAATAGCTAGGCAAAAAAATACCTACTTTCTAAAAGTGGTATTTTCAAACACATAACATAAAAATCATCTTTACTAAAAGATGCATTTTTACATTGTGAGTCCAGGCATACTAAACTCCACTTCCCTATCTTGTTCCAATGGGAAGTTATGCTTAAAAGATGTTATAAGTCAAACTCCCATTCTACCCTATGGGACCGATAGCCTTTCCATAGTGAAAAAGAAAATGCACTGTAATTCACTACCAGGACATGTTACACACATTAGTACATGTCCTACCTTTAACATACACAGCACCCTGCCCACAGGGGTACCTTGGGCCTACTTTAGGGGTGACTTATATGTAAGAAAAGGGAGGATTAGGGCTTGGCAAGTGGGTGCACTTGCCGGGTCGATTTGGCAGTTAAAAACTGTGCACAGACCCTGCAGTGGCAGGTCTGAGTTACCTTTTCAGGGCTACGTCTGTGGGTGGCACAATCAGTGCTGCAGGCCCACTAGTAGCATTTGATTTAAAGGCCCTGGCATCTCAGTGCACTGTACTAGGGACTAATAGTAAATCAAATATGCCAATCATGGAACACCAATCCATAATAACAATTTACAACAGGAGCACTTGCACTTTAACACTGAACAGCAGTGAGAAAGTGCACAAACACACTAAACCAGCAAAAACAGAGTCAAAACAGGGAGGTCAGAAAGCAAAAAGACAGGGGAAACACGCCAAAAGATGCCAAGTCTAACACAGAAAAATAGTAAACTTACTCAAATGTGTATATTTACTCAAAGGTGTAGCTACCTTTGTGAATCAGGCACAATGGGCACGATTACGAGTTTCTGTGGTGCGGGGGCGACCGGTACTTCACCACTGCGCCCCTGCACAGCCAAGACTTAATGTTGCCCACACGCCAGATTACAAGTTATTTGTAGTCTGGCGGGCAGGCGGCATGGCATTACCAGGGCAGTGCCTCTTTCAAAGGCTGCAATGCCTTTAAAAAAGGCACCGCAATGTGAACGCCTCACAAGGTTCCTGCACGGCGTGGACTGAAAAGTACATGCCACGCAGAAACTCTTGTGCATGCACACAGGGTGGCACATGTTATGCCCCCCTGTGTGCATGCACAAGCAGAGGAGGCACAGGGGGCCCTGTAGGGCCCCCTTTGTTTCCTCTCTGCCAGGGTTGACATGGAGTAGAAACCTTCATGTCACCACCGGTGGAGAGGAAACTCGTAATATGCTTGACGGGACTGCAGTGGTCCTGCCAAGCATATTGCGGCCTCTGACTGCCGCCCTACCTCCAGGCAGCGGCAGTGGTCCGAGGGCGGTCCGACAGCCCAACTCGTCATGGGCAGTCGGACCGCCGGTGCAGCGGTGGATGGAACACCACCGCCACGCCCACGCGAGTCTGGTGGTCCTTAGACCGCCAGACATGTAATCGGGCCCTTTGTGTATGAAGAGACAGTGACTATGCAGTTGGAGAAAAGATGAAAACAAGTTCCAAAATTAGGTGTTACACTCAAGAATGTGAGATTTTTGTGAATCCCAAATACATTTCTGCAAATCTTTAGTGCAAGCCTACGATTTATGAAGTTATTATTTAGCTATGAATGAGCCTCAAAATGCCTTGCTTCATCCATGTTATGTATGTTACATATAACATGAATGACACTCCACACGTACACACACACACTCCCCTGCCGCAACCGCAGTCCAGAAGGTTGTCTCACTAAAGTCAATCAGATCTCTCACATGCTCTCTCATTTGCTTGCTCATGGGCCCCCTTCTTACCCCCAGGTCCTCATTGGAAAGAAAGGCTTCCTTGCTGCTGAGCCAACTCTCATTTTGCTCCACGTAGCCTAAGAATATCTGCAAGTGAAAAAGAATGGAAGAATGTAAAAGCATCAATATAAGTATTGCTTGTAGCTGATCATCAGCTCCATAACTTTCCATACATTAGCATTTGACGGTACAAATAGAGGGACGAAATGTACGAAAATAAGTTGCTTACCTGTAAATGTGGTTCTCCAGTATTGGCATCTTGCATAGATTCACATGCTGAAATCATTCTACGTCGTACAAGTGGGAGTCCCATGGTACATTTAAAAGCAGTATAGGTCATCCATAGCCCATAAGGGCTAAAAGAAACATTCACTTCATTAACTTAAGTCTATCTTTACAAAAGAACCAAACTCCAGCCAATCAGGCGACAACCAATCTGAAGGAGTGAAGCCTCTGTGGGGAGTGTTCCAGACACTCCCCACAGAGACTTCACTCCTTCAGATTTTCGACTGCACGTCGTTTGAAGGGAGTCTTCCTAAGCCCTGCTCAGTTATCCAGGATTTTCTGTCAGAAACCAGATATATAAAGGTATGTCTCGGACTTTCTTCATTGGTTATTTAAAAAAGACTAGCTGGGGGGCGTGGCCAGGCAAGATGGCTGGGTGGACGTGATCCACACCAGCTCTGGAGCCCGTATCTGTCGGACTTAGCTACGGGACAGCGTGGTAGCCAGTTTTCACCCGAAATGGTCCGGAAAGTGGAGTGACTGCACCGGGAGCCCGGGAAACCTAATCTGATTTGCACACGACGCAGATTTTTGTAGGAACCTGAAGTGCTGCGGAGCAGAGCGATCACGCAAAATGGCGCTGTTGGCCTTGTCCGCTCGGAGACGGAGGAGCGGGTGAGGACTGGCGGGCGTGCTCCTGGCCGGAGGACGGGCATCACAAGAGAAACGCACTGACAGGAGAAGCACATCGACTGGGGGGGGGGCAGTGGCAGGCTCACCGCGTCGGGGAAGAACCCCCGCGGCCTGAATGGTGAGCATCCCCGGGGTGGGACCACGCGACAAGGCAGAGACCTACCCGGCATGTTGAGGAGGTGAGCGGGGGCTGCGTGGTTGCAGCAGAGAGACGTGTTGGGGAAATCCGGTGGTGGCCCCCCCCTCCCCGAGTTCAACCGCACCGTTTCTGGGGTGAATAGACTCATAAGCTGGGGTGCAGCCTGAGTGCCCTGCCTGACCCCAAGACCGGGGGCGCACCAAAGCCACGAAATGAAGCCAGAATGGGCAATTTTCTGGGGTTAGGAAGAATGGAAAATAGGCTGGCGCACACAACTTTTTAAAAAAACAAAAGCAGGTGAGCAGCGCCCCGATGCACCTAGAGACACGTTACACGCCTGACCCTAAGATGGCCGCCAAATGTTGAATTGAGAGAGAGTTGTTGCTGAACTTGCAGCTCACTGATAGAAGGCCACAGAACAGCAGTAGCCATCACAAGGGGCTGACGCTTGGATGGGGGGTTGACCTCCCACGAGGAGAAGGCCTACAACGCTGCCCATATGCCACCGAAAAAGGCGGTGAACAAGGTCTCTAACTATTTGCGCCCACGGAGAGGAGCAAGCCCACGACGAAGGGGGACAATCAAGCATGATAGCACTCACCAGGGAGGATCTAGTGGCCTCACTCAGGGACTTCAAATCTGAGCTCTGCGCAGAGATTAAGGAAGACTTACGGGCCTCCATGGACCAGCTAAAGGCCGACCTCACCGAACGCATGACTGCCCTCCAGCAAGATGTGGATCCTGTAGGCACTAGAGTCCTGGAGTTAGAGGGCCACACACAAGAGTTGGACAATCGCACATTGAAGCTACGCGAGAGAGAACAGGAACTCCAGACGCAACTTCAACAGCTGCTCTTGAAGGCAGAAGATTTAGAAAACAGGTCCCTTAGGGAGAACATTAGAATAAGGGACCTAGAAGAAGGAGTGGAGGGGCCGGACCTGGAAGCCTTCATTGAGGGGTTCTTTGCTGAGATTTTGAGGCCGCACCAGATGAAGATTAAGATTGATAGGGCACCACGCGTGGGGAATCAGCAGTTGGGTGAACAGAGCCGTACATGCGACAGCCTTGTCAAGCTTCACTCTTTTAAAACAAAAGAAGCAATCTTACAAGCCGCAAGAAAGAAAGAAGAGACCTCTTTCCAAGGTTACAAGTGTCTGCTGTTCCAGGACCTGGAACCCTCTACATTAGTAACAACTGATAACGTCCAAGCTGCGCGAGGACAACATGAGGTACAGATGGACATTCCCCTTTGGTCTAGCCTTCGAATTTAATAATAAATCTCATCACATCGCCGACCTGGAGGAAGGGCTTTGCATTCTGGGTCTCCCAAACCCCGAAGACGAGGGCGGCCAGGGGCACGCGAAAGGGCCGGGCGACAAAAGGAACATCCTCTCAATGGCGCACAATCTCCAAAGGCAAGCCCAGCCAAAAATGAAGATAAAGGGACAACGAGGGCTACCGCGAGTGCTACACCTTTATAACAGGGCAGCAACACCTCTGGACATGCAGAAATAAGGGCAAAATGACAGCGAAGCCAAATCTGCACAACATTCACAATTGACTTCCCGCAATGGACCATAGTCTAAAACAGACTCATATTTGGTTATCAATGCACAAAGCAACCGACAGTCGAGGCTGCGGGCACTGACCGAGTCGCCCAATACTACGATCTCAGTCTCCAAGATTGGACCCGCTGGGGACACGTCGGGTACTCAGCATAAATTTTCCTGGGTTACTTGTTCTCTTTGTTTTAGCGGGGGAGGGGAACTGAGAGTGGGCACAAGGGACAGTCGGACAATTCATGCGGGATGGGGCTACAAGGGGTCTCTCTGATGCCAGCTTGGACAGTCTCTGATCAGGATGGGAGAGGTTTAGGGGGGAAGATGCGGGCTGCGAAGGGGGTGCATGAGAGGAGGAGGGTATGGGTGATTACGAGATGGTATCAATAGCCTTATGGAATGTAAAAGGTCTGAACTCGCTTCTCAAACGGCAAAAAATATGGAAATATCTGACAGACCACCAGTTTGAGGTGGTAGCGTTGCAGGAAACATCTAAAAAAAACGAGGAGCTGCGACTTTGCCACAAAAGCTACCCCTTAGTTTATAGATCATCAGCTAGCACTAAACAGAAGGGAGTCACACTGTTGTTTCGCAGCACGGCAAAATTCCAGCCTGAAGCCATAAAGGCAGACAGAGAGGGCAGAGTAATCATGGTAAAGGGGAAATTGAGAGGCAGGCTATGCCCAACACAGGACGGCCGGCGTTCATGACCTCCCTACTAGACCTTATAGGTTGGTTCACAGAAGGCCCAACGGTTCTCATGGGTGACTTTAATCTAACCTGGCATGCTGAGATGGATAGTACTCACCCCCACAGGGCGGGCACAAGCAATTTTCCCAAAGGGATCAAACAGAAAATACATGCCTTAGGTCTGAGGGACGCATGGCGGACGTTATACCCAACCACCAAAGATTACACCACGTACACTTGACATACTCTAGGTTGGACCACATATTTATAAGTCAATCCCTACTGGGCTCTCTCCAAGCAGTGAAGATACTCCCAATCACTATATCAGATCAAAGTTTAGTGACAATTTGCCTGTCTTGGGGATGCAACGGGGCAGGCGCACATAGATGGTATTTCACAATTTCGGTAACCAGGGATAGGGTACTCCGGGATGAACTGAGAGCAACAATTACTGAATATTTTGAGTTAAACCAACCCCAGGCCACATCACCCCAAAACAACTGGGACGCGTTTAAAGCGGTCCTCAGAGGCAAATGTATTGAATTAAATTCCACACTGAATAAGCGGAGGGCTAAGGAAAGGGTGGAGCTGGAGATCGAATTGGAGAGAGTAGAGAAAGACCATAAGAAGACGCCCTCCCGGACACTGCAACGACAGCTCAGTGCACTGAAGGGGAAAATCAAGGCGATTTATACAAATAGGGCAGAATACACTCTATTGCGGCTCCGTCAGATATCCTATGCCCAGGGAGGCAAGGTGGGGACTCATCTGGCTTGACAGCTATGCGAAAAGAAGGAACGAGAATACATAGGGGGCATATGTGATGGGGAAGGTAACATAACGCACACAAATGAGGTAAAGGCGTGCATCTTTGGAGGGTTTTATTAAGATCTTTACACAGGCACACCCCCGGATAAAGACCTGCAACAACAATACTTAGACTCCCTAGATCTTCCCCAAGTCCCTCCCTCAGAGAACGACTAACTAAATGGCCCGATCACTCCCGAGGAAGTAGGAAAGGCAATTTTGAAACTCAAACCGCACAAAGCCCCTGGGCCCGATGGGCTGACGGCGCACTTTTATAAAACGTACGCGTCGGAGCTTATACCTCACCTCACTTTTCTGTTCAATGCCATAGCGGAGCATACCATTGTGTCGAACTCCATGGCTGAGGCAGTAGTCACCGTTATTCCCAAGACGGGGAAAAACCCCCAGAGCTGCGCCTCCTACAGGCCTATTGCACTATTAAATCTAGATGCTAAACTGTTCTCAGCCATACTGGCCACAAGAATAGAAAACCTGATGCCTGCACTAATCCACCCTGATCAATCTGGCTTCATAAAGGGGACTCAGACGCATGACAATATTCGGCAGACTACTCACCTGATCGAAAAAGTTTCCAAATTTAAAATTCCGGCGAAGCTGGTGGGCCTAGATGCCGAGAAGGCCTTTGCCAGGGTGGGTTGGTCGTTCCTCTTTCTTACCATGGAACGCTTCGGCTTTGGGGAAAGGTTTATTAATATGGTCAGAGCTAACTATAGGCATCCACACTCAAGAGTCCAGGTCAACGGGTCAACGTCCCTCCCATTTGCACCGAGTAGAGGCACGAGACAGGGTTGCCCGCTTTCGCCTCTTTTATTTGCCTTGAGCATCGAACCTCTGGCAACTCAGTTCAGGGCCAACCCGGAGATTAAGGGGATACGTTTTGGGGGTATAGACCATAAGGCTTCACTCTTTGAGGACGATATCTTGATGACACTTACAGACCCAGGTCCCTCATTAGAGGCACTGCAGGCAGAACTTCGAAAATTTGAAGCGGTAGCGGGCTTCAAAGTCAACCTGTCAAAATCCTTTATTCTAAATCTTACGATCCCAGAAGGAGAGGTACAGCAGCTTCGGGGACAGACCCCGTTTCAATGGGCCAAACGTTCTCTTCAATACCAGGGTATTCAGCTCACCCCACGGATAGAGGATCTCTATAAGGCCAACTATCCCCCCTTGATGTCCCAACTCCAACAAGACCTCCGGCGCTGGAAATTACTGTATATCTCTGGGCTTGGACGGATAAACGCCATAAAAATGACAATGCACCCAAAGCTATTTTATCTGTTTCAGGCACTTCTGGTCGATCTGGATTGCTATCTCTTGCCCAAACTCCGCTCTCTTATTACTAAGTTCAAATGGCAGAATGGGAGGGCTCGTCGCCCGTTCCACACATTATGATGCGTGAAGAAGGAGGTGGGAGCGGCATTACCGGATTTTAACCTATACTACAAAGCAGCCCAACTGAGGGTGGTGGTGGAGTGGTCCATGAGGGAGTCTGACAAACATTGGCTCCACATGGACAGGGCACTAGTGGGCAGATCGATTTGGGATGTACTCTGGAAACAGAAGAAAGACAGGCCGGCCAATGCGTACATCAGTACCCCGACACGAACCACCCTCAAAGTATGGGATGATGTTACGAGGGATGGGAGATGGACATCCTTCCCTTCACCTTACACTCCTATCCACTTGAATCCAGACTCCCCCCAGCACTGCGAGAGGGCCCATTTGACGCATGGAGGGAGGGGGGGCTGCTTGATGATCTAGGACCTTTTTCACAATTTCGATGTGCTTACATTTGAGAGCTGCCAAAGAGAGTTTCATGTCCCAAGCAGCGACCACTTCCAATATCTCCAACTTAAACACTGGGTATCCCAGCCACGGATCAGGGAAGCAGCCATCAGAGAAAGAACTCCGACAGAGCAGTTTGTACAGAGGGCAGGCACCATGAAAGGGGCGATCTCCTCTCTCTTCGGTCTGTTACTCTCGACATTACATGCACCACGGGCGCGTTACATGACTTTCTGGGAGAGAGTGTTTGGGAGGGACATTTCAGAAGAGGAATGGAAACACTTATGGTCCTTTATAGCCAAGAATAATCATTCACTGGCCTTAAGAGAGGCCCACTACAAAACCCTCTTTGATTGGTACCTATATCCCACTAAACTCAAAAAAATATTTCCTGAGACCTCCGATCTCTGCTGGCGGGGAAGCGGCCTTCTCTGGGACTTCTGCCACATCTAGTGGGATTGCCCTACGATTAGAACGTTCTGGGAGGAGATTCTAACACACATTAAAGACATGCTGGGAGACCCCATACCAACATCTATAGAGGGAGTACTTTTGGGCATCAGAGACCCAGACCTAGAACACCAGACGAGAGCAGATAAGGCAATAATGTGGGCTTGTCTAGGGGCAGCCAAAACGACAATAGTGGCAGCCTGGAAAAAGAAAGAAGCGCCAGCCTGTCGTTGTGGCACTCCTGACTGTGGAGAATACTTACTATGGAAAGATTAGCGGACATTTTCAGAGATGAATACAAGACCTTTGAATATTAATGGGGCCCGCTGGTTTCCTTTCTCTCTCAGGGGCTCCCCCTGGCAGTATGCCCACCCTCATTAAGAGCCATGCACTTATTCCAGTTTTAACTTAGTCAGGGTCCAGGTCCGACTATGCCACTACACACATGAGGCCTCCCCATGAGGTACAGAGAGCAGGTCGAGCTGCATGGGAGCATCACCCTACTACCTGACAAATTTGTGACTGTTCAGTCGTAAAAACAAGAAGAGTCCATCACCACCAGGGAAAGGAAGGGAGGGGGGGAGGGGTCGGATAGTAGGGGCAAGTTTATAAAAGTTGTTTGTTCTATAAGCCCTAAACATTGGGTTAACAAAGCTGACATGACTTAAATATAGGGAGTGGGGCGTTGGGACTTTCCAAAAAGAGAAGCTGTATTCCTATTAGACTGTCTTGCTCATATGAAGTCCTTAATGTTTTCATGCATTGTATTGTGATATGAAAGTCATGTTGAATAAAAAGAACTTTGACAAAAAATGACTAGCTGCAATGTTAGAGTCAAGCAAAAAAGGTCTTTTCAGACATTGTGGGACCTGCGGCAAGAAGAGGATGCACTTTGAGGAGTCACGCAAGGACTGTATTTACTGCCTCTACCCTTCTCATAATGGAAAGGACTGTAAAATTTGCCAAACTTTTTCCTTCAAAAACTTTAAAGGATAGAGAAGGGAGGCTGCGGTTATTGCTTCAAAAGCTTAAGACCAGAGATGTTCCTCTATCTTAGGAGGAGGATGAGGATTCTTCTAAGTTAAGGAAGTCTCGAAAGAGAGAAAGAGAGAGGGCTGAGGGACATATGTCTTCTGGACCACCTACGAAAGCTCACCAAAAGACTCATCATGGGTTATCGGAGGAACATTCTTTGTCTAGTGAACACTTGCATAAGTATTCTAAAGAGGATGTCTTCTCAAAAATTTTAAAGTCAGAGCCTACAACACCTTCTCCAAGACTATCTTTACAGTTTACTTTTTTCTCATTTTCTGATTGCCTTTTCAAAACATTCACAAGCTTTATGCAATATTTTTTTTCCTACAGAAAAGTATACATGAAAAAAGTCAAATTTATTTTTATAGCACCCACCACATCCATAAATGCCTATGGCTCATCCCAGAAATAAAATTCATTTTGTTGAGTTGTACTGTTTCCTGTGCCTCACTGATGATACTGTCAACTGCTGACAACTGCTGTCACTCTGGCATCTGAAACCTGCAGCAAAGTTTCTGGGAATAATTCCTTTCCATCATATTTTGCAGACCATCCATATGCAAATCAGTCTTGACTGCTCCACTGAGATGCACAGCCCAAATTGCAGGACCTTGTGCCCTCTGCAGCAGAACACTAGCAACTGATATGATGCAATTGTGGTATGTATCTGGCTTGCAACTATGCAACCAGTGGGTGTGCACCCTGAATATCAAATGGGAAACATTGTGGGACCTTAATATTATAGACAAAATACCGAAAGACAAGTATGCGTAGATTTTCTATACCTAACTCCACATGTCCGTACCTTGAAGATAGCTATACCTAACTCCACCTCTACGTACCTTGAAGATATATATGTGTAAATATCTTCAAGGTACGTAGAGGTGGAGTTAGGCATAGAAAATCTACACATACTTGTCTTTCGGTATTTTTTCTACAATATTAAGGTCCCACAATGTTTCCCATTCGATATTCAGGGTGCACACCCCCTGGTTGCATAGTTGCAAGCCAGATACATACCACAATTGCATCATATCAGTTGCTAGTGTTCTCCTGCAGAGGGCACAAGGTCCTGCAATTTGGGCTGTGCATCTCAGTGGAGCAGTCAAGACTGATTTGCATATGGATGGACTCCACATCTACGTACCTTGAAGATATATATGTGTATATATCTTCAAGGTACGTAGACGTGGAGTTAAGAATAGTAAATCTATACTTCCTCTATAGGTACTTACCTTTCAATATTTTGATCCTTGATATTCTATCCATGCTATTAAGGTATCACAATTTTCCTAATATCGATATAAAATAGTACAATTCCAATCGGGACCTTCCAAATCCGAAATGTTCGGGATTGGAAGCTGCTTTTTCACTCTTTTTGTGTCTATTCTCCCATCAGAGAGTCAATCCTAGGCTGGATAGGAAAAAAGCGCACCATCTGCTTCGAGTAAGAAAATGTAATCCTGCAATGCTTACTGCCCACATGCATCTTCATCTATTTTCCACAAGTTTAATTTATTTTGTACAGCCACTTTGCAGTGCTAGTTAGTTACTGGAAAAAAGTCCCCGTTGAAAATTCAGTCCCGGTGAGTACGGGGCATTAAAGAGCCTGTAAGAAGGTTTCTGTGTCTCCTAAGACCCAGACTTCAGAGAAGCTTGTTTATTCTCTTTGCACACAAGTTTGTACCAAAACTGTTTTAGGATGCTTTAAATGTTTAATGTTGATATGATGATGTCACTGTTTGAGGGCCACAATATCTACATTGGCTTAATGCTTTCATTACTTATAGAGTACCCTAATGTGGACATAACATCCATGAACCTACCTGTAAGTCACGTGCTTCAGACAGTTTTAGATTGCGTTCCTTCCAGGTTGAGACCAGTTCTGACCAGGCCTCCTCCATTTTGGATAGAGAGTGGTGAATCTCAGGTGTGCCATAATGTCCACTGCTAGCGAGCTTCTCTCCAGAGTTCTTGAGTGAGGCAAATCTCTCTCCCCAAGTTTCAATCTCAGCCTGAAATAGGGTTACAAACAGATTAATTATGAAAACAATACTGTAGCAACAGATTGCCTTTTACTGTTTTATCCAGAGTTTCACTGGGTGACCCATGATTGGTACAATAAGTCAGGGTTTCAGGTTGACCAACAAATGTGGAAGTAATATCCACTGAAACACAATATATGTAAATTTGCTTCGCTTTTGCTGTCGATTTCATGTCACTCAGAACCCCTCGGTAAAAAACATCCCTGTAATTCTATGTCAGGACCCGGAGGCGAGGATTAGGCTGTTCTTTCTTCTTTATTTTAACCAGCAGCCATTCAAAACCAACAGTAAACACCAATAAAGACTTCATTTCCCATGAAGCTTAGAGACCAAACCATCAAGTTCGTGTTAGAGTCTATCAACCAATCAGGCGCCTCCTGGTACGATAACTGCCAACGATCTCTGCTGGACTTCCTCTTTCTTCGCTGCTGGCAGCCTGCGTCAGTTAAGTGCACTTCCCTCAGTACTTGCTGCTTGGGATTGTTCTTGTCGGTAGCTGTGATTTGTTTATTGTATTCGATGTATATTTAGTCTTTGTATGGCTTAGGTGTGACTAATTGGAGCTTTTGCTCCTCCTACGCGGCTGCGGGAACTCTCTGTCGCTCCTACGTGGCTGCGATTGATTGCTGATTGCCGGCGGGGAGTGCGCGGCAGTCTGCCGACCGCCAGAGGGCATGCCTCCCTCCTTTCCTGTCAGGCGCTTTCTCTTCAGCGAGACGCGGTCGGAGGTCACGTCAGTTGCGGCCATCTCTGAGCGCCTCCAACCGCGTCTGCTGTCTCACGCTGAATCGCCCGGCTCAACCTGGAGCGGAACACCTCACTGGGGTACGGCCACAGGCTCTTTCAGCCTGTCAGTTGCAGACAAGCCCAGGTTGTTGCATCTTCCAGCCCGTGTTACATGAGGGCATTTGTTTAGTCTGCACGGTTGTAGTGACAACCTTTTCGCCAGTGTGGGCAGGGTCTGAATACCACCCCCCCCACCGCCTATCCTGGTGCAGCGCTAGTGGTGCAAGGGCGTTTGGAGCCCCCCTTCTGGGTCCAGGTTTAGCGGAGTAGGCCTTGTGTGTGGGGCCTGCCTGTATTTCAACCAGGCGCTTTACAGACCCTCGCCTTCACCTGGGTTAACCTCCCTCTCTAGGGACTTCATTCTTGGGCCCCGTCCCAGCCTTACAAGCCCTCTCACCTGGTGGGTGGCCACCACGTTATCTACCCTACTTACCTGGCACTTAACTCTGGTCCTCAGCTCCTCCGGATTCCCGCGAAGATGGAGGAGTTTGACGACTACTATGAGGAGGAATCGCAATATTTCCCGCTCATGGACGACTTTTGTGACGTGGTTGATGCCTCCATTGTCAGGGTGGTCTCAGAAGCGGTGGCCCCTTTGGAGAAGAGGTTAATGGACCTGGCACAGAAGTGCCTCCAACCCCTCCCTGCGAGGGAAGAGATTCCAGGGCATTCGGCCCCCAAACCTCCAGAGCTGGCCTCCGCTTCCCCCCCTGAGAAACCACGCAAACGCCCTCACCCTGAAGAGGTAGACTTGAATGTGTTTGAAGGCTAAAGCAGGCGTTCTTGGACACCAAAACCCCCACTACGCCAACAGGTTCGGCCCCACCGGACCTCCCGCCTGCAGAGGGTCAGGGAGCAGCGGCCTCCCCTCAGCCCTCCGATGATTCCCAGGTCAGATCTGATGGGGATTCAGATCACGGGAGGTCTTGGCACCCCTCCCCCTCTCGGCCCCTGAACCCTCCCCAGTCCACAGAGACACGGGGCGACGCCCAGTCGGACCTCCTGGATCCGGAGGACCTCCTACACCCACGTTCTTTGGAGTGGATACCCTGCGAAAAGGTGGCCAAGTATGTGGCGAGTCGGTTGCGGAAACCCCTAGACCAGGAGGTCCGCTCCCGCCTTAGGGCGGAAGGTCCTCGCACATCTCTTGACGGCAAGGTGGCCGTGACCCCTAAAATCGACGCAAAAATGGCGACCTTCTTTACTAAATACATTAAGGATCCGAAGAAGGGCATCGACAGGTCCTGGCTCGCATGCCAGGACAAATTGTTGGACATCACAGGGCCATTGGTCAAGATCTTTTGACATGGCGGAGGACGCCAAAGCGTCGGGGGCCTTAATCCCACCAGATGTCCTCTCTAGTTGGGCCCAAAGGGCTATAATTTTCTTAGGGAACACGAACTGTTCCATCGCCACAGAGAGGCGCAGCTGCTTCTCATCTAACTGGACCCGAAGCTCGGCGAACTGGCCACCTCAGAGGCAGGTCAAGTGGCTCAGGGAGGACTCTTTGGGGACCCGTTTGTGAAGGAGCTGAGTAAATTTGTCTCTACGTTCAACTCCTTGGACAAAGCGCAATCCACTGTGAAACGCATTTTTAATGAGTGGGTTTTCGGTGGGGCCGGCTGTGGTAGGGGGCGCTCGGCTGGCCACTCCTCACAGACAGTCTACAGCAGAGGACAACAGTCGCAGAGAGGACAGTACCAGGACTCCTTGCGCTTCAGTGGTTTCTATCCCACCAGGGGTCAATCCCACCACAGAGTCCAACGCAATGGAGCACGTGGTGGAGGCGCTCCCCCCCTCTCACGGTGAGTTCTTCTATTATCTCATGTCATCGCTTGGGGGGCAGACTAGCTCACTTTATAGACAATTGGCGGGCCCTCACGACCGACACTTGGGTGCTCCAAACGGTGCAGGGCTTCCACATAAGAGTTTTATGGCTCCCCGGTTCAGGTTTCCCCGCCGACGCCAATCCGCTTTTCTAGCAGAGAGGCGGTACAGATACAACAGGAGGTCCAGGAACTCCTGGACAAACGGGCAATCTGCCACGCCTCTCCCCACCCAAGGGCCTTCTTAGGCAATCTTTTCCTGGTACAGAAACAGGATGGTGGCAGCGCCCGGTGATAAACGTCCGAGAGTTCAACGAGTGGTTGGTTTACCGCCACTTCAAGATGGAGGGCATCCACCTTCTCCGGGTTCTGTTACGTCCTAACAACTGGATGGTCCGCTTGGACCTCAAGAATACTTACCTAACGGTCCCTATTTTCCCTCCTCACCATCGTTTCCTTCAGTGTCAGTGGCAGGGCCAAACTTCCCTTTGGCCTGTCTTCGGCACTGTGGTGCTTCACCAAGGTCTTGCACCCGGTAGTGGAGAGGTTGAGGTTGCAGGGCATCAGGATGATCGTTTATCTGGACAACATGCTGTTCATGCATCAGTGTCCGTGAATTTTGTCCCAACAGCTCCAGTCGGCAGTGCTTCTTCTTCAATCACTGGGATTCGTGATCAACCAGGCAAAGTCCTGCCTCCTTCCCTCTCGCTCTATCACCTTCCTAGGGTTTGTGATCAATTCCGTGGAGGTGACCTTAAGCCTCCCTTCCAGGAAGATGGCGAAGATTCGCCACGAGATACGACAGATTCTACGAAAGCTGCAGACTTTTCTGTGAAGCATTGCCAGGGTGGTCGGGCTGTTGTCAGGCTCGATCCAGGCCATCTTCCCGGGTCCGCGTCACTTTCAGGCCCTTCAGAGACTCAAGGCATCTCACCTGCGCAGGGGTTTGTCCCATGCCCAGCGGGTACCTTTGTCCGAGGAGGCGAAGGAGGAGCTCCAGTGGTGGCTTTCCCACATGGAGGCATGGAACGGTCGGGCCATCTTCGGTTCCCTTCCGGACCTAGTGATCGAGTCGGATGCCAGCAGTTCAGGCTGGGGGGCACGTTGTGGGGAGTTCACCACAGGAGGAGGTTGGTCCGCCGCAGAGCGATCGCTCCACATCAACTGCCTAGAGCTCATGGCGGGCAACTTCGCAGTCCGTTGTTGGACCAGGGACAGGGCTCATTCCTGCGTCCTTCTAAAAATGGACAATGTGGCAGCTGTTCGCTACATAAACCACCTGGGCGGGACTCGCTCCAACGCTCTGGCGGACATGGCCAAGGACTTCTGGGAGTATTGCCTGTTCCATCAGGTTTCGGTGATAGCGGAGCACCTCCCGGGAGTAGCCAACCAGGTGGCAGACTGGCAGTCCAGACATCTTCGAGACTCGAGTCTATGGAAACTGTTTCCCCCGATGTTCCGAGCCCTTCAGGATCAGTGGGGACCCTTCTCTGTCGACCTATTTGCGCCCCGCCTCGACCACCAGCTTCCCAGGTACTTCAGCTGGAGACCGGACCCGGGGGCGACGGCCACCAACGCGTTTCTTCAGGATTGGTCCCTGGAACGGGTTTATGCCTTTCCCCCCTTCGCCATGATAATGCGATTGACAACTCAGGTCCGTCGGCAGAAGGCGGAGCTGGTGGTGATCACCCCGGACTGGAAAGCGCAAGCATGGTTTCCAGTTCTGATAGAACTTTCTTGGGCTTCTCCAATCCGTCTACGCCCGCTCCCTCATCTCCTGATCGATCCAGCAGGCAACCCACATCCCCTGATAGTGTGCGACTCCCTACCCCTGATGGCATGGAGGATTACTGGGCTCGATGGAAGGTCCCGACACTTTCGGGACACGCTGCGGAGCTTCTCTCCCGGGCCTGGGTAAATGGTACGGTTAAACGCTACCGGTCAGCCTGGTCTAGGTGGATGGGTTGGTGCCTGCAGCGGGGTCTGGATCCTGTGTGGGCAGATGTAGTCCACATCCGGAACTTTTTGGCCCATTTAGCTTCAGAGGGCCTGGTGTACAGAACAATTAATACCTTCCGCTCTGCAATCTCAGCCAGGCATGCCGTGGTGGCAGATCACCCGGTGGGGGACCACCCGCTGGTGAAGAAACTTCTTCGCGGTATCCGACTTTCTCCCCCCCCAGAGCCGCGATATTCAGTCCTCTGGGATGGCAACAAGGTTTTGCATCTACTATCCGAATGGCCTAGCAATAAGTACTTGTCGCGCAAGCAACTATCGTCCAAACTGGCCATGTTGCTGTGTTTGGTGTCCTGTAGACGGGTTTCGGATGTCAGGGCCCTGGACATTTCTGGGAGATCATTCATTCCGGACAGGGTCACCTTCCACGTTTCTCGTCGTACCAAATGCCAGTCACGGATTATTTCCTACCCGGCCTTCCCTGGGTCACCCAAACTCTGTGTAGTCAGATGTATCTAGGCCTATGAGGCCATGAATGCGGATGTGCGGCCACATGGAGAACGGCAACTCCTAATTGCCTTGAGGAAACCGTTTCGAGCGGTCTCATCCCCAACCATTGCACGATGGGTCCGCTGGGTGATGCTGGAGGCCAGCATCTATGCAAAGGTTTTCGGCGCACACTAAGCGAGAGGTGCCATGGAATCCAAGGCTTTCATGCTAGGTGCTCGCTTGGAGGACATTTTTAATGCTGCAGACTGGTCGTCAGACTCAACCTTCAAGAGGTTTTACTTTAAGCCAGTCTTCTCCATTGCAACCCTAGTAGTAGATAAGCTTTGAACTAGCCTAATCCTCGCCTCCGGGTCCTGATATAGAATGAAAAATTTCCTAGCTTTCGTAACGGAAAGTTTCAATTCTATTAAGGACACGGAGGCGAGGATTAGCCCGCCCTCAGGAAGAACCTGGACCCGTCCGGGTTGATCAGACATGCGTCAGACATAAGTAAAGCGTTTTCCTGGTCGGTCATGTGTTTGCTATAAAGCTGTGTACGATATCCTTTTCGCACGCAATGTATTTTGACCTCTTTCTGCCCGTAGGTGCAGAGTCCTCGAAGCAGGATTAAGGATCTTCCGCAGTCGGCTTTGTCGCAGGAAGAAAGAGGAAGTCCAGCAGGGATCGTTGTCAGTTATCGTACCAGGAGGCGCCTGATTGGTTGATAGACTCTAACGCGAACTTGATGGTTTTGTCTCTAAGCTTCATGGGAAATGAAGTCTTTATTGGTGTTTACTGTTGGTTTTGAATGGCTGCTGGTTAAAATAAAGAAGAAAGAACAGCCTAATCCTCGCCTCTGTGTCCTTAATAGAATTGAAACTTTACGTTACGAAAGCTAGGAAATTTTTCATTCACTGTTATCCATCTATATTTTTGTACGTTATGTATGGCTCTCGCTAAAAGACATTAGAGCGAATGTCAGATTCTAAGTCTGGTAATTCACTGCAGTGACATAGCAACAGTGGATTACAGATCTCGTAGCTCACTGTTGCTACCTCATAAAGGAATTCCAGGCTCCTCTGGCTGGGCAATGTGAGAGTCTGTCAGAGCAGCACTGGAGATCAGGAAGTGCAGCTTCTGTATGGTAAGGAATGCAAGGCACAGAGCAGTGAGTGTGGGTGGCAGGAGGCCACTTTTTTAGGTCTCGCCTAGCGTTGCTGCGCACATGCGTAGCTCGCTCGGTGAGATTTATTGCTTACAAGGACTTTCAGAAGAGGGCTTGAAGCCCCGCCCCTCATTTCCATTGGCTGGCGTCACCGTTTATGCTAAACGGTGGCCTGCCATTGGAAAGGAAAATGCTACTTACCAGTATGCATCTGTTCTTGGCATGTAGAGCTGCAGAGTTGTACACTGTGCATAGATCGCCATCTGGTGTTGGGCTCGGATGCTTGCACTTTGGTGTTGTCTTGGAAGAGTCTTTTGTAGTCACGAGATAGTTGACTCCTCCTTTGGACGATAGTGCGCAAGGGCATCGACTCCATCCTCAGATTGTTTTTCGCCATGATGGGAAAAGATGGAGTCAGTAAGAAGAAAGAGATGTCCATGTGAATGTATCTAATTAAGATAATACTGGAACAGATACAGGTTCCGGGGAGACGGGTGGGCGTGTACAACTCTGCAGCTCTACATGCCAAGAACAGATGCATACTGGTAAGTAGCATTTTCCGTTCGAGGCATATGAGCTGCAGATTGTACACTGTGCATAGACTGTATAGCAGTGTCTCCCTTAGCGGTGGTCACCTGTATCGGTTGCAGTAGTTTGAAAAAGTGTGTTAAGAACAGCTTGGCCCACAGCAGCTTGTTGCTTTGCCTGTACATCAACACAATAGTGTTTGGTAAAGGTATGTGGTGTAGACCATGTTGCTGCCTTACATATGTCATTTAAGGGAATGTTCCCTAAAAATGCCATAGAAGCCCCTAGCTTACGTGTGGAATGTGCTCTAGGGGGAATTATTAATGTGCATTTAGCCTTTTGGTAGCATATTTGAATGCATTTGACTATCCATCTAGCAATCCCAGCTTTTGAGATGGGGTTACCTTTATGTGGTGGGGAGAAAGCTACAAACAATTGTTTTGTCTTTCTGAACGGTTTGGTCCTGTCAATGTAATAAAGTAGAGCTCTTCTGACATCTAGTGTGTGTAGAGCTCTCTCTGCTACAGAGTCTGGGTCTTGGAAAAAGACAGGTAACTCTATTGATTGGTTGAGATGAAAAGCAGAGACTACTTTGGGTAGGAATTTGGGGTTTGGTCTGAGAACCACCTTGTTACGATGTATTTGTAAAAATGGTTCTTGTATGGTTAAAGCCTGAATCTCACTGACTCTCCTGAGAGAGGTGATTGCAATTAGGAAGGCTACTTTCCATGTAAGAAATTGTAACTCACATTTGTGTAGAAGTTCAAATGGGGGACCCATGAGCCTGGTGAGGACAATATTTAGATTCCATACTGGAGAGGGTGGCAATCTAGGGGGAATGATTCTTTTAAGGCCTTCCATAAAGGCTTTGATTGCAGGTACTCTAAACAGTGACAAGTGTTGTCTGTTTTGTAAGTATGCGGCTAGAGCAGCAAGATGTAATCTTATGGATGAGTATGCTAGGTTACATCTTTGTAAATGCAGCAAGTAATAGATGATGTTTTGTATTGAAGCATCTAGTGGGTTGATATTGTTGTTATTACAGTAAATAACAAACCTCTTCCATTTTGCTGCATAACAAGCCCTGGTAGTAGGACGTCTGGCTTCTTTAATAACATGCATACAGTCTGGTGGAAGGTTAAGGTAACCGAACTCTAGGACTTCAGGAGCCATATCGCCAGATTTAGTTGACCTGGATCGGGGTGTCTGATCTCTCCATGGTTCTGGGTTAAGAGGGTTGGAGAGAGGCACAGTTTGTGGTGGGGAACCACTGAGAGTTCGAGAAGTGTTGTGAACCATGGTTGTCTTGCCCATGTTGGAGCAACTAGGATCATTGTTAGAGACTGCTGCCTGAGTTTGCGTACTACTAGGGGAATGAGTGGGAGGCGGAAAAGCGTACGCAAATCTGCCTGACCAATTCATCCATATTGAAAAAGAACGGTACCTGGTTATCTTCTTTAACCGCTATTTATTTTAGGCGGAAAAAACAATGACCATCAGGTTCATATGCTTAACATACATGAATTACATTTCTTTCGTGAAAATTCTGAACACATCTATTATGAACGTTCACTTGATGCCTGAGATACGATACATATTAGGTACACAATTTGTGTTTGAAAAGCATAAAACATGTGCAAATACAAAAACGATAAAGTGATATTTACAGTGACAATATTGAATAATCAATGTACATGAAATTACACCAGCAAGAAAAATCAATACAAGTTCTCCATTTTGCCACTCAATTGGTATTTTTTAAGGGGGAACTTGAGCCACATGGGAAAAAACTCTTCTCCGTGGGGTACATTATGAATTGGCCACCCTCACGCCGGAGGTTAGACATTAGCTGGATCCCTATGTGGAACCAGATGGAAATGGCCGACGCGTTTCTGATCCCTTCAATATTTCACGGGATTGTCATCAGGGCAATAAGGCACGGTGCAACCTGAAGTAAATGAAGTCACTTTAATGTAGATACAGCCATTTTCATTTTTGGCTCATATCACAGGACATTAAAGTAGGTCTCAGCTTCAGTAACGGACAACGGCTGCCGTGGTTCTATGCATTTCCAATAATGGAATTCCGACGGGGACCCCTCTCGCACTCCATGTAGTTGAAACCTGACCTGACCAATTCATCCATATTGCATTGCCCTTGGACGACGGGTGTGGGAACCTGGCGGCGAAGGTTGGGCATTTTGTGTTTTCTTGTGTGGCGAACAGGTCTATCTCTGGATGACCCCACATTTGGAAAAAGGGTCGAAGAACTTGCAGATGCAGTTCCCATTCGTGAATCTGTTGCGTCTGTCGACTCAACAGATCTGCAATTTGATTGTGAACACCTGGAAGATGTTCTGCAAGGAGGTATATGCTTTGAGGAATGGCCCATCTCCATATGTCTTGCGCTAGTTGAGATAGCTGCAGAGAGTGTGTCCCCCCTGTTTTTGTATATAATACATTGCTGTCATGTTGTCTGTTTGGACTCGGACAGTCTTGTGAATGAGATGCGGTTGGAATGACTTTAGCGCTAGAAATATTGCTAGTAATTCTAGGTGGTTGATGTGGAGCAGTTTTTGTGGAGTGATCCACTTGCCCTGCATTGTATGGCTGAGGAGGTGAGCTCCCCACCCAGTGAGAGATGCGTCTGTTGTTAGTACTATCTGTGGAATTGGCTCTAGGAACGGCCGCCCTTTGGAAAGGTTTTGTGTATTCCACCACTGCAGAGAGCGATGTGTGCGGCTTTCCACCAACACCAGATCTGTAAGCTGGCCTTGAGCTTGGTTCCACTGACGTGCTAAGCATTCCTGCAAGGGACGCATTTGAAGTCGTGCGTGAAGGACAATGAAGATGCACGAGGCCATCATTCCTACTAGCTGCATAAACACCCGAGCTGGAAAGGAGTGTTGAGGCAGGAATTTTTTGATGAGGGCTTGCATACTGGTTATCCTGGAAGGATTGGGGTATGCTAGGGCTCTGGAGGTGTCTATTGTGGCCCCTAGATACTGATGTATGTAGGAGGGATGGAGATGAGATTTGGTGTGGTTTATTGTGAACCCCAAATTGTGTAGTAGCTGAATTGTTTGGAAGGTGTGCTGTACCCACTGCTTGTGTGACTTGGCTTTTATTAGCCAGTCGTCTAGTTACGGAAACACATGAATGTGTTGCCTTCGTAAGTGTGCAGCTACTACTGCTAGGCACTTTGTGAAAACCCTTGGTGCTGTTGCTACTACAAATGGCAGGACTTTGAACTGATAATGTTGTCCGTCCACTGTGAACCTTAGATATTTCCTGTGTGCAGGGTGTATAGGAATATGGAAGTAGGCATCCTTGAGATCTAATGTGGCAAGGAAGTCGCCTTGCCACATTAGATGGAGGAGTGGAAGTATTTGCTGAAGAGTGATCATGTGAAAATGATCTGAGTGAATGTAATAGTTGAGGGGTCTGAGGTCCAATATTGGTCTGAGGGAACCGTCCTTTTTGGGGATTAGAAAATACAGTGAGTAAACCCCTGTGCCCTGATGTTCTAGAGGGACTGGTTCTATTGCTTGCTTTTGGAGCATGGAGAGAACCTCTTGTTTGAGGAGCGTTAGATGTTGTGTGGACATGGGACGCTGTCTGGGTGGTATGTTGGGGGGAGTAGAAGTGAGTTCCAGGCAGTAACCATACTGGATAATTTGTATTACCCACCTGTCCGTGGTGATGGAATTCCATGCAGGTAGGAACTGTGATAGTCTTCCCCCGACTGGAGTGGAATGATCGGGGGGAAACGGAGGGAAGTCACTGTTTTGTGGTAGGGGAGCTGCGTGTGTTAAACCCACGTCCTCTACCCCTGTTGTTGTTACCTCTGTAATTACCTCTTGAGTAACCTCTATTAGAGGAGGTTTGGGTGGGATTTTTATAAGTGGCAGAGGTAGTGTCTGTCGCAGTGGTCTTGGAGCCGCCTCTATAGGAGGATCGACGAAAGGAACCTCTACTAGTTGTTGCTTGTAGAGCCCCCATAGCTTTGGCTGTGTCTGTGTCTTTTTTCATCTTCTCTAGAGAAGTGTCCACAGTGGGCCCAAACAAGTGTTCCTGGTCTAAGGGTTGATTGAGGATGGTAGATTGCACCTCCTGCTTAAAACCAGATATGCGTAACCACGCGTGTCTGCGTAGCAAAACGCTTGAATTTATTGTGCGTGATGCTGTATCTGCTGCATCAAGGGCGCATTTTATTGAGGTGTTTGTAATTAACTTGCCCTCTTGTATTAGATCATTTGCTTTGGTCTTATGCTGATCTGGAAGGTACTGAATGAGCTTTTCTAGCTCATCGTAATGAGCCCTGTCATACCTTGCTAGTAAGGCTTGTGAATTGGCGATGCGCCACATGTTTGCTGCTTGAGACGCAACCCTCTTGCCTGATGCGTCGAGCAATTTAGACTCTTTGTCTGGTGGTGGTGCCTCACCAGTAGTTTGTGAGTTTGCTCGTTTACTTGCATTAGCTACCACTAATGAATCAAGAGGGAGCTGACCTTTAATATAAGCTGGGTCGGTAGGGGCAGGCTTATATTTCTTTTCAATTCTTGGATTAATAACCCTAGCTCTAACTGGGTCTTTGAAGACCTCAGGGGCATGTTTAATAATCCCTTTAAGCATAGGGAGAGTGTGTGTAGTTTTTTGAGGCTGAGCAAAAGTCTCTAATAAAAATCCTCCTCCAGGGGGTCTGAGTGTAATTTGACTCCATGGAATTGTGCTGCTCTGTTTATAACCTGTGCAAACCCTATAGCGTCATCTGGGGGGATGGTTTGGATGGGTATGGCTCAGGGACGGGTATATCTGGGAGATCATAATTGTCCCAGGGGTCCTGAGGTGGGATACTGTGAAGGTCGTCATCAGTATCTGTGTTATGAGGTGACTGTATGTCATCATCATTATTATCATCATCCCCTGTATCCCCTTGTGGTGAAAAGAAAGGCACAGGAGAGTGAGGTGGAGACTGTATAGGGCTGGAAGGTTGTGGAGGTGGAGAGAAAGACCTTATGGGTGATGTAGAAGAGTCTTTCTTTTTGGGAGGTGGCTCAGGTGTGGTTGGTGAGTCCAACTTCCTCTTGTCAGGCCGTATGGATTGGACCTGTCCAGTAATGGGGTCAATATGCAGAGTTTTCTGCTTTGGATCCATCGGAATAGAAAGTTCTTTAGAGCTAGTGTCTTTTTTCAGCACCGAAGATTTCGGTTCCGAGTGGTGCACTTTATGTTTACGAGGTTGCTTGGTCTCCTTTCGGGGTGGTGAAGTTTTCGACCCCGACGGTTTAGCTTGTTTTGTCGGCTCCGAAGGTTTGGTAGGCTTCGGTGTCGAAGTGTCGTAGATTTGGTCTTCGGTGCCGAAGATTCTGATGTCGACGGGACCTTAGTTTTGGGCTTGGGTGCCGACGAGTGTTTTTCGGCACCGGGATGTGGCTGGCTCGATCCCGAGCTGCCAGAAGGCTTTGGATGCTTCGGAGCTGAGCTGGAAGGCAGGGCTTCTGAAGTCTTGTCTTGGTGCCGACCTAGACCCGAAGGTGAAGGTGTGACCGTAGCCTTTCGTTTTTTCGGGGCAGGGGCGTCGACGTCAGTACTCACAGTACGTTGACCTGGCGTGATGGTCTGGTCGTCCGACCCCGAGTCTTCGGCTCCGGAGGTGTCGGGTTGTTGATCTCCGGTGTCTGGGTTGTCGGAGCCTGTGTCGAAGATGTTGTCCGGTGCGGGAACGGTTGATCTGGACATTTCGTGTCGTCGGGCCCGGCGATCACGTATAGTCTTTTTCGACCTGAAGGATTCACAGGCCCGGCAGTGTCGACTCTCGTGGTCCGGCGAGAGACAAAGGTTACAGACCTCGTGGAGATCTGTGTGTGGGAATTTAGCCCCACACTTGCATTTTTTAAATGGAGTCCTTTCCATATGCTGGTTGATGGCGCCGATCGGCCCAACGGCCCACGTCGACGACCGGACTCGATAATGTCTTGGAGAGTAGATACGCGATGAGAGGGGATCGCGATCGAAACAATACCGTCGAACGGCGGGAGTTTTTTGCGCGTCGAAGGGGAACCGATCGATGTCGACCCGGAGCGCAGCAAATTACATCCGAACCCGATGGCGGAAAAAAACAATCTGAGGATGGAGTCGATGCCCATGCGCACTATCGTCCAAAGGAGGAGTCACCTATCTCGTGACTACAAAAGACTCTTCCAAGACAACAACAAAGAGCAAGCACCCGAGCCCAACACCAGATGGCGATCTATGCACAGTGTACAATCTGCAGCTCATATGCCTCGAACTGAGGGTTTTTGGTTGACGCCCTTTCGCCTGCGAGCCGGACTGGCTCGCCTGCTTTGCTGCTGTCGCAAAGCATTTTCTTATATTTATGGGGCCATGTGTTTCTAATTAGAAACACATGGCCCCATAAAGACAAGAGATCCCCATGCTCCGGCTGCAGGCAGCGCGGTCCTCTTTCACTTTCGGGACCGCGCTTGATTATTTAATTAATTTTCCGTGGAATTTGCCAGTCGGGCCGTTTTCACTTTTGTGGCCGGACCGCGCTTGTTTTTGTAGCCCTCCTGCCCTGCTACTTATTCTTCCAGGCTTAGCGTGCTTTTAAAATGCATTTTTTTAATGCACGCACATGCTTTTTTATTACTATTTAAGATCAGCGTGGCGCCCGCCTCACGGCCACCGCGCTTAATCTTAAATCATGGCGGCCCCTTCCGGAGGCCACGGGCGGTGCTCGGAGAACTTTTCACATGCATGTGCACTGCGCCCTCACAAGCTGCCATGGAAGCCTCCGTCTGCACAGCTCACCACACCCTGCAAAAAGCCTCCGAGTGCTTGAAATGAAATGACACCAAACTTTCTGCTAGACTGCCACGGCTCTGCGGCATGAACCAGCTCACTGCCTGGCACGGTAAAAGCTTTTCATTCCTTCACATGACTCTAAGGGTTTGAAAAACAACATTGTTGTGTCCTGCTTGAGCGGCAGGCACGACAGGTATCGGGCTATGGACATAGGAGGTGAGGCCCACTGTAATAACGACACGGAGCCACTAATATGGTGGTGTTGCCTACCGCGTACACGCGTCTCCTGACGTCATGTGCGCGGTGACCATATTTATTATCTCAACGTCACGTGACCGGGGCCATACCATGCAGCCCGGTCACGGCAGGGGAACACCAGCAATACCCCCCTCGGGATTGACACTTGGGGGGCACCCACACGCAGTGGCGGCTGTTGAGTCACAGTCGCGACATAACATTCCTCCCAAAAACAGAAACAACGTCCAACAAAATCCATAACTTTCTCAAACGCACTCCCCGCCAGTTACTCAACATAAAGAGACTTCAAAAGGAACAGTCTTACATGAAATAGTCTTTCAGCTTCTTGTTCGGCTCAGGGTTGCGTCGGAGTTGATACCGGGAGTTTCCCCTCCCTCTGGATTCACCTCCACACTCCTCGCTCGATTCTTGCGGGGAAGAAGCGCCGGAGTCGGACGGCATTTCGTCATGCACAGCCACCCCGGTGTCAGTGTCCGTGGACAAACCAGGATCCGCCATTCGTACCGGTGACAGTGCACTGCCCACATCCTCCTCAGTCACAGGGACGACCTGAGTATCAGCAGGGGGCAGATTCCGACTCGCCACTCCTGAGTCCGACGTGGCAGTCTCCGGAAGATGACACCTTTTGAAATGAGACATTCCGCGTTACAACTTCTCCGCCCCTCCGGGCTATCACCCTCGTGCCTGCAATTCTGATGACAGTCCAGGGGCGCCTCTCGTACGGAAGATGGAACTTACTTTTGGTCATGCGGTTTTTGAGCAACACCTTATCTCCTGGCTGCAGATGTACCTGTCGAGCTCCTCGGTGTTGACTGACTTGCTCATGCACCCGACGCCTCTGCTCATCTATTTTGCAATCATCAGGGCTTTCAGGGTACCACCGCGGATGGTGGGGAATTGAGTCCGTGAGCACTCGACCCATTGACAGATGGGTCCGGGGGCTAGGCCCGTAGTGGTATGGGGGGTCTGTCGATAGTTTCTCAGGAATGTGAACAAGGCTAACTCCATGGGCTGGTGGCGCTCGTGAGCTATGCGGATGACCTTGTTTAAAGTCCGCATGAAGCGTTCCACCTCCCCGTTCGCTTGCGGCCAGCGAGGGGTGATCCGCCGATGTTTGATGCCTAGTGAGGTTAGGTAGGTGGCTAACTCCTGACTCTGAAAAGGCGGCCCGTTATCAGTTTTGAGTTCTTGAAAAATGCCATGCGTAGCTATCACCTTTTCTATCTTTGGGATTATTTCAGCGGCACAGAGTGTGTTCAGAATCTCGATCTCTGGATATTTGGAATAATCGTCAATGGCCACAAAGGTATGCCTCCCATCTGGCAGGATCCCAAAGTCGAGGCTAACATTCATCCATGGACGAGGGGGTCTTGGCTCTGTGATCACGGGGGCCGGTTTGGGGCTCCCTCCCGTCACCTGGCACCACTGACACTCACGAACGGCAGCCTCCACGAGCTCATCCATTAGGGGAAACCACACCTTCGTTCTCAGCCGTGACTTGGTTTTGACCATCCCTTGATGTCCGCTATGGGCCAGCTGAATGACCCTGGCAGTCAGTGAGGAGGGAACCACCAGCCGATGTCCTCGCATCAGGCATCCTGTGGTGTCTTCCGTCAATTCTTCACGGACATGATACAGACTCTCCAGTATCCTCCGGGCTTCCTCAGTCAGGATCTTCCATTCATCTCTGGCTTTGTGCCAGTTGCCTTGTTTCACCGCCCTTTTAACTCTCTGTAGGCACTCATCCTTGTCAGTCTCATTCTTGAGATCCCTCATGGACAGAGGTATGGGACATGACCTTTCTGTGATGCATCGAACATATTCCTCTGTGTCGGCGGCATCTTCCTCCTCTTGGGGTGTTGCGTTCCGGGGATGTCTTGACAAATAATCAGCAGGATTACGGCTCCCGGGCTGGTATTCTATCCGACAGTTGTAGTTCTGCAGTTGCAGCATCCATTTTTCTATCCTCGGTGGCGGCTTTGAAGAGGTACCGGAGAATAGAGGCAGAAGGGGCTTGTGGTCAGTGGCTACCACAAACGGCTTGCCATAGACATAAAGATGGAAGTGGCGACACCCCCAGTGGATCGCAATAGCCTCCTTTTCAATCTGGGAGTACCGCTGCTCGGTGTCGGTGAGCGAGCGGCTGGCGAAAGCCAGCGGAGCCCAATCCTCTTCTGCAGTGCGGCGTTGCATGAGTACCGCGCCCAATCCTCTTGGGCCCGCGTCCACTGCGACCAGCGTGAGCTTCTGTGGATCAAAGAATGCCAGAGTGGTGGCTGTGGATAGAGCGTCTTTGATGTCCTGGAATGCCTTGGCTTGTAGTTCTCCCCACACCCAGGTGACTAAGTCCTTGGTGAGATCTCTCAGGGGTTGGGTGAGAGCCGTGAGGTCTTTAATGAACCGCCCACAATAGTTCACCATGCCCAGGAAACTGCGAATTTCGGTGACATTGATTGGGGCCGGCGCATTCTTGATATCCCTGACCTTGTCGGGGTCAGGATTCACCCCCTCGGCCGAAAAGGTGTATCCGAAAAATTGTAGTTTACTCCTGAGAAATTCGCATTTTTTGCGGTGCAAGGTGAGTCCCGCATCCTTGATTCTCTGGAGGACTTGTACCAGGCGGGAGTGGTGCTCCGGAATGGACTTGGCATGCACCATGATGTCATCACTCACGTTAATGACTCCAGGAATGTCCATTATCAGCTCGTGGATCACGTTTTGGAATACTAAAGCAGCACTTGATATCCCGAAACTCAACC
Source organism: Calotriton arnoldi (assembly GCA_963921515.1). NCBI lineage: Eukaryota > Metazoa > Chordata > Amphibia > Caudata > Salamandridae > Calotriton > Calotriton arnoldi. The sequence continues at coordinate 1,895,334 of CAWUFW010000496.1, read as the reverse complement.
GGGTGTATCTGCGGAGTCCTACGTGAGTGGAGAACGTCGTAATGTTCCTGGACGCTTGGTCGAGGACCAGTTGGTGGTATCCTGACCGCAGGTCGAGCTTCGAGAACCAGCACGCCCCAGCCATCTCTCCGATCAAGTCATCAATAGTCGGGGTGATATGTCTCTCCCGTTTGATGGCTGCATTTGGCAACCTCATGTCGACGCATATCCGGACAGCTCCAGGTTGTTTCGGTTTGCGTGCGACGACGATTGGGGAAACCCAAGGTGTGGGACCCGACACTTTCTCTATTATACCCTCTTGTTCCAGCTTGAGCAGCTCCTGCTCTACCAAGGGGCGTAGATGGAAGGCCACTCGTCGGTGTCGCAAAGCCACGGGCCACACTGTGTGGTCGATGTGAAGGTGTATTTCCTTTCCTCTATATCGTCCAATGCCCTCGAAAACCGATGCGAACTCCGTGAGTATGTGCTGGACCGACTCCTGGTGGATCCCAAATGCAAACGACACAATCCCCAAGTCTTCTGCTGCTCGACATCCCAGAAGCATACCTTGTCCATCCTTGGTGACATACACCATGGTGTTGATCGTCTTGTCCTCGTGGGTCACCGTGGTCTTGAACTTTCCTTTCATTTCCAGCGGCTTGTCCTGCCCATAGGCAAAGACCGTGATTTTGGTAGGTTGTAAGGTGGGTGCCGGTCGCATGGACTTGTATAGAGCGGCGGCCATTATATTTATGGTGGCTCCGGTGTCCACTACAGCCGTGACGTCTTGTGTCCCGACCTGAATGCGGCATTGTGGCAGACGCCTACTTCTGCTTGATGCGGCTCCAATCATGTGCACTTTGTGTACCGTTTTCTCTTCATCTTCGTCGTCATCCATATCACTTGATTCACCACCTCCCTCAGGCACTGCGTTGACCGTTTGCTTGGGTTTTCGGTATTGTTTTGACCGGCACACTTTTTCAAAATGATTGAACCTTCCGCAGCCAGTGCATTTCTTCCCCTTCGCCGGACAGTCAGCTGCTTTGTGAGGTGGACCGCCACAATACCCGCAGTATCGCTGATTCCCTTGCAGACCGCTGGTGAATGGCTTCTTGTTGCGACGGTCTGTCGATCTCGTTGTCACTGCATTTACTGGTTCCGCTTTGACGGGCGATTGCAGTGCCGCCTCCATATGCGCCGCCCTGGCCTTGGATAGCTCTTTCGTGCGGCCCAGGGTTAGAATATCCGGTAATGGCTTGCCTGATTCTTCCAAGATCCTCTCACGTAACTTCGCCGAGGCGCATCCTTGGATAATTTGCCCCCTTATCTCTTCTGTTTCATCTCTAAACCCACACGTGGAGGCCAGGAGTTTGAGTCTGGCATGGAATGTGTCCAGAGATTCGTCGGGTAACTGTCTGGCTTGACGAAAGATGAAGGGCTCGTAGTCTTGGTTGGCCATAGGCTCGAAATGGCCTGTGAGCGCGTTAATGAGGGTGTGGTGAGTTTTGGGCGTCGCCTCCACGAGAGTCTTGGTGATACGGTGAATATCCTTCCCTCCTAAGTGAAGCAACATTGCCCTCTTCTGGTCTTTGTGGACCTTCGTGGCCTCGAAGAATATAATGAGGCGCTCAACCCACTCCTTCCATCTTGAGGCCTGGGCAGATGGGGATCCCTCCACTACAAATGGCTCAATAGGGGGAATTGTAGACATCCTGAGCTTCCACACGGCACCCTGTAAGTGGCACACTGCGCTGAATGCTGGCCTCTCTTCACGCTACAACGTGGGACCGTCGGATGTCTCTGCTACCAGTGCAATGACTTGTGGGTGCACTATCCCTTTCTGCAGCCTAAGCAGCCTCCCAGGCCTTTTGTTTGCGTGGCTGTAAGCAGGTGTGGTCAGGCCAGGAATACCCTGGCTGCTGCCTCGTGGCACTGACAGGCGCTGTGGTATCCCTGGGGGCAGCGCTGCTCGCGTGCAGGCTGCTCCGCGGTCCCCCTCTGATTTACTGCCTCACCCGCGCCAATGCGCATGCGCGCGGCCTGCTGTTGGGTGCAGGCGCGCCGGTTTCTTCAGGGGCCAAACAGGAGAGCGGCAGTAGCGCGTGGAAACGAGCGCTCGCTCCGGCAATGGGGACAGATCTGACCTGCTCCTCGGACTCCTCTCCGCATCGGGCGCCGGCAGTGGTTATCAGGGCATGAGCACCGCGGCTCCTCCAACAAGCGCACGCGGCCGCCCTCGTCCAGACACACGGCGGGAGCACGCCCGCCCTCGTCGCCAGTGTTGTGTCCTGCTTGAGCGGCAGGCAAGACAGGTATCAGGCTATGGACATAGGAGGTGAGGCCCACTGTAATAACGACACGGAGCCACTAATATGGTGGTGTTGGCTACCGCGTACACGCGTCTCCTGACGTCATGTGCGCGGTGACCATATTTATTATCTCAACGTCACGTGACCGGGGCCATACCATACAGCCCGGTCACGGCAGGGGAACACCAGCAATACCCCCCTCGGGATTGACACTTGGGGGGCACCCACACGCAGTCGCGACATAACAAACATATCGTGGTTTAGCACAAGTGCAGTGAAAGAGCCGCATGTCACAGGGTAGGTTGCAGGCAAATGTTATTTGGGATCCCCGCAAACAGCACTGAGCAGAGTTGTTTGTCGGAGGGAAATCTTTCTGGGGCAGACGTGTTTGGTTTCCACCACGCTGTGTTTGTGTACACGGTGCCTCTCTGATAACAGCGAGCAAGAGCAGAGAACAGAAATGTCCCGCAGCGTCCAACATCCGCAGGATCCGGAAGCTCATACGGCTCCGTTTGTAGAAGAGCCAAACGTTAAAAGCAAGAATCCATTTAAATATGGACAACGTAAAACTGCGGCGCAGCATTTCTCGATACCAAGTACTTACTGTGTCTTGTCCCTACTGGAAAATCAGTGTCAGAGCCAGCCTTCTCCAGGTCCCAGGCTAAACGAACTGCAGCATAGAGATCCTGTGCATTAGGTTGTTTCCATTGCAGTGCCTCCCCGGCCACGGACTTTCTTTTGTTCTGCCTGGTGCTACACTACCTTCTTCCTGGCTTAGTGCGGCTACGGAGCATGGCCAGCGTCCGGCTTGGTGCAAAGGGTGAATTTCGGTCTGCTGAACAGGATAAGTTGATATTTAACCGCTTCAGGAAGCCGTGTCCATGACTGGGGCTTCTGCATACAGAGCGAGAGTTCAGGCTGAAGAGATGTTTACTGTAATTATGGCGGCTGCGTCTTTCGCCAGGCTTTGCTTAACTTTTATTCTTGTTTCTCTCTCTCTCTCTCCACAGTGCTTGTATCCGTGTCCCACCTTTCTGTTCCTTGCGTGTTCTCCCTTTTCTGCTCTACCGTCCCCTGACTCAACCCTCTCTTCGCCCCCTAACCCTCTCTTCACCCACTAACCCTCTCTTCGCCCCTCACCTCAACTAACCCTCTCTTCGCCCCTCACCTCAACTAACCCTCTCTTCGCGCTATCAGTGACAGTCATGTACTGTATGGCAGGCAGCCTTCGTAGCACCCTCACACAAGCCCCATGGTATGGACAGCGCCTTGAGGTAATGACAGCTGCACTCTCAGCGCTGCACAAAGCATCACTACCACAGTGTGCAGTGGAAGCCACAACACTCACTAGACAGTGCCTAGAGGCAGTAACCAAGTACACTGTGCAGTGGCAGCTACTCGGTCACAGTGTGCACTACCAACTTACAAACGCACTGCAGCCATCAAGGAGACCGCTAGTCACCAAGCACTGCGCTGCTGCTGGCTTCGAGGCACCTAGGCGTGTGCACATGATGTCACTCAGTCACACTGTTCCTCCCATTTTCTGCTCAATTGTCTTCTCTTCTTCTCCATTTCAGTCTCTTCTCTCTCTATTCCTCCTGCCTCTTGTGGCCCTCCTCGGGTTCATGTGTTTTCTCGTTTTTTTTTTTTCTTTCCCACCACAATGGTTGTATCCGTGTCCCACCTTTCTGCTCATTCCGTGTTCTCCCTTTTCTGTTCTACCATCTCCTCACCAACCCTTTCTTCACCCCCTAACCCTCTCTTCGCCCCCTCACCCCACCTAACTCTCTCTTCATGCTATCTCCCCATCTTCCTTTCACATACGTCTGCCCTTCTCCTCCGTCCCCAAGCTGAAGACAGTAAACGGGGGGGGGGGGGTCCTCACTCCTCACCAGGCAGAGGTCTGTAAATAACTAGCACAACGGTAGCCCCCCCCCACACGGCCGCCTGGCATCGCTAAACACTTATAACGTCCCAAAGGCCACTGCACTCCAACCAAAACGAATAGGTAAAAGACATTGTCATTTACAAAGCCAATAGCTCTAACTCTAACAAATGCGAGACCTATTGCATTGCAAATGCTTGTTTTTATTTGGGACAAGGAGAGACACCATATTATATATGGCTATCCAATACTTCTCTGCCCCTGCATTACAGCTGAAAGACAGGACAGGTGATTTTTTGGGCCATACATAACATAAAATTATAGATGAGTAAAAAGTGAATCACTGGGTTTTTTCACCTATATTTTCTAATTAAGGCAATCTATTACAGATGAATGCAGATGAGTGCACCTACCCTGCCTGCGCTGCCTATCAAGGACTGATGGAGGAAGAAATTCCAGCAGAAGAATATTTCAATGTTATAGACATTGATGTGTTTATTTATTTATTTTGTATTGCATTTATAGTGCATGACGTTAGTCACAGGAGCTATGCGATGCCTTACATATAACAATTCACCAACAATAGAACATCTTCATAACTTCAGATTCTGACTGCATTCTGGGTGAAATTAGTGTAACCTCGCTCTACCTACAAGAAGGGAGTATAATACTACAGCCTGAAAAGATGTGTTTTAAGATTTTTTCAGACGGTAAGGAGGTTTATAATCGTACTTGAGGATTCTGGGATCTGGGCCCCTAGTCAGGGGGGTGGGGTGGGGGGCTTAGCAGGAAAAATTCTGCTTTACAACCTCGGGATTTCTTCGTTTTTTAAAACACCAATGTCAATCTTGCATTCCTCTTATTAGTTTCTGTCACCCTGTGGTGTGGAGTTTTTCTTGCAAGTAGTATGGGCCCTGCGTGCAACTAATGTGCGCAGGGCTAATCTTTATTTAGTTGCAGCTACGTTCATTCATTAACACAGTTGGAGTTAATATGCGCATGGATGCTGCCGTGTGGGGGTGGTAAGTCCATGCATGAGCTTCCATCATTACTCAGGCTCAGACTTTTCTTCGCCATTTCAACTGGGGGTCATAGGAGGCATGCACCAATGAGGATGAAAGGCAACAGGGCCCCATTCAGCCCAAAGAATGATCCTCCTCATCTTGCAGAATAAAGGGAAGCGTGTGTGAGATTAAAACAACCATGAAATTGAAGCGATTAGGGCTCAGCAAATGATCAACATCGTAAAAGCACAAGCTATTGGTTTTAGTAAAAGATTTATGGCACAGGTTGGAGTCAGTACCACGCACAATTCCACAGTGTGTTGTAGTCTCTATTGCCTTGTTAACCAAGACAGACATGCCACTCGAAAATGGAAAGGGATTCTCACTCATCAGGAATTCACTCATCCTTTTTTGCTCCACTCAATGTGATGACACATGTGTGACGGGTATGCCCAGGAATGGGCACAGCGCAGTCGCCAACCAGAGTTTTTCTTTATACGTTTCCGGGCTAGTTAGTTCCTAAATGCTAAGCTCGTGGCAGAAAGATAGCTCTGTGGATTAGTGTGCCTCGGTGCATAATTTATAAAAAGAAAATAAGTGCCAGGACCCTCGTCAGGAGGCCACTGCAGCTTGCACCAACCATTGCCCCCATCAGCTCTGCCAGTGACAGCACCAACACAGCTACTAACAATCACACTCCTACAACAGTGCCATTTAGACGATTTCAGGCCCCTAAAACTGTAAGAATGGCTTGGTATTAGCAATTTTAATGTATATTGCATTAATAAACAACTGCAGTTGTGTTAATATCTAAATTATACAAAGAACCTCCACCATGTGGCAGACTCTCATAAGTGCCAGTGTTGACAATTAAGTGCTGGTGCCAAGCACCGGAAACCACCGACTTAAATTAAACACTGGTGTGCCTGCTGCAGACTCATGTACCTGTTTAGTACTTGGGTGAAAGATAGCTCTGTGGATTAGTGTGCCCTCTGCAGAGTCTTGTACATGTTTGGTACTTGGGCACAAGTCCCACTTCCAATAGAGTGTGGCATGCTCTTCATTTCAGTTCAAATCAAGGGAAGATAGCAGAAAGAGTCAATGTGCCTGCAGCAGAAAGCTGCTTGTAATACACAAATTGTAAGTTCCCTGGTTCCAGTGACTTAAACCCAGGGCCTCTGCTGTATATGCGACACTTAAGGGCAATCCTGACTTTATTCTCCAATGGACAGTTTGTGTTCCACATCTTTCCCCATGAAACTGTAGGTACCAAAAATACAGCGTGGTTTGATAGAAAACAGAAGTGGCGGATGGTGTCCAGCAGAACCCCTTTCAGAGGTCCACAGGGCACGCAGGGGTTACTGGGCCCCACCGTGGTGGTTGAGGCTTTTACTCCTGATTTCCCGGGGCCCGACCTACTATGGATTCCGCTCAACCGGGCCAAGTACCCCTTCTGCACTTGACTCTGAGTGGTAGCTGTAGTCAAGCAGTCAAGGCTCCCTCGGGCGGGGGGGGGATGTAGATACAGATCAGTGAACACAACTCATAACCCAAAGAGCAAACAGTGCGAACAATAAATCAATGTCAGCCAAATACTTGCTTTCATAAGAAAAAGTCATATTTTATTTCTAACTCTACACATGCAAAGAAATGTGTCATTCAGAAGCAACAACACAACCCCCCTTGAGGTTGAGGCTCTAGTAGCTGTCAGGCAAATCCCTGTCCCACCCTCCTTTGTGTAACATGTTTGGGGTTACTCCCCATTCACTTGTGGGCGCACCCCGGAAATGCACACTATTGGGTTGTACTCAAAAGTTCACTTTGTCTCATCAGGATTTTAGTCAAAAGTGTCTATGTTGCCGCAGCACCTTCAACAGCAAATCCCCGGGGCCCACAGGCCAGTTCAGATCTTATCCACTCCTGCAGCACGGAAGTGTTCGGTGTTACAGTGGGTGCCCTGAGCGTGGGCACTTGTGAGATCAGATCCTGCTTGGAGAAGTTGGGCTGCTCGCTGTACACACTGAAGTGTCAGGCAGACGCTGGTTCACTCTCCGGAGTGACGTGGCTAGCTCCCCCCATGATCGGAGCAGCTTCCAGCTCGCAGAGATACTGTCAGTCAAGCTCTCCCCAGCAGGGGGAATTCAATCCTTCGGCCGCCGACTGGAGTCCAGCGATAGCGCGTTGTCCTCCCGGTGTCCTCCCGGCTTTCTCCTGATCCTCGGGAGTCAGTCAGGGCAGATCTCTTTGTGAGGCTAGACCCGTTGACCACAGCCTCACTCTAGTCCAGGGTTGACAGTCCAAAGTCTTTGGTGATTTGGTCCCAGCAGCCCCTCCTGGCACACAGGGTTGCCGTGGTACCTTCGAGATGCAACGTAGACTTCTCAGGTGAAATCGCCCACACTACGGCAGCCCCTCCTGGAATATGGGGCCGCCGCTCAGGCCTTCAGAAGTTCTGGCAGGCTGATCACACAACTACTTCAATGGTGGCCCCCTCTGACATAAGGGGTCAACACAAAGAGGTCGTGTGGGCTTGGCACCTGCCGCACAGCAGTCGATGCTTGGCTCAGTCTACGGCGGACATCGCCTGGTATACGGGGGTCACCGTAAAACAGTCCTGTATAAAGCCTATTGCCCAATCAGTGCACAGACGAATCCTCACAACTTGCACAAGGAGTCCTCACGGTAGGGCTCCCCACTGGACCTCACTCCCTCCAGCGCGCTCTTCTTCCTCACAGGACATACTGATCTTGGCCAGCAGGCAGGCACTAGTGCTCCAGGCTCCAGGGCAGGTGGTCTTGGTTTCCCTGGGTGGCGTCCCCTCACCCAGCAGGGAAAGGAGCAGGCCTTGGCTCCAGACCTGGTCGCAGGCAGAAGTCTTGCAGAGCTTCCCCTTCTCACACAGCCCATCTGGCTTCTTGACAGTTGACACATTTTTGGTGACTCAACCCCCCCCTTCTTAAATTCATTTTTCAGACACCAAATGTGATTTAGGGTCTGAATCTTTGAAGTTGTATGTTGGGGTTCTGCTTCTTTTGAAGTGGACACTTCTCTCTTCTTTCCTCATAAAAGATGTCTGTCACAGAAGGCAAGATTCTGAAGCTGAATATGTCCCAGCATCAATCATGGGAGTGACCAGAGTTCACACCTGGATATCAGCCACAGTGATATGTGCATCAAAAGGTTAATTCCAGACCCCCAGCCCTACTCTTTTTGATCCCCTTATCTGCCCCATCTCGCATCTTGAGATGTGTCTAGACCCATTCATTGTGATCTATCACTGAATCAAAGAGCAGTCTTTTGAAGTGTAAAGAGAGTCGCTTCCTTCTACCCCTCCCCAGTGTGTGTCCCACCCAGCTCACAGGAATGCGGCAATATACAAATCTGTCTGGGGGATTCCTCTCCTCCTCATGTCTTCACCAGGCAGGCCTGGGTTTCCCAAAATGGAACCTAGGGTCCTCCATATAATGTACCAATGAAGACACACTTACTCAGTGTACATTCACAGCACACTTATTGGCTAGCACTAGTACCTCCATGCATTGTGTTATTACATGTACATGTGCATTCAGTACACACACTCTGCCAGTACACACACTCACCATATGCACTCTGCACAACACTTCACCCTTCATGTATTGTTCTCCACGCAAATACACATACACCCAGCAAATGCTCTTTTGCGCATGCACTGCACAACACTACATCTTTCCTGTCATGTATTCCTCACAATCATACATACACCCAGTACATGCACTAAGCACACATGTACTACATAGGACTCCTCTATCCCTGCACTGTACCCTTCCCAGCACACATACAACCAGGGCAGAGTCACTACTTCTGCGCTACGCAGAACTTCCACTTCTACCTCATGTAGGCCAAGGGTGAGTTAAGCACACAGCAATGGTACTTTTAAAAAGGTGAGTGAGCCTCTAGTGACACAGTTAAAAATGTCCTGTTCGCTACTACTGATCACTACATAGTATGCTGCTACCACCGGGCTTGTGCTACTTAACTCCCGGTGAAGGCGATAGCCTTTGTGCACCCCTCGCCGTCCAGCAAGACCGCAGTCCGTGAGACAGGTCCATGTCATGGCACACACATGACCTGTGTTCGCTATGACATAAAATCAGCAATAGGGATCCTGACAAGAGTACAGTTGGGCACTCAGGGCAGAGGTATGTGTCTTTACCATGCAGAGGACTTTTCAGTCCCAACAATGTCATACAACACGGGACTACTTGCACAGGCTGCAGATATCTGGGGCAACTTCAGGAGCTATGGCTGAGCCTGGCAGGCACTAACGAGCATGCTGCTAGGCAGAAATGGTACCGGAAGGAGGGTTCCTCCTTGGCATTTAGGGCAATCTTACAGTGCCAGGAGGGATGGTTTGACAGGTTAGTATGTGGACCATTTTTTGGGTTTTTTGCGGGCCTGTTTTATGGTCTGGTGGGGCGGTTATTCTGTTGATTTTCCTGATATTACCACAAACGTTGACTGCAGCAAGCACATAGGCTTGCAGTCTCCCATATCTTGCAGTGTAACAGTACAGCGTGTCTGTACAAGCTCAAAACTACCCCAATTTGTAAATGTGGGCCACTGGTTCGCTAAAGAGGGCTACTGTTTTTGATGCCGGGGCCTATTTTCCATCTCAGTACTAACCTGGACGTCGGCGGTAGCCTTAGTGATTCTTTGTTTTTTTAGACGGGGTTGGGGGTTTGGTGAGGGGCAGAGTGACTCTCAGCTTTTGGCACCAGGCCAGCCCCCTCAAAGGCCCCGCAGCCCTCACATGGTGAAAATATTTTGTACGTTGGCAGGTATGCTTTTAATATTTATTTTTCAGTTAGGACATGTTTAAGCGAGTTATGTTGCGTCCAGGTGTCCAAATGCTGTATCCTCAATTTTGCGTCCATCCCTAAAATGAAATGCCAAATGTGTCTATTAATGGCCATGAAAGAATGAAGGAAAAGAGGAAGCTCTAGTGCGCAGGGGCAAGGCAGCCATGCATTCAGGCTTCAGGGGGGCAAGAGCTGTAGTAGGATCAGGGCTTTAAGTGGCCGCGTTCTGCCAGTGTGTTCTTAAAAGCAGGTGCTGAGACGGGTCCCTATCGGGCTCTCCATTTTTGCCCTCACCCTCAGGGTGAAAAAAAAAGTCTTAGCTCTGCAGCAGTACCACCCTTCACTGCCTTTAAGGTAACTTCAAAGAGACTCGTTATAGTTCTTTCACAGTCTCATCATTTCAAAACTGAAGCATTTTCAATATTCTTTACAATATGGATGCAATGACAGAAGCAGCAAAATACCAGTCGGGCGGCACACTATGCTAAGCACAGATTTTTAGCTTAAGTGTTTTTAAGCCACTCCCTTTATTACATCGGCCACGCCCCTTTGAGAGACTCCCCCAGTTTTTACTTTCCACTTATAGTCCTGAGTAGGATACTATTAAGGACTCAGCAATGGGCACTAAGTGCCCACATATAATATATAGGCACTTTGTGCCCATTGCTGAGTCCTTAATATGGGCTAAAAAAAACTGCAAGAAATTGCCATAAAACGTGCTCATTAAACGCTCGTACTTTGTTGAAAAAGCCTTTAGGTGTGTTACCTGAAGTGAAAAGCATCTGATCTACATGCAAAATACGGTTGCGTTTACTTTTATAGTTCTTTGCCAACAGAGGGCGCCATTGGACCATAAACGCAGCCTTACCTTTCTCTCTTGGTGCTCCTCGACCATTGTCTCAGATTCGTCCGGGCTCTTGGGAAGGCCCCCGCTTTCCATCAAGCTCTGGGCACTTTGCACCCACTCCAGAAGCTCCCTCACATCGGCGTTAAATTTCTGCAGCTGGTATGAAGCTGCCAATTTCCCCTTCCTGCCAAGAGGGACATATGATGATTCAGACGCAGTGATGGAACTGGAAAACATTTACCCCGGGAACCCATACACTGGAGCTCAGGTTGTGTCAGTGCACTGGGGGTGGAGTAGCGAGGGGCGGAGACATGAAAAGCGAGTCTGATAGCCAACTTATACATATTTTTAACACAGTTTGGCAAATAAATTGGCAACAATGAGAAACGTGACAGTACGTATGTTGTGGGTTATTTAATTGGCCACAAAGGAGCTGAAGTTTAAAATATCTTACCAGATTAAGGCACCTGCTGCAGAGATCTTGTGTGACCAGCAATTTTGAGTGGATATTAATAATGGTTAGATGACTCTGGTAGTTAATGCCCATGCTGGAGCCATTTGTGTAGTCAAAGTTTTGATTCATAAAGTAGCATAACAGGTTAATGTGCCTGCTCCAAACCACATCGTGTAACATGCAAATCACAGATTTTATTTTATGTACCTAGATAGGTGGGTCACTGCTTTTGACACAGAGCTCCTTCTGTTAATTGCAGTTCTTAATTTGCAGCCCTTCTAACATAGCACAGTGAGCTATGAACCAGCATCAAGTAGCTGATGCAAACTGCAAGGCATGCATATAGAACTTTACAATTTTTTTCAATGTCATTATTGTAAGGTTACTAAAAAGGGTTCCATTGGGAAGTAATAAAGTCTTATTGGTACAGACAACCCCAACCTCGGAGTTACATCTTAAATCCTGGCTTTGTGTTTTTCCCAACCATGTTCTCTTAACATATAGGGCCACATGTACAACACGTTTTAGGGGTCGCAAACGGAGAATCAGGCCGTTTGCAACCTCTAAAGGGTCGTTTGGCATGTGCTAACCCTATTTTATGAGTCAGTGTTAGGAAGGGGTGTTTCAAGGGTGTCCCTTCCTAATAGCGAGTCGCAGGGGCATGTATGAATGTTTTGCAACCGGAATGTGGTTGCAAAACATTCATATTTTACCGACTTCGTGAAGGAAGAGGTAACCCATTCGCAAACGGGAAGGAGTATCAAAGGACCCCTTCACTTTTGTGAATGTGGGCGCCAACATTTTTTAAGAGCAGGCAGTTGTCCCACAGACCACTGCCTACTATTAAAAAATGAAAAGTAGCTTTTCATTTTTATTTTTTAAATGCAGCCCGTTTCAATAAAAAAAATTGCTTTATTTAAAAAGCAATCACAAACATGGTGGTCTGTTGACCCCAGCGGGCCACCATCCCTGTGATTACAGGCCATTCCCAATGGGTCGCAAATTGCAACCTGCCTCATGAATATTGACGAGGCCGGGCAATTGCAACCCAATTGGGAATCACAAACAGTGTCTGAGACACTGTTATACATCGCATTTTGCGAGCTCCTAATTGCGAGTCACAAAATCACAATTAGGAACTCGCAAAATGTTTCCGTCACACATGTGGCCCATAATGCCTACCAGTAAGCAGTGTATGTGACTCTTACATCTTGTAAACCTCATTGTCTTATATTTATACACTTGTATGACAAATTGTCTTTGTATAATGTGTGTGATGTAAAGTGTTCCGACATCATACACTGGGATGAGTAGTGCTATAAAAAACGAAATAAGAAAATGGAAGTGCTATTTAAAATCATTATTTTGGTAATTACTCATACAGACAGATGCATGTGACATTCTTACAGTGCATGGATATCTCATATATACATGGGTTGCAGGAAGCTAAAAACCTGCCTCCCAACCATAGTTTCTCTTAAGTACCAGTCGTGGCCGGGATGGCTCGCAAGTAGCAGGGCGGGTGCGGAGGCGTCTATCGCATGGAGAGGAGAGGGGGGATCGGAAATAAATCAATAAAAAAAACTTACCTGAGGCCAGGTCCTGCATCTTCTCTGCTCCTGCTCTCCTGCCTCCAAAAGGAACAGGAAGCAGGCAGTCAGGCTCCCACCCCTAAGCCAATCACAAAGCTGCAATGCAGCGTTATGACTGGTCTGAGCACTGTGACACGGCCCTCAGCCAGGGGCTGGAGGGGTGGGCATGTTCTCCAGGCAGGCTGTAATGCAGCCTGCATGGAGAAGAAAATAAGTTACTTACCTGTAACTTCAGTTATCCAGTATTGGTATCTTTCATAGATTCACATGCTTGAATCATCCCTGCTGTCGAGGTGGGAGTCTCACGGTAAAATTATAATAGTAGTAATTCATATCCTCATAGGCAATAATGCATTGCACAGTCATTGCAGTAGCCCATCCATATCTTTTTGTAAAAAAGAACAAAAGTTGAAACACAGCCAATCAGACACAAGCACCCTCTAGAACACTCCACAGAGAGGCAAGACCCTCATATTTTCTAGCATCAGTGACAAGAGTATTTATAAAAATAAGAAGGGAAGCCTCTCGGGGGAGGAGGGTGGGTCGCATGTGAATCTATGAAAGATACCAATACTGGATAACTGAAGTTACAGGTAAGTAACTTGTTTTCTTATCCAGTATTGGATCTTCCATAGATTCACATGCTTGAATCAGAATAGTCAGCAGTTATTGAAAGAATAATCATTCAAATGTAATAGTAGAGGATGGCGGGTACCATATAAATAACTAATAGATATCTAAATAAACAGATATGCATGTACACATCTATATATATATATATATATACACCAAAGATTATAAAAGAGCATGCAAAGCGTGGACGTGTGAGCAAGGCTGCAGGTCAGCCGAAACGCGTTAAGAGGAGCCATTAAATCTTGAGCATATCATACTGTGGCATGTCCTGAGAGTACGTTACTCCCTTTGAGGGGTTTGGACTTATTATATATATATATATATATACCCCCTATATCTCAGGATGAGCTTCTCACATTGAGCACGAAGGTGAAATCTGGTTCCCCTCTGGATCCCATGAGGCCTGCCCAATTTAGAGACTGCCTACCAATACTTCTCACGCCCTTATGTCAGACGATCAACTCTTCTTTCATCACGGCGGTGGTCCCCTCGGCATGGAAGCAGGCAAGGGTGATCCCCCTACTGAAAAAACCCTCACTGGACCCCACCAAGCCGGAAAATTTCCGACCTATTTCTCTCCTGCCTTGGGTTGCTAAAATCGCGGAGGCCCACACTAATAAAGTTCTTTCGGACTTTCTGAACAACAGCGGTATCTTAGACCGCTCCCAGAATGGTTTCCGCCCCGGTCATAGCACCGAGACGGCGCTATTATCAGTGAGTGAACACCTGCGGACCATTCTGGATGAGGGTCAAACGGCGGCTCTGATTCTGCTCGATCTCAGCGCCGTGTTTGACACGGTCTCCCATCAGATCCTCCTGCGCCGTTTAGAGGAAGCAGGGGTAGTCGGCTTGGCACTGGAGTGGTTCCGGTCCTTTTTGTCCGACAGATCTTTTCAGGTCTCCGCCCCCCCCTTCCTCTCTCACGCCCATTCCATCAAACAGGGGGTTCCCCAGGGCTCTGCGCTAAGCCCTATTCTTTTTAATCTCTATGTCCAACCCTTGGCAGGAGTGGCGCGGGACCATGGCTTGACCATGGTCTCCTATGCTGTTGACACTCAGCTGGTGGTAGCCCTCTCCGATGACCAGTCTCGGGACGCCACACAGTTTCGGAACGGATTGGAGGCGGTCGCACACTGGATGACCACGAACTGCCTTCAGCTTAACGCCAATAAGTCTGAAGTGCTGTTGGTGGGGAACGACAAGGGGCTTTGGAGTACGCAGTGGTGGCTGGTATCCTTGGGCTGCGCCCCAACCCCTAAGTTGGTGGTAAAGAATCTAGGGATCTGGCTCGACTCCACTCTTGGATTTCAGGATCACACAAAGAAGATCGCCGGCACCTGCTTCGGTCTCCTACGGGGTCTGAGGCCTATATTGGGGTTTTTCGACCCAGCCACACGTCAGCTGATAGTTCAGGCGACTATTTTATCAAGACTTGATTATGCCAACTCTCTATTGTTAGGTGCCAATAAGGCGGAAGTGAATCGTCTTCAACGAGTCCAGAACGCAGCTGCTCGTGTTCTGCTCAGGCTCCCTAGAACATGTTCTACGTCGGGCGCTTTGCGCCGCCTCCACTGGCTTCCCATCTCCAAGAGGATTGAATTTAAGACATTGTGCTTGGCCTTCAAAATTCTAAAACTTTCTTCCCCTGAGATTCTATCCAATTTGCTGGTCCCCTATGTCCCTGCTCGCCAGCTACATTCCGCTGAGCAATTTCTGGCCACTGTCCCCAGAGTGAAACGCATCAGGGCGGGGGGCAGGTCCTTCCGCTGTCTGGCCGCTAAGCTGTGGAACTCCCTCCCTGTGCAGACTCGACGCATAGACTGCCTGTTATCCTTCCGTAAGGCCATCAAAACTTACCTGTTTCCTACAGTCTAGCCCTCGTCCTCTTTTGACACTGCATTAGCGCCGGGACGCCCTTTTGCTGGGGCAGCCGTGCGCTATACAAGCTTACTTAACATAACATAACATAACAAAAAAGAGCATGCAAAGCATAGCACTAACATTTGACCAAAATTCACTGAATTGAAATTAATTAATTAAGCACCTCCAAAACAGAGGCTTACCTTATTGAAAAAGATTACGGAAGACTGCTTGTCCTACTGCAGCTTCCGCATCTGTAGCCAAATCCAAGCAGTAATGTGTGTAAATGTATGTACATTTTTCCATGTTACAGCGCTGCAAAATGTATCCAATGGCACTCCCGCAAAGCGAACCATAGGAAACAAACAGCTGATCAGATCTTCGGATGCTTTTGGTATGTAATAAAGAAAACTTGAGACATCTCTTTATATCCAATGTTTTGAGAGCTTTTTCAGCCGGGGAAGTAGGATTTGGAAAGAATGTTCTCAGAATAACCCGCTCATTAAGGTGGACAGTAGAAGATACCTTTGGAATAAATACTGGATTTGTTCTAAGCAGTACATAGTCATTTGTAAAGTGAAGGTAAGGTTCTTTAATCGTGAAGACTTGAATTTCGCTGACTCTCCTGGCTGAAGTAAGAGCCAACAATAAAGCAACTTTCCAGGAAATATACTTGAGCTCAGCTCTGTGTATAGGCTCAAAGGGGGGTTTCATAAGTTGTGCCAGAACTAAATTAAGTCTCCATTCCGGAGGAGGAGCTCTAATAGGAGGGTACACTCTGAAAAGTCCTTTCATGAACTGTTTTACCAGACGACATGAACAAAGAGATAAACCTCCAGAGGAACGTCTGTAAGTAGAGATAGCGGCAAGATGTACCTGAATAGAAGTGAACATAAGGCCTGATTTAGCCAGTAAGGCAAGATAAGGCAAAAGTTTATCTGGAGAATACTCAAGCGGGTGCACAGACACCATGAACAGAATCATTTCCATTTGAGACTGTAAGTTTTAATAGTAGACAGTTGCCTTGCTTTAGAAAGAATGTCTCCACAGTCTTGCTGTAGGTCTAGGTCCTTAAATTCACTGAGTTCAGTAACCACACATGCAGCTGTAGCGGCGCTGGATGTGGATGGAGAATCTGGCCCCTGCTCATTGTTAACAGCGTTGATGATACTGGAAGGCAATAAGGTTTGCATTCTGAGAGCAGAAGAAGCTCAGTGAACCAATGCTAGCGTGGCCAACGTGGAGCAATGAGGATCAGACGGCATGGCTCCCTTTTCATTTTCATCAGAAGCCTTGGTATTAACGGGAAGGGAGGAAAGGTGTAAGTGAAGATCCCCGACCACCTTATTAGAAAGGCGTTTCCCCATGATCCTCTTTCTGGTTCCCAGCTGGCAAAGCATTGGCATTTCTGGTTCATTCTGGAGGCGAAGAGATCCAAGTTGGGCCTGCCCAATATCTGGAAAATGAAATCGAGAACCGTCCAATCTAGCTCCCATTCGTGGCAAGAATTGGAAGTCCTGCTTAGAGTATCTGCCAGACTGTTGTTCACCACTAGAAGATGTTCCACCTTGATAGAGATGTGGTGTGAGAGAACCCATTTCCAGATTTCCTGTGCTTCCAGCTATAGAATATGGGAGTGTGTACCTCCTTGCTTGTTGAGGTAATTCATGGATGTAGTATTGTCTGTTCTTATAAGGACCGAAGCACCTCGTATTCTTGGAAGGAATGCCTGTAAGGCTAGAAAAATGGCTCGTAGCTCCAGGAAATTGATGTGCATCCTTGAGAGTGCCTTGGACCACTTGCCCCTTTTCCAGAGGTCTTGAATGTGAGCCCCCCAGCCTTCTAGAGAAGCGTCCATAGTGAGGACGAAATCCGGCATCAGAGAACAGAAAGTTAGCCCTGTCGAGAGATTCCTGGAGGACTGCCACCAGAGAAGTGGTGTTTTCATGACTGGAGTTATCTGCACTAGGTCGTCGAACGATCCGGTTACTTGGAGCCATTGATTGTCCAGCTCCTCCTGTAATGGTCTCATTCTGAGACGAGCACAAGGTACCATTAGATTTGCTGAGGACATCATGCCGAGCAGAGATTTTATAAGTCTCACAGAAGCGAACTTTTTTCCTGTTAGCTTTGTCACTAGAGAAATAAGGTGCGTTTGCCTTTCTGCAGATAAGAATGCCTTGTCTTGGACAGTGTCTTGGATTGCTCTGAGATAAAACGTTTTTTGAGACGGTTGCAGAACTGACTTCTGATAATTGAGAGTTAGCCCCAGGGAATGAAACATTTGTAAGCAGACTGAAGTTGCCTTAGAGGCCGGCTGAAAAGACGGTGCTTTCACTAGCCAGTCGTCTAAGTAAGGAAACAGTTGCAGACCCTGAAGCCTGTGATGAGCAGCAACTGGAGCCAGACACTTGGTGCACACTCTTGGGGCTGAACGAAGACCAAAAGGGAGGACTCTGAACTGAAAGTGAGCACCTGCTACAGTGAAACGGAGACATTTTCGATGTTTGGGATGAATAGGGAAATGGAAATACGCATCTTGCAAATCTAGAGTCGTCATAAAATCTGCATGATTGCGAAGTTGAAGTATCTCCTGCAGGGGGACCTTGCGGAAAGACTTTTTCTGCAGATCTTCGTTTAGTTTTCTGAGATCCAGAATTGGCCTCCATTCTCCTGACCTCTTCTTTATTAGAAAGAAGCAGGAATAAAAACCTTTTCCCATCAGAGAATGAGGAACTTTTTCGATAGGCCCTTTTTAGAGCATAACCATGGCTTCCTTTCTGAGCAA
Organism: Calotriton arnoldi; assembly: GCA_963921515.1. NCBI lineage: Eukaryota > Metazoa > Chordata > Amphibia > Caudata > Salamandridae > Calotriton > Calotriton arnoldi. Next base: position 1,877,145 of record CAWUFW010000496.1, on the reverse strand, counting down.
TTTGAGATGAGGAGGAAGCCTCTTTAGAGGTGGATGTGGCAGTGGGACTTTTTCGAATTCTAGAGTATGACCATACTTTACGATGTCCAGGACCCATTTGTCCGTTGTAATTTTGTTCCATTGATCGTAGTCTAGGGAAATATTTGCCGAATTGAGGTTGGTGTTTCGCCGAGTCATAGCAGGTGCTGGGAAGTTGTCACTGCTTTCTAGCATTATCTCTGGCCTGAGTAAGTTGCTTTCTTCTGGGTTGCTGTCTGGAGTATGTGGCATACAGTGGGGCTCGACACGACTGCTGTTGTTGATATCCATATCTGTATTGATATGATTGTGGTTGGTACTTCTGATAGCTCCCTCAAAAGGAATATAACCCTCTGCCACGGGCTCCTCGAAATGGTGTCTTCCTATATTGCAGCGTACCTAATGCTTTAGCGGTATCAGTATCCTTTTTAATTTCTTGTAAGGCGTCATCGATATGTTTCCCAAATAGCGCATCTCCATCAAACGGCATGTCTAAAATTGTACTTTGTACCTCTGGATGGAAGGTAGTAGAATTGAGCCATACTTGGCAACGGAGACCTGCTGCTCCAGCTAGTTGTCTAAAAGCCAGAGAAGCCATATCCATAGATATATTGATAATCCCAGAGGCTGACCGTTCACCTTCCAGCAAAATCTTTCTTGCCTCCTGTTTTTTTTATCGCCCAGCAAAAAATCGAGATATGATGCCACATCAGACCACATTTGGCGTCATATCTTCCTAGGATCGCTAGGGAATTTGCGGCATGCACTGACGCACTAGCAATAGTGGTGAACCTCTTTCCAATGTTGTCTAAACGTCTACCATCCTTATCAGGCAGAGCAGTAATGGGTGCTGAAGGATTCCCCGATCTTCGCTGCGCAGCCCGGGTAATAACAGAATCTGGCCTAGGCTGTCCCACTAAGCATGCAGGTGCATCGTCAGGGGCTTTATATTTTTTATCAATCCTAGGAAGGATTGCCGGCACTGAATATAGGTTTTTCATGATTTTTATTCCTTCTTCCCAAATATGGTCTATAATGGGAATTGCCCATACAGATTTTCTATTCTGATCCTTAACATCATATAAAAAACAGTCAGACTGTTTAACAGGCACTGGCAGGTGAAAACGATTTGCCGCTCTTTCCATTAATGCATGGAAACCCCCAATATCTTCAGGTGGAGAATCAATCGCTTGAGGAGCTGGCGGAGAAGGCGTAGAAATTAGATAATCTTCCCACTTGTCTACAATAGTACGTCTTTTAGGAATTTCACCTTCCTCAGCGTCATCATCGTCATCCTGTGGCATCCGGTCTTATGGCAAAGGTACAGAATCTTGTGACTCAGTAGGGGGCACTGAGACTGTTGCAGAGTCCAAAACAGGCAGAGGAGACCTTTCTTTTTCCACAGTTCCTGCTGCTGTAGGGAAGCGAGTGTGATAATCATGCAGCATAGACATTAGATCCTGCACCACTGCAACAGGCAATTGTATCACAGGTTCCTGGTGAGGCATCAACACATGTGACCTCTCCATGGGTTGATAATAATGTGGCCCATAATACTCATCTTCATCTTCCTCTTCCTGAAATTTCACATGAAGTTGAGAAGGGCTGCGGGCCGGACTAAACAACCCATCATCTTCATTTTCCTCCAGAAATTGACTAGGAGGCAAAGGGGAGATGTATGATGGATCTTGGTAAAATCCTCTCGACAACGGGATCGTTGACGAGAATCTGGAGGACAAAACCAGAGTTAACTGTAATGAAGAGGGCCTCTTTGTTGAGGTGTCGACGAAATCCTCATTGAGGACACAATCCTCATTGAGGGCACAAACAAGAAACAGGTGATGTTAGCTTTTCTTGGCAGGTTAGCTTGAATTGAACCCAGAAACTGCTTCATCTTTTTAACTATTGGCACTGAAATCGCGCTCGACGTAGAGCAAGCATCTTTGTGTGATTTTAATTCTTATGATGTATTTTAACTATCTGCTCACCGTAAGCACTTAACGTCCTCAGGCTACTCTCCAGTCCACCACGGTCCTTCTAGGAAGGCCGATTGCGTGGAGAGAGGCAGCCCTGTTGGAGGTCGGCTGGCACGTTGACGGCCGCCATCTTCAAGCGGTTTACGCTCTAGTCGCCCCCCATAATACCTTGCACAGGGCTTCGGCCCACACACATAAAACAGGCCCTGATGCAGACGCAAGCCCGTCTGCACCCCTCCGCGCCTGAACGCCGCCAGCCGCCAGGGAGGCTGCATCTTTTTCACTAGGGGTAAGAGAGAAATGCTCCCCCGCACCTACCAGAGAGCTGAGCTCCTGGAGATTGGCGACAATGCTCTGAATGTAACCAGCTCCCTGCTAGTCCCCCCCTAACAGGTATGCAATTGACCCTCAAACCCGCGAATTCACGAGGTACAAGCAAGAACTCCCCAAGGAAGAATGCATGTGGAAGCGGAGGGTGACCATATGACTTGCAGGGCCTTTACCTCAACACACGTTCCATCCCAAAGCACGCAACAGAAGTCTAGGACCTTTTAGACACTACTAAACCAGACATCTGTTTCTTCACAGAAACATGGCTGCACAAGGATGCCTCCCCTCTCTGGCAATTGCTTTTCCAGAAGAATATAGAGTCATAATACTGGATAGATTGAAGCAAAAGGGAGAAGATATAGCCATCGCAACTCGCTTGCCCCTAAGCATCAAACTCTTGGACACAGTTTCCACCCCTAGCTTAGAAATGATGGTATTCAGGTTGGAGGTAGCACATAGATTTAACTGGATGGGAGCAGTGGTCTATCGGCCACCCGGCGACAAAAAGACTTTAGCTCATCACTGATGGAAGCCCTAGCCCCCTTCACTCTTCAAGCAGACAACTTTCTACTAGTAGGGGATTTTAATCACCACTTGGACATCACTTCAGACCCAGACTCCAGCCGTCTGATGGCGGCCATGGAATCTCTTGGTCTCTTTCCAAAAGTATTTAGCCCCACGCATATAGCCGGACATACATTGGATACCATTTTCTCCAATATACCGAACATAACAGTGGAATCCCCCATAGCCTTGACCTGGACAGACCATTTCACCTTAAATCTTCAAGACCCTGGAGGAAGGTGACTCGCGCCTTGTTCACCCCCCCACCCCCCTTCAACCCACCAGCCATACTAGACTGTGCGGACAGTGAGTCAGCTCTAGTAGCGCTGGAGGACTCACTTGCAAAGGCCTTTGACACTATTGCCCCACAAAAAGTAGGAAAGACCCAGAAAAAGAACGCCCCAGCACCGTGGTATACCGAAATCCTCAAGAAAGAAAAAGCCACCTGTAGGAAATGGGAAAGGAAATGGAGGAAATCGAAGCTGGAAGAAGATAAACTAGTCTACAAAACCGCCTTCAGAGAATATTAAAAAAATTGCAATACTGCAAGAAGATCCCATCTAGGGGACAGAATCAGCGAAGAGAAAACTCCTCCAAAGAGCTGTTTAAGATTCTTAAAGAATTCACTAATCCTAGCTAGGGTAAACAGTCCATCTACTCCCTCTACCCAAAAGCTCTGTGATGATCTTGCAGATCACTTCCAACAAAAGATTAACAAAATCTATAGCTCATTCAGTAATAAAGAGGTACCGATCTCGGTTGCCATCAATGCAGACGCCCTAGACTCAGCCCCTTGTTCACTGGAAGCTTTTAAGGCAATTACTCCTGAGCAAGTTCAGGTCTTACTAAATAAAATTAAATCAGGCTCCCCTCTAGACCTGGCCACCCCCCACATATTATCTCATCTTTGGCCCCGGCCCTAGCGCCACCCATAGCAGATATCTGTAACCTATCATTAACTACAGCCACTCTCCTTCGGAAGTGGAAGTGGAAGACGGCCCGAATCAGACCTATACTGAAAAAACCCTCGGCAAACCCACAGGACTTGCAAAACTACCGACCTATATAATTACTTCCTTTCTTCTTCAAAATTATGGAAGCACTAGTCAATAATCAACTAACGGAGTATCTAGAACTGAATAACTTACTAGACCCCTCTGAGTCAGGTTTCCGTGCATCACACAGCACGGAATCAGCATTAACAGAAGTAACTGATACTATAAAGTCAGCTTTAGATAAGGGGACCCCAACCATGCTGATCCTTTTAGACTTGTCAGCAGCGTTTGACACCATCTCCAATCGAATCCTAGTTCAAAGGCTGAGAGAGTTTGGTGTCGGCGGAATGGCGCTAAAATGGTTTGAAAATGTTCTCTCCGAAAGAACACATGTAGTGCAGCTGGACTCGTTTACATCACAGTCCATGATCCTTGACAAAGGGGGACATCAGGGGTCTATTCTTAGTCCCACTCTTTTTAACATATATGTGTCCTCCCTGGCTAAGATTATTAGATCTTGTGGCTTTGAGACCATCTCGTATGCGGATGACACTCAATTGATAATCACGATTGATCCTGACCCCTCTATCACTAAGGAAAAAATTTAAAACTGCATGTTAAAAACGGCAGCGTGGATGACTGCAAACTTTCTGCAGCTCAACACAAATAAAACAGAGATTCTCCTATTTGGAAAGGCAGACGAGATATGGTCTGCGGACTGGTGGCCTCCAGAACTGGGAATGTCTCCAACTCCGAAAAAATGGGTGAAAAATCTAGGAGTCATACTGGATGATAATTTATCCAGGGATGAACATGTGAAATGCATCTCGGGCACATGTTTTGGCCTGATACAAATGTTCAAGAAGGTGTTCCCGTGGATACCTTTCTCAGCCAGAAAGTCTCTAATTCAGGCACTATTAGTGAGCAGATTAAACTATGGCAATTCCCTACTGGTTGGGATAAGGGAAGGACTTCTCTCAAGGCTACAGGTAGTGCAAAACACAGCAGCTTGCCTTGCTCTAAATTGGCCCCCCCGGTCACCATCTGAACCCCTCCTGTGCCTGCTCCACTGGATGCCCATAAAAAAAGTGCAGTGTTTAAGCTCCTATGTATGGTCTTTAAAAACTGCAGGGGAAGGGACCAGTTTATCTAAAAAATAAGCTAAAACCTTATATCCCCACCCGACAACTCAGATCTAGCGACCAATTGTTACTATGCCCCAAAAGGATAAATAAAACCAGAGTGGGTGGTCGCTCTTTTTCCTACCTGGCTCCCCATCACTGGAACAAATTGCCGCTTTACATCCGCTCATGCTCTAATCTCACTCAGTTCAGAAAACTCCTCAAGACCAGGTTATTCAATGTCTAACTGGACATAGTTCTGCTTCTGTTGCCTGTTACTGTGGCGCCGAGATATCCCCCTGGGGCTAATTCATTGCGCTTAACAAATAATAATAATAATTGACGGAGAAACAGACACTGTCGATGTAGAAAAAACAGTTGTCCACGACGGTGTCGTCATCGTCGATGCCATCGATGGCAAAACTACCGCTGATGAAGTCGTCGACGAAGTAGTCGTAGTCGACGGTGGAGGTGTCGACAATGAAAGTATTGTAGATGATGGAAGTGTTGTCGACGGTAGGGACACCGACGGTGGCAGCGGTGTTGTCGCTGGAAACGCCGTCGACAATGCAGGCGCTGATGACATAATGGTTGTCATCGACGATGGTAAAGTCTTCGTCGAAGCTTACGTCGACGATGCAAGCGCCAACGACGAATGCTGAGAGACAAAGTCCAACTGTGGTTTTTTCGTGGACGAAGTCTTTTTCGACGACGAAGAGGTCTTGACAGACTCTGACTGAGTCTTAGGGTGTTTACAGGCAGTTTTTGAGGCAGCTTTTGAAGCAGATTTTTCCTCAGAAGGGAATGGAAGCTTCACTTTTTTAGAGGCAGTATGTTCAGACTCATGATGGGTCTTTTTTTAAAGCTTTCTTATGTTCTTCAGGGGATTCCACAGATCTGTCTCTTTTCTTAGATAGCTGGACTGACGCCTGGGAACTAACACTGCCTTCCTCATCATATAGTACAGAGGTTTTTGATTTTAGCCTTTCCTGCCAGATAAGCAATCTGCCTTCCCTGTCTTTCAGAGTCTTAGAGGAAAAGGTTCTGCAGATTCTACAGTCCTTTACTTTGTGAAGAGGGTACAGACAATAAATACAATCCTTGTGGGGATCTTCAAAATGCAGCCTTTTCTTCCCACATGAGTGACCCACAAGGCCTGAAGAGTCCCTTTTTAGAAGAATCAGACATCATGTACTCACAGAAATCTAAAATGAAGAGAAAAACTGAGCAGAGCTCACGGAGACTCCCTGTCACAACAACGTGCAGTAGAAAATCTGAGGGTCTTGCCTCTCTGTGGAGTGTTCTAGAGGGTGGCTTGTGTCTGACTGGCTGTGTTTCAACTTTGTTTCTTTTTTACAAAAAGATATGGATGGGCTACTGCAATGACTGTGCAATGCATTATTGCCTATGATGATATGAATTACTACTATTATAATTTTACCGTGAGACTCCCACCTCAACGGCGGGGACGATTCAAGCATGTGAATCTATGAAAGATCCAATACTGGATAACAGGGAAGTGCGCATGACTGTTTTGGGCGGCCCGAGAGGGCCACCAAACAGTAATTGCGCACTTTAGGAGTGGGCAAACCACTCCTCCCCTGCCCTGCCTGGAGAGCAGAGCAGCCCGCCCACCTGACTCCCACAAAGCAGCAAGACACAAAACATAAAATGACAATAACTGTAAGTTATTGTCATTTTATGTTTCTCACTGCTTAAAAGCAGTGGGGCGACGCTCCTCCGCCATAGCGGAGAAGCCACCCTGTTAAGTACTTGTGGAGTAATAACAAGCTGTGTGTCTTTGTTTTCATCCATTCCATTGGCATATAGGAGTTAGTGTCTAGATAGGTCCGCCCAGCAAATTGCTCTAACATATTGAGGGTTGATGGCCCTTTAAAAAGGGCCTTAATTTTGGGCCCAGCTGGAAGTGAAAAGCAGAAAACCCCTTCGCTGCACGCATGCTGCTGCTCAGACTGGAAAGCAGACAACGGAAAGCAGACTGTGCGCGGGCGCTGCTGAATACACAGGAACAAATTCAGACTATTTCACTGGAGCCGGGCCAGATCCTGGATCTGGCTTACTAATAGCTGCCAGATCTGGGATCTGGATGGATCTCCCTCATTTCCTTTCACTGTTCAGATGCTAGTCACAGAGCAGCAACCATCGACCAGCTAACGCTAATAACCTTACAGGCTTGGAAGGGCTTAGCCTTGTGTGCACCAGAGTATCACTTTATACAGTTGTCGACATTTATTGCTGCAAAACAATTGTCCTATAGCATAATTGAAGCTACTTTGAAGGTAACAGAGCCAAGAACAGGGTTTTACAAAGGAACAAATTTACTATGTGACTACTGGGTTCTTCCGTGATGCAAACTGGTACAAACATGAGCGCCATCCTTCTTTCCAGAGTAAAATCCATTTGGCACCTATGAGTTCACAAAACAGCACCATCACATGACTTTGCGCCACATAGCATAAAACCCCAAGGGCCTTATGATGATGGTCCGAGCCCCAGTGTTTTTTGGCGCGCGGTGGACTAGTTTAAAAATATAACTCGAAATTTCTCCAAATTAATGTATGATCTTTAGATAGAAGAAGTTGGAAACAGAGAAATGCAATCTCTACTCACTTTTACCGACTTGTTCTGTTTAAAATTGATGCACTGACTCGCGCAAAAAATGGGCCATTGATATGAATGCAAAAGCGAGTCAAGGAGGTTAGAATAAATACTGCAATCATCACCAGGAAATCACACAATGTCAGAAGTACTGACGTTATATGGCCGGGGTTTGCGTGAAACGCACTATTGCGTAATTATCCAATGCTTTGCCTGTGAAATGTTCATGAAATTACATGCATGAAGCAATTCACCCAGTACAGATCTCCGGCAAGACGCTGCTCGCTCGCGTTTGGCACGAGCGCAGCAGGAGACAGAATCAGCGCGTGACTGTGGAAACTGGACGTTGAACGTATTTTAATTGTTCGAGGAACGAACTGCCTAATTCAAATAAATAGCGAAAAAGATGAAACAATCACTGCCCGTGACGTTTTATGCAGTGCCATGCACACATTTCAGTCCGTATATATCACCACAGTGCCAATATCGGCAACACACTCCCCATCCCACATACAGCAATCTCCTGATGAAATAAACAGACAAGACACCTTTTTTCGTGGAGAAAATTGCTGCAGGTTTATTTGCATACCAAAATATGCCAACATGGTAGGTTAGCTTACGGGCGATCCAAGGGCAGGCAGCCCCTCCGCTGCCTGCCCACCTGATGAGCCAAATTGCACCGTGGCCCTAGCCAAACGGCGTGAAGGGTAGCGGCCAAAAGAGGACGCTAGGTGGGCGGGAGAGGTACTTATACCTATCTCCCCGCCCACCCGTGCCCGGAAATGACGCGGGGCGCGCGGACCCAGAGGGGGTCCCTCAGGACTAGGCTGTATTGTGTGCCCTCATGTGGCACTAAGGCGGCCGCCCTCTTATGAGGGTCCCCTGCGTGGACCGCGGGCAGCCACATTCTTGTGAACGGCCAGTCACGGATGAGCTGCGCCCTTGTAGCTGATGAGTGAGTGCTGAACTAACTCCGATGCTGAAAACAGCAGCAGCCGATCCTAATTGCAGACCAGAATCGAATAAAATAGTAATCTTTAGGAAGGTCTTGGAAAAGTGTTAAATTATTCAACTTAATTCTTGTTGTGTATGTACTCGTCTCTTGCAGCTTCTGGAAGGATCTTCGCCTGCTTTGGACCTGGGAGTAGGCACTGGGACGTTTTCTATCAGGACTACAGACTTAGGTAGTGACCTTAAAGTCAGCCATACATACCTATGGCATGGGCCGAAAATGGTTTCGATGAAACTCAGCTGAGGATGGAAAGCTTTGACAGTAGACCGATGGAAACCTGGTTGAGAGCAAGGCCTCTGTTCAGGAGTGTGGCAGTACTCATTTTTTTAAAAATTTAAGCAATATGTAAAAACATGGCAAACGTAAAAATGTTTAAAAAAAAGGAGTGGCCCAGGAGCCCAGGCGCACCAACTCCGGGAATGGAGTGCACTCCTTTTCAGTTGGCTGTGCAAATGTGATCAGGCAAATGCTGTGACTCACCGTGGAAGGCAGCCAATGAATGCAGTGAGTTGACCTCGATCCCCATGTTGTATGTTGTGCTGGGTGGAACCAAATGTGAATGACATTTGACCTGGGCAGTGGATAACGAGGGTTGACCAAAAGCCCCACCTCCATACCTGTGTACTTATGTATTTTTGTTATTATGAGTTTTTGGGAAAATGTGAGGTTGGTGAAATAGCCAAAGTTATCTGCAGACCTAAAAATAGAACAGCAGCTGATGGTGCTGCTTTAAAGAAGTAGCCCTCGGGTGGTGGAGGTTTCTGGTCTTTTCCAGGTTCCATAATGTAACCAGCCATTGGGGCAGCCATGGACATCGAGACAGGCATTTCGGATGAGGGTCCTCGGTACAGGGCAGGAGATCCCCTTGAGAAGCCAGATCTCAGCACAAATCAAGAAACGGCACTTTCTCTTCCTTGGACAGTTTGCCTCATTTAACCAGAGCACTGTTATCAAGCCCCGGAGTGCAGGATAACCAAAGGCAACAGAAGGGTGGCTGAAGCCAGTCCACCATACCATCATCTGTGGCAACCACCAACTTTGAGATATCTTCTAGAAGAATGGGTGTCAGGCCCTGCTGCTCCACTCTGAAAAGCTTTGTGCCAGAATCTGAAAATAAACTAAACGAAAATTGATGTTGGTTTTGAAAATATGCATGCTTTATGATTATATATCACTGATGCTCAGTTGTCCAAACCAGAGCTGTCCTGTACACTGAACACTTTCCCAGAAAGAGACAGCTCTTTCACATTTTCCATCACGTGTTTCATTCGTGTTTTATGTAGTGTGTGACTGTTAAATGAAAAGCCACACCCTCCAGTTAGATGCGAGCAGATAATTCAATACTTTTTGTTTTAATTTGAATTTACAGCGTGGTGGTGTCAACTTTCCACCCTCCTTGCAACGCTGCAAGGGAAGCTTCAGTACAGTGCCAAGTTACCAAAACAGTTTTTATCAGTAACTGAAGAATCTCCTTATCCACAGCTGAGTATAATGTACACCCAACCTTAGTCCAGCACCAGCTTGTCAGTGACTTGAAGTTGCTCACAGATTCTATGTGCCTAGTGAAGGTGGAAAATCTCACAACTGATGTGCTTAAGTAGGTGAGATCATTGGTACGAAATTCAGATTCTGAAAGTGTGAGGTGTGTTTGAGAGAAGCAACAGAAACATATATATTCCTGCGCTTGAGCGATGCTGCAAAGGCCAAATGGGGCACCTAGAAAAAAACTACAAGAACAGCAACTGGAACACTCCGCAGCCAGGGACACAGACAGCGCAGATCCAGCGATCGGCACATCGAGAATCCTCACGGCGAGGCACGGCAGAGGCAGAAGGGTTTCCTGTGTTAGCGAGGCATCCATCCTGCTCTGCTCCACCTCCACCATGAAGTCAGGCAGTGCCTAAGGAAGGTACCAAAGCTTTGGAGATGCAGCAGATGGAGCTGGGGTTCCAATGGAAACAGTTCAGACAGAAGAAGATGGCGGTAACAAGAACTAGGAGAGGCACTCAAGGACAGAATGGGCCATAAAAGAATAAGACATTCGGATGGTGGTCAAAAAATGAGAGGGAGAGAGTGCATACAGTTCAATCAGTGAAATGGGACTGTATCCTAGTGTGCCATCCCAAAATCCTGAGTGATGTGATAAGAAATAAGTTGGGGATAATATACAAATTTGGTTGGATGTATCTTAATATGTATTCTTCATTCCTCAGTCATCAGATGATAACTGGAGAGCTAGGTAAATGGTAGACTGCCAGAAGTAGGGACATGATTTATTTTAAAACTGCCGCGGAAGGGATAGATTTCGAGAGATAATCTGTCTACATTGTTCTGACAGCTCCCCTAAAATGCACCTGAATGAATTCAGAAAGGCTGCGAAGCAACACCAGAAAGGGTGACTGGAATGGAAAACGTTAGTGGTGGCACAGTCTCTGTGGTTGGTTTACTGCCCACCCCTATAACATTTAATTTGTCTTGGCAAAGCAATATCTTGTGTCCTGCAAACTTCCAACATTTAACTGAGGGAACGTTCAAAGCAGGCCAAAGAGAAACCATACACAGGAGATGATCGTCACACATAAGACATATCTAATATATGGGTTCCATCCATCACCCGCGCTGTATCAGCCTATGAACAAGCCATCACAAAGAGAACAGGCATTGTATAGCTGAAGAGATCTGTCACACACTGCAGGCCAATCGGAGGACTATAATCTAGTCCACCCCTGCAGGTTCCAACTAGTTACACACTATTATTGCTTCTTTGCATCTCACACTGGCATTGAGATATGGAATGATAGTAACAAAGCCTATCCCAGCAGATCTCCCCACCTTTTCCTTCTCCAATCATACCTAGCCAGGACAAACGACCTTAAACAAAATGCCAGGTTGGACAAATCAGTGCAGGAACCAGTTAAGTGGATCATGATCATAAAAAATACGACAAAAAGACTTGCAGAGCTGATGAACAAGTTACTTACCTTCGGTAACAATATATCTGTAAGAGACATAGATTAGTTATAGATTCCTTACCTTAGAATTACCCCCAGGAGTCAGACTGGATCCAGAGAATTTTTCGTCAGCAGTACCCCTGCGCGTCTAAAGGTGGCGTCGGTCGGCTCCGCGTTCGTCGTGGTAGTCGGGATGATGTTGCGGCAGCTACTTAGACGCCGCCATCGCGTGCTGTCAGTTCTTTTACACGGCATTCCACGCCAGAAGTGCAGAGCCGTGCAAGACACTGACCACTGGTGCACAAATCTAGGGCCCTGAAAGGGATACCCTGATCCTAGAAGTCAGTTCGCAGAACGGGGAGGATGGGTGGGGCGGTAAGGAATCTATAACTAATCTGTCTCTTACAGATATATCGTTACCGAAGGTAAGTAACTTATTCATCTGAAAGAGACATTTAGTTATAGATTCCTTACCTTAGAATAGATACCCCAGCAATACCAACCCCGGAGGAGGGTCTGTGAACCAAGTTCACACCAGAAAGTCCTGGAGAACAGAACGGCCAAAGAAGCCGTCTCTCCGGACTTGGCTGTCCAGGCAGTAGTGTTTTGTGAACGTGTGCAGAGATGCCCACGTAGCTGCCTGACAGATGTCATTGAGGGGGACTCCCCATCCCAAAGCAGTGGTAGCTGCTGTCGCCCTGGTGGAATGGGCGCACAGTCCCACTGGAGGCTGCTTCTTTACCAAAGAGTAGCAAGCTTTAATGCACAAAACAACCCACCTAGAGATGGTCCGTTTGTGCACGGCCCGAACTTTTTTGGCGCCCACGTAGCCAACAAAGAGCTGGTCATCCACCCGGAATTGCTTGGTGCGATCCAAATAAAAGGAAACTGCTCGTTTTGGATCCAGACGGTGGAGCCTCTCTTCCTCCTTAGAAGGATGCGGAGGCGGAAAGAAGGTGGGCAAAGTGATGGTTTGACTAATGTGGAAAGAAGTAACCACCTTGGAAAGAAAGGAAGGTCTGGTTCTGAGGACGACCTTGTCCGGATGAACAGCCAGAAAAGGAGGCTTTGAAGAAAGAGCTTGGAGCTCACCCACCCTGCGAGCAGAGGTGATGGCAACCAGAAAGGCAGTCTTTAAAGTAAGAAGTCTGAGAGGACAGTTATGAAGCGGCTCAAAGGGAGTGCACATAAGATAAGTAAGAACCAAGTTCAAGTCCCACTGAGGCATTACGAAGGGGACAGGAGGAAAGAGATGAGTAATACCTTTAAGTAAGCGATTTACAACAGGGGACTTGAAAAGAGAAGGCTGATCAGGAAGCCTAAGAAAGGCTGAAATGGCCGAGAGGTAGCCCTTCAGAGTGCCCAGAGCAGAGCCCTGCTGGGCCAAAGACAGGAGGAACAAGAGAACTTCAGAAAGAGGGGCAGAAAGGGGATCCACAGCCTTTGCTGTGCACCATGCCACAAATTTGTTCCATCTACAGGCATATACCGTCTTAGTGGAGGGACGCCTGGCTGCCAAGATAACATTACAGACTTCGGGAGGAAGGTCAAAGGCTGTCAACTGTCGCCGCTCAATCTCCACGCAAGGAGGTGGAGACTGGACAGGTTCGGGTGGAGGACCGTCCCCTGCTGCTGCGACAGAAGATCCTCCCTAAGAGGCAGTCGGATCAGAGGAGCGATGGCCATGTGTAACAGCTCGGGATACCAGACTCTTCGTGCCCAATCCGGAGCCACAAAGATGACTTGGGCCCGGTCGCGCTTGATCTTCTTCAGCACTCTGGGCAGAAGTGGTATAGGCGGAAAGGCGTATAGAAGACTGCAACTCCACTCGCGTCAAAAAGAGTTGCCTAGCGAGTGCCACCTTGGAAATTCCAACGCGCAGAATTGCAGACATTGCGGGTTCTCTTCGGTGGCGAATAGATCTAACCAAGGCTCTCCCCACTGCTGAAAGAGACCTTGTGCCACCTCCGAGTGAAGACGCCATTCGTGATCCATCATGCACCTGCGGCTGAGTTCGTCCGGCCTGGCGTTCAGTGAACCTGCCAGGTGTTGAACCACCATGGATATGCCCTGATGTTCCAGCCATGTCCAGAGACGGAGAGCCTCTTAAAAGAGGGTCCATGACCCCTCCCCGCCCTGTTTGTTGCAGTACCACATGGCGGTGGTGTTGTCCGTGAATACCTGCACCACTCTTCCCCGGACAGAGGGAAGGAATGCCTTTAGTGCAAGACGGATAGCCCAAAGCTCCAGAAGGTTGATGTGGAGCCCGAACTCCGCCAGAGACCAGAGGCCCCTGATCTCCGCCTCTCCCATGTGGCCGCCCCATCCCAGCAGTGATGCATCTGTCACCACTGTGAACTCTGGCTGGGGAAGGGAGAGGAACCTGCAATTGACCCAATCCTGGTTCGTCAGCCACCACTGCAATTGGTGTGCAGTGCCCTCCGAGATCTGGACGCAATCGGAAAGATTCCCCATATGCTGTGCCCACTGGGACTTCAGGTCCCACTGCAGAGCCTGCATATGCCACCTGGCATGATCTACCAGCAGGATGCAGGAGGCCATGAGGCCCAGCAGCCTCAGGGTCATTCTGACCGAAACCCGGGATAGAGGCTGAAAGATCGGAATCATAGCCCGACGAGCCCGGACTCGCTGCTCGGGAGGATAAGCCCAAAACTGCGTCATGTCCAGAACGGCTCCGATGAAGAGGAGCTTCTGAGAGGGAGTCAGGTGTGACTTCGGCACATTGATAGTGAACCCCAGCGAATGCAGGAGGTCCGCCGTAGTCTGGAGGTGGGAGACGACTGTCTGGGGCGAGCCCGCCTTCAACAGCCAGTCGTTGAGATAGGGGAAGGCTGGAACCCCTGATCTGCGCAGATGAGCTGCGACCACCGCCATCACTTTCGTGAACACCCGAGGGGCGCTGGTAAGGCCAAAGGGAAGGACGGTAAACTGAAAGTGCTCGTGGCCTACCATGAACCGCAGGTAACGCCGGTGGGCCGGCAGGACGGGAATGTGAAAGTAAGCATCCTGCAAGTCCAACGCTACCATCCAGTCTCCAGGGTCGAGGGCAGACAGGACCGAGCTAGCGTCAACATTTTGAACTTCTCCTTCCGGAGAAAGCGGTTGATATTCCTGAGATCCAAGATAGGAAGCGGGCCTTTGTCCTTCTTGGGCACCAGAAAGTAGTGGGAATAGCAACCACGACCTACTTCTGGGGCAGGAACTCGCTCGATGGCTCCCTTGGCCAAGAGTGCCAAAACTTCCTGTTGGAGAAGGGCCAGATGATCCTCCGACATGTGATGGTGCTGAGGTGGCATGGATGGAGGGGTAGTCTCGAAGGGGAGGGAGTAGCCCCTTCAGACTATCTGCAAAACCCATCTGTCCGACGTGATGGTGCACCAGTGGGGGAGGTGATGGCGAATCCTGCCGCCCACTGGCGATTGGTGGCCCTGAAAGGTCGGACTAGGAGGGTTTGGAGGCTGCTGCAGAGGGGGCTGTGGTGGACTGGCCCGCTCGCTAGCCCCCAGAACCACGGCGGTGGTTCCCATGTCCCCGGCCGCGCAGGGGCTGAACAGCTTGTGCCGGCCTGTGGCTCTGGGCGGAACATGGCGGGGCACCCCTTCTGTAGCCACAAAAGGGGCGAAAAGCAGACTGCGCAGGGTGGGTGGTGGAGAGGCCCAAGGACTTATGGACATGCCCTTTGATGGCCGTCGCCTGTTCGGCGACAAAGCAGACAACGCGTTAGAGCGCTTCAAGGACTCTCGGGCTACGGCGGTCGGTAAACACTGCATGTCGGTTGGGCCCCGGAGAAACCAGTCGACCTAAGCCAGGCGTAGCGGCGAAGGGCTACCGACGTTGAAATCGTCCTACCTAGCGAGTGGGCGGTGTCCAGTCCACAGCGAATGGTAAACTTGGCTGCGTCTCTCCCCTCTGCAACTGCACGGGAGAGTACGGTCCAGGCCTCCTCCGGGCACTGAGGCAGCACCTGCGCCACTGTATCCCACACAGAGTGGGTGTAATGGCCCAACAGACATGCAGTGTTTACCGACCGCAGTCCCAAGCTGGAGGAAGAAAACATCTTCTTCCCAAGCTAGTCCAGCTTTTTGGATTCCCTATCAGGTGGTGCGTTAGGGAATGCGCCTTTGGACGTGGAGGCTTGGACCACCAAGATCTCAGGGGTGGGATGTTGGGAGAGGAAAATGGGGTCGGCCGGAGCTGGGTGGTGGCGTCGGGCGATCATCCTATCCACAGGAGCCCCTGTGTTGGGCGTCGACCAGGTGCCCAAAAGGAAGTCAGTGAGGGCTTCAGGGAACGGCAGCACAAAATATATGTGAAAAACATATATGTAGCTATATATATATATATATATATATATATATATTTATTATATGCATATAAAAAAAATCTTTTTTTAAATTTTTTATATCAAATCAATGCAGCCTTCCATACACCACGGGCTGAGCAATGCTGTGAAATTCTACTTTGCACACATACACAAACAAAGCAGGAAAACAAAGAGCATTTGAACTGCTTTAATGCACAGTAGAAACCTTAGCCCTGCAAAGAGAAAAGCAGGCATTGTCAGCTCATAGGCTGCATTGTAATTCCAATAGTAAAGAAAGCTGAAAAGCTAACCCATAGAAACACAAAGAAACTGGCACCGTGCCTTTAAGGCAGCCATGACCCCTAGCTTCCCATCATGCCTCGGGGGTGACAGTTAGGTCAGTTGTTCTTTGCGGAGACCCGGAGGTCAGGGCACAAAGAGATGACAGTTTATGGATCATTTGCCCGGGGAGGCGGGAGGGTTGCTTATGACTTTGATGAGGATACCCCTGGAAGAGAACTAGGATTACAGGTAAGTAACTTATCCTTCTCATCCAGGGATCCTCATCAATAGTCATAAGTGTGAGAAGTTGGCCTGGTATATGCTGTCCACTAATTAAAGTGGGCACCTTGCACCAATCCAAACGACCCTTATTGATGATTAGGTTAAAGACAACCTTTATTGAAAGCTATCCTAGTGGTAGCTATGGAGAGCAGCCTTCAGGTTAAGTCTCGAAGGAATGTAAAGCAGCCTGTTTTACCAGATCATAACCTCCTGAATGACCAAATGAAAGGAGAACCACACAAGGAATATATCAAATATATGTATTTACTACTAAACACTCTCTACTAACCTCTTTATGAGATTAGAGAACAAAGCACACAATATTAAATCACTAGAACGACAGTAAATGGCACAATACACAGTGGGCTCCAGGGGGAGACCAAACCATATACTAAGAAAGTGGTATAACAACCACGACTTGACTAGACACAGTGCCTAGAGCACGTAGAATCGCTGGGACCCCAAGGAACCACCCAAAGTAGTGACACAGGGGAGCCACGGAGGACGGGTGCAGTGTGTGAACACAGGCGCGAGCTCCGTACAACTCTATGAGAAAGTCGCGGTTGGAAATTTAAAGATTAAGTCCACTTTGGAGAGGACTTTAAGCAAACCCAGCTAAACATAGAAGGTTCTGAGGCCAGCACCCTTGAGAGTACCGAGGTACCCGTGTTACCTATCCCAGAGGAGCCGGGTGCATAGGGGTCAAGTGATGTCGAAAACCTTCGTCGTTTTCAATGGCGTGTTGCGGAAAAGTGCTGCTGCCGGGAAGATGAAAAGTGTCCGGTGTGATCCAAGCCTGGATCGGAGATGAAAAGAACCTGAAAGCAGAGGGGACAGAGTCTGGGTCACTTCACAGTGAACAGGGGCACGATAGACGAATGCCCACCGATGTCGGGTGTTTCAGGTGCGAAGAGGTGAAGCTTGACTCTGCAGCCACAGGGACCAGGGGACGTCGACGACGACCAAAGTCCGGAGGTGAGCTGTCCCACAATGGATGTCGAGTACTGGGGGGTCAGTGTCCGGATTGAACACCAACAAGCCTTGGCAACTGCAACCCACGCGGTCAGAGGAAAGATGCTTCTGTGAGGACCAGCAAGGTCCTGGGGACTCTCCAAGCTATGGAGAGTCAGGGCACGTCTGGAGCGACCAGGAAAGCCCACGGAAAATCAAAGTTACCTTCACAGGGACCCACAGGCCAACGGACCAGGGATCGCGAAGGGACCTCGAGCTGAATCACCAAATACCAGCCCACGGAACACTTGTGGAGTGCAGGCCGGAAATCTTCGGTGGAATTACTGCTCGGGGTCAGGACTACAGGTAGCCCAAAGCACAGCCTCAGGGATCGCCGAAAAGCATATGCTGCTTCAAATGTACACGGTGCACAGGGGTACGGGTTGCATGGTCCCCACGAGGGATACGGGCCTCAGAATTGCTGAGAGCACAGATCAACCTCAGAGACCTCGGGAACCCACCCCCTGTGTTGCAGAAATCTTCGGAGTCCTCAGGAGCTCAGGAGATGCAAACCGGTCAGATGCGTTTAGGTGCCTGCCTTGCAGGGGAGTAACTCCTTTACTCCAAGGGAGATTTCTTCAGTCATCCAGCGTCGTGCAGATAGTCAAAGTACTTGTTTTCTGTAGCAGAGTTTAGTCCAGGTAAAATCCAAAGTCCTGTAGTCAGGGGTTCCTACTTTATACCCAAGGAAGGGGTGGGACAAACTCTGGGGACTCACCTATGGGAGGGTCAAGACAGAGGGGTGGCTACACCTTTGTACAGTTTTGCGCCAGAGCAGGAGCAAATGGCTCCTGCAACCGGTTTGAGCTGGACTATGCACAGGGACACCAAATGTGCCCCCAGTGCAGACATCAAAGCACTCTGAGAGTGCACCCACCCAGCCCCAATTCACTAAAGCCTGTCTGGGAGGTGGTCACACCTCCCTGTGACAGGAAACCTATTGTCAAACCTTCCCCTGCCGGAGTTTCGCTCCAGCAGCAGGAGGGCAGACTCGTGTCTGTGGCTGGCAGCATCCATTTTGTGATGCCAGGGTCAAGAAAGCTGGTACCGGGTGTACCGGTGTGGCATGTTTCTCCCTCTAGGAGGGTGGAATCATACCTCCCCCGCCAGTTACTGGCGGGGAGGTATGATTCCAAGGTGTTTGACACCAAACATGACATGTTTCTAAGCAGCCGTTTTAAAGATAGCATTTACCGCGAGGTTATAATGCACTTAAATATATATGGTTGGCTGCATCACAGACAACCCCGGAGAATGGATTCCGAAGGCTGCAGAGGGGCTCTGGTCATGCAGGGGCACCCTCTCACAAAGAACCCAGCACCCTGCCTTCAGGATTGATAAGGCCTGCCATAGGGGTGACTGATAGGTTTATATGTGTAGTGATTTAGAATAGATATAGTGAACCTATATCTAAGTAAGGGGTGCATGCACCACCTTTCACAGGCTGCAGTAGCAGACCTGTGGTGTCAATTTGAATGGTCTCTCAGGGGTGGCACAATACATGCTGCAGCCCCTGGGAGGCCTCTGGGGTACCTAGGCCCTGGGTACATAGTATACCATATACTAGGGACTTATAAGGGTACCCCAGAATCCAATCTGGAGTGTACCTAAAGTACATGCACAACCAACTTAGGGAGTAAGCAGATAAACTGGGGTCCTGATTAGCAGGATCCCAGTCAGACTAGTCAAAAACCAGCAAAACACCAGGAAAAAAGTGGGGGTAACCATGCAGTCAGATTCCAACTTCCTACAATAAGCACATGAATCGAGTAGCAAGCCCATCCCTTCTTCCTGCGGGCAAATGAGAATTATAAAACATGCAGAACACATTCAAAAATACCAATTCCAACAAATTTAGCATTGGAATACATTTTTCAAGGAGGCTTGGCCTACTTGGGTATCTGCTCTGGAGTCAGAATCGACACAATAGTGTCTCGTGAACGTGTGTACCGATTTCCAAGTTGCTGCCTTGCAAATCTCGGCCCTCGGCACATTATGTAGGAAAGCTATCGTAGCTGCTTTTCCCCTAGTGGAATGAGCTTTAGGAGAAATCAGTAGGGGTTTGTTTGCCAATTGGTACGCCAGCTTAATGCAGGACACTATCCATCTGGAAATGGAATGCTTGGAGGCTGGGAAACCTGTCCTGATGGCACCATAGTTAAGAAACAATTGATCAGACTTTCTGATGGACTTTGTTTTATCCAAATAGAATTTGAGAACCCTTTTAAGGCCTAGGGAATGAAGAGACCTCTCTGCTGGCGTAGGAGGATTGGGAAAAAAAGAGGGTAGAGAAATTGTTTGATTGACATGGAAGTCAGACACCACCTTTGGAAGGATAGTGGGGTGAGTCCTCAAAACCACTCTGTTGTGGTGGAAAACCGTGGACGGCTCTTTAGAACAGAGTGCTTGGATTTCACTTACTCTACGTGCTGATGTAATAGCCACTAAAAAAGCGACTTTCCATGTAAGGTGTTGCAGTGTGGCCTTATGAATGGGTTCAAAAGGAGGACCCATCAGTTTTGACAGAACCAGATTCAACTCCCAAGGAGGGGAAGGAGGTCGGACAGGGGGGAAAACCTTCTTCAAACCCTGAAGGAAATCCTTGACCACCTGGAACTCAAAAAAGGAAGGTTGGTTAGGTGACTTTCTGTAGGCTGTAATGGCCGCCAAATGAACGTTTATGGAGGTATACTTTAAACCTGATTTGCCAAATATAGAAGATAAGGCAAGATTACCTCCTCTTGCCCACTAGTAGGGTTACAACCATTACTCATTCACCACAAGTAAAATCTCTTCCATTTAAAAGCGTAAGAGCTTCTTGTGGACGGTCTCTTTGACTCCCTCAAAATGTTCATACAGTCCTGAGGGAGATTCAGGTGCCGTATTGCAGGACCTCAGGAGCCATGCTGCCAAGTTCAGTGAGGGAAGGTTGGGATGAAGAATCTTCCCGTTCATTTTGGTCAGAAGGTCCGGTCTGCACGGAAGCTTCCTGTGTGGACACATTGAAAGCTGTAACAGGTCCGGATACCACCATTGACGTGGCCAGTCCGGTGCTATTAGGATAATTTTCATCCTGGATCGAATGAGCTTGGTTACCACCTTCGGGATGTGAGGAAGGGGTGAAAAGGCGTACGCAAATGTTCCGGACCAGTCGATCAAAAGGGCATTCCCTCTCGATCCTGGTCGGTAAAATCTTGACGCGAAGGCGTGGCATTTTTTGTTTAGTTCGTCTGCAAAGAGGTCGATGGATGGATGACCCCATTGATGAAAAATATCCGCCACCACTTCTTCGTTTAGCACCCAGTCTTGTTGCTCCTCAAAGTGTCGACTTAGAGCGTCCGCCTGCAAGTTCTGTTCTCATGGCAGATGGACCGCTGTGATCGATAGCTGTCTGGCCAGAAGCCAGTGCCAAATCGCCTGCGATTCCTGGGACAGTGGGCGAGAGTGAGTTCCACCTTGTTTGTTTAGGTAATACATGGTGGTCGTGTTGTCCGTTTGTATTAAAATTGACTTGGACTGAATTGATGGATGGAACGCTGTGAGAGCTAGACGAACTGCCCGCAGTTCCAGCATGTTTATATGATAGGTTTGTTCTTTGCTCGAACACTTGCCCTGAATTTGAAGACAACCCATGTGTGCCCCCCATCCTTGAAGTGAGGCATCCGTGACCAAGGATTGCGTTGGAAGAGGTTGATGGAAGGGGACTCCCACATGGAGATTTTTCAGATGAGTCCACCAGAGAATGGACGTTCTCGCCGATTGGGAAAGAAGAATCCGATCCTCCCAACGTCCTGAGGATTGGTCCCATTTGTCCTCCAAATCCTGCTGTAGAGGTCTCATTCTCAACCTGGAGTTGGGGATGAGAAAAATGCAAGATGCCATCGACCCCAGAAGCGATGCCACTTGTCGAACTGATGGTTGATGCACTTGAAGGAGGAGATTGCATTTCCGTTTGATTGATAACAGTCTCTCCTCCGAAAGAAACACTTTTCCTACGCTGGAGTCCAGGGTGGCCCCTAGATAATGAATTCTTTGAGTGGGCCGATGGACCGAGTTCTCCATGTTTACATGAAGGCCCAGGAGACGCAGTAAGTTCAGGCAGATCCGGTAGTGGTTCTTTACCATTTGGGGAGATGAACCTTTTAGCAGCCAGTCGTCTAGATATGGATATACGAACAGGCCATGGCGATGTAAAGCTGCGGCCACCACTGTCATGCATTTTGTGAATACTCTCGGTGCAGATTTCAGGCCGAATGGCAGGACTCTGTATTGATAATGTTTGGAGCCCACCATGAAGCGCAGGAACTTCCGGTGTCGTGATGCAATCGGGATGTGGAAGTACGCATCTTGGAAGTCTATCGAACACATCCAATCCCCTTTCCGAAGATGTGGGTATATTTGATGAAGCGCCAACATACAAAATGTTTCCTTCTGGATGACTTTGTTCAGTGAGCGAAGATCTAGAATAGGCCTGAAACTTTGCTTTTGATCCTTTTTTGGAACTAGGAAGTATCTGGAGTATACTCCTTTTCCTCGTTGTGATGGAGGAACCCCCTCTATGGCCAATTTCTGTAGAAGGATAGAAACCTCCTGACGCAACAATTCCAGCTGGTGAGGATTCGTCTTTACTGGAGGAATGTTCTTTGGGGGTGCACGGAAACCTAGTGCATACCCATTCTTTAGTATATTTAGCACCCACTGATCTTTGGTTATGTTGCGCCACTCTTCTACATGTCCGGAGATACTTCCTCCCACTGGAGTGGGCAACGGTGTCAGAGGAAGCGGAAAATCATTGCTTGCCGGTGTTTTTGGGCGTTGTAGAGGATTGTTGTGCTCCTCTACCTCTGGAGGGTCTACGACTTTGATAATGGGGTTTGGATTGGTGGTACTGCCTCTGGGACCATTGAGGGGTTTGAACCCTCTGATGGTAGGTTTTGCGATTGTAAGGCCTGTACCGACGCTTGAACTCTTTCTTCTTCTCTAAGCCCATGGCTTTAAGCGTGTCTAGTTCGGTCTTCATCCTGGCCATCTCCTCGTCGGTGTGGGAGCCGAAAAGAGAATTACCAGAGAAAGGTAGATTTATGATGCGTTGTTGGGCTTCCGATTTTAAAGCTGTAAGACGCAACCAGGAAGATCTCCTTGCGCATATCCCATGTGAATATGAATGCGAAGCTAGAGAGGCCCCATCAGCTGCTGCGCTGATTATTTGATTGGCCACTAATGCCCCTTCTTGGAGAATCTCTGCAAAGTCTTGCCGATCCTCTTTTGGAAGTTTTTCCTTAAAACGTTCAAGTGAGTCCCACAATGATCTGCCATAGCGGCCCAACAGGGCTGCAGCACTAGACACTTTTAAAGAGGCCACTGCAGAACCGCATGCTTTCCTACCCCAAGAATCCTGGGCTCTACTCTCCTTGTCCGGAGGAACTGACGATGAAGAGGAGACTGCATGTGTTTTCTTCGCTGCTGCGATAATCACCGAATCCGGTGGAGGATCCAACCTTAGAAATAAGGGATCCTGTTCCGCCGGTTTGTATTTTTTCTGAATCCTCGCATTATAAATGCTGGGGTAAGAAAAATGTCCATGACTGGTTGAAGGAGACCAGGCACCAGTGGTAGTAAAGGTCTAGACACAGATCTTTGGTGTAGAGTTTCAAATATAACCGATGTGGATGCCTGAGGAGTGGACATCCATATATTAAGTTTCTGCGCTCCTCTTGAAAGGACATCATGGAAAGTATTGATGTCATCAATCGGTGACACTCTGGAGAGAGGACTGTCCGTGAGAGTAGGAGAGTAATCCCTCTTGGAGGAGCGGGTGGAAGAGGCTGACCAAGAAGGAGATCTTCATCTTTTACGATGACTATGAGAAGATCTACGTGGAGGTGACTTGCTACGGTGATCTCTGGGTAGAGTGGTAGGTGACCGGTCAACAGCTTGCACCAACCGTGCCAGCGGAGATCTATGTAGAGGGCTTGAATAGTCCGTAGGCCGCTGCACCTGCGCTGAAGGTTCTTTCTGCCAATGATGGACTGGAAGAAGCCACCTGGGAGAAAGGTGAACAGAAGGAGATCTATGCCCTTGCGCCGGTGAAGCCGTGATCTGCGGGGATTTCTGCCCCTGCTGCTCTAGAGACGGGGAAGATGAGCTTCTCGACGTCAAGATCACTTGAGGAGAGCCTGAAGCTGAAACTGAAGGCTCTGAGAAGTCTTTAGAAGCGGAACGGTGTCTTGAGGAATGATGCGACATCGATGATAAATGTCTCGACGTCGAGCGGCTACGCGCTACTAGGACTGACGAGACCTTTGAAGGAGACCTTGTTTTCGACGTCGACCGTGCAGCTTCTTTCTGTCTTGATGTCGATAGCTGTTCCGTCGACGGAGATTTACGTTTTGACGTCGGAGGATGAATTTCCCTCAGAGTACCATGAGTCTTTGTCGAACGAGGAGAGAGTGACGGAGAAATCCTTCTCAATGTCGAACCCTTCGACCTCACGGATCTCGTTCTCGACGTTGAGCGTCTCGTGGACCCCAACGGAGAAGTCTGCCTCGACGTCGGAGGTCTTCTCGAAGTCGTAGGAGATCGCTGCCTCGACGTTGATCGTTGTCTTGAATACTTCAAAGGAGGTTTCGACAATGAAGCCTTCTTCAACGTCGACGCAGATCTGGGCCTCGACGTTGACCGCCGACTGGTTGACGGCAACGGAGGTGTTCGTCTCGACGCCGAGCGCCGTACTGACGGCGACGACGGAGAACGATGTCCCGACGTCGAACGCCGTACAGACGGCGACGACGGGGAAAGATGCCTCGACGTTGGGCGATCCCGCACCAACGGAGATCGACTCCTCGACGCCGATCATCGCCAGGTTGATGACGGCGGAGGGTTAGACGATGACGTACCTTTCTTCTTTGATGACGACCGATGTTCTCTCGACGGCGAGCCCGACGTTTCCTTCGCCGGTGGAGTCATTTTCGACGCAGAGCCCGACGCCGATGGAGAGCAGATCGGAATCTTGCTTCTGGAGGAAGATCTGGCTCTCTCCTTCCTCTGCCTCACCGGAGACCTGCCTCTAGAGGAAGTTTTTCCCTTCTCAGCCAGTCCATTGAGGCGAATCCTCTCTCTCTCTTTCAGAGTCCGTCTAGATAAGGACTGACAATGCTTAGTCTTAGAAACATGAGATTCAGGTAGGCAAATAATACAGACAGGATGAGAGTGTGATTTAGCCTTCTTTCTGCCACAGGAAGGGCAAGAATCAAACAGAGAGGGCATTTCTGAGAGAGAAAAAATGCTGAACCCTCTGAAAAAAAACAAAAAAGTACTCCAACAGGTAAATAATGTCGAAGTAATAAGGTTTTGTTGAAAAAACAGGAGATAATTTCTGACAAAAAGTCAAAAATGTGAGAGCTGGATAACCAGGGTCCTGACTGAAGGAGCCGGAAAGAACAACTGACCTGTCACCCCTGAGGCATGATGGGAAGCTAGGGGTCATGGCTGCCTTAAAGGCACGGTGCCAGTTTCTTTGTGTTTCTATGGGTTAGCTTTGCAGCTTTCTTTACTATTGGAATTACAATGCAGCCTATGAGCTGACAATGCCTGCTTTTCTCTTTGCAGGGCTATGGTTTCTACTGTGCATTAAAGCAGTTCAAATGCTCTTTGTTTTCCTGCTTTGTTTGTGTATGTGTGCAAAGTAGAATTTCACAGCATTGCTCAGCCCATGGTGTATGGAAGGCTGCATTGATTGATATAAAAAAAAATATATATTTTTTTAATGTATATATATATATATGGATTTTGTGCCGCTGTTCGCCGCAGTTCGTGACTTCACGAAGGATTCCGGATCATTGTACCCGTGTTTTCCAGGCCACCCAAGGAGCGGATTAGTGTGGTTTGAGGCGTTTTGGGGACTTGGTGGGAGTATTTGTTTTTTACTGCCTCGACCACCACAGCCAAGAACAGCGCTCTTAAAGATTTCTTGATTTGTCCCACAGACATTGCTGGTTGGTGTCATTTACCCAGCATGCGGTGAGAGTGCATGCTGGGACTTGCAGTTTTCTACAAGGACTGCGGGGTTACATGTGACTTCTAACTGGCCTATCAAGATAGCCACCAATGGCAGAGCGACTGGAGATATTTAAACTGGACTGTTGGTGATCAGGGGAGGAGCGGGCATTTGAAAAAGGCAATGTCCGAAACGCGTCATGCCCAGGCTCTTTTTAAATAAATCTCCTGTTTTGCAGTACCCTATGGTGTCCCTCCGATTCTTGCAAGTTAAGGGTCTTTCTGTGGCATTTATTGTGTGCATGTCCTGGGCGCACATAGAGGAGACCCGTCTCAACAAGAGGACAGAGTCATCCCGGACAGCTTCGGCAACTTTTCCTGTATCCATGGTAATGGATAGGCTCTGACCCACCACACCCGCCCGTGGATTTTGTGCCGCTGTTTGCCGCAGTTCGTGACTTCACGAAGGATTCCGGATCATTGTACCCGTGTTTTACAGGCCACCCAAGGTTCGGATTAGTGTGGTTTGAGGCGTTTTGGGGACTCGGTGGGAGTATTTGGTTTTTACTGCCTCGACCACCACAGCCAAGAACAGCGCTCTTAAAGATTTCTTGATTTGTCCCACAGACATTGCTGGTTGGTGTCATTTACCCAGCATGCGGTGAGAGTGCATGCTGGGACTTGCAGTTTTCTACAAGGACTGCGGGTTTACATGTGACTTCTAACTGGCCTATCAAGATAGCCACCAATGGCGGAGCGACTGGAGATATTTAAACTGGACTGTTGGTGATCGGGGGAGGAGCGGGCATTTGAAAAAGGCAATGTCCGAAACGCGTCATGCCCAGGCTCTTTTTAAATAAATCTCCTGTTTTGCAGTACCCCATGGTGTCCCTCCGATTCTTGCAAGTTAAGGGTCTTTCTGTGGCATATATATATGCAATACTTCATGCGCGCAGTTTTCATCCAACCACATTGAAGGAAAGCATACCATACGCAGAATGTCTGCGAATGAAACGCAACTGTAGCACTACAAGAGGCTTAGAAGAATCTACTAGGGATCTCTGCAACAGATTAGAACATAGAGGCTACAGTTCAGAGACATTAATGAAAGCCAAAACTAAAACAGCTAAGGTATCTAGAAAAACACTTCTCTTCAAGAATTCAGACAAAACTGAAAAATAAAATGAACAAAGGAAAAAAATTGACACCCCCAGATTAATCACAGGATTCAATGTGTATCACGCCAACATACGTAGAATAATATACAGGCACTGGAATACTGTACGCAATGACCCTGTCATAGGTCCCACCTGCAGAAAAACACCACAAATTACTTTCAGGCGAGCAAAATCATTGCGACAGGAAATAGTTAACAAAGCGCCAGCTATGGAAAAATGTTGTACCTGGCTTAAAGCAGCCAAGGGCTTCCATAAATGCACAAAGTGCAAAGCGTGCAAACACGGTGTAAATACCAGAGAGGTTCAGATGCCCTTCCGACAGTCACCCTATATAATAAGAGGCAGTTACACATGCAAATCAGAGTTCGCAGTTTATGTCATGTACTGCACGTGTGGCAAAGTGTACGTGGGAAGTACCATCCACCCAGTGCATGTCCGCATTTTGCAACACCTAAGGGCTATCTCCAACAATGACCCGTCCTATCCAGTGGCCAGGCACATAAATGCAACTCACAGGGGTAAGGCGCAGGATCTGTCCTTCTATGTAGTGGATACAGTCCCAAAAAACCCCAGAGGAGGTAACAGACAGTTGGCCCTCAGAAGGCTAGAATCACGCTACATCATCCTCTTTAATTCCAAAATTCCGAATGGAATGAATGCGGATGAGGCCTTAAGTGTACATCTGTAATTTGCCTTAGCTGCTTGTCCTGCTCGAATTCCAGTCTCTGTAACGTTAGGTCACACTCACTTTATTTTTCATTATGTTTACTTTTACACTGTTTTTCACTCACTGTATGGCCTCCCCACAAGTACATAGCGTCCACTCACCCAATGATAGGGATGGTTTTTAGTCACTAGAATAGCAAGCTTCTGCATCTTATGCCCACTGGGGCAAGATTGATGCATTTTTAGGCATCTTAGCCTTATATTTATCGCAATCAAGTAATAATTGTATATACTGTAAACATTAGGGTAGAGCGTGTGCACCCAATTGCTATTTTATATTATTAATAAGTTAGCATCTCAGCTTGTAACTTAGCTTCTTTTGACTACATGTAACCAGCTTTTGTAACTTTTTAGTGATATAGGCAACGCTATATATTTTTTCCATTTCTATACATGATGATGACATTAATGTTGGATATTTCATTTGTGGGTCTGTTTACTTTGTTTTAATACATTATAGTGCTGACAATGTTTTGATATATTAACTATAATTTAGTTCTTTCGTTTGCACATTATTTCGTTTTAAAAGTAAAATGCACTGTCATGTGTGAATGGGTATAGGAAACGTCTATATCCATTGTAAGGCCGCGGTTGCTGTGACAACCCTGTGGAAAAGGTGCATATAACACAGTACATTAGAGTGGACCTGATGTAGTGATCAAGGCGGTACGCCGCCGAAACGCGTCTAGGTCGATTGTATGGATTAAAAACTTCTTTTTTCACCATCTCACGGAGTCAGTGCCTGTCTGTTCGCCGCCGTCAGGATTGGAGTTTAATATATATATATATATATATATATATATATATAGTTACATATATGTTTTTCACATATATTTTATATGTTTTCCGGAGTCGCCGCGCATGGGCGGGAATATTCATGTGCTTATGACTTTGATGAGGATCCCCTGGAAGAGAAGTAGCTGCCGCGACATCATCCCGGCAACCACGACACCAACGACGAACACGGAGCCGACCGATGCCACCTTTCGATGCGCAGGGGTACTGCTGACGAAAAATTCTCCGGATCCAGTCTGACGCCTGGGGGTAATTCTAAGATAAGGAATCTATAACTAATTGTCTCTTTCAGATTAAAGATGCAAGCTTACTAAAAACCATAAACTGCATTTCTATATCCTACATTTCTTCATGCACCACACTGCTAAGCACTGCGTCCCATGACACAATAACCAGACCTCAGTGGTCATCACAACAGGGAAATACTTCGCACATAAATTCAAAATCAAGGACAACCCCATATCCTACACATAGCTTAGCTTGATGCCCATGTAGGCAAGTGCTTCACTGCCCCATCTAGGGGTAGTAAGCCCTATATAAATGCTGCAGTGCCATAAAATACTTGAAGTTAAGAACTTCATATTCCTCATCTTGCGTCAGCATCTCACCTTTGCTTGGCTTCCTGCTGGAGCTTTTGCCAACTCTGCACCATCTCTCTTTGCTTTGTCCCCAGCTTGTCGTTCATTACTGGATTCCTGTTGGACAGGCGGTTGGCTTCTGACTCCAGGGTCTGCAAAGAAAAATATTTGTTCCTTTAATTTCATTGTCATGCAAACAAATATGTAAGTAATTAAAAATAATGGTTATCTGATGTATACGGTAAACATTGGGAATATACACATGTCCAATGATTTTTAGGAGACAATCAAATTGTTGTCATTTCTTTATATGAAAATGAGGTACTTACCTGCAACTGTAAATCTCCAGTACTGGTATCTTTCATAGATTTACATGCTTGAACAGTTCCCGTTATCGAAGTGGGAGTCCCACGGTATCATAACAAAGCAGTATTTATTATTATCACAAGTTAGAATGGCAATGAACAATCACTTTAATAGCCTATCAATGTCCTTTTAAAAAGAGAACCAAACTTCAGCTAATCAGGCGATAGTACCCTCTATAATACTCCTAAGAGAGGCTGAATCCCTCCAATTTTCAAAGCACAAGTGGGAATTAAATCCCAAGCTATAAGGGGAGCCTCTCAGAGGAGGAGGGTGGGTAGCATGTGAATCTTTGAAAGATACCAATACTGGAGAACTACAGTCACAGGTAAGTAACTAATTTTCTTGTTGAGTATTGGATCTTTCATAGATTCACATGCTTGAATCAGAATAGCAAGCAGTTACTGTATTCGTATACTTTATAGCATTAGCAAAAGTAGCGGATGGTGGGTAGAAACATATACATGATATATTCCTATGCAAATGTAACTAAACATACATATATATATATTATGTGAAGAGGACAGATTAGCCATGTACAGACTCTGTATCAAAGAGGGACTGAGACTTTGTATATTATTTCAATTGTGGTTGATCAGTGTATTTTTACATTTTGACAGGAATTTGCCGGTCCCGCACAGAAGAAACTCACGTAATATGGCAGCCAAATGGATATAGTATTGGTATGAGAACAGCATTGTCCTCTTTTGTTGCCCATGTAGGATCCCTCCAATCAAAGCGCAGAGTGTTTAGCTTTGAAATTGACTGTGCAACGATGTTACTTGGATATGTACGAGCGTTGAGAAAGGCGAACAGCCGAAACGCATACGCTCATGTACATTAAAGAAAACTTTGAGCTGTGAACCCCGTGAGTGCCTGCAACTTCTTCTTTGGAAGAGTTTAAACAGATGTGTACGTGAGTTCCACCCTCACGAGCAGAGCACCCGCCCATGAGTTCGGCAAGTTCCTGGTGGACCTGTGTTGTTTCATTAATTGGACATTGCCTGAATCTCCGCAATCAGTCTGGAGATCAAGGTTCCCATTGACAGCAAAGTCAGGGAGTATTTACTCTCTGGGTGCGGTCATTGAACTAATCCTTATGGGTAACTGGACATTGAGGATGCACGGATCTGTGGCAGGGCGAGGGACACGGAATTTGAGATTTGGCGATGTGATTCCCAGTAGCACCATAGGGGCATTCAGGAATGTATTTCATGGCCCTTTTTGCAAACTAAGAACGAGACAATCTACAAAAGGTTTTGAAGGGCAGCCCATACAGGGCAGTATTATGTGAAGAGGACAGATTAGCCATGTACGGACTCTGTATCAAAGAGGGACTGAGACTTTGTATATTATTTCAATTGTGGTTGATCAGTGTATTTTTACATTTTGACAGGAATTTGCCGGTCCCGCACAGAAGAAACTCACGTAATATGGCAGCCAAATGGATATAGTATTGGTATGAGAACAGCATTGTCCTCTTTTGTTGCCCATGTAGGATCCCTCCAATCAAAGCGCAGAGTGTTTAGCTTTGAAATTGACTGTGCAACGATGTCACTTGGATATGTACGAGCGTTGAGAAAGGCGGACAGCCGAAACGCGTTCGCTCATGTACATTGAAGAAAACTTTGAGCTATGAACCCCGTGAGTGCCTGCAACTTCTTTTTTGGAAGTGTTTAAACAGATGTGTACGTGAGGTCCACCCTCACGAGCAGAGCACCCGCCCGTGAGTTCGGCAAGTTCCTGGCGGACCTGTGTTGTTATATATATATATATATATATATGTTAACCAATCTGCCCCAGCATTGAAAGGGCACTGGACAGCGTCCCTTTACCCTCAGGTATGTCTTAGCCTCTGCAGCTCGCTCTTCACCTGCCCTTGCTTTTATTATGTCGCCGACGCGTTTCGAGGCTAGAACGCCTCTTCTTCATGGGCTTTAGAAAAAACAGGCATTGAAGTGTCACTTCCATTTGCGCTTATATTAACAGACACGCCCCCAGTGGGCTTGGCTTAGTGCGATTATTGTAATCACAGCATTCTGGGACTCGTAGTTCCTGAAAGTGAAAAAATATAATCCTTTAGTAGGCTCAATGTCAGTTTTTGAAATTAAAAAGCATTTTTACATCCTTAGTAGGTAGGCAGGGTCAGTACGGGCTTGTATATGCAAGAGACGCCGTGCTTAACAGAGAGAATGTGTTCCTCTCCTCAGCCTTTCACTTCGCAGGAAATGGTGCTCCTTTCCACGGCGGGCCGCCGTGTAGAATTTCTGTTAACCAATCTGCCCCAGCATTGAAAGGGCACTCGACAGCGTCCCTTTACCCTCAGGTATGTCTTAGCCTCTGCAGCTCGCTCTTCACCTGCCCTTGCTTTTATCATGTCGCCGACGCGTTTCGAGGCTAGAACGCCTCTTCTTCATGGGCTTTAGAAAAACAGGCATTGAAGTGTCACTTCCATTTGCGCTTTTATTAACAGACACGCCCCCAGTGGGCTTGGCTTAGTGCGATTATTGTAATCACAGCATTCTGGGACTCGTAGTTCCTGGAAGTGAAAAAATATAATCCTTTAGTAGGCTCAATGTCAGTTTTTGAAATTAAAAAGCATTTTTACATCCTTAGTAGGTAGGCAGGGTCAGTACGGGCTTGTATATGCAAGAGACGCCGTGCTTGACAGAGAGAATGTTTTCCTCTCCTCAGCCTTTCACTTCGCAAGAAATGGTGCTCCTTTCCACGGCGGGCCGCCGTTTTGAAACTTTCGTGAGGATTTGTCAAACTACGCAAAAGTTAGGTATTATATATATATATATATATAGCCATATATATATATATATATATATTACCTAACTTTGGCGTCGTTTGACAAATCCTCACGAAAGTTTCAAAACTAATACGCCAGTCACTTCAGCTCCTGTCTTGAACATTTCAGAGTGATTTGTCAAGTGGAGCCAAGAAAAAGGGGGGTCCCAAAACGCTTTTTCTTCATGTTATTTTCCATAGGAAATTTTAGACACGGCTACAGCCCGAACTGCTGAACGGAATTACACCAAATTTGGCAAAAAGGTAGCTCTAGATCCAGAAAGCACTCTTTGTCTTAAATGGTGTTAATTAGTTCAGTAGTTCCTGAGAAATGTAAAGATTTCTCAGATATACAACTGTGGCCGAGGTGGATCCGCGAACCCTCCCGATCTCGTGACTGAGATCTGATTGGCTGCCAACATTTCAAACCAGGAAGTGTTGGGTGCCACCTTGTGACTAGGTTGAATCGAGTCACAAGCAAAAACGTTTAAAAAAAAAAGAAAAGGGGGCAGGGTAGAAACACCCTGACCCCCCTAGACCAGTTGAGAGAGTCCCACAGGAAGCCTCAGGGCCTAAAAAAGCATTATTATTTTTTTCGGCAGGATTCGTGGTGGATCCGCGAATCCAGGCAAAATTTTTTAGAAAACAGTGCGTGGGCTCCCTCGCTTCGTTTACTTTAGGTCCATGGGTGGGCCAGGTCCCGGGGGCAATAAAAATGCCCCTGCAGCCCCGGGGACCGTCACCTCCCCGGGGCTAATAGTTTGAAGTGCAGGGGGCAACGCGCCACCCCCGCAGCCCTGAGGACCGCCACCTTCACGGGGTTATTTTCAATTATAATATGTGGGGGGCTCCAGCCCCCACGCAGCCCCAGGAACCGCCACCTCCCCGGGGCTAAATGTTTGTAATGCGGGGGGCATGCAGCCCCCACAGCCTCCCTAGGGCTATATTCAAATAAGCTGCGTGGAGGGGCTCCGATGCTGCCCCGAGGACCGCCACCTCCCCGCGCCCCTCCTGGAGCCGTAAATGGCTCTGGGGACCGCCACTCCCCAGGGCCGGCTCCAGCAATGTCCCGGGGTGCCCATCCCCGGGACATTGCAGTTTGCTATGGGATGGCGGGAGCACTGCTACCATTATCCCATAGCAAACAAGTGTGCTCCGTTTTGAACAAGCGAGAGCATTTTGCTCTCGCTTGTTCAAAGTAGAGCACACTTTGCTTTTTACACACAGGGAGCAGCATGTCAGCAGCTCCCTGGGTGTAAAATGCAGTGGCATCTCCCGCAGGACGCGGGAGCCGTCCGGGACCGCGGGGGCCTCAGGCACCCCTGCGGTCCCCAACGAGATGGCTGAAATTGAAAAAAAAAGAAAAGAAATGGCTGGGGGATGGGGTCCCCGGGCCGAAATTGGCCTGGGGAGGGGGGCTGTGCGGCTCCCTCCCTTTTTTAGTTAAAATAAATCAAGGCCTAGCCCCCGGGTATGGGGTCCCAAAAATGGCCCTGGAGGAGGGGGGCATTAGGCCCCCCTCCCTTAAAAAAATAAAAAGAATGGCTCAGGCCCTAATTGATGGGGTCCCTGGGGCCCAAAAGGATCAAGGGAAGGGGGCTACACAGCCCCCCTTCCTAAAATGAACAAAAGGAATCCGTAGCCGGCAACTTGCTGGAGGCCCTGTCCCCTTTCTCCACTACTCTGCAAACGTGCCTCCTGGCGCGCTCTTGGTTGGGGGATGAAGTCCCCTTCGCTGCTGAGGGTCCTTAGGGACCAACTAGCCCACCTGGTACCTCCAGTAAGCCCAACACAGTGGGATTGCTGAGAGTTGGTCGCAGGCCATGCCCCTTTCTCCACCACTCTGCAAACGCGCCTCTCGGCGCACTGCTGGTGGGGGGATGAGGTCCCCTTGCTTCCTGAGGGCCTCAGGACTAAAGTGGACTTCATCCCCCAAGCAGCAGTGCGCCAGGAGGCACATTTGTAGAGTGGTGGAGAAAGGGGCGTGGCCTGTGACCACCTATCAGCAATGAAGCTGTGTGGGACTTAATGGAGGTAACAGGAGGGCTAGTTGGCCCCCAAGGACCCACAAGAGCCAAGGGGACATCATCCCCCAAATAGTAGTGCGCCAGGAGCACACTGAGTGAGTCATCCATAGAACTGTCTGTTAGGGTCGGAGAATAGTCCCTTTTTGAAGACTGAGTCGAAGAAGGTGAACGTGTAGGTGATCTGCATCTCCTCCAATGCCCACGAGATGTAGACCTCCTTCTTGAGGAAGCTGTAACTGTACAAGTGTGATCTCGACCCCTCGAGGGAGTGGTAGGCGAGAGATCTACTGCATGCACCAGCCGAGCCAGTGGTGACCTGTGTAGGGGACTGGAGTAGTGCTGTGGTTCTCGTACCTGCCCCGTTGTAGATTTCTGCCAGTGATGCAGTGGTAACATCCACCTAGGAGAAAGATGCACAGAGGGGGATGTTTGCCTCCTTGTCTCCTCTTGTGTGGAAGTCTCTGTCACCTGTGGACAGGGGCGCTCAGGAGATGACGCTGAGCTGTTCGACGTCGATAGGATAACCTCCGGTGACCTCGATGATGACGACGCCGTACGTCTTGACCTTGATCTGCCAAAATGCCCTGTATGATGGGTCGACGTCGACTGGTGTGAGTGTCTTGACGTCGAACGTGGAGTCAATGCCTCCTGAATTACCAATGGCGTTTGAACTCTCGACGTCGGAAGAGATGTAACCGCCGGAGAGTGGTGAACCGGCTGTGTTTTAGCCCTCAACGTCGATCTCGACGGCGAATGTCTTGACGTCGATCGCATAGTTACCAATGGAGGCCGATGTCTTGATGTCGACCGATGCATTGCTGATGGCAAACGTCTACCGGAAGTTGACCGACGTCGATTTGAAGCCATCAGTGTGGATCTGGGCCACGACGTCGACCACCGCTGGGTTGACGTCGACGGAGGGGAGCGCCTCGACATCAAACGTCTATGAGTTGACGCCGACGGAGTCCTGTGCCTAAATGTCGAACGTCTATGTGATGACGCCAACGAAGTCCTGTGCGTCGATGTCGAACAAACGCCGATGGACACCGATTCCTCGACGTTGAACGCCGCCCAGTTGACGTCAACGGAGGAGGCTGATCCGATACCTGTGAGTGACGTCGATGACTCGACGTTGAACTCATCGTCTTCGGTGTCGTGTGGTGTACCGCTATCGTTGACGCTGGAGGTCTCGATGATGGAGACACCTGTTTCTTCGGCGCTGGAGGCCTATTCGATGCTGATGGGGAACAGATCAGGGCCTTACTTCTCGTCATCAATCTGGACCTCTTCTGCCTCACCGAAGATCTTTGCTTCTCTGAGAGGCCATAGAGACAAATTCTCTCTCTCCTTGAGAGTACGCCTAGACAGTTTTTTTGCAGTGTTGCCAAGCTTCAGAGGAGTGAGACTCAGGCAGGCAGAGTATACACACTGAGTGTGTGTCAGTCTTGGCCTTCTTCTTGCCACAGGAGGGACAAGGGTCAAAAAGAGAAGGCATGTTGTGTCAGAAAAGTGGAAGTACCTCACTCTACAAGGTGAAAAACGTCAAGTGAAAGGTAAAAATCACTAATAAATGTGAAAATTATTGACAAAAAAGTCAAAATTAGTCAGAGCTGAAAACTCCAGGGTCCCGACTGAAGGAGCCGGAAAGAACAACAGACCTAACTGTCCCCCCTGAGGCATGATGGGAAGCTGGGGGTCATGACCTCCTTAAAGGCACCGTGCCAGTTTTTGTGTTTTACAATTGCTTTCATTTTCTATGCTAGTGTTTTTCAATGCAGCCTATAGGCTAATAATGCCTGCTGTTTTGCATATTGAATAATTCTACTTATTAAAGAGAGTTCAAGTGATACCTTTCCTCCTGTTGTCTATATTCTAGAGTATATGGTTGCAAAAACAGTTTTTGTCAGTGCATTGATTAGCCTTTTTGTCTTATAGGAGGCTGCATTGATGTGTAAAAATGATATATATGTATATATATATATATATATAGAGCTGTATATATATGTTTTCATATATAATTTTTATAGTTTCCAGGGTCCCCGCGCATGGGCGGGAATATTCAGTGCTTATGGCTATTGATGAGGATCCCCTGGAAGAGAAATAATTGAAAGAAAAGCTCGCAAATTCACTAAGGATAAACTGGATTACCAACATGGCTGCATATTCACTTTTGTGAAGAAATTTGATCATTTTAGAATGAAAGAAAAAGTGGAGAGACCACGAGAGGAGAAAAAAAGCGAAAGTGAAATGAGTTCAGACGCTGGATCTAGTGCAGATGAAGCACCAACGGGACAACTGGATTTTCACCGGGAACTAAGAATACTATTTATGTCCACGCGATAAGTGAGAGGAAACCAAGTAAATCAAGACAAAGGAGGAACAGAACAAGGAGGGGTAAAAGGAAAAGGAAAGGGGAGAGGACGAGGAAGAATTTAATAATGGACCTCAGGATATTAAATATGGAAATTAAGTATGAATTGAACACAAAATCCATGGTCATCAATTTATCCAAAATAGCCCTCAGTCCTAACCAGGAAATAATTTTAAATCTGGGCCTTTCCTATTGCCCAGTGGCATCGCCAAACTTCCCTGATACGCGGATCAAACTATATAAATACACTAGGAAGTTAAAACTACACGCACACTTCCAAATGAGATTGAGAAAGTATACTATAAGGAGCACCCCAACTCAAAAACCCTCAGCTTTTAAACTCAGAGATATACCTGACTTATTGGAAATTTAGGATTTAACGAATAGCGCAACACTAGAATTGGAAGTTGACACTCAAATGGGAGGTACTCTTTCGCACGCAATAAAAGATAAGGGAGAGTGGGGAAAAACAGATATGGAAAAATTGAATCAAATAAGGTTCATTACAGATAACTCAATCCCCAGTGGATGCAAGTTCAAGTTAAGATTTTGTCCTCAATTAGCACCAGGCAATACAATTGTCCTCCTCCATGAACTCAGCATTGATGACATAAATAAATTGAGATCTAAATGGCGTTATGATAAGAACCGCAGTAATTTCTCCACTAGAGATTGGCAAGATATCATTTCATTGAAAAAAGAATCCTCACTTATCATAAAACCATCTGATAAGGGGGTAAATATTGTATTGATGAATCTGGACTCCTATGTAGCAGAGGCGATGCACAAGTTACTAACTTGTGTAAGGATATATCTGTAAGAGACAGTAGTTAGTGACAGATTCCTTACCTTAGAATATCCACAGGCGTCAGGCTGGATCCGGAAAGTTTTGCGTAGCAGTACCCCTGCGCGTCGGTAGGCGGCGTCGTGCGGCTCCGCGTCCGTCGTCGGGATCGCCGGGATGACGTCGCGGCCAGTACTTAGACGCCGCCCATGTGCACTGACGTCAGTTCTGTACACGACTTTCCGCGCCAGGAACGCAGAGCCATGCAAGAAGCTGACATTGGTGTCTGAAAAAATACTAGGGCCCTGAAAGGGATGTCCTTAACCCTAGAAATCAGTTTGCAGAACGGGGAGGATGGGTGGGGCGGTAAGGAATCTGTCACTAACTACTGTCTCTTACAGATATATCGTTACACAAGTTAGTAACTTGTGCATCTGAAAGAGAAGAGACACGTTAGTGACAGATTCCTACCTTAGAATAGATACCCCAGCAATACCAACCCCGGTGGTGGGTCTGCGAACAAGATCAGACAAGGAAGTCTCGGAGAACCGAACGGCCAAAGAAGCCGTCCCTCCGGACTTGGCTGTCAAGGCAGTAATGCTTGGTAAACGTGTGCAACGAGGCCCACGTAGCTGCCTGACATATATCCTGTAGCGGAACACCGCGGCCTAAGGCTGTGGTAGCAGCCGTCGCCCTGGTAGAATGGGCACGTAGCCCAACAGGGGGCTCCTTCTTAGCCAAAGAATAGCAGGCTTTGATACACAAGATTACCCAGCGGGATATGGTCCTCTTGTGTACCGCCCGACCTTTTTTGGCGCCCACGTAGCCAACAAAGAGCTGGTCATCCACCCGGAACTGTTGTGTGCGGTTGAGGTAAAAGGAAAGCGCACGTTTTGGGTCCAGACTGTGGAGCCTCTCTTCCTCTCTGGAAGGATGCGGAGGCGGAAAGAAGGTGGGCAGAGTGATGGTCTGCCCAATGTGGAAGGCAGTAACCACCTTTGGCAAGAAGGACGGACGCGTCCTAAGGACAACCTTGTCTGGATGCACAGACAGAAAGGGAGGCTTGCAAGACAGAGCCTGGAGCTCACTCACCCGCCGAGCAGAGGTGATAGCCACCAGAAAGGCAGTCTTCAGATTAAGAAGACGAAGAGGACAGTTATGGAGAGGCTCAAAGGGAGCGCACATAAGAAAGGTGAGCACCAAGTTCAAGTCCCACTGGGGCATCACAAACGGAACAGGAGGGAAAAGGTGTGTGATGCCTTTAAGAAACCTGTTAACTACAGGGGACTTGAACAGCGAGGGCTGATCAGGTAGTCTGAGAAAGGCAGAAATAGCACAAAGATAGCCCTTGATGGTACCCAGGGCAGAGCCCTGTTGGGCCAATGAAAGAAGGAACCTCAGAACCTCAGAAAGAGGGGCAGAAAGGGGATCCACAGCATTTACTGTGCACCATGCCACAAACTTGTTCCACCTGCAGGCGTATACCACCTTAGTGGAGGGACGCCTGGCTGCCAGAATCACATCACAAACTTCGGGAGGCAAGTTGAAAGGAATCAACTGCCGCCGCTCAATCTCCACGCAAGGAAGTGGAGACTGGACAGGTTCGGGTGGAGGACCGTCCCCTGCTGCTGCGACAGGAGATCCTCCCGAAGAGGCAGTCGGATCGGGGGATCGATGCTCATACTGAGTAGCTCGGGATACCAAACTCTTCGAGCCCAGTCCGGAGCCACAAGAATGACTTGGGCCCGGTCGCGCCTGATCTTCTTCAGCACTCTGGTAGAAGTGGTATAGGCGGAAAAGCGTACAACAGACCGCAACTCCACTCGCGACGAAAAGCGTCGCCGAGCGAGTGCCGCCTTGGAAATTCCAACGCGCAGAACTGATGACATTGCGCGTTCTCGTCGGTGGCGAATAGATCTAACCAAGGCTCTCCCCACTGCTGAAAGAGACCTTGCGCCACCTCCGAGTGAAGACGCCATTCGTGATCCATCATGCACCGGCGGCTGAGTTCGTCTGCTCTGGCGTTCAGGGAACCGGCCAGATGTTGAACAATCAGAGACATGCCCTGATGTTCCAGCCATGTCCAGAGGCGCAGGGCCTCCTGACATAGGGTCCACAACCCCACCCCGCCCTGTTTGTTGCAGTACCACATGGCGGTGGTGTTGTCTGTGAACACCTGCACTACCCACCCCTTGACAGAGGGAAGGAATGCCTTCAGTGCAAGTCGGATCGCCCGGAGCTCCAGAAGGTTGATATGGAGCCTGGACTTCGCCGGAGACCAGAGGCCTCTGATCTCCGCCTCTCCCATGTGACCGCCCCATCCCAGAAGGGACGCGTCCGTCACAACTGTGTGCTCTGGCTGGGGAAGGGAGAGGGATCTGCCCATGACCCATTGCCGGTTCGAGAGCCACCACTGCAACTGTCTTGCAGTTCCCTCCGAGATCTGGACGTAATTGGACAGGTTCCCCTGATGCTGCGCCCACTGGAACTTCAGGTCCCACTGCAGAGCCCGCATATGCCATCTGGCATGATCGACCAGCAGGAGGCCATGAGGCCCAGCAGCCTCAGGGTAATCCGTACCGAAACCCAGGATAGAGGCTGAAAGATCGGAATCATAGCCTGAATATCCTGGACTCGCCGTTCGGGAGGATAGGCCCGAAACTGCGTTGTGTCCAGAACTGCTCCGATGAAAAGGAGCTGTGGAGAAGGAATCAGGTGCGACTTCGGCACGTTGATGGAGAACCCCAGCGAGTGCAGGAGTTCGGCCGTAGTCTGGAGGTGGGAGACGACTGCCTGGGACGAGCCCGCCTTCAACAACCAGTCGTTGAGGTAGGGGAAGACTGGAACCCCTGCCCGGCGCAGATGAGCTGCGACCACCCCCATCACTTTCGTGAACACCCGAGGGGCGCTGGTAAGGCCAAAGGGGAGCACGGTGAACTGAAAATGCTCGAGTCCTACCGTGAACCGCAGGTAACGCCGGTGGGCCGGCAGGACGGGGATGTGAAAATATGCGTCCTGCAAGTCCAACGCTACCATCCAGTCTCCAGGGTCGAGGGCATACAAGACCTGAGCTAGGGAGAGCATCTTGAACTTCTCCTTCCGGAGGAAGCGATTTACGTTCCGGAGGTCCAAGTTAGGACGCGTGTCCTCCTTGTCCTTTTTGGGCACCAGAAAGTAGTGGGAGTAACAACCACGCCCTACTTCTGGGGTCGGAACACGCTCGATGGCCCCCTTGGCCAAGAGGGCCGCAACTTCCTTTTGAAGAAGCACCAAATGATCCCCCGACATGCGGTGGAATTGAGGTGGCATGGCTGGGGGGGAAGTCTCGAAGGGGAGGGAGTAACCCCTTCGGACAATGTCCAAGACCCACCTGTCCGATGTGATGGTACGCCAGTGGGGAAGGTGATGGCGGACCCTGCCCCCCACTGGCGTGCTGTGGACCTGAAAGGATGGACTAGGAGGGCTTGGAGGCCGCGGACGGGGCGGAGGTTGTGGCCTGACCCGCACGCTGGTTACCCGACCCGCCTCGGCGGGAGCCACGTCCTCGGCCACGCGAAGGCGCCTGCTGCGCGGGCTGGTGGCTGGGCAATGGATGTGACTGGGCGCCCCTTCCGTGGCCACGAAAGGGGCGAAAAGCAGACGGAGGCGGAGGGCGCACAGTAGAAAGGCCCAGGGACTTGGCTGTAGCCCGAGAGTCCTTAAAGCGCTCCAGCGCGTGGTCTGCTTTGTTGCCGAAAAGGCCAACACCATCAAAGGGCATGTCCATAAGTGTGTTTTGGACATCGCCCGAGAAGCCAGTGATCCTCAGCCAGGCGATCTGCCTAGCGAGTCGGCGGTATCAAGGCCACATCGGATCGTATACTTCGCCGCATCTCTTCCTTCCGCAATGGCGCGGGAAAGCAGTGCCTCGGCCTCCTCAGGACACTGGGGCAGGACCTGCGCCACCGAATCCCACAAGGAGTGGGTATATCGGCCCAAAAGACAAGCGGTGTTGACAGACCTCAAGCCAGCACTGGCTTCCCAAATTGATCCAGTTTTTTGGATTCCCTATCCGGGGGAGCGGTAGGGAAGGCGCTTTGAGAGGCAGAGGCTTGGACAACCAAGCTCTCAGGGGTGGGGTGTTGGGAAAGGAACAGGGGGTCGCCCGGAGCATGGCGATGGCGTCGGGCTATGTTCCTATTCACAGGAGCCCCTGTGGTGGGCTTGGACCAGGTGCCCAAAAGAACGTCCAAAAGTGCATCGTTGAACGGCAGCAGTGGCTCCGAGGAGGTAGCCGCCGGCTGAAGCACTTCGGTCAGGATGTTAGTCCTGACAGCCACTGTAGGCAACTGGAGGCGCAGGGCCTCAGCTGCCCTACGCAACACCGTAGCAAAGTTTGCTCCCTCCTCCGTTGCCACGGAAGGAGGAGACAGCATGCCAATGTCAGGAGAGGTGTCCAGACCACTGGCATCCCCAAGTTCCTCAGCCCAGTCCTGATCATACTCGCATTGGGCTGCGAGAGGGTCATCAGACCCCTCCCAGTTCTCTTCGTCCTCCAAATTAGGGTCAATGTAAGGAGGAAGGACATGTGGGACCCAAGGTCTCATCGGCGCCGGGACCGGCGTTGATCGACGTCGGTCCGGCTCCGAGTCCGGGTCCGGAGAGAACCGGGGGACGACGCCGCCCGGAGCCTCGGGCGGCTTCGTGAACGGCACCGGCGAAGTCGGCACCCGTGGAGGTGTCGTCAGGTCAACGGGCATCAACGGGGTTCGCGGCAGCACCGGAGCCTGGACCGGGGCCGAGGCCGGGGTCGGGGCTGGTGTCGCTGGCGGTGCCGGGGCCGGAGCCGCAGGAGGAACCCCACTAGGGCCCGCGGGGCCTGAAGGCGCACAGGGGGGACCTTTAGGCCCGAAGAGGCGGGCCATGGCCGACAGGAACTCCTGTATTTCGGCCGGAGTCGCCGCCGAACCCGGGAAGGGCGGGTAATGCGGCGACGGCTCCACAGGCACTCCCGGAGCCGCGGGGGTGGGGACGGTGCCGCTGGGACCCTCAGCCGAGTCGCGCGACCGGCGAGGGGAAGTCGTCGAGCGATGACGCTTCTTCGACTTCTTGTGCTTCGACTTACCGGAGGAGTGCGAAGACTTTGACCCCGAAGAACGATGAGGACTCCGCGACCGGCCCCTCGACCTCTCTCTCGACCGGGGTTTGGATTGGCGCGGAGCCGACTGCCGGACCTCGAGGAGCTTTCGAGACCGCTCTCGCAAAGCTTTCGGGTGCAAGGCCTGGCAGTCAGGGCACGACTTGGGGTCGTGGTCGCGCCCGAGGCAGTAGAGACAGTCTCGATGCGGGTCCGTGATCGACATCATCCGACCACAGGCGTCGCATGGCTTGAAGCCGGGCATCCCTACTGACACCGTCGGAGTTGAACGACTCGAGAAACAGTGACAAAAAGTCACAAAAAAGTACAGTCAAAAAATGACTGGGGCACTGCTCTCTCCGGATCTGCGCTTACTGGCGCGGAAAAAGAAAGAACTGACGTCAGCGCGCATGGGCGGCGTCTAAGTACTGGCCGCGACGTCATCCCGGCGATCCCGACGACGGACGCGGAGCCGCACGACGCCACCTACCGACGCGCAGGGGTACTGCTACGCAAAACTTTCCGGATCTAGCCTGACGCCTGGGGATATTCTAAGGTAAGGAATCTGTCACTAACGTGTCTCTTTCAGATACACCAACTCAGTAACACAACCCACTACCAACGTCTCCAACAAAACCCAATGAAAGATATGGAAAGAGAATTTCATTCTAAACTTCAGATCTGGCATGAAAATAACATACTAGATTGGGAAGAATACGCTTATTTGAAAACAGAACAAGCTAAAATAGCAACGTTTTAATTTCTACCGAAAGTTCATAAGAATCAGAAAGTTCCACAGGGTAGGCCCATAGTGAGCTCAATTCGGTCACTTTTGGAGAATTTTTCACGATTCTTGGATCTGTTTTTACAACCTTATGTAACAAGTCTTAATTCCTATCTAAGAGATTCTACTGACTTTTTACAAAAATTAAATGGAATAACTTGAAAACCTGAATATATCACGTTGACTCTCGATATTGTCTCTTAATATACTTCCCTCAACCACAAGGATGGGATTTCGGCATGCAAATATTTTCTAAGAGACAGACCCATTGAATTTCTTGAGCACACAGAAATTGTGATCGAGATGTTAGAATATGGCTTGACACAATGTATTCACCTTTGATGGCCAATTCTAAATTCAACTACAGGGAACGGCCAAGGGTACCTCCTTTGCCCCCACCTATGTGAACTTGTTCATGGGGTGGTGGGAGAAGGAGGTGGCCTGGGTCGAAGAGAATAACATCTATATGGAAAAGGTTGTGCTTTGGTGCCGATTTATAGAGGATCTATTCATCTTTTGGGATGGAGAGAGAACAATGCTGGAAGATTTCATTAAAATCTTGAATAACAACAGTGTAAACATCAAATTTACGACATCATGCAGCAAAACACATAGTGAGTTCCTGGACAATAATTTGGATGTAAAAAGAAACAAATTGACCTCCACTATCCATAGGAAAGTTACAGCAACAAATTCTTTACACCATGCGAACAGTGGACACCCTAAGGCTCTGAAATGGAGTATTCCATATAGTCAGATGCTTCGAGCCAAAAGAATTTGTTCGACAGAAAAAGAACTGGAGCAGGAATTAATAAAATAAAGATGAGGGAACAATTCATTCAACAGAGATATCCCTAGAGTGTATGAAATGATGCCGAAAATCGAGTCAAAAAGAGGACGAGGGAACA
The DNA here is from genome assembly GCA_963921515.1 of Calotriton arnoldi. NCBI lineage: Eukaryota > Metazoa > Chordata > Amphibia > Caudata > Salamandridae > Calotriton > Calotriton arnoldi. The sequence continues at coordinate 1,833,242 of CAWUFW010000496.1, read as the reverse complement.
GGTTTTATATCCACTGACTGAGGAAAAGAAGGAAAATAAGATCAAGAGATTCTTCTTGGAGTACAATCCAGCACAACCAGCTATAAAGAAAATATTACAAAAGAATTGGCATATTTTACGAAAAGAGGATCTTTTGAAAGATGTGGTGGATCAGAGCCATAAAATAAACTGTAAAAAAGTTAAATCCCTTGTAGATATTTTAACAAGGAGCCACTTAGAACCTGTCAGGGGAAACAACTGGTTGAGAAACATTACAAAGGGCTTTACAACATGTGGGCATGCCCGTATGGAATGAACCAAAAAACATTTTTAACATTGGATGGACAACACAGAACAATACAAGAAAGAATAACTTGTAAAACAGAATTCGTAGTGTATGCTTTGAAGTGTGGCTGCAACAAGTATTATGTGGGAAGCACCATCAATAAGTTAAAATTACAAATCCTAAAGCATGTTCAAGCAATTAAAAACGGGAATAAGAGCTACCCCATGGCTAACTACTTTGAAAAAGAACACAATCATTCCCTGGCAGGTTTTTGCTTTTTTGGATTAAAACACATCATGAAACACCCAAGGGGAGGTAACAGAGAAAGGGAATCGAGGAGAGAGGAATCGAAGTTGATTATTTCTATGGGTGCAGAGATTCCAATAGGATACAATATAGATGCGGAACTATATGCCCATCTTTGAAGATATCCTCTAGTCATTTATTTGGGACACTCCACCACACTAAAAAACCTTTTATGATTTGAATGGGACCCGCATATTGGAGATCAAGATGTGATTTAGTACCCGCAATTGCTGCTAGATGAATGTTTTAAATATGATATGTTTACAAAAGGAAATGCAGAAAAATTTCCTTTTTGAACTTGGATGATTTGCAGTATTAGTACCTTACAAAAAACAAAATCTTTATTATGTGCAACAAAATTAATGGGGAAGAGAAAGAGCAAAATAGCACGTAGACACTTAAGCACCAATCACTTTACATAAATTAACATATATTTAAAGTACCGCATAACTAAAGCAGAAGCACTTTATTAATAGCACCTTACCCCATTTTAAGTGCAATATGTAGAATGGAGGGTAGCACCTTATCAGGATAGATGTGCAATAAGGGACAAAATATAAATATATAATAAATATTGGATGCTGGAGTGATCAGGATTACTAAACTTATCATGAATAATTACAAAGATTATGGGATAAATGATTACTCTTGATTAGCACTGACACTTTAAGAGCAATTAAACACTTTAGCACCAGTCACGTTATATAAATAAATACGTATTTATAAATAATCCCGTAAATTAGATCATTACCATTTTTATTAACAGCACTTTATGGTAAGTTGACTGCAATATGTCAAGTTGAGAATAGCATTATATCAGGAGAAATGTACAATTGGGAATTAGCATAAATGATAAAAAGTACTGGATGTGAAAGTTATTAGATTAATAAGATTGTATTAAGGGACCCCATCATTCATAGTTTAATACTGAGATGAGGTAAACTGTGAGAAAAAATAAGATTCTAAAAATAAAGTCATTAAAGGAAATAGGAGTAAACAATTCACAGAAAATAGAGGTCAAGTTGCGCCTTGAGAGGAAATAGGGTAGCTTACGAGTGTCTAACTGGACATGAAAATAGTAGAGGGACAGTTGATAAGGAAGGAATAGGACTCATTGTGGTGTAAGAATAGGCCCAGTAGAAGGCGAAAGCCAAAACGCGTCAGCCTGGGAAATTAGCTTGCTGTTTAAATTTTGCACTCTAGAGATATTATTAACTGCTGGAATAATGAATTGGTGATGGAGTGAAGACTGAAATAAAAAGAAATTGAGCACATACCTTGTAAGTTGTGGTCTCAGAGCAATTTGTGCTGCCGTGCAACGGGTCAGGAGAGACGCCCACGGAGTGGATGTATATATATATTCATTATATATATATATATATATATATATACACACACACACACACACAAAACCATTTAAATTTCCATAAATACAGGATCAAACACATGTAACCCAAAGATGCTCACCTTATAGAAATAAGTAGCGTAACACAGCCTGTCCGAACCGCTACATCACTGCGCTGCGCCGATTCCAGGCAATATTGCTGCAGGAATGTATGCACACGCAGCACGACATTTTCTCAAGAGGCACTCCCGCAAACACAGCAGTTGAAGTGGACACTGCCCTAGTTGAATGTAGGCCTGGACGGTGAACTCCGCTCCGTTCGTGGAGTTTGCGGAGTTTTCTCCACTCCGTGCTCCGCAGAACTCGCGGAGAGCAGAAAACTCCGCTCCACGTAGTGCAGCGGAGTTTTTTCCCCGCTCGCATTCGCGAACGGTAAATTTCTACCCGAGCGGCAGATAGACCAGCGCGAATGGCAGTTCCCACTGCACTCCGCCATTTGCGGAACTCCGCTGAGTTTTTTTGTCACTTCGCGGAGTTCCGTGTAGCGAAACTCCGCGAACTACGCCCAGGGCTGGTTGAATGTGCCCTGGTTCTTGATGTGAGCGGTTTGCCCACCTTTAAGTGGCAAAACTGGATTGTGGCTGAAATCAATCAAGCAATGGTTGCCTTTGTGACAGCAGCACCCTTACGAGTGTGGCCAAATGATACCAACAGCTGCACGGTTTTTCTCAGTTGTTTCGTGCGACGCAGGTAGAACTTTAGACATCTTTTGATATTTATTCATTTGTTTATTTAAAGAGTTTTCTATAGCACTGGCTAGACCCAAGGGTATCAGAGCGCTTTACAACATTGTCAAGGCATTGTCAGTCAATAACAATACATTATAATTGAAGTGTTGAGTGTCAAACCATTGTAGAGTCCTTGGGACAATCATGCATAGAATGAGGTATTGTTTCCAGAGTGAGTTACGTGTTATTTCCTGGAGGCCCTTACTGGAGGAAAAACTTTGAACAGTCGTTCATGAACTGTTTGATTATTCTGCTCCAGCACAAAGCAGTGGCGGCTGGTGATCTTCAAAAGTGGTGGGGCGCAATAGTGCACCTGAATATAAACGAGAGAGTGAGCTCAGTTCTCTCACGGTTGGTGCAGGGGCATTTGCCCGCTAAGAAATGTTTAAAAAACATGAGGTCACATATTGTATTGTACAGCATATTTTTCACAAAAATGCTATGAATTCCTACAAATATGCTGTGGCCAGGTATCTTCCAGTATGGACTTACTCGTGCCATGGATGCAGCAAAATTCCTGGAATTGCCACCAAATACAGAAGAGCCAAGAGTCAGCCAGCACACTCACTTGCATACTTAGGAATGCTCAACAACACACACACACACACACTTTGAGAAGTTTTTTTTTCAAACTTAGCTTCTGCTGCCTGAAAGGGTCTGGATTCAGCTCCTTCTACAGAGCAACATTGCTCTACGGACACTCAGAGCACACACTTCTCTCCTGCTTGCAACACCTATAGTCACAAATGCAATGTGATTAACAGCACAGGACCTGACTGACCCATGTCTTCACGATCACACTGTAAGTATGACATTTGGCGTTGCCATTTGCTCGAGCTCTGGCATATTGTGATTGATATAGAGCTTTGAGGCTCTTAAGAATACCCACCTAAACTGAAACAGTATTCTGTTCACAGCACTTAAATACACTAATGTAAAATAAAGAACAAATGTTCGCTGTGCAAAGCAGGATAAACAATGACAATATAGCCTCCACAGTAAGAACTACCAGTATTAAATAAGGACAGTGTTGAGATTTGTAGATAATGCACAAATACATCCAACCTCCATTTAATATTAACTTGGTTTTATATAATGCTCATACTACTTTTTGTCTTTTCTTAGGCCTGTAAATAACACACAATTCCAAATTAATTTAATCAGTGTTTGTTCTACACTTCAACTCATTACCCACAGGTCACAGCAGCTGTCAGCAGTGAATCTTTAACTCACTTAAGCCTTCACTGTGAACAATTTCTGCTGAAGGAAGATGTATAATCTTGACTTTTTAAACTATGAACACAGATATATGTTTTCTACATCACTTTAACAGATATGTGTTGCATTGCAAGTGGCCCTTGGTAAGCTGATATGTTTTATGCGGAACTGGCGAGACCGCTTTTAATCACTGTGACAAGACTTACCTAAACGCTGTTTTTCGAACCCACTCTTGCTGCCTTATGCATATGTTTAGGTTTAATATTTCGAAAATGCATAAGAATGCAAGTGGAGATGCATCTTTGTGGAGGCCTTAGTAGACATTGTCCTTACATCTACATTCTTTTGTTGTCAGTGATGCGACTTTTGGGGTAACATAACAACAAGAGAATTGAACTGCAGAAGTGCGGAGCACCGACTATGCTACAGAGATAAAACTTTGACCTTCGCATACTAAGCAGCTAACTGTCAGGGAACTGCTCTCCCCCGCAGCTCCGCTGTTAAGTGCCACCGCTCCTGCACTGTGCTCTGCTTGCTCAGGTAGGTGTTTCTGCCTCTCTGTGCCGGTTTTCCGTCTTCCTTCTAGCCTCTTCACTGTATCTTTGTTGTGCCTCTATTCTTTATTGTGCCTGTATCTTTGTTGTGCCTGTATTCTCTATTGTGCCTGTGTCTTTGGTGAGCCTGTCTTATTGTGCCAGTGGTTGTACCGTGTCCTCCGTTGTTGTTTGGCCGTTTTCTGTGCCCGTTTGCCCTCCGTGCACTTCCCGCCGCTGCTGCCCCCGCGGCCCCCCCCCTGCCGGTTCCCGCTTCCCACCTCCCAGCTGCGCTTCCCTCCCCCCTCCCCTACTTAATGGCGGCCGCTGTGCGGAACCACGCAGCTGGCGCGCCAAAGGCGTGCCAAAGGCAAGCCCGTCTGCGCCCGTCCGCGACCCGACCGCAGCCAGCACCAGAAACCCTGGATCCACGACCCCCCACCGCTACAACTCCGCTGCCCTCCTCGCACTCAACCCCGGAAGGAACAACAGCTGCCAGCGATCGACGCCGAACACCACCCACAGACAGTTCTCCTGTCGACACTGCTGACAATCCTTCACCACAGACAGCCCCCCACGACCACTGAACCCACGCCGGACGCCCGTACCACCGAAGCCCTGAGGTGCATCCTCCTCAACGTGCGCTCCCTACACAGACACGCCGTAGAGATCTGGGACCTGCTCGACACCCTCTCGCCAGACGTCGCCTTCTTCACAGAAACATGGACCAATGCCACCTCAGCCCTCGACATCGTTACCGCCATCCCCGACGGATGCAAGATCCAGAGAAAGGCCCTCCCCCACCGCCCAGGAGGAGGACTCGCCATCGCGCACAAGAGCTCCCTCCGACTCTCCACCTCCAGCACGAGCGACCCCCTCTCCAAAACAGAGCATCTCCACTTCCAGATCCAGACTAGCCCCAGAACCATGCTGCGCGGGACCCTCGCCTACAGACCCCCTTGGCCTCGCGCCTACTTCGCCACCACCATCGCCGACCTCGTCGCACCCCACGCCATCGCCTCCACGGACTACATTCTCATCAGAGACCTGAACTTCCACCTCGACAACCGCAGCGACTCCGACTCCACCACCCTCCTGGACAACCTCGCCAACCTCGGACTAAAGCAGCTCGTCACCACCCCCACCCACAAAGCCGGACACATCCTCGACCCCATTTTCGCAGGAGGGACAAACACCCACTTCAGCCACACCTCGCAGCCCCTCTGGACAGACGACCACTGTGTACACTTCACCTTCAACACCACCACCGCACCCAAGCCCGCCCCGTGCCCGCCACAAAGGAACTGGAGCATGGTCACAGAGGAGCACCTCAACACCACCCTCTCCCACGACCCCCCCTCCACCACGACGGACGCCAACTCTGCTGCCAAAGAACTACACCGCTGGATTACCAGCTGCGCAGACAAGCTCGCACCCCTCCGCCACTCCGACAGACAACGCCCCCCGAAGGCCGCCTGGTTCACCACCGACCACCAAGAAGCCAGGCGCTCCTGCAGACCTCTCGAGAAACTCTGGAGAAACAGGAAAATCACCGAAGACCTGGACACCTACAGGCACGCCATGACTGAATACCACCAGCGCATAAGATCCACCAAGAGGACCTTCATACGGAACAAAATCCACACCAATGCCAGTAACGCAAAGGAACTCTTCAACGTTATACAGCAGTTCACCAAACCCCCCAGCGAAGCCACAGATGTCACACCATCCCAGGACCTCTGCAACAAGCTCAGCTCCTACTTCCACCTGAAAATTAAGGCCCTCTACGACAACTTCAGCGAACAGACTCCAGACACCACTCTCCCCTCCGCCGTCGACAACCAACCCACCCTCACCACCTGGAAACCGGCTACCACCGAAGATACCGCCAAGACCATGAAGAACACCCACTCAGGAGCCCCCACAGACCTCTGCCCTCCGCACATCTACCACAGAGCCGCCGCCGCCATAGCACCCGAACTATGCCGGACCATTAACACCTCCTTCGAATCCGGCATCTTCCACGACGACTGGAAGCAGGCAGAAGTCAAGCCCCTCCTCAAGAAACCCTCGGCTGACCCGACGGACCTGAAAAACTACCGGCCCATATCTCTCCTTCCCTTTGCAGCCAAAGTCACCGAGAGATTCGTCAACCCCAGCTGACCACCTTCATCGAAGAGAACTCCATCCTCGACTCCTCCCAGTCCAGAATCATGAGCAACCACAGCACCGAGACCGCCCTCCTTGCCGCCACCGATGACATCCGCATGCTACTCGACCAGGGCCATACAGTGGCCCTCATCCTTCTAGACCTCTCCGCAGCCTTCGACACCGTCTCCCACAGCACTCTCGCCGCCAGACTCCACGATGCCGGCATACGGGGAACCGCCCTCGACTGGATCCGCTCCTTTCTTGCCGGCAGAACCCAAAGGATCAAACTCCCACCCTTCCTCTCCGAACCCACAGAGATCAACTGCGGAGTACCCCAAGGATCCTTGCTCAGCCCCACGCTCTTCAGCATCTACATGGCCCCCCTCGCCGCCATCGTCAGACAGCATGGGCTCAGCATAGTATCCTACGCCGACGACACCCAGCTCATCCTCTCCCTCACGAAGAACCCTGAAGACACCAGACTCTGCTTCCAGGAAGGAATGAAAGATGTCGCAGCCTGGATGAGCAACAGCTGCCTAAAGCTCAACTTGGAGAAGACAGAGGTCCTCGTCCTTGGACCCTCCCCCACAGCGTGGGACAACACCTGGTGGCCCTCCGCCCTCGGAAACCCACCCACTCCGACAGACCACGCCCACAACCTCGGCATCAATCTAGACTCCTCCCTCACCATGACCCGCCAGATCAACGCCGTCACCTCCACCTGTTTCAACTCCCTCTGCATCCTCCGCAAGACCTTCAAGTGGATCCCCCCCGAATACAGAAAGACCGTCACCCACGCACTCATAACCAGCAGACTGGACTACGGTAACGCCCTCTACGCCGGAATCAACAAATCCCTGCTACACAAGCTCCAAACCATCCAGAACACTGCAACCAGACTCGTCCTTGGAACCCCACGACATGAGCACATGACCCAACACCTATGAGACCTCCACTGGCTCCCCATCGAGAAGAGAGTAACCTTCAAGCTACTCACACACGCCTACAAATCCCTCCACAACATCGGACCCAAATACCTCAACAAAATAGTCTCCTTCCACGTACCCAAAAGGAACCTCCGCTCCGCCGACCTCGCCCTGACAGAGACCCCACACATCCGCAGAACCAGAGCAGGTGGAAGAGCCTTCTCCTACGTCACAGCAAAGGCCTGGAACGAGCTCCCAGTCAACATCAGACGCTCCCCCACTCTGCACACCTTCAGGAAGAGCCTCAAGACCTGGCTCTTCAACTGATCCGGAGCTGCACAGCCCCCGCAGCGCCTTGAGACCCTCACGGGTGAGTAGCGTGCCTTAAAAAACCCTGATTGATTGATTGATTCAAGGAGGTGAAAAAGACATACATTTCATACCGAGTTAATACATAGCATATGTGTGAATTACTGGAGCTGCTTCACTTATGGCTTAAAAATGTTCTCCAAAATTAGTGTGATTTCGAGTCATTAGTTGACAGCGTTATTTTGAGTAGTAACTCTGTGGAAACCAGGGGAAAAGAAAGATCGAAACTCACCATCTATCTGCCTTTTTAAACGCGTCACTGCTGGTCTTTTGTTCCTCGGCAAGAGCCGTGCCAAAAGTCGTACCTAGGACAGTTCTGACAGTGTGCACACTGTTGATAAACAGCAGGACAAGACAACCGGAGTCACATCCTTGGTTGTGGCTCTCTTCTCTACTAATTATACAGCTCCCTTTAGTGAAAGGCATGTACACACCTCAACCTGCTGCTGCAAGGTAAACGCAGGCTTGCTCTCTCCAACTAAACACTGAAAACGGACGACCATAGAGTGGCACCTCCTCTAAAGAATCTTACAATCTGTAAAGCGTAAAAAGGGCGGCATAAACGCCCTTGAGTGACATGTAGGGCTTCAGTGTGCAACGCCCGACCTTGCTTATTTTTTGACGTACCGGTGTTCACATCACAACAGCATTGCTTCTCCTTATGGGAATTAAGGGCTGTTAAATAGCAAGCCCTGCGTAATGACATGAACGTGACGCTGACGCAACTCTGTTCGTGTCCTGTCATGCACTCGATAGGCTGCAAGGGCCTGGCTGCCTGACCCTCAATTCGACCTCAGACTAGGCAGCCAGGCACGGATGTACTTACTGCTCAGGTAATCATTTATAAAAGTGAAAGAAAAATGTTTAAGTGGTCCTGCACATCAGAGGGGCGGGCCCTCATGGAAAAACCGCTGCTAGCACAAGTAGTTTGAATGCAAGTAATGCCTACAGCTAGATATTGCAGCAAGATGAACCTTGATAGAGGCATGCACCAAACCAGACCGAGAGAAGACAGGGTAGAATCTGCTCAGGTGATGCCTGTAGATGATGGAGATTTGATTTCTGGCACCATAAGCAGAAACCTTTCCATTTCAGTTTATACGTTTTAATGGTGGCTTCTGCTCTTGCTTTTAAGAGAATGTCCCTGTAGTCCTGAGGAATATTTAGCTCTCTGAATTCCTGGAATTCCGGAGGCATGCGCATAAGTGGAGAGAAGGCAGGTCTGGATGAAGGACCTGGCCTTGGCTCATCGTCAACAGTGTTGGGGATACTTGAAGGCTAGAGTGGTTGGATTCAGATAGTAGGAGAAGCTCCATGTACCAATGCTGTCTGGGTCACCTGAGTGCTATCAGGAGGAGGCCCCGCTTTCAATTTGCTGAGAACCTTCAGTATGAGAGGGATGGATGTGCATAGATTTCATACTCTCTGATCAAAAAGGCATTCCCTCACGATCCTGGGTGAGGGTACTGACTTGCCTAGAACTGGCCTTTACTGTTCTCGCTTGTTGCGAATAGATCCAATGAGGAAGATCCTGTCCAAAACCGACTGATCCAGCTCCCACTCATGGCAGCTGTCCTTGGTTCTGCTGAGCTTGTCTGTAAGAGATTGCTTGTTCTGGGAACGTGTTCGACCCGCAGAGTTATCTTGTGAGCTGTGAGATATCTTTGGAAAGCATCAGGGATCTCGTGCCGCCTTGCTTGTTCAGGTAGTGTATGCTGGTGGTATTGTCTGTGAACACTAGCACTGAAGACCCTGTTATCTTTGGCAGGAACGCTTGGAGACTGAGATAGATGGCCTTGAGCTCCAGGAGATTGATATGCATGATTTGCTGGAGCGGAGATCACTTTCCTCGAATTTGCAGGTCCTGCAGATGACAGCCCCAACCTTCCAGGGGGGGTATCCGTAGTTATTAGGAAGTTGGGTATTTGAGGTCAGAACGTGAGGCTTGGGACCACCAGGCTAATGCTTCCTGCATTACTGGTGTGATCTTTATAAGGTCCTTGAAAGATCCTATTGTTTGAGTCCATTGCTTTTGTAGCTCTTTCTTTAAAGGTCTCATTCTCAGGTGTGCAAGAGATACCAGATTGATCGCTGAGGACATAATGCCCAGAAGTGACTTTGACAGAAGCACTGAAACACACCTTTTTCTGGATAGTTTGAGAGCCAGTTCCTTGAGCCTTTTTTGCCTGTCTTGGGAGAGAAAGGCTTTGTTCTGGACAGTATCTAAGGCTGTGCACAGGAACGTTATCTTCTTGGATGGAATAGTGGATGATTTTTGATAATTTACCGTGGGATCTAGTTTGTGAAACAACTGTAGGGAAGCCTCTATGGCCTTGAACGCGTGAGATGCTGCTGGTGCTTTTATCAACAAGTCATCTAGGTAGGGGAATACCTGATAACTGTCCTTTCTGAGAGAGGCTGCCACAGGGGCTAGGCATTTGGTAAAAATGCGGTGAGCTAACTTGAGGCTAAATGGGAGAACTTTGAATTGATAATAGGTGGTGGCTACAGTGAAACATAGGTATTTCCGATGCTTGGGATGTATGGGTAGGTACAAGTATGCATCCTGTAAGTCTAGAGATGTCATGTGGTTTTCCTGATTTAGAAGAGTCAGGATGTCGGAAAGGGTGACCATGCGAATGGATTGCCTGTGTAGATACCTGTTTAACTTTTGGAGGTCTAGGATGGGTCGCCATTCCAGTTTTCTTTTTGATTAGGAAAAAATGGGAGTAGAAATCCCTTCTGGGGATGGGAAACGTTTTTAATTGCTCTTTTGGCTAGCATGGTGAGGGCTTCTTTTCTGAGTAAGTGAAGATGAGGTGGATGCGCTCCCTTTGGTGGAGCTGATGGTGGTCGTTTGACGAATTTCAGCATATGACCATAGGTGATAAGGTCTAATACCCATCTGTCTATTGTTATTTGCCTCCAGTTCTGGGAGAAATTAAAAATGTTTGCACCTACGGGTGTTGCAGAGTTGGGTGCAGCCAACAACTGAGAGAGGTCACTGTTTTCTATTGGCTTCTCTGCCCAGAGGGGTGTGTTTCCGCCTAGGCCCCTGCTTATTGTAGGCGTCTGTTGGAGGAGGATGATAGGACTGTTGTTGGTAAGATGACCTGTACTGTTGTTGATAGGGCTTTTGAAATCGTTGATAACCCCCTCTATAAGAGGAGAATCCTCTTCCACGCGCTCCTCAAAAGGTTACCTTGCGAAACTGCAGCGTTCCCAACGACTTCGCTGTGTCCGTAGCCACCTTAATGGCTTGCAATGCCTCATCGACAAGCTTACCAAAAAGGGCTTCCCCGTCGTCAGACATGTGCAGGAATTTTGATTGGACCGGGGCCAGAAAGAGGCTGCTTTGAGACATCCTTGTCGCCTTAGAAGCGCGGCCCCTGCCAGCTGCCGAACTCCAGTAGAGGCTATGTCTATTGCACATGTGATTATTTGGAATGTGTTCTCTCTCCCACCTGAAGGATTCTTTGGGCCTCTGATAGTTTATCCTCTGGAATGAGATCTATCAGTGCACCAATATCGGACCACATTTGTCGGTCGTACTAGCTAACCCTGGGCGTAGGACTACGCTACGCTCGCGTAGTTTGCGCAATTACGCGCTACGCGAATTGCACGTAGCACAGTGCAAAAACGCGTAGCGGGCATTTTTTGCTTGCTCGCGGTCCTTAACGTCAAGTTGGCGACCGCGAGCGAGCAAAATGACATCCCGCCGAGACTTTTTCCTCGTTCGCGATCAGCAACATCAAGTTGCCGATCGCGAGCGTGGAAAATAAACCTCCCGGCGAGATTCTCAACACGGGGAGGTCAGGTTTCTCATTGCGAGTGGTCGCGTATGCTCGCGACCGCTCGCGATGAGAAACTACCAGTCCGCGTTGAGAAAACTGCTGCTCGAGTACAAATCTACTCGAGCGGCAGAAAACGACCGCTTGCACTGTGCAAGATGCCGTTTTCAATGATTGCACAGTGCGGACAAGCATCCGGCACTGTGCAATCAGTGCAAACAGCATTTTCCCTACCGCACTACGCAGTTCGCGTAGCTACGCGTAGCTTGCGTAGTGCGAAGTGCACTTTGCGTAGCTACGCGTAGCGCGACTACGTGAACTACGCCCAAGGTTAGTACTAGCCCAAAATAGCCAGGGAATTAGCAGCACGGACTGTGATGGCGGACATCGTGCGAAACCATTTACGTATATTGTCTAGGCATCTGCCCTCTCGATTTGGTGGAGCTGAGACCGATGTAGAAGGATTTTTGGATCGGCATTGAGCCGCTTGAGTAATAACAGAGTCCGGCTTTGGGTGCTCCACCAAGCAGGCCGGTGAATCCTCTGGCGCCTTGTATTTCTTGTCTATTCGTGGCAAGACGACCTTTACCGTACCTGGGTTCTGTACTATCCTTGTGCCTTCTTCCTAGTCTACTATGGGAACAGCACGCACCAACTTCCTTGCTGGCTCTTTGAAATCGTATAAAAAGCAGTCTGACAACTTGACAGACATTGACAGCTGAAACCTCTTTGCAAATCTCTCCATCAGGTTGTGGAATCCTCCTATGTCATCCGGAGGTAAATCCACTGGGTGGGGAGCTGGTGGAGATGGGTTAGTCATTTAATTCCTGGTTGGGGGGATTATCAGGAATCTGTTCCTCCTCTTGATCATCATCTGATGACATAGGATGCTCTCTTGGAGGTACTGCAATGTTATATGCAGGAGTCATCCTGGGTGTTAAAGGCTGTGGAACCAGCCTTAATGTTCTTGAGGTTTGAGGTGGAGGTGGAGCACTAGGCTGCTGTGGCAATAGTGGTGTTGCAGACTCCGGAAACCTATTTTGATAATCCTGGATCATCCCTTACAGGCCTCGCAATAATGATAGAGGCACCTTCACTACAGCTTCTTGTGAAGGAGAGCGCCCATACTGTTGGAAATGCTCTTCCTGATGTCTAGGTCTTTCCGAATATTTTGGTTCATAGTAATCGTGGTAATATTGCTCTTCCCCCTCATCCTGGAATTTAATGTGGAGGTCTGAGGGGCTGTGAGCTGTCCCAAATGAGCCATCATCCTCTGACTCTTCCATGTCTAAAAGGTGGCTTGGAGGGAGAGGGTGTGTAATATAAAGGGGAGCGATCCTATTGAGGTTGTAACGGGCAGGATCAATCAAACTATAACTATACACGAGGGACCCTGTCGATTACTGCCTCATCGATGACTGCCTCATCGAATGATGTCTTGACGTCGAACCATGCCCCAAAAACGAATACAGACCCATTTTGACCTCAAGAAAGCGAATTAATGGGTTTGCAAAGAAAAATTCAGGATGATGGCTCTTCATCCGATCCAGCCTCCACTCCATCAAGGTGCCTGGCTATGCTTGATAGACCTGCAAGATACCTATTTTCACTTCCCAATAGCCAAAAAACATCGAAAATTCCCGATTTTCATTTTAGGAAAAGACCACTATCAATACAAAGTCCTTCCCTTCGGCCTCAAGTCTGCACCGCAAACTTTCTCCAAATGTATGGAGGTTGTAGCAGCCCACCTCAGAAAAATTTGAATCTTCGTCTGTCCATATCTGGATGATTGGCTCTTCAAGGCATCTTTCTATCAGCAAGTAAGCCAACATTATTACCTAACCGTCATGACTGTCATTCGACGGACAGAGCGCTAGGCTATGACAATATACATGTGTTGCGAGAGTAGAAGTATCAGCTGCAGCACTAATAATCTAATAATTTGATTAGACACCATCATGCTTTCGTTGATAATTTCTTGAAAATCTTGATCTGTTTCTTGGAAGACCCTCTATGAATTGTTGGGCGGAATCCCAAAGACATCTGTCATAATACCCCAGAAGTGCAGGTGCCCTGGCCGCTTTCATTGTGACAGCGGAAGTTCCACACACCTTTCTTTCCACAGAGTCTAACTTTTTACTCTCCTTGTCAGGAGGAACAGTGGATGAAGGTGTTGAAGCATGCAACTTATGGGCCGCAGAGACTATAACTGAAACTGGAACATGGTCTGCATGAAACTTATGGGCCGCAGAGACTAATAATTGAAACTGGAACATGGTCCGCAGATAGGAAAGAAAGCTCTTGATCCGAAGGCCTGTCTTTCTCCTGAAGGCGGGACAGGGCAGCCTTTACAGAAGCTGGTGTCAGAAACAGTTCCATAGCCGGTTCCAAGAAACCGAGTACTAGTGGTAAAAGAGGTCTAGAAGGTGATCTTTGGTGGAACGTCTCAAAGATTACTGATGTGGGAGTGGTAGTAGTTGGCAAGTCAATATTTAGTTTATTGGCCCCTCTGATGAGAACCTCCTGGAAGGTATTAATGTCACCTGTAGGAGATATTCTCGATGGCAGAGAATCTGTCAGAGTAGATGAATATAGACCAGAAGACACAGTTGTATGACAGGATGTGAAGATCTCGATCTGGAGGAAGAAAATCTTCGCCGTGTGTGTGATCGTCTGGAGTGACAATGTCAGCAGCAAGATCTAGATCTTGAGTGTGACCTAGACCTATAGGTGCGTGGTCTGGTGTGATGTGAGCGAGATCTAGAGCGCCTCAGAGAAGTTACAGGTGGAGGCTGAGATGGAGTAGTGGGCTGTGGCTGAGGTATTGCTGGCTTGGCTAGTTGTGGAGCAGAAGTCGGAGGAGGTGATCTTGCTGGAGCCTGAGGAGGTGCTGACAAATCCAGTATGGTGACTGGAGATGTTGATCTTGATAATGAAAATGCTCTGGAATACTCCGAGTCAGACTCTGACAGAAGTCTGCAAGCTTTCATGCGTGCAAGCCACTCCGCCATCTTATTTAAGGAAGATGAATGATGTCTCGATGTCGAACCATGTCCCAACGCCGAAGTCTTCGACGTTATATGGTGTCTCAACGTCGATGATGCTCCCCTCCTTGACGTCATGTGTTTTCAACGCCGACCTAGCCCTTGACGGCAAGCAAGTAGATGCAGTGCTTCTTTATGACATTGATGCCCTCAACATTGAAAGGGAGCAATGTCTTCCTCCAGATGTTCTCTTACTAAACTATCTAAAGATACTCTACGCCCTGAAGGACGCTGCGTGAACCTGCTTTAAAGAAGCTTTAGATGAAAATTGTGAGCAAAAACCTTAAAAAAGGAGAAGCTCTGCTCCGGGATCCTGTCAGCAGGAGCCGGAAAACAGAACTGAGTAAACTGCCACCTAAAGGGCATGATGGGACACTGGAGGCCAAAAGGCCCATAAAGGCACAGTGTCCTATTTACTTTGTTTCAATGCTGCAGCCTACACAGACTACATTGCTTGGTATTACTCCTTATCTTATTTTAAAAAGAAGTAAAAAGCATTTGTGAAGGATGTTTTTAAAAGATCACTTTTCATTTTGCTTAAGTGATTTTTAAGGGTATGGCCCTTTTTTTCTTCTAAATTTTAAAGTCATTCAATATAGATTGGCAATATAGCCTTTTCTAAGGCTGAAAAAATTCAATATTACTGTCACATATGTGTCCTGGCCTTTCCGAAGTAAGGCGAAGTAAATGTGACTCTGAAAGAACTGCTCCAGAATTCCATCCTTATAATTATCAATGGAGGTCCCCTGAGAGAGAATCATAGTTTCACTAGGCTGGGATATAGGCAGTAAGAAACGCACGCTACATAGAAACACATAACTTGGGTCACATTGTTTTAGGAGACAGACTACAGTAATGAGGAAAATAGAGATAAATGGTGAATCTGCAAAATTGGCTCAGGGTTAATGCACCACGCGTGAACCAAATTTGCTGCACAAATGAATGTAATACATGTAATAAAAATAACCCAAATGAAAACTGAACATTGAAAAAGGATTTAAAATTCAACAGAGATTGCAGTGGAGAGAAGCGTGTCAGCACCTTAGGAACGGGGCTTAAAATGAGTAACAACATTTATATAGTTCCTACCATCGTAAAGGGTCCTCTTGGTGCTGGTGCATTTCCAGGGCATAGCTGAATTTTTCTAGGATATTAGGCAACTCACTTATTCACCTATGTGATGTCTAATCAGTGGAGCAATAGAAGGAGTTTAATTCAAGAGACAGCTCTGCTGTCTAAAATCATACTGTAATATCTAGGTAATATAAGAAAATTGACGTATAATAAGAAGTAGCTCTGTTGTGTGAAGTCTGTGCCTGAAGCACAAGTTACTAACTTGTGTAACGATATATCTGTAAGAGACAGTAGTTAGTGACAGATTCCTTACCTTAGAATATCCCCAGGCGTCAGGCTGGATCCGGAAAGTTTTTGCGTAGCAGTACCCTTGCGCGTCGGTAGGCGGCGTCGTGCGGCTCCGCGTCCGTCGTCGGCGTTGTGATCGCCGGGATGACGTCGTGGGCAGTACTTAGACGCCGCCCCTGCGCGCTGACATCAGTTCTGTACACGACTTTCCGCGCCAGGAACGCAGAGCCATGCAAGAAGCTGACATAGGTGTCTGAAAAATACTAGGGCCCTGAAAGGGATGTCCTTAACCCTAGAAATCAGTTCGCAGAACGGGGAGGATGGGTGGGGCGGTAAGGAATCTGTCACTAACTACTGTCTCTTACAGATATATCGTTACACAAGTTAGTAACTTGTGCATCTGAAAGAGACACGTTAGTGACAGATTCCTTACCTTAGAATAGATACCCCAGCAATACCAACCCCGGTGGTGGGTCTGCGAACAAAGATCAGACAAGGAAGTCCCGGAGGACAGAACTGCCAAAGAAGCCGTCCCTCCGGACCTGACTGTCAAGGCAGTAATGCTTGGTAAACGTGTGCAGCGAGGCCCACGTAGCTGCCTGACAGATATCCTGCAGCGGAACACCGCGGCCTAAGGCCGTGGTAGCAGCCGTTGCCCTGGTGGAATGGGCACGCAGCCCAACAGGAGGCTCCTTCTTAGCCAAAGAATAGCAGGCTTTGATAAACAAGGTTACCCAGCGGGAGATGGTTCTCTTGTGCACCGCCCGACCTTTTTGGCGCCCACGTAGCCAACAAAGAGCTGGTCATCCACCCGGAAGTGTTGTGTGCGGTTGATATAAAAGGAAAGCGCACGTTTTGGGTCCAGACGGTGGAGCCTCTCTTCCTCTCTGGAAGGAGGCGGAAAGAAGGTGGGCAAAGTGATGGTCTGCCCAATGTGGAAGGCAGTAACCACCTTTGGCAAGAAGGACGGACGCGTCCTAAGAACAACCTTGTCTGGATGGACAGACAGAAAGGGAGGTTTGCATGATAGAGCCTGGAGCTCACTCACCCGCCGAGCGGAGGTGATGGCCACCAGAAAGGCTGTCTTCAGAGTCAGAAGACGAAGAGGACAGTTATGTAGAGGCTCAAAGGGAGCGCACATAAGAAAGGTAAGAACCAAGTTCAAGTCCCACTGAGGCATCAGAAACGGAACAGGAGGGAAGAGGTGTGTAATGCCTTTTAGAAACCTGTTAACAACAGGGGACTTGAAAAGGGAGGGCTGATCAGGAAGCCTGAGGAAGGCCGAGATGGCACAAAGATAGCCCTTGATGGTACCCAGGGCAGAACCCTGTTGGGCCAGAGAAAGAAGGAACAGAAGAACCTCAGAAAGAGGGGCAGAAAGGGGATTCACAGCCTTTGCTGTGCACCATGCCACAAACTTGATCCACCTGCAGGCGTATACCACCTTAGTGGAGGGACGCCTGGCTGCCAGAATCACATCACAAACTTCGGGAGGCAAGTCGAAAGGAATCAACTGCCGCCGCTCAATCTCCACGCAAGCAGTTGGAGGCTGGACAGGTTCGGGTGGAGGACCGTCCCCTGCTGCTGCGACAGAAGATCCTCCCGAAGAGGCAGACGAATCGGGGGATCGACGCTCATACTGAGTAGCTCGGGATACCAAACTCTTCGAGCCCAGTCCGGAGCCACAAGGATGACTTGGGCCCGGTCGCGCCGAATCTTCTTCAACACTCTGGGTAGAAGTGGTGTAGGCGGAAAGGCGTACAACAGACCGCAACTCCACTCGCGACGAAAAGCGTCGCCGAGCGAGTGCCGCCTTGGAAATTCCAACGCGCAGAACTGATGACATTGCGCGTTCTCTACGGTGGCGAATAGATCTAACCAAGGCTCTCCCCACTGTAGAAAGAGTCCTTGCGCCACTTCCGAGTGAAGACGCCATTCGTGATCCATCAAGCACCTGCGGCTGAGTTCGTCCGCCCTGGCGCTCAGGGAACCTGCCAGGTGTTGAACCATCAGGAACATGCCCTGATGTTCCAGCCATGTCCAGAGGCGCAGAGCCTCCTGACAGAGGGTCCACGACCCCACCCCGCCTTGTTTGTTGCAGTACCACATGGCGGTGGTGTTGTCTGTGAACACCTGCACTACCTTCCCTTTGACAGAGGGAAGGAATGCCTTGAGTGCAAGTCGGATCGCCCGGAGCTCCAGAAGGTTGATATGGAGCCGGGACTCCGCCGGAGACCAGAGGCCTCTGATCTCCGCCTCTCCCATGTGACCGCCCCATCCCAGAAGGGACGCGTCCGTCACAACTGTGTGCTCTGGCTGGGGAAGGGAGAGGGATCTGCCCATGACCCATTGCCGGTTCGATAGCCACCACTGCAACTGTTTTGCAGTCCCCTCCGAGATCTGGACGTGATCGGACAGGTTGCCCTGGTGCTGCGCCCACTGGAACTTCAGGTCCCACTGCAGAGCCCGCATATGCCATCTGGCATGATCGACCAGCAGGATGCAGGAGGCCATGAGGCCCAGCAGCCTCAGGGTCATCCGTACCGAAACCCAGGATAAAGGCTGAAAGATCGGAATCATAGCCTGAATATCCCGGACTCGCCGTTCGGGAGGATAGTCCCGAAACTGCGTCGTGTCCAGAACTGCTCCGATGAAAAGGAGCTGTGGAGAAGGAATCAGATGCGACTTCGGCACATTGATGGAGAACCCCAGCGAGTGCAGGAGTTCGGCCGTAGTCTGGAAGTGGGAGACGACTGCCTGGGACGAGCCCGCCTTCAGCAGCCAGTCGTCGAGGTAGGGGAAGACTGGAACCCCTGCCCGGCGCAGATGAGCTGCGACCACTGCCATCACTTTCGTGAACACCCGAGGGGCACTTGTAAGGCCAAAGGGGAGCACGGTGAACTGAAAATGCTCGAGGCCTACCGTGAACCGCAGGTAACGCCGGTGGGCCGACAGGACGGGGATGTGAAAATAAGCGTCCTGCAAGTCCAACGCTACCAACCAGTCTCCAGGGTCGAGGGCAGTCAAGACCTGAGCTAGGGTGAGCATCTTGAACTTCTCCTTCCGGAGGAAGCGATTGACGTTCCGGAGGTCCAAGATAGGACGCATGTCCTCCTTGTCCTTTTTGGGCACTAGAAAGTAGTGGGAGTAGCAACCACGTCCTACTTCTGGGGTCGGAACATGCTCGATGGCCCTCTTGGCCAAGAGGGCCGTGACTTCCTTCTGCAGAAGCACCAAGTGATCCCCTGACATGCGGTGGAATTGAGGTGGCATGGCTGGGGGGGTGGTCTCGAAGGGGAGGGAGTAGCCCCTTCGGACAATGTCCAAGACCCACCTGTCCGAAGTGATGGGACGCCAGTGGTGAAGGTGATGGCGGACCCTGCCCCCTACTGGCGTGCTGTGCACCTGAAAGGAAGGACTAGGAGGGCTTGGAGGCCGCGGACAGGGCGGGGTTGGTGGCCTGACCCGCACGCTGGTTGCCCGAACCGCCACGGCGGTATCCACGTCCTCGGCCACGCGAAGACGCTTGCTGCGCGGGCCGGTGGCTGGGCAGTGGACGTGACTGGGCGCCCCTTCCGTGGCCACGAAAGGGGCGAAAAGCAGAGGTCAGCGGATGGCGCACAACAGAAAGGCCCAGGGACTTGGCAGTAGCCCGAGAGTCCTTAAAACGCTCCAGCGCATGGTCTGCTTTGGAACCAAAAAGACCGACTCCATCAAAGGGCATGTCCATGAGTGTATTCTGGACATCACCCGAGAAACCAGTGGTTCTCAGCCAGGCGTGGCGACGCAGCGCCACCGTCGTTGCAAGCGATCTGCCCAGCGAGTCGGCGGTATCAAGGCCACAACGTATGGTGTATTTAGCCGCATCTCTACCTTCCGCAATGGTGCGGGTAAGCAGTGTCTGGACCTCCTCAGAACACTGGGGCAAAACAGACGCCACCGAATCCCACAGGGAGTGGGTATATCGGCCCAAAAGGCAAGCGGTGTTGACGGACCGCAAGCCAGCACTGGAGGAAGAAAAAGCCTTCTTCCCAAACTGGTCCAGGCGTTTGGATTCCCTATCCGGAGGGGCGGTAGGGAAGGCGGTTTGGGAGGCAGAGGCTTGGACAACCAAGCTCTCGGGGGTGGGATGTTGAGAGAGAAACAAGGGGTCGCCCGGAGCCGGGCGATGGCGTCGGGCCACGTTCCTATCCACAGGAGCCCCTGTGGTGGGCTTGGACCAGGTGCCCAAAAGAATGTCAGATAGTGCATCATTAAACGGCAGCACAGTCTCAGATGAGGAAGCTGCCGGCTGAAGCACTTCCGTCAGGAGATTAGTCCTGACAGCCACAGTAGGCAACTGGAGGTGTAAGGCTCCAGCTGCTCTACGCAACACCGTTGCGAAATTTGCACCCTCCTCCGTAGCCACGGGAGGAGACAGCATGCCAGTGTCAGGGGAAGTGTCTAGACCACTGGCGTCCCCAAGTTCCTCTGCCCAGTCCTGATCATACTCACACTGCTGTGTGAGAGGGTCTTCCGACCCCTCCCAGCTCTCCTGGTCCTCCTCTGCTTCAAAATATGGAGGAGGAGGGACATTTGGGACCCAAGGTCTCATCGGCGCCGGAGCCGGCGTCGAGCAACGTCGGTCCGGCTCCATGTCCGGAACCGGAGAGAACCGGGGAACGACGCCGCCCGGAGCCTCGGGCGGCGTCGGGAACGGCACCGGGGAGATCGGCGCCGGCGGAGGCGTGGTTAGGTCAACCGGCGTTGATCGGGGTTGCGGTACCACCGGAGCCGGGATCGAGGCCGGGGCCGGAGCCGAGGCCGGGATCCGGGCTGGCGGGACAGGCGACGCCGGGACCGGAGTCGACGGCGACGCCGGGGCAACCCCATCAGGGCCCGCGGGGCCCGAAGGCGCACCGGAGGGACCTTGAGGCCCGAAGAGGCGGGCCATGGCCGACAGGAATTCCTGTATTTCGGCCGGAGTCGCCCCCAAACCCGGAAAGGACGGGTAATGCGGGGGCGGCTCCACAGGCACGTCCGGGGCTGCGGGGACGGTGCCGACAGGGGCCTCAGCCGAGTCGCGAGACCGGCGAGGCGAAGTCTTAGAGCGATGATGCTTCTTAGACTTTTTGTGCTTCGACTTACCCGAGGAGTGCGAAGACTTGGACTCCGACGACCGGTGGGGGAGCCGCACCAAGCCCCGGTCCCGTGAGAGGTCGAGGGGCCGGTCGCGGAGCCGACTGCCGGACTGCCGACTGCCGGACCTCGAGGAGCTTTCGAGACCGCTCTCGCAAAGCCTTCGGGTGGAGTTTCCGGCAGTCAGGGCACGACTTCGTGTCGTGGTCTCGGCCGAGACAGTAGAGACACTCTAAGTGCGGGTCTGTGATCGACATCATTCGACCACAGGCGTCGCATGGCTTGAAGCCGGGCATCCCTACTGACACCTTAGAGTCGTTAGAAGACTCGAAAAGAAACAGTGAAAAATTCACCAAAAATTTAGTCAAAAATTGACTAGGGCACTGCTCTTCCCGGATCTGCGCTTACTGGCGCGGAAAAAGAAGAACTGACGTCAGCGCGCAGGGGCGGCGTCTAAGTACTGCCCGCGACGTCATCCCGGCGATCACAACGCCGACGACGGACGCGGAGCCGCACGACGCCGCCTACCGACGCGCAAGGGTACTGCTACGCAAACATTTTCCGGATCCAGCCTGACGCCTGGGGATATTCTAAGGTAAGGAATCTGTCACTAACGTGTCTCTTTCAGATCTATAGCTTACTAGTCTTGAGCCACAGCCTTTGTGCCTTCTCTGGGACTGCTTGTCTCTATGATGCCTGACCCTCCCCACCTCCCCATAAGAGCTGGAGCAGTGGGAAACCTGCAAATGGACCCACGTACCTTCAGAAACTGGCACCTCACAATGTCCCTGCAACAGCCCTGAGGTCCCATCTGTTGGTGTGATCCTGAAAATATAGCTGAAGGACGCAAAGCAATTGCAGCAAATCTGAGTTCACACAAACTATTTGAAACTATGAGCCACAGTTTCCATTTGCAGACCATCCCTACCCCTTTGATCTTCACAAGGTGTTAGGCCCACAGAGGCGGCACAGATATGCTGATATGGTAGGCCAACCCAGTGTTATACCCTCCTCTTGCAGTATCCAGCAGCTGATTGTTCTCACCTACCAATTCAATATGTGAACTACACAAGTCATGAAACTGCAGACGCAAATGCACTGCAAAGTAGCCAAAAGACATGTCTAGTGTGTTACAAAATCCTTAAATAAGTACATGGACTGTTTTTGGAACTCCTTGAGCGCCAGGCTTATAGTAAACATGACCATGACTAGGGTCCTAACTATGGGCGGGTCAGTGTTTTCTGACCCCTGCGTAAACCCCTGTTTGTGCAGGCATCAGAATAATGAGTTGGGTGATATTTACCGCATCAGGTAATTACTGCTGGGTGCATTAAACATCTCACCCTTCGTTAAATTTCAACCGGTCATGCCTGCCGGAATTTAAAAGGGGAAAGTGGTGCAATAATCACCAAAGTCCACATGTTATTCCTAGAAACCTGTAATAGGTGCTAGTTATCACACCAGATAAATAACGTTCCTCAGGGTACTCTTATTTTTATCTGGTGCGATAATAAGAACCTGGATTCCGACAAACTCGGAATCAGGGCCTAAAGCTTATCTATGCTTCAACAGTACACAAGACATATTGAGCAAGTGTAGAACTTCCATGCTCACGTCTTACTCTTACCTGTAAAATATTTCTCTTGATTCTTATAGCTATTTTCTATAGATCACATTCTATCACTTTAATGGAAGTTAAAGCTATACAGTTACATGTTAGCAAGAAGAAATAAGTTACTTACCTGTAACTGTAGTTCTCCAGTATTGGAAGCTTTCATAGATTCAAACTCTTTCTCTGGCCCATACTTAGCTTTAAAGCTATCAGAAAAATGTCACAAAATCGTAGAAGCAATAAACAGAACATTTGGGGACTATTGAACTACTCCAGTATTGGAACTTTCATAGATTCACATGCTTGAATCATTCCCCGTCGTCATGATGGGAGTCCCCGATACTTAAAATAGTAGTAGCAGTAGTAGACTTTAATAGTCATAATACAATAATAGGTATAGACTAAAGAAGGCCTAGGCCTCTGAGTTTAATAACCCATCCCAGTCCTTATAAAGAAAAGGACCACATTTTTGCCCCAACCAATCAGCATGAATCATCTTCTAGAACACTCCTGAGGGAAGCTCAGAGCCTCAGATTTTCGAGCACAAGTGCTATATACAACCTGTTGAGACATATAAGGTGAGCTTCCCCCTGGGGAGGAAGGTGGGTCACATGTGAATCTATGAAAGCTTCCAATACTGGAGAACTACAGTTACAGGTAAGTAACTTATTTCTTACTCCAGTATTGGAACGTTCATAGATTCACATGCTTGAATCAGATTAGCAAGCAGTTTGGTAGCACATTTACCATAGTTTTGACGCTTAACAGGAATCTAAACAGTGTAACCTGCAAGCAATCACCAAACAGTATAAACTGCATAACCATAATGAAATGAAATGAAATGAAAACGCTATTTATAAAGCGCGTGGTTACCCGCGGGCATCCCAGCGCTGTGGGCAGAGTCGAATAAAGCTGAGGCGAGATCATTTGGCGAAAAGCCAAGTTTTAAGCATCTTACGGAAGGTCATATAATTGGGTTCCTTTCGTAGCTGCAGAGGGAGTGAGTTCCACAGCTTAGCGGCGTTATAGGACAAAAGACGGCCGCCGCTTCGAGCCCTCTTGATTCTGGGGACATAGGCCAGATGAAGCTCATTTGAGTGAAGGGCCCTATTAGCTAGGTAGGGCTGGACCAAGGATGAAATGATAGCGGGTCCTTTCCCTCCTATCAACCTGTGAGTAATGCACAGGGCTTTGAATTGGACCCTTTCCAGAACTGGGAGCCAATGGAGGGCCTTTAAAGCTGGCCTAGCTGTTTGGCGGCTATGAATTCCCATAAGAATCCTAGCAGCACAGTTCTGCATGGTTTGGAGTTTGGCCAGCACCGAGCTAGGGGCACCAACATACAAGGCATTTCCGTAGTCCAAGCGAGATAAAATAAGCGCTTGGACTACAAGCTTTCTAACCTGAGGGGGTAGCAGGGGAAGCACTTTGCGCAGCATTCTTAGAATGCCAAAGCAGGAGGCAACAACCTTTCTGGCTTGAATTTTAAAACCAAGCTCGGAATCAAGCCAGACACCAAGGCTCTTTATCTCTGATTTAGGGGCGGGCATAAGGCCCATACATGTAGGCCAGGAGGAGGCTAATTCAGAGAGAGAGGGATTGCCCAGGAGCATGAGCTCTGTCTTGTCTCCATTTAGTTTAAGATGGGAATGTTTCAACCATCTCATCACTTCTTCGAGGCATGGGCCAAGGCAGGTGGATGCTTTATTGGTGTGGTTCAACGCGACGACCAATTGGGTGTCGTCGGCATAGGTGACAATTTGCACCCCAAAAGGGAGAACAATGTTGGCAAGAGGCGCCATGTAAACATTAAAAAGAGTGGGGCTCAAGGACAACCCCTGAGGGACCCCACAATGGAGAGGCCGTGGAGTTGAGATGGCCTCGCCCTCGGCTACATGGAAAAATCTGTCCTCCAGTGGTAACAGTAAATGAAAAAACTTCCATAAGCGTTAAAGACAATAACCAACTTACGATATGGAAATGTGATACAGTTGAATATAGGTAGGAGGGCAGACAGGGGTGGTTCACCTTAATGGAACAGATGCCGAAGTACTGCCTGACCGACTGCTGTATCATTGAGAACTGCTGAATCCAAACAGTAGTGTTGGGTGAAAACGCGTCTATTCTTCCACGTTGCTGCCCGGCAAATTTCCGGAAGTGATACTCCCGCAAATAAAGCTATAGATGTGGCCACTGACCTCGTGCAATGGGCTCGGACTCTTGCAGACAGAGGTCTGCCAGCCTTTTGATGACAAAATTGTATTGCACTTGCGATCCACCTGGAAATACTCTGTTTGGAGAGCGGGAAACCTTTCCTTGGTGCACTGTATGCCACAAATAGTTGAGAGGTCTTATGGAAAGATTTTGTCCTATCTAAATAAAACTTTAGGCAACATTTGACGTCCAATGAATGCAAAGCTCTCTCCGCCGATGTCGTACGTTTCGGGAAGAAAGTTTTTAGTACCACCGGTTCGTTAAGGTGGAAATCAGATGGCACCTTGGGAATGAACTTCGGATTTGTTCGGAGCAGAACTCCATCTGACCTGAACTGAATGAAAGGTTCCTTTATTACAAAAGCTTGTATCTCACTGACCCGTCTGGCTGAGGTCAAAGCAAGTAGTAAAGCCAACGTCCATGATAGGAACTTGATTTCTGCAGTGTGAATTGGTTCAAAAGGGGTTTTCATTAATTGTGAGAGAACCGTGTTCAATTGCCAGGCTGGCGGTGGAGGTCTTACCGGCGGAAACACTCGAAAGAGTCCTTTGAGGAACTCTTTAATTACTCTAGAAGACCATAGAGGTGAAGAAGACGATGATCTTCTGTAACGGGAAATGGCCGCTAAGTGAACTTTAATTGAACTATGTGCCAAACCTGATTTTGCGAGAAGTAGAAGGTAAGGTAGGATCTGTTCTGGAGAGCAAGACAGTGGATGTAAATTCTCCCGATGGCACCAGATGCAGAAACGCTTCCACTTGAGGCGGTACGTCTTGCTGGCACTGTCCGTCCTTGCTTTGGCTAGGATATTGCGGCATTCACTAGAAATGTTTAAATGTCTGAACTCATTGTATGCAGGAGCCAAGCTGACAAATGCAGGCTCTTGAGGTCCGGGTGTAGTATCTGCCCCTTGTTCATGGTCAGGAGATCAGGAATAACTGGAAGTTTGATGTGTGGGACCTGCGATAGGAGAAGCAGTTAAATGTACTAGTGTTGGCGTGGCCATGCCGGAGCGATGAGGATCAGTTTGCATGGCTCGATCTTCATCTTTCTCAGGACTCTTGGAAGAAGAGGAATGGGAGGAAAAGCGTAAGTAAAGATGCCGGACCATGCAATTGAAAAGGCATTCCCCCATGACCCCTGTTGGGGATGCCAACTTGCATAGTACCGGCATTTGCGGTTATGGGGAGTTGCAAACAAGTCCAATTTCGGTGTGCCCCATCACAGAAATACGTTCATCAGGGTTTGGTGGTGCAGCTCCCATTCGTGACACAATGATGTCAGTCTGCTTAACGTGTCCGCAATCGTGTTCTGTCGTCCAGGAACATGTTCTGCTCAGAGGCAGATTCTGTGATCTATGGCCCATTCCCACCACTTTTGGGCTTCCTTGGAGAGGTGGCGAGATTTCGAGCCACCTTGCTTGTTAATATAGAGCATTGTGGTGGTATTGTCCGTTCGGACTAGCACTGATGAATTCTGTATCCTGGGAAGAAAAGCCTGGAGGGCTAGATGCACAGCCTTCAGCTCTAGCAAATTTATGTGAGATTGAGTTTGAGCTTGATGCCACTTTCCGCTTACTTGGAGCTCTTGAAGGTAAGCTCCCCATCCCTCTGAGGACGCATCTGTTGTGATCACTAATGGTGCGGCTTCTTGATGCAAGGACATTCCTACCGATAAATGGTCTGTGTCTAACCACCACTCTAGGGCCTTCACCATACGTGGAGTTACTCTGAGGATGTCGTCGAAGGAGCCTACTGACCGTACCAACTCTTTGTCCAGCTCCTCCTGAAATGGGCGCATCCTGAGACGACAAAATGGGATCAGTGGTATGCATGAGAACATCATCCCTAAAAGGGATTTGAAAAGTGGGACCGAAAGTGACTTTCTTCTTTTGATGGAATTTGCCAGAACAAGAAATCGCCACTGACGTTCGTCTGCCGGGTATGCTCTTAAGCAGACCGTGTCCAGTTGCGCTCCTAGGAAGGCAATCTTTTGTGGGGGATTCTGATTGGAATTTTGCTGATTTATAGTCAGACCTAAACTTTTGAAGAGAGTTGTGCAGGCCTTTGTGGACGCTCTCGGTTCTCGCTCGGACAGGGCCTTGATAAGCCAGTCGTCCAGTTACGGGAAGACTTGATGTTTCCGCTGTCTGAGAAATTCTGCAATGGGAGCGAGACACTTCGTAAAAATTCTGGGCGCAGACTTGAGGCCAAATGGGAGCACTCTCAACTGGTAGTGGCATCCGGCTACCACAAATCTCAGGTATTTTCTGTGTTTTGGGTGAATACGTACATGGAAATAGGCATCTTGGATTTCTAATGTTGTCATGAAATCGTGTTGGTTCAGGAGCTTCAGTACCTCTTGCAATGTTATCATTCTGAAAGATTTTTTTTTCAGATACAGATTGAGATTTCCAAGGTTCAAAATTGGTCTCCACTGCCTTAACTTCTTTTTGATTAAGAAGAAACGGGAGTAAAAACCTGTGCCCCTGCTTGAGAATGGTACTTTCTCTATTGCCCCTTTCCTTAGCATGTTTTTTACCTCTTGCTGAAGAGCCCTGAGATGCTTGTGGTGGGAGGCTTGTGGGGTGGTTGTAGGTGGCTTTTGGGTGAATTCTAGAGTGTGTCCAAATTGAACTAGGCGCAGAACCCACTGGTCCGTAGTAATGGTTTGCCACTGGTGGAGGAAGTATGAAATGTTGCCTTCCAGGCGGGTAGGATGAGACTGAAAAGATTTGCTTGGTGAACTGAGAGTTGGAGCCGGAGGAATATCATTGGCGGCGGTTAGTATCCTTGCCAGTCCGTGATGTCTTTCCTCTATTTGCTCTGACATAGGATGTCTGAGGCGGTTGCCTTTGTTGGAACTGAGGTCTGTATGACTGTGACGTGGAAGAATATGCCGGGTAATGGTATTGCTGGTATCCTCCTCTATAAGAAGGTTGACCTCTACCCTTTGATCCCCGAAAAGGAGCTTTTTTAAACTGCAGCGGCCCCAAAGACTTGGCAGTGTCTGTGTCTGCCTTGATGGTTTTAAGGGCTTCCTCAACATGGCTGCCGAAAAGAGCCTCTCAATCATATGGAAGGTCCAATATTTAGTTTTGAACCTCAGGACGAAAAGAGGTGGCCTTGAGCCAGCCCTGTCTTCGTAGAACTGCTGATCCAGCTAGTTGTCTAAATCCTGTTACAGCAACATCCATCGCTGAATCTATTATCTAGTTTGATGTTCTTTCCCCTTCATGCAATATCTTATTTGCCTCCTCTTTAACATCTTTCGGCAGTTGATCAATATAAGAAGCAATGTCAGACCACATTTGGCGAGCATAGCGCCCTAAGATCGCCAAGGAGTTTGCTGCCTTTACTGTGAGAGCTGACATTGATGAGAATCTTTTTCCAATAGAATCTAGATGTCTGCTCTCTCTGTCCAGAGGCACAGAAAGAGGTACCGTAGGATTTTTTGAGCGGCGTTGAGCGGCCTGCATCACTACTGAGTCCGGTTTTGGGTGCCCTGTGAGGCACGCTGGGGCATCATCAGTTGTCTTATACTTTTTATCCAGATGTGGAAGCACCGCTGGCACAGAGGCTGGGTTCTTCATTATTCTAACACCTTCCTCCCAGATATAATCAATTATGGGAATAGCCCTAACTGGCTTACGAAATGGTTCTTTAAAGTCATATAGGAAGCAGTCCGCTTGTTTGGAAGGCATTGGTACAGTAAACCTTTTTGCTGCACGCTCCAACAAATTGTGAAACACCCCAATATCCTCTCGTGGGGAATCTACCGGAGGAGGCATAGGTGAGGCTGGTGAAAACATCCTGTAGTCATCCCATTCAGAAGCTGTATCATGAAGTTCCCCTTCCTCATCCGAAGAGGCTGGTTCCTGGAGGGGAACAGATTGTGGAGTATTCGGCACCGAAAGCAGCGTAGGAGCACTAACTCTTGCTGGCGATGTCACCTGAGGAGGAGGAGGTATATTAGACGGATCTGAAGGTGGGAAGCGCTGTCTATAGTCCTGCAGCATAAACTGCAAATCAGCCAGTAATGCAGATGGCATTGTGATCATTTCCTTATGATACTGTTGATGTTGTTCAGGCTGGGTATAATAGGCTTGACCATAGTATTGCTGGTCATCATCATCCTCATCATCATCTGGTTGGCACTTAACGTGCAATTCTGAAGGACTATATGCATCCCCAAAGGGACCTTCATCTTCATCCCCTTCTTCAGAATCTCCCTCCTTTAAAAGGTGTGTGGGGAAAAGAGGAGTAACTTTACTGGGTGAGGTGTGTTCAGGCGTGATTTCCGATGCCAGAATCTTTTTCGTTGTAGTCGCTTTACAGATATAACCTTCGTCGATGGATGCGTCGATGATTGCGTCGACGACAGTGTCTTCACTTCCACAGTTTTAAATGTACTTGCTGTAGGTGATGTCATCGACGACGATGATTTCATCGACGGAGGGTACTTCGTTGACACCTGCGGAGTGGTCGACGGTAGAGACTTCGTAGACGCCGGTGACTTTACCTTTGTCGACGGCAACGTGTCCGTCGACGGTGGTGCACTAGACGACGGTGATGACCTCGCCGACCTTTGCTACGTCGTCGACCTCTTTTCCGTCTGCGGTGGCGACGTCGACGATGACCTCGTCAATGGTATTTTCTTCGACGATGTAGTCGACTTCAGCATCGACGATGAGTGCTTCGTCAACGATCTGTCAACCTCCTTGTGAGATACTAAGGAAATGGTCGATGAAACTGGACCTCACGTCGACGATTTCAGGGTCGTCGTCGACGATGAGAGAGCCATAGAACATGTCGTTGACGTGCCAGAAACGCATCCTCTTGTCGTCGACAGAGCTGAAATACTTTTCTTCACTGACTGAGAACTCCCTGACAGAATGTCAGAAGTATGTTTTTTAAAAGTCAGTTTAAGTTCCGCAGGAGGTGTTTTTGGTTCAGCAACAGTCTTTGATGGCTGTTCTTTTTTATGAGAACCTTTGCGTTCAGAGGAAGATTCAAAAGAGGACTTCTTGGCGCACTTTTTGTAGCAGGCTCCTTATCAGACTGTGATGAATCTCTTGCCCTTTTTGAAGAGTCTTTTGTAGAGGTAGACTGGTCACTCTCGGAGTCTAACACAGGGTCTAATCTAGTTTTCAATTTCTGAAGCCAGATGAGAAGACGTCCTTCCCTGTCTCTAAGGGTCTCATTTGAAAAAGTTCGACAAATCTTGCATTCTGACACCTTATGAGATGGATATAGGCAGTAAATGCAATTTTTGTGATGATCATCCACATAAAGTCTTTTCTTCAGGCAAGTGGCACATTCTCTGAAGAGAGCCTTCTTAGCTTTGTCATACATAGTCCAGATAGAATGAAGACCCACCAAAAGTAGGAAACAGGAGGATGATGTTAAGAAGAGATCATAACATTGTACTTTCCTGTAGAAAAAGTCCAAAATCCTTTATCCTGATGAGAAAACTGAGCAGAGCTCAGAGGAGACTCCCACTGCACAACGTGCAGTAGATAATCTGAGGCTCTGTGCTTCCCTCAGGAGTGTTCTAGAGGGTGATTGATGCCGATTGGTTGAGGCAAAAATGTGGTCCTTTTCTTTATAAGGATTAGGATGGGTCATTAAACTAAGAGGCCTAGGCCTTCTTTAGTCTATAACTATTGAACAAGTTACTTACCTTCGGTAACGATATATCTGTAAGCAACATTAGTTCGTTATAGATTCCTTACTTTAGAATTACCCCCAGGCGTCAGACTGGATCCGGAAAGTTTTCTCATCAGCAGTACCTCTGCACGTCGGAAGGTGGCGTCGGTCGGCTCCGCGTCCGTCGTTGGCGTCGTGGTCGCCGAGATGACGTCGCGGCAGCTACTTAGACGCTGCCCTCGTGCGCTGACGTCAGTTCTGTACACGACTTTCCGCGCCAGAAACGCAGAGCCATGCAAGACACTAACCACTGGTGCACAAAACTAGGGCCCTGAAAGGATAACCTTAATCCTAGAAATCAGTTCGCAGAACGGGGAGGATGGGTGGGGCGGTAAGGAATCTATAACTAACTAATGTTTCTTACAGATATATTGTTACCGAAGGTAAGTAACTTGTTCATCTGAAAGAAACACGTTAGGTATAGATTCCTTACCTTAGAATAGATACCCCAGCAATACCAATCCCGGAGGTGGGTCTGCGAACTAATATTACACCAGCAGGTCCTGGAGAACAGAACGGCCAAAGAAGCCGTCTCTCTGGACCTGGCTGTCCAGACAGTAGTGTTTTGTAAACGTGTGCAGTGATGCCCACGTAGCTGCCTGACAGATGTCATTCAGAGGAACTCCTCGTCCCAAAGCAGTAGTGCCTGCCGTCGCCCTGGTGGAATGGGCACGCAGCCCCACTGGAGGCTCCTTTTTAGCCAGAGAATAGCATGGCTTAATACACAAAACGACCCATCAGGAAATGGTTCACTTGTGTACAGCCTGACCTTTTTTGGCGCCCACGTAGCCAACAAAGAGTTGGTCATCCACCCAGAACTGTTTTGTGCGATCCACATAGAAAGAAAGCGCACGTTTTGGGTCCAGACGGTGGAGCCTCTCCTCCTCTTTCGAAGGATGCGGAGGCGGAAAGAAGGTGGGCAAAGTGATGGTCTGCCCGATGTGAAAGGCACTGACAACCTTGGGAAGGAAGGAGGGACGAGTCCTGAGAACCACCTTGTCCGGATGGACCGACAGGAATGGAGGTTTGGAGGAAAGAGCCTAGAGCTCACTCACTCTCCTGGCAGAGGTGATGGCTACCAGGAAAGCAGTCTTTAGCGTCAGAAGCCTCAAAGGACAGTTGTGAAGCGGCTCAAAGGGAGCACACATTAAAAAGGTCAATACTAGATTCAAGTCCCACTGAGGCATAACAAAGGGAATAGGAGGAACGAGATGAGTTATGCCTTTCAAGAAACGATTAACAACCGGGGACTTGAAAAAAGAGGGCTGATCTGGAAGCCGAAGGAAGGCAGAGATGACCGAAAGATAGCCCTTGATTGTGCCCAGAGCAGAGCCCTGCTGGGCTAAAGAAAGAAAAAACAAGAGAACCTCAGAAAGAGGGGCAGAAAGGGGATCCACAGCCTTTGCTGTGCACCATGCCACAAACTTGTTCCACCGGCAGGCGTATACTGTCTTAGTGGAGGGACGCCTGGCTGCCAAGATTACATCACAAACTTCAGGAGGCAGGTCAAAAGACGTCAACTGCCGCCTCTCAATCTCCACGCAAGGAGGTGGAGGCTGGACAGGTTCGGGTGGAGGACCGGCCCCTGCTGCTGCGACAGTAGACCCTCCCGAAGAGGCAGTCTGGTCGGAGGATCGATGGCCATGTTGAGCAGCTCTGGATACCATACTCTTCGTGCCCAATCCGGAGCCACAAGCATGACTTGGGCCCGGTCGCGCCTGATCTTCTTCAGCACTCTGGGCAGAAGTGGTATAGGTGGAAAGGCGTACAACAGACCGCAACTCCACTCGCGACGAAAGGCGTCGCCTAGCGAGTGCCGTCTTGGAAATTCCAACGCGCAGAATTGCTGACATTGCGCGTTCTCTTCGGTGGCGAATAGATCTAACCAAGGTTCTCCCCACTATCGAAAGAGACCTTGCACCACCGCCGAGTGAAGACGCCATTCGTGATCCATCATGCACCTGCGGCTGAGTTCGTCCGCCATGGCGTTCAGGGAACCTGCCAGGTGTTGAACCACCAGGGATATGCCCTGATGTTCCAGCCATGTCCAGAGGCGGAGGGCCTCCTGACATCGGGTCCACGACCCCACCCCGCCCTGTTTGTTGCAGTACCACATGGCGGTGGTGTTGTCCATGAACACCTGCACTACTCTTCCCCGGACAGAGGGAAGGAATGCTTTGAGTGCAAGATGAATCGCCCGGAGCTCCAGAAGGTTGATATGGAGCCCGGACTCCGCCGGAGACCAGAGTCCTCTGATCTCCGCCTCTCCCATGTGGCCGCCCCATCCCAGAAGGGATGCGTCCGTCACCACTGTTTGGTCTGGTTGGGGAAGGGAGAGGGATCTGCCATTGACCCAATCTAGGTTTGTGAGCCACCACTGCAATTGATGTGCAGTGCCCTCCGAGATCTGAACGCAAACGGACAGTTTCCCCTGATGCTGCGCCCACTGGAACTTCAGGTCCCACTGCAAAGCCCGCATATGCCACCTGGCATGATCGACCAGCAGGATGCAGGAGGCCATGAGGCCCAGCAGCCTCAGGGTCATCCTGACCGAAACCCGGGTCAGAGGCTGAAAGATCGGAATCATAGCCCGAATATCCCGGACTCGCTGTTCGGGAGGATAAACCCGAAACCGCACCGTGTCCAGAACCGCTCCGATGAAGAGGAGCTTCTGAGAGGGGATCAGGTGTGACTTCGGCACGTTGATGGAGAACCCCAGCAAATGCAGGAGGTCGGCCGGAGTCTGGAGGTGAGAGACGACAGCCTGGGGCGAGCCCACCTTCAACAGCCAGTCGTCGAGATAGGGGAAGACTGGAACCCCTGATCTGCGCAGATGAGCTGCGACCATCGCCATCACTTTCGTGAACACCCGAGGGGCGCTGGTAAGGCCAAAGGGGAGCACAGTAAATTAAAAGTGCTTGTGGCCTACCGTGAACCGCAGGTAACGCCGGTGGGCCGGCAGGACGGGGATGTGAAAGTAAGCGCCCTGCAAGTCCAACGCTACCAACCAGTCTCCAGGGTCGAGGGCAGACAAGACCTGAGCGAGCGTCAACATCTTGAACTTCTCCTTCCGGAGGAAGCGGTTGACGTCCCTGAGATCCAAGATAGGACGCAGGCCCTTGTCCTTCTTGGGTACCTGAAAGTAGTGGGAGTAACAACCATGACTTACTTCTGGGGCAGGAACGCACTCGATGGCTCCCTTGGCCAAGAGAGCCGTAACTTCCTGTTGGAGAAGGCCCAGGTGATCCTCCGACATGCGGTGGTATTGAGGTGGCATGGCTGGAGGGGCAGCCTCGAAGGGGAGGGAGTAGCCCCTTCGGGCTATTTGCAAAACCCACCTGTCCGACGTGATGGTGCGCCAGTGGGGGAGGTGATGGCGCATCCTGCCGCCCACTGGCGCTTGATGGGCCTGAAAAGTCGGACTAGGAAGGTTTGGAGGCTGCTGCAGAGGGGGGGTTGGTGGACAGGCCCGCCCGCTGGCCCCCTGAACCACGCCGTTGGTTCCCACGTCCCTGGCCGCGCGAAGGTTGGGTAACTTGCTGCGGCCTGTGGCTCCGGGCGAGACGTAGTGGGGCACCGCTCTCTCCAAATCTGCGCTGGCTGGCACGGAAAAAGAAAGAACCGACGTCAGTGCGCGAGGGCGGCATCTAAGTAGCTGCCGCGACGTCATCTCGGTGACCACGACGCCAACGACGGATGCGGAGCCGACCAACGCCACCTTCCGACGCGCAGAGGTACTGCTGACGAAAAAACTTTCT
This sequence comes from Calotriton arnoldi, assembly GCA_963921515.1. Taxonomy (NCBI): domain Eukaryota; kingdom Metazoa; phylum Chordata; class Amphibia; order Caudata; family Salamandridae; genus Calotriton; species Calotriton arnoldi. Next base: position 1,798,734 of record CAWUFW010000496.1, on the reverse strand, counting down.
GGATCCAGTCTGACGCCTGGGGGTAATTCTAAGGTAAGGAATCTAAAACTAACGTGTTTCTTTCAGATAGTGTATTATGACTATTTAAGTCTACTACTACTACTACTATTTTAAGTACCGGGGACTCCCATCATGACGACGGGGAATGATTCAAGCATGTGAATCTATGAAAGTTCCAATACTGGAGTAATTCAATAGTCCACAAATATTCTGTTTATTGCTTCCACGATTTGGTGACATTTTTCTGATAGCTTTAAAGCTAAGTATGGGCCAGAGAAAGAGTTTGCCAGGTGACATACACAAAACTACATTAAGTCAAGTTCTTATCTAGAATGTACATGTTCAGTCACTTTCAATTAAATGAGGTCAGTCAGGTAATCAAAATGTAGAAAGCCCAATCCGTCCCCTTATACCTCACTCTTCGACTGGATGACTTTGATCTCACGTTCTGTTTCTTCATGTCTACGGATTAGGTTGGCCACTGTCTCCACATCCTTCCCATAGTCCAGTGCCTGCATTAGTGAACTCTGCAGGGGTAGAATAACAGAAAGAGCAATTGATGTCACAGACACGGTTATGATGAACTCCAAGATCTCTTCTCGAGCATGGACTTTTTTACCCGATAGACAAATATTTTAGTGTTACATTAAGATGGGTAAAATATCACTCAATATAAAAAACTGTTCTACACAACCGGTGTTGAAATGGCTAGCATTGCTCAGAATTATTGCTACTCTTATTCTTAGAAGTATTATGGGGCTGCAAGTGGGGTGTCACAGGGATGGGGAGGGACCCAGCTTTCCTTTGTAGATTTAGCCACCAAAACCCCATCTTTGGAGACGTGGTCATCATATGGCCCGCTATGAAAAATTATTTCTGTAAAATGGCTAGGTGGGTGGGAAAAAAATCTCTCAGTTCCTTTTCCGGCTGCAGCAGAGAGGGATTACTGTCTGAAATTCTTCTTCCGCTGCGAAATACCACCTGGTGGCGTATGAATGTTGTATCTAGGTGGGAGTTTTTTTTACTTAATTTGGCCATGTGTGTGTATTTTATCTGATTTGTATGGTTCAAGGGACATAACTGTGCTTCACAGTGACTACAGACACACCTTTTCGCTCATTCTGTCTGTGATGTCATTGATTTCTCGAATCAAGGCATGGACCTGAAGAGCTTCTTCCAATTTTCGTCGATATTTATTCAGGTTGCCATGAAAGCTATTCCACCTATAAGGAAAAGAACAACAGAGATAGGTAAGTCATTATTTTCAAACACTGGTTCTTCTTCTAATGAAGTGGTCCCATGAAGGTCCATCTGGAACACTTAGAGTACCAAATACACGTACTATGAATAGCAGCTATCTAGAGTAGCCCATATGATGAGCACTGTCAAGAACATTCACGTAGGTGGTCGGAAGGCCATGAACATGACTAGTGAAATAAGAGAGTATTGTTCTCCTTTTTGATAATCAGAACCTGCTAATTAAACAGTATAAAAAAGGGAGATCGGAAAGTTGAGGCTAGGATGGTGTTCCTGAATAAAAACTGTTAGTACAGATCTCATAACAAGGGGATAGTAGTTATTGATTGGTATTTGAATCCAAAGATGAAATAACTAGGGTGATCTTATGGACTTTAAAGTATACTGATGGGAGCCAAGCCTTGGGAAAAAGGTACAAATCCAACAATGAGAGCTTCATTGGTTACTCTTTATGCAGTGTCAATAAACTAAGGGCATTAGGGCTGGGCTATAAGTTCTACTCCTTTTGGCAGAGTTAAGACTTTTAAGGGCCTGCTCCAAATAAACTTATCAGAGTCCTGCTCCCATTCATATTCCCTGTATTAAACACTTCCCTTCCAGCATAACCACTTCCTGCTCCCTGACAATAGGTTTGATAAACCTTGCTTGCACTAGGAAGATGTGTCTCTGAATCATGTGAGACAAGAGTCAGACGATGGCTGGAGCTCATGATATTGTAGGGCGGCACAGAATTGAGAGGCAGTAGGGGATGGCATAATCTACTAAATTCAAACCTTAAGAGGACAGACTGAGCTTGTGTGTTCAAGCGCCTGGAGATAGTGGAGATGCCAGAATGTTCCAATGTACTCACACTGTCAGGATGTACAGTAGCAGCCACAATCTTCCTAACTTACAAGATTTCCAAAGGGATAATGTGTTTCCCATGTGATGGCAGTCACCAAGAGTCCATCCCTCTAAACGTTTGCTCAGAGGCCTTTGCCTCTCTCAGATTCCCCCAGAAGCTTCTCACTTTTATTTTCATTTTCCTGATTCTCTCTTTTGCAGGCCTTTGTCACTCTAAAGACTTGTTGCATCTGATGAACATTAACTGATTCTCCCCTTCTTCATCCTCCACCTATCAATTGCTCCTTCTTCACTGCTTTCCTCTTCTCCTTTTGCTTCTAACACCAATGGCCTCCTATACTTTTCTCAGTCTTCCTCTCTCCTCCTTCAGCACTTGCCCACTTTGTTTCCTGGCTCTCTCCCTTGCAAAGACTTGTTGCATTCTTCCTGGTTCTCTCTTCCTCAGGCACGTCTCACCTCTCCTAACTCTCTCCCTGCAAAGACTTATCTCTCACTTCCTGACTTTATCCCTCTCACAGTTATTTCACCTTTCCAGTCTACCTCTACAAGAATTTGTCCCACCCTTCCTTGTTTTCCATCCCAAGGCTTGTACCCTTTGGACTCTGCCCACCCAACATGTATGTCATCCCTCTGACACTGCCCCTCCAATACGTGTCTCACCTGTCTGAAATCTTTCCCATTCCAAAACTTGTCTTGACCCTTCCTCGCTCTCTCCCATTACACCATACACTACTTGTCTCGCTCGCCCCAACACTCTCCAATCTGACAGTTCCTTACTTTCATGTGTATCACTATCATGTGTATTACTCTTCGTGGCTCTCGCCCTCCAACAGTTGTACCCTTCATTTCTCCCTCCTAGTTCAACCCTTTTTAGGTCTCGCCATAGGCAAAAAGACCTTTAGGAATCGCTTCGGCTTTTCAGCCAAAAACGTGCACGCGTTCCATTGCCTTCAATGGCAACGCGTGCACGTTTGGCGATTCCCTTGCGGGAGCGAGCAGCTGGCGCCATATGGTAGCAATTATCGCGCCTTGCTGCTCGCTCCCGCAAGGGAATCGCGCAGGCCCCCTCCTCTCTCCCCTCCCCCCCTGCTGCCGTGCGAGGCGCGCGCGCTTGTTGATATTGCAATGGCATATGGATATGCTTTCGCATATAGTAATACAACTCCATATGTCCTTCATTCGCCTTCACAGCTCCAGATCTAGGTTAAAAACAAAACAACATATACGAGTAACTGAAATAAACATGCAACGCTGGTCTTTAAAGTGAAATATAGTGTGCTCTTGGACGCTTCATGCTGTTTAGAGAGATTGGGACACTCGAGTTATAATGTGTTCTTTTAATTTCTGATCTCAAACCTAAACAAAGTTCTACCCTAAAAGTCATCAACATGATTAGGTCTAGTTTATTCATTACATAGTCGTGGCATATACAAAATAGCTACATGTCAAGTACTTTTCATGACTGCTTTTAAATAAAATATACACAATTACACGAAAAAAGGTAAATTTTAAACTACTACATTATCTCGTTGAATAAAGAGATTCTGGAAACACGGTGTCAACACATTCGTTCCAAGACCATCAAATGGGAATATACACTTTATTGTGTAACTGGGCTCGGTACGGATATAGAAGTTATGAACATTGACATGAGGCAGGGAGATTAAGTGATTGTTAGACGGTTAAAGTATTTTTCACACAAGCTAACAGTATCCATTACGTTCGCGTTTTTTTTTCTGGTTGAACAGGTATAGTTTCTTTAAGAAGGTTTTGGGATCATAGCTTTCCATAAACACAAAACTGGCTTACGGGCGGCTATTATGATTCTGGGCTAAGATTCGAAAGCTGGGTAAGAGTTGCATGTGTGCGATCCACAGCACCGATATAGTGGGCGCAGCGGGCTGGCGCGAAAAAGGCGTGCAAGAGCTTTGGAGGGCAGGAGAGGCGAACACTAAACCCTCCTGTCAACTTGAACTTCTATTGCCTTGTGATCAGGGAGAAATATGAACCATCGAGTACCCAATTAATAGCCTTTGAATAAAAATATATGTGCTGTAAAACGAGTTATGATAGCGGTGACGTAAACTTTGAGGCATCGTTTGTACCCGATTAGACAAAAAATAAAATACAACTTCACTTCCAACATAAAGGGAAAACCCTCTTACCGGAACATTCTGAAAGCTTTTGGCGCGTTCTACGAAGATAATTACCTCACCTACCCCAATTCAGAGAATAAGTTTGCTGCATGCAGACACGTCGTACATTCGGCGAGGTTTCCTGCTCTCTAAGAGTTTGTACAAGATTCGGCGTACTAATGCGCCAAAGCTATTCCCTGTCAGACAGCCATATGCGTAGCCTGTTGGTGTACATTTTACACCTTGAACGTAGCTCGCCTGTTAAAAATGTCTAGGAACACGATCTGTGTGCATTTAAACGCTAGCTTTGCTAACTAAAGATGGAGCCTGCATCACCTCTATAAAACTTTATGGAATGCTCAGCTGTTTAAGACTAGAGCATGTGTGGGCATTTTATTGGTGGATCAGCGGAACAAAACATCAGCCTGCATTATCTATGCACATTTGAGGCATAGCCCTATTCGAAATATTTACTTCTATGTGTTCCCAGTACACACCTTGTGTAAACCGTCTGTGGCGTGTCCACAGAGAGACGGATCTGCTGTCCTGCGTATGGGTATATTATGCAGATATGTAGAGCACCCTGCCACCTGTGAGGGTATCCTGGCGCTGAGCAGGTGAGACTCTAAAAAAAACCTATGGCCTAGTGGCTACTTGAAACACCAGGTCTTTAGCTCCTTGAGGAATTCAAGAAGTGTGAAGGAGGTTCTTATGTGTAGCAACAGGTCGTTCTACGCCTTAGGAGCGATGAAGGAGAAGGCTCCACCGCTGGATCTTGGTTTCCGTATGCGTCTAATGTGTGCAAGTAGGAGTCTGGACGAGCAAACATGTATGGAAGTTTTGTGAAAGCAGATGTGATTGTTGAGGTATGCTGGGCCAGTGTTATGTAGTGCTTTGAAAGTGCGAGTGAGGAATTTGAATTGTGCTTGTTTATGTACGGGAAGCTAGTGGAGCTCCTTCAGGTGTGGTGTGATGAGAGTGTGGTGTGGGAGGTTGAGATTATTCTGGATACAGATTTCTGAATGGTCTGCAGCCTTTGGGTGACTTTTTTGTTGATACCAGCATAGAGGGTGTTCCCGTAGTCCTACTTGTTTTGGACCAGGGCGCATGTGACAGTTTTCCGTGTGCTGATGGGAAGCCATTTAGAAATCTTCCTTAATATTTTCCGGGTATGGAAGCATGAGGCAGTGACGGCGTTGACTTAGCATTTCTTTCTTATTTTATCTCCCTCTTTTTGTTTTTTCAATTAGTATCTTAGAGATGTTCTTTTTTTCCTTACCTCTTCTGCTCTATACTTAAATCTTTTTTGACCCATGTATTTTTCCAGATGTTTCTCAATTTCTTTCCGTGGTTCTGTATTTCTTTCTACCTTTTGTATTTACTCAGTTGTAGGCCATTTTTTTCATTCGGTCTTTGTTCCGCTTATTTTTTAATTGCTATCTTGCCCACTCTCTTTCATAATTATTTCCCTTCTCCTTTTTCGATTTGGATATTTCTCACTATTTGTCTGCTTTTACTTTCTTTATTCAACTATTGTGCAATTACTCAGCTTTATTTTTGGTTTATTTTTCAGTTATTTTCTGCATGTCTTCTGTGTTTCCCTCTCTCTTTCTCTCTTTATTTATTTCTCTTTTTCTTTCGTTCATATTGACAGCTTACACTGTTCGCTTTCTCTTTTCATTTTCTCTATATTCTGTGTTTGACTTCCCATTTTTAACGTTCTTTTTTACTTCCATCTCCTCGTTTGTCTTTCTTCTTTGCTTTTTTCTGTTTTGTCATTTCCTCTTCCCTCTTACGTTTGTTTTGTTGATTATTGAAGTTCCTCTATATCTCTCTGTTACGTTCTGCTTGGCAAGCATTGGCATAGCCAATAGGCCTCACCTTTGGAACCTTATAAGTATTTAGTTATGCAGTACAATATCCTTGGTGCAACAACATCAACTGTTGCATGGCTAAACACTTATAAGGTCCCAAAGGCGAGACCTATTGGCTATGCCAATGCTTGTTTTACTGTTCCTTCTGTCAGCCCACTGACACATGTTACTCTCTCTGGCTTTTGACCATAAACGTGTTTTACTCTCTGCCTAACATCTTCTGACAGCTTTTTCCTGTCCACTACTGCCTTTATTTTTTTGTCAAAAGTTTGCTTTATTTTTTTCAAATCTTTTGTTCGGTTTGGCTGTTTATTTGTATAATGTTTTCTGTAGAATGTTTATTTTGATCCATTTTCTTTGTTTTCATGCAGAATAGGGGGATGGGGGAAACATTAGTCACAATGATGGGCAGGCTTGTCGGAAGGTTTTTGTGGGACCTTGATCAAAAATTCCTTGCAGGCCCCCATTCTATTTTTTTTCACCTCACGAATTGTGGGAAAACGTGTGACAACTGACACATTTAAAAGCACAATGGCGAAACTGATAGGATTCAAGTTATATTAACTGATAAGTCTGGGGCCCTCTACAAGGGATTTTCTGAATAAGCTCTGTGCCGGAATGTTCCTCTGTGGATAAGTTAGCTGTGAATTATTTAAACCAGTGCGGAGCTTTTGAAGTTTCCAAGTTGGGTATGAGTAGCTAATGCCATCCTGTTTTTATTGGTTGCATTACCAGGCAGCTTCCTGGTACAAGTACAAGACATCCTGCAAGAGATGAAGAGTGACAGAAGCTAAACAAGGTCCAAGGTCTTGAGGGGTTTCTATAGAGGGCAAATTGCATATACACCTCCGCAAACAACAAAGTAACAATCTGAATTCATTGTGAAATGGGGTATTTAGCAAATGCCATTAGGGGATCATGTACTAATCTATCGACAGATATGAACATTGAACAATGGTTCACAAGGCCAATTAAAATTGCCCCTGTTCAGCTGTGTCAATTGAACCAATTCTGGCAAAACTATCTTAGTTGTAAAAATGTTTTATAGAAGGCAGCAAAAGTTTCAGCGGGTACAAAGTATATTGGTCATTGCACACATTGTCTAGCCCGGTCATTTGGACAGTCACGTGATGACTAGAACTTGACCAAGAGCTTGTACGGTGCTCACTGTGGGTAGAATCAGTAAGAGTGTGGTGACTCCAACTATGTTTGATTCTCTGGTTAAGTGTGACAGCATGGACTGATGTCCTCCTCTTGTCTCCATGGGCCATCTTTCTAGCCTGGGAATATGTCTGTCCTGGAGTCTATGAGGCAAATATGATACATCGCATGACCTTGAGAAATTAATTGTAATTTTTACAAGTATGAGACCCATAACAAATGTTGAGTAATTGTCACTCCTCAAATTTCAACCGTGAGCCACAGCAAAGTAGGATTAAGATACAATCACTCTCAGAGGAGGCTTCATGAATTGGATGCAAACATATTACAGCAAAACACACTCCCAAGAAACAAAGTAATTGACCTGTCATTTAACTGCTGTCGTCGCTGATGTACCGTCTTGACTTCCTCCTTGTTCTGCCGCTCCAGTTTTGTTGCAAGGGCATTGATGGCTTTGATGTGGGCATCATCCACGGTCAGCTCCTACAATCACAGGGACAAGACAATGAGACTCTCTGCAATTAGATGCTTGGTGTGCCCTGTCCATGAGCTCACAGCCAACTTATAAAACAAGCATTTGCAATGCAATAGGTCTTGCATTTCTGAAAGCTAGATCTCTTGGTTTTTAAAATGACAATGATATTTACTTTGTTTTTTTGTATGCAGTGGAGTGATGATATTTGCATAGCGCTTTTTTGCCATTGGTATGACCTCGCGGCGCTGGAGAACCAGAAAATGGGAAATAGCTTATGAGGGAGAGGAGACAAGAGTAATATGCCGGTTGGAAAAAAAAAGTAACAACATCCTGGAAATAGGAAACACTCATAGGGAATGAAAGATTAAGTACAGCATGTGAAATGCAAGCAAGAACAACATAGTTACTTTAACGCTTTTACACTTAAAATTCTGAAATCCTTGAGTGTTTTTGCCTGAAAAGTTAAGAACATGACTACAGGGCTGGAAGGGACCTGTTTCAATATCCATTGCTTATATCCTTATAAAACGTAAACAGTATGGTTTGAAAAGACCACATCCCTGAACACAGACGCGGTACACATTTTTATAAACTAAAATAAGGAAAGCTGCTGATAAGGATCGCATTAAACGTTTTCCAGTTTACGCATCAACCAGGTATTGCAGTACCTCCAAGAATGGTGCACTTTCCCACCTGGGGGAAACAATGCTGTTCAAAGAAAGAGGAGAAAACGAAAGCACAGTTTCACTGGTAAACTCTGTAAAGTGGTGCTAATGTGTGTGTTTGTGAATAAAAACCAATCTGGCCACTTTGCGACCACTTTGTCTTGCTTTATTTCGTGTTTATTTTTTATTTTTCGTATTTTGAGCATTTTTTTCTCTCCGCCCGAGGCTGCACTTTAAAATAGAAAAATGTCTGAAAAAGACGACATTTGCTGCCAAAGTGTTATTTTTTGGATCCATTTCACAAGGGAAAAAATAAATAAAGGAAAGGAGAGGAAAGAGAGGGTGAGAGCTATTTGTTGAAGTCATGGTTTTCAGCAAGTGAGGCGGAGCGAGACAGACAGAAAGAGAGGAAGAAAGGGGGGAGGGGCAGCAGTGAAAGCCTCTGAAGCCTGCTTTGTAGTTTGCTGCTCGACTCCTCCTCTCACAGTCTCAGCCTGGGTTCTTTGGGGAGCTTCCTTGTGGCATGGCATGCCTTCGAATTAATGCGGATGCATTTGACATAAAAAAACATTTCAAACTGTAACCATCTTTCTAAAGAGAACTATCTCAGCTCTTTGAGTGGAAGGGATGGAAAATCATTGTATGGCAAAATCTCCAAACCACCTTTGTCTCTGCCCTATGGTCGGTTTGTCAGAAAAGTTTGCAGTGCAAATCCCAAACTGTTTTATACATTCAGCATTTCAAGCTTTCATTTGGTAGGAAGATAAAGAAAGGTGAAATGTCATTACAAAATAAAAGCCTAAGGCATAATCTGCTTTGGAGCATTTTAATGAACTTGTAAACTAAAACTAAAACATTTGGGCTCCACAGGTTAAATAATGATTGCACTGCTCAAATATTGTAATCGGTGCAGCGATTTAGACTCGGCACACAACTGTAACATAATATTTCAGTTCAGTTATACCAATGCAAACAACAGTAAGTAAATGTTGCCCACCCAAAGTTTACCGGCGTCCGCACTTCTCGGTGAACATTGGTGAAGTCAAGGGACAGGCAAAGCTCACTGTAAGCAGCCGATTCTAGGCAGCCCCTCCTATTTGGAATGTTTACAAAAACAAAACTAGACTGAAGGAAAGAGTCTGCAGATCCCGAAGTCTCATGAGACAACGTGCAACACTACCGTCACCATTGTCAGTTGAGAGCTTTGAACACAAAATAAATGAGGGCCCGTAGGATCGTCCTGTGAGCTGTCGGCTCTCAATAAGTAGAAAAACAAGTTTGCTTTTCAAGCTAGCAATATGGTGTAGCTTACAGAGCTGCCGACCATACGCCCTGGGAGCCGGGTTGTAGTCTTGGCGTAGGCTCTACAAAAAACATGCCAATCCTAATAAATAAAAATAAAATCCTAACAAATAAATTGAAACTGTGGCGAATCTGAAACAAACGGTGCCGGAGCAGTTCAAAGAAAACAAGCCGGCTACGAAGTAAATAGAACACAGGAGGGGGAAGTGCACGAACAGGCACTATTAGAACGCGTCTGATGAGCAGGAAACCAAGAAATGCAAATGCCAAGCCTGTTAGGCGGAAGCGAAAAGTCAACCAAAACAAGAAGTGGCCGCCATTGCTGAAGCTGGAGTTTAGCGAGTGCAGTGTACAATAATTAAGTAAATAGTTCTCTCGAACTGCTAATGAAAGCTACAGAGTAAGAACACATGTAAGAGGGGCTGTCCTTATGGGAGGTAACAACAGGAGAGAGGGAGGTCCTAAGGAGGGACTACTAAGCCTATTGACGAATCAAAAGCCATCATTTACAAAGGACAGGAAGAGGAGCTATTGGTAACAAGCATTTGCAATGCAATAGGTCTCGCATTTGCAAGAGTAGGAACTACTGGCGTTGTAAATGAGAATGTCTTTTACCTATGTGTTTTGGTTTGGAGTGTAGTGTATGTATGTGGTGAGGAGTGGAATTATGTGGGTTGTATTGGAATTTGTTAGTTGTGTAATTGTGTGGTGTGGAGTGTATTTGTGTAGTGGAATTATGTGGCATGGGGTGCTGTGGAATTATGTGTATAGTAATTATGTGGTATTGAGTGTACTGGAATTATGTGGAGTAGGATTGTGTGTCATAAAGTGTAATTATGTGAATTGATATTTTGTGTTGTGGCGTGGTATGTAGTAATAATGTGGTGTGCTATTGAATTGTGTGGGATAATGTGGAATTTTGTGGTGGCTTCCTAAACAGCATGCCTTTACGATGTCCTACACCACCACCACCAAGAGGTAGAGAGCAGCGCTGCTGCCAGAACAGCGGATTGTACGGTGAGACAGCTTTACTTCATTCTGTTTGAATTAGGCAGTAGACTAGCTACCTGGCAATAGTACACAGATTTTTCATATATACATAGTAGTCTATATGTTACAAAAGAAAGACATTTGGGGCATAATATAGCCTAAACCTGGTTTATATTCATGTGCAATTTTTTGTGCATCACTGAACAGTATATGCCTTTTGACGGTATTGGCTCAGAACATATGGTACATGCCCAGATGGGAGCCCAGCAGTGTATCAACTCAGGTACGACAGCCCACAATAAAACATATGGTTCAAAGTCTGTTAGGCCTGCCTACAGAGTGATATATGTTTTGCCTATTAACTTGAAAGAAATCTCACACATTATTCTGTGAAACCTTATTTAGGAATCCACCAAGGAGCTACCTCCACATTAGGTATTCACTTTTTCTGATTGCCATTTTCTGTTGAATTTTAGTATCCACCAGCATTACAAAAATGTATTCATTTTGCTAAAGTTCCAAGGACACAAGTTGAATATTGCTTCCGAAGGAATGACCTTTAAATAAGCCTTAAGCAGTCCTGTAAGTCTCCGGGGGAGCAAAGGAACCAGCAACCAGCTTGCATTGTGAGGGACAGTTTTACTGTGGTTACTTGTGCACATCTTGCTTTTTAAAGTTCTGTTGCATTAAACCAGTTTTTTGTAGCTGTTCCAATTTCCCACTGACACTGTAATCAGTCTGCGCTCTGTGTATGTCAAATGTGATTGTTCTGCCAAATTCATTGGTTAGCTTCTGCGAAAGGAACTCCTTTATACTGCTGTTGAATTGTTTTTTACCTCAATCAGAAGACATGCCACCCCCTGGAGTAAACTGCCAAAGAGGACAAAAAGAATGGACTAATGAAAAAAAGGAAAGGGAAAGAAGGCCATCCGCATCCAGGGGTGGTGGTGGGAGGAAGGGCCTGGAGGGAGGGGGCAAAGGGGCTTAACTGCCTTTGTCACACAGGGCCCCACTAAAACAATATTAACCTTACTGAACTACCAGACGTGCTGCGGCCCCCTCTCCACAACTAACATTTCGAAAAGTTGTCATGTTTTTATTTGACCATATAAAAGGAAGATGAAATAGGCAGAAATATGTTTAAAGGATGGCATGATTTGATTTATTTTATAAGGGGTGGGTGCGGCGTGATGGAGGGAGAAGAGGGATCTGGATGGGAACTAAACAATGCATGCTGGTATGTATAGAAATGCCTTAGTGAATTCGTTTTCTTAAAAGTTCTCTCTGCATTATTGAAGAAATGAAAAAATATGGTCCCAGAGCCTCCTGAACACAATTAATAAAACAAAAAAATGCAGATGGGAAATCGTTTGTTTTTAAACGAACGCTGGATCAAATGTTGAAAATATGTTTGGAAAAGTAAAGGCGAGAGGAGCATTTGTTATGTATGCACCTCGCTGCTGACGGAGAACTGCATTAATGTAAGCCACTAATGGACTTCCAGTGAAAAGCAAAACGCGGGCCAGGCAATCAGCGAGGATCAGTAACCTGATTAGAGCCTTTCATCTCAGATTCCCTTCTATACACAGAATGGAGGATGGACTGAGCCCAGTCACCAGCATGACTGGAGAAACACCAATGAAACAATTCCCGGTCACACACGAGAAGTCTCACGCATTTCACTTCGAAAACACACACGCCTTCCCAGAGGAAACAAAACCTGTTAGTCAGCAGCGAAATGCTTCGATATTGTGCCTCTAAGTAATTCTTAAAGGAGTAGTTAAACTCAAAAACAAAGTAAAAAAACGATAAACACGTAAACAACTGCATGCTCGGAACCAGCTTCTAGTATTACACCTTAAATAAAAGCACACACGTAGCCACACATGTACATATGGGAAGCGTTGTTTAGAACATGCATGTAACCACTCAAAATACATTCCTATCCGTAAAAACCTGTTCACAAGAAACATGAGTATTGGCAAACAAAATAAGAAGTCCCCGTAGAAACACAATAAGCACTTACAGGGTAAGGACACTGAAGTTGGTCGGTGCTGCCGAGACAGAAACGGAAGTGATGTTTCTGGAGCACCAACCAATGAGGTGCCAGTAAAGAAAAGCGACGCAGGAGTGAATCAATAGCAAGCAGCAGGCGGGATTCCACTGCAATAGTGATGACTACAGGTCTTCCAGACAGCGGATGCGCTGCCTAGGCTCGACCTAAAAATGGGAAAAACATGGGCGGAGCTTAATGCCCATATAATGACTACAGCATGTCTCAAAGAGACAGCGCAGGCGCTGCCTAGACAAGTCCTAAAAAAGGGTTGCATCCAAATATCCAGCACACCTAGCCATATTAAATGTGGCACTGGTGCATATATGTTGTCTTCGATCACAACTATCTTGGTGTGTCATGTAAATATCATGCAAGGTATATATGAAGTTAAATGCTCGAATAGCAACATCTACCCCATACAGTGATGACCCTCGTGAGCTGCAGACCGAGATATTCCAACTGAACTCCTTTATTCTTACCATCTTGCAGTTTCCTGATTATTTCTCTCTTGTTCCTTCTTTGCTACTCTCCCTATCTTTGTCTACACTTTCCTTCGGCATTCCTGACTCATTTCTCTGTGCTTCATTTCCACTCTCCCCCCTCATTTGCACCAACTCTATACATCCCAATGTAGCTTGTCCACTACTATTATCCACTATGACCCTTCTAACCTTATGGTATCTGACTGCCTCACTCCAACTCTACTTCAGGACTCGCTGACTTTCTTATGTCACTGCTCTCTGACCACTTCTCACTCCCTCATGACTTTCCCGTTCTCTCACTGACTCCTTTCCCGTCTACGCATATGGACAGCCGAGGTTACTCAATCTCGTTTCACCAAAATATAAGTAGCCTCCACTATGGAATTCGACAGCTAAAAAAATGGCCAGTGTTTGCAAACTGGGTCAGTTTTGAGCTTGTAAAGACACACTGTATAAGTGTTTTGCAAAGTCTGGCAGATTGCATGGGTTTGAGCTTGCCGCAGGCGATGTTTGTGCTAATGTCAGTGAAATTTAGCCAGCCAAACAAACGGCCCACACACTGACCTGTCAGACAAGTCCATCGGGCACTGCCTGGTGCCAGATAGGCCAGTCTGACCCGGAATACACACTCACCCTGATTCTGATCTGTTCTACACAACACCCAGTTCTCTCCCTTGGGCCCACGACTGATTGTTGGTCGCTTTTACCTGCTGGATGCGCTGAATTTCTTCTTTGTCCTGATTCTTGTCTACTATAACAACATTCATATTCATACTCGATGCTATTGGAAGAAAATTGATGTTTATTGTTATTGACTCAATGGTACTCATTTCATCGACCTCCAAAAAGAATTTAAGCTTATGTGGACCTGCAGGGATTCAAGCCTATGGCCAGAGGGTCAAACACAGATCCCTCCAGTGGACGCATTAGTCACCACCAAAGCTGCAGTTCTCCCATGCAACCTGCAGTGACTCGTTATCCCTTCCTTCCACTCACTTCTTCCAATTTGCGCTCCGCTACAGACCTCTCCAGCTCGTGGCCTGTTATTTCTTGTACAATCTCCTTCACACGCCACAGTCTTACTTCTTTTGGGACTTTGGGCCAGATGTACGATGGAAAATTGCATGCGCAAAGGGGTTTGCGACCCGATTGCGCATGCAATTTTTCTCTGGGCCATGTACTAACACTATTTTGCGAGTCGCAAATAATTTGCAACTCGCAAAATAGTGTTTTGCGACTCGCTATTAGGAAGGGGCGTTCCCTTTCTAATAGCGACTCACAAGCCATGTACAAATGTTTTGCGACCGCAATTGCGGTCGCAAAACACTCGCAATTTACCGCCCTCTTCAAGAGGGTGGTAATGCAGTCGCAAATGGGAAGGGGTCCCCAGGGGACCCCTTCCCCTTTGCAAATGCAGGCGAAAATATTTTTTAGGGGCAGGCAGTGGTCCAAGGGACCACTACCTGCCCTTAAAAAATGAAACGAAACCGTTTCATTTTTTTTTTTTAAATGCATCCAGTTTTCCCTTAAGGAAAACGGGATGCATTTAATAAAAAAAAACTGCTTTATTGAAAAGCAGTCCCAGACATGGAGGTCTGGTGAGCCCAGCAGGCCACCATCCCTGGGAGGGCCAGCCATTCCCAAAGGGGTCGCAAATTGCGAGAGCCTCATTAATATTCATGAGGCTCACATTTTGCGACCCCATTGGGAATCGCAATCAGTGTCTCTGACACTGTTGTACATTGTAAATTGCGACTCGCAATTGAGCGCAAATTGCGAGTCACAATATACACTGGTCGTACATCTGGCCCCTTGTCCCATCTGCTCTCTTGCTGATTCCTGCCCTACTCTCTCCTCGCCTCCGCCCGACCCCATCACTCTCTCTGCTTATTGTCTACTGAGCCTCTAGCTTTCTTTGACTCTACTTTCCTTCCCCCACTGCTTCTTGCTCCCTCTCTCATCCAGAATTCTACAGCTTTAAAACTAATACAGGTTACTTCCACAGTTTTACGTGGTTCTTCCCCTCACTGCTTCTTTCTCGCTCTCACTCCAGCACTCTGGGTCCAGTATACAAAACTAAGTGTAACTTAGATGCGCAAAAAGCATTACTAACTATGGTAAACCCAGCCAGATTCACACAATAAGGAATGGTAGGATTTTAACCTTGCAATGGATGCACTCACAATTTAAATCCTGCCATATGGGGGAATAGTCTGTGTGAGTAAATCTGCTCACAGGAGCAAATTACGATCATTCCAGAGTAGGGATAAATGCAAAACGTGGTGACACCCACAAAGTCACAGGTTTGTCTGTATTTCAGAATCTGTTGCAGGTAGTTTTCTGAGTTACAAAGGTAAGAGACAGCACCAACAACAAGCATTGGTAATGCATAGGTTTTGCCTATGTAATGAATAAAGAGCTGTTTTCATCAATCATCGTCTAGGAGAAGGAAAGAGCTCCCTGACAGATAACATGGGAGAAGAGAGGATGTAGCACAGTGGCCAGAGCTGCTGACTCAAGAGCTGGGGATCCCAGTTCGAGTTTCGGCAGTGCTGTGCAACATCCTGTGATTCTACGCAAATCACTTAGGGGCCGATTACGATACAGCCCGTAAAGGCTCCGACCGAAGGGCTGCATCGTAATGGGCCGGTCGGTTTACTTTCCGACCGCCTCATTATGTTGGAGGCGGTCGGAAAGTAAACCGGCCGGTCATTCCGGCTGGCTTCCGACAGGCTCAGAGAGCCCGTCTGCCAGTTGGAATCCTGCCTGTAATCTCAAGGGCAGGCCTTTCCGCCCTTGAGAGTACAATGCACGGTTTCTGACATGGTTTCCATGCCGGTCTGTCCGACATGGAAACCATGTCGGAAAGCGTGTTTGGGGGCCCCCAGCAGGGCCCCCCTTTAGAGCACGGCCTCCTATGGTGCCCTCCTGTTGATCCCTGCACCTTGTGACAGGCACCTTGAGGTGCCTGCCAAGAGGTGCAGGGATGAACCGCTTCTCCCATTTAACTATGGGAACATGCATTACAGCCGGTTTACGGCCATAATGCATGCTCCCATAGTGAAAAAAAGGAATGCGACAGTGTTCGGTCGCATCCTAATGAGGCGATCGGGACCGCCCACTGGGTGTCGGTCGATCCCATGACCGAGTCAGTGTCGGGTAGAAGTGATTCCGCCCGACATCATAATAAGCCCCTAAATCTCTCCGGGTAATAAACTTTAATATATATATGCTGCAAGAGTAGAAGGCTAAAGTTCATGAAAATATAGTTCCACCAAAGTGGATGTTAACAGTATTTCGGCAGCGGGAAACTAATAAGAGAAGCAGTCGAGGAACAAGTATTGATAAATACAGGAAAATATGCTACAGCCAATGGAAATGGAGAAAAGGTAAGTGGCACGCACAAGTACCAATGAGAAGCCAGGAAAGAGAGGAGGCTGGATGTAAGTACCTTTTAAGTTTATATTAAAAACAATAGATTTGTCAAGCGAAACCTAAAAATGGAAGACTGTAGGGCAAATACAACATGGGAGATTAAGATATTCTTTAAGACCCTAAACACCTTGCAGAACATGTTTTCAAATATCACGGCAGGGGTCTGCCAGACTCGTCATGACTTCAGCACTGAGCGCACGAAGAAAACCTTCATAGGTACTGTGTGTGACTTATTGTTGATCTCATAATATGATTTAACTTGGCTTTTGTGTTAACAATGTGACGGCTTTAAAAATTCAAATAAAACAAAACAATGTGCAGCCATCTGAATGTAAAGCCCTGTCCCATGAATACATTAGGCACTTTGGTGCACTGGTGCTGCATATTTACACCCTAATGTCATGGTAAGACTATGAAAAGGGTTAAATACAGAATTACCAGACAGAAGACACCAATGTGCCACATTAAGCCCTCTCCTGGACACCTTTGTTCAAATGATGAGAACTAACAAATCCAGAATTCTTTGTCAAAGAGTATTGATTTCACTTTAAATGTATTTAGGGATCAGAAAGGCATCACGGTACTAAGGGTCTATGTTATATATAGATAACAGTTCTAGATTCCATTTGCGATTGCCATTGTCATTCTCAAAAAGTGAAATATTAACGTTCTTAAGCACATTAAGTATACATTGAATACAAACGTCTGTGATTATGGATATCCGTGATTTATATATACTAAAGTTTATTCATTCACCTTCCGCCTGTCAGTGTATACTTGTTCTAGAAAACCTTGCAATCAAGTGTAGTGTACTTTAAGCTCGGAGATGTTAAGATTAATTTTACTAGTCAGGGTACTGCCCGGCATCAGATATACAATCAGTAGAGCTGCATGCCAACACCATGAAATCTTCAAGTCAAGAAATTGTTGTGTAAATAATCTGTGCGGGACAGATGAAAGAAGATATATTATAAAGTGGACAGGACTTGCTACCAATCCATTTTAGGTCCCGTCTACAGCGCATGCGCTGCCATGCAACACGCATTGTTTACAATTCAGTGGCGTTACAACCCGCCCACAGCATACCATTAATTGTTTTTGTTGTCAATCTTATTTGTAATCTTTTGATTGCTTAGCTCCGGTAGGCTTCCCTTCCTTTCTTGTGTTAGCTCCCCCCGGAGCATGGACCAAGTACATGTGTTCTTCCTCGTCTTTTTTTTTTTCTCGGCTTTTTGCAACCCACTTTTATTTTATAAGCGTTTCGGTATTATTTCTGGACGTGCAATGAGCTTTCTTACTTTAACCCTGTCTGCCACCTCTATTGACGCTTTAGTTACACACAGAACTATGCTACTCTATGAAACTCTACACTACCCCTCTCTACACCACTCCACACCACTCTACACCACTCCGCCCTATGCAAATCTCATCTAACCAACTCCACTTTACTGTATGCCATTCTACACCACTCCACTGTGCTCCACATCACTCCGTTCCACTCCACACCACTCTATTCCATTCCACTCTACGGTACTATACTCCACGCCACTCTACTCCACTCCACCCCACTCTATTGTATGCCATTATATTCTATGTTACTGTACACCACTCCATTCTAACGTACACCACTTCATGCCACTCCACACCACTCTACGTCACCCCACACCACTCCCCTCCACCCCACTCTATGCCACTCCACTACATGCCACTCCACTCTTTGCCAATGCTTGTTTTAGGTTCCAAATAGATTTGCAAACATGTCCACGAATAGCATTAAAACTGTTAGTTCTAAAATATTACATTAAATCAATGTCTGCCTTTTAAACACATATAAAGACATGTGTAAAAGCATTTAATCAGCCACATAAAGTCTAAAAAAGTTTCCCACGTGTCATCAAATATCTGAACTTGGCCCCCGTACAGAAATGTGGTTTTTTATATGGGGTGGTTGTGGGACCTCACCGTGTAATAAAATCACAACCTTGTTTTGGGTCCAGTCAGGCTTGTTCGTCAAACCTTACCTCAACCCTGGGTAGCTGGGGGCGCTAGAGGGCGCACGGCAAGATGGCCGCACCCTAGTGAGGCTCTGCCCGGCTGAGCCTACATCCGACCATTATCCGCCTGCAAAGCCAGCATCTGAGCACTGTAAACGGGTGCTTCACATCTTTTAACCCTCCTGCCCACATTGGAGGTTGATTGGGCCGCTGGGGACCGCCGCAACGACCTAAAATTGGGAGCGATCGGCTCAGGCGGCGTCTCTGCAAAATGGCGGCGGCCGCGAGGCTCTGACATCGGCGCTCGCCGATTGCTGCTCGCCCTTCCCGGGGCCGGAGGGGACTGGTCCACGGCTCACGGGGGCTGCGGAGGTGTGTGGAGCGTCACCCGGTGATATCTGGCAGCTTGGTTCCCGGTCTGCGGTGGGCGTGGAGGAGTGCCGGGCCCCTGCTGCGGAACGAGGGGCCGCGGCTGAACACCGCTGAGGGCGCGGCCTGACGAACCTTACAGGCCGGACACAAGCCAAGGAGAACACTGACGAAGGCGCCACCTCGCCTGGTGCTGGCGGTGGTAAGTGGGGTGCGGCCCTGCTCGGGCCGGTAGCTGCAGAGGCGGGTGCGGGCCTGGGCGTGGGCCGCGGCCTGCGAGCTGCTGCTGGGGGCTGGCGCGAGTAGGCGCCGAGGATCGATGCTGCTTGTGCCTTCACTCTACGGCGGCGCGAGACACCCTGTGTGTGACATTGAGCCTGTTGTGATCGACTGACACGGGCCATTCTCCGCCCTGGCGTCTCCTTACATGTGCTGCCTCTGCATGGTTGTGCAGCCTCTGTAGTGCCACCGGCTGCCCACGATCACCCTGCTGCACGAGGACACGCACCCTTCCTGCCTGGGCCCATGCTGTGCCTTTCCCTCCCCTCACGCGCTGGCATGGGGGATGTGCTGAGGGTGCCAAGGGATTCCTCACCATTTTTGTATTAGGTGCACTCCTGCCGCTATCATGGGGGTGCGTGCCTTAGCTATGGCTGGTTGACGTGCCTTGGGGACTGTGCTATTTTTACTGCCGCCACTGAGACTGGGCATCTCACGGTCTTGCTGACCACCTAGAGGAGGTATTGCGCTTGGTCGTGTGCCCTAGATGTGCCAAGGGTCAGTGGGCTGCTAAGACTGTTGTGGTTATTTTCTCCTGCGCGGCTGTGTCTTCTGTGGAGGGCATCGCAGGGGCCCTGCAGCACGCGCTCTTTACCCCAGTGGGCCCTTGCCTCAGCGTTGGACTGGTGGTGACCGCCTTCCTCCGGGTCCACTGCGTGGCGGGGGGGAGCGGACATTTCTTGTTTATTGGCTTGGGGGGGTACTCTGGATGAATCTCTGACTATCCCCGCATTAACCGGTTCGTTGGGCTCACCTTTGGCGCGGCGGAGGTGCGCTGCATGGTGGAAGGTGCCTCTATGCGCACGTGTGCGGTGTGCCCATTGATTGGACGTCTACTACACCCGATTCAGCTTCGTCCCAGATTTTAGATGTGTTCAGCTTAGGTGTTTCTTTGCGCATATCACTACTGCGGACCGGGCCTGGCTTCTGCTGTGGCCACCATGGGGAGGACTGATAAATCCCAGCCTCGCCTCACGTTTGAGGCGCGCAAATCCACAAAAGCTACGCAGAAGGCTGCCTCGGACTCGGAGGCTGACGCCCAGGGTGATGGCCCCTCTACCCTGGAAACTACGCTATTGGCCATGCAGCGCAGCCTACAATCTATTGAGGGCACGATGGCGACAGTGAACCACCGCCTGGACCACATGTCGGCACAGCTGGAAAAGCAGAATCTCCGCATGGGGAAGTCGAGCAGCGGGTATCTGCGACGAAGGATGGTCTGAGTGAAGTGGCTGGGAAAACGCTCAACATGGAAAAAGTCCTAGCACTCATTCAGGCCAAGAACGAAGATTTAGAGGCGCGGTCCCGGCGCAACAATATTAGACTCACGGGGCTGCCGGAGTCCACCAATGTAGGCAAGATGGAGACTTTTGTGAAGAACCCCATAAAGGAAATTTTTGGCGCTGAAAACCTATCTGCCATGTTTATCATTGAACGTGCCCATCGATCCCTTGCGGCCAGGCCGGTTCCGGGCGCTCCCCCCCGGCCAATAATTGCGAGACTCTTGAATTATAGAGATCGAGACACCATCTTGCGCATGGCCAGGGATAAGGGCAGTATTGTCCATCAGGGTAACTCCCTTGCATTTTTCCCCGACTTTACGGTCACGGTGCAGGCTGCTCGACGGGAGTTTGGAGCGGTGAAAACGTTTTTGCAGTCGGAGGGGACCCATACGCCATGTTGTACCCTGCTCGTCTGTGGATAGGACCTGATGGAAACTCTAAGATCTTTTCTAACCCTAAAGCGGCCCTGGAGCATGCCAAACAATTGAAGCGGCGACGTCGTGAGTCCAGCGCTACACAGGATGAAGAGGAGCAGTAGGAGGGCGGTCGTCCTCCTGACCTATTACTAGTTCGACCTGTTATGCATGGACATGTTGCGCAATGTCGATACTATGCTATCTGTCTGTCTGTTCTCTTGTTCCACAGGTGTGAATTGGTGCCCTACATGGCGGCTGGGGGTCTTATTCTCTGGAGCCCCGTTAGGGCGGCTGTGGGCTTTTGTTTTGGCAAGCACATTCAATAGACCTGCTCAGCCACCTCTTACTTGTTAGGAGGCTAGTAGCACTATGATGCCCCCCAGATGGGAGAACCCCATAGACATATTGCTATTTGTTGTTTTTGTTGGGGAAGGGTCGACAAGAGAAGGGATGGCTTTGGCAAGTTGGGGATGCTGAAGTGAGTGGGGGAATGGGGGGGGTGGGGAGGCGGGCACCATGTCTTTACAGTGAGGTTGAAACCAACTTGTATCATGCAACAGCGGGCACACACTGTGGGTGCTATTGCACATGTTCATATCTCTATATGGCTTCGACTAAATGAGTGGTAAAGTAAGGTTTTGACCTGTAACGTACGGGGTCTGAACACTACAAAGAAAATCCGATCTGTATTGGCGTATTTAGATAGGATGGATGTGCAAATTGCCTTTTTGCAGGAGACGCACCTCACTACAGCCTCGGAAAAAACAGAGGGTGAACGATGGGCGAGTGTCATAATAGCATCCTCTTATTCTTCCTATGCCAGGGGTGTGCTGATCCTCGTTAAGGAAGGGGTCCCATTCACTGTTATTCATGCAGAAACGGATGAGCATGGCAGAATGGCACTGGTGTATGGCACGTTGGGTGGCAAGAGTGTGTTGCTGGTCAACATATATGGACCAAATGTTGATGATCCAGCCTTTTTTGTGTACGTATGGCGCCGTATCTCGGGGTTTCCCCCGGTGGAACTCCTCTGGGGCGGTGATTTTAATGTTTGCTTGGACGTGGCTATGGATCGATTGGGCAGTAGTACGGTGCGGCCTAAGCAGGCCTCTGAGGTGCTGCTAGGGCTATTGGATGCGGGAGGTCTGCATGATGTATGGCGTATGCAACATCCTGGAGAGCGGGAGAGCACCTTTATATCCTCTGTGCATGGGACGTGGTCACGCATAGATTTCTGGCTTGTTACGGCGACTGCCTGCACTTGGGTGGTGGGGGTCAACCATATGGCTAGAACGCTTTCGGATCACTCCCCGGTGGTTCTTGAGCTACAGGTACCTACATGCGAGAGACCACCCTTTGCGTGGCGTTTGCAGCCGTCCTCCCTCACGGACCTAGTTTTTAAACATGACATTGGGAGGCAATACGTAACTATTTCAGGGAAAATGCTGGTTCCGTTGAGAGTGCAGGGGTATTGTGGGAGGCCTTTAAAGTGACCATCAGGGGTGTCTGCATGGGTGCGCAAGCCGGGGTATTGAGGGACCTAAGACACAGAATCAATAAACTAGCTGCTGAAATCTCTACGCTAGAGCGTGAGTATGATAGGCACCCTTCTCAGACGACGCTGTCAGCAATACGGGATCTTGTGACTGAGCACAATGATACCGTGGACCAGGAGCTGGTGCACAGATCCAGACAATGCACCGCCCGATACTATGGGGAGGGGGGTAGACCAAGTCGCTCTCTTGCACAAAGATTAGCGGCTCCAAGCAGTCAGGAATGCATCACGGAGATGCTGGATGATGAGGGGGTTGCGCATTATGCTACACCTGAGATTTGTGATATAGTCCTCAGTTTTTATTCCAAACTCTATGCAAAACAGGCTGGGGCAAAGTCGGACATACATTCTTATCTGGATGACATCGCACTCGGATGGTTGTCCCAAGGACACAGGGAATATATTACACAGCCATTGATGTTGAGGACGTCAAACTTGCTATAATGTCTCTGCCCACAAGCAAGGCTGCGGGTATTGATGGACTCCCCAGTGAGTTTTACAAGGCTTATGTGGACGATCTGGCCCCAAGGCTCTTAAAGGTTTATGCAGAGGCGTATGATACGGGGCGTCTCCCACCCACTCTCAGAGAGGCACTCCTGGTGACTCTCCTGAAGCCCGACAAGGATGCCAATCGGTGCGATTCCTACAGGCCCCTTTCGATCATTAATATTGACGCGAAGATCTTGGCAAAGATGATTGCCAATAGGCTCCAGCCGCTGGTCCCTCTCCTGGTCCTTCCTGACCAATCGGGATTCGTATCCACCAGATCAACCTCGCACAACCTGCGTACGGTGTTCGCCATTCTTCACTACTTTGACCCAGACTTTCAGGCAGTGGTAGTGCTGCTTGACGCAGCAAAAGCATTCGATTCCCTTCAATGGGATTACATGTTTACTGTGCTGACTAGGATGGGTCTTCCCCAGTTCTTCCTTCAGTGGATCAGGGTGCTCTACGCGGGGCCGGTTGCCCGGGTGCGTGTCAATGGTTGGGTGTCGTCGGCTTTCCCTATTGAAAGAGGTACGCGGCAGGGGTGCCCCTTGTCGCCTATATTATTTGCGTTGGCGCTGGAGCCTCTTGCTTGTAAGTTACGCCAGCGGCATGCGGCGGCTGCATTGCGTTTTCGGCAGCGACCGCTTGTGGTTTCGCTGTACGCCGACGACATGCTACTGTATGTGCACGAGCCTGCTACTTTCCTGCCAGAACTGCTTCGCGAATATGTCAAATTTGAACGATACTCTGGCCTAGGGATTAATTGGGCGAAGTCGACAGTGTTCCCGTTAACGGCTGGTACGCGGGAAGTGGAACTAGACTTCCCGCTGACGTGGACTCAGGACCCGGTGAAATACCTGGGGATATGGCTGCACAGAGATCCTGATCAAGTCATTTCAATGAACTATGGCCGGGTTATTGCTCGGATCACTGATCAGGCGGAGCGGTGGGCTTGGTTGCATCTTTCGCTTGCTGATCGGATCGCAGTGCTCAAAATGTGTATTTTGCCCAAACTTCTCTATCTATTCGTGAATATTCCCATTCGATTAAATACCTCGCTGTTTAAAATGCTTCAGTCTGCTTTGCTAACATTTGTTGGGGGGGCAAGAAGCCCAGATGCAGTTGGGATGTGCTTGTGCAGCCATTTGATCGGGGGGGTTTTGAGGCCCCTGATATGCGACTATATTACCTTTGTGCGCAGGCCCAATTTGCGCACTACTGGCACTTTCCACAGCGATTCCTACCCCACACAGCCATAGAGGCAGATGCAGTTCTTCCAATGCCACTTGTGGCGGCGACACTCTCGGGAGGTGGGGGCCCTAGAAACGAAATCAATCCTGTGCAGTGTACCGCATGGGCCTGGAGGGCACTAGCAAAACGAGCACAGCTTACCTTCCTCTACGCTCCGAAGCTGCTGCTGGCTGCGCACCCGGACATTACGGCAGCACGGGAGAGGTCTGCACTGAGCGCGCTGAAAGCTGCTGGGATTACACAGATGGGGGACCTGTACAAGCGGGGCCAGTTGCGCTCGCTGCAGGATGTACAGGGCGGTCGGGCCACTGGCTTGATGTTGGGATTCACCTATGTGCGAGTGCGGCAGGCGGTTAGAGCAATCTACCCTGACTTTCCGACTGAACGTAAAACGCTGCTGGTACTGCAGGCGGTGCTGGCAGGGGAAGAACGCAAGGGCCTGATAACCAAGCTCTATGATGCGTCTTTGCGGGAGAGGGAGCCGGGGGAACACCCCTCATATCTTAAATGGAATGCGGCGCTGGGGTCCACACTCTCGCTTGAACAATGGAAATTCTGCTGTGCGTTAACACAGCGAATTGTAATCTACGCATCATCCACTTTAAGTACTTGCACCAGTTATACTATAACCCGCTGCAACTACGGAGGTTTGGTTTGCGTGATGATGCGTGCTGCATGCGATGTGGACAGGCTGATGCTTATTTTCTACATTTGGCGTGGCAGTGTGCAGGGATATTTGCATTTTGGTCTGGGGTGGTGTGCGTCGTTACGGATGTGGTGATGGAACCTGTGCGATGTGCTCCGGAGGTCTGCCTGTTGGGCAATGTGCAGAGTCTTAAGCCTTGCAGCCGGCGCCTAGTCGCGGTCTTGACTCTGCTAGCTAAAAGGGCGGTGGCGCAGTGTTGGGGGGCAAAACCACTCCTACTGTTAAAAAATGGATTCGCGAACTAATATATTGCAGAGATCAGCTCAATACCTATGCGGAGGAGCTTCCCGAGGCCTCGCGGCCTAAAGACTTTTGGGCCCCACTCACTGCATATTTGTTGTGCCACCCTGACCTGTAAATCATTACAATTATGTGCTGTTTTGTGCTTTGACAAGGTATGCCGGAATTGGGACTCCCTATATGTAGCGCCACTCATGTGTGTTCATGAAGCCTAGGATTCAACCACTGAATAATGTAATGTCATCTATTGTGCCGGGTGGGGAGGGGGTGGGGGATGTTTTGTTTCTGCTGTATTTGTTCTGAGTTTTTGTATTTTCCTTGCAGAACTGTCACTGTCCACATATCAACGAGAAAATATGTTTGCGACATTATGTGTTACGCTGATATTGGTGGTCCCAGATTTGGGTCTCTCTGTATTACTGCTGCAAGTTCTTCAATAAAAAAAAATAAAAAAACCCTGGGTAGCTGTGGTTTTGAGCAGTCAGGCTTATACAAAGGAACAAGTGTAAAGCATATAAACAGCACCAAAACAATTGAATAAGGAAGAAACATGACTCTCAAGAAACTGACACCAATTTCTAACAATAGACTATTGTTATGAATTTATAGACACCAAAACAAACAAGATTCACCGGAGGGTTCCAGAGACATAAATACGTGAAGAAACAGTAAATCACAACGTTTCATTCACCAGCGAACAAGCATTGGCAAATTCAACTAATTTTAACACTTAGAATAATTTTCAAGAAATCTTGCATCAAAGTTAAATGCAGTCACTTTAGGTTACTTTGGCAACCAACTCCCGTGGGAGCAGTCTAGGGGACCAACACGGTCCTACAGGACAGTTACCTCAACAAGAAAGCAGTCTCCAGTCCAGTTCCAGTCAAGGGCAAGTTGCAATAGGTTCCAATAGACTGGTTATGATGCATGGCATACAGAATGCTGAAGATGCTCCGGTTGATGTGGGTTTTTCTGGGGCCAACCCCCAGTCCATGAACATGGTGGGTGGGGTGACTTTGGGAACAGAAGTCGACGTCCCTCAAAGTTCAGATGGAATCAGCACTAAACTAGTTGCTAATGGTCTCTGGCTACAACAAAACCAGTTGTTCCCTTTTTATGGCCATAGCTTGTCCTCTGGGCGATCAAACTGCACTCCGATGGTTCTCCCACGTCCGGCAGACTCAGGTGCAACTTATGAGGGATAGGTCTTGGTCTCCTAGGCTGCCCTTTGGTGAGGAGCAACGATTCGGTGATCTTGGCTACCGCTCACCAAGGAAGGTTTCCTCAGCTTTTGTGGCCCTGGTGCTGCAACAGGAAGTCACCTAACTGTCTCTTAAGAGTCGCCTCTTCTGTCTGGGGCTCGGGACGACTTTTCTTTGAGCCAGGCACCACAGTCGCAGTCCTCTCTTCACCAGCCCAAGAAGTAGCAGGTACAGTCCAATCTTCGGTGCAGCCTCTCTTTGCCAAGTCAGAAGGGCATTCCTTCTTCAATTCTCTCTCCAGTACAGACGTGATCTGAGTTCTAAGGGCCACGGTTGCCACTCTTATTTCCAGAGAGTGCTCTCATGGGATGAGGTGGTCACTAGGCAATGAGCTACTTGGGTCCCTCCGGCTTGATGACAACTTCTGGTGAAGGGTGGCATCTAGCTATAACAGAATGCTATGTTCTGCCCACTCTCAAGATGGCAGAACTCTTGCTCTCGACTTGTGGAGCGAGGCAGCCCACCCTAGGGGTATGACTACTTTGGGGCTATATGCCCAAGGGAAAACCGTTCTGACCAGCGTTTTCCCACTCACTGTCCTTGATGCCCTTTTGTTTTCTTAAAAAACGAAAACAGCTCCTGTTCGTGTGTGCTCGCCATCTACCCTTCAAAGGGGGCTTCCCTTTTGAAGCACCCGTTTGGGTTCTGATCCTGAGTGGCCTTTCCATTCCAGGAGGAGCTAACATCTCCTCCCCCGGCAGGTCTTTTGTAGGCTTTCTTGGGAGTTGTTCACACTCCTCCCCAGGAGGCCATAGGGCTGTCTTGAGCCTTTCAACAGTAAAAACGACAAAGTTGTTTTTTATTGTCAGGACTTTAAAAATATTATATAAATATAAAATATCCTTTTAATATAATGCACCCTGCCTTCAGGACTCAAAAGGCCTGCCTTTGGGGTGACTTACAAATATTAAAAAAGAAGGCTTGGCCATTGCTTGAAATGGCAAGGTCGAGTTAGCAGTTTAAAACTGCTCTGCCAACCAGCAATGGCAGGCTGGGAGTCATGCTTTTGCCTTGACACACCTGTGGTGGCACAACTAGTGCTGCAGTCCACGAGAGACACTTTAACTTACAGACCCTGGTACCCCTGGTACCATATACTAGGGACTTACAAGTAAGTAGGGTTTAAGGGTTATATCACATGCACTGAGTCCTGATTAGCAGGGTTCAGGGCATTTCAGAGTCATTACACCAGTGCTTGGTAATCAAAATGGGGGCAAAAAGTGGGGGTGAGCCTGCAAAAAGACTGTTTACTCACAATTCCAATTCCAATTTGAGATATTTTCCAGACTGTCCAAACTCACCATCTCTTCCAAACACATTTCTGCAAGCAAATTTAGTTCAACAACACCATCTAACATCTTAACAACCAGGATCTCTCTTGAGCCAGTCAATTCGAAGAGTAGTCAATCCTGTCTTAAGGTATGAAATAAACTTCTTCTGTGCTTATTTGCTACATCCTTCTGCTAACCCGCTTTCTGTGGATGCAATCAGCAACCTGGGAGTTCCTGGCTGTTGTCCTCTCCGGTGGTCCACCATTATGCCCACTGTAGCATGGCTCCACACCTTCAGGTAGCAACGAAGGAAATGTGGTACCAAGTATTGTTTAAAGTCACTAATGTATGCAATCTAATAATTTAGCACATAGATAGGACTAAGGACTTTCAAGAATAACATAACTGAAAGAAGAGCCTCCTGTTAATTAAATGAGGACCATCCTGTGGACTTAGATACAAGCCGACACCATCTTTATGACAGATGTTCAAAAAGAAGAGGCAACTGTTAGATTTGGAAGCTGCATTCCAGTAGCCTTAAAAAAGAAAAGCCTCCGATTTATCAGTGGCACTTCAGGTACTTAAACTCCAAGCTGTGCTCACAGGAAAAGCTGCTAGGGCAGAGTGATGTTCATTTCAGACAATCCTTAAAAGAATAGGAATTGCATACAAGGGGAGAAGTAGGTGAGCAGCTTTATAGCATTAGAAATTGGGTAAAAATCAAGACACTGGAACATCTGCAGTATGTGAATTCTGAAACTCACTGCCAGACATCTTTTGGCTTTGAATTGGATGTGTTTAGCTATTAAACTTGCTGCCATATTAACTCTCATGCCAAACGGATTTGGTTGGTTTGGTTGCATGCCAATCGCTGCGTCAGTCAGCGGTTTTGAATTTAACATTACCGCTTATTTCTAATCTAATTTTACCACTTTCTTTACTTTGGGACAGAAAACTGTTAACATAATTTTGATAAAGTATGGTTTTCAATCACCATTTATTCGGCACATCAGTCATTTGGCCTTTTGGTCACCAAATTCAAACCAGTTTCTTTGATATTATATTTCACTATTTTGTTTGTGATTAACACTCCAAGAGGTTTTGCCGTGCCTCATTCCCTTTTGAATTACCTTTGGAAATACTTGGTATTCCATTTTTGTTAGCCTTACACATTTTGTAGTTTAGGCAGCTCCTCTTTATTCTGTTTCTTTTTGTCTATCAGATGTCAGTGCAATTACAGCCCTAATTTGGACTTTATAGCTATCACAGATTGTAGAGAAATCAGATTATTTCAAGTCCACATTATCCAAACTACTAGAAAAATGGGAAAAGGGTGGTATCACACTCTTGCCTTAGATGCTTTCTTCCTAATAGTGATTGTAACCATACAGGACACACCTCAAGAGGTGTTTGTGCTTTTTAAGTTTCAAAATCAAGTAGAAGTCCAACTTATAGAGATCAATCTTAGATAAGTAAGAAGTAACTGAGTCTTCAAGCATCACATGGTCTCCAACCAAAGGAACAAAACATCCCTCTTTCACAACAAATAGGTGTCCACTTTATGAATACCACAATTCACATGATATCCCACTGACACCAGGAGCAGAAGGGACATGGTACAATGACATCCATAGGAACCACAGGAGAAGGGTCGCCTCACCCAGTAGTTAACAGACCAGCTGATCCTGATTCTGGAAGGTTTTGTGGTGTCTTAAAGAGCAACAAGATGGAGATCACACAAAAAAGCAACTTGCTTGCAAGCACATTTACACCATTGGATAAAGATACTGATATAGGAGAAGAGTCTACGTAAGAGAGAGGGTTTGAGGAATACCATGAGCCAAGTTCTACTGCAATTGGTAATTCTGTCTCATTCAAGAGTGGCTGTGAGCAGACAGAAAATCTGGAAATAAGAAAACAAGATGGCTTGTTATGTTGGACTCAATCTATGCATCTGTTTTGTCTCTCTTTTTCTCATAATTTTTTTTTTAATTGATTTCAATGCACAAAAAGAGCATACAATAAATGCAAGTGAAATAATCCTCTTGTGGGAAAAGAACATACCCCAACCCACCCCCCCCCATCAACAACACAGGCGGCAAAGCATCATACAGCGGTAGTATATTAATCATGGAAAACAAATGTGCAAGGAGGAGCAGCGAACATTCGGGGCATGACCCCACATCATGGAGAAAACTGTACAACAATCAGCAGGGATTCAAAGCAACCAGTTCATATCAAATCCGGGTGGGTGAGCAGATAGGTAGTTAGAGGCGCCCAAAAGTCCTTAGGGCGTGAGGCTTCAGGCAATTCCTCAGCATAAGTCTCCAATGTATCCCTGCAATAAAGTAAATCACGGACCCATTTTTTCACGGTTGGTATCGTTTTTGCCCCCCAACAAATTGCCACAGCTCTTTTAGCAAACAGAGTGGCAACAGCGACTATCCTCCTATTACAGGGCTTTAGGTTTTTCACAAAGCCAAGCAAGCAGAGTTCCGGTGTGCAATGCACTGGTTCGAGCACAACATCAGAGAGTACATTCGTCACTTTCCCCCAAAAAGCAGCGATGCCAGCGCACATCCAAGCCAAATGTAAAAAATCAGCATCGGCATGTCCACACCGCACACAACTAGCAGACTCTCGCAGACCATACCTACAAAGCTGGAGAGGGGTATAATATAATTGGTGCAAATATTTAAAATGGAGAATCCGGAGATTGCCATTCACCGTAAGGCGACCAGTGAGCTCACAACAGTTCTTCCAAACATCCAACGTAAATGAAAGCCCTAGTACAGTCTGCCATCTAAGAAAGGAGGGTTGCTCCTCAAGCTCCCGTTCACGCAGAGAGGCATCATAAAGTTTGGTAATGAGACCCTTTCGCTCCTCCCCCATCAACATAGCCTGCAAAGCCCGTAAAGTCACTGGCTCCGTCGGATAGTCCGGGTAAAGAGCTCTGACTGCCTGCCGGACTCTGACATATGTAAAGCTTAACATAAATCCGCTGGCCACAGACCCCTGCACATCCTGCAAGGACCGGAAGCGACCCTGCTCATACAGATCCCCCATCCGGGAGATACCCACCGCAGCTAGTTCCCGCATGGCAATTTTTTCCCGCGCAGCAGATATGTCAGGATGCGAAGCAAGCGGTAAAAGCGGGGCATATAAGTACGGAAGCCGTGCCCTTTTTGCAAGCATCCTCCATGCCCATGCAGTGCATAATACTGGGTTGATTTCGGTCCTAGGGCCTCCAGAGCCCCCAGAGAGGGTCGCAGCCTGCAGAGGTAAGGGAAATATAGCGTCCGACTCAATAGCAAGGTGAGGTTGGAACCGTGGTGGATAATGCCAGTAGTGCGCAAATTGCGCTTGTGCGCACAAATAATAGAGGCGAAAGTCAGGAGCTTCAAACACCCCTCGAAGAAATGCTTGTGTTAAAACATCCCAACCGCAGCGAGGCATTTTTCCCCCCCACACAAATGTAAGGATCGCCGATTGGAGCGTCTGGAAGAGCGCTATATTCAGCTTGATAGGGATATTAACGAAAAAGTAAAGCAGCTTGGGTAAAAAAGTCATTTTCACAACTGCAATTCGATCCGCCAGGGAAAGAGGCAATCTCGCCCATCGTTCCGCTTGCTCAGCTATGCGTGTGAGAGCCCGACCATAATTCTCAGAGATCACCCTAGCAGGGTCCCTGTGCAACCAAACCCCAAGATACCGCACCGGCTCGGGAGTCCACGCCAACGGGAAATCCAGTTCTATCACCTTAGTACCAGCCGTCAGCGGAAACACCACCGATTTAGACCAATTGATACCCAGGCCTGAGTAGCGTTCGAATGTGACATACTCCCGTAGCAATTGAGATAAATAAACAGCGGGATCTCGGACGTACAACAGCATATCGTCGGCATATAGAGAGACGACAAGTGGCCGGTGCCGAAATTGTAATGCCGCAGCTGCATGCTTTTGCCTGAGTTTACAGGCCAGCGGTTCCAGAGCCAAGGAGAAAAGCATTGGTGACAGGGGGCATCCCTGCCGCGTACCCCTATTAATGGGGAACGCAGAGGACACCCAGCCGTTAACCCGCACGCGAGCGGCCGGCGTAGTGTAAAGCACTCTAATCCATTGAAGGAAAAATGGAGGAAGACCCATCCTAGTGAGAACCGTAAACATGTAATCCCAGTTAAGGGAATCAAAGGCTTTCGCCGCATCAAGCAGCACTGCCACCGCCTGAAAATCGGGGTCAAAATAATGAAGAGCGGAAAACACGGTCCGCAGATTATGCGTAGTGGAACGTGCCGATACAAAACCTGACTGGTCAGGCAAGACTAGCAAAGAAATTACTGGTTGCAGTCTGGTGGCAATCATCTTTGCCAGAATTTTAGCATCGATGTTAATGATCGAGAGGGGTCTATAGGATTCACACCGATCAGGGGGTTTATCTGGCTTCAGCAAGGTGACCAGCAGTGCCTCCCGAAGAGTAGGCGGGAGTTTCCCCTCGTCATAAGCCTCCGCAAACACAGCCAGCAACCGAGGAGCCAGATCATCCGCATAGGTTTTATAAAATTCGCTTGGAAGGCCGTCCATGCCGGCCGCCTTACAGGTGGGCAGTGACATAATGGCTAGTTTGACGTCTTCCACATCAAATGGCTGCGTTAGATATTCCCTGTGGGCATTTGAAAGCCACCCCAGTGCTACATCGTCAAGATAAGAGTCTATCTCTTCCGTCGGCGGGACATCATTGGCTGCATAGAGCGCAGTGTAGAATTTCAATACAATATCACTAACTTCAGAAGTCGAGTAACGTGTTACCCCCTCCTCGTCTACAAGTTCCCTAATGCACTCCTGACTGCGAGGTGCGGACAATTTCTGCGCCAAGGAACGACTAGGGCGGCCCCCCTCCCCATAGTAGCGGGCAGAAGTGCGCTGCGAACGATGCTGCAATTCCCTATCAACCGTTTCATTATGATCAGTGACCAAGTCTCTAATTTTAGCCAGAGTATGTGGGGAGGGATTATCCTCATATTCCCGTTCAAGGACAGAGATCTCCGATGCCAGCTTATTTATTCTACGCCGGAGATCTCGGAGAACTCCAGACTGCGCTCCAATGCAAGCCCCACGGGTCGTCACCTTAAACGCTTCCCACAGCGTCCCAGCACTATCGACGGATCCCTCATTATCGTGAAAAAAATGTCGAATTGCCTCACCAATAGAATGTTTAAACACTGGGTCTGCTAGTTCAGTAGGCTGAAGTCTCCATGCAAAAGGCGGTCTTTGACATAGCGGTATCTGTAAGGCAAGAACCACCGGGGAATGGTCCGAAAGTGTACGAGGCATATGTCCAACTCGCACCGCCCAGGGGCAGACCTCTTCAGAAACAAGCCAGTAATCTATACAGGACCAAGTCCCATGCACAGAGGAAACGAACGTACTTTCACGCCTCCCCGGGTGTTGGAGACGCCAGATATTTAATAGGCGACCCGCATCCAATATCCCCAGAATGGTCTCCGCTGCCTGTTTAAGCCTTCCCGTACCACTGCCAGCTCTATCTAAGGTGATATCCAAGCATACATTAAAGTCGCCCCCCCAGATTATCTCAGCCGGCGGGAACCCCGAAATGCGGCGCCACACATCCGAGAAAAAGGACGGATCATCAATGTTTGGCCCAT
This sequence comes from Calotriton arnoldi, assembly GCA_963921515.1. Classification (NCBI taxonomy): domain Eukaryota; kingdom Metazoa; phylum Chordata; class Amphibia; order Caudata; family Salamandridae; genus Calotriton; species Calotriton arnoldi. The sequence continues at coordinate 1,765,281 of CAWUFW010000496.1, read as the reverse complement.
ACACGTTTACTAATAGTACAGTCTTGCCGCCCAATTGACCATACACAATCGCCACCCGCCCTTGCTCATCCGTATCAGATTTAATCAAAGTGAAGGGAACCCCTTTCTTAATAAGTATCATCACACCTCTCGAGTAAGTGGAGAACGAGGACTCAATTTTCGTAACGGCCCACCTCATGCCAATTTTTTGTGCGGAATCCTTAGTGAGGTGAGTCTCCTGGAGGAGAGCCACCTGCACCTCCAGTCTATCCAAGTGTACAAAGACAGACCTAATCTTCTTCGGAGAATTAAGTCCACGAACATTCCAAGTCAGAATTGTAACCAATCCGTTCATACCGTGCAAACAGCACTGAATATCTACCTATACACTGTATCATACCAAACAAATAAGAGATACTACCATCAAACAGCACAGCAAATGCCAGAAAAAAATGCACCAATAGCCGCCCATGCAATCCCCCCCACCCAAACCCCCCACCCACTTCAGCGTCCCCAACTATGCCAAAGCCATCCCAAGGCAAGAAAGCCCCCCCCTTACAACAAAAACAAGCAAAACCATTTTGCATTTGGGGTTCTCCCATTCGGGGGGCGTAGAGTGCAACTGGCCTCCCATCCTATGGGAGGTGGCCGGGCAATTCTAGTACCTGTGCCTAGAAGTCAAAACAGTGTTCCAACAACACACATTATAATAGAGGCATGGTGTCGACATAAATGAGAAAATCACATCAAGAACATATATCCATATGAAGACATTATCATAGTGCTTCCCGGTGAGAACAATAATAAGCACACCCGAAGACAATAGTATATAACAATGCTGCAGTTCAATCTTCTTCATCATGCGGCGCGCCTGACTCACGTCGCCTACGTTTCAACTGCTTGGCATGCTCCATGGCAGCTTTAGGGTTAGTAAAAATCTTAAAATCCCCATCTTGCCCTATGCGCAGGCGTGCGGGGTACAACATGGCATAAGGTACTCCCTCAGATTGTAAAAATGTCTTCACTGCGCCAAACTCCCTCCTAGCTGACTGCACCGCAACTGTGAAATCGGGGAAAAATGCCAGCGCGCTGCCTTGATGTTCTATGGCCCCCTTATCCCTGGCTAAGCGTAAAATAGTGTCCCGGTCTCTATAATTTAAAAGTCTCGCTATAATGGGACGAGGGGGAGCCCCAGGGGGCGGTCGCGCTGCCAGAGAGCGATGAGCACGCTCAACTATAAACATGTGGGATAGGTGTTCAGTGCCAAAGATATCTTTGAGAAGAGCTTCAATGTAGGTTTCCATTCTCCCCACATTGGTAGATTCCGGCAGCCCCGTCATCCTGATGTTATTGCGACGGGACCGCGCTTCCAAGTCTTCATTCTTGGCTTGGATAAGGGATAGCACCTTTTCCATATTTAGCGTCTTACCAGACACCTCGCTGAGCCCATCCTCCGTGGCTGAAACACGCTGTTCAACTTCCCCCATACGGGCATTTTGTTTTTCAAATTGTGCGGACATATGATCTAGCCGATTGTTCACAGCTGCCATTGTGCCCTCTATAGATTGGAGGCTGCGCTGCATGGCCAATAAGGTAGCTTCCAACGAAGGGGGGTTGTCTCCATGAGCATCCGCCTCCGAATCCGAGGCGGCTTTTTGTGATGATTTAGTAGGCCTACGGGCCTCAAACGTGAGGCGCGACTGTGCCTTGTCCGTTCTCCCCATGTTAAGTTTAGCAGGGCACACACCAACCTTGTAGCAATGCACAGTGCAGAGTGAAGCGCACCCAGTCCCTACGCTAAGTTGAAGGAGAGATAGCGTATATAAAATCCTCCAGTCACCTACACCAGCGCCAGGAATTCAGGGCCCGCTGCTACCTTACCGCTGCCAAAGGTACACCACTCAGCAGCTCCCCAACTTAAGTCACAGCACCATCAGCAGTCAGGCACAATCGCAGTGAGGGAGAAGATAGGCATTACAGTGATGCGCAGGGGAAAAAGCACAGTCTCAGTTCCCATAGGCAGAACGTCACTCACAGCCCTCCTCAATGCCCATCAGGAGCAGAAGCCGAGATGAAACCAAGCACAGGCAAGCCAGCCTAATACAGGTATGGTGATATAGGCCCAGCAGCTCCACAATCCAACAGGAGCCGATCAGGAGCAACACCAGGCACAGACACTCACTCCAGCGCAGCCCGTAAGTGCCCCAATGCCGCAGCACACGCAACTCCACAGATCCCAGCAGCAGCTCGCAGAGCGCGGCGCCGGTCCTGGGCCCCCACCCGCCTCCGCAGCTGCCGGCCCGCTAAGGCGCCGCACCCCACTTACCACCACCGGGCACCCGGGGCCCGCATGCAGCAATCGGGTGCAGTCTGGAAATCCGATGCGCTCTGAACCACGTCGGGCAGCAGACGTGTGTCGTAGGGCCGAACCTGCTCCGCAGTAATCCGCGCTCACGATGCAGCCAGGCACCCCCGGCGAGCCACACCACAGCTACGTGCCGAAACTGGAAGCAATTTACGCCACTTATCCCTGGTCCTCAGGATACGCTGAGACACCGCAGCTCAGACGGGCACGGCGGGCGCCATTTTGCGATCATCCGCCGATCAGCGTGGATATCCGCGTTGGCAGCCAAACTGCGAGCAAAGCCAGCAAAACTCGCCGCCGGCCGCCTCAGGAACACTTCACAGCTTTGCCCGACACCGCCGATGAAGAAAATGCGGCGATTTTAGGCAGATATTTGGCGGATTGCAGCCCGGCCGGGCAGAGCAGCACTAAGGTGCAGCCATTTTGCCGTGCGCCCTCTAGCGCCCCCCCTTTTTTTTTCTCATCATTATATTTTCTAAAAGGATACCAGGAATGTTAAAGGCTTACAGATCTTGGGGAAGCCTGCATATGAATTCTGAGTAGTTGTTTATCATGCTCAGAAAAATATCTTTCTGGGGAAAAAACTAACTTGATGAAGGAAGAAGACAGCCTTTTGAATACTGTGTCTATACCAGAGGGGTTTCGTTTGTTTTACTAATTGTCAATGAGAAACTTGAGCTCAAGTAAAGAAAAAGGTGCTAGAATACTGAGGAGATTAAAATTCATTCAGGATTAGGTAATAGTTTCATCTTTTTCTGAATGAAGAAGTGCCCAATTTATTTGATTCTTTTCATTGTTGCCACAATTTGCATACCTCTATATAAGTAACTTTTAGGATCTCAAGCTGGACTAATAGTAGGTAGGTGAGATTGTATTCTATAATTCATATTAAAAATCAATACAATAGCATAAATAATACAACAACTTAATAGATCCCAGAAGTATAAATGGCATTACCAATCATACATCAACCATCGTTAAAATGTCTGGTAATAATATTATGTACACGGCATCTAGAACAGTTTATTTTAGCAGGGCCTTAAATAGCAGCTCCACCTATAAGAGAAATTTGGTTAGGCACCCAATAGATTTATTGGAACTCCCACTAAAACAGAATTGTGTAGTGTTTTTGAGTGTCCTTATACCCATTTGAAGAAATAGAGGTTTCAGAAATTTTTTACTCAAGTCCAGTAGAGAGGGGCATAGACAAAGGATATGTTCTACTGTTTCTGGAGATAAATTACACAAGCAACATTGCCTGTTACTGTCCCTAGACTTATTCTCAGATCCCTCAAACTGCAATAGCGGAATATGTAGAAGCCTGAAAAATATGTGATTATTCGGGGTTCTTCAGTACATGTTTATCGACCTCTCCACAGCCTTTGATAAGGTGGACCGTCCAACTCTATGGAAGAAGGTGTCTGACCTCGGCATTACTGGAAGATCCAGACGAAAAATGGCTTAAAGTAGAGGTGTTTACTTAACCCGTTGCTCTTCTCCCTGTATATTTCTGATTTGCCCAGTTCCCTTTTACAGGGTGCTGGTTTTCCACCTAGCATCAGGAGTCGGTCAATATAATTTCTTCTGTATGCAGGCAATATAGTAATTATGGACCTTAACCCTAAAGGTCTTAATAGTCGATTAGTGGTGCTGCAACAGTACTCTGACGCACATTTTTGAAAATCAATTCCTAAAAGTAAAATCATTTGCTTCCTTGGGGGAAAAATGGTAACTCTGCCAATTATCCATGGTATTCAGGCTGGTGGTACTTTTTTGGGAACAATTATGTGTAGCAACTTGGGTGATACTGACCATATCTCGATAAATGTGTGTAAGGCACACTCACAGGCCAAGGTTTTGGGAGCATTTTATAATGCTGTAGACAGAAGACACTTTTTTCATCTTCTCTCTGTCTATCAGGCCAAAATCTCTGCCACCTTACTGTATGCAGTACAGCCTATTGATGTATCAAGATTGGGCTTTTTAAATAAAATAGAGCGACAGATTTTGAGATGACTAATATCTTGTTACTCCTTAGTATCATCAGCAGCCTTAAGGCTGGAATTTAGGATTAAAAGCTCCTATGTACAAGGTCTGGCGGGAAATGTTCAGTGGGCTTCCTGCCTTGAGAGAAGTGAAGGGGATACTTTACAATATGATATGGGGAATGACATTTTTGTAGAGAAAAAAGTAAAATCTTTATTCTTTAGAAATTTAAAATTTTACTTAGACCAACTTGAGCTAGATGAAAGTCTAGTGCTCTCACTTGTTGTGACTCAATTAAAGGCCTGTTAAAACAAGCTTCATTGGCACCAAGCTTTCGCTTAGACAGCGAAGCCTGTAGTAAGAAAGGGGGCTACCAAATGATAAAGGCTACATACCATTGCTATGAAAAAAGTCCAACCGCATGTGACATGGAATATGCCCCATGGGGTTAGATGTTTCTGGACCCTCCTACGATTAAACATTCTGCCCCTAAAGTTTTTAACCTCTAAACTGCATGCATCTTCAGTAACTTGTCATCTTTGCTTAAATGGTGTCCAAGATTTAAAGCATATTTAATTTTTTGCCCTGCCCTGCTATTGCACGGCCATAATATGCTAAGACATTTATTTCTCAAATTGTCGGTGTGATCTTCCTCTGAGGTTTTGCAATTAATATTTTATCCCCCCAATCAAATGTTCTGCTGTCGAATTTGATACTTTTAAAAAAGATTCTTCAACTTATAATGATCTTTTAGTACAAACTAAGTTTAAAGATGTTAATGTTTCATATGGCTGTTATGAATTGATGCCTCCTCTGAAGATATTGAAGTTTTATGTCTTTCACTATATATGAAAATGTTCTGTGTATTTTTTTTCTTATGTGGGCCTCTGTGGAATCCCAAATCATAAAAATAAACTTAACTTGACTTGACTAGAAGCCTGACACATAAGAAGGCTTTTTTGGCCCATGCATTTAAGTTACTAGTCTAAATACAATTGCTCCTTATTAATGAAAGTTGCAAATGTATAATAAAAATGCGTTAACACGGCAAGAATATCCCTTTCTTGTGATATTGCTTATAAGGGTGTGTCCTTGCCCCAACCCTTTTTTCCTTAGATCTAAATGATGCAGTACTTTTTTAGAGGACACCCAAAATAGTTCCCCGACTGGCAGGACATGAGACCCCCCTTTTATTATTTGCTGACGATACTCTTTTAATATCAAAAACCACAAGGGGCCTTCAACTTCTAGTGTGTACGTTTGTGACCTTTTGTAGTAACTGAGGCTTGGCAATTAATTATTCCAAGACAACGTTTATGGCCATCAATCCCCATAAGTAGGGGTTCCATTCTTTTGAAAGATAGGCCATTAGACAGGGTCACTGACTTTGTCTACCTAGGGATTAAGTTGACTAATTCAATGTCATGGGCCCCCCAAGTTAAGTGTAGTAGTCTTAACCTTACCCAGCACTTTGCTGCTATTTTAAGATTGTTTAGGGACTTGAGCGTCAGGTGTATATCTCCCGCTCTAAAGGTATACAGAGCTAAAGCTGAGGGTAGTGCAATGTACGGGGTGGAACTATGGGTAATACCAATCTTACCAAATTAGGGTTGGCTGAGAATACGTTCATTACAGCTCTAACCGATCTTCCAAAAAACACACCTTTCATTCCTTTAAGACGAGATCTAGGCCTGGAGCCTATGACATATGAGGCTCAACTTAGGCCACTTCTTTTTGGAGTAGGCTTAAGTATTCACCAGATTTGGATTATACCTCCTTTTTGTATGTAGTCTCAAGTGACATGTCTGGTAAAATCAAATGGCTCTCCAATGTTAAGAGCATGTTATTTCAGATTGGTTTAGGTGACGTTTGGTCTTCTACTTCCATTACCAAGTACCTGCCTAAGTTTATACTTAAGAAGGCTTTTGGGGATTTCAAACACACTGAGGAGTTTAGGAATGTGTCAGTAGGATCCCTCACAGCTAACGTTTTGGATTTCAAGTGTGATGTGAGCTTTGAATCTTTTTTTAGATTATGTATCTTTGCCAACGGCTAGGAAGATCTATCTGAAATTCCGTTATGGTACCTTACCGCTACTGGTGCTCCAAGTGAAATGGAAGCCCCCTAGCTGTTTGAGTACCATATGTCCCACATGTTTGCAGGCTGAGGAATCCCTGCCTTATTTTCCATTTTTTTTGCCCCCCCTTATGTTCGCCCCAGAAAAAGATGAATTAGCCTTTTGTGTAAACAGTTGGGTTGTAGGCAGCACCCGGATCCCCTGCGGCTTCTGCACACGGAATCTAATCAGATGATCATGTGCGCAGTATCTAAATATCTCCATTGGAGTTGGTCTGTCAGAGCAAAAGCAATTGTATCATAGGCCTTTTGTATTCTAAATTTGGCATTACGAAAGAATGTTTATGGTCTTTTCATAATTAGTTATTATTACCTTGCATTGTTGTATATATTGCTGTTATTTTTCATAGAGACTACTTATGTCTCGTGATATCGTATGGCTTGGGGTAACTTGTAGCTATGGTCCCTATTCATTTTAGAAAGACTGAAATGTGATTTTAGATATATTTTTACAACGTTTTTTAATTTTGCACCTGTGATGAGATTTGCTGCTTGAGTTCTTAATGTCTTCATAGGTAACTTTTATTGATGCATTTATATGTGTTTTGCACTTTTATGGTTGAAATATTCACTCAATGAACAAGTTACTTACCTTCGGTAACAATATATCTGTAAGAAACATTCGTTAGTTATAGATTCCTTACCTTAGAATTACCCCCAGGTGCCAGACTGGATCCGGAAAGTTTTTTCGTCAGCAGTACCTCTGCGCGTCGGAAGGTGGCGTTGGTCGGCTCCGCGTCCGTCGTTGGCGTCGTGGTCACCGAGGTGACGTCGCGGTAGCTACTTAGACGCCGCCCTCGCGTGCTGATATCAGTTCTGTACACGACTTTCCGTGCCAGAAACGCAGAGCCATGCAAGACACTGACCACTGGTGCACAAAACTAGGGCCCTGAAAGGATGTCCTTAACCCTAGAAATCAGTTCGCAGAACGGGGAGTATGGGTGGGGCGGTAAGGAATCTATAACTAACTAATGTTTCTTACAGATATATCGTTACCGAAGGTAAGTAACTTGTTCATCTGAAACACATTAGTTATAGATTCCTTACCTTAGAATAGATACCCCAGCAATACCAACCCTGGTGGTGGGTCTGCAAACCAAGATCACACCAGAAAGTCCTGGAGAACAGAACGGCCAAAGACGCCGTCCCTCCGGACTTGGCTGTCCAGGCAGTAGTGCTTGGTGAACGTGTGCAGTGATGCCCACGTAGCTGCCTGACAGATGTCATTCAGAGGAACTCCTCTCCCCAAAGGCAGTAGTGGCGGCCGTCGCCCTGGTGGAATGGGCGCGTAGCCCCACTGGAGGCTCCTGTTTAGCCAGAGAATAGCATGCTTTTATACACAAAACGACCCATCGAGAAATGGTTCGCTACGGCCCGACCTTTCTTGGCACCCACGTAGCCAACAAAGAGTTGGTCGTCCACCCGGAACTGTTTTGTGCGATCCAGATAGAAAGAAAGCGCACGTTTTGGGTCCAGACGGTGGAGCCTCTCTTCCTCTTTCGAAGGCTGCGTAGGCGGAAAGAAGGTGGGCAAAGTAATAGTCTGCCCGATGTGGAAGGCAGTGACAACCTTTTGCAGGAAGGATGGACGAGGTCTAAGGACAACTTTGTCCGGATAGACAGAGAGAAAAGGAGGCTTAGAAGAAAGCGCCTGGAGCTCACACTCGTCTGGCAGATGTGATGGCCACCAGGAACGCAGTTTTGAGAGTCAAGAGCCGTAAAGGACAGTTGTGAAGCGGCTCAAAGGGAGCACACATTAAATAAGTTAAAACCAGGTTCAAATCCCACTGAGGCATAACAAAGGGAATAGGAGGAAAGAGATGAGTTATGCCTTTCAAGAAGCGACTTACAACCGGGGACTTGAAAAGGGAAGGCTGATCTGGAAGCCGAAGGAATGCAGAGATGGCCGAAGGATAGCCCTTGATAGTGCCCAGAGCAGAGCCCTGCTGGGCTAGAGAAAGAAGAAACAAGAGAACCTCAAAAAGAGGGGCAGAAAGGGGATCCACAGCCTTTGCTGTGCACCATGCCACAAACTTGTTCCACCGGCAGGCGTATACCGTCTTAGTGGAGGGACGCCTGGATGCCAAGATTACATCACAGACTTCAGGAGGCAGGTCGAAAGACGTCAACTGCCGCCGCTCAATCTGCACGCAAGGAGGTGGAGGCTGGACAGGTTCGGGTGGAGGACTGTCCCCTGCTGCTGCGACAGAAGATCCTCCCGAAGAGGCAGTCTGATCGGAGGCCATGTTGAGCAGCTCGGGATACCAGACTCTCAGTGCCCAATCCAGAGCCACAAGAATAACTTGGGCCTGGTCGCGCCTGATCTTCTTCAGCACTCTGGGCAGAAGTGGTATAGGTGGAAAGGCGTACAACAGACCGCAACTCCACTCGCGACGAAAAGCGTCGCCTAGCGAGTGCCGCCTTGGAAATTCCCACGCGCAGAATTGCTGACATTGCGCGTTCTCTTCAATGGCGAATAGATCTAACCAAGGCTCTCCCCACTGTTGAAAGAGACCTTGCACCACCTCCGAGTGAAGACGCCATTCGTGATCCATCATGCACCTGGGGCTGAGTTCGTCCGCCCTGGCGTTCAGAGAACCTGCCAGGTGTTGAACCACCAGGGACATGCCATGATGTTCCAGCCATGTCCAGAGGCGGAGGGCCTCTTGACATAGGGTCCACGACCCCACCCGCCCTGTTGTTGCCTGTACCACATGGCGGTGGTGTTGTCCATGAACACTTGCACTACTCTTCCCCGGACAGAGGGAAGGAATGCCTTCAGTGCAAGACGAATCGCCCGGAGCTCCAGAAGGTTGATGTGGAGCTCGGACTATGCCGGAGACCAGAGGCCTCTGATCTCCGCCTCTCCATGTGGCCGCCCTATCCCAGAAGGGATGCGTCCGTCACCACAGTGTGGTCTGGGTGGGGAAGGGAGAGGGATCTGCCATTGACCCAATCCTGGTTCGTGAGCCACCACTGCAGTTGTCGTGCAGTGCCCTCCGAGATCTGGACGCAATCGGACAGATTCCCCTGATGCTGCGCCCACTGGAACTTCAGGTCCCAGTGCAGAGCCCGCATATGCCACCTGGCATGATCGACCAGCAGGATTCAGGAGGCCATGAGGCCCAGCAGCCTCAGAGTCATTCTGACCGAAACCCGGGATAGAGGCTGAAAGATCGGAATCATAGCCTGAATATCCCGGACTCGCTGTTCGGGAGGATAGACCCGAAACTGCATCGTGTCCAGAACCGCTCCGATGAAGAGGAGCTTCTGAGAGGGAATCAGGTGTGACTTCGGCACATTGATGGAGAACCCCAGCGAATGCAGGAGGTCGGCCGTAGTCTGGAGGTGGGAGACGACTGCCTGGGGCGAGCCCGCCTTCAACAGCCAGTCGTCGAGATAGGGGAAGACTGAAACCCCTGATCTGCGCAGATGAGCTGCGACCACCGCCATCACTTTCGTGAACACCCAAGGGGCGCTGCTAAGGCCAAAGGGGAGCACGGTAAATTGAAAATGCTCATGGCCTACCGTGAACCGTAGGTAACGCCGGTGGGCCGGCAGAACGGGGATGTGAAAATAAGCGTCCTGCAAGTCCAACGCTCCCATCCAGTCTTCCGGGTCGAGGGCAGACAAGACCTGAGCAAGCGTCAACATCCTGAACTTCTCCTTCCGGAGGAAGCGGTTGACGTCCCTGAGATCCAAGATAGGACGCAAGTCCTTGTCCTTCTTGGGGACCAGAAAGTAGTGGGAGTAACAACCACGACCTACTTCTGGCCCAGGAACGCGCTCGATGGCTCCCTTGGCCAAGAGAGCCGTAACTTCCTGCTGGAGAAGGGCCAGATGATCCTCCGACATGCGGTGGTATCTTGGTGGCATGGCTGGAGGAGTAGTCTCGATGGGGAGGGAGTAGCCCCTTCGGACTATTTGCAAAACCCACCTGTCCGACGTGATGGTGCGCCAGTGGGGGAGGTGATGGCGAATTCTGCCGCCCACTGGCGTGTGATGGGCCTGAAAGGTCGGACTAGGAGGGTTTGGAGGCTGCTGCAGAGGGGGGGTTGGTGGACTGGCCTGCCCGCTGGTCCCCGGAACCACGACGGTTGTTCCCACGTCCCCGGCCGCGCGAAGGTTGGGTAACTTGCTGCGGCCTGTGGCTCTGGGCGGGACGTAGCGGGGCACCCCTTCCGTAGCCACGAAAGGGGCGAAAAGCAGACTGCGCAGGGCGGGTGGAGAGGCCCAAGGACTTGGCTGTAGCCCGTGAGTCCTTGAAACGCTCTAGAGCGTTGTCTGCTTTGTTGCCAAAAAGGCGACGGCCATCAAAGGGCATGTCCATCAAGGTGTTCTGGACATCCCCTGAAAAGCCAGTCGACCTCATCCAGGCGTAGCGACGTAGTGCTACTGACGTGGAAATTGTCCTGCCCAGAGAGTCGGCGGTGTCCGGCCCACAACGGATGGTAAACTTCGCCGCATCCCTCCTGGCAGCGACAGCCTGGGAGAGCACTGCCCGGGCCTCCTCCGGACACTGAGGCAGCACCTGCGCAACCGTATCCCACACCGAGTGGGAATAATGGCCCAAGAGACATGCAGTGTTTACCGACCGCAGTCTTAAGCTGGCGGAAGAGAACATTTTCTTTCCAAGATGGTCCAGCTTCTTGGATTCCCTTTCCGGTGGAGCGGTAGGGAATGCGCTTTTGGTAGTGGAGGCTTGGACTACCAAGCTCTCCGGGGTGGGGTGTTGGGAGAGGAAAGTGGGGTTGCCCGGAGCCGGGCGGTGGCGTCGGGCAATCATCCTGTCCACGGGAGCCCCCGCGTTGGGCCTGGACCACGTGCCCAAAAGGACGTCGGTGAGGGCCTCATTAAACGGCAGCAAGGGCTCCGAAGAGCTCGCAGCCGGTTGAAGCACCTCTGTCAGGAGGTTAGTCCTGACTGCCACCGTAGGAAGCTCGAGGTTGAGAGCCTCGGCCGCCCTACGCAACACCACTGCATACGACGCTCCCTCCTCCGTAGCCACGGTAGGAGGAGACAACATGCCAAGGTCAGAGGAGGTGTCCAAACCACTGGCATCCCCCAGTTCCTCTCTCCAGTCCTGTTCACTGTCCAACTGGTCAGTCAGAGGGTCACCTGACCCCTCCCAGTCCTCCTCATCCTCTGGGTGCCATTCTGGTCAAAAAGGGACCCCAGGAGTGAACAGGGGCACAAAAACCCCACTCGGGTCCGGCTCCGGGTCCACGTCGGGATGGAGGCCGGGGTCGACGCCGGCCGGGGGGCCGACCGGCGTCGAACGCAGTAGTGGTGCCGGAGGAAGCGGCGCCAGTGGAGGCCTAATCAGGTCAACCGGCGCCGATCCGGATCCAGGCCTGGATCCAAGGGGGGCCTGCGGCGCCGGGGCCATCGGCGGAGAAGGCCTAGACCCCCCCAACCGAGTCCGCGGGGCCCGACGGCGCGCCGGCAGGGTCGGACCGCCCAAAGATGGCATGCATCGCCTCGTAGAACGTACAAAGCTGGGAGGGAGTCGCTCCGGGTCCCGGAAAGGGAGGGAAACGCGGAGTCGACTCTTCGGGCTCCGCGTGCAGAGCCGCAAGAGGGGCACCACCCGCGTCCCTCGTCGATTCGGCCGACCGATGAGGAGAAGTCGAAGAGCGACAATGCTTCTTCGACTTCTTCTTATGCTTCGACTTACCCGACCCCGAGTGCGAAGACTTCGAAGAATTGGACGAATGGTGGTGGCTCCGCGACCGGGACCTTGAACGGCGCGGAGCCGACTGCCGGTGCTCAAGCAGCTTTCGGGACCGCTCCCGCAAAGCCTTCGGCGCCATCGACCGGCAGTCGGAGCACGACTTGGGGTTGTGGTCGCGCTCCAGGCACAAGAGACACACGCGGTGCGGATCTATCACCGACATCATCCGATGACAGGAACCGCATCCCTCGTGCACCAGGAGTCAAAGACTCGAAAAAGAAGTCGACAAAAGTCGAGATAAAAGTCAGTCAAAAAGTGACTGGAGGTACCGCTCTTCCCGAATCTGCGCTGGCTGGCTCGGAAAAAGAAAGAACTCATGTCAGCGCACGAGGGCGGCATCTAGGTAGCTACCGTGACGTCATCCCGGCGACCACGACGCCAACGACGGACGCGGATTCGACTGACGCCACCTTCCGACGCGCAGAGGTACTGCTGACAAAAAAACTTTCCAGATCCAGTCTGACGCCTGGGGGTAATTCTAAGGAAAGGAATCTATAACCAACGTGTTTCTTTCAGATAAAGTATTTAAATGAATGGAAATTGCTTTCATCTTGAGTAAATTCTGGGTCATCTTAGAAATTACTGCTAAGGTTCTTATTGTTGGAAGCTGGTGATTGCCTGGTAGAAATTTTAATTCCACATCCATTGAAATCAGTTGGTCTCCTGGGTGAAATTAGAGATCTTGTCAATCAATCAATCAAATCTGTATTCGGTCTAGTAGAAATAGACCAGAAAAGCACATAAAATGAAATACAAATCCACTGTGTATCAGAAATATAAATAAAAATATTCGTTAATTTAAAAGCAATTAAAAATATAATTACATTAATGCACTTTAAGTCACCAAATTCATCAAAAACCATAAGCAGGGTTTTCAAGTAGGAGAGGAGAACAAAAAACCTCAAATAGGGTCCGCCATGTACTCCTAACTAATACAAAAGATGAAAAGGGGGACGTCTCAACCTAACGCCGTCAGTCAAAGGGAGGTTCTGTGCAAAAGTCAGCCTTCCATAGTTTTTCTGGCCTGAATGGCAGCTTTCAGGGACGCACAAACAAAGTAAGAGGTTTCGTGTGAGCTTAAAAACTGTAAGTGAAGCAGAGCTATTCTACAGCGCTGAAAGCCTAGCTTGCGTATCAACGGCTGCAAAAAGTGCTTGCGTGCTAAACGCCATAATCTGCAAAAAAAACATGTAGTGCAAAAGTGATTGTGCAGATTGGTTATCACAGGGGCAGATCGAATCTATGAATTTGGGGGATTTTTACAAAACAAGATGCAATAAATGAATCCTGCCCTAAAACGGAAAAGGAGAGATCGCTCCCACCTTGTGAAATCTAAAGACAGGTAGACGGCAGGTATGCCTGGCAATAAGGATCTACAGTAATTCAAGACTGAAGCTTTTACTAACTCAGTTTTCAATCTTGAATCTGTGCAATTCTCCATAAATGCAGCTTTCGCCTCTGCCTTAGCAGCTTTTGGAATGCTATTAGGATCAGAGAACCAGGCGGATAACCCCGGGGTTTCTAAGGTGTCCCGAATATACCTTAGCCACGTGATAAAATAGGCCTTATCAAGCGCAAAGTAGTCAAATATAATATCCCTACATAGCTTTGCTGCCGGATTTGTCCAGACTCTAACCCACAGTAGGAGTGGCGCCAGGCGTACCTTACCCAAAATTAAACCCTGATTTAACTCTGAGTAAATGCTAAAACTAGAAGTAGTAGGTGGTAAACTCAGCAGCCTCCGAAGGAAGCGGTTTTCCTCGGCCTGAAGGGAGCAACAATTATTAAAACCCCATACACCTGCGCGTAAGTGGCTGCGCTACTACACTGCGAATTATAAACCTTCAGTGGAGGGAGGATAGACCCTCTAGAGTCTGCTCTGATCAAGTTACAGACAGTCCCAGCGGTTCTACAAAGCTTTGAGCTAGGCTGTGCCAGATGAGGGTTCCACGACCCTGACGAACTAAAGGTTAATCCTAAATAGCATAAGTTATCCACAGTTGTTAAATCTTGCCCATTGAGGCTGATTTTATTCAACCTTATTTTAACTGGTCCACAGGGCATAATGTGTGACTTAGTGTAATTAGTTTTCAAGTTCAAGTTTAACATAAAAGAGGCAAAAAGCTTGACCTGGAACCTTAGAGATCTTGTCTAATTAGACCCTTAATTCACTATATTTATATGATCTACAATAGTGAGCTGATTGGGGTCGAATTCTAGTCTAACAATTGCGTGAGAGGTTTAAGACAGCAAGTTAAAATATTTTCATAAACTTTGAATAAAAAGGATATTAGAAACCTTCATGTCTTGTTTATTAAATACAATTACCCCATATAAAATGATTGGATACATTTTCATTGCTAGCATTGTTAACGTCAGACCCATAGCAGCCTCACCATATAAATGCGCAAAACGTGCAATGGTTGTAGCAGTGGATTTAAGAGTGTTCCTAATCCATTCTAAATGTAACAGACATGTAGGTTTATGGTCATAGATCACACCTAGATATGTATACTTTGTGACCTGTTCAATTGCTTTCTCCAATTGCCAGATAAATCTTGACTTAGGGTTTCCAAATGACATTATTTTTGTTTTGGTATAGTTAATTAGCAAACCATTCTAGGCACTATGTTCTCTGGATCGCTTTAACTGTTTTCGGAGGATAATCTGGGTTGTCGAGATTAAAACAAGATCCTCAGTTTAGAATATATGTGAAATTTTCTTGTTGCCAAATTTAGGAGGATCCCTGCCATCATAACTGAGCACTGGAGTTAGGTCAGCGATATAAAGTGCAAAGAGTAAAGGTGCCAATATATAGCCTTGTTTGAGACCGTTATATGTTTTAAACTTTGGCGTTAGACCTTGGGCTCTGTTTAACTTCACTTGGAACCATGTGTCAGTATGGAGGTCAATCAATAATTGTAAGAGAGCCCTGTTGATTTCCCTTTGAGACAATTTTTGCCATAGTCTATGCCTTAAAACCTTATTGAAAGCAGTAGAAAGTCCACAACACAGACAAATAACTTAGTTTTTTTGAATTTTAGTGTAGGATGGTTAGTAGTAGTTAAAACACATTAATTGTTCGTAGTGGAACAATTAGGTCTAAAGCCTGTTTGATTGATCGGGAGATGGTAACCCTAAGACCAAGATAAAAAGCCTGGGTGTGTGGCTGGACAGCTCCCTTAAATTTGAAGATCAAGCGGCAAGAGTAACAGGAGCATGTTTCGGCGCTATGAGACTTCTGCGCAAGATTCTCCCCCCCCTGCCAATAAGTGCCAGGAGAATCCTGATACAGTCCCTGGTCCTATCACGCTTGGACTATGGAAACTCCTTATACCTTGGAGCACCCGTTGCAACATTAAGGAAACTCCAAGTGGCTCAGAACTGTGCGGCCAGATTACTGCTGGGGGTACCGAAAAACAGTTCAGCCAAACCACCCCTGAGAACACTACACTGGCTATCTGTCTCCAGCACAGTCAAATTTAAGGCCCTGTGCATAGCTCATAGGACATTCTGGGGTAGTGGCCCAGCTATTAATAGATCTATTAATAGATCTTTGATCACCCCCTACTTCCCTCAAAAATGCCTCCGCTCTACCCATCTCCACTTGGCAGTTACCCCGAAAATAAATAAGGCAAGAAGCGGAGGCAGATCATTTGTCTACAACGTGGCCAGACTGTGGAACGCAATGCCCCCCTTCCTTCGAGCTGAATCTCATCTGCTTCCCTTTCGGAAACTTCTTAAGACCTGGCTCTTCCAACAATCAGTTGCTTAGCCGGCCATAAACCTCTGTCTAGACGCGAGCGCTGGGACGCCTTCTGGTAGCTACGCGCTTTACAAAAGTTAATAATAATAAAATAACTTCCTTCAGCCCAAGCAAGTAAAAAGGAGTGGAGGTGTTTGGCGAATAACTTGCCATCAGCATCCAGCAAAGCAATAAGCGGTAACTGCTAGGCTCTGATCTTGGACCTTTTTTACATACGGGTTGAATATACAAACCTTTCCAGGACCCTGGAACTTGGCAGTTTATGATGGTTTTATTAAATAGCAGCACTATTGCATGGCTCCACATTTTTGGGTCCGATTTAATTACAGTTATTGGTATACAGTTAGGGCCGGCAGCCCATGAGTCTCAGTGGTTCCTTATCAGTAAATCTACATCTTTCACAGAAACCGTAAAAGGCACAAATTCCATATCTGCAGATGAGGTCCACGATGTTTCAGAAATACTTCCATAAAGAGATTCAATAAAATAATTCCCATTTTTGACAAGGTATGAGATATTCGGGGTTGCAGCTACCTTGCTGTAGGCCTGATGCTATTAGTGACCAGATTGTGTGAGTATTACTGGTTTTAATTGCCATGTATGATGCTACCCAATAGTCCATCCAATATTTTCCTTTTATTTGGCAGATCCTTTTTTTTTTATTTAAATATTTCTTTATTGGCATTTCTTCCAACACAGTGACAGTTCAGGACTGGCAGGCCCTATCATGTACATATAGTAATATCATCCATAAAAAAGGTATGGAAAAATACCCACCATCATCAAGGTCTACAATCAGGGAAACACTTGAGTCATCTAATCACAGGGTCACAATAGCAAGAGTCATCGCTGCTCCACCCAGGATGGGTGCCTTGACAGATCCACTTTTTGTATTCCCGTTTTAATCTTTTTATGTATTCAGAGCTGGACTTCAACTTCTTCATGGCTCATAGTCTTTTCCTGAATGTCCTTTTTCATTCAAAACCAATCTTATTTATTTATTTTATTTTGGTCATTTCTAAAGCGCATGGTTACGCCAACCGGCGTGTCCCCGCGCTGAACGGACTCGCTTAGCAAGAAACGGCCCTAGACACGTCACTTGAAACTGCCTACCCACATACTCCTGTCGCTATCATTCACTTTAGGATACAGAGGAAAATAGCCATGTTTTTAGCTGTTTCCTAAATTTTGTTTCGCATGGTTCCATTCTTAGGGTTTCCGGAAGCCCATTCCAAGATTTGGCCGCAAGATAACTGAAGGACCGTGCCCCCATTCTTGCCCTTTGAACTCTTGGAACCTTCACTAGCGCCCTTCCTTCTGATCGCAGATTGCGGCCTGGAATGTATTGTGTTATTAAAGGGTACAAGTACCGCGGACCTTTCTTTGCAAGAATTTTATGGCAGTAGCACATTGACTTAAATAGAACCCTCTTTTCTATTGGCAGCCTATGCAAGTCCTGCAGGGCTTTCCTAGTGGAAGCTCTTCTGGGAAGACCCAGTACCAACCGTGCCGCCGCATTTTGCACCACCTGCAATTTGGCTAGCCCCTTTTTTGGCATTCCCAGATACAGTACGTTCCCATAGTCCAATTGGGCAGTCACCAGGGCATGCACTATGGTTTTCCTTGCATTATGTGGTAGTAGGTCCAGAATCTTTCTCAGAATTTTTTAAATGCCAAAACATTTACCCACTACTTTCCGTATTTGGGCATCAAAAGACAGTTTATGGTCGAACCAAACTCCCTTCTTTTACACTTGACCATTAAGGATAAAAAAGAAATAATGGCAGACCACAGTAAATTCCATTTTGCACACCAGTTTACACTTTGCGGAGATGTAAAGAGAAACTCTCTCATTGCTTCCCGAACTGAGTTTTTGGCCAAAACTTTCAATAAGCGAACTGAGAAATTATAGTTTCAGATTATTCTTCTGTGTCTTACCTCAGTCCTATCTTCAAGTTATTTCCCATTATTATATAGACTAATATTCAAGGCTAGAGAATTAGACTGAGGGTCATGGTTACTCTCAGATCGTTTAATAATTTAAAAGTCTGAACATAAATGAAAATTTGGCACGTGAATCAGAGTATAATTGATGACTGTGGTGATACCTGCCAATTTAAATGTAAATTCGGCAGGTTGATCTGGGCAAAGTCTACCATTTAGTTGTCGAAAGCCCAAGTTCCAAAGTGCATTGTGAATGCAGTTCCCATTGTACGAGATATTGGCTTTCCAAAATAACTGTTGTGGAATATGATAGTTATCATCTTGTTCTTCAAAGCCAGAGTGGTTTCTTTCTAAAAGCAGGTTTGTATTAAAATCTCCTGTTAAAAGAAGAACGTCTGACGGGAAGTCGTCAATCCTTATTTCTAATTGTATTATATGGTTTTTGTCCTTTATAGATTCCGGAGGTATATAAATATTCACCAATGTAAACATTTTATTATTATTGAATCTGAAGGAAATAGCCTCAAAGAATTTTGACGCCTGAATAGTTTTGACAGATGTAACTTTTCAATCATTCCTTACCAGCGTTGCAAGTTCTCCACTTGGTCTGCGTCCAACTGACTTGACTGCAGGGCAATCAAACATGCAATACTTTGAAAAAACAGTTTGGTGTCTATCCAGGTCTCCTGTAGGCAGATAATATGTACTGGTTCAAAAAAATGGTTAGATCATCTCCACTCATTCTGAGCTGTCTGTTCATACCTGTTATATTCCATCAACATATTTTTAAGTCTCCTGCGCTCAAATGCCTGGGTCGAATTTGCTCATTAGGGGAAGACGCCCGAAGGCTAATAGGCACCGCTTTAAGAGTTTTCCAAGTTGGTCAAGCACTTCTGGGTGCAGACCCAGATGGGAGGCAAAGTAACTTCCATTAGCAATTTTTATCTTTAAGTTATCCACAGCATTTGATTTAACCTAATTCAATTCTTTTCTTGAGGTCTCTTCTAACAGTATTACTGTTGAAGTAGGCACACTGCCAGTAAGATGTAAGTTTCTCAAGCTGCAGGATATTTCTCCTGTTTGACCAATTTGAGCAGTTTGCTATCTCCTGTGATCTCTATGTTTTACCAGTGAAATCAATAGAAGAGCATAGATTTTGCTTAAATTCTATGCTCAATAAATCTCTAGAAGTGACTCCTTTCAAATCATCAAAGGTAGATAACAATCTTAAAATATTTTGATGGCTCAAGATGTCGTATTCGCCTTTGGAGTAATATTGAGGACAAAACTCAATTTGGCTGCCTGAGTTGATGGCATGTTTCCATCACTCATCCGAATTGGTTTTTATAACCCTACGGTTTGAATTAAATACATTTTCTTCATTGCTGATGTCCATGCATTCAGGGATGATTCTGGAGTCCTTAACAGATGGAATAGAAATCCAATACGATATGGACTCTAGTTGTTGGCTTAGAACTCTCGAGTCCTCAATCATGTGACCGTCCTGGATTGATGGTGCGATTTTTAGATTCCCAATTAATTCCTTAACTCCCTTGGCTATCTCCAAAATGATCACATTTCCTGGAGGATTTGATGTCTCTTCTGAGCCAACTTGCGGTATCAGGACTAGTTCTAAAGTATATTTCTAGGAAACTCTTTGAGTCGGGATGGGCAACTCATTTCCAATTACGGATGGTGACTCATTAATTCCAGTTCAAATTATGAAGGGTACATCATCTTCGTGTTTAACTACTTCCCCACTCTTTTCGTTGGAGAGGTTCTTTCGCTTTACATTCCCTTAAAAAATAGGGAAAAATTTCACATTATTGTTGCTAATCAGATTACTTTTTAAATTAGATTTCTTATTTAGTTTTTTCAGCTTTTTAAGCCTCCGCTTACTTATATATTTTTAAAACCCCTCATCATTTTGTCCATCTCTTAGGTCAGTTACATCTGTATGTTTCTTCAATAATTCTTCCACGTTTGCCTTCCTCATATCTGGGGGAGTATTGTTAGGTTTTAATGCATTAAGGTCCTGCTCAGTTAACGTTAGCAGAGTTTTTACTGTGTAGTGTCCATCACATTACGGTACGTGGAGCGTTATTTGATGTGATGTGACTGACATAGTTTCTGCTTACATTTCCCTTCTTTCTGGGCTTACTGAATTTTCTCCGATATAATCTAAAGACTGAAACATTTTAGTTAATTGACCTCCTATCTTGTTTGGGAGTAATTGTGTCCTCTATTCTCAATAGTGATTTTAAGTTCTCTAAGAGGTAATCCGAACTCTTTTGAGAATGCCCTGAGGGGAAACATGTGCTGCTGCTTTCAGCTGACACTCGTTGTCAAATCTTTAGGAATGATTGTCTGTTCATTAAGTATAACAGATTGACTTATTAGGGAATCCAACATTTTTGTCAATGTGTTACTAACAGGGCCCATTGCTGCCAGAATGGGAAAAGTGAGCGGTGTATTCTTGTCATCAGACTCCTGAAGATGTGATTGCTCCTTTGCCAGACATGGATCGAGTCACTTTGTTCGCCTAAATTATCAATTTCCAATAGAATGTGTGATCTCTCCTAAGAGTTCTTTAAAAAATGTAACCATGAGGACCATTTCCGGAGGCTCCTATGGATTTTCTGCCGTTAATTCACACTGTTTCATAGTTGGAAAGTAAGCATGGACCAGGAGCTGCCACATGGTTTATTTATGCTGTAGCATTATTGAATAACATCAGCTCGATGCCGGTAGATCTATCCTGGTCGCTTTTGCTACAATAGATAGATGATCGTCTCTTAGACTTGTTTTCTGCAAGTTGAGCATGTTGTGACTATGTTCACAGCAAAACAATCCTCTATAAAACATTGTTTTAAACCTTTGTGGTGGAGCTAAGATCTTTTCATCCGCCGCCTCCATGTCAGTGAATATCAGCAATTTTGTACTCTGCAATTTTTGTGGCTGATTACTTACAGAATTTTTATATTTAGGCTGAGAATTCATGGCCAGATAACAGATTTGGTTTCCATTATAAGCACCTCCGGATAATGGCAAAGACCTCCCCACGGGCCACGCCAAATTTAATGAACAGTCTGCTTAATGACAGAGAGAAGATGGAGATTTAAGTTGCAGCAGGCTAAATCAAGTACTAGGTTCACGAAAAAGAAGCTAATTGTATCCAGAACCCTTTATTTTGTTTGGCTAAGTAGAGTCTGTTCCAGTGTAATATAAAGGGATAATGATAATCTTTTTTAAAAAGTATACTGTACACTGTATACTCGTTGCACCACTCAACTCTCCCCCCCACACCCCTCACCCCTCCCCAGGCCGCCATCATGTGGTAGTCCTCCTACCAGCACACCTGGGGCTCAACCCCCCAGTCCAGCCCTGCTCCTGGCTTTAACTCGCTGGTATCACCACTCCCCCGGCAGCAGCAGCGCTGCGCTCCGTTTCTAGTGTTCTCACGGGTGAGCTTTCATCTCTGGCAAGAAATACCACACAAGAGCAAAGCGTCAGCAATCATCAGCTGCAGGCAGGAGGAGACCCCCACAACAAAGCCACCTATCGAGACTTTGGCAGATTCCAGCCGGTAAGAATGCCAAGGCCGAGCCGAAAGCGGCAGAAAGGCAGATAGGTCGCGGGGCACCAGCTACAATCCTCCTCAGCAATCAGTAGTCTCTGTTGTACGTAGTGCTAGTAGTAGTTGGCAATGGTCTTGGATGACAAAAGTCTCATAAGTTAAGCCTCTTCTTCCAAAACCTCCTCTGCTAGTATGTAGTAAAACATGTTTTTAGTGTGCTTAAGTAGAGTTGGATACTCCTGGCTGGATTGCACATGCGCAGGAACACTCAGATGTACAGAATCCACTTTAAAAGCAGATGCAAGATTTTACATTAAAACACAAGACTGCATTGTTGCAAACACCAGAACTTTAAGACTGTGGGTTTTATTCTCAACGTAGTGTCAGTGATGAAGGCAGATGGGTCCATTAAATTTGAGCATGAGTTAGCATGAGCACGCTGCAGACTGTCCACTGCTTTGCACACGTTACTGTATGCGTTTATTGTGCAAATGCCTCTTTTGATATTTTCACATGAGAACCTAATGCTGTGTTCACGCTTTGTAGGTTCCTGGGATTTAGTCTAAACATTGTGAATAAGGTCAAACAACAATGCCCCTTGTTCTTCTGTTCTGGTCAGGCCCTAGCACCTAGACAAAACATACAGATGCAGCTGTTGTTTGGGAATACGCACTTTGGTCTTATTGGAATACACGGATAGGTAGGATACACTTGGAGAGGGACCTTTCCAGGGAGAAGAGCATAACAGCACCTATGATGTAGAACTACCATCTATAGACTGAGGTACGGGGTCTGCAGATAACACCCAGAGATCTTTTAATATATAATCATCCTGAGTCTGTGCAAGGGGAGGGAGGTTAGGCTACTCTGTCTCTCACTATGACAGCTCCTTTTATGATCTACGGACTACTTGCTATGCTCACCGTATTTGTGTTATACGTTTTTCTGCTTATTGTGGCACGTATACTGCATATTAGAGCACATTAGTTAAAATAAATATTTAAACATGTTCGTATCTCTATCAGATCTTATTGTGGACAAGTACAAGAGTGTGAGCGAAAGGGTGTGTCTTGTAACCGGGATTCCTGAGAGAGTCTGGAGTGTTGTGTTCTGGGGTGTCTAATCACTTGTTCCTCTGTGAGTGAGTAGGAGGGCAAGTGAGACACTATAGCTAGTCGGTTCTGGGCTCAAGGGTACTAAGGTGGTAGGATAGCTCAGTCTCTATATACTAAGGTCCCATAATCCTACGCATAGTTTTGTGTTTGCGCAGAATCCCTGCAACATGGCGCAGCCAACTTTTGGTCTGGCACTCATTCACCGGACCCCTGAGTAGCGCTTGTGCTCGTCCACAATACCCTTTTGTCGAATGCCGAGGACGCCCGAGGCAGAAGGGATTTGCCTCCTACAGTTGTAGGTTACACCTGTTTCTGTAGGTTTTTCAAGCTTGAATTCTAAAAGGTTCCTTCGACCTTTTTTTTTTTTGCCCTACCGTTTTTTTTTACTTTCCATAACATATGGCACAACCGGTCGTGATTCCGGCGCATAGCCGGGCGGTGGTTACACAACATTTGACACTGCATGGTGTCCCCTATACAGGGGCTAACATTATCATGGTGGTCGAGGCGGATCCAGCATACCGCTTTGAGGTTTTTTATTCCTGGGTTACCTTTCCTGCAGTTGATGCAAATTATGATTTTTTTCATGCTTACACGGTCGCTGCTCCACCGGCGGCGTATCATCCTTACACGATGATTGAAGTCCGTTGACTTCCTGGGAGAATACGATTTGGTTTAATGGCGCCCTTCATCACCCTATCTCTTTTGTTCGTATGGGCCCCTTAAGTATAGATGGGGCTGCTTGGCCAGTTCTGGCTTGTTTTACACCACATCCAAACTATCTAAATGTTACTGTAGTGGAGCTTCGTCAGCTCTATGAACAGGTGACTCAACTCTATAGACGAATCATACAATACATTTCTCGTACCATTCAGGTGGCTCCGCCTGGAGCTGGGCTTCCGGCACCAGTACCAGGCGGGGGTCTTGTGATCAATCCCATCATGATTAACTCGGTGATGGGCAAACATCCTCAGAATCGTGAGGATCTTCCCTTTTGGATAGCACAAAAAATTGAACAGATTGAAGCTGTTTTCCCGCACACGAGCCCTGTGGAGAAGCACAAAAAATTGAACAGATTGAAGCTGTTTTCCCGCACACGAGCCCTGTGGAGAAACACAGGATCCTTACTATGTGTTTGCCAAGTGGTCTGATTCCTCCTCTGGCGGACTGCAACACCTGGGGGACGGTGTTTGCATCAGTGTATACACTGTGCTTTGGCACCCCCTCCATGAGCGTTCTGAAACAGGTACAGGATGAACATGGGGATGGCCCAGCCCTGGATCTGGGGATGAGATTAGTGGGAATGTTCCCTATTGTCTCCGATATGATTCTGGCTAACATTAAAGGTGAAGCGGTTTGCTTACAGATGCGCCAACGCCTCGCGGTGGTGGCGGATGCTGATCGGGAGCGGCAGTTGCCGATTATTATTGTAGATGTTTATACATCCTTAGGTTGCAATACTTTAGTCAGGCCATTTACACAAGTACAAACTAAACCCCCACCGGACAAGGAGGGTCGTCCAGTCTTTCCTAAGAAAGGCTGGAACAAACATTGGCAGCAACAGAAGCCTAGGTCCCGTGCGGGTTCGCCTCCACCGGACGCTTCTGAGCGTAGATATGATTTACGTGACAGCTCTAAAATTAAGACACCTGAGAGGTTCCAGGTTCCTGACCCCCGTTCTCCTCTTTCCTTTCAGGAATCGTCGGATCAACAATTTGGCGGAGGAGGACGACAGGATCGCAGACAGGGCGAGTCCACGCAACAAAGGCGAGACCCGCAGCACCAGTTTGATGTAAAAGTCAAAAGGGAGGAACCATCTCGGTATAGTGCCTCGTTTCAGAAGAAAAAAGTTACAGCTTTGACTGCAAAGTATGCCCCAGATGGTGAGAACCTTCCTCCTGGACAGGAGTTGGGCGGTAACTCTCCTCGACAGCGCGGCGGGCGTTCCGATAGTGTGGCAGACACTCCACCAGAGTCTGGAAGCGAAAGCAACTGACACTTTTATTACTGTTGAAACCGCGGACACCCGCGTAGCTCCCCCTGATAGAATTTACCACGTTGAACTTCAAATTGAAGGTGATATTACACGCACAATAAATGCAGTCTTCTGGGACAATTTGACTTCTTCTTATGACATTTTGCTGGCGGAGGTTGATTGGCCTCCGCCGATTGTCCTCGCTCTCTCTACAGGTCAGGATGTCATTTTACCGTCTTTCTCTCAATATGTCCCAGAGGAGACTAAACAAGCTGATGCTTCGGAGTGGGCTCTGGCCTTAGCTCCTCCTTTGCATCGCAATCAGGCGGGTTGGGATAGGGATTCACCTTTGGATGTGATTCCTTTGTGATCTACACCTCAACCGCAATATCCCATTAAACGTGACGCTAAAGCGTCCGTTAATGACATTCTGACACAGTTGGAATATCAGGGTCTAATTGAGCACTGTGTTTCGTCAATGAATAATCCTCTTTTTCCGATACTGAAACCGGACGGTTCATATCCTATAGTTTTAGACTACAGACATTTGAACAGTCATGTTCTTACCTTTGCAGTACACAACACACACAGCTCTGCGTTAGTGAATAACATAGCTCGTAATAAGTTCAAAACTAAGCTAGATATTTCCAATGCATTTTTCAGTCACACTTTGGCTCCTGAGAGCCGTGACTTGACCGCATTCAGCGCTTTCTCCAATCAGAGACACTATGCAAGAGTGCCTATGGGGTATAAGAATAGCCCCGGGGTTTTTGCTGCACGCATAGTGTTGATTTTACATGAAATTGACCCAGATGCATTTTCTTTTGAAAAATGATTTTTGTGATTATAAAGTTAGCGCAATAAAGCATAAAACACTTTGGGTCCGGGTGGCAGCTCTTAAGGAACGTTTGCCACTCACACATGTAATCCATACATTGGGCCATCAACATGTGGGAGCACATGCTGTTGGTAATTCCATGCTAGATGAGGCAGCCAAATCTGCAGCAGCCACTTGCTCCGTTGCAGCAGTCACGAGATCCATGACTAAAATTGATTATGATATTTTGGCTGCTATTGCTGCAATGAAGGAGGGGACACCTTATCCCCAGGATTTCCCCGCTCGTAATACTTATCACTTGACCACTGACCAAGTTCCATTTGTGACTATTCCCTCCATTGGCGATCGCTTGATTCCCAATGAGGACTGCAGGCTTTCGCTTATTGTGGCTGCCCATAAAGGAATGGCTTCTGCGCATGCAGGAGTGACAGCCACAATTACTCTTTTACAGCAATGTTACTGGTGGCGTGGATTATATCAACAGACGCACAAATATGTACTTTCCTGTGACATTTGTCAACAGATTAAACCTTCTACTGTCTCACATCCACCACACACTCAACTCTTCATCTCTAATCACAACCGTTTGGTTGTATTTATCTCAATCACTGCGGTCCCTTGACCTCTGACAATGCTTTCAAATACATTTTGGTTGCAGTGGATTCATGCACTACATTCCAGGCCCATGAGCTGTGCTGACGCTCGTACTGTTATAAAAGATTTGCATGTCTTTGTAGGGACATATGCCTGTGGCACCTTCCATTCAGACCAAGGTCCGGCTTTTGCCTCTAAGGCTTACCGGGATTCGATGAAATCTATATGGGTGCAGGTGCATTTTTCGTCTCCATATAGGCCAGAGGGCAATTCAGTTGTGAAGCGGATGAACCGTAACTTAAAGCAATCTTTAACAGCAAAAGTATTAGGAACGGGCCGGGGAAGGTTAACTCATCTCTATGGGGTTCAACGTACACTGAATAATCTCCCTCGAAGATCTCTGGGTCTGCGGACCCCATACAAATTGCTCTTTGGCATTAAGATGTTTGTGCCTGACCTTGATGGTCTAGAGGTTGTGGCGGCTGCCGCAACATTTGACATAGATAACCATTCTGCTATGTTACAGGATCTACCAAAGAATCGAGATGCTCTAGCAAAACCACATTTGCCCGTCGCTGACTGATGCAGCAGTCTTAGTCCCCGTTTCTGGCAGGCTTCCTAAAGTTGGGGATCTGGTCCGGGAAAAGGTGGCGAGCAAGAAAGAATTTGGACCCTCCTACCGTGTTCCGGTCCTTGGCCTGAAAGGCACGCGAACAATTTTACCTCCACTGCCTGGATGCAAAGATAACCCATTCATTTCCACAGAACATGTCAAACTACACCATTTGGCCGATTCTCAATAGTATGCCTAGAAGCGTTCCAAGCCGGAATGTGTCCCTCCAGCAAATTAATACTGTTTCTCCTGAATCTCTCCAACACATAGAAGGGGAGATGGAGTCTTCAATTGATTTATTGCCTGTTTTGCCTTCAATGCCTGCAATTGTGGAAAATGAGTATTCTTCCCCACCAGTTGAACTTATGGTTGATATCCCTGAACCTGAAATACATTCAACTTCTAACGGAGAACATCCTCCACTGTTTCAGCTCGGCTCCAGTGGTTACTATCTTGACCAGGATAACTTTTCTTCGGATACATCCTTGTTGTCTTTGTCTATTGCTGTGCCTCCTAAGAGGATTTGTGTCTTCCTCTCGTGGTTGAAGAGCACATACCTAGTCCCACCATGGACTTACATCTGGATCGTGTTGTCAATGGTGTTCTTTTTCATGTGGATTGGTTTTGTGCCTGTCTTCTTTCTTTTGATTAATGGCTCTGCTGTGGAACTGGTTGACGGAGTACTGGCCCCGCATACTTCTTCGCATAAAATGAAAAGAGACCAAACATTAGTTAATATTTCAGCAGTCCCGATCGCTGATGGCATTGTTTGGGATAAAGTGCCTTTCGATGTATATGGTCCAACGGAGACTTTGCAAATTCCATATGTCTTCCGAGTTTCTTTGGGAGATGTCGTTTTGCCTGGAATGCATTCAGATGATTGGGATGTCTGTGCTGTTAATTCTTTGTTTTCTGATTTACAATATTATACTGTTTTTGTTACAGAAGATCTATATTTGAATTCAGCAAATTATGCAGATCTATTTTGTTACCAACATTATGGCCATCACTTTCTTCACAAATCCAGTATTCAAAGACACCCTTTCAATTATACACAATGGGAACATTGTCCAACACCTTCTAAAATAAGTTCTGTTACACAGAAAAAGAAATTTAGATATTTTACGGGTTACAATCTATCTGACCCAGCATCATATTATTTTAAATTGAATGTCCCTAGATTGAACAAATATATGCTTACACAGACTAAACTAATTTATTCCTCATCTTTTATAGATGATCTGTCACTGAAAAGTTACGATTTTTGGAAAGACACTGTTGATTTAAAGTCAATTTGGGGCACTAAAGTTTGGCAAGTGCAGGGAAGTGAATCCTTGCAATGTGCATGTTTAATACCGTCTCAAATATTATTTTTTAATCAGACGGTGAAACAAACTACCTGCTTCGGTTTTGCCACTGGAAATAATTTGAAAGCTCCTTCTATTCCATTGTTGGCTCAATATGAGTCGTGGAGCAGACACACCAATTAGACTATGGATGACTTGACTCGGATGATACAGAATGGCTCTTTTAACTCATCTATGATAAATCCGGAGGGCTGGGTATCGTGGCCTACAAACGCTGATGCTTGTCATTTACGTTTTTGAATGTTACTAAGGGTTTTACCCAAATTAGACCTGATCCTGGTTACCCAAATTTGCATACATTTACAACTTATTCTGTTGGAAAATGATGTCAACGGTGGTTGGAACATTCCACATTAGCTTCTGTGAAACACCATCTTCCCCTTTTGTAAGGTGACATTGATCTTTCTGATTTTCTTTTAGGTCCAAAATCCCCTCGCACTAAACGTTTTGTGTATGCAGCCTATAATGAATTTTGGAAACTTTCACAAATGGAGGCGGCACTACGCTTACGCCAAATTGATCAGGATAATTTAGACAAAGTTCTTGCTGTCGTTGATAACAGCATAAACACACTGTCCCGTATTTATACCTTAGACAATATTGTGTCATCTGTTATTGATATTGTTCAGAATGAAGTATCTACCTTGTATCATGGCCAAAATCAGTTACGTTCTGTTATGCAATTTGGTTGGACTTTACAGACTCTTAAAAATGGGAGAGTACCATGGGATTACCTTAATGCTTCCGCGCTGTTTTTACCATTTAATTTTGCAGATAAACCGAAAATGAGGTCTATGAAAGATGCAACTTACACTATGTTACACATTGAGAAACTAGAAGAGTTACCATTTACTGTGGCAGAAATAGATTCAGCAGTGTGGTTAATGCATGGGGTTATTTCGTTGCCCATCTCACTTTTCAGTTTACAGCTTGCATGAAACATTATCCTATCAGTAGATATGAACCCCTCAGGAGCGGTTTCATACATGAATTGTGGTGCTTGCCATTCACTTTCCGTTGTCAGCGTACAGAAAAGGAGGTTTTCCTTACAGGGGAGGATTGTGACTCTACTGTCGGACACTCCCTTGTCTGTAAACAAGTAAAACTCCACGGTGCTTGCAACGTTTCAGCACCTAATTTAGCTTTTATTTAAAAGGAACACCGGTTTCTGCTATTATTCCAACTCTCACTTTGCTTCCTAACGGCAGTTATCTCATTCTCAACAATAAGAACTACTGCGGTTTTCGTGCAGGCATCCCGTACATAGTAACAGTTTCACAATGTGTTACTTGTTGCAGCAATGTCCTGTCGTCCCCCACCCCACATGGTAGTGTAGATAGTTCGCTGTGGCCTTCCATTCCGACTTTGAAAACAGATTTCAATAAGCTAAGCCGACTCAAAGCGCTGTTGTTTCAACAAGAAGTTGCTCTCACGTCAGCTCATGAGACTTTCAAATTGCAGGTGGCAAGAACATCTAGTGAAATACAATCTTTACTAAACTCGAATCTCCCCCTACACTTCGGGGAATTAATTCACCAATTTTTTTGTGTCTGATACGGCAGGCCTCGCACACTTTTTTAAAATTGTGGGATCTGGCCTTGTTACATCATTTAAGACTATATTTGGAGTAATACCTGCTTTTATTCATTTCATTTTTTCCAGCGTATTCGGAGGGTTTTTCCTTGCTGCTCCTCCTGGTTTGTGGTGTGCTGGTACTTCTTTTGCTGTTCCGCAATGGATGCTCGATCTGTGGTACTACCCAGTCAGGGACAGTTCCAGCTGTACTGTGATCAGATGCGGCAGGTTTTTTGTTTAATGCTATTGGGAGCTCTTGACATCGGCTATTGGCTGACCTTTTGTTATGCATACTTCAAATGCTTGTTCTATTGCATACAGTGCCCTTTTCAATGGGCCCTAAGCGTCTGCCGCTTCACAACGTCACCCTCTGCCCTGGATTATGATATGTTGATGGGTCCATTGAGGTCCCATAGACAGGGCTGCTTCGTGGGTATGCGGCTTGTGTACGATGCTTTACTGGAGCCAATGGCCGAAGCGAGTACCTGTGCCCGTGCAGAGCGCCTCTTGGATCTGAGTTTCATCGAGATCAACACAGGTTACCCTGGAATGCTCCTTACAGCTTCAGGATATGAGGAGCACGTCTGTTCCTTTGAATTACTTAATTGGATGGCATCACTTTTTAATATCAATGGTTCTGACGCCTTACTGGAGCTCATGGCATTCCACTTGTCACACAAAGTTTTTGGCCCGGAGGATACACTGTAATTGGCTTCCTTTTTGCTTACTAAATTTCCTGTTTTCAGTTTGACTTTCAATCATGGTCCTCCTTTGGCTTCTTCGATCCTCCTTGTCCCCTGCCGGAGACGCTTTGGTTCTGCTTACCAGTGACTTCTGCATTAGTCCAGGGCTGACGTCCTGACCAAGGGAAGGGTGTCACGTGGCCCATGGGGACATTGTCGTCTTCCCTAAGTTATCATGAGCACGCTGCAGACTGTCCGCTGCTTTGCACACGTTACTACATGCGTTTATTTTGGAAATGCCTCTTTTGATATTTTCACATGAGAACCTAATGCTGTGTTCACGCTTTGCAGATTCCTAGGATTTAGTCTGAACATTGTGAACAAGGTCGAACAACAATGCCCCTTGTTATTCTGTTCTGGTCAAGCCCTAGCACCTAGACAAAACATACAGATGCAGCTGTATTTTGGGAATACGTACTTTGGTCTTATTAGAATACACAGATAGGTAGCACACACTTGGAGAGGGACCTTTCCATGGAGAAGAGCATGACAGCACCTATGATGTAGAACTACCATCTTTAACTGAGGTACGGGGTCTGCAGATAACACCCAGAGATCTTCTAATATATAATCATCCTGCGTCTGTGCAAGGGGAGGGAGTTAAGGCTTCTCTGTCTCTCACTATGATAGCTCCTTTTATGATCTACAGACTACTTGCTATGCTGACCGTATTTGTGTTATGCATTTTTCTGCTTATTGTGGCACGTATACAGCATATTAGAGCACGTTAGTTAAAATAAATATTTTAAACTTGTTCATGTCCTTGTCAGATCTTATTGTAGACAAGTACAAGAGTGTGAGCGAAAGGGTGTGTCTTGTAACCGCGATTCCTGAGAGAGTCGCAGAATCCCTGCAACATTTCCTGCACGGCCCGCTCCTGGGTGCTGAGACTAACTGTGCTTATCTTCGCTAAGTCCTCGTGTGCTTCAGTTTCTAGTACAGTGTGCCTTGAATGCAAACAAGCCTGTCGCACATGTACTTGTTTCTTTATATCATATATGGGAAGCTGTTTGCATGTGTGGCATGGGGCAGTGAAATCTACCGTCCACAGTGTACTAAATGAAAAATTAAGGAGACAAGAACATGTTCACTAGTGTCTCAAAGCTTAACTGCACTGAAAGTTACAACAGCCCACACCCCCAAAATGCTGGTGATCGCTTTCTTTAACCAACTCAATAGTTTATATGTTCATGGTGGCAGCTTGGATAAACTTCCCCTTAAAGCTTACACCTATGATCTTGTCCCATTTCCCAGCCACTGCGGTTCATGTGGATTTGGGCCCGGAAAAGCAAAATAAGTGTAGATGTGACATCTCTGGTGTTTACTACCACTTCGCAACTAGTTATACCAGATGGGTGCTATTATAAGCAAGGAATGGTGAGTGACTTTGTCTTCCAAGGGAGAAATACCCAAACACTCCAGACTTAGGAATTATTTATCAAGCTAACTAAAAATATAATCAATTTGATACAACAGATTCATTTTTGAGGTCCCACAGGCCACCCCTTAAGATGACACTGAATATCAGGTACACAGTGCAAGGTCTGGCATTGCTTTGGTATTTAAGTGTCAGGGTCGTTGTAATTAAATTGTATTGGGTAACAAGTAAATGGGGGACATGTTTTCTAAGAAGGATGTTGGAGTCAATTTGGAAGTGGCAAGAGGCATAGCAGGCGATTTGGGAGGTGAGAAGACGACTTACCTAGGGTTTCCCAAGCCACATTGCTTAAAGGGTGAATGAGTGCTTTGCCATGATACCCCTTGCTGAAAAGTTTAAAAGGTCTACGCCACACCAATTAAGATGTTTGGATTTCCTAGTTAATGTCAATTTTTACCACAATGCGTTGAACCATCTATTTAAAGCGTCTATATTCCGGCCCTCTCTTATAACTCCCATGTCTCCATCTGTCCATGAACCAATGCAAAATGGCACTGTGTACTCACATGCCATGCAATGCACTAGACAACGCACATCACCAAACATGCACTTGACTCAAGTGTCTTGATGCAGGGTAGTCAATCTGGCTTTTGTTTTTTACCGTTCCAACATGACCCAAACCAATACGTCAGTCATCGCCTGTTAAAGGTGAAACCTGTTGGCTTTGCCACTGTTTCTTACTCTTGGCACTGAGGTTTACTTAGATTTTCATGAACAGTGATGCTACAAGGACAATCATTGAAATGTGTTCTTCTGAAGGCCCCATAAGCTAAAATGTTTGAACATGTTTATATTTTGATTTCTTCAACTCCCCCAGTCCCTGATTTTTAAGCGATCTAGCTAATACATTGGTATTGCTTTTATGTCACCTTTGGTGCCTCCTTAAGCAGATTATTGAAAAATGTGGGATCCCATAAAGTCATAAGCTTAAATCCATAATTTGTGTAGTATTAATAATATTTTTAGGATTCCCCAAATTGAGAAAATTGCACTTTGGGGAGTATTAATTGCCACACATGCCAGTAAAACAATATGCAGATCATGAGCTTATGAATCAGGATTTGGGGCACTGTTGACATTTTTTTGCACAGCTAAGTGTTCTTTGGGTGGCAAAAAATGTCTTCATAATGAACCCATAATATTTTCATCTCTTGACTGATTGGCTTTCATGTTCTTGATATCTGCATCCCACAGCACCTTTGTGGAGCAAAAGCTTGGGTTTGCTTAGCGCCACCTAGATGATACATATGGGTACTTCAAGAGGGCCCTTGGTCTCCCTCTGCTAATAGCTGAGTTAGCAGTGCTTAATTGTATTGTATTGTATTATAACAGTTAGTAAGAAAAAGATAAAAACAAAGTGGGCCAAAGTTTTTTGGAGCTCTCCGCTCCTGCTGCAAATGCCGTGGTTACCCAATACGAAGGCTGCTTGTTCTTGATTACACTGAGGGCTCTTTCGTCACCACCCGACACTTCTTGCCGCTTTGTCCCACACTTGCAGGGTCTTTTCCATTCCTGGTTTCTCCCTTTGTCACCGTTTTCCTATTTTTCTCGCCCTCCTTCGTTCTTCATTTTCGGCCTCTCTCTTATTTGGATTAGGGTATTGTCCCAACCAAAGCAGGTTAAGCCTAAAACTTTCCCCTCCGTCTGGTGTGACTCTAACATCCTTACAGAGGGACCACAACATTTTGTTTGAGGAGAATTCGATAGATGGTGAACAACTTGCATAACAAGCTTTGGCAAATCCAATAGGTCTAGCTTTTAAAGAATGTTGTATGGTAATGTGAAGCATTAAAAGGTCAAGTGACAGTTCGACTCACAAGCCAGACCTAAAACTCCATGTCGGTTAAAGACTGCCCTACTCCCATCTGTGCTGCTGCTAGAGAAAACCAAACACCATAATTATCTAGTTATCAAAGACACTTTTACAGCATTACAAAGCTGTGTGTGCCAAGTTCAAGCTCAGCCAGCTGCATAAATAAACAAAATGATCTGATAGAGACTTCTAGCTGCAGATTCCTTACTTTAGAATTATCCACAAGCGTCAGACCGGATCTGAAACTTTTTCGTGAGCAGTACCCCTGCGCGCCAGTAGTTAGCATTGTTCGGCTCCGTGTGGCATCATCGGCACCGGAATTGACGTGGGCGGTGCCTATTTAGGCGCTGCTTCATTTCCGCACCAGTAAGTGCAGATCCGGAGAAGGGCTAGCCCCAGTCATCTTTTGACTGACCTTTTTTGACATTTTGTCAAAGATTTTTTGAACCGTCTCCTGGTGTGGCAGAGATGTCTATAAGGTGGCATCTGTCACCAGCAAATGTTGATGATGGACCCATGCCTCGTTCTGCCTCTGGTGTTGCGAGCGCAACCACAATGTCAAGACCTGCGTCCATTGTCGCACCATGCACCTCCAGGCCTTTAACGGAGTGGTCCCTCAAGCTCCTTGCCACTCGACGTACGACACCGCAAAGGTCTTGAGTCCGGTTAAGAGGAAGGTCCCGGGATCTGTCGCTGAGCCATCGATCATTAGGGCAGTCTAAGTCGTCTGAATGTTCGGGTAAGTCCCACAAAAAGAAGAAAAACAAGAAGTCGAAGAGGTCTTCGACTTTGCCCCAAAGTCATCCTACGAGACGAGGGAATAAAATAAGTTACTTACCTGTAACTGCAGTTCTCCAGTATTGGAATCTTTCATAGATTCAAATGCTTGAATCATTCCCCGTCGTTGAGATGGGAGTCCTTGGTACCATACAATAGCAACGCAATGTTAAAGATAGAGCATGAAGGCCCTAGGCCTTTCAATTTTGCAACCTATCATAGTCTTTTTTTAAAGAGACCAAACTTAGATTTCAGCCAATCAGGCTACTTTGCCCTCTAGAACACTCCTGCGAGAAGCTCCAGTCCCTCAGATTTTCCATAGCTGAAGTGCAGGAGAACCAATTAAAGGAGGGAAAGGTGAGCCTCTCAGGGGAGGAGGGTGGGTCGCATGTGAATCTATGAAAGATTCCAATACTGGAGAACTACAGTTACAGGTAAGTAACTTATTTTCTTACTAGTATTGGAACTTTCATAGATTCACATGCTTGAATCAGAGTATAAACAGTAGGGAGGCAAATTGTACTGTGAGTTGTTAAGGATAAAATTCTATAGAAATATCACATTTACAAAATATACCCATATATAGAATAAAAGAAGACATAACTACGTACATATCTAATAAGATGTGGTTAAACATATAAACACATTTCAGCATGATGTTAAGAACGAAAACACATTATATTATATGCAATGTATGGAACTAGTAAGAGGGTGGTGGGAAGTAAGAGGTAGCTCACCTTTACCAGAAAAGATGTCTTAGAACCGCTTGGCCTACTGCTACATCCCTTTGAGAAGTCGAGTCTAGACAGTAGTGCTGCGTAAAGATATGCCTATTCTTCCAGGTAACTGCTCTGCAAATGTCCTGGAGACTGTCCTGGAGTGGTAAACAATGCCGTTGAGGTTGATATAGTTCTTGTAGAGTGAGCAAGCACAGAAGTTTGTGATGGCTTTCCTGCTGCTTGGTGACCATCTAGCCATGCTCTGTTTGGAAAGGGGTTGCCCCTTCTGTGGTGCACTGTAAGCCACAACTAACTGGTTAGATTTATGAAAGCTCTTGGTCCTATCTATGTAGAACTTGATGCAGCTCTTGATGTCCAAAGAATGAAGAGCCCTTTCAGCCGGTGTTGAAGGGTTTGGAAAGAAGGTCTTTAATATCAGCAGCTCATTGAGGTGAATAGTGAGGGCTTGGATCTCACTGACCCATCTGGCAGATGTCAGGGCCTCAAGCAGAGCAACTTTCAAGGACAGGTGCTTTAAATACGCTCTGTAAATGGGCTCAAATGGGTGCTTCATGAGCTGTGATAGCACCATGTTCAGATGCCGAGATGGAGGAGGACGTCTGACTGGAGGGAAGACCCTAAATAAACCTTTGAGAAACTGTTTGATTATTCTGGAGGACCATAATGAGGGTAACCTGGGTGATCACCTGAATTGAGATTTGGCCGCCAGGTGAACTCTGATGCACGCATGAGCTAGACCTGAACGTGCCCATTGTAATAGGTATGGTAATATCTGTTCAGGTGAGGAGGACAGGGGATATATTCACTCCTGTTGACACCATAAACAAAATCTCTTCCACTTGTCAGAATAAATTTTGCCCATACTGTCCGCTCTGGCCCTGGAAAGTATCTCCCTACATTCAGGAGGAATGCTTAGATGGGCGAATTCATTGTGTTCAGGAGCCAGGCTGATAAGTGAAGAGACTCGGGATCCGGGTGCAGGACTTGGCCCTAACTCATTGTCAGGAGATTAGGTGAGACTTTCAATCAGATCTGAGGTTTCTCTGACAGTAGGAGAAGTTCTGTAAACCAATGTTGGCGAGGCCACATTGGGGCTATTAGTATGACTCTGCAAGGTTCAATCTTCATCTTCATGAGAACCTTTGGAATCAGGGGAATGGGCGGAAAGTCGTAAGCAAAGATTCTGATCCACGCCATCGAAAATGCATTCCCTCATGATCCCGGATGTTGATGGGAAGGAGTCACGGGCTCAGAATAAGATCGTTGTAATTGGCTATAAAATAAGAGAGTACTCAGGTGGGTGAGCTTAGCAGTTTATGTGACGATGAGAGAACATGGAGAGATGGCAGATGGAGAGAAAGCAGAGGAGGTGATATGGTCACCGACCGCGGTATTCAAGGTAGATTGGTTAACATCTTGGTTTTGAAAGGGTGTCTGACACTAGGATGTCAGGCCGGTAACAGAGATGTGGGAAGGGTTTTCGTTTTTGTAAAGGCAAGGACTTTGTGTACTCATAAGAAAAGGTTTTTTTCACTAAAAAGTTGTTTAAATGGTTGCAGTTTTATTTGTTTCGTGAGCACTCGTTGTAGGCTATTTTTTTAAGGTTAAGGGAAGCAGGAGCAAGTTTAGATGGGTATGTTTCTTTTAGATATTGGGTGGGTTTGTGTAATGATTGAACACGTGATGATTTATGGCATAAGCATGTGAGTGTTAAATGTATCCTGGTTTTGAACAGTTGGCTTAGATGTCTGTTTCTGTCTTTTCAGTTACCCCTGTCGAAGGTCCAATAAGAGGCCGAAATGCATTGGGTGAAACTATGTGAGGTCATGGAGTATTAACTGTTCACCTCTACATGCTTAAGTTGAAGCCCGGATGGGCACGCTGAAGGCAGTTGGAAATTTAATAATAAAATACCACTGAGGAATCTCGCTGTCCCTGCAGTGATTTTGAGTGATTGGATTAAATGTTTGGATGAACTTTGGACATAAAATTGGTGTACCATCTGTTTTACACTGAGAACAACATATTTGTTTAATGTCAGGGTCAAATCCCTTACTTTGCAGTGCGACGGGTCGGCGCGTAAAGCATGTGCCTTTTGGATTCGTTAGCTTGCAAAGAGTCGGCATTTGGTGTTCTGGGGGTTTGCAAAAATATGGAGATTGGGTTTGCCCTACTGTGAGAATATTTGGTTGATTGTCTCCTGATCCAGTTCCCACTCATGGCAAGATGACCTCAGTCTGCTGAGAGTGTCTGCTATCTTGTTTTGTTTTCCTGGGACATGCTCAGCTCGCAGATAAACTCCATTTCGGATGGCCCAATTCCAGATGCCTTGTGACTCTTGAAAGAGGAGAAGTTATCTCGTACCCCCTTTTTTGCTCAAGTATTGCCTTTTTGTATTGTCCATTCGTATGAGAACGTCGTAGTTCTTTATCTTGGGAAGGAAAGTCTGCAAAGTCAGATGTACTGCCTTGAGCTCAAGCTGATAGAAATGAAAATGCTGAAGAGGCTTCTGCCACTTGCCGCTGACCTGTAGGCCTTGAAGGTATGCTCCCCATCCCTCCAGGGAAGCGTCAGTGGTTATGACCAACGAAGAGGGTTGAGCAAGGAATGAAAGAAAGGCAGACTAAGAGGTGTCTGTAGCGTCCACGAAGATAGGGTTTCGATCATGGCTGGAGTGACTTTGATGATATTGTCGAACAAACCTGTCGCTTGTATCCATTGGAGGTCTAGTTCTTCCCGAAGGGGTCGCATCCTTAGCCGGCATAACGGACTAAAGGAATGATGATGACATCATTCCCATTAATGACTTGTAGAGGTGTACTGAAAGAGACTCTTTTTCTGAATGGACTTTGCCATTGATGTTAGCTTTATTTGTCTTTCTGATGTGGGCGGTTCTTGATGTTTATAGTATTTAGCATT
This sequence comes from Calotriton arnoldi, assembly GCA_963921515.1. Lineage (NCBI taxonomy): Eukaryota > Metazoa > Chordata > Amphibia > Caudata > Salamandridae > Calotriton > Calotriton arnoldi. Next base: position 1,727,288 of record CAWUFW010000496.1, on the reverse strand, counting down.
GCTCCCAAAAAGCTTATAGTTCTTGATATTTGTGGGCTTGACTTTTTCCGATTCAGATTGAGGCCTAGCTCGTTGTACAGGGCTATGCAAGCATTTGTTGTTTTCTGTGCTGCTTGGTTGGAATGCGCCTTGACGAGCCAGTCGCCTAATTATGGGAACACCTGGTGTTATTGGTTCATTAGGAAGGCTGCTACAGGAGCCAGACTCCTTGTAAACTAACCTGGGTGCTGACTTCAGACCAAAAGGAAGTACCCTGAACTGGAAGTGGCTGCCAGCTACAATGAACCTTAGGAATCTCCTGTGGGAGGATGGATGGGGATGTGAAAATATGCATCCTGAAGGTCAAGAGTTGATATATTATCTCCGTGGTTTAGACGTAGGAGAATATTTTGTAATGTTACCATGCGGAATGATTGTTTTTTGAGGTAAGTTTTGAGATCTCTGAGGTAGAGGATAGGGCCATTCCTTCCACTTTTTGCGAATCAGGAACAAACGGTAATAGATTCCATTTCCTTGTTGCGAAAGAGGGACTCTATATATATCGTTCCCTTCCAGAGCATGGTCTTGACCTCCAATTTGAGCAGTTGTAGTTGTTTGGGAATGGAGGTGTGGGGTGGGTTTGATGGTGGGTTCTGAACAAATTCTTGGGTGTGGCCGATTTGAACAAGGACTAGGACCCATTGGTCCGATGTTATTTCTTGCCAGCATTGAATGAACTGGGATATTCTTCCTACTAGTCTGAATGGTGAGCAGATAGGAGTAGCCGGAGCCTGTGAGACGTCATTGGCGACACCAGCGTTCCCTGGCATGTTGCTCATTCTCTAGGGTAGGTCTGTTGTAAGCCGGTTGAGGTGATAGTCTCTGGGAATATTGGGGACGAAACTGCTGGGAGGTAGATGTGTAAGAGGGATATCAGTATTGCTGATTGGCATCCCTATATGATGGCATCCCTCTTCCTCTGGCCCCACAAAAGGGTAACTTTTTGAACTTGAGAGATCCCAGCGATTTAGCCATCTCCGTGTCTGTTTTGATTGTCTGTAGGGCTTTGTCGACATGCTTGCCTAAAAGGGCCTCTCCACCAAAGGGAAGATCTAAGATAGTATTTTCCACTTCAGGCCTAAAGGAGGTAGCTTTGAGCCAGTCTTGCCTTCTGACAACAGCATAATCTGATAGTTGCCTAAATGCAGTGGTGGCGATATCCATGGCACAGTCTATGACCTCTGATGTGCGCTCCCCCTCCTGCAAGATCTTTGTTGCCTCCATTTTCGCCTCTTCTGGAAGTTGATCTATATATGGGGCGATGTCAGCCCATAGCTGCCTATCATATCTTCCCAAAACAGCTAGAGAATTTACCGCCCTAACTGTTAGCCCTGACATTGATGAAAAACGCTTACCGATATTATTCAAGCATCTGCCCTCCATGTGCGGAGGCGCAGAGATCCGAATGGAAGGGTTATTGGATCTTTTTTGGGCTGCCTGAGTAATCACTGAGTCTGACTTTGGAAGTCCAGTTAGACAAGGCGTAGCGTCCTCTGGGGCTTTATATTTTTTGTAAAGGTGTGGAAGAACCTCTGTTAATGTAGCCGGAGTTTTCATTACTTTTAAGCCCCCTCCCCAAATACAGTTGACAGTGGGCTTGGACCTTACGCTTTTCTGAAAAGGCTCCTTAAAATCATAGAAAAAGCAGTCCATCTGCTTGGTGGGCATGGGGAGTGTGAATATTTTACCTGCCCTTTCTACCAAATTATGAAAACCCCCAATATCTTCCGGTGGTGAATCAACTGGGGTGAGTATGAGAGATAATGGCATATAGATGAGGTAGTCATCCCATTCCGTATGGGTGTCACGGGGCTCCCCTTCCTCTCTCTCATCATCAGAGGTAGCTGGATCATGGAGAAGCACTGTCTGTGGTGTAAACCTTACTGAGATAGGCAATGATAAAGGGGTTTCTTCTGGAGTGGACGGTTGAGCAGCAGGTGATCTGGTAGGCATGGATGTTTGTTGTGCAGTAGCTGTAGTAGATGGAATTCGCTTCCTATAATCTGAAAGCATGAATTGTAAGTCAGAGACCAGAAAGCCAGGTAGACAAACCATCTCCTCCTGGAATGGTTGCTGATACTGGTCATGGGAAGAATAAAAATGCTGGTGTTCATATTCTTCATCATAGTCCTCCTCTTCTTCTTGGCACTTGACATGCAACTCGGAGGGGCTGCGCACATCCCCAATGGGCAAGCCATCATCCCAGTTTTCTTCATCCAAGAGATGAGCTGGTATCGGGAGTGTCACTTTGCTTGAAGAGGTGTGTTCTGGGGGTCAAAGTCGTGCTTTTTTGTTTTGCAATTTTTTCTGTCATTGATGCGGTCGTCGGCGGGGATGTTAACAATATCTTATCTGTGGGGGCGTGGCCTGGCGCCGATGGAGTGAGCAGCACTGCTCGTGAGCTCCGGTCAGCCGGCTGCCATCCAGCTCCATCCCGAGTTACCCGAAGCAGGCAAAACTTCGCAGTGAACTCCCGCGGATGCATAGAGTGGAATGCATCTGTTACTGACGGCGGAAAAGTCCCCCTTGGCAGGAATTGACGCCGAGTGGCGGAATCGAGGCCGCGACCACGAGGCTTCCCAAAATGGTGGCGCCCGCTGACCAACAGTAGGAGCATCACTGCGGTCCAGCTGGTGAGAGCGAGGGCAGCGGTGAGGCGCTTGGCATAAAGGAAATGCGCCCGCTGCTGTGGGCTATGCATTGAGCCCCCCCTCCCTGCGGAAGACCCTGGGGAGCGGAGGATTGACGCATTTGGGGCCGCTGGGGGGCCTACGATATCGATAACAGGGCCGATCCGGGAGCGGGGCGTGCCGCAGCCACTACGGACCTGCGGAGGGGCACGACTGACGCCTGGGGCAGCAACACCCTCCTCCCTACCAGAGAGTGCGGCGGAGGGAGGCAACAAAACGGCAGGAGCTGCGAGGGGCCCTACAAGGTGCCTTGGAGGACTCATCCTGGGGCAGGCCACGAGGCCACTGCGGAGGTGAGACACACTGCGGTTGGGGCCTACAGTGAGGGAGAACGGCGGAGGCCAGAGAAAGCGGGCCCCCGGGCCCTGGCATGTTGAAAGGAGGAACCGCGAGGAGGACGGCCTGAGAGCAAGAACCAGGCCAGACAGAGCATTGCATGCACGTTGCTGAGGCACAGAAGGGCACGGCGGAGGTACTAAGGCCACGGGGAACCTGGCACTAGCGTGAGAAAGGAGATAGAAGGGGACATCCACGATTGCCTCAACGCGGCCCGGGAACGGGGATGCAGAAAGAGACAAGTCGGGGTCCCTCCTAGCGTGGCTGGCGAATCCAGTGGGTAGAGGCTCCCCGCTGGTGGAAAAAGAAGATGAAGAGGGCGTCAGACATTATGCGCAGGCAAAGATTAACGAGGTCTTCGCTCAATATTACGCTGGGTTATAAAAGAGATCAACACATTGCGACAGAGAGGCGATAAGGGAATACCTAGAGGGCCTGCAGGTGAGAAGCCTGGACCCATTAGAGACGGAGAGCCTGGGAACTGATATTGAGCTACAGAAAGTGAGGGCTGCCATCAAGTGTATGGCGCGCAACAAGACCCCGGGCACCGATGGATTGCCGGCCGAATTTTATGCGGCGTATGTGGAGGAGCTGGCCCCTAGATTGGTCTCATTATACCAGGCGGCATCGACACCGGAATATTACCAGAGAGCACCAGGGAGGCCCTCATTGTCCCGGTGCCAAAACCTGGGAAACCGGCACACGACTTTAGGGCCTACAGGCCATTATCCATGTTGAACATGGATTACAAAATATTAAGCAAGATTTTAGCAACCAGACTCTTGCCGCACATGTCGACCTTGGTCCACGCGGACCAGGCTGGGTTTATCCCAGGGCGGAATACTGCCATTAACATACTGCGACTCCTGGCTGTTATGGATTCCAAAGAGTACGACAAACTAGAGGCAGCGGTGTTCGCGGTAGACATCGAGAAGGCCTTTGACAGCCTGGAGTGGCGGTTCCTGTACGAGGTCCTGTCCGCGATGGGGCTGGGGGGAGGCTTCCCGGCATGGGTGAAACTGCTTTATGCAAGCCCCGCAGCCCGAGTGCGTACCGGGAAAACTATTTCGCCTAGACAGGGGCACGAGGCAGAGGTGCCCCCTCTCCCCACTGCTGTTCGCCCTGGCCATGGAGCCCCTGGCTTGCAGAGTGAGGAGCAAGACTACAGTGGTTTGTGGATCGGAGACGTGAGGCATTACACACCTCTATATGCGGACGACCTTCTGTTGTTCCTCCGCAATACATCTACGGAGCTGACAGGAGCGCGGTCCATGCTGGCTCAATTTGGCAGGTTATCCGGTCTTAAGGTCAACTGCCAGAAATCAAAACTGTACCCCATGGCGCCCAACAGACCCTTGCCGCCTGACCTAGGGAACCTACAGTGGGAGCCCAGCTGTCTGCCGTACTTAGGAGTTAAAATATACCATGGCCCAACCGAGCTGTTAGAGGGCAATGCGGGTAGAGTGATACGCTTGATCCGATCCTCTATAGATTTCTGGAGGACCTTACCGCTATCGGAAGCTGGACGAATAGCAGTCCTGAAGATGGTGGCACTCCCACGGCTGCTATACTTCTTCGGAACCCTCCCGGTGTGGCTATCGCAAGCGACATTTAGGGACATCGACTCAACAAAAATGCCCTTCCTCTGGGGGACGGGACGCAGGAGAGTAGCACTGGCCACGTTGCAGCGCCACATGGCTGAGGGAGGCTTAGCAGTCCCAGACTTTGAAGGATACTACATAGCAGCTTAGCTGTACTGGCTGATCCAGTGGCTAGCGACCGGAAGGAACCCAGATAGAGAGCGGTGCCCCTCCGTGCCGGCCGCCCCAACGCTTGCGAAAATACTACTGAGGGTGCAGAGGAACTCGTCGGGAGACACAGCAGAAACTAGGGTAGTGACGTGTTGCTGGGCTCGATATCTGAGGCGAGTGGACGCCAGAATACCCCATTCTTCAGACCTACCCATAGCTATGCTTCGCTGTCTCCCACAGTGGGAGCACTGGGCAGGGCTGGATGATTGGGAAGAGGCAGGTCTGAAAGTGATGGGAGACCTCTACCGGGACTCGGAAAGGCTTCCTTTCGAAGAGCTCCGAACAGAATATGATTTGCCCGGGGGCCAATTCCTCACGCGGAGGATTAGGAAGCACTGGGGCACGGGCAGCGCAGAGCCCCGTGCACTTGCAGGTTGCCGATACGTCGCACTCTCGGCGGGAACGATCATAACGGTCTCCTGTCTTTACAAGGCGATCAAGCAGGACATGCAAAGACCTCTGGACAGCTTGCGAATGGACCTGGGGAGACAGATCCTGGAGAAAGACTGGGATATGATAGGGGAAAGAACCCCAGAGACGTCCAGAAACGCACGGTTCAAACTAATAAACTACTACATGCTCCACAGAGCATATCTTACCCTGTCCCGAATAAGGCAGTACTTTGGAGTAAACTCGGCAGCATGCCCCAGGTGAGGGGAGAGAGAAGCCCACATACTGCACATGTTTTGGGACTGCCCTATCTTGCATACATTCTGGGAGGAGATACGATGCACAATAGGCAACGCCATAGACAAGGAGCTGCCACAAACCCCAGACCACTACCTACTAGGATGGTTCCCACACACGGCCAAAAACAAAACAACGATGAAATTTCAAGACCTTACATATGTCCTAGCCAAGCGGGAGATAGCTAGGAACTGGAAAACTCCAGGGGGACCGCGGGTGGGCACATGGAAAAAGGAATTAGGAAAATTGGCAGGTAGGAAGGAAGACTCTTACTTAGAGAAGCGAGGCGGGGAATAGGCAACATAGACCGGGCGAGAGCATGGGAGCACCTAGTGGGTGAATTAGCAGCTAATGAGCATGGATCCAGTAGAGCAGATCCCCGCAGCCAGTAGCACAAGACCGAGAAGAGGAGGGTAGCGAACAGGCAGACCAGGGGCAGGTTGATTAGAGATGCCATAATAGAGACATGTGCGCCTTAACACCTAGAATCAAAGCAAGGCCCATAGTGCGCGGGCAATGCCTGATGAAACATTTATTTGGAACCGACTGCAACTCAAGGGAGGGAATGGGGAGGGGGAGAGTTTCTTAGTATTTAGATTAAAGTGTACCAGAGGATATATGCCTAACTGTACATGCATAATGTTGATGAGATTCATGTATGCTCTGACTGTTTGAAAACCCAATAAAATCTGGTTTTAAAAAAACAACATCTTATCTGCCATCGGCGGTGTAGTCGTCGCCGGAATCACCGTCTTCGGCATGGTTATTGACTGGGGTTGGGGGGCGAAGGGGAGGGGGGAGGCCGTTGTCTCCTGTTAGTTTGTTGTTTTTAGCCGCCTACGGGCCGCTGTTCTCTGTTCTCGTTGGTAGCTATGCATCTATGTATGTCACTGATAATGACACACGACTCACCACATGGCACACCCGTTGCCCAGGAGCCCCAATTAGGGGACTTCGTTTCCACTGGGACTCGGCACTGCCTGCGCCTGCGTTCTGTCTTCCCCGCGCTACCCACCTTCATGGCGTCCACCTTACATAGGGCCCTCCACATTATCTCCTGGAATGTCAACGGCCTACTGGACCGTATAAAACGCACTGCTGTCCTTCGTAGTGCCCACCGACACGCGCCAGATATCCTGTTCCTACAGGAGACCCACCTTCTGGGCTCACAATGTAACTTCCTTGCCCGGTATGGGTTTGATAGGGTCTGGCACTCTGGGTTTTCGCGGGGTTCCCGGGGGGTGGCCATACTACTTCGGAAGGGGCTGCCTTTCACCCTGGCACGGGCCGAAACAGACACGCAGGGCCGTTATGTGGCCCTGACGGGTATGATCGAGGGACACCCCCTTAATCTCCTGTGTACATACATTCCCCCCGCCATTATGGCCCCTGCCCTCCGCCACCTCACACTGGTGCTTTCCTCCTTCCCACAGGGTCTGACGGTGGTAGGGGGCGACTTCAACGCCGTCCTGCAGCCCTCACAAGATACGACAGGTACTCCATCGGCTTCCAACCTTGCCTCTGCAAAACGTCTATCTGACTGGTCCTCGGCCCTGGGTCTCTGCGATGCCTGGAGGGTGTGGAATCCCCACACGGAACAATACACCCACACCTCAGCGGCTCACCGCACCCACTCTCGTATCGATCTGTTCCTACTATCTGCTGTGGACTGTCAGTCTTACCCAGGGGTATTTCGGACCACTCCCCCATCTCCCTTCGTCTCGGACACCCTCCTAGCGGTGCCCGAGCGGTATGGCGAATGAATGCCTGGTTCCTGCAGGATGCGGATCTGGTTGGGTCCCTCGGGCAGGAACTGAGGCAATACTTTTCAATCAACACGGGTTCGGTCTCATCCCCGGGCACGCTGTGGGAGGCTGGCAAGGCCGTGGTGCGGGGGGTGGCAAGGGGTCTGGCCCACGCGAGACGCCAGGAACAATCCAACCGCCTCACACAGCTGGAGGCCCAGGCGGCACAGCTGGAAGAGGCTCAGGATACTAATGATAGCGATGTCTCCGCCCGACAGCTTACATTGATCCGGGAAGAAATTCGCCAGATCTCGCTGGAGTCCGCTAAAATGCTTTGGCGCTCCTCGGTGGCACGCGTGTACGGCTGGGGTGACAAAAATGGCAAGCTTCTCTACAACCTGGTGTCCTACCCCAAAACCAATCGCATCATTCCCGAGATTCGGGACGGGACCGGGGCCCACCATACTACCTCCCAGGACATTGCCCGGACGTTCGCGGGCTATTGCTGCAACCCTCTACACGGCTCATCCCCTCAGGCTTCTCTGGCGACCCTGCTGGCCGAGACCGGGACTCAGCTGCCAAGCCTTTCCCAGATGGACTCAGAGACCCTAGATCGGCCTTTCACGCCGGAGGAGATACATGGGGCCATCTCACTGTTGCACCCCGGCAAAACGCCCGGGCCCGACGGATACCCCCAAGAGTATTATGCGGCCTACCGGGACACGTTGGTCCCACACATAGTGGATCTGTTTAACCACGTAACTGAAGTGGGATCCTTCCCGCCTGAGACTGATGTAGCCACTATCGTAGTCCTCCCGAAGACACAGCCGCCCTCCCTTGCTTGCACGGACTATCGTCCCATCTCCCTTATCAACACGGAAGTCAAAATCTTCGCCACAGTGGTGGCCCAACGGCTCCGCCCACACTTGCAAGAACTGGTGCAGCCAGATCAATGCGGCTTCATGCCTGCCCGGGGGACCCGGCATTGCATACGCCGTCTCCATCTTGCCTTGGCGCATCGCCATCTCCTCACCCCTTATCTAGCATTGCTCTTCATAGACTTTGAAAAAGCATTTGACATGGTAGATTGGGGTTACCTTGAGGACGTGCTGGAGAGGATGGGCTTCGGCCTCCCGTTCTGACGCCTCATCCGAGTCCTCTACTCTACTCCCAAGGCGAGGGTCTGCATCAATGGCGTGGTCTCGGAGGCGTTCCCTATCCAAAGGGGTACTCGCCAGGGCTGCCCGCTCTCGCCGTTTTTATTTGCACTAGCAATGGAACCCCTGGCCTCCGTCATCCGCCAGGATCCTCTCATCCGCGGCTGGGCCTGGGACCGGACTCAGGTTGACAAGATTGCACTATATGCCGACGACGTCCTCCTTTTCCTGGCAGATCCGGAGAGCTCCGGCCCACGATGTCTGGACGCCCTTTCTGCCTTCGAGCGGGTTTCTGGCCTCAGGCTCAACCCGGCGAAGTCCACCCTCGTTCCCCTACACTCATCCCGGGCATGCTTCGACTGGCAAGCGACCATCCCCCTACGGAGGCAATCATTCAAATACCTGGGGTGTGGGTGGCCCTCCTCCCGGAGCTCGAGTGGGCCCTGAATATCACGCCCCTGGTCTCCAGGGCCAAGGCAGACCTCAGAAGATGGCAAACCCTTCCTCTCAACCCCCTTGGTAGGAGTGCCCTCTTCAAAATGATGGTCCTCCCCGCTTCCTGTACATCTTACAAAATGTGCCCACTCACCTCCCGGGCAGCTGGTTTCGGGAATTGGATGGTGTTCTCACCCGATTCTTGTGGGGAGGAGGGAGACCGCGCATGTCCTTAGCACATTGCCGCATACCCCCTACGATGGGGGAATGGGGGTGACCAATTTACACCTCTACTACCTGGCCACGAGGCTCATTGTGATCCACGACTGGTTCGCGGGTGGCTGGTCCGACCTGGCGTACCGGGTGGAGCTCCGGTCGATGGACTTTGCTCAGATCCAGGCATACCTGTATGGGAGCCCCGTACCACAGGCCCTTCCCCCCATCACCAGAACGGTGCTCATGGCATGGCGAACCGCCCTACGCCACGTAAAGTGGGACCGGAAACTCACTGGGCAGACACCTCTTTGGAGTGGGGCATGGCTGGGCGAGGTCTCGTCCCTCCAGAACTTCCGTAAATGGGACCACGTTGGGATTTCGCTATTGGGAGACATCTGGGTGGGGGATCATATCAGATCGTTTGCAGACCTACAACACCGTCATTCCCTTCACTCCTCCCAATTTTACAAGTACTTACAGTTAAGGCATGCCCTCCAAGCCCACATTCCATCACCCACCTCGATCCCCGAATTCAGTCCCCTGGAAGCTCAGGTGATGATGGGGGCTTGAGGCGGAGGGGGTGTCACGGATCTATCGCTCCTTGGTGAACAACGGCCCCGCGTCCCTAGACCTGCTTCGTGCCCGCTGGGAGGGCTGGGTGGGCCCCTGGAGGACGCGGATTGGAGGGACGCCCTATGGCACCTAGGACCCTGACTACCTCCTCCAAGTTGCGTCTAGTCCAACTTTATTATCTCTACGTGGCATACCTCACCCCAGCACGCTTGTACAGCGCCCACCTGCGGCCCTCCCCGTCCTGCCCACGTTGCAACCACGCTCCAGCTGATTTTTTCCACATGGTGTGGCAATGTCCCGCTCTAGCGCAGTTCTGGGCGGGGGTGGAAAGTGAACTTACACAAGCCTTAGGGTGGGATGTCCCTCGTGATCCGCTACGCCTGATCCTGGGGGTGTTAGACGGCCTCAATGGATCCCGGGCCGATAAGCGCTTCTTGGGAACGGCAGTGGCGGTGGCGAAGCGCGATATTGCTGCGCTCTGGTCTCAAGCCAAGCCACCCACCATGCGGAAATGGAGGCGAGGTGTGGAGTGGTGTGGCACCCAAGAGGAACCCCTCTTCGAGGCCCGGGGCTGCCCCGAACTCTTCGGCAAAATACGGGGCAAATGGTTTAACTTGCCGCCAGATTAAAGGGATCAAACGGGTTATGTCTATGAATTTTATGTGGGCCGATGCTCAGTCCGCAAATGCAATTTGAGTCTGTGTCATTTTTAAACATACTGTATTTGAATAACGTGTCTGATTTGCTACCAATGTATTTTCGTTCCTTGAAAAATCTAATAAAAATTGATTATCAAAAAAAAAAAGTACGCCGAAGGGTCATCTGGTTGATCATCTGCATCAGATTCCTGGCACTTTACTCTCACCTGAGAGGGGCTGTAAGCAGGGCCAAACGGACCTTCATCCTCCGATTCCTGAAAATCCAGGAGGCGAGAAGATGGTAGAGGAGATATTTTGGAAAAGTCCTGTAGAAGTGATTTGGAGACTGGCATGTCAATTTTCCTCGTCGACGGGATCGTCGATGGGACCGTCACCAGAGACTGCACTGACGGTGAGAAAGTATCCGTCGGCGGGGCTGAGACGCTCGTCGACAGCGCAGCACACAATTGGACCATCGACGGGGAAGCTCTCGTCGACGACGAACTCACCGAAGCCGTCGACATCACTACTTCCGTCTTTGTCGACGAGACAGCCGTCGTCGTCTTACCCGTTGATGTCGTCGATGCCGCTGACGAAACCGTCGACGGAGACTTCCTTTTCGACGGGTAGATTTTTTGTGAGGGAGTATGAGGAGCAGAACCAGATCTTTTTTGCGCCTGAGACGAGCACGGTTGCTCTTTTTTCGTTCTCCTTTCCCCTGAAGACTCCTTGCTCTGAGATCTTTGTTTCTTTGGATCTCTCTGACTAGAAGAAGGATCCTCTTCCTTCCTTTTCTTAGAGGAGGTATTAGGCCTCTCCTCACTCTCGGAGTCAGATTCCCTCACAGATCTTCTCTTCTGAAGCCAAATGAGAAGTCTTCCCTCACGATCCTTGAGGGTTTTTGAGGAAAACGTCCGGCAGTGCTTACAGTCTTTAGGTTTGTGATCTGGGTAAAGGCAGTATAAGCACTCTTTATGAGGGTCCTCTGAGAAAAGCCTGGACTTTCCACAAGTCTTGCAGGGCCTAAACAGCCCTTTTTTATACTCTGACATAATGCAGAAATTACAGAAAATACAGAAATAAGGAGTAAACTCACTTTCTAGCAGCACCTCAGTTGAAGAGAAGGATGAGGAAAAGAAACTGCTAGCTGAAAGTTGAAAAGTTCAATGTAGAAACACTGTGACTGAGCAGAGCTCAGGAAGACTCCCTAACACACAACGTGCGGTAAGAAATATGAGGTATGGTGGCCCTGCAGGGGATGGATACTCAGGGGTCTGCAATGTGATTGGCTGGAGTTTGGATGTTCTTTAATGAGGCTAACTGGTTACTAAATACAATTGATTCTCAAGGGAGATTGTCCTTTTTGCTTTTATACTGCTATTTTACTGTTACAGTGGGACTCCCACCATGACGAGGGGAAGATTCAAGCATGTGAATCTATAAAAGATACAATACTGGAGAATCGCTCCCTTTCATTTAGGCCAGACCATCACCCTGCCTACCTTTTATGCTTTGCCTCATCCCTCTAAGGAAGAGGAGCGACTACACCGGCTGGACCCAAAAAGAGCACTGTTGTTCCCCTGTGACCGCACAAAAGAGTTCCGGGTGGACGAACTACACTTCGTGGGGTATGTCAGAGGCCAGAAAGGGAAGGCGGTACAAAAACAGACCATCTCTCAATGGATCGTATTCTGTATCCAAATCTGCTACACACTGGCCAAGAAGCAAAGCCTTGAGGGTTTGTGTGCTCATTGCACCAGAGCCAAGCCTGCGACTATGGCATTAGCACGCAGAGTTCCGGTCCTGGACATCTGCCAGGCAAAAACGTGGGCATCTCTGCACACGTTTACCGAGCATCACTGCCTAGACAGTCAGGTCTATAGGGAAAGGCACTTACCCACTCGGTCCTGGAGGACTTTCTAGTGTGAAACCATTTCGCAGACCTTCCTCCGGGGAGATATTGCTTGGGTATCTATTTTGAGAAAAGGAATCTGCGGCTAGAAGTCTCTATCAGACGAACAAGTTACTTACCTTCAGTAACACCTTATCTGGTAGAGACTCTATCTAGCCGCAGATTCCCTACCACCGACCCATCCTGCCCGCTTTGCAAACAGATTTATAGACTTAGGTTTTTTCACCTTTCAGGGCCCTTGTTTTCACACTCCAGTGGTCAGTACTCTTCATGGCTCTGTGTTTCTGGCGTGGAAAGTCGCTACAAGAAACTCCTATCAGTGTGCTGGGGTGGAGCCTAGAAAAAACAAGTTACTTTCCTGTACACTGTGGTTCTCCAGTATTGATATCTTTCATAGATTCACATGCTTGTATCTTCCCCGTCGTCATGGTGGGAGTCTCGCGGTAGTTAGAAAAGTAGTACCATAGAAGTATATTAGAAACCACCAAAGGTAAAGGAACATTTTAACATTCGTCAGCATCTTTATGTAGGTCCAAACTTTGACCAATCAGAGACGAGCCCTAGACCTCAACTCCCCAGCAGAGCCACAAGACCTCAGATTTCGCACACAAGTGTGCTAAGGCTAAGAAGTAGCCTGAGGTAAGAAGTGGCAAGCCTCGACGGGGAGGAGGGAGTGCTGAATGTGAATCTATGAAAGATATCAATACTGGAGAACCACAGTGTACAGGTAAGTAACTTGGTTTTTCTCCAGTATTGAATCTTTCATAGATTCAAATGCTTGTATCAGAGTAGTCAGCAGTGTCATTCCGTAAAAACTTTGCGACTAGGCGAAGACCTTCATATGCATTAGGAAAGAATGAACACATTTAAACATACCGATCTATATGAATCATGAAATCCAAGTAAATAACTATAAACATATAAATCTGAGAAACAAATTAACAACATAAATTAGAGGTGATAGATATAAATAGACTGTACCTCAAAAGAACAGATGCCTCAGGACCGCTTGACCCACTGCAGCATCTGCTTTCCATGCCGAATCTAGGCAGTAGTGCTTGGTGAACGTATGCACGTTAGACCTTGTTGCCGCTCTACAAATGTCTGGAAGCGATACCCTGGCAAAGAGAGCTGTAGAAGCTGCCATCTTCCTTATGGAGTGCGTAGACACCTTTGCAGATAGAGGTTTTCCGGCTTTGTTATGGCAGAAAACAATTGCAGAGGAGATCCAACGTGCAATACTGCTCCTTGAAAGGGCCTGGCCTTTCCTTGGCGAAGGAAAGGAAACAAAGAGCTGATCCGATTTTCTGAAAGTCTTTGTTCTATGAATGTAGAACTTGATGCATCGCTTTGAGTGCAATGCTCTTTCGGCAGTGGTTGAAGGATTTCCAAAGTACGTAGTGAGCACTACCGGCTCATTTAAGTGAAAAGAAGTTGGAACTTTAGGAATAAAACAAGGGTTTGTTCTCAATAGAAGTTTGTCTTGCTTGAATTGAAGAAAGGGTGCAGCCACAGTGAAAGCCTGAATCTCACTGATTCTTCTAGCCGATGTGAGGGCCTGTAGGAGGGCCGTTTTCCATTAAACATATTTTAAGTCAGCTTTGTGTATCGGCTCGAAAGGTGATTTCATCAATTGGGCTAGGTCTGTGTTTAACTCCCATGGGACTGCCGGGCGCTTTAAGGGTGGAAAAACTCTGAAAAGGCCTTTCATAAACTCTTTAACGATTCTTGTTGACCACAGGGAGAGTTCTCTCCTGGTTTTCTGCGAAACCTGGAAATTGCAGCCAAGTGTACTTTGATTGATGAATGAGCCAATTTTAACTTAGCTAAATGTAGCAGATAAGGTAAAATTTGCTCCGGGGTCGAGAGCAAAGGATGTATGTCCTTTTCTACACACCAATGGCAGAATCTCTTCCATTTTGCAACGTATGACCTATTAGTGGAAGAAGCTCTGGCCCGCTGAAGGTTGGACCTGCAATCCGGAGCGATGTCTAAATCTGTCAATTCATAGTCGTGAGGTTCCAAGCTGATAAACTTGGAGATTTTATCTGAGGATGAATGATCTGTCCGTTCTTCATGGACAGCAGATTTGGCACTGGAGGAAAGAGAATGTGCGGAGATATCGAGCACAGGAGAAGCTCTGTGAACCAAAACTGCCTCGGCCATGCTGGAGCTATGAGAATGAGATGGCATGGTTCCTTCTTCATTTTGCTCAACACTCTTGGGATGAGAGGAAACGGCGGGAAAGCGTAGGTGAACGTCCCCGTCCATTGCATCTGCATAGCGTTCCCCCAAGAGTTTGCCTGAGAAAACCTGCTGGCGAACCTTTCGCACTTCTTGTTGCTTGCTGTCGCGAAGAGATCCAGTTTTGGAGTACCCCACAGTTTGAAGACTTGTTGCAGCTGCTCCCAGTCTAACTCCCATTCGTGACATTGGGAATTGGATCTGCTTAGAGAATCCGCCCAATTGTTCTCCACGCCCCGAACATGCTCTATCTGCAACGTTACTTTATGCTGAATTAGCCACTTCCAAATTTCCTGGGCCTGTTCTGACAATGTAAGAGACCTGGTGCCCTCTTGTTTGGGCAGATAGAACATCGTTGTGGTATTGTCTGTTCTTACCAGAACAGAGGATCCCTGGATTCTTGGGAGAAATGCCTGCAGTTCCAGAAAAACTGCCCTCAATTCCAAGAGATTGATGTGCAATAGTGTTTCCTGAATGGACCATTTTCCGTGGATTTGCAATTCCAGGAGATGTGCTCCCCACCCGTCCATTGAGGCATCCGTGGTCATAATGTAACAAGGGTGTGCTGCTTGAAACGAGAGGCCTGGAGAGATATTGCCTTCTTTCTCCCACCATGACAGAGCCTGCTTCATTGCCTGAGAGAGAGAGATGATGTCCTCAAATGAGCCCTGTGCCTGAATCCACTGCATGTCTAACTGCTCTTGGAGAGGCCTCATGTGCAGCCAATAATTCGGAATCAACGGGATGCACGATGACAGCATCCCCAGTAAAGACTTGAACACTCTTACAGAAGTGGACTCCCCTGCGCGTAGAAGGGTTGCTAAGCGCCTTATCTTGAGCTTCCGTTCTGAAGTAGGAAACGCCTTCATCAACTTGGTGTTCAGTAATGTCCCGAGAAAAATACGCTTCTGACTTGGAATCAAGTGCGACTTCTCTACGTTGAGTTGCAACCCTAGAGACTTGAAAAGCCATTGACAAGCCTGTGTAGATTTTCTTGTAGAGTGGAACGTAGTCCCTTTCACCAGCCAGTCGTCCAGGTAGGGATAAACCTGGTGTCCCTGCCTTCTCAGAAAAGCCATACATTTTGTGAAAACTCTGGGAGCTGAGAGAAGGCCGAAGGGCAAGACCTTGAACTGGTAGTGATCCCCAGTCACCTCGAACCTCAGAAATTGACGATTCTTCGCATGAATGGGGATGTAAAAATATGCATCCAAGAGATCGAGGGGCGCTAGAAAATCTCCCTTGTTTACTAATAAGAGAATCTCTTGTAGGGACAACATTCTGAATGATTGTTTCTTGATGTATTTGCTCAACTGTCTGAGGTCCATGACCTGTCTCCATTTCCCGCATTTTTTTCTTTATGAGGAAGAAATTGGAATAAAAGCCCTTCCCTCGTTGACTGAAAGGCACCTTTACTATTGCCCCTTTCTTTAGCAAGGTCGAGATTACTTGCTTTAACAAGAGAAGATGATGATGATGCATTTTCATCGGGCGGATTTCGAGGAGGCTTGTGGACAAATTCTAGGGTGTGGCCCCGTTGGATGATGTCCAGTACCCATTTGTCCTTTGTAATGGCTTGCCATTGGCTTAGAAATGGGGAGAGTTGATGGGACTGCAGAGGTTGAAGTCGAGATGAGATGGCTGGCGGGAGACAAACGTCACTGTTGTCTAGAGGAGTCCTGTGATTATCCTGGTCCCGCAGGCTTGCGACTGGCTGATTGTACGACACAAAGGAAGTACGAAACTGCTGTTGTTGCTGTCCTTCATATTGTGGTCTGTAAGTTTGTCGGGTATATGACTGGAATCTGTATGACTGATAGGACGATCTTTGTTGGAACTGACCTCGTCCTCTACCTCCACGAAAGGACTGAAAGCGCCTTTGTTGCAACGTGCCTAAGGAACGTGCGGTTTCAGTATCCTTTTTGATACCCTGTAGCTCTTCGTCCACGTGCTTCCCAAAAAGATTTTCCCCATCGAAGGGCATGTCCAAAATCTTCGATTGAACTTCAGGGTGGAAGGACGTCGCCCTAAGCCAGCCCTGCCTAAGAAGAACAGCGCACCTGCCATTTGCCTGAAAACAATCGAAGACAAATCCATTGCTGAGTCAATCACTTCCGAAGAAGCCCTAGCACCTTCCTGCAGGAGGTCTTTCGCTTCTTTCCTTTTATCTTCGGGAAGGTGTTCGAGAAGAGGAGCAAGATCTGACCATAACTGACGGTCGTACCTCCCCAAAATCACTAAGGCGTTAGAGGCCTTGACAGAAGAAGCGGCCATAGTAGCGAAGCGTCTGCCGATGCTGTCAAGCTGTTTGCCTTCCCTGTCTGGAGGCACCGAGCAAGGAGATTGCGGATTCCTGGAGCGCCTCTGCGCAGCTTGCATTATTACCGAATCCGGACGAGGATGACCAATTAAACACGCCGGAGCAGAATCTGGTGCTTTATACTTTTTCTCCATCCTCGGCAATACAGCAGAAACTGAGGCTGGAATCCTCATAATCTTCAAACCTTCACTCCAAATGAAATCCACAATAGGTATGGATCGAACCGATTTTTTTGTCGCATCCTTTAAATCATAAAGAAAGCATTCGGTTTGTACCACAGTCAGAGGCAAATCGAATCTTCTAGAGGCCCTTTCTAGTAATTCGTGGAAGCCCCCAATATCCCCCGGAGGGGAAGTTGCTGGAGGAGGGGAAGGCGACGGCGAATATGGAGCCACATAATCATCCCATTCCTGATCAACAAGGTCCGGATCCTGAATGAGCTCACCCTCCTCGGGCTGATCATCTGCTTCGCTCTCGATGTAATCATCTTGAATTGTAATGCATCGAGGAGCCTGTCTCTCTACCTGCGCAACAGGCGGTGGAGTAACCACTGGTGGTGGCGGAGCAATTTGAATACCCGGACCGCCGGGCGTCAACGGAACTGGAGCGTGAGAGTCCGGAAATCTTTTATAATAGTCATTGAGCATGTGCCGAAGGTCGGTGACCAGGGAGATTGGCACTAGCATGGAACCTCCTGACGCTGTTCGTAAGCTTCATACGGAAAATGCTCTTGGAAAGAGTCGTAACGTTGGGCCTGAGAGCGACCCGTGAAGGAGTAATCCCCTTCCATATACTCTGACGTGTCCTGCCCTTTTGTCTCCTCCTCCTCATCAGTGTCCTGGCATTTTAACTCTGAGCTGTGAGGGGCTTTAAGCGGGACCAAACAGACTTTAATCCCCTGATTCCTCCGTATCAAGAAGGTGAGAGGGAGGCAAAAGTGATATCTTGGATAAAGATGTCAAACCTGGAGACTTTGGGAGAAACTGGAGACCTTTAAAGTCCTGTTTTTGATCCGTCGACGACAGAAGATGCCTGAAAGTGATCGTCGTCGATATTGGCAGAGAGGGTGACTTAAACACTGTTGTCGACGGGGCGCCTGTCGATGGAGTCGTAGACATGATCGTCGACGCAGTGCTCTTTGTCGTCGTCGACGGAGCCGCCGACGATGCCGTCGACGAGGAAATCGTCATCACCGTATTCGTCGACGATGCCATCACTACAGCCGTCGACGATGTAGTCGTCGTCACAGAAGTCGGGGATTTGGTAGAAGTCCTCGACGACGGGTCCTTCGACGGTGCTTTTTTCGTCGACGAAGCCTGTTTTAGAGTTGTGACAGGGAGAGAAGCAGTAGAGAATTTTTTCAGGCAGGCCGGAATCCTTTTGTTTAAGGGCTGCTTTATCGGCAGTGGAGGATTTTTCTGCCTTCAATCTCTTAGAATCGGTCTTTAATGAGGTAGAGCCCTCATTTTTAAGCTTCCTCTCAGCCGAGGATGGCCCTGGACTCTCTTCAACATCAGATCCAGAGTCCGATTTTGATTTTTTCTTCTGGAGCCATAATAGTAATCTGGCCTCTCTATCCTTCAGAGTTTTGGCTGAAAAGGTTCTGCAGTATTTACAGTCCTTGGCTGTATGTTTGGGGTAAAGGCAATTAAGACAGTCCTTATGGGGATCTTCAGAAAATAGCCTTGCCTTCCCACAAGATCTGCAGGGTCTAAAAAGCCTCTTCTTAGAACTCTGACATTTTTGAAGCAAAGAAGGTAGAAAGACAGTACCTTG
Organism: Calotriton arnoldi; assembly: GCA_963921515.1. Lineage (NCBI taxonomy): Eukaryota > Metazoa > Chordata > Amphibia > Caudata > Salamandridae > Calotriton > Calotriton arnoldi. Next base: position 1,708,709 of record CAWUFW010000496.1, on the reverse strand, counting down.
AGGTGAATTCTAGCAGGGTCAAAAGTTCACTCACTGACAAACTGAGCAGAGCTCAGGGAGACTCCCTTACACACGACGTGCGGTTAGGAATCTGAGGTCTGGTGGCTATGCTGGGGAGTTGAGGTCTAGGGCTCGTCTCCGATTGGTCAAAGTTTGGACCTACATAAAGATGCTGACGAATGTTAACATTTTCCTTTCCCTTTGGTGGTTTCTAATGTACTTCTATGGTACTACTTTTCTAACCACCGCGAGACTCCCACCATGACGACGGGGAAGATAGTATACAAGCATGTGAATCTATGAAAAATTCAATACTGGAGAAAGGCACTGTGCAGTGTGCACGTCCCTTCCGGCACGGACGTCGCTGACGCCAAGCGGAGTCGAATGACCCCACCTACCGGCACGCTTGGGTACTGCTCACAAAAAAAATTCGGGATCCAGTCTGACACCTTGGGATAATTTTAAGGTAAGAAAGATAGAATTCCTATCAGATAAGGCTTTACCGAATGCAAGCAACTTCTTCATTACAGTTGGCGGATGGAAATCACTTTTTTGAGGAAGCACACAACTTCTGCCCAATCAAAACATGTATTCCTGGTTCCCAAAGTTCCTTTCTCTTGGTACTCACATAATTGACTGGTGACAGGTGCGCTGTCAAGCCAGACCACAAAAATGCCATGACCTACTATAAAAACCCAGAAGCATGCAGCGAGCACAATTGTAAATGCACAGTACTTTTATAAGATGCATGACTTCTGGTGCTTCCCTATCGCTTCACCACACCTGTATTCTTTTTTTTATTTTTTGGTGTACGGCCTAGCAGCTGATAAGTGCTACTGAGTCGCTCTCATGCACATGAAGTTTGTTTCTTTCATTTTGCTGTTCAAACATGGAGGACATGTTGGAAAGGTAAAAGAAAAAGTCAAAATAGTCCCTGTGCACCAACATGCATGCATAATGCACATGTATAATCTGCATGCGGATGCACACGTTCATAACCATGCAAGCACATGGTGGCCATTTTGAAATAAGACCAATGCAAAATGGCCACCATGTACTCCCATGAGATGTGACGCATTAGACCATGCACATCACCAAACATGCACACAACTCGTTGCACTGAACGTGACATCCCTTTTCACTGGGAGGTATATATTTTGCACCTCTTTAAGAGGGGTGAGAAAAACAGGGTCACCTCCCGATTCCTAGACCTGGGCCTAGTTGCAGCAAAATGCATAATCACTAAGCGATGGAAAACACTGGTGCCCCCACATGAAATGGCCTGGCGCCGCTCTTTGCTCAACTGGGCCAGGGCGGAGGGTGTGGCTCTGCAGAGGGAGGACCTGCTGGGACTTCGCAAATTTCCCCTAGCCAGTAGTTGGGGGGCTATTGTGACTGATCTACAGAGATAGATACATCCCCAGGGGACTCCCAAGAGGAGATGGGAGACTAGGCAGTCCCAATGTCGCAACTTGAGGTCACTTCCGCGGTGACACAAGTGGGGCAGAGTTCCACAATTTCTGATCAGCCAGTTATCGCATAGATATTTAGCACCTGCTACAAGCAGATAGACCTCCGATGTAGTACTCCATAGCAACAAGTCACAGGCGGTTATCCCTCCCCTCTATTTACTTACTTTGTCCTCATTTTGTTGAACCCTACTCCCACTGTTCAAATATGTGACATAACACACATAGACCATAGACACGACACATATCACATGGCCATATCTAACTATTATTGATACAGGCATGCGACCCCCTGATATAGGTTCCTTGATTTTCTCATGCATGCCACGCTAAACACACGCTGGTAACACTGTACCAACATCTAAAGGTCTGTAATGTGATTTATTGTGTACGATGTCACTAAACTAATGTTGTTGTTCAATATGAAATGTCAATAAAAAGATTTAAACAAAAAAAAAAACATGCACACGACACAAATGTCTTGATGCAGGGTAGCCAATCTTGCTTTTTATTTTACCGTTCCAACATGACCCAAGCCAATATGTCAGTCATCGCCTGTTAAAGATGAAACCTGTTGGCTTTGCCACTGTTTGTTACACTTGGCACTGAGGTTTACTTAGATTTTAATGAACAGTAATTCTACAAGGACGATCATTGAAATGAATTCTTCTGAAGGCCCCATTGACTTTTATAGCACATGGTCTCAAGTTTGAGAGATATGGAAACCGCAGTACAGGGTGAAAACAGGGCTTTAAGTGGGCCGGGTCTCACCGGTGCTGAGCACCAGCAGTTTTTTAAAGGGGGGCTCGAAACGGGTCTCTATCGGGCTCTGTTTTGTGCCCTGGCACAAGCGGTCCGTTTTTCCCCGGACTGCAGTGACAGCAGGCACATCGATGTGCGCGTGCTCACACTGCTCACTTCTCACTAGTGGGGAAGTTAGGGCATGACATCAGGTGAGCTTGTAGGGGAAGGGAAATCCTTTAAAGAGAGTCATTTTCTCTCTGGATTTCCCTTCTCTTTTTGAAACGCAGGAGCAGCAACATTGTTCTGGTGTCACCAGGGCTTTAAGTGGAAGCTTTTTCAATATTATATACAAGCCATAGTTGCTGCTTATTTATCTTATGCAACTAACAACCATTGACAAAGCCAATAGTCCTGACTTCTTGTAGGTATGATGTTACTTGTTGTATCATATATCTGGATGCAATGACAGAAGCAGCAAAATACAAGTCGGGCGGCACACTATGGCTAAGCACAGGTTTTTAGCTTACGTGTTTTTAAGCCACGCCCTTAATTACATTGGCCACGCCCCTTTGAGAGACCCCCCCAATTTTTTCATCCCACTTAAAGCCCTGGGTGACAAGATGATTGCGGCTGCCCGCGGCCCCCGCAGGGGGCCACCTAAGCGGGCGGCCCTCTAGTGCCATTTGGGCACCAACCCACCCCCCCCTTTTCCAATCCTGGGGACTCAGGGAAGAGTCCCCCCCTCCTTGCCTGTGGCGCGCTTGGCGCGTCACTTCCGGCGCGCCGTGGAGCGGGGGAAGGTATATAGGTCTTCCCCCGCCTTCTTGGCGTCCTCTGTTGCACCGGACACGCCGTCTTGCAGGGTTGTGCGATCGTCGCCGTCGTGTCGCCATTCGCTGGTCGGGAGGTCGCGTTTTTGTGAGGTGAGTGGTTGAGGGGGTTTAATCATTCCCCCCCCACTCCCCCTTCTGCTTGACTTCACGGCGCTAAATCTGGGTGCTGCCTTCCGGTCGGAAGCCTTCTGCTTCAAGCCCGCTTCACTTCTTAGCGGGTGCCACCATCGTGGCTCCTGGTCTGGTGGGGCCTGGTGGGCGTGGGGGCCGAATTGTGTCAAGGGTTGGCTGGGGGCGGTGCACCCCCCGCGCCCCACGTTAAACCAGGCTGAAAGGGGGGGCGCTGCTAGCGAGTGTTACCCATCGAATTCTGGCTCGGCCCACCAGGCGCTGTGCCCAGCTGAGCGAGTGTGTGGGGGCGCGGCAGAGCGGGCAGCGGCGGGGGTCCTCAGATGGGTGGTGCGTCGCGTTTCGTTGGATGGCATGATAGTGGGCGGTGAGCTGGCCTGCAATTCCACTTTCATCCCCACCCCTTCCTTTGAGGTCGTCCCCTGCCGCGTTGATGGGCGGGTCACCGGCACCCCAGCCGTGGAGGCAGCGGAGGCACAGGCTGCGTAACTGTGGCCCTTCCCCCCTTTAGAGAGAGAGTTAGTGGCTAGGGCGGCCGGTTTTCAGGCTGCCGACCCAGGTTCGAACCTGGCAGGAGGCTCATTCAGCCTCTGATGCCGCGTTCACGTAATCTCGCTGTGCCTAAAAAATGAATATGTCCGTTTGTAACGTATCTTGGGATGATGTAAAACGCTGTGGTACCTTCGGTCTGAGTCTTATTGGTTGGTTGGAGGTCCTGCGTAGTATATGGCGTTTTGGCTTTGAAAAATGTTCTGATTGAAATACGCTGAGTTTGCGGCGATAGCGTAACCTGAGCCTTCAGCCCCCCCCTCACAATGTGGCTCCCGGGCCCCCCGGGACCATTTTGGGGAGGCGGGTTGTGTGTAGGGTCAACGAGGGACAAGTGTGGGCCACCTGTACAGTCATGTCTTGTCTATTGCTCGGCCTAGGGCAGCGCGTGCGCTTGTGGGGGATGTCTGCATCCTAGGAGTACGGGGCACTCGCCGCTTTCTGCTCCCTGGGTGCACACCAAATAAGGGACATGCACCACCTTTCACCAGTCCCTCAACTGAACGGGCGGCGAAGCAGACACGTTCCCTAGATCTTCCATGCCAGTGTTCTCCCCTGCAGGCCGTCTTTGTTGCTCTGACCAGGTAACTGATAAAGCGGTGGTTATATGAACGAGTGGTTTTAGGGCGTGCCAAAAGGCATTTCCCGTGTTCCCCCCGCCCTGCCCATCTGCGTGCGTGAGGGAATGCCGACCTGACCTGCTAGCTAGCCGCTCGTTGATGCGGTAGCGCAGTGTCTAGGGCGCGTTTCGGGGCCTGGGGCCCGCGTGGACCTGTTGCTGTTTTTGGGATCAACAGCACGATCCCGCAGCGGCCATAGCACCGCCAGATGGGGCAATGGTTGGTCGTCACGGACCCACGGGCTTTACGAGACGCGGAGGGTGGTAATTATTAAATGGTCTCTTTTATATTGCAGGCACGTGTCATACAGCCTTTGAGGCGGCGATCACTCTATCCCTCTGTGCCTGGAAACGAATGTGTTCGTCTGTAATGTACCTGGGGATTATGTAAAGCGCTGTGGTACCTCTGTCTTTTACAACTTTCTGGTTGGAGATCCTGGGTGTCATATGGCATGTTGGGGTTTTTGGTAAATGTTCCAGCACCCGAGATTTACCGAGCTGAGGCTTTTAGATAGGTATTGCATGATTGAACCCAAGCACCATCACTGGTCACCAGTTAGTGCCACAACACGCCTGTCTGTTACATGTGTGTTTTCTGGTGTTTGCATTGTGTTGAAAGTGGCTGGTATGCCACTCCCCTGGGTCAATGTCTGCTTCTGCAGTGGTGCCGCGATTGGGGCAAGCATCAGCGGCTAGGCGGAGAGCCGGCGCGGTCTGACCTGGGTGGCGGGGCTCCATACCTAGCTCCGCGATGTGCTCGATGGGGTCTGCCTGGGCGCGCGGGCGCCTTGACCCGAGTCTTTGTGCTTGCCTCCCTAATCCTCCGGGCGATTCTTATCAATTCTCGCTATGTCGCATCTGACGCAGGTTGGGTCGCTCGGGCTGCATGCGGGTCCACGGGGGACGCTAGTGACCTCCGGAGGGTGTGGGCCCGAGAAGGGGCTCGTGGGAGTACGTGCAGGCACCACGCATATTCTTAGGAATTGTATTCAGGATCTGCGCAATTGTGCCAGGGTGGCTTGGTTGCGATGGCGGAAGGTGTGATTGGAATGGTGGAGCAGTGCTTGGCCTCGACCCCTTCATCACAGTTCTGCCATTGCGGACATTTCATGCAGTGTGGCTGGTCTGTACATCTCGGGAACAGTTTTCTGTCACCGGCATCAAGGTTGTTGATATGTCTAGTAGAGCAGTCAGTAAGTTAAGGAATTACGATCGTAATTTGATCATATTTTCTAATTGATTCGCATTTTGCAAACTGTTTGCTTTTACGCGATTGTTGATAGAGGGGCCAACATACATGGAAATTCACCAGTATAATACGAGCAGGTAGGATTGGTTAGCAGTCCGGGCGTCTCCTTTTTTGTTCGCTAAAATGGTTCCGCCCATGGTTCGGGAAGCACTTCCGGCGGAGGTGCGGTGACTCCGGAAGCAACGTTTGATCGGCTTGTTGCTGGCAGTATAGTTTGGTCGTATTTGCTCCCCATGAAGCGCCCGAGACCGTGCTGAGTTGTTTCATAGCGTGATCAGAAATACAATTTTCGTCGGCTGCTACAATCTGGCAAGCCTTCTCTCCATCTTGGTATCTTGAATAGACATTATATTCGAAGAAAGTTTTCGATAGTGTTGATGAACTCCATAACACATTTCATCACTGAATACCCCTTCAAAGTGTTCTTTCGACTACCTTGTTCTGAAATGTGCAGCGGGTAGCTGGCATGGGTAGGTTGGATATGCGCTGTATCATTGTTTGATTTTGCTCGCAAGAAAGTGTCATTCATAGTCTTTTGAATGTCACTCACAGTTGCACTGAAATGAAGAAAATGCCACACATAGCAATCTGAAACCTTGGCAGCTATGGATGGGGGCGGCTAGCTCTCGGTTGGCTATGCAACTGAGCTATAATTGTGGCTTATTTATTTTATGCAAATAGAGCATTGACTAAGCCAATAGATGGGCTTGTTGTAGGTGTAGTGCTCCTTTTGTAGTAAATATAGGGATGCAATGACATAGTGGCAAAATACCAGGCAAGGCACGGCCTTCTTCAGCACACGTGGGGGGCTCTGACGCGTTTAAAACACGGCATCCTGAAGGTTTGAGGTCAGGAGTGCATTTACTTGTAATCAACAGCACATGCTGTAGTACTACCAGCCGCCCTGGACCAAAATTATAGGGGGTACCTGTTTGGAATGGCTTTTAATTGATACAGTTCAGTTCTTTCATGCCCACTTTGAGGAAGGTTACTGACAGTGCACAGACACACTCGTCCAAATTCCGAATGTTTACATCCAATATGCGGGGACGGTGACGTGCTTTCAATACTGGAACACAGCAGCAGCTAGTTCTGCTGCCAATTGCCCCTACAGGAGCACAGGGTATGCCCACACCTCGACGCTGGGGGCTGTGCGGAGCATGTGGCGTGTGTGCATCAGGAAGGCGCGATGGGCACGGTTTGTGATGGATATGTAGAGCAAGGTTCTCCCAGGGACGCCGTGTGTGCTCCCGCCGCGACTAGGGATGCACGCCCACCCGGGGCTTCAGTTGGTCATTGTTTCTCTACCCCCACCCCCCCCCAGCACTCGTGCATGTCTGGGGGCTAAGGTGGGGCACTCCAGAGAGGTCCACCTTCTCTTTCGTGTTGTTGGTTTCGAAGTACGCGGGAACTGTACTTCTCCCCTCAGTGGGCTTTAAACTGTAGATGGTTCTTCTTGAATGTGGCACGGCTGTGTTTGGCTGTCCTTTTTGTTTGCCTATATCGATGTGCGGTTCTAACTTAGTATTATGCCTGGGTTGCAGGGAGGGAATTCGCACGTTCTTTCACCTTTACCAGAGTCGCCTGTTTGCCCCCCGGGTGTATGTCTGGGGTGCAGTATTATGGGGGGTACTGGATTGTGGCCGGTTTTCGGGGAAGTGGTCACATTGGCTAGTTCATGCATGATGTTGATGTTTCCTGGCGGTTTCTTAATTGGCACTAATGCTTTAGACCTCTATTCCGCCCCACGAGTCCTCGTAGTGCCCTCACTAAGCCGGACGATATTGATAAGTTGGAAACTGGCGACTAGCATTGGGACGATCGCCGAACCTCACGTGCGCCTTACAAATCCAGGTTCAGTATCATAGGTACTAGTGGAGTAATCCCGGCATATGGAATTTTGTTGACCACGAAGGCGAGAACTGGTTGATATGTCGCCTATGTCATTGAATTGGATGACATCTGCATAGCAACAGGTGATAGGGCATGGGTGCATGTGGCACATTTGATAATGGTGCAGGATAATTATTGTTTTACTCTAGGAAAACGGGATCTTATGCCCAGGGGTCAAGGGGTGGTGTTGACTTTTGCAATATCAGAAGAGTAACTAAGGACACCAATGTCCCCCTGTGTTCCTCCGGCAAAGCCCAACTATGTCCGTTCAAAAGCTCTGGCGGATGTTTACTGTCTCAGCACTAGCAATAAAAAGATGTTAAATAAACGGGCAAACATTTATTTAAATGTTAATTTGTGTTAAAGAAAGGAAGTAACTAGCGAGCCCTGCACTGCTCAACTTTAAGAACATCTTTAATTTTAAAGACATCGTGCAGCAAAAGTGTAAAATATGATAGTCTCTTCAAAATTCATAAAGTATTTAATTAACCTGCTGGGGATAGTTTGTGGGTTGGCAGCTTTTCAGATGTTTGTCGCAAGCTTGCACATGCTTGTTTCTGCAGAGTTGGGGCAGGTTAGCATCCGCACCTTGTCTCCGCGGGGTTGATGTGTCTTTCGGGTCATTTTGATCAAATAGAGCCATTATCGATTGGTATAGCTGGACATAGGAATGCCAGGCTAGAATCCAAGAGATTACAGAGCAAGTGTTCCGTGTTCTGAGCCTAGTATATGCAGGCGTGAGTAATAATGGTAGCCGTCAGTTCAATCTTGCATCACTATAAATTCAAGAGAATAGGCATTTCTTAAAGTGTGAAATAGGCCCCATACAGGGCTTACAGGGAACATTCACCTAGGTTAACCTGGACGGTGCAAACTAGTATGATCCGGGTGGGATTGAGCGCTGCAAGTGTGGGCAGTCCTTGCAGGGGTGGGAACTAAAGCCCAAAGGCCGGCCTTCAGCTTTAGTGTCAGGGGCCTCTCGGGGGGGAAGGTTCAAGCCCCCACCAGAGGCGACATGGCCATCTTTACTACACACTCCAGTGGGGTTGCCTGTTAAATTGTGTGCTATGACCCAATTAATGCTCCCAGGCAACAGTTCTTAGAAGCATTCAGCATTCCCACAAATTAAGAAAGGGCAGTTGTTGGTACATAATTATCAGTGAGTGGGGTAACATACATCGGTATTCAATGCCATCCCGGCTATGTGAGCACGCGCGCTTCACAAATAGTCAATTATGTTATGCTCCAACAAGCGCGATACACAGAAAACGGTAAGAGTGGTAGTAAGGTGGGCTTGGAGATCTCTTGACATCTGCCTGCAATGGCACATCTTGTCATGAGTTGCCTGGGCAAAGGTACGGCACTCCTGCCCGGCAGCATTGGAAACCTTTCCACTCATCAGTCTGTACCCTGGTACTGGGGATCATCCAAGTAAGAGGGCAAACTAGGGCTTAGTCACCCCCGAAAGGTTAGGCACAAACTTGCACACTGTGCGTTAGGGTTTGTAGTACACAGAACTGGGGGTTTCTCTTTGGGCACACTGCCTGTGCCTTGTGTATTCAGCCGGCTGTTTTATCTTGTCAGAGAGAAGAGGTATGTGGGGCACCCAGTTGCTCTCAGCATGGAACATTACAGTGGGCGCAAACCGGGATGTTACCCATTAAAGTCACAACTGCACACTGTGCTAGCAGTTAAGCAACGGGAAGTTCCCTCAAATGGAGCTGAACAGGCGTAATTTCTGTAAGACAGAAAGGGTTCATGGCAAGTACATGAGGACACACTTGCTTATTATCACCTATTCCTGGTTCATCAGATAGTTCAGCCTGCCAGGTGTTTGTCAGGGACACACTAGGGCATTAATGGAGCTGCAGGAGGTAGCGAGGTAACGTGCTGTGAGGCAGTGTGGTCTCAGCAGCCCCACAAAAGGGGGGCTGCGGCAATACTCGAAACTGGGAACCTTAGATTCTAACAGTATCGTTGGTAATATACACATGACCCCACTGGTCATTTTAAGGTGACTAGAAGGTAAGCTGAATGCGGACTTGAATAGGTGGAGGGCAATCATTCCAGGGATAACAAAGTGAACTAGGTCTATAGCTGGATTGAGCTCCATGGGTCACGGGATCGAGCTTTAGTTAAACAAGCCAAAGGGTCCGGTGCAAATGTCTGTGCAACTGCAACAGAGTATGGGCACCCTGCTCTACGGGCAGGTTTCGGTTGCTTCAGATAAGCACAATATTCTCTGCCCGGGTAGCCCCAGTTGATAGGCTGGACATATGAGTGAACACAATGATCATATAAGAACAGAGTGTAAAATGGTGTCCTTTATTTCACCAGGATTCCGGGTATGGGTGATCGGGCACTCATTCATCGCCAGGTTGGCACAGTGGGCTGCGCGCCGAAATTGGATGCAGGGTTTTTCAAACATGCGGTTTGTTTGAATGGGTTTCCCCGGAATGAGATGGTGCAGCCTCAGGAACAGATTGGAACAGAGGTTGGCCCAAGGGGGAGCCCCCCCCCAATTGTTTTGTGATACACCTAGGGGGCAACGACCTCATTGCCCTGGGAAAGCGGTCACTATTACAGGCCATGAAAACTGACTTAGGGGAGATCAGTAAATGCATGGGTCAATGTGAGCTCTGGTGGTCTGAAATCATTCCCCGCAGGGTGTGGCATGGGGCCAGGTCTGGGGAGGCCATTGAACATTCCCGGAAGAGGGTGAATCGTGCAATGCGTAAGTTCACAGACCAGAGGGGCCTGGGTTTCATCAGACATGAGATGATTCAAGATAATGTGCAAGGGATCTTTGACAAAGATGGGGTTCACTTGTCACCAATAGGGATGGATCTATTCCTTTTAGATCTGCAGGAGGCTCTGGGGCTGAGAGGTTGCAGGTGAGAGTATACCTGTTTGGTGGGGGGGCTCTGGCGGCGACGGGGCCGCCTCCAGAGCTGTGGCGGACTTACAGGGCAATCTGGAAGCGGATGGGTACAGAAGGGTACCTCTGTGGGGCACAATAGGGGTGCCAGAGCCAAATACCAGGAGCCTCATGGCAGGTTCCTGGAAAACCGTGTTGGCGTCCCGTTAGTCCTTCGGGCGGTTGTGGGCCTGAACAACCGGGGGCTTGCCTTGCTACGCTCCGCCCTGAAAGGGGCGTGAGTAATAAGGGACCAATGTGTCACGTGATCCGGAAAGAGGATCACCCCATAAGGTAGCACTGATTGGGTTCTCCACGGTGCTTGGCTCATCAGGCGGGCGGGCAGCGAGGGGCTGCCTGCCCTTGGATCGCCCGTAAGATAACCCACCATATTGCATACTCTTGTATAGAATAAACCTGCAGCAATATTTTCCCAAACAAAAGTTGTGTTGTGTATTTATTTATTTAGCATGCATGCTATGTGTTTGTGTGGGTGGGGTGTGTTGCCAATAATGGCACTATGCGGCTGCCCGCGGCCCCCGCAGGGGGCCACCTAAGCGGGCGGCCCTCTAGTACCATTTGGGCACCAACCCACCCCCCCCTTTTCCAATCCTGGGGACTCAGGGAGGAGTCCCCCCTCCTTGCCTGTGGCGCGCTTGGCGCGTCACTTCCGGCGCGCCGTGGAGCGGGGGGGAAGGTATATAGGTCTTCCCCCGCCTTCCTGGCGTCCTCTGTTGCGCCGGACACGCCGTCTCCCACCCTACCGCGTACCCTGCGTGGGGGTGGCAGGCAAGGTACATGGAATGTTGTAATGTTTTCTTTGTGTTGCAGGCGGAGTTACAGGGCGATCTGGAAGCGGATGGGTACAGAAGGGTACCTCTGCGGGGCACAATAGGGGTGCCAGAGCCAAATACCAGGAGCCTCATGGCAGGTTCCTGGAAAACCGTGTCGGCGTCCCATTAGTCCTTCGGGCGGTTGTGGGCCTGAACAACCGGGGGCTTGCCTTGCTACGCTCCGCCCTGAAAGGGGCGTGAGTAATAAGGGACCAATGTGTCACGTGATCCGGAAAGAGGATCACCCCATAAGGTAGCACTGATTGGGTTCTCCACAGTGCTTGGCTCATCAGGCGGGCGGGCAGCGAGGGGCTGCCTGCCCTTGGATCGCCCGTAAGATAACCCACCATATTGCATACTCTTGTATGCAGGGCCGGCGCTAGGCATGGGCAGTGTGGGCAGCTGCCCAGGGCCTCGCGCCTGTTAACTTGCAAGAGGGGCCTCGCACAGTGCCTTTTAAGAGACCCTCTTATGATGATGCTGCAATGCTGTGAGGACCAAGGGAGGGGGCCCCCTTCCCTGGGCCTCGCAGTCATTGTTTGAAAGGCCTTCAGTAATCTAATCGCTGCATCTGCATAACTGCGATTAGATGGGTATGTAAAGTGACCTTTTGTGTGAAGTAAACCCTGCATGAATGAAAAGCAGGGTGTCCTGCTGGGCTCACCATTAAAGACAGAAACGCATCACAATGAACAGTGCTCCCCTTAGGTTTGCATGCTTTCAAAGACAAAAATACCGGCCATTTGTTGTTTTTTAGGAGTCTGCAAAGGCTTAGAGGTTAGACTAAATTGGACTCTAAAATAATAGTATGTATTTAATTGTAACATGGCTTTTCTGACTTTCTTTACTTTAACTATTAGTCAGGTACTGTTCATGCATCTCTATAGCATATTTAAAAGTACTTTCTATTTATACCTGTTGTTTGAAGTATATACAGGTAAGGGTTAAAAATACGGGCTTTAGGGATTGAACACCGGCTTGTGGCAACCTTGTTCCCCAGGATAAAGAAAGAGGGTGAAAGAAGCACAGAGAATGGAGGTGCAATGCATATAAAGGGAATACGACAAAGGAAAGAACTAAGATAAGAGGTGGGTGTGAGAGATGATTGAGTAAAAGTACAGCAGAGAAGTAGCAGACAAAGATAATGGGGGCAGAACAGCAACAAAGAGCAAGAAGCTTGGGAGAAGAGGAGCAGCGCATGCGACAGGCTGAATCAGTGAGAGAAGGTAAGGGTCTGGGCAGTGCTGGCTCTAAGCATGGCAATTTGGGCAGCTGCCCAGGGCCCTTTTCTCAGGTTGAAAACATGGGGCCCTGCTTCTGTGTGAAATGCCACACTATCAGTCAGCCCTCCTTCCAATCACATCACAAATGTATTTTTCAAGGGAGGTGTCTTGACCTCCCTCATCCAAGGGCATGGTGGCATTTCTGTGGGTGCAGGGGTGAGGAAAGGAAAGCAGAGGGTGGGGAAGTGGGCAGCAGTAAAGCCAACAAATGTGTTGGCTCGCAACCTCAGGAGCAGGGTGTTAGGAGCCGGGCAGCACCTCACTTAACAACCTGCCCTGAAGCCTTGCCTGCCTTTTCTGTTTTGCGTTGCCAAGGGCCCCTTTGTTCCAAGGACCAGTTGGACATTATTAGGTGAGGAGAGGTGGGTTGGGGAAAGAGGAAGCACCCAGAAAAGACTGATATGGCAGGGCAGGATTTAGCACAGCTCAGTCACGTGGGCCTTGAAGCGCTGCATCAGGCTGCAGGGTCCAGGTATGGGGCCCCTTTCCCTGGGCCTTGCTGCTGTTAACCAGTGCTGTGTGGCCCAGGGCAGGGGGCACCCCTCTACTTGGCCTCAGTGCTGTGAAGCCCAGGGGATAAAACTCCCTCATCTGGGCCTCGCAGCACATGGAGTAGTTTAGTGGAAGTGGGGAACCAGGTACAGGTCCTGGCGTTAGTTCAAAATCCTGAGATTCTGGACAAATCATTAAACCTCCCAATGCCTAAAAAACCCTGACCTTTTGTAATGGGATTGGTACTTTTGTAAAGCGCTCAAAAGACTTTGGGCTGAGTTTGTGCTATATAAAAGTGCGAAGAAAGGAACCACAGCGCCATGTCACAATCACCTCACATTCTGGCACTATCCATCATGCATGACACGTGAACCCCCTGCTCATTGGATGGGTGGAAGAGTGGGTGGATGGAAGTGTGAAAGGGATGATGGATGGATGGAGTGAAAGGGTGGGTGGAGTGAAAGGGTGGATGGATGAGTGAAAAAATAGATGAGTGGATGGATGGATGGATAAGCAAAATGGTGGCTACAAGGATGGATGGAGTGAAAGGGTGGAATGATGGAATGAAAGGATGGATGGAAGGATGAGCGAAAGGATAGGTAAATGTGTGAAAGCATGAACGGATGAGTAAAAAGGATGGGTGTAAGAATGAACAGATGAGTGAAAGTGAGGGTGGAGAGATGAAAGAAAGGATGGATGGATGAGTGAAAGTGTAAATGGATGGACGGATGAGTGGATAGATAAATGAATGGATGAGGGAAAGGATGGATTGAAAGTGTGGCTGAATGGATGAGCAGTGAGATTGATGGATGATCGAAAAGATGGGTGGATGGATGAGTGAAAGGGTGGATGGAGGGATGGATGAGTGAAATTATTGATGGCTAGGTTTGGATATGGATGGGAACATGGAGATGGACAGGCATACAGAATGGTGAAAGACTGAATGATTGATGAAAGAATGAATAGATGACAGAATGCAAAGGGGAAATGGTGGATATCAGTAGGTGGATGGGAGGATGAAAGCATGAATGTATAGATGCTTAGATGGAAGAGGCAAGAGTTCTTCTAGGGAGGGTTGCAATGGCTTACTTGGTGCCAAAAGGCTTTGGTACAAAGTGGGGGTATTTTAATTTAATTTTCTGGCTATCCTGTGCCTATGTGTGACATTTCTGTATTTGCCCTATGTTTACTTATGGCATATCTACATCATATGCATGACATTTTGAATGCCACCCAACATCTACTTGAATGTTACACTAGTAATTGTAGATTATAGCATGTTTTGTTTTAAGTATGGGGTTCTAAGGAAAACCTTATAGTGCCACGAGCTGTGCTTGAGGTGTTTATTGTGCTTGTAGCAAAAGGCAAGGTGTCCAAAATAAATAACTAATCTAGTGTAACAAACACACACACTTGTGTGAACACACTCACACCAAGGCTGTCCACTGCCTTAGCCTCACAACTGGCTTCACTAATGGTTCCAGAATAAGGGCGTCATCAAACTTTTTTCCAGTCACAGTGCAAGGGATTTATGTGAAACCTGTAACTCTCACCAGCACAGACTTCCACCAGAGGAGGCCTCAAGTTGCTTCTTTAAATCACATGTAAGCAGTTTTGCTGTTATTTTCTTGCATTCTGGAACTTGAGTTTTCATTTTTCTATCATAAATGCAGCAGTACAATATCCAAATGAAAGGAATAAATCAAATCATGTATAAGTTTGGGAATTGTAAAATCTCACATTTTCAACAGCCTTTTCAGTACAGGGGTGACTTTAACCTTTCTATGATGCAGCCTCACATGAATACATGGTGCTCGTGACTACATGCTTTGCTTTGTTTCTACAGAACTCTGCTGCCCTTTTAGTTCTAACCTGTGATTTATAAAGCTTTCTAATAAAAATGAAAAGGTACATGTATTCAAAGTCAACGTTATTTCGCTATATCCGGTTGCATAATTATTACCATAGTGATGCCATTCAAATAAGATTCTGCAGTGCTCTGGACCTTTGATCGTGCACTAAACTGGAAACAATCAGTTAACATTGAGTAAAGAAGTCCATCTTTGTGAGACCTGTGCCTAGCTTTTCCGTTCAATGTGACAATCCACTTAATACAGCTTTAAAATAGACGGACCTGTTTCATTTGGGTGTTTATCTTTTTATCCATGTGACTGATGTCCCTTGGCGATACCAAAGAAGATTAGAAGTCCCGTGATGTCACTTTCTGTGATGTCACTTTCTGTGATGTCACTTCTTGTGATGTCACATGCAAATTAGAGGGGCCTCACTTCTTCTTTTTCGCCCGGGGCCCCAAAAGTCCTAGGACCGGCCCTGCTTGTATGGAATAAACCTGCAGCAATATTTTCCCAAACAAAGGTTGTGTTGTGTATTTATTTATTTAGCATGCATGCTATGTGTTTGTGTGGGTGGGGTGTGTTGCCAATAATGGCACTATGACCCAGGATCATACAGTGTGATCAAAATTGGCCCGCTGGGATTACACCTTGGGTCAGTTGGTTTCACAATCGACAATAAGCCTGAGCGAGTCGAAAGACAGCATCTCTTCGGTACATTGTGGGGACCAATCACGTGGCTTGACAGAGACTTTCACTACCAGTGCTGTTGCTCACCATTAATCAAGGGAGGGACATAGCTGGGGACCTGGTGAGGAGAAACATGTCCGATGCTGGCATACGTGACTTCCTTATAAATATCATGCGGCTGTCCGAGGCCCCCGCAGGGGGCCACTAACGAGGGCAGCCCTCTAGTGCCAGCTGGGCACCCCACACCCCCGCAGGGACTCAGGGAGGAGTCCCCCAAGCCTTGGCGCAGCGCGCTAGGCGAGCATCACTTCCGGGGCGCGAGGACAGGGGGAGGGGTATATATTCCTCCCCCACCATCTTGTCGTCCTCTTTTGCGCGCCCGGACACGCCGTCTGACCGCTACCCGTCTCGCTGTTGATCCTTTCTCGGGCCGAGGGCACGCCGTCTCCCCTCGTCGGCGACTCCGCGTGCGTCGGTTTGGAGTGTGGTGAGTGCGGAGATATGGTCCGTTCCCCCCTTCCGTCCCCCTGCTTTCTATTTGACCTCGTCCTCCTGTGGGGGAGCCAGGTTGCTCGAGTCGGACGGGGGGGGGGTGAGGTCGGGTGCTTGACTCCTAATGTGGCGTGTGGGGGACAGTGGAGCTCGGGTCTGTGTGCCACGGCCCTGTCGTAAACGCAGAGTATTTGTGGGAATTTGACTTGGGGTTTAGTGCAGGCGGTTGCAGAGCGGGCGCGGCATACGGCTGAGATCGGCACAGACCTTGTTCCTGGGTGGACAGGACGGACTTGCCTTCCGTTGTCCTGGAGGGAGGGCTGGCTTCCCTGTGCCCCCCGCCTCTCTCTGCGGTGTCGTGGTTGATTGACCGCTAAGAGGGATGGAAGTTTGGACAGCATTAGTAGGCGAGGAGCTGCTTTGTCCATTGTCTGGCGTCGGTCCTTCCGCTGTCGTGTCCGCGCATCAGCATTGTCCCGGGGAGTGCAGGGGTATTGTGAACCCCTCCCACACTAGTATTATCGTCACTATGGAACTGTGCAGGGGACTCGAGCGGAGTGGTGTGTGACCCGAGGCCCCATGAGCAGCGGGGGTCGGGTTTGCGGTGTAGGCTTCCTGGGCTTGCCCAGGTGGGTTCCATGTCTGCGAGGGTTCAGCAGAGCATGGACCCTGATTACAGGCTGTCTGATTAGGATTGTGGCGGCTAGGTGGGGGCAGACTCTCCGGCCTGGGATGCCCCCGGTGAGAGAGAACATGGGCCCTGTAGGTTCAAGGGTGCATGGGCGTTAAGGAGCACCAGCGGCGGGGTGTATATGGGAGGGTCCGGTTTCGGAATGCTGACACCAGGGCGTAGTGTCCCTGTTCCGTGGTTACACGGTCCCGCTGCCCTTAGTGGAGCGGCCTGGAGGAGGGGCCCGGGCAGTACTGCTGCGCTTGGGGAAGATACTGTTTTCGCGGCTTGACCCCCCCCATCCGATCATGCGCTTCTCGAGTCTGCATGCCCGAGGGGATCTTTTAGGGCAGTGAGCGTCGCGGGGCTCCCTCCCCAGTTCAGTCAGGCCTCCCCTTATCAGTTAGGGGGGGCATGGGGCCTGTGGCTGTGTTGGGGGAGGGCAGCGAGCGCCGCGTGGCTCCCCCTCCCGGCTGGCGTTCCTATAAGTCTCTTTAAGTAGCGGTAGCTGTTTAAGGAACTCGGCCGCAGATGAGTTATTCTCA
The DNA here is from genome assembly GCA_963921515.1 of Calotriton arnoldi. Taxonomy (NCBI): domain Eukaryota; kingdom Metazoa; phylum Chordata; class Amphibia; order Caudata; family Salamandridae; genus Calotriton; species Calotriton arnoldi. The sequence goes on along the minus strand of CAWUFW010000496.1, from coordinate 1,691,449 downwards.
CTAAGGTAAGGCTCTGCCAGGGCATTATTGTCCCGTGGTTATCGTGTGTGCAGAGGCCGACGGGTCTCAGGGGGCCATTATTGTTTTGTGAAATCCGACCCCTAACGGGATGGTAACCGACGACGGTTTGTTTTGGCCCGTGTTGTCCACCTCGCTTGTGTTTTGGTGGTGTCTGCGTTATAGAATCTGTGGGGGAGGGGGCTACGCTCCCGTTCTGGATTCCCCCCGTTATGGATGTTGTGGATCTCACCGGGTGGGGGCTTCGTGGATTTGGCGTCACAGGCGACCCTGGTGAGGGGACTGTGTTTGAACTCTGCGAGTATTGGAGGGGAGGTGGTCTGGACCTGGAAACCAAGGTTGAGTCTCGGGGTCGCGTCCACTTCCTGTGATTCAGGGCTAATCACTTAATCTCCCCGTGCCTGTATGTGTAATGTAATTACAGTGCTCTTGTAAAACGCTCCAATACCTTCGGTTCGAGCTCGCGCAATATCAATATGCATATTCGAAATAAAGATTATAATCGTACAGGATTGTAAGTCAGAGGAAAACACGGCTATGTACAGAAGCTGATTTAGTGCAAGCATGAAGCTGCTCTTGGGCCTGGAGGGCGACAAATAAGCAGGTCATTAAAAGAATAATGAGGTGTTATTTGAATATTTCAGTGATTTTCCGGGCTATGGGGTTAGCTGGCAGGGTGCCTGGCGCCAAGCGCGGTCCGAGTACAAACAGACAGACTCTTGGGTATGTATAGCTAAGGAGTCAGGACTGGAATGCGGAATAGCAAAAACAGACGTCATTAACGAGGGTCAATCGGAGTAGCCTAACCAGGGACACATGCTGCGATCGCCTTTGGTTACTTTAAGCATGAGCACGAGTGCTCAGGTACAGTTTTCTTTGCTGCCGGCCACATGTGGAGTGTTGGAGAAATGCACAGTTTCACTTATTCCTGGACGAGAGGCCGAGTTGCTGCCCCAGATCTATGGTGTATTGGGAGATGGGATTTGGTTGAGTGCCATGTTCGGGGATCCTGGCCCCCCCACCCTAACGGGGATGGGCAGCTTGGTAGAAGTAGGCCACTTGGGCAGCTAGGGTGCCCAGTAAGCGCAGTTCACAGGCAGCGGAGAGCAGTGCACCCGGTGCAGGGGCTCCAATCTTGCTCAATCAGCCTTCCTCCTTCTGAGGCCAGCAGTTGAGCCGCGGCATTAGAAAAACATTGATTATGTGTGCAATAGACGTCCTTGTTCTCGGGAGAGACGCCAATCAGGATCATGGCTTGGCATGAGCTGGGGGAGTCTCTGATGTAGAGGAGGGCCCTGGTAACATGGACGGGGAGTTTGTGCGAGCAGGCCTGTTCTGTTTTCCGAGGGGCCCACAACCTGTTGCATTTTCGCGGATGGGCCTCCGGGTTTTGCTTCGTATTTACCCTGGTTGGTCATGTGTAGCAGTGCAGGAGGAGTTGTTTCACCACCAAAGTTTCGTTGTGCATAGCCAATCTGTGGTACATAGGCAGCTCTGCACATAGGCAGCTCTGCACCCAGGCAGGCATAGTGGACACGTAGCGTCAGCAATGCTGACGCTGAGCAGATAGTAACGCTTCTCCTGGGCCTGGCAAGTTATACACAGGAAGAATAGTTAGCCCCTGCCCATAGAAGCCGCTCAGTGTGACACTGGAAATATTATACCGGAGGGAGGTGGGGACAGCGGCGCACTAGTGCTCCGTCCCGTGGGGTTCACCTCCGAGGGTGCCCGTAGTCAGACCTTGGTCTGTATTTGTAGCAAGTCGCTACAACACCGTGTTCTTAGCCCCCTTTCACCTGAGTTGTGCAGTGACAGGCGGGGACACAACTCAGAGTACAGCCAAGTTGGGGCTATTGGGGCACTGGCCCTCAGTTACTTTCTCCCAGGGCTTCGCGTCTTACCTCGACTTCTGACGGCGCAGGAAGGTCCTTTGCTTGTTATTTCTCTGACTCGAAGCGTCCAAAGGCAGAGTTGCATGGGGCTGACCCCGAGGCTTCTGTGCTCCTCGTTGCGATGATCTTACCAGAGATTGGCCAACAGGAGGGTGTAGAAGCTCCACCTTAGCCCCTGTGTCAAGCCAATTGTATGTAACGCTATGGTGATCTGTGATGCCTAGGTCGGACATGAGGTGCTTTGGATATGCGCCCGGCTAGAAGAGTTAGTAGGGTACACTGCTGATTGAGTTGATGCATACCGTGTCATGTTAAGTACAGTTCCACCAGTAGCTACTGGGTTGCGCAAAATGATCTGGACAGTGACCCAATTAAGCTAGTGATCTATGTAATCCCTATGAAGTCATGACGAGATTTGGTAGCACAGTGCAATACAGGCAGTGGGAACTAGGTTATTTCTTTTATGGAGTATACGAAGGACAATTTAATAACCTTGTATGGAGTCTCTGCTGGGGTGTGCCTAGTTGGCTACTGTGGGTGTGCGATTGGCACATAAAAATTTTACACGGCCTCTGGGATAAGCCCTAAGGCTCTGTCTAGCTACTTGGGGGGCGAGCAGGCGTTAGCCTAAGTGTGTACTCCATCCTCAGGACTAATGGTGGGCTCAGCCACGCGTAGGTGCACACCGTTCCCAACCTTAAACGCCAATTTAACATTGGTAGAGAAGGGATAAGGGTTGATTGCAGTCCGTTTTGCAACCGCCCCACAGGACGAATGCTTTAGGCCACTGGTTGTGAAGGGCTATTGCGGGGGAGCCTGGTTGAAGAGCTAACGTCGGGCAAGTATGTCTTGTGCTTTAATCACACTGGTATGCCCCAGCCACAAGCTAATTTTATCAGGGTGAGCTTGCGGGGGGCAGGGAGCGCCGATGCATCAGAAGCACTGAGCAGCTTTCAGCCAGGTATGGTATGGTTGATATCTGATGCAGGGGGCATCTGTTAGACTAGAGCGGTACTCAGATGTACAGCCTTCGGTGCTTGGAGGTCTGTTGGCTCCGCCTTTTCTAGGGAAGCCATCGTCTAGCGGGGTGCTCTGAGCGGAGTATTGGCAGGCTTAATTAACATTATCAGCTACCAGTTCAAATGTGCATCTTTCACTAATTTACAATGCAGATCACAGGAACTGTGCCACGTGTGGGGTAGCTTGTGTCGCTCAGTTTGGGCATGAGCACGGCTGTCCTGTCGCCGGTGGTCAGCGAAGTTGGGGCCTGTGCTCCCAGCAGTCCGGTTCGGGGAAGGCGGGGTGACCATAATGGCAATTTCAGAGTTGTTTGTGGTAGGTTGCCTGGTTTGGGGTTAGAGGTCTGTTGGTCCTAGGACTAGCCAGTGCGTCTTCCCGCGTTCAGGTCAGTGAGCAATAGCTGGGTTGGTGTCAGCGGTATGTTCTGGGCAGGGAGACTCAGGCCAGTCCCCACCACTTGGTCTACCAGGACATCCCGCGGAGTCCCATGTGGCACTAGAACGAGGTCAGACCTTCCACAGTCCTGGTATTTTCGAGTACAGATCATTGTAATCCTGGCACTTTCACCAAATTGCTGCAATTGTGCTAGGATCACTACCACCAGAATTTGGCGGGGGCGGACAAGGGTGGGATTTCATGGGCCCACCCATGATCAGCGTGCTTGCTCCTCAAACCAGGTTAGCAAGATGTTTGTCCCTGATGGAAGCATTGTTAACTGTGCCCACTGCACTATCCTTCTCCCAGTTTGCGAGCAGGGGCTTAATTTAAAAAGCAGTAAGCTGCACAAGAGTAATTCATACTCAGGTGTCTAGTCTGCTCTTCTATGTATGTACACCAACAAGGTTGCAATCAACAAGCATTTCATCCTTCTGAGGTCGATAAAACAAGTACCATGGAGCTGAGTAACAAACATGTTATGCAGCGCCAAGATACCATGGGGTGTACGTGTCACCAAGTACAGTCAGAAGCGGAAATTGTTAATGAATCTGGTGAATACAGTGGGCTCACTCAGCAGGGTAGTAGGCGAGAGCCCAGAACATTTTCCAGGGGGCGGAAGGGTGGCACAGGCAGCAAAGTTGACAGCCAAATTGACAACGTTTCATTAGTCTGGCGGGCTGCTCTGAGCAGAGCATTTGCAGGCGTAAGTAACAGTTCCCGCTACCAGTTCTAAGGTGCATCTTTCACTAAGTTACTCAGATCACTGGGACAGGAAGTAAGGTGGGCTGGATAATTCTTGCTTCCACCTGCATTGGCACATCGTGTCTGGAGTGATTGTCAAAGGGTGCACTTCAGCCAGGTATTGTTAGCACCCATCGACACCAAGCCGAGTGTTAAGGTCACCCAGGGCCCCATTTACACAGCCCAGTATTAGGCCCTTGTGGGTCAGTGCCATGAATTACTAAAGTTAACTGAACAGGAGGCGTGACCGTGGGTTACGCTAGCAGAAGTTTGGGGAAGAGCTAAACTCCACCCATGGGCATGGTGTAGTCTTAAGTAAGTTGGAGTTGTCACTCTTATTTGACCAGGGGTTCGATGCTACACGAGGGCATCGCTGCGCTGCGGCTAGAGCACTGTCTTTGTGTCTCCCAGGGGGGCAGCTAGTGAAGGCAAGGCTCTTCCCAAACCGGGCACCAGAACACAAGGTAGTCAGGGCCTACTTGTCTGTTGGGTGACTTGGGTAGGCACCGTGTAGTTGTCTCTCCACGAAGGGGTGAGTTGTCTCCAATAGTGGGCACAATACATATGTGGTCCGTTTGTGGTATATCCTAGCGGACCCACTGACGGGGTACTGCAGCTAAACAGGGAACTGGGAAGCTTGGTTTCCGTCACTGTGGCAGGTTTAAAGCATCCAGGGTCGGAGAGGCACAGTAGGTATTGTGCATCTGTGATCCGATGGCAGTTAGGCAAGCGGGGTGCGCTGAGTAAGTTGTAATTACACAAAAGGGTGAGGTGTCTCCAGTAGTGGGAGCAAGACATACATTGTTTCAAACCAGCTTCGATACCATTAAGGTGTTCACCAGGGTAGCAAGCAAAGGGGTTTGTGCATAAGTCTGGGCAAAGGGGCGAAATAAGTGCACCCCAGAACAAAGGGCAGTTGACTATGATCCTGCAGTTAGGCGCAAACGCCCGCCCGCCCGATCATTAATAGATGCCACGCTGGGTGGTGACGCTGTCAGCCAACAGTGGGCTGCCGTCCCAAGTAATGGGGACACAAGGTGTCAAGCACAAAAGGCTACTATGTAAAAGAACATGTGGCATGTCCAGTGACCAACAAAAAGCTAAATTTAACTGAGCAGGTAATTTTCCACCGCTGGGGTTGCCCTGGGGTGGGCAGTGTGAACGCCCCTGCCCCCTATCCGGGGGCCCTCGCAGGGAGGGTTCTAGCCTGTCGACTTTTCCTGCAGTTAAGGTCAAATGCCCTGCCCGGTTAGCTATACTAGCCTCACTGGGCGGGGGTGCTGTCAGCTAACACATTGTGCTGCGTCCCCAAGAAAGGGGGCAACAAGGTGCCAAGCACAAAAGGCAAGGCGAGCAGTGTGAATATCCCCCCCTATTCGGGAATATTCTGGGATGAAGGGCAAAGTAGGACTTAGCCAATCCTTAAAGTTAGGCACCATATGGCAGCCAGTGCGCACTGCATTAATCAGACGGATTCTCTAGCTGGTATCCCTAGGGGGTCCACCACGAAGGGAGCTGAGCTGGCGAAATTCCCATAAGAAATAAGGGATGCAAGGGCAGGAGGGCACCCTGGCTCATCGTCACACACGTCTAGTTATGGACATTCCTGTGCGTCATGAGTTAGAAAGCAAATGGACGGTGCAAAGGTTAAAGTATAATCCGTCTCGCCCGAATAGCCAAAAGTAGGCAGGTGGGTGTAGGAGCGGTCTCCCAACAAGCCGGCAGCTGTCCCTTAAGCGGGCACACAGGTGTGCTAGACACACCGTCCTAGATGGACGGCAGCTAGGTGTGCTCAGCAAATTCATGGGGCAATGTGAACCAGGGAATCGGATCTGCCCCGCCCAGAGTTGACACAGGGCTGAGTTATGTGAAGTAGTGGAACTTTCCCACAGGAGGGTGGATAGTTCTTGACACAAATTCACAGGGCAGAAGGGCCTTGTGTTGCAATAGACACTAGCTGATCCAGGCTATCAGCAAGGGCTATTATGATATAGATGGGGTTCATCTATCACCAGTGGGAGTGTTCTTTTCCCTAGCTTTGCAGGAGGCCTGGAAATAAGAAGTTGCAGGTGAGAAAGGAGCTGTTTTGGTGGGGGCTCTGGCGGCGACGGTGGCCACCTCCAGAGCTGTGGCGGAGTTACAGGGCGATCTGGAAGCAGAGGGGTACAGAAGGGTACCTCTGCGCGGCACCATGGTGGGTGCCAGAGCCAAATCCTAGGAGCCTCATGGGAGGTTCCTGGAAAACCGTGTCGGCGCCCCGTTAGTCCTTCGGGCGGTTGTGGGCCTGAACAACCGGGGGTTTGCTATGCTACGCTCCGCCCTGAAAGGGGCGTGAGTAACAAGGGACCATGTGTCACGTGATCCGGGAAGAGGATCACCAGAAGTGGCAGCACAGATGGGGTTCGCCCCAGTGCTGCTTGGCTCATCAGGCGGGCAGGCGGCCCAGACGGTTGCCTGCCCTTGGATCGCCCGTAAGATAACCCACCATATTACATAACGGTGTATGTAATAAACCTGCAGCAATTTTACCCAAACAAGAAATGTGTTGTGTGTTTATTTATGAGCATGCATGTTACGTTGGAGGGGTGGGGTAGGTTGCCAATGCTGGTACTATGCGGCTGTCCGAGGCCCCCGCAGGGGGCCACTAACGAGGGCAGCCCTCTAGTGCCAGCTGGGCACCCCACACCCCCGCAGGGACTCAGGGAGGAGTCCCCCAAGCCTTGGCGCAGCGCGCTAGGCGAGCATCACTTCCGGGGCGCGAGGACAGGGGGAGGGGTATATATTCCTCCCCCACCATCTTGTCGTCCTCTTTTGCGCGCCCGGACACGCCGTCTCCCACCCTACCGCTTACCCGGCGTGGTTCGTGGCAGGCAGGAGGCAGAGAATGTTGTAATGTTGTCTTTTTTCGTTGCAGGCGGAGTTACAGGGCGATCTGGAAGCAGAGGGGTACAGAAGGGTACCTCTGCGCGGCACCATGGTGGGTGCCAGAGCCAAATCCTAGGAGCCTCATGGGAGGTTCCTGGAAAACCGTGTCGGCGCCCCGTTAGTCCTTCGGGCGGTTGTGGGCCTGAACAACCGGGGGGTTTGCTATGCTACGCTCCGCCCTGAAAGGGGCGTGAGTAACAAGGGACCATGTGTCACGTGATCCGGGAAGAGGATCACCAGAAGTGGCAGCACAGATGGGGTTCGCCCCAGTGCTGCTTGGCTCATCAGGCGGGCAGGCGGCCCAGACGGTTGCCTGCCCTTGGATCGCCCGTAAGATAACCCACCATATTACATAACGGTGTATGTAATAAACCTGCAGCAATTTTACCCAAACAAGAAATGTGTTGTGTGTTTATTTATGAGCATGCATGTTACGTTGGAGGGGTGGGGTAGGTTGCCAATGCTGGTACTATGACTACGGACTGCCCTAGACAGCCAGTCAGCCCATATTTTTGACAGGAACATAATTCTAAAACTAATTCCAGATTGAGGAGAAAAGACACCGGTTTTCCAGATCTAGGTGCTCAGTTTATAGAGTGGTAACATTTTAAAGCATAACTTCACTATGCCATTTTAGGTTCATCAGAGTCCGACCCAGCAGCTTTCACCACGTTACCAGAGGGGTGGGGTAGGCCTTCTGTCCTGGGGCATCTGCACAAGGCAGACCTCCCAATACAAGACATTGGTCAGACGCGTTTACACGGCATATGCAGATTTTCTGCCCTCCTGCGAGTTTTTAGTGTTCACTCATTCCATGGCACTTAACAGAGGCTGAGGTTGTTTTCGAATCCTGCATACAGGGTACATTTTGTGGGCACTTGGGCGGGGGACTGTGTGTACTCTGCTGGCCAATTCAGAGCGGCTGAAACCCTGCGGGAATGTTTGCCGTCGACCACGCTGGGCGTGACGTTTGGCCTGATACAGCCATGGTAGAAATGGGGTCAGAATGTTTTCCAGACCGAACTATGGCCGATTCAGTAGCCATTATAGCACATATTTATTTACAGGCTAAATTCAGGCTCTTTGCTAATGTTCTTAAGGCGCGTGCTTGTAAATATTTGATTTTCAACATTACTGAACTGGCATTGCCCTAATCAGCGTTGTAAAAGGAAACCGGTCACTGTGCAAAATGTATTGATAAGCCCCTAAAATGCATTTTAAGCTCACCACCTCGGAGCAATACAAAGACCTTGGGCAGTGGGGGCGAGTTCTCTGAGGGGTTGAAATACCCCCGCAATCCAGGGCCTTACTGAGCCATTATGCCCTGACTTCACCAAAAGCACACTCAACACCAGTATCTGGCTAAAGAGACACTGAATGGCCACATGTCATGTGTGACAACCGTTCCGGGGGTTTTCGCAACAAATGTTTGATTCTGGGACTTGTAGTTTCGCTTTTAACATTGGAAGAATGAGCTAAAAAAATCCGAGCATGCACCCCAAATCGGCATTCTTGAGGGTAACGGGCTACCTTAGACGTTCAATTTGTTGCGATCTAGCGAGATACCTCCAGGCAGGAACATTTCTGAGCCCTTGATTAGATGGACATGCTAAGAGGGAAGCCGCAGGCCCGTGAGATGCGCGGCCTTCGAACCGCTGACACCGAACGACCATAGTATGTCTATTTTGCCTGGTTCTGTATATTAAACAATAAAACTGTATTTTTTTCTTTAACAAATCCCAGCATGCAAATTACTGTTGGCTAAAAATACACAAATAGCGGACGATTTTACAGATGTCGTGCAGCCCCTGACAGATGTGCGGAGTCGCCCACCAAGTGTCCACCCATGAAACAGTAATGGAGCACTGCCTACAAGAGCTCGAACATCTGCTCCCTTTCAACAGGACTATGTGCAGCAGAATGGAAAATGTGCTTTGCATAACATTGCATGGTTTGGACTATTTAAATCCTTCAGATTTTTTTTTGTTTGTCTCTGGTGGGTAATTTCCTCTGCTTCTGTCTGCTCCAAACTTCAATGAATGTTGCTTAGCGCCTGCCAGTCGTGGGGATGAGGGCTGAATGTTTCAGGCCTTGTTACCATGCCAGCAACAACACCAGCTAAGGGGGGAGCATGGGGCTGGGAGACGTTTCCTTTGGCCAGGACCATGACTTGCCTCATTAATAACCTGTGGCTGAAATATGAAGGCTTTGGCTGCCCACGGCCAGACCGAGAACTGAGAGGGTTTTGTAGAAAAGAGTGGAAGCATGTAAACAGAGAGAACGGTAAGATGGATTGCACATGAAGGAACTGAAAAGGTGATGGAGAAAAAGAAATTTCAGCTGAACTTTAACAAATGGTTTTAACTGGACCAAGTTCGAAGAATATGCTTTTTTGTACATATAATAATCTACTTTAAAAAAAACTCCACTTAATTACAGTTACCTCTTGGTTTTGGTTAGTGGTTCGTGTTTGTATTTTTTTTTAACTAGTCTAAGTTCACTTGTTTCTGCTGCACATATATAGTTCAATATAAAAACCCCATATGCTGTAGCCGGATCACTAGTAAGCTATTTGAAACTGGCTAGGTGGAAATAGGGGATCCTCACTCCAGGTCAGCAAGGACACTGCCTCTAGTCTTGAGCTTTTCGCTTATAACAAGGGAGTTAGTCTAATTAGTTCAATCAATGCAAAGCTAGACCCAACACCCAGCCTGCTTTAGAAGATCACAAGAAAGATCAAGACTGCAAACAGTGTCCGTCCTTCCATATTGACCTCGAAGGAGGTGGTCACCCTGGCTGGAAACTTCACCAGGGAGACACACAGACAGGCTGAAAGACAGAGAAGCTAGAATAGGCAGGCACAAAGGTACATCAAAGAGGGCAAGCTTGCGATTCAGGTCTCTCACCGTTCTAGAACCGGCTCCTCGGAACTCGCTCAATTTCTTCATCAGCTGTTGGCAATGCTCGTAGTCCTCTCCAACATCTCCAACAGTGATCATCACCTCCTGCAGCAAGAAAACAGTGCCTCATTTACAACAAACCACTGGGATGAGGATTGACCATGCTGTATACAAAGCGTCACAATTTGCCTGCAGTCTCGCCTGTCAACACACACCAGCATCTAATGTCTGATCAGCGACTAACTTGGGGCCTGATATAGAGGTTGGCAGATGGGCTATTTCGTCACAAATGTGATGGATATCACATCTACCTTATTTATGGTGCCCAGATTTTGCAAACCGAAAACTGGGACATTTCAGCAAAAAAATTGAAAAGGGACTACAATTTTTAATCAACCGATGGGCACAGAATTAAACATGAACATAGATAAACAGAGAACGAGGCACTAAGCGAATAAATTAAATGCAACTTTTCAACCCAGTTTCATACTTGTTAACTAAATTGCTTTCTCATACGAGCTGCTACCTGATCCTGCCTTGGAACACATTAAAACGTGTCTCCCTCTGTTTCAGTCATCACTCTCTAAAAACAAGCATTTGCAATGCAATAGATCTCGCATTTGTGAGAATTAGAGTTACTGGCCTTGTAAATGATAATGTTTTTACATATGTGTTTTGTTTTGTAGTGTAGTGAATGCATGTGGTGTGTAGTGTATTTTGTATGTTGTATTGGAATTGTTAGTTGATCTTTTGTGTGGTGTGGAAATGTGTGTTTTGTAGTGTATTTGTGTTGTAGAATTATGTGGCATGGTAAATAGATAGTGGTGAGAGCTGTAGAGAATAGGTAGAAAGAAAGAATTACAGGGATAGGTAGCTTGTGCAGGTAGTGATTATTGATACTGAGACAGAGGAACATAAACAGTGTGTGAGAACGAGAGAAAGAAGGGGTGAGGAGGCCACAGACGCATAAAGACGGAGCTTTTGTGTATGCATTTGACATCCTAAGAAGAGGAGGATAGCATGTGTTTGAGGGAAGTAAACTTTGAAAAGGCACGTAAAAGAAACTGTGGGTGAAGACCTGAAGTTAATTTTATTAGTGAGGCAGGAATAGTGCATAAGAGAGAGAGATAGATGGGTGAGAGAGAGTACAACAGAGAGAGAGATAGATGGAGAAGTGGAGGGGGACATGGGGGGAGTGGGGATGGAAGAGGTGAAGCAGTGCACAGTGTCAGAAGGTATAGTAAGGTAACCTCACATTATGAAGCAAAGAATTCTAACCAATTGGCCACACACTGCGCTGCAACTCCCAACACTGAAATCTGCGCCAAAAACTATTTATACCCCCTGGAAAAGTCTGCACTTCTTGTAGCCAGATATTTACAGTGCAGTGATGTGGAAGTGGGAACAGTAAGCCTGAGTTCTTTCCATAGCAAAGAAGAACTAACTTGAAAAGGGCTGCTTCCAGATTCCATGTTACAACCAATGGACAAAAGATCTTGAGGGATCCCATGATCACAAGGCCTATCTAATGAGGTCTGGTCTCTCCACACAGGCTTAACCCCTTGTGCTCCGGTGAAACACCTTCACAACTCACACAGACAACAGCATTCCTTGCCCATCCCATGCCCATCCCTTGAGAGGCTCTGCCTCTTGATAAACACGGCCCCTCACACTCTAAAACCAAACTATTCTGACTGTCTCTGGCTATATACTATATAATGGAAGTTGTGGATAGGTGAGTCGGGCGAGGTTGGGGAAATAGTCAAAGTAGCCCTTTAGCTTGTGAATTTCATGGTTATTTTGTTTTTGTTAGGAGGGTGAACACCCTGAGGGAGGGCAAGAGACAGTAAAAAGGGAGGGAGGAAGAGAGGGAGAGAGCGAGAGAGAAAGAAAAATAGATGAACAGAGATAGAGAAAGAGAGAGTAAGTTTTGGGGGTTAAGTGATCACCTTGACATCTAAGCCATGTGCTATAATTGCAGGTAAAGAAGGCAGCCTCAGACACAAAAACGGGGCATAGCTGGTGCCACTAAAGGAACACCCTATTTTACAGATTGTTGTTTCGCTGGCTCCCTGACTTGTGAAGGAAGTCGCCAAAAATGTGTTGCCTGGTCGGTGTGTGCACATGTGGCTGTGGTGTGAGAGATGCATCCGTTTTCTGCCCTCGTCCAGAGAAAGTCTTCCTGTAACATAGATCGTGACCAAAGGAGGCTATCCCAGGCATTAAATCACCCCCAGCTCCACCCCCTCCCAGAAGCACCTCCATCTCTAGACAGGACCTCCACTCAGTCTGTTTAATTGCATTAATGTCATGTGTCGGTAATTTTTTATCATAAAAGTTTTTGCTTCTTGTATTAAAACGAAGGCCTCCCAGCCCCCCACGGGCTGTCCCCTCAGTAAGCACTAGAGAAGGTTCTGGGATAACCTGCACAGGAAGACGACGGGTCGTGGCCGGCCGCCTCTCCCGGTGCCCAAGTGCTCCGATTGTCTGACAAATTACCCTTTCCTGCCCCGTTTTAGGAGGTGCCCAGATTTTGTGGTTTGTCTCTGTATCAACATTGCATTAATAAACGAGGAGAAGTAGGCATAAAACATGTACTAGTGAATGTTGCACGCCAGCTATAAAATGGACCCTTGTCAGGTCGAGAAAAAGGCTGTAAAGGTAATGTAAAGGATCACAGGAAAAAATAAATAAACGTGCACATAGTTCACGCAGTTTATTGTGAAAGACAAATAATCTGTTTAAAACAATTCAACATATAACACATTAAAAGAGAAGCACATTAAAATAAAAACGCTATTGAAAGTGCACAAACAGCACGCGATACATAAGGCGACGTTCACTAGCAATAAGAAACGAAACTATCGCAATTAAAACAAAACAAGCAAGAACGGAGGGGTGGAGGCGAAGGGGACAGCGACATTGAGAAGTGGTAGATGGGAGAGAAAAGCCGCACCACGTGTAAAATGAGGTCTACGTGAAAGAAGAGGGATACATGAACGCCGCCCCCTCCCAACTCATCTCACAATGCCCGTGTGCCCTGGCAAGTATCCCCAGTACGCTCACAGAACAACAGCCTTTGAAATCAGGAAGATACTCCGTATGCTTAGTACACAATGCTTCCTACAATGGAGACAGCGTGATGCAGATTTCACATATAGAACAAGTTAAAAAAATGAAAGTGCCGTCAGCCGGCCGCGCTCTCAGTGCAGTCTCGTGAGGCAAGGATTCAAGGCAAGCATGACGAGCAACAGACGACGGGTGGGCGGGGCCTAAGGGAGACAGGGCGGACACCAACCCCACTTCCAAAGAAGCCCGACACAAAACCAACGACAATAGATCTCGAAGCGAGCAGCGCATGCGCTGCAACGCAGGCGAGACCTAACCAGGACATATGTTAAATTTGCCAAAATCTGCTAAGGCAGCTCATGATAAACAGAACTGTCCCGACAAGCCCGGGACGCCTGGTCATTCTAGTCTTAATACAAGTGTGCTAAATCTTATGACACTTGTAATAGATTGGATTGGATAGCTGTCAAGTTTTTGAGGGAGGAACCATTCACAAACTTTAAATCCTTACGTGTCACGAAGGGGATTTTGCTGAAACAGTGTTACGGCATGACAGTACTAGGCGAAAATAGAGGGTGCACAAGGAAGAGAAGGTGGAGCCAGATTATGTCTTAATGCATCAAAAGTTGACGCGATTCATCAATAATCCTTGAACTGGCCTAGGTGTTAGGTGACATGGCTGGGTACCCCTGATAACAGGAGTATAACTGGAGTATTAGCAGGATTTAGTAAAACATATCTGCCTTTTTTTTTTAAAACCTTGAGGTGCATTCTGGGAAAGCCAAATTTACTGACCATAGTAACTTTAGGCCTATACAATTTCTAGAATTGACTACAACCAGGACCTAAAAGGAATCTTTGGAGGTCGTTAATTTTTCATAAATTCTTGACCAAGCACTCGTAATGTTATCTTACCACATGCCACTATCTGTTCAAACCTACGAAAGGCTGAGTCAGCGCACTATGATTTGAATCTGTCACCTGAATGCAGCACGCACATGTATGTAGCAGGCTCATTAACTCACTGACCTACCTTACCTGCATATAACGATTGAAAAGCCAATGTACAAAAAAGTGAAAATATGTTGTTTGGAACTCTGCGAATAAACTACTTTCACATTTGTAGGAACACTATTAAATATTTGTGGTAACTCTACTTTTTAATATACATCTTGCTCAAAATGTGAACTGCACGTGTTTCCTTTTGTACCGCCCTCCAGGATATTGTGCGGATTTTAGAACTTCATTAGCAGATTAAACTGCATCTCCATTGGTCAAATCGGATATTTGCTTACTCGATTTCAACATAGGTAGGGATGATGGAAGTAATCGTGAGACACTAGACATATGACATTCGTCTAGAACAACTAGATTTATTACCCACACATGCAAAGGTCTTATTTCTAAGATAAATCAGACAATATCTGTAGGTACACCGAGAGAAATAATGTGGTCGGATCACTATGGGATTCCACTCACAATAAAAATCCCCAATCAGAAACAGACATCCATGAAAGAAGACAAACAGCAGGCAGAGCTTGGTCCAAGGTTAATAAGATGGCTATGAATGAAACCCTTAAGAAAGCCCCATTCTTCTTAATAATACCAATAAGGAGATATCTCAGCAATTAACTGAATTTTACAATTGGGTGAGTAAGGCATTCGATAATATTGCACTACTTACTACAAATAAATCCAAAAAGAACATTCCATCAGCACCCTGGTACTCAAAAGAACATGCCATGCCGAGGGGCATTGTAAGACATTAGAAGGGGTATGGAAGGCACCCGGATCAGAGTATGATCAAGTTGTGCATAAACAGGAATTAAAGCTATGAAACAAAACGGGTGAATAAGGGAACTGGGCGCACAGAAAACACAGTACCAAATGTTATTCAATTGTAACAATAATCAGTGCAGTGCTCAAGAGGAGTGATGTCAGCCCACATCCCTATTTTAAACATAAATGAAACAGCAGCTCTGAGCACATGCAAATCTGAGTCCAAAGAAATTCATCCAACAGTCGTCAGTGTGTCAATCTTTTCTTTAATCGGTCAACACTTCTTGACCCAGCCAGCCAACACGTGTTTCGTCTTTGGGTACAGTCACCCATGACTTCCTCAGGGCTGTATAAATTTCGTAGTGATGCGTACAGACCATATAGAGTACTGATGTCTGCAGTAAAATCAAACTAACACCTCTCGAGTACGAGCCGGCAGCGTCCTAACTCCAATCCAGCGTGTACACACTGGACTGGAGGTAGGACGCCGCTTGTACACGCTGGATTGGAGTTAGGACGCCGCCGGCTTGTACTCGAGAGGTGTTAGCAGTGGCGGCTCGCCGAGGGAGTGCTGCGGGGCGGTGGGCGGGCGGGGGAGGGGCAGGGTTGGGGGTAGTGGAGTCCGACATATGACGGACAGGAGTAAGGTAAGTAATTAAATAAATAAAACAATTTACCTTGCGCGCGCTGCATCGCCGAGTTGGTGATGCAGCGTGCGCAAGATAAATTGTTTTATTTATTTAATTACTTACCTTACTCCTGTCCGTCGTATGTTGGACTCCACTACCCCCCCACCCCCACCTGGCCCTCCCCACCACCCCGCAGCACTCCCTCGGCGAGCCGCCACTGGGTGTTAGTTTTATTTTACTGCAGACATCAGTACTCTATATGGTCTATACGAATTTTTACGAAATTTATACAGCCCTGAGGAAGTCGTGGATGACTTAACCCAAAGACAAAACACATGTTGGCTGGTGCAAGAAGTGATGACCGATTACAGAAAAGATTGACACACTGACGACTGTTGAATTAACTTCTTTGGATGTGCTCAGAGCTGCTGTTACATTTAGGAATTAAAGCTATATAAGAGATTATATAAGTCAGCGAAAATAAACTAAAATAGTAGCAGCAGAAAACACTGACGAGGCGTGTTTGACACAGTAAAAACATGTGCTTAACTTCCTTCATATGCATCGATCTACCAGTTTCAGATAAACTATGTGAAGCCTTTTCAATATTCTTTCGAAATAAGATTCATAAAACCAGCTCAAGCTTTAAAGTAATGGCGTCTAAGGCTGAGATAGAAAATCAGTGAACCTGGCCTCCACGCCAACAGACTACGAGCTATTACAATACAAGGAAGTTTATCCCATGATGTTAAAAATGAAATTGGGCGAACCACTGGACCCCTGCCCAGCTTCATGCTTTAAGTTGGCAGCTGATCTGCTAGCACCTGTAATAACAGACCTATGCAATAAATCAATTGTCTCATGTTCCTGGCCGCAAATATAGGAAGAGCTCAAATCCTTCCTATTGAAAAACATAAAATGCTGACCCACAACAGCTTTCTGTTTACAGGCCTATCTCTCGTCTGCGTTTTCCGGCAAAAATAAGTGAGAAGGAAATAAACAGACCACTGGTCAGCCACATTGAGACAAATAACGTATTGTACAAAGCACATGTCGGTTTAAGATCGTTATAGAGTGCGGAGACTGCTCCAGTACCTGTATTAGATGATACAAGAAATCTTTAAACAAGGGTCAAAGTGCAGCACTGGTACGACTAGATCTTATTGCTGTATTCAACACAGTGCCCCATCCAACACTGACTCAAAGACTCAACACTGTGGGAGTGCGGGGAAATGCCTTAAAATGACTTTCATCTTTTCAATAACCAAATCCAAAATGTTAGGATAGCCGCATGTTCTTCAAATCAGAGAGCTTTGATCAGGGTTCCATCTTAAGCACCACCCTATCTAAACTCTACATCTCACCCCTGGCTAATTGACACTGAAAGTTGAGTTACCACTGTTTTTTTACGTAGATGATACCCAGACTGTAGTATTGGTGACTGAATTAGGAAAGGCGGCAGGGAACTTCCACGATTGCATGCAGGAAGTCGAGAAATGGAAGTGCACTAATGCACTAAAGTTGAATGGAGACAACAACGAAGGAAGCTGCTTCGTTCCCCTATCTACAATGCATAAACCTGAGTGGTGGCCCAAAGACCTAGTAGATGTGCTAGATCCAGTCTTAGATGGCACCGAACCTAGGAGTTACTATTGACTCGGAGTTAAATAATAAATAAACAAACTGCCCTGGTTTTGGCGTCATGCTTTTTGCACCCAAGGTTACTGCGGAAAGTGTTCCCCTATAAGCTAAGCAAAACTTTGTGCTTGAGATCCAGGCATTGATTTTATCACGACTGGACTACTGCAATGCCTTATATCTAGGTCTTCCCGCCAAAACCCTGGCACGACTCCAAAGACTTCAAAACTGGGCAGCTACGCGTATAAGAAGAAGAAGGTAATATGATTTGGTCTCGGCTACTACCAGAGAGTTACGCTGCCTGCCAATGAGCCAGAGAGTGAGCTTCAAAATAGTCTTCCTGGCCCATCGAGCATGAGGCCAGCGAGTCTGTCCAATAAGGTTAAACGATACATTCCAAGTAGGGCACTGAGATTGAGGGAGGCCCTGCTGCTAACTGTTCCCAGATTTAAACAGCAGAGAAAGGGAGGTAGGCAGTGCCTAATTTGAGCCAGTGGTTGCCAGTGGGGGCCACCAGCACTCAATTTTGGGGAGCAGTACTTATTTTTCCTGATCAGACATTTCCCCAGAGCAAGAGAGGGAAAAACACACAAACGGGAAAGAAGAAGGAAGAGAAAGACGGAAAAATTGTCACAAAGGGAGAAAGGAGGCACTTGTAAGAGTGAGATAAGGGGTGTCTGGTAGTGGATTAAAGAGGCATTGGACAAGCTGACATTTAAAAGTGCCAGCAGCAGGCTTCTGAGCACAGCTTTGGGCACTGGCACTCATTTTGCATTTTATTTTTTTATACAAATTAACCACTGGAGGTGGGGCTTTGCCTGTTCTGGCTCCTACATAGTGGAATAGTCTTAGGGCAGAATAAAACATCTACAAATTCAGTAAGAGCTTGAAACCTGGCTTTTCTAGCAATTATAACCTACATTCAGGTACTCAGTACCAGGAAACCCTCCCAGAGTACTCAGTTTGTGTTTTGTAAATATCCATCATCATCACAAGATCTGGTACATAGGTGATTACACGGAAAACCATTAAATAGGGGGGCTTAAAAGGAACGTGGGAAGCTAGTATTGAGTGGAGAAGCCTCATTGAATCTGTAGAGATTATTACATATCAGAATGTGACAGTTCTTTAAAGGCCTTCAATGTGATTACTTAAATCGAAATTACTTCGACCACCAAAATGGCTTCTAGTTTACTTATTAATAAATTTAGCGTTCCTATTCTTTTGCTTTTGGAGTTAACCTTGCACAAAGAACTTTGAGTGCATCACGGTCAGTTTGTATTCCGTTTTCTGTTTGCAATAATAAGGGAGTTCCACCTCCAACTGCACTCATCCCCTGACTCTGCATTTTTACCTCTTGGCCTGTTCGCAGTTTGTCAATTCCCCACCTTCACCCAGGCCCTTTGAGAATTGGTTTCTGTCACTAACGGGGAAGTGAGGGCGGGGGAAGTAAGGTGGAGAGCAGGTCATCTAGGAGGCAGACAAACAAGTTACTTACCTTCGGTAACGCCTTATTGGGTAGAGACTCTATCTAGCTGCAGATTCCTTACCGTAGAATATTCCCCAGGTGTCAGAATGAATCCAGAAATTTTCAAGCAGTACCCCTGTGCACCGGAAGGTGGCGTCGTTTGGCTTTGCGTTGTCATCCATGCTTGAAGTGACATGTGCGTCGCCTATATAGGCGCCTCCCCAGCACGCTGATGCCAGTTTCTTTTCGTGACTTTCCACGCCAGAAGTGCAGAGCCACGAAGAATGCTGACCTGACATACTGGCGAGGATTGCTAAAGCCCTGAGAAGGGTGACCCTAATTAATCAGTTCGCAGACCAGGAAGGATGGGTGGGTCAGTATGGAATCTGCGGCTAGATAGTCTCTTCCAGATAAGGAATTACCATCTAGACAGTAATGCTTTGTGAACGTTTGTAACAGCGCCCACTTTGCCACCTGACAAATGTCCAGGACAGAGACTCTGCGAGCTAACACAGTGGTCCTAACCATAGCACTGATAGAATGAGGATGCAAGACTCAAGGGGTTGCTTTTTGGCCAATGGGTGGTAGATCTTACTGCAAAGCACTATCCATCGGATGGTCTGCTTCTGCACTGACTTCCAATAGTTCCAACATACCCTCAACGAGTTGATTGTCCACCCGGAACTCTCTTGTGCGATCAAGGTAGAACAACAACTCTCTTTTTGGAACCAGACGGTGGAGTCCCTCCTTATCTTTAGAAGGGTTAGATGAAGCCAAAAAGGTAGGCGTAGTGATGTTTTGCCCTACAAGAAAGGGGGTCACAACCTTTCGGAGGAAAGAGGCACGGATCTTCAGAACCAGCTTGTCTGGGTAAAAGGCGGTGTAAGGTGGATGTACAGAGAGGGCCTGAGGTTCGCTGACTCGCCTGGCTGATGCAATGGCCACTAGAAAGTCCGTTTTGGTAGTCAGGAAGCAAAGTGGACTGTTGTGAAGTGTCTCAAAGGGCGCGTACATGACCAAGATAAGAACCAGGTTAACCCTTTCGCTGCTAGGCCTCCCCCCCCCCCTTTGCTAAGCCTTTTTTTGGCTATTTGGGGAAGTTCGCGCTTAGGCCCCTGTAACGTTTTGTCCACAACAGGTATCCACGCCAAATTTGCGTCCTCTTCTTCAAACATCATGGGGATTTCAAAGGTATCCAGGGTTTGTGGATTCCCCTGGAGGAGACCCAGAAATTAGCCAAAATACAGCAAAATGTATTTATTTATTTTTAAAAAAATGGAGAAAAAGTGCTGCAGAAGAAAGCGTCTGTTTTTTCCCCTGCAAATAGTATCAACAAAGGGTTTGTGGTGCTGAAATCACCATCTTCCCAGCTTTCAGGGACAGGCAGACTTTTGTCAAAAAACCAAACTTTTGTACACAGTTTGTGATTTTACTGGGACATAGCCTGTTTTTGCTACTTTTTGTGCTTTCATCTTCCTTGCAGTGAGTGGCAGAAATGGGTATGAAAGCAATAATGGATCCCGGAAAGCTATATATTTCTGAAAAGTAGACAAAATTCTGAATTCAGCAAGGGGTCATTTGTGAAGATCCTTCAAGGTTTTTTTTATAGAAACTAACAGTTGAAATTAAGAAAAATTGAAAATTAGTTGAAAAAAAACAGCCATTTGTGCCAACGTTTTCACCTGTAACTTCTTCTAAGTATGACAGATGTTTGAAAGCTATATACCGTTACATTCGCAGGACCCTTCTGGTTGTGGGGATATATAGGATTTGTAGGTTCACCAAGAACCCGAGGAACCCAGAGCCAATAACTGAGTAGCGTCTTGCAATGGTTTTTCATTGTGTACCGGGTATATAGCAATTCATTTGGTAAAATATAAAGAGTGAAAACTAGGTATCAAAGACACCTATGTATTTCTGAAATGGGAACAAAATATAAAGTTTAGAAACAGTAGCTATTTGCACATCTCCGAAATTGTGGGTACCCATATTAGCATGTGAATTATAGGACATTTTTCAAAGTGACTTCTTTTTGCACATTGTCTTACATTTGGAAGGCAGAAATGCATTGAAAGCCAATAGGTAATAACAGTTGCTCTACAATTCTGTGTCCCCCTAAGTCTCCCGATAAAAATGGTACCTCACTTGAGTGGGTAGCCCTAGTGCCCGCGACAGGAAACGGCCAAAAATGCAACATGGACACACCACATTTTTACAGGGAAAACTGACCATTTTTTTCAAAGTGCCTAGCTGTGGATTGTGAACCCTAGCTCTGCCGGCACCTAGGGAAACCAAGCAAACCTATACATTTTTAAAAACTACACACCCAGGGGAATCCAGGATGGGGTGACTTGTGTGGCTCTTACCAGGTTCTGTTACCCAGAATCCCTTGCAAACCTAAAACTAACCCTGGGCGTAGTTCGCGTAGTAGCGCTACGCGTAGCTACGCGAAGTGCACTTCGCACTACACACGCTACGCGTAGCTACGCGAACTGCGTAGTGCGGTAGGGAAATACTGTTCGCACTGATTGCACAGTGCCGGATGCTTGTCCGCACTGTGCAATCATTGCAAACGGCATCTTGCACAGTGCAAGCGGTCGTTTTCTGCCGCTCGAGTAGATTTGTACTCGAGTGGCAGCTTTCTCAACGCGGACTGGTAGTTTCTCATCGCGAGCGGTCGCGAGCATACGCGACCACTCGCAATGAGAAACCTGACCTCCCCGCATTGAGAATCTCGCCGGGAGGTTTATTTTCCACGCTCGCGATCGGCAACTTGATGTTGCTGATCGCGAACGAGGAAAAAGTCTCGCCGGGATGTTGATTTTGCTCGCTCGCGGTCGCCAACTTGACGTTGAGGACTGCGAGCAAGCAAAAAATGCCCGCTACGATATGCGTTTTTGCACTGTGCTACGTGCAATTTGCGTAGTGCGTAGTAGCGCAAACTCCGCAAACTCCGCGAGCGTAGCGTAGTTTTCCGCCCAGGCCTACGTAAAACTTTGTCCAAAAAAACACGTTTTCCTCACATTTCTGTGATGGAAAGCCCTGGAATCTACGTGGATCCACAAAATTCCATGCACCCCGCATTCCCCAAAGTCTTCCGATAAAAATGGTACCTCACTTGTGTGTGTAGAGCTAGTGCCCGAGACAGGAAACTGCCAAAAACGCAACGTGGACAAACCACATTTTTACACTTAAAACTGACCCTTTTTTTGCAAAGTGCCTAGCTGTGGATTTTGAACCCTAGCTCTGCGGGCACCTAGGGAAACCTAGCAAACCCATAAATTTTTTAAAACTAGACACCCGGGGGAATCCAAGAGGGGGTAACTTTTCTTGCTTTCACCAGGTTCTGTTACCCAGAATCCCTTGCAAACCTTAAACTTTGTAAGAAAAAAACAACACATTTTCATCACATTTCTGAGATGGAAAGTTCTGGAATCTAAGTGGATCCACAAACTTCCACCTACCCCGCATTCTCCAAAGTCTCCCGATAAAAATGGTACCTCACTCGTGTGGGTGGGCCAAGTACCCGCGACAGGCATGGGCCCAAAACATATTGTGAAGACATCAAAATGACCTATTGCAGAACAATCTGTTTTCACAAGAGGGTTCACCTGGGCTTTTGGCCCCCGGCTCGGCGGCCATCTAGGAAAACCTACCAAACCCACACATTTCTGAAAACTAGAGACCCGGGGGAGTCCAGGGAGGCATGGCTTGCATGGATCCCCCAATGTTTTCCTACCCAGAATCCCTTGCAAACCTCAAATTTAGAAGAAAAAAATAAAAAATGTCTAATATTTCTGTGTGGTAAAGGTGTGGGATCACCGGGCTGACACAAATTTCCTACCACCAAGCATTCCCCCAGCTCTCCCGATAAAAATGGTACCTCACTCATGTGGGTGGGCCAAGTACCAGTGACAGGCAAGGGCCCAAAACGTATTGTGGAGACATCAAAATTACCTATCACAAAACGACCTGTTTTTGCAATGGGTGTCACCTGGGTCTTTGCCCCAGGCTCGGCGGCCATCTAGGGAAACCTACCAAATCCACACAATTCTGAAAACTAGAGACCCGGGGGAGTCCAGGGAGGTATGGCTTGCATTAATCCCCGACGTTTTCCTACCTAGAATCCCCTGAAAACCTCAAATTTAGCAGAAAAAAATCACGTTTCTCAAATTTCTGGGTGGGAAAGTTGTGGGATCACTGGGCTGACACAAATTTCCTACCACCCAGCATTCCCCCAGGTCTCTCGATAAAAATGGTACCTCACTTGTGTGGGTGGGCCAAGTACCTGCGACAGGCAAGGGCTCAAAACGTATTGTGGAGACATCAAAATTACCTATCACAAAACGACCTGGTTTTGCAAGGGGGGGGCACCTGGGTTTTTGGCCCCGGGCTCGGCAGCCATCTAGGGTAACCTACCAAACCCACACATTTCTGAAAACTAGACACCCTGGAGAGTCCAGTGAGGTATGGCTTGCGTGTATCCCCCAACGTTTCCCTACCCAGAATCCCCTGCAAACCTCAAATTTAGCTGAAAAAAATCACATTTTCCACATATGTTTGCATGGGATCACCGTGCCGGCACAAATGTCCTACCAAATAGCGTTCCCCTCAGTCTACCAAGTAAAATGATACCTCACTTGTGTGGCTGTCCAATACAGAATCGGCTAAAAATGTTTTTTTTTTTTAAATGCAGCGCTTAGAATTCGCTGTGCTATACTCTTAATCCCTATGTTTTTTACACTTCCCAGTCACAGACCCTTGGCTCACCTACACAAGTGAGGTATCATTTTACTCAGGAGAGCAAGGGGAAAGCTGGGTGGTAGGACATTTGTGCCAGCACGGTAATCCCATGCAAAAATGTGTGAAAAAAGTGATTTTTTCGAAGGCCTTCAGAGTCTCCATTTCAGATTTCATGTGAGCCATCTCGTCGTTAGTGTGGCTGCCGAAGAGGATAGACCCTGAGAAAGGAAGATTTAAAATCCTTTGCGTGACTCTAGTTTCAACAACGTGAGGTGGAGCCAGGAATGCCGCCTTAAGGCAATGCTATGACCATATTCATGGGCCGCTAACAGAGAGGAGTCTGCTGAAGCGCTGATGACTTGGTTGTACACCATAAGGCCTTCATTCAATCTCTAGGAAGTTTTCCATTTTGTCCCTGTGAAGATCGTCTGCAAATTGCTGGATAGAGTCAGAGAGCGCTCTATCATATCGACCCAGAAGGGCAGGAGCACTGGCTACTTTCATGGAGGTTACGGATGTGTTACATACCTTGCGACATACAGAGTCCAATTTCTTGCTCTCCTTATCAGGAGGGACTAAAGTAGCCGAGGTGGTAGAATGTTGCTTTTTGGCCGCCAGAATGGCCACAGAGCCAGAAGGTGCATCCGATCTGAGAAAAAGAGGATCTTGCTCAGGAGGTCTATATTTTTCTGTAGCCTCGAAGGAGCTGGTTTGGTTGAGACTGGGGCAAGAAACAGTTCCATTGCTGGCTCCAAAAGACCACGAACCAATGAAAGAAGAGGTCTTGAGACTGACTGCTGGTGTAGAGTTTCAAAGATAACAGATGTGGTAGAAGTGGGAACCAGCATCTGAATATTAAGTTTTGAGGCACCTCTAATCAGAACCTCCTGGAACGTGGTGATGTCATCCACTGGAGAGATGCGAGGTGGTGGAGAATCAGAGAGAGTCGGAGAGTATCGTCCATCCGATGTAGCAGAGGAAATTTTGTGCCTAGATCGAAGTCTGGATGACACACGTGTTCTGGACCGTGATCTATGGCTGCGATGGTGAGCCTAGAGGATGAATGCCTTGAATGAAGCCTGTGATGGTGTGACCTATGGCACCTTCTGGAGCGCGTTCTAGGCCGTGGCGGCGCTACAGGAGGAGCAGGTGGATGTGTTGGTGGTGGTGGTGGAGGAGGAGGCGGAGGTGGTGGAGGAGGAAATGGAGAATCTGGAAGTACTATCTGGGAGGATGGAGAGTAGGCCCTCGAGTACTCCGAATTTGGTGACGAATAGATTTGCATCCTCTTTCTCCTCTTTTCTTGAGTCCTCGATGCAGAAATGGATTTTAACATCGATCGCCGTTGACGAGTCGAAGTCAACCTTCACCTCGACGGTGATCTTTTTCAATGCCTCGACATCGAATCGCTTCTCTGTGTCAATGGATCATCTCGCTTCGACGTTGAAATGCTCCTTGACGTCGATCTTGCAGAGCATGTCGACGGCGCATGTCTACCTTGTCTCGACGTTGATCTGCATCTCTTCCTTGATGGCGATCCACTCTTGGACGGCGAGCAAGTCGGTGCTGTACCTGGTCTCGACGTTGACCAGGAAACATGTTGTTTTCTGGCTGCCACTCTCTTTTTGGACCTTCCACGGCCCTTGGAGGCAGATGTAAGAGCCCCGGTAGAGGACTGATCCTCTCATCGCTGCTAAGTCTCACCTTAAGAATGGACTCGCTGCCTGCACCGTTCTTCCATGCCATGAAGGCAAATTCTCTCTCTCTCTCTCTCTCTCTCAGGGTGAGGCAAGATAACTTCTTGCAGTGTTGGCACTGCTCAGGAATATGTGTAGATGGAAGGCAGAGAATACAGATGTTGTGAGGGTCTGATTTAGCCTTCTTCCTCGCACAGGCAGGGCACTTATCAAACAGAGTAGGCATAATTATGGACAAAATGCCTCAAAAGTCTGTCAGAAAAGACTTAAAGCAGTGAGAAGATAATCAAAGAAATCTAAATTCCACAAGTGAATTTTGAAGAAAAAAACCTTAAAAAGCTGAGCTCAATGCTCCCCGCAAAAAAGAACTGAGGCAACTGCCACCTGCTAGGCATGATGGGATACTGGTGGTTCCCGAGGCCTTAAAGGAGCAGACACTGTTTTCAAAACTCACATAATGGCAGCCTATGGGGCTAGGCTGCCCTTCTATCCTTCATCTTCTACCTTTACAAAACAGGGTTTGTGAAAGAGATTTAAGCTGTTTATGGAATTTTCACTTCAAAATTACACATAGTCAGGGGTATTTTAACCCTTTTGTAAATGCAATCTTGAGAATTCCTCCAATGTAGGGTGTGTTCTAGGCTGCACATTCTGTTCTTTCTTAAGTGTTTCTGCAGGCCTTCCTGAAGAATGGCGAATGTCTACACTTCAGAAGATATTCTATGAAGAAGTGCTCCGGCATCCAGCACGAGGGCAGAACTATTCAAAAGCTTATGACTATCAATGGAGATACCCTATGAGAGAACATGCATAATTAATCCTCTCTGGTTGTTGACCTAATGTTGAAGCACAAGTCACCTCCACATACCTTCTCCCTAATCCATGCTTCAATCTGGTCCACTTTCTGCAGGAACTCCAGGAAGTCTCGACTGTCCTCCAGCATCTTACCGCGAGTGACGACCGCTCTCTTCAGCTTCTCCCAGTGCTCTTGCAAAATGCGACTCTTTCGGCTTATGTCTGCTGTCTTTGGGTGGCGCTGTGATATTAGGGATTCCCCTTTCTTGGAAGAAAGAAAGAAAAAAAAACATTGTCAGTTCCATCCACTTGCCAAGTCATAGAAAAGATCAGTGAACTGCATATCATATTCCTGGCTCAAACATGGTGGCCGGAGAAAAAGGCTAATCTCCTTTGCTAGAGTAAAGCACAATGGTTCTGTGGGATTGTTTTTAACATATATATTATTTACATTTAACCTGTCCGAATTAATCTCACAATTTAACTAAATGCAACAGATGCACACAAGAAGCCCTTGCTACAAAAAACATAGTATTATATTATTGCATTATCATAATACTATGGTTGCTTGAAATTAGTGCAGATGGAAATATTCCAAAGACAACCCTGAAATCTTAACCTTTAGGCCTAATGTACGCAATATGTGGGTCTCATCAGGACATGAGCCATCTGTCTAACAGCCTTTCCAGTAAATCCAGCAATCAATCAACCATATGGATGCTGCCACCTGTCTCTCACATTTATGCTCAACCTTCAGTCATCAATAACCTCCAGAGATTCAAAACACACAGGTCATTGGACTGTTACAGTGTATACACTTGCGTAGAATGTCACTCCTTGTAAAACGCGGGAAGATGCTCCTGTATCACCTACATACGTTTTTGCCCTGTCCCTCTAATAATCACACAGTCTCTGTTCATCATGCCACTCTCTTTGTCACTGTCTTTCTCTCTGTCACTGGCTTACTACTTGATTTTATTACTGGCACACTGTCTCTCCACTTCTTGTCCCAACACCCACCACATTCTTTTTGTTTCTTGTAATCCTGTCCTTCTCTCAATGGTTGTCTGTCTAGCTTAACTCAGTTCTCATGTTTATTACTCACTCTCGGTACATAAACACACTGTCATACTAATCATCACTGACTCGCTGTCTATCTGCATAATATCTGACTACTTGTCATTTCTTACTGTCTCTCATCACTCCATCTTTCTATTCGTCACCAGTCCTCTGTCTCTCCATGCCCTTTCGATGCACTTATTATAGGCTCGATTTTTCTCTCTTGCTCTGTCTCTCTTTCTGTCTCTCCCTCCTCTCATGTTGTGCTTCCTCACCCATCACTATTTCTCTGCACCCTATCTAGCATGCCAATTTAACAGTAGTTAGCATGCTTTGGGTAACATTCATTTATTTGCTTTTCCTGCACAAGTGCTAAGAAGGCATACCTGGGGAAGGGACAGCTAACTGGTGTGGGAGAGGTGTACTCCAGTGGCGGTGCGTCCATTGGGGCGCTGGGGCATTGCCTCACTAATGCCACATGGCCCCAACATCGTCTTCGAAATCGTTCCACTTCTAACTCACGAATTCCTGGCCGGCGGCGGCGGGTCACCGGGCCACGCCCGAGTCAATCAGGACACTGAAGGGGGTGGGGCTGCGGCAGCATCAGGGTT
This sequence comes from Calotriton arnoldi, assembly GCA_963921515.1. Lineage (NCBI taxonomy): Eukaryota > Metazoa > Chordata > Amphibia > Caudata > Salamandridae > Calotriton > Calotriton arnoldi. Next base: position 1,664,027 of record CAWUFW010000496.1, on the reverse strand, counting down.
TGACTGACAGTCAGTGAAGCGCAGCAGCAATAGTGCGCATGTTCGGGTTTGGGCTGGTCATTTTTCCGACCAGCCCGAACATGCGCACTAGCCTGCACATTAGGAGAGCGAGGGTTGCTTCATGCCGCAGCCCCCGGTCTCCAGCGTCTGGATTGGCTGAGGCACGCGTTCACTGCGCAGACTGAGGCTGGCATAATCGGCATTGGGTGCCGTGCGTGGGTGGCACTTGGAAACGTATGACCAATCACTGTGCAGCCATGCAGACAGTGATTGGCCATTTCGTTGCGACATCGTCGCACTCGCAGCAGACCGCGCGGCGCCACCCACACGACACACCTCGTGTCTTCAGTGCGACCTGCCTGTGACGTTGCGATTTTTGCTCTGCACTGCAGTTTCGAACAATAAGGTCAGTACTGAGTCCGTCGAATGTAGTGAATATTTAGTATAGCATGGTTTACGTCGTGACATGTCCATCGTGCGCAGGTCTATCCCCGGGGCCGGCTCTCACTCTGCATCCTGGTCACAGGGCCTAGCTAAAGACAAGAACCTTTTCTGGGAAAGGCCGGCGAGCAGTAAGGAGCCATACTGGGACTGGTGAGCAGAAGGGTTTGACTCTAGCCCTGGCGAGGAGCAGAGAGAACTGTTTGTTTCCGGGTAAGAGCCATCCATGTAGTCGTGCCACAGTAAACCCAGGGATCGGTGCTGGTCCACGTAAGAGACTGGGAGCAGCCGAGCAGGGGCAAGCTCAGGAAGGAGCAGTGAGCAGAGCAAGAGGGTAAGGCCTTCATGAGAATCTCAGATCTGTCACCTGGCCTCCGAGTGGAGCGGGGGAGGGGTGCAAGCAGAGGGCAGGAGGAAGAAAGAAGGAGTAGGCGGGAGAAAGGCGGGTCGGAAAGGAGAATGGTGAGAGAGAACAGGTGAGATGAGGGTGAGACGGGGAGGGTGGCGGCGAGGTAGATGAGAGAGAAGACGCGCCGGGAGTTGGTCTGCAATATTAGAACTTCTGAAAGGCCCGTCTGCTCTTGGAGCGCGGGGATTCGTCACAAATTCTGATTGAAACAGACGTTGTAAATAACCCATCAGCCATTTATGGAGGATTTAACTACCTTCCAATGGGCAAGCGTCAGTCTTGTTTTTTTGAACCTGTAAACTGTGTTGTCTTTTGTACACACGATTGACGATTCTTGACACCCTGACCATCTTAACGCAGTAAAATGGCTCCGTGGGTTAAAGCAGCCACCGCAGTGATCCTTGCTTAACTTGCGGCCACAGGTTCGGTTCCAGTCATGAGCCCGTGGCCCATCCCGTTCCTAGCCAATACACTGAACTCAGTCAGTGGGCGGTATAGTGCCTTAGCCGTGATAGAAAATGAAGGCCTGGGGAGTCTAAAACATCATGAAAGATGGGCGCGGCCTAAAAAGAAATAAGGAACCGTTTTTGAGGGTTCCCCTCATTGTGGCCAATAAACTTGTGTTAGATAAATCCTTACATTTACCAGTTCTTGTATCCATGATGAAAGTAAAGAAGATGGTAAGATAGCTGAGGGGGTCTATGCTCAGGCTGCAGACACCAATGTGCAGGTAAAGGGTGACATCCGAGCAAGACTGACTCCGCCTCTCATCCTTCTAAGGTTGACATATGGTGCCATTTATGGGTGTGTAGCGTTTTTAGTACGCTAGCCTAGTCCTGCCTAGTTAATTCTCAGACTGTAGTGTGGTTGTCCCTGGTGAGGTGGAGGGAGCAGATCTAGGCCCATTCATGGCAAGCTAGTGGTGCCAGGTATGGGGTGGAGCACTATGTGGTGAACAAACAACAATCAATCAGAGATTGGTAGAGCGCTAATCACCCCGAGAGGTATCCAGGTGTTTGTAGGAGGTGGAGCTACTCGAACAGCCAGGTGTTGAGTCGACTCCTGAAGTCAGCGAGGTGGGAGAAGGAGATCAGAGGAGGACTGCCAACTCCAGTAGGACGGGGAGGTGGAAGAGGGCAGCAAATAGTGGTGGGCCCAGTGCTAGGCACTGCTGAGGAATGTTGCTGGAAGAGTTGTAGATCAGGGACCAGTTCTAGGCACGTGAGAAACAGGGAGGTGCTAGGTCGGGTGACAAGTGCGGAGTAGTCTGGGTGTCGGGAAATGCAAGGAGCTATTAGGATATTGTTTGGATGTTCAGGGCTTCGGCGTGCACTCTGTCTGGTGTACATCTTGCGTGCGTCTCTTTTGTTTCGGATCCGTCTCCCTCGTCGCATTTTTTTTGTTAAATGTTCATCCTGGTGGAATACAACTACTGTACAAATACTGACACGAAAGTGGAGACAAGGCGCGGGTGTCAAAGTCCACCTATTTTGGAAGGGGAAACGTTATGTCACCATTCTGGCGTGTGCGCAAAAGGCTGCTTTATTGGGAGCAAGCTGTGACGTTGCGATTTTTGCTCTGCAGTTTCGAACAATAAGGTCAGTACTGAGTCCGTCGAATGTAAATTAGTGAATATTTAGTATAGCATGGTTTACGTCATGTCCATCGTGCGCAGGTCTATCCCCGGCTCTCACTCTGCATCCTGGTGTCACGCGCAGCTGAATCAAGCCGGGTTATTGCAGAAACTGCTTCTGGCTTCATGGTTAGTGAAGAGCTATTGACTGGAACAAGCCTACCCAGGCGTTTACTGTCAAGGAAATGAAACCTGAGAGAGTGTGAGGCTCAGCCCCAGGCCGGCGACCACGTGTGGCAATCTGTATGTGGTGTACTTTCGCGCCATCTGAGAAACGACGGACTCTTATTATTAAGAGTGGGCAAAAATTGCACACTCGTCCTTCCGCAGTGTAAAACCAGTATTTTTGCAAAAATGACGCCTGGTATCCGCTTAAGGCTTGGTCAATGAGTGTTTGTACGTAAAGTACATCCTTACCTTAGATGCAAATATAATGAATGACTCCCAAATGCAGTGATATAATTTATTGTACCGGGTGGAACATTTCCACATGTTAATTAAATACACTTTAATTCTGAAGAAACGTTATCATATTTGGGAATAAAAGGTTCAAACTATGAAAAATAAATAAAAAAACGAAATAAAGCAAGTCGGAGTGTTCGCAAAGTGGCTAGATTGATATTATTCACACCCAAACATATTAGCGCTACTTTGCAGAGTTTGCCAGTGAAGCAGTACTTTTGTTTTCTCGTCTTTTTTTGAACAGCATTGTTTTCCCGGGTGGGGAAGTGCACCAATCCTGGGGTACTGCAATGACTGATTGATGGGTGGATTGGTAACCATGTTCTTCCTGCTTACATTTCACATGCTTTACTTTGCTTTTTCCAGGATGTTGGTACTTTTTATTTAGGCAGCATATTGCTCTCTTTCTTGTCTAGTGCGTAATTTGAATGGAGTTGCAAGTATATTATGGTTCTAAGAGCGCTCGCTACCACTGGCCTCTGGCAATTTTCAGAAACAATAAAAATGTCATGATAACGCTGATGGTTAATGTTTTCCCTAGAGAGAGATCAGAGTTTTGTCTAGTGGAAGTTTTGACTCATGGAAAGGTAGCGCAGAAGGTTAATGTGCCTGCTGCAAAGAACATGTACCTGATGCAGATCACAAAATGCACATGATGTAAATAGGTCAGTGAGTCACTGCTTTTGTCAGAGAGATCCTTTTGTTCCTTGCAGTTTGTAAGTTAAAATCCTAACATAGAACAGTGAGCTATTAACTGTCATCTAAGAACTGCATGCAAACTGCAAGGTAAAAATTAGAGCGTTATGTTTTTTTCTCCCATTCTTTGTTTGATTATCCTAATGTTTCAAAAATAAATTGTTATATTTTTATTTTCAGCACCTGGTAAAGCTGACAAGCATTACCTAATTTTTGGTATTTTAATTGTAATAACTGCACTTTCACAATTGCTTTATTAACCTTCCTGCTTTCTCAAATTTGCTTGAAAATGCACCATTTGTCCACTCTTTTTTCAAAATTTTCTCGGGGGGAGAACCCCCCCGAACCCCCCTTAGGTTGTCCGGGCTCGCTCACTACGCTCTCTCGCTACAGTGCAGTATGACAATCATTTTACGCTCACCACTTTCAAATGTCACCAGCCGCCACTGGTGTACTCTCTCAAAGAAGCTCTGCGGTTACCTCAGTGACGTCTGTGATGGTCTTCTCATGCGCCAGGATCTCTGCCTCAAAGACCTGATGTTTCTGCAGCACCTTCAGCTTTCCCTGCAGGTCACTGAACCCCTGCTGTGCCGTGTCTTCCAGCTGCTGCATGCGCTCCTGGATCCAGTCCTCCACCTGAGCCAGGAAATTAGAGTTAGCACTTGCGCCTGACTTCCTTTTTTACACGCTCCTTTATCCGAAGTCATTTGAAGAGCTGGTGATTAGAAGCGGCATCTGAATCAAGAACTGTGCTTGGCATATTCCTCAGTCACAAGGAGGACACATTCTGGTTCCTGTTCCTCACCAACTATATTTACACTGTACATGCATAAATGGCCTTAGCCTGCATATCATGCACTACCAGCAGGAAAAACATACTGCCACCAACAACTATTATAGTCTCATTTTAATACATTTCCCATAATCTCCAGCATATACAGAGCTCTCCAGAATCCAGAAGCCATCACCATCAAAGAGAGGACGTTAAGGGCCCCCTCTTACTTGAGTAGCATATTCCCTGCTTGGGAAAATAAACGTGGAATCATATTGCAAAATATGTTGGTTTTCTCTTCATGATTATGTTTCAGGATCCCTTTGAAAAGTATGATGAATGCTTATCATAAAATACATAGGTGCTGGAGCCTGAGCCACTTTGAACCTCCCGTACCTTTGCTTGACTTTGCAGGAGCCTGTTTCACTCCATTTCCAGCCTAAAATGGAAACTGGGAATTTTACCTACACCCTTGGCATTCTAATGGTGTTCGAATAGCAATGTAATGTGGCCCTGATTTTGTAATCCTTTCAACCATCTCTGTGACCCTTACAGATCCAGAAATATCCCAGCTTAAAGATGGAATTGGACCATAACCCTAAATGCCAGTTGCACAGTTGACACTGAGAACCACTGGTCCCAATAGGTGCACCAACCACTAGAACATTTCCACCATGACAACCTATTCATGAGAAATGGTTTGCTAAATTTTGTTCTTGGGCTTGGGAACTGTACTGTGAGTGCTGGTCTGGCTAGAGGACCAGCAGTCTTCCTCATTTATTGACTATGATTTTGGAAACTACTAGAAGAAGGGGTTTTGTGTTGAACTTTGCCTATTGCCCTTTTTGTCAATGACCACTCTGATACTGTACACTGGAGGTTTGACTTTGAGAGAGTCAGGCTCATTAAAACCATACTTTTTCTGGGGGCAGGAACACCAGGTCAGTTTTGGGTGGTAAGGAATAATAATAATGAACAAGTTACTTACCTTTGGTAACGTATTATCTGGTAGAGACTCTATCTAGCTGCAGATTCCTTACTTTTGAATTTCCCAGGCCTCAGGCTGGATCCGGAAACTTTTGCTGAGCAATACCCCTTGCGCACGACGTCGGGTGGCTCAATTCCGCTCCGCGTGACGTAGTCGGCATCATTAGCATCGGTTATGACGTCAGTACTTTTCTTTTTTTCCACGCCAGAAGCGCAGAGCCACGAAGTAACTGACATAGTCGTGTGCAAAACTAGGGCCCTGAAAGGGGGGAACAACCCTAGTCCTACAATATCAGTCCGCAAAGCGGGGAGGCATGGGTTGGGCTGTAAGAAATCAGCTAGAGACTCTACCAGATAATGCGTTACCGAAGATAAGTAACTTGTTCATCTGATAGAGACTTCAATCTGCAGATTCCTTACCTTTGGATTAGATACCCGAGCCATACCATCGCGGCGTTGGGTTGCAGACTCACATCCTAAACTAAGAAGTCTTGCAGGACTGAACGGGCAAAATGTCCGTCCCTGCACACCTGACCATCAAACAGTAATGTTTTGCAAATGTGTGCAAAGAAGCCCACGTCGCTGCCTGACAGATGTCTTGGATTGGGACACCCCGTGCCAAGGCTGTAGTCGCAGCCTTTCCCCTGGTGGAATGGTCCCTTAATCCCTCAGGGTGCTGCTTCTTTGCCAAGGCATTACAGATCTTGATGCAGAGAACGACCCAGCGAGAGATGGTCCTTTTCTGAACTGCCCTTCCCTTCTTTGCTCCCAAGTACCCCACAAAGAGTTGGTCATCCACCTGGAACTCTTTTGTTCGGTCAAGGTAGAACGACAACGCTCTTTTTGGGTCCAGCCAGTGGAGACGCTCCTCTTCCTTAGAGGGATGCGGAGTAGCAAAGAAGGTGGGCAAAGCGATGGACTGACCCAGATGGAATAGGGTCACAACCTTGTCCGGAAAGGACATAAGATAGGGAGGCGAGCAAGATAACGCCTGCAACTCACTCACCCTCCGGTGCAGATGTAATAACCACTAAGGAGGCTGTTTTGATGGTCAACAGCCGGAGGGGACAATTGTGCAAAGGCTCAAAGGGAGCACACATCAGATAGGTAAGGACCAAATTAAGGTCCTATTGTGGCATAACAAAGGGCGTGGGTGGAAATAAGTGAGCCAGCCCTTTTAGAAATCTATTTACAATTGGAGAGTTGAAGAGAGAGGGCTGGTCTGGCAGCCGCAAAAAAGCAGAATGAGCAGAAAGGTAACCCTTGAGAGTTCCCAAAGTAGAGCCCTGCTAGGCAAGGGATAGTACAAATAAAAGGACAGTAGAAAGAGAAGCAGAAAGAAGGTCAATGGGCCTTTCTGGTCAGTATATTACAAAGTTCTGCCAACGGCAGGCGTATACCGTCTTAGTGGAGGGCCGCCTGGCCGCCTGAATAACGTTACAGACTTCAGGAGGAAGGCCATAAGCTATCAATTGTTGCAGCTCAACCTCCATGCATGGAGGCGCAGAGTTGATAGGTTCGGGTGGAGAACCCTTCCCTGTTGCTGCAACAGAAGATCCTCCCGAAGAGGCAGCCTGATCGGAGGATCGATACTCATTCTCAGTAGCTCTGGATACCAGACTCTACTTGTCCAGTCCGGAGCCACAAGAATGACTTGTCTCAGAGTCTCGCTGGACGGTGTCAACTGCCAGGCCGCAAGTAACTTCATCGCCCGCTCCCTCAAGGTCTTCGGAGCCATTGCCCGACAGTCCGAACATGACTTCGTATTGTGGTCGCGATCGAGACACCAAAGACATACGGGGTGGGGACATCATGTGGGAACAAGTCCTGCATGGCTTGAAACCTGTCTTCCTTGAAGACAGCCTTTGTCGCGCGCGACGTCGGGTGGTAACTTTGAAATAAGGATTAATTTGCACATCACATTTCATGGGCATATCCATTCTGCATTTTGCACAAGTCCATCACAAACTGCTTAGCTAAGCTGTCATTCCCCTCGCTGGCTAGTGAAATGGGCGGTGAGTATTTGTATGTTTTCCAAAAGAGCCTGGACTGAAGTCACTGACTTGTGCCCCCTTGCCCCAAAGGCAACTGGATAAAGTAGGACAATGGGCAGACACCCCATAGTATTCTTGATTGCAATATTCTGTCACATATAGTTGCAAGGACTACAGATTATAAATATGACTGTTACTTTTAGTACAGCACCTTACAGGCTAAATACCTGAAAGAAACCTGGGATGGTAGCTCAGAAGGTGTTAAAAAACATCCGCTGATTTTGCTGCTTAGCCTTTTGACTGCCTTACATTACCGGTTTAGATGCATTCAAGTGTCTTTGAAACTATCCACTTCTCTGAAAGCTGTAACTACTTGTACATTTCCTTTCTTTCTGGCCCTTTCCTTGCTGCTTTTAAAGCATTCACGATTAATTTGTCCATAATACATATCTGATGGAGAAGTGAGCTTCAAAAACTAGTCAGAAAATTCTTAATACTTCTTAAAAATCTTATGCAACCCCTCCCTGCCTCAGTCCACCATGGACAATACCCTGAATATGGGTCTGTGCTAGGGTCCCTCATAGGAGGATAGGTTGTCTTTCTATGCAGATGATATCCTCCTATACTTTGCAGACCCTGAATCAATCTTAGGGAGAGCCCTCGAAATATTTGAGAAGTTTGGCTCGTTGTCTAGATCCTGTATTTACTGTGATACGTCAGTGGTCATTCTGCTGTACACTTGCCACCCAAGATCCAAACTTAGGCTCACAGTCAAGCTTGATTGGGAGGGATTCAGGTACTTGAGGAACAAGAAGGATTTTCTGGACCATACCCTGGTTCCAGTGGTGAATAAGGTCAGAGATGATGTGCAGAATTGGTGCTCGCTGCCCCTGTCATTACTAGGCAGAGGAATCCTGTACAACATGATAGTGCTTCATGTCTTACAAAATGTATCTTACTGTATGGCGGAAGATCTGTTTAAAAGATTGGACAAGATACTCCAAACCTTATTGTGGGGGTCTGTTGTTGACAACTGTAATTTTGAAGCTTTTTTCTATTTGCTAACAGGTTGATCCTCCATGGTTTTAGAAGTCTGTATGCATCCTTTAGTAGAATGTGCATGTTTAGAGATAGAAGAGATGGCAGCAAGTCCTATCTCAAACAAGTCCAATTCAGGAAACTAAATAAGCTTCCCTTTTGGAGCTGCCTTCGTGGAGGTGCTTGGAGGAGCACTTTTAACGGAAGAGGGGCCATCTTGTTTAGAAGGAGGAAAATTCTCTTTAGCCATCCGATACAATGCTAACCTCCTTTCTCTGCCCTCAAAGTGTCTTAGTTGAAAACTCCTAAAAGTATCAAATGTAGATGTTTTATACTTTGGATGAAGGCAATAAATATACTGAACATGAGGATCATCAATGTAAATCTTTTTAAGACCACAGGATGAACAAGTCAGCCGACCGACGGGGAGAAGTCGAAGAGCGACAATGCTTCTTCGACTTCTTCTTGTGCTTCGACTTACCTGACCCAGAGTGCGAAGACTTAGAAGACTTAGAAGAGTGGTGATGGCTCAGCGACTAGTCCCTCGACCTCCCTTGCGACCGGGACCTCGAACAGCGTGGAGCCGACTGCTGGCGCTCAAGAAGCTTTCGGGACCACTCCTGCAAAGCCTTCGGAGCCATGGACCGGCAGTCGGAGCACGACTTGGGGTCGTGGTTGCGCTCCAGGCAAAAGAGGCACACGCGGTGCGGATCCGTCACCGACATCAGTCGGGTACAGGAACCGCAAGCCTTGAAGCCGGGCATCCCTACGTGCACCAGGAGTCGTGAGGACTCAAAAAGATGTCGAAAAAAGTCGTCAAAAAGTCAGTCAAAAAGTGACTGGAGGTACCGCTCTCTCCGGATCTGCGCTGGCTGGCGCGGAAAAAAAAGAACTGACGTCAGCGCACGAGGGCGGCGTCTAAGTAGCTACTGCGACGTCATCCCGGCGACCACGACGCCAACGACGAACGCGGAGCCGACCGACGCCACTTTTCGACGCGCAGAGGTACTGCTGACAAAAAACATTCCGGATCCAGTCTGACGCCTGGGGGTAATTCTAAGGTAAGGAATTCTAAGGTAAGGAATCTATAACTAACTGTTTCTTTCAGATTAACAAATTAAGTTTCACTGAAAGATCAGAGCAGAGCTGTGCCAGGGGACTCCCTCACACACAACATGCAATAGAAATATGAGCTATGTTGACCTCTAGGGGGAGTAGGAGAGCTTAAGCTTTCACCTCATTGGCTGAAGTTTGGGTTCTTTCAAATGAGATGGAAGTGCTACTAAAATATACGATGCTGTTTCAGGCTTATGGCCATTTTAAACTGTATACTGGCCATTTTAAACTGTATACTGGCCATTTTACATTGTATACTGGGGATTCAAGAGAAATGATTCAAATGAATATGACTTCCAGCATTTACCTCTAAGTAGTAAACTTATATGTGTAAGGCTAGCCCCATGGGAAAGATAGGAGAGGTGGAGGTGGAGAAGTAAGTAGTACAATTGTAATACCACATTACGTACTACAAATTGCAGCTTTTGAATCCGGCATACAGTGTATGAACACCATATCTGTGCTCATTTGGAATGATGCAGATGTCACTGCCAGCTCTCCGCTGGAATAGAGACTATTGCCTGAAGCCTTATCCAAGAAAGACATCTCATTGATCTAAAGAACACTATTACAACATAAGACTGCATAAGGTCGAAATAGATGTAGGATTTGAGGGTCTTGGAGAACCCAAAATAGGAAGGGGCTCTGAAGCACCTTTCAGAGGTGGCGTAAGAGCAGGCTTTAGACTGACCCAGATAAAAATTCTATATTGAGTATATTACACCAGGAATACATTTTTTGGGTTTGGTGGAATAAATGGATACTTGTGTGCCATAAACTGTGGACAGGTGGGTACATTCTATCATATCATATTGGGATGCTCTGGGACGGGATGAGTGCCACTCATGCAGAGGTCACAGACATGCTAACAGTGTATGATCCATACACCTTGCGATTGAGCGATTGGAATGAAATGTGTCTCCTAGATACATGGAACTCTTCTGCAATCTGAGCCTGATAGTGACGTGCCAGGATACTGCCAAAAAAGGAGTGGGGAAGAACAGCACACAGTAGAAAGATGAAGTTCAGATTTAGATTGGAATACAAGGACTGAAAAATGCATGTATGAAGCAGAAGCTGTCCCAAGAAATTCGAGATGGTGTGGGCCCTTGGTCTATATTTCATTGACTTTTGTAAAACTTCAGTTATTTCTATTGATTACCCTCCCAATTTGCTCCCTCTCTGTTTAGAAGGTATTGACTCCAAGGCAATAATTTCATTAATGAACAAGTTACTTACCTTCGGTAAGACCTTATCTGGTAGAGACTGTCTAGCCGCAGACTCCTTACCTTAGAATTGCCCCCAGGCATCAGACTGGCATTGGACATTTTTCATGAGCAGTATGTGTGTGCGCCGGTAGGTGGCATCGTTCGGCTCAACGTGGCGTCGTCCGTGCCAGAAGTGACGTGTGTGGTGCCTATATAAGCACAACCCCAGCACGCTGACGTCAATTTCTTTTCGCGACTTTCCACAACAAGAGCGTGGCGCCACGAACTGCACTGACATCTGGTGTGGAAAACTAGGACCCTGAAACAAGAAAGCCCTGTCCCTAGAAATCTGTTCGATGGGCGGGGAGGATCGGTGGGCAGAAAGGAATCCGCGGCTAGATAAAGTCTCTACTAGATAAGGCATTACTGAAGGTAAGTAACTTGTTTATCTGATAGAGACTTCTAGCCGGAGATTCTTTACCTTAGAATAGATGCCCAGGCAATACCTAACCGGAGGTGGGTCTGTGACACAATTTCACACCAAAAAGTCCTGCGGGACTGAATGCGCAAAGTGCCCATTCCGCCAGACCTGACTGTTCAGGATATAGTGTTTTGTGAACGTGTGAAGAAAGGCCCAGGTTGCTGCCTGGCAGATGTCCAGGACTAGGATTCCGCGTGCTAATGCAGTGGTCCCAGTCTTGGCTCTGGTGGAATAAGCATGCAAGCCCTAAGGAGTTGCTTCTTTGGCAATGCGTAGCAGACTTTAATGCAGAGCACAATACACTAGGGAGATGGTTCGCTTCTGCACGGCCTTCTTCGCTCCGACATACCCCACGAAGAGTTGGTCGTCCTCCCAGAACACTCTCGTAGAAAGACAATGCTCTTTTTGGGTCCAGTCAGTGAAGTCGCTCCTCTTCTTTAGAGGGATGTGGCACAGTGTAAAAAGTAGGCAGGGTGATGGAGTAACCTACATGAAAGGGAGTGACAACTTTCGGCAGAAAGGAAACTTTAGTTCGTAGAATCGTAGAATCAGCTTGTCTGGGTAGATGTTCAAGTATTAAGGCTTGGAAGACAAAGTCTGAAGGTCACTGACCCTCTAGGCAGATTTTACTGCCACCAGAAAACTGTCTTGATGGTAAGGAGTCTGAGAGGACAGTTGTGCAAGGGCTCAAAGGAGCACACATCAGGAACGTTAGAACTAGATTAATGTCCCACTGAGGCATGATGAAGGGTGAAAGCGGAAACATATGTTGCAAACCTTTCAATAAACAGGTACAATAGGCAGATTTGGAGAGGGATGGCTGGTCAGGCAAATGCAGAAATGCTGATATAGTAGAAAGGGAGCCCTTTAAGATTCCCAGAGCAGAGCCCTGCTAGGCAAGGGAAAGAATAAATAGAATAACCTGAGAAAGGAGAGCAGAATTGGGGGTCGACCTGTTTTCCTGCACACCTTCTGACAAAGTTGCCCCACGCAAAGGCATATACCATTTTGGTGGAGGGGAGCCTGGTTGCCAAGATAATATTGCAGACTTCGGGAGAAAGGTTGTATGCTGTCAAGTGTTGCCACTAAATCTTCACGCAAGAAGGCGGAACATTGACAGGTTCAGGTGGAGAACCCTCCTCTGTTGCTGTGACAGAAGATCCTCCTGAAGGGGCAGCCTGATCGGACGACTGCTGACCATGCTCAATAGCTCGAGATAGCAAACTCTCTGAGCCCAGTCTGGAGCCACAAGGATGACTTGGGCCTGGTTATTCCTGATCTCCTTGAGAACTCTTGGCAGGAGTGGTATGGGCAGAAAGGTGTACGGGAGACCAGAGCTCCAGAAGGTTGATGTGGAGTCCAGATTCGGCCATAGACCAGAGGCCTCTGATCGCCACCTCTCCCAGATGGCCAGCCCATCCCAGGAGTGACGCATCCGTCACCACTGTCATATCTGATTGGGTAAGGAAGAGGGGTCGGCCGCTGACCCAATCATGGTTTGTTAACCACCACTGCAGATCTTTTGCAGTTCCCTTCCAGATCTGGACCATGTCGGAGAGATTCCCCCTGATGCTACTCCCACTGGAATTTCAGGTTCCACTGCAGAGCCCGCATTTGCTAGTAGGCATATGTCACAAGCAGGATGCAGGAGGCCATTAGGCCCAACAGCCTCAGAATCAGTCTCACAGAAATCTGGGAAAGAGGCTGAAACATCAGTATTATAGCCAAAATATCCTGGACTCGCCATTCGTCAAGATAGGCCAGAAAAGCCCGAAACTGCACTGTGTCCAGAACTGCTCCAATGAAAGGGAGCGTCTGAGGGGGAGGCAGGTGTGACTTCGGCACGTTGATAGTGAACCCCAGTAAATGCAGGAGGTCCTCCGTAGTCTGGAGGTGAAAGCATGATGCGAGTCCACCTCCAAAAGCCAGTCGTCTAGAAAGGGGGAGACTGGCACCCCTGATTTCCGCAGATGAGCTGCAACCACCGAGATCACCTTGGTGAACACCCCAGGGGTGCTGGTAAGGCCAAAAGGGAGCAGGCTGAACTGAAAGTGCTCATGGCTCACCGTGAACCGCAGGTAACGCCTGCGGGGAGGATGGATGGGAATGTGGAAATATGCGTCGTACAAGTACAATGCTACAATCCAGTCTCCCAGGTCCAGGGCAGACAGGACTTGAGTGAGCGTGAGCATTTTGAACTTCTCCTTCTTGAGAAAGAAATTGAGAGGGCACAGGTCTAGGATAGGACGAAGGTCTCCATCCTTCCAGGAAGTAGCCGGAATAGCAGCCACAATCTACTCCTGGCATTGGCACCCTCTCGATGGCTCCCTTGGCCAATAGAGCCATCACTTCCTGGAAGAGCAAGGATAGATGGTCCTCCGTCAACCTATCGCAAGCAGGTGGCATGGGTGGAGTAGTAGTCACGAAGGAGAGGGAATATCCCCTCTGGACAATTTGAGGAACCCATCAGCCCAATGTTATAGGCCTCCAGTGGCAGGTGATGGCGTATCCTGCCTCCCACTGGGTGCCCATGATGGTAAGAGGAGAGGCTATAAGGGTTTGTAGGCTGCTTCTGCCAGGGGGTGGGGGTGGTGTACAGGCCCGACCTCTGGCTGCCTGAGCCATGGGGTCTGTGGGTACTGTGTCCTCGGCCACAACAGAGGCTCTGAAGATTGCACGCCGTGGTGGCTGGGAGGGTATAGACACGGCTGGAAGCCCCTTCCGTGGCTACAAAAGGAGAGAAAGGTAGATTGAGGATGGCGAGGGGCCATAGAAAGGCCCAATGGCCTGGCCGTAGCCCTGCTGTCAATAAAGAGCTCCAGTACTGAATCTGCCTTGTCTCTCGAAGAGACAGGAGCTATCAAAGGGCATGTCCATAAGCGATGTTTGGACATCCCCTAAAGTTGTTCTCAGCCAGGCGTGGCACCGTAAGGCCACCATTCAGGAAACCGATCAGCCCAGCGAGTCAGTGGTATCCAGTTCACATCGGATCGTGAACTTAGCTGCATCTCTCTTATCGGCAAAAGACTGGGAGAGTATGGCCCCTGCCTCCTCTGGAACCATGGGCAGCACATGCACAACGGAATCCCATAGAGCATGGGAGTAACAGCCCAAAAAGTATGCGATGTTCACGGACCGCAGTGCCAGGCTGTTGGAAGAAAACATCTTTTTGCCTAAAGTGTCCAGCCTTTTGGAGTTCCTATCCGGTGGGGCGGTAGGGAATGCACTAGGATTTAAATGAGAGGTAGAGGCTTGGACCACAAAGCTTTCTGGGGTAGGGTGTTGTGTGAGGAAATTGGGGCTGAGGGGTGGCGACAGTCTATCATCCTATTCACAGGAGCCCCTGTGCTGGGCTTGGACCAGGTCTCAAGCAGGAGCTTTGTAAGGGCTTGATTAAATAGGAGAAATGGTTTTGAGGGATGTTCATCTTGACTGCCACTGACAGCAGGCTAAGGTCCAGGACCTCGGCCGCCCTTCTCAGCATCATGGCAAAGGACGCTCCCTCCTCCCTAGCCACGGTAGGGGGTGGAAGCATGCCAGTATCTGGAGAAGTCCAGTGCACTGGCCTTCACCAAGTCCTCACACCAGTCTATGTGTGGATGAAAATGTTGGTATTCTTCAGGGTCCAGCGACCCCTCCCAATGCTCCCCGAGTCCTAGCCCATAGGAATTGGGCTCAGGCTCTGGCCTGGAAGGCAAGGCTCGAGTCGGCACCGAAGTCAGCATCGGACGATGCCCCTCCGGCTACGTGTCTGAGTCTGGGATCAGAATGAGGACGGCGCTGTCCGAGGATGCTGGGAGCATCAGCACTGGCACTGGGGATGGTCGAGGCGGTAGACTGGCACTGGTCCGGATCCATCCATGGATCCAAGGGGCCTGAGTGGTGCCAGGGCAGGAACTACAGGTGTGGAACGAGTAGGGGTCCCTACCGAACCCGTGGGGTCCAGAGGCGCACCTGCGGGAATGGGCCGCTCAAATATGAGATGTATGGCCTCATAAAACTCTTGGAAATGAGAGGGGGTAGCTCCAGCTCCCGGACACTCTGGGAGGCGAAGAGTCGGCCCAGGGGCTGGCTCAACCACGGACGAGGCGAAGTTCGACTTCTTACTCTTCTTCTTCTGGTGGGACTTACCTGAGTGACCTGACCACTGCGAGTGCAATAAAGATTTTGGGCTCTGCGACCGATCCTAGGATCTTCCTATTGACCGGAATAAAGACCGTCACAGTGTTGCACATCGAACTGCCAGGTGCTTGAGGGACCGCTCCCTCAAGGCTTTTTGATTAATCGTGCGACAGTCGGCGCAGGTCTTCACGTTCTGGTCGCGCTCGAGGCAAACAAGGTGGGGGCAGTCACCGACATTGATCGTTGACAGTCGCTACATTGTTCAAAGCTGGCCTAGATGACATTCCTGCCACAGAGCAAACAAAAGGAGATGATGGACGGAGCGCTGAAACTTTTCAGACACTCACCCCCAGTCACAGATCTGGGTTGAATCCATCATCGTTCTTTAGCTCACTTCCCCACCCCAGTTCAGACACAGCTATGTGCAAATCGGTCTTGACCCTGTGCCTCATGGGAACAGTCCAGCCCGAACTGCCAAGCTATGTCTTCCCCGGACCAGAAACAAGCATCCTGGGACCGGTTTCGGGGTAACACCCCTCCTTAGCCAGGCTAGCTTGAATCCAGTGGCAAAGTGAGCAAGGGACCCACGTCTGGGCATACCCTGCCAACTTAGGGCAAACAAAGCAAACAAAAGGAGATGATGGACGGAGCCCTGGAACTTTTCAGACACTCACCCCAGTCACAGTTCTGGGTTGAATCAATCATCGTTCTTTATCTCACTTCGCCACCCCAGTTCAGACACAGCTATGTGCAAATCAGTCTTGACCCTGTGACTCATGGGAACAGTCCAGCCCGAACTGCCAAGCTATGTCTTCCCCGGACCAGAAACAAGCATCCTGGGTCCGGTTTCGGGGTAACACCCCTCCTTAGCCAGGCTAGCTTGAATCCAATGCAAATCAGTCTAGACTCTGTGCCACACCAGGAGAAAAACTTCTCAAAGGACTTCGACAAAAGTAAAAAAAAGGCTAGTAAAAAAGTGAATAGGCGTAGCTCTCTCCGGATCTGCGCTGACTGGTGCAGAAAGTAAAGAACTGCCATCAGCGCACTGAGATGGCACCTATACAGGCACTGCGCACGTCACTTCTGGCGCGGATGATATCGACGCCGCCACGTGGAGTCGAAAAACACCACCGACCGGTGCGCAGGAGTACAACTTACGAAAAAATTCTGGATCTAGTCTGACTCCTAAGGATAGTTCTACGGTACGGAATCTGCAGCTAGAAGGATCTATCAGAGACAGATAATTGTTCACAAATGTGAAGCTCATCTGTTTGCTTGTGTGTACATTTCTTCAAAATGCCAGATACTGTTGTTGCTCATCCAGTTCTCTCAAAGGACCTGAATGTTTTGACAGTTATTTTAATGGTTACTGTGAAGGTGTAAATAAAAAACAATAATGATGTTTTAATAAAACACATGAGCAATGACATTAGGTAATCAATGCATTGATGGACATCATCTTATCACTTGGCTGAGTTTTGTTGTAGTGTTTTGAGGATTTACTCGTTTCCATGGAAAATAAATGTTGCTGAATAATGTGTTAATAATAGATCCATTATGGTAACACTAAAATAGTGTGAATGCACTTGAAATGAGTTTTAAATAATGTATAGAAGTGATGTTGTCAGTTTCTTTAATGATTTTGCTGTCATTTGGGACTTAGAATAGTTCTGATTTATTTGACTATGTACTCTGCATTGAGCCTTCATGACATTTAACCTTATTTATGTAAAACTTTATTTTCAAGATTTTGTAACTTTTTCCCTGATTTAGAACTCAGTTATTGAGTGGCCCCAGTTACTTATTATTTGCTACTGCGCTAAACTAATGTTGAGTCTGCTGATGAGGAGGGTGCCTTTGAATGCATGATGAACCCAAAGCTGAACCGCCAGAGGTAAAGTCTGAGTACTTTGATTTTTGGGGTGACCTGATCTTTGGGGCATGGAGTTCCGCTTCCACAGTTTCAAGTCAGAAAAGTGACCTCCTTGTCATAGGCACCAAACAAAAAACAATAAAAACAATCTGTGACCACAACACATTTAAACTTAAGAACTCATTGGCTATGTATGTAAATATTTTCTTTATATATGAAGCTTACCCACTCTAGTAGTAGCATGCTTCATCATTGGATCCACCCGAGCCTCTAAAAGCCAGGGTGGGCTCAACCGTGTTTCAAAGAGCACTTAATTATATCCTACCGGGGGACTTTAAAGATAAAATTACCTCACTTGACACAAGGTATCTCTTTATTCACGGTCAATGTGGGTATAGACTAAAAACACTTTTGGGGAATCACAAGCATTTTATGGTCATAAGACCCTCACTTAAGCCATCGACATGTTTCAGCCCCTATCTGTGGCCTACGGAACTGATCCACCGTGAGGTGGGCATCAAATATATTTCAGACCTGGCTTCAACACGACCCCTCTTATTATGGAAATCTATATGGTCAAAAGAGGAAACACTATTTACTCAATCTATTATACTGGATTGCCTCAAACTGGAGAACTGTTTAAGAATACCCTGGCTTAACTACATCATTTATTGGTTTAAATCTTTATTCAATTGTGATATCCGATTGGATCCTGGGTGTACTGTCTCTGTTGCTAGAGCCGAGATAAAACTAACTTTGCTAGCAAATAAAATAGAGGCTCGTTCATGTGTTACTAAGAATCAATCAACTCTCCTCTTCTACTTGCAACTGGACCTTAAACAGGGCTTCCAAACTTATCTGTCAGTTGTGACAAGAGCTTCGCATCGATTTGTGCTGACACGCTTAAGATTGGGTATTGTACACCATCTTGTTAATTTTCCAATTATGAACCAGTGCTCTGTTCATGCATGCCCATGTGATGGAGTTTCACGACAAAGCTGCTGCCATGTGTTATTATTTTGCATATTTTATTCTCATCTTAGGAAATTTTATTTAAAACCTTTTTTTCTACACTATAATATAAGATCCACTACAGATGCCATGAACTTGCTTTTCAGATTGGATGACCCACGATTGTGCTTTTATTTAGCTACATTTCTTCTGAAATCTATTAGTATTAGGAAATCTATGATTATTGACATTTGATTGTATGTTTTAAGGGTATCATGTAATTATATGCATTTGCACTTCTGAATTAGGATAATATATGACCCAGTAAATGCTTGGACCCTTTTGTGAATCATGCTCTTGCACTTTGTATTTGTACTAATATGTTTATGAACTTTGATGTATTTGCACTCTCCATCCCACTGTTTCATATTTTTTGATCTAACTGTAGATTGAGCTTTTTTATGTCTGTACTGCTTATATGGTTGATTTATTTAACTGAATAAAAGCTTAAAATCGAAATCGACCTCCTTGTCATAGGCACCAAACAAAAACAATAAAAACAATCTGTGACCACAACACATTTAAACTTAAGAACTCATTGGCTATGTATGTAAATATTTTCTTTATATATGAAGCTTACCCACTCTAGTAGTAGCATGCTTCATCATTGGATCCACCCGAGCCTCTAAAAGCCAGGGTGGGCTCAACCGTGTTTCAAAGAGCACTTAATTATATCCTACCGGGGGACTTTAAAGATAAAATTACCTCACTTGACACAAGGTATCTCTTTATTCACGGTCAATGTGGGTATAGACTAAAAACACTTGGGGGGAATCACTCGCATGTTATGGTCATAAGACCCTCACTTAAGCCGTCGACATGTTTCAGCCCCTATCTGTGGCCAATAAGGTCCTGGGCTTTCATCAGGAGATAAATTATATATTTGCCCCAGTGTCAGCGTACAGTCACACTCAGTGAACATACAACACATGCAGTGCTAATCAATTGCATGTAAGTAGTATCTTAATTTGCCTTTCTCCAAATCAGAGCAGAGCTGTGGTACCCGTTTCCGTTACTACCTGGGAGTAGTATATGCCAGGAGCGAGTGGGACACTAGTAGTTGAAGGTGATGCGTGCTACCCTTGATGACTGTGTGACTGCAGGGGCACGCTCCCTGTCCCCTGAGAGGCCGAGTGGTAACCCAAAATGGGTGCCACGGCCCTGTTCTGATTTTGAGAAAGGCGAGTTAAGATACTCCTTTGCATGCAATTAATTAGCACTTCATGTGTTGTATGTTCACAACGTTTTTGACTGAAACCTCTGTTTTGCAAACTTAAGGCAATGCAAAAAGCCATTTTCGAACGTCTGAGCGGTCAGAGTCCGCAGTTATCGGCCCGATGTGTAAAATTTCTTAAAGAAGCACAAAAATTACTGTCTTTAGCACCAGCAAGCTTTTAATTATTAGTGCTTCAAAGACTGTTGAAGCCTGCTTGACATTTTTAACGGGCTGCCCTGAACTTTTATCATACCTTCCATATTTATTTATTCATTTAGTTACACAGGCTGGGAGTATTTGTTCCATTTTGGGAGTATGACTGACACAAGAAGGTTGCACTTTTTATATTAGGTGTCAAGGGAACTGTGATAAGGAACGAAGCATTATCGTCAAGACCATAGGATTGGGGTTCCTATACGGTTAAATGGTCGGGGAGTTTGTGTGCTGTAGGCGCTGAGTTTGCCCAGGGAACCTTATTCAAAGGTCACACTCCTTGCAAGGAGTTGTTTGCCTGGTTTTTCTTTTTCTTTTTGGGGGGGTTGAGAAGGTAAAATGAAATAGAAACTTGCAGGATACATGATATTGTGATGGGATAAATCCAGATAAAGATTATTTGTGGGGCTTGTCTGTCACAATAAAGCATTCTGGGGGCAGTCCATATTTTTTATTATCTTAGACTTGGGTTTACACTTTTGATATTTTTTTGTATAGGTGATTATTACTGCATCTTGCACTTTAGGGAACTCAGTCCCCAACAGCGTTGTGTGTTGTTTTATCTATTGAATGCTCACACTATGTGTTTTACATCGACTGTGGTTCTTATATTGGGATGGTTTTTAATAACTGGAAACAATAAAAATTTTACTCACTGTCATTTAAGGAAATTATCACTTTCTGCGTGTATTATTTTATTGCACCCCCTTTACTTTTTTTGAAGTTCGGCCATGTTATGTTATGTTAAATTATTTAATATAGCGCTCAACTCACCCGGGGGCATCTCGGCGCTGTGCGGAAGTAGGGATCAGAACAGAGAGGATAAAGTTAGAATAGGTGGGATTTGAGGAGTTTCCTGAATTTCCAGTAGTTCGAACAAGTACAAACATAGAGTGGCAGCTTGTTCCAGTAATGAGGAGCAAGAAAAGAAAAAGCCTTTCCTCCACTACGTGACAAACGAATGCGAGGGACGCAAAGTAAGGCTTTGTCACAAGATCTAAGACAGCGTCCTGGGGTGTAAGTATTGATTTTTTGTTGCAGATATAACGGGCCTTTTCCATTTAGGGCATTATGGGTGAGGCAACAGATCTTAAAACAAGACCTTTTTCTTCATTGGAAGCCAGTGCAGTTCTTTCAGCAATGGTGCTGAGGGCGTGCCTGATGGGCGATTAAGAACAAGCCTGGCTGCGGTATTTTGGACTACCTGGAGTTTGGCCACTAGGGTCTCGTCGACATCTGCAAAAAGAGCGTTGCCGTAGTCCAATCTACTTATTACCAAGGCTTGTACCAGGGTCTTACGGTCAGAGGTAGGGAGGTAGGGGAATATTCTGCGCAGAAGGCGCATGTTGTAATAGCATACTCCCGAGGTAGTCAAAATGTGCTCTTTCATTGTGAGAGCTTGGTCAAATTTCATGCCCAGGTTTTTTACGGCTTGCTTAGGCGTAGGCGTAACGCCCAGTTGGTGCGGCCGCCAATCATTTGTCCAAATGGAGGCTGCTTTCCCAAACAGCATAATCTCCGTCTTATCAGCGTTCAATTGGAGGTAATTCAGTTTTCCTGAAATATCTCCATACATCCTTTCCCAGTATACATGATTTTATGTCATGTACAATCTCCTTAACTATGGTTAATGCAAGTAGCTAGCTGTAGGACGTTCACTGGGAGAAAAAAAGGAAATAAGCTTGCATTATGAAGGCTGGGAACGGAAGCAGATTTTAAATGTAAATGTAGTCATTATCTGTTTTTGTCCTGGATGTAATATCAGACTGCTTCATTCTGCTTTCCAGTCAATTGCGACCAGAATGTTGCACAGAAATGGGGTCTTTCTGTACAAGTCTTTGGGGTCTTTGGAGAGGAGACCAGGAGTTGCGAAAGCTTTTCTTCTTTACAGCAAACACTACCTGTTCCCACTCACTTCCATATCTACTGCGCATTTCAATTTGAAACCTCTTACCCAATCTTTTTTTTTTTAACATAATAAACTATAACCACCTCCCTGCACTGAAACAGTCTGTTGTTCATAGAAATGGATGAAAACATCTAATTTAGAAATAAAAGGTCAAATCCTGTGTTACGTGAAATGGGCAGAGCAGAACACTGCCACAGCACCTACGATTTGGCACTGTTTTCCTCTATCCCTGAGCTGGTGCACTGTAGCTTACCATTCGCCAATGCACATACACTTGCACCATAATCCAAAGGTGGGTGCGTGATGTCAAGCAAACGTTTTGTACTAGAAGGGGACTCTTCCATTGTAAAATACTATGCTTTGATATAACTTAACACTTTTATAACTTTGGTGCTGTACAGTACAGCACACATGCCACGCAAGAAAAGTTTAGAGACAAGAAAACTTTTCTCTAACTTAATACCAGCCTCGAGGTGGCGTACATTTTTAGCGCAAATCTCTGTTAACCATTTTTAGTAGATTGGGATTTGTGTCAAAGCCCATGAGTAGCTGCATGTGAATGTCAATGTACGAACCATGTTATGCCTCCTTGACAAAAAGTAGTACAAAGACCTAGTTTCTGTTACTTTGAGCTACTTTCCAGCTCAAAACGTTTTGTGCTGGAAATTAAATCCCAAAAATCAACACTTTGCACCAGTTTGTATCACATTTGTGATACAAATCCAGCAACAAGATCACAGACTGTCCTACTTTTCTGAGTACCTCTACCACATTCTGGTTGAACAGCGCCAGAAGCCGAGAGACATCCAGCTCCTTCCGCCGGGTGCACGAGAGCTCTTTGATCCGCGTCCTCCTCTCCAGAAGAGAATTCAGCTTCTGCTTGATCTGCATGTTTTCTCGGTTCCTGTCTTCTTTGCTCTCCAATCTCGCTGCCTGGTCTTGTAGGGACACCATCTGGAAATATCAGAACAGCACAGTGAGAACTATGCCCCATGCAGGATCTCTGAATTATGTTCATAATTCAGCATCAGTACAGTTCTTGTGAGGGACTGACATAAAGAACTTTGCTGGTTGGACATCACTGTGCTGTCATAAACACCACTCTGCTGTCATGGACACTATTGCTGTGCCATCGACTGGCATATTCTAGTCTATTTCTCAAACGGGGAAAAGTTTGCCTCGCATGACACCAACATGTACCACTATCCATGCAAGAGGCATCTAAATCCTGGTCCTTGAACTCTTGAATGTGGTTTTATGCACCACTTCTGCCCCAATGGATGGTGCTGATTCCACTGCTTTATGGTGAGTGGAGGACTCTAAAACTAGGCTTCCCTGTCTGTGCCAGTACAATATCCTTTTTTGGCAGGATCTCTTCCACGTTAGTCTCATCGTTTATTTCATTAAACATCGAGTAAAGTATTTATGTTCATTCAAATGAAATACTTTCAGTCAATTTTCGTACTCGTTTATTATATATTAATGTTGACGAGAATAAAACATTGGATCTAAATACATCTTTAGGCTTCAAGCATTATTCAATGTATGACGACTCTTAAAACACCCATCCTTATTTTTGCTGTTGACAAATGTTTTCTTCTTGTCCTACAATTCCTCACTTGCCGAGGCTGATCACTTCCCCTCCATTTCACCGATACCCGCCTGTCAGTATACTTGTAGTGTGAGCCTTTCAGTGCCTGGAGATTTATTATAAAACATGTCCAAGGTGTTTGTCATATGACAGATCCTGGCATTCGTATAGGCACACATCTCGATAAAACGCAGTAACTGTGAATCTGGCACTCATTCTGAAAGCAGGTTGAACCTTGATGCTGTGCCTCTGTAACTCTTTCTCCAGAGCTGACTGGTCATCCGGTGCTTCCCCAGCACAAACACCTTGTCAAGCACAGGGCTCAAGTGGCTGGCCTGGATTCTACATCGGGACTGAGAGAGTCAAACATAATGATCCCATGCTCATACGAGTTCTTGGAGAGTAAGAATTGCAAAACATATTCTTTTCCTGAGAAACTAGCTTCCACATGCATTGCACTATATATACAGCGGCCACCTTGGAAAATGTCTCAGTGCACAACATAAAAACTGACTGCTCTTCCGAGGTGGCCCTGCCTTCTAGGACACGCAACAAGATGCAGTAACTAAAGAGTACAGACTAAATGCACCTGGCTATTTCAATGAAACAGCAATTTAACTATAAACACCCTCAAAGTTACATTGCATAAACTCTGTGTCATCTTCTCTGTCTGATGCCCTATGCATGCAATTGGGCATTAAGTGTGCTTTAAATCCAAACAGCCGTCCATGCAAGCAATAGTGAAGTCAGCAATTAGAGGTACTCTGGCCAGACAGGGGGATCCTGCAACTATCAATCAATGCCCATGTATTCCCACAACCTGACACAATGTTCCCAGACTTGACCTCCATACCTTCTCATCTTGAGATCCCAGCAACTTCTCAAAGGCTTCATGCTTCTTGATCGACCTCTCCACTTCGTCTACAGAACTAGCAAGGTCGCTGGATTTCAGGGAAATCTGAAAAAATAAATCTGATTTTCACATCTGCACATCGCATTGCTGGTTCCACAGTGTCACCAATATATCCTAGTATTCCAATACATTTTGCAGGCTTACTTTTATGTAACATTTTTAAATACTGGGCAAAAAACAATCATTTACCGTAAGCAGTCCCTCAGAGTTGGCACTAGCAACAATACTTTTAGTATCAGAACCACCAACCATATCCCCCTGTCCTAACCTTGTTACTTTGTTATGCAATCCACACATTACTAGGGCTTATCTTACCTTTAAGAGGAAGTTCCTCCAGGATACTTTTCTGTCCAGCTTTATGCTAAGAGATTTGCTCCAGTATGAGGGCCCTCCCCAGAGGAGTTAGGTGTAGGAAGCGTCCTGTGCTAAGGAAGATTTAAAGCTGCACCGGCTGTAGATGGACCACCAAATGTTAATGTTTCTGCCTCAAAGCAGGACTTTTTCCTCCGAAGACACACCCAGCTGCATGGCGGGAGCACTTTGGTGTTACTGTTAATATGTCTGTTGTGCCAGGTCACCCATGCCAAGAAGGCATGAGAGAACTGCTGTTACAAATGTGGGAAGTGGAAATGTAGCCTTAATGCGTGGGGGCATTTTCAGTGCCCACATGAAAAATGTCCCAGATTTGCTGGGTGTTTTCTTCGGTGTGTTACAGACATTTACAGTTTTTTCCTGTATAAAACTGAAAAGGTTTTTTACATAGTAATTTTTGCATCAGACGAATAGGGCTAAACATGGTGGCAAATCGACATTAGGGGGACAGTCTAGCACACGTTTGGCTTACATGATGGTTTTGCACAGAAGGGACTGTGCTAGACATGGTGGCAGCCGGACAGACACAACTTCCGGCAGCCATACAGTTGTCAGGACAGTCTCCTAACAATTGAGCTGGTGGCAGGTCTACCCTTGGCAGCACTTCCTTGCTCTGTCTTCAAAAGGGAGAGGGGAATGGAGAGGAGGGTACGCAGGACATGCCCCTTTTCTTGGCAGATATTACTTTATCTCCCTCTAAATTAGGTCCTATATCCTTTAATATTCTTTAGTTTCATGTTCAACATAGTACTCATAGTTTGAGGAACTTCCACCTGCTAGTTAATGGGAAACTAACTGTAAAGGTCAATCATCAATAAGTGTGGATACCACGAAATTAAAGCTCCCCAGACAATACTTAATACATCACAAGCAAAGAAGTTCACAATATGAGTAGCATCAGTTACACCTGTCCGTTTCCACACAGAACCAGTATGGGTTAGTGTCATATCATACTGTGGTATTACCTGTAATCCAAATACCAGCCTGACAGTCCTGTATCTCTGAATTTTCAAGACACAAAACTATTTAAAGAGGGAGACATCCTGTTCACAGAGGAATGATTTGGGCTTTAATCTCCTACTTCAGTCCTACAACACCCTTTTACTGTTCCTGGGGTGAGACAAATAAACGCAGCTCCAACCATAGCTCACTCAGTTCATGAAGGTGAGCCACAACCACACAGCTCCTTGGGCGGTGTTAGCCCAGTGGAAAGTCTAAAGGGTGAGCCATACAAATTGTAACCATACCTCACACACACCACAGGGAAAAATTCACTAGCTGCCCCTCCACCCCCCATACATAGGATACATGTTGAGTCAACCAAATTATGAAATAAAACACTGTGGCTCATTTAGTCACTGTTATATACACCGCACATATTAAAACTGGAGGGCATTTACAATGAAACTAAAAAGTTAAAAATTTGAGTGGTGGTTCAAGTTCAAGGGATAGTTCAGTTTCACACTTCACAGTTATGGTGGATAACTACATCGGTGAAGGCCCAGTTTGCAAAAGTGGATCTAACTTCAGAATAATCTGGATCTATATATCAATCAGTTCTACCTCGTGCATCTCTGCTGTTAGAAGGCTGCCTGTCTTGTAAACGTTCTACCCCTACCTGCCAAGCTGTGCTTGGTTTATATCACCACCATGTCCATAACCCTGGATTAAATCAGCTAGGGGCCACATACTCCCCCATCAAGCACCAAACAGAGTTAACTAATTTGGAGTCCCCGACATGGCAACAAACTCTTCCAAGGGAGAGGAAACAGCCTCTTGCAAATGACGTCCAGAATTGCTAGCATGAAGTGTAGCCTTCTAAGAGCTGTCAGATAAGTACTATCAAGTAGATCATGCAAACTTTGTTTGCAGGAGATAATTTTCTGTGCTAGTTGGATAAGTCGGGAAGCAGTGAAAAGTCATTAAAACTAAATGGGAACAAAACTGAATTTTTATGCTGCTTGGCAAACAGAATCCCCAGGACACTTCCCCATAACTTCTGGCCCCTTTCATCTGGAGAAGAGCAGCAGCTGCCAACCACAGTCCATAATCTT
Source organism: Calotriton arnoldi (assembly GCA_963921515.1). Classification (NCBI taxonomy): domain Eukaryota; kingdom Metazoa; phylum Chordata; class Amphibia; order Caudata; family Salamandridae; genus Calotriton; species Calotriton arnoldi. Next base: position 1,637,516 of record CAWUFW010000496.1, on the reverse strand, counting down.
GGGGTTGTGTTTGATGACAAACTATCCTTGGAGAGCCATTTCACGAAAGTAGCAGGCACTTGCTTCGCACTTCTTTGTAGTCTAAGGAAGGTGCTATCACTACTGCCCATCCAAGCTAAACCCCTTGTTGTGTGTAGTGTGATATTTAGCAGATAGGACTACTGCAATACCCTGCTACTTTGAGCCCCTGAAGATTTGGTTAAGAGATTGTATAGAGTACAAGTGGTAGCGGCAAAACTGGTGTTGAATAGATCCCGCAGATCTTCTGCATCCAATGCCCTAAAGGAGTTGCACTGGCTTCCTCTGAAACAGAGGATAATTTTCAAAGCCATGTGCATTGTGCTCAAGGCACTGCAGGGAAAAGGCCCAGTGCCTCTACAATGTAGAATGAAAGGATATACTCCTGGGACACTGCTTTGTTCCAGCTCTACAAATTTGGTTTGCATACATAAATTCCGGTAGTCAAGACAAGGAAGCTGGGCCTTCATAGTTAAAGTGGACCAGCTGCGGAATGAGCTACCACCCTCACTTTGGTCTTTAACAGAACTGCTACATTTTAGGAATGCTTTGAAGACCTGGCTATTCCTCGTGTAACCTGTCCAGCTTAGGTGTATGTGCATGTTTTGTTGGCAGTTCATCAGTTCATTATCTGTAAGTACGTTTTAGTGCCAGGATACAAGTTTGGTGACAGATGCGCTCTACAAATGCAATAAATAAATAAATATAAATAAATAAAAGTGCCCCTGTAGGAAAGTAGAATCTGCTTTCATGGTTACTCCCACTTTCTGCTTGGTGTCAGTGTGTTTTTGACCTAATCTGACTGAGATCCTGTTGATCAGGACCCCAGTCACTGTGCTTTCTCCCTAAATTGGCCATGGTAAGTACTTTTGTACATCTACAATTGGCTACTGGTGTACCCTTGTAAGTCCCTGGTATATGGTACTAAGGTACCCAGGGCGTAGGTACACCAGGGGTCTTCCATGGGCTGCACCATTTATTGTGCCACCCATGGAAGACCACTTAAACTGAGACTACAGACCTGCCATTGCAGTATGTGTGGGTTGGTGCTTGCACCTCTCACGACAGATATAAGTTTCCTTATATCTGAGGTCACTACACTTAAAACTTATAAGTCACCCCTGTGGCAGGCTCTTAGTCCCGAGTACAGGCTGCTTGGTTATAAGTGTGAGGGTGTCCCTGCATGAGCAGGACATCCCTACAAACCCCAGAGTCGAATCTTCAGGCTTTGTAAGTGGGGTCAGCCATTTTAATACATATAGTGGACATCAGTCATTACGAGATGTCTACCTATATAGTGGCTGCACGGAACCCGGTTATGTTTGGTATCAAACATGTTGGAATCATACCCCAACAATGATTCCAGTGTTGGAAGTATGATTCCATTTACTGGGGGGCTCCCTTGGGTACCCCCTTGTACTCCTGGTAACAGCCTTTCAGGGTCTGCCAGCAAGCTAGTGCTGACCTCATACACGATTCTGCCCTCCTGCTGCTGAGCCAAGCTTGAGCAAGGGAAGGTTGAACAATAGGTTTCTGTCACAGGGAGGTGTGACCACCTCCCAGACAGGACTTACAGTTTTGATTGGGCTGGGGTGGGGGCGCTTGCCAGCGCCACCAGACTGCTTTGAAGGGCACATTTGGTGCCCTCCTTGCATACTCCAGTTTGAGCCAGTTCAGGGAGCCCTTGGCTCCTGCTCTGGTATGAAACTGGACAAAGGACATGGGAGTATCCTCCCCTCTGTCCAACCCCTCCTCTGGGAGGGACCCCTGAGTTCTTCCAGCCCTTTCATTAGGGTACTTAAAGGCTTACCTGTGGGTGGTTCCTTAGATTCGTTGTGGTACAAGACTCAAGCCTTAAACTACATCGCTCTTCGACTGTCTGGACACTTGTACTTCGCTGGACTTCGACTAGAACCGAGAATGCACCAAGGAAGACTCCTGCTGCTCCTGATCTCGCTGTTCTTAAAGTCTTCTTCGTTGTCTGTCTCTGTGCCTCTGCCAAGTTCTTCAACAGACCTGTGGGCATCAAGGACACCCGAAGTAATCTCCCTTGGAGTGAAGGAGTCACTCCCCTGCGTCTGCAGGTACAGCAACAAAGCTTACCGGTCTGCTGAACAATGAAGCTTTCCGGTCTGCTGCTCTTGTCGTCTTATGGACTTCCCCAGGCTCAGCAACACAGGTGGTGGTTCTGCTACTCCCTCGAGGCCTGACCTGTCCTCTCTGCAAATTTGAGGCCAGTATCCCACGTCAGAACTGCTGGGACCGAACCCCGGCCTCTGCACCGCATCAACTTGCTGTTGCCTAGGCTTGTTCCCTCTGCACTCCAGAGATCTTCGGGCTATAAGAAGCTCCAGCCTCCAGCATCTCTTTCCTCCAAGATCAGCGTCCTCACCGCATCCTCTGCACCATGGACCTTCGTCTTTGGTGAGCTGCTCGAGGTTGTCTTGTGAATCCAGTGCCTTCAGCCTGTGGGTCCTCCTGAGGGTCTTCTACTCCTTCAGTAGGCCCCCCTGCTTGTTTGTGGCCTGGTCTGACTTTCCTGCTGTTGGTGAGTCCCTTGGACCTTGCTGGTCCCAACGTTGCTCCTTTGTTCTCCACGCCAGTTGCGGCTACCAAGGCTTGTTGGTGCTCCCACCGGACACCGACCACCTAGTCACCGACAACCTACTTGGGACAGCTCGTGCACAGCTCCTGGACTTCCTCAGCGTTGCCTGGTCCTCACAGCTGTGGCAACAAGATCACTGTTGATTCTCCTGAACCTCCCGACATCGGTGGGCATTGTGTCTTCGTGTCTCCTGGTCACTCCCGAGTGGCATAGACTCTGTCCCCTCTGCTTGCAGGTTCTTCACTTCCAGAATCCACCCTTGGATTCCACCTGACTTTTTCACTGTCTTCTCCAGAGGCATTTTCTTCTTAGTCTTCCTTTGTTGTCTACGGAATTTTCCAACATCTCTTCACCCCTATGCACCTGGCTTCCCTGATGTAGGTAACCTGGTTCCCGGGGCATCCACAGGTGGGGTGGCTCTCCAACCTTCCGTCCTCCAAGGGAATTCTTCAGGGTCCTCTGAGAAGAGTCCTTCTTCTGCAAAACTGCAACTGCGACTTCTCTATTCACTGCCATTGGGCAAGCAGCTGTGTTCTCACTCTGCACACAGCCTCCGTGCGGTTCCTGGGTACTTACATTGGGTGGTTCCTTGTGTCCCCGGCTCCTCTGGGTCTTCTGGTCCAAGGCCCGTCCTACTTTGGAGTTTGCATTCCATTTTCTGAGTATATGGTTTGGTCTCCCTCTGGTTACATTTGAAGTATGTTGGTGTATAGTGTTAATACCTCCGGGTAGGAGATATACCAATGTGTTAGTGAGTGTTGTGTAATAAATAGAAGTATTTTTATATAAACACTGTGTGGTTCTTTTTGATTTAACATACACTGTTGATTAAACTGGTAAAACAAGCTGCTTAACACGCCTTCAAGATAAGCATGAAGGCTGTCTGCTCTCCACAGCTACCCTTTTGAAAGCTTTCTATGGTTATCAAGATCACTAAAATCAACATAAGGTTTGCTTGGATTAGTGCAAGGTGCATCACTTAAATAAGTTTGTGTTATACTAAGCCAGCCTCCTACAGCCCCACATATCACAATATTCTGAGATGATTGTTTGTATGTATCTGTGGTTTTCAAATATCACAGCCATAGCTGAATGGCGGCAGAGCACTGTATACAGTTGAAGGCAGACATACTTTCAAAGAGTGAAATGAGGCAGAGGTTGGTGGAGTCTGAAGGAGGAAGTGGACTATGTACTGTGTTTCAATGTACTGGTCTTTAAAGAGGTATGAGTTCAGCTCTTATCTAAATTGAAGAAGGGTAAGGGCTGCCCTGATGGATTCAAGGATGTTGTTCCAGGTCCTATGTGTGTAGATTGAGAAAGTCTATTGCCTAGTTGTTCCTTTCTTGCACTTCTCAGTGTCCATGCTGACTGTGTTCGGGCTGTGGGTGTACTGAGAGCCACCAGAGATGGTGAGCTTGTCATCTGGAAGTGATAGGGTACTGGTCGTTATGGTGTTGTATTAGAGGCAGGGACCAGTGGAATTACATTAGGTATGGGATTGATGTGGTAATATTTCTTCAAGCATTTGATGAAGCATACTGCAGCATGTAGGATGCCCTTGAGGGGGTCCAGTGTGAAGTTTGGGAGACCGCCATTGCTACCTTACAGAGGCAACAGTAAAAGGGTTTGAAAGCTAGCTCTGAATTCACTTTCTGGGAGAAAAGGTTTCACTTTCTTTAGTGGAGAGAAGTAGTACCAGGCTTTTTTGGATTTCTTTAGGGTGAGACTGGTGTCAGGGGGGAATATGAGTGAATTGGTGAAGGTCTAAAGTTGGGCTTTAAATCCATCCAGATTAATGCTATTGAGCAGATTTCAACTAGTTCATGCTTGTTGCTGTTATTGCCAAAGAGGAGGAATATGATTTTGTAGAGAAAAGTTTTAGGTAGGTGCTTGACATCCAAGCCAGAATGAAGGCTAGGCAGCGTTTGAGCCATTGGGTGTATGTCTTTTTGATTTTTCTTTAGTTCTACTATTTTATTTTAATTGTATTATATTAGGACACTGAAAAATCAGCAAAAAGAACAAATCAAATTATTAAGAATGAGAATTATAAATATAATTCAGACCATTTTGTGAGTGGAACATTAAAAATATCTTAACATATGTTCTGAAACACATGGGAAATAAGTACATTCTCCATATTATTCTTCTGAAACAAAGAAAGTTATGAGTGACCTCCATTTTAATTGAAAGGATGCAGACCTAGAGTTCCCCTTAATAATTCCCTGTTCAGAATAAAACCACAAGACAAAGTCCTGTAACTTTGTGCACGGGAAAGAATAATTCTATCCTGCGACGGTTGAGCAACTAGAGTAGCACTGACTGTTAAAGATCTATGATCCAATGATGTTAGTACCTTGGGATTCCAGCCTCAGATTAAAACAGCCGGACACAGTTGATATCTGGATTGACAATATTAATTTGAGAAAAAATCTCTTATCAAAAATTGGAAATGCACTTAATGTCTAGAGCAGAGTAGAGTTTCATGTAGAGTTGTGTCATTGGTATTTTGATGGATTTCGATGCTCTTATTAGTGAGTTGAGTTCCAATTGTTTCCATGTGGAGGCTTAGGATGATGGGGCATAAGTTAGATCCTTGGGAACTCTGCAGGTGATGGGGTACTTATGGGATCTTATGTGAACCAAATGGTTGGAGACATAAGAGAAGAACCAATGGAGGCCCTCACCAATGAATCTCATTTAAGTCTTTGTAGTGGAACAGAGGGGGGGTGGTCGATGGTGTTGAAGGTGGCCAGTAGATCCAGCAGGAGGCAAAGGTCATTTTATTTGAAAGGATAGGCCATGATTAGTAAGGCAGCTGTTTTTGAGTTGCAGTCCAATGTGAAGCTTGCTGGCTGTAGTTGTGCACGAGATCGTTGGTGTTGATGTGATGTTAGAGTTGTGAGTAGACTGCTTTTTCAAAGATCTTTGTAATGAAATGTAGGTGAGTAGTGGGCCGGTATTTAGTAAGAGTATCAGGGTCTAGTGTGGATTTCTTCAAGAGAGGGAGGATCTGGCTTGTTCTTAGAGCTACGGGGAATCTCAATTGAGAGAGGCTTTGAAAACGTTCAGCAAGAGTGAAAGAACTTGTCCTGACACGGCTCGGTGAAGGATGAGGCTACAATATCAGAGTCATAAAAGATGCAGATGTTTGAAGGATGACTATTGTGGAATGCAGCGCCGAGTGGTAGGTGCAGGAGGAAAGGTAGGCTTGGCATTGTTGAACTTCTGTATTTATTCACTGAAGAGGTTGAAGGCATTGCACTTGACTGGGGAGAGCAGAAATGGAGGTTCAAGTGAAGCAATGCTTTATAACCATGAAGAGTTTTCTACATCTGTTGGCTGACACACTATTGTAGTTAGATTGACAATATAATCTAGTGCAGAGGTTCTAGTCCACAATGAAGTTCCTTCAGCTGGCGGGGGTAGCACCCATCATAACATCATAATTATGAAACTGAGCCTTTAGGTTTGCTTTATACAATGATCAAAGTATAAATGGTTGAGGTCGGGGGAGTTACTTCAGGTCGCCTGACCATTCAGGATCTTCATCTTTTGCTTTCATACAAAGGAATCAGAGTAAATGCCTTGTCTACAGCAATGGACTTCATCCTCCACCAGATGAGCCAATACAAGAGGTGCACACAGAGTCCAGCCTATTTGAAAGGTCTCATGTAAACTCGAACAGCAGAAGAGGAGCCCATGGGAACTTGACCCCTTCTTCGGTCACATTGTTTCTAAAGCTCTGCAAGACAGTCATAGATTTGAAGAATTGTAGGAAAGAAAGCAACTCTGGATCCATGTCAAAGACCATGAAAAAATCAGAAGTGATGTCAGAAGGCCAAGGTGGTGCCACATATAGCTCTGTGAAATCACATCTGGGTAGGTAGGGGAGTGGAGCTGGTGCCGTGGCACCAACTGCCGGAACAGGAAAATTATTCAAACTTTTGCCAGACCCAATCTGGCAGCTGGGGAGACTCATGAGGTAAGGAATCTGCAGGTCAAATGATCCATTCGAAAGGCATTGAATTGAATTAATCAGGTGAGAGAAAATTTATCACCACTTTCACCTTTAGAGAAGTCACCTGTGTAACTGATCTGATCGTCTCTCTTAAGAATTCCCAAATGAGTAAACAATCCTGTTTGAACCTTTAAATACATCTTCTACTCATTATAAGGGAGGTACCACACTGGTTGCCTCATATTATCACTGAAAATAGGTTTAGTGTATTGTATTGTAGTTGCATGTATATAGTGCTTACTAACCCAACAAGATGTTGAAGTGCTTTACAGTGAGTAGCACGCTACTACTGAAACAAAGGTTAGTGGTTAATCCAATGGCTATTATTGGTTATTGAGATTAGTATTGTGCTCTCAAGGAATCCATACAATGCATTTACTCAAGTTTTTTTTGTAGTAGAAAAAATTATTACGAAAGAGGGGTGATAATTAGTGGTGGGGCATGTGAGTTCATATAGGTGGTGGTGGGCTAGAGGAGATTACATATTGCAAGGTTACAGGTATAAGGTTTCCATGAAGGAGAAGTTGTGCTCAATGAAATAAGGTGAATTGCAGAAATACAACAGAGTAAGGCAGACATGCAACTTAGAGTAAGCTGTACTCAGAGAGAGGAGGCATGCAAACGATGGAGGGTAAGGAGAGGGTCATTCAAAACAAGAAAGAAGAGGAAACAATCGAAATTTTTAAGTCAAGGTCAGTTTTTCATGCATGGGTATAAGAGTAAAGTGGGAGGAGGGTTTTAAAGATAGCATGCAATCCGAGCAATGTCAATAGAGCAAAAAAAGCATATTAAACGCACAAAGATCCTGGCCTACCTATGTAAAGAGACCAAGATGCGACACTCATTAGGAAAATGCATCTGTGCAGAGACCTGTGCAGACATTTTCAGGCTCTCTTCTCCTCAAATTTGGGCCTGAGGTGTTGCCTGGAAATGAAGATTATGATTGAGGGCTCTCATCTACCACCTGCCACTTCGTTCAAAACCACCTTTTGGTGTCAGGAAGAAGGCTTCTTTCAATCCACGGCTCTCCCACCGAGACCAGTAGCCCCCACCTTCAGTATTTCAGAACCCGAGGCTCACTCCTCAACAATACTCTGCCTTGTAGGCATAGTCCTCTACATTGGCATTTCTTTGTGCCGTTGCCCCAACTGAGCCTTGCCTGTAGAGTCCTGACAGGAAAGTGGATGCCCACTGCCACCTGGGCTGAAAGGTTTGTCCACTCCCTCTCCTGCATGCCCCCTACCCCCGCCACCCTCCTACCCCCGCTCTCACACACACTCCAGATCCCGGTGGACTTCCAGGAGTATGAGCGGAAAAGCGTAGTGATTAAGAGTGGCGTGGCAATGGAGTTCCCACCACCAGGAAGAGCTGCCAGCCTCATGGGTAGGGCCTGGTGCGAGGGTAGGGCATATAGAAAGAACAAACGTGAAGAAAGGTAGGACGACTCCGGCAAATAGAAGCAAAGTCGACCGGTATTAATTTTACTTTTCACATAAAGATTGACATTGTGGCAGAAGTGAGTAAGTTAATAAATATATCAAATAGTCCTATAATTTTCGATTTGTCTGGGGTTAGGACATTCAAATAGAAAGCCAATTGTAGCGGTGATTGCAGTTATAATCAAACTGTTTTATAAACCCAACGTCACGCAAGCCATTTCTCCGTTCATGTTACACAATAGATTTTCCTCCCTCTCGGATTTAGACACTCTAGATTGACTGGCCCCGTTATCAGTGCCTATTGAATTGGTCCCCTCCATAGTAGCACCTCTATCACTGTTAAGAGATGCCTCCAGGCAGTCTGACCAACTCTTGCAGATATTAAGTTGGAACATCGCTGGCCTAGCCTCTAAAGTAAATAATGAAGACTGGGTCGGGTTGGTAAATAAATTTGATATTCTATTGCTCCAGGAGACTTGGGCGACAAGTGAGATACATTGTGAGGGCTTCCAATGTTTTAATGTGTGTGCACTGGCTCCTAAACATGGGCGCCCGTCTGGCGGCCTTTCTATTTGGGTTAAAATATCGGCAGGTGGCGTTATTAAGACTATTTCGACAAACAGCCCTAATTACCAAGCTTTGATATACACACGTGGGGCCTCAATTTGTTTTATTAACTTTTATAATAATGACTTTTTAAGTGTACCCAATAAGATTGTTGAAAATCTTTTTTAATTTGTTTCTAATATACACATTGTAGCGGGAAATCAAAATTTAGCTGGAATCTGTCTGGGGGTGATTTTAATGTTAAGATTTCTAGAGCATATCATTTGGATACTGGCTACATACAATATGAAAATTTGAGTAAAAGGGGAACTGAATTAATGGATTATCTGTTAATGCATGATTTATCAAATGTGATGGACATTGCACCCATGGACCATAGTGATAATCGGACAGTGCCAACATATAGAGGCCGAGGCTGTGCCTCAATAATTGATTATGTTTTTATATCTCCCCCACTTGAAGATATTTTAGTTGGTGCAGAGGTTATACCTACTACGTTTGGGGATCACAACCCAACTTCGGTATTGTTTAGGGTTGCCCCCAGACACATTTTTAAGGGAGAACCTGGGGCCTGTAATATATCTTCCTCAACTGACAATCTAAGAATCATCTGGAAAGGAATTGATAACAGCATGCTGTTTAAGAACATGGTAACACTTCATCGATCAGCTGTTGACGTATGTCTGTCATCTATTGACCCTAACCTTGAGGTGGTTGCAGCCTTTACCCAGTTATGTGCAGGTATTAAACAGATGATCTCTAAACCTGCGTTTAACAACAACCACCATCCCAAGTGGTTCAATAGTGTATGCTCCCGGGCTAATAGAGAACTTCGTGCCGCTTTGTCGGCAACACCTAGGGATGCAATTTTAATCAGATCACTAAGGAACCAATATAATAAAGTGGTTAAGCAAAGGAAAGAGGAGATTTTGAGAGATCAATGGGATAATTTGGCTTCCGCTGCAAGATTCAATAATACAAAAGGATTTTGGGAGGTGGTCAAAAATATGAGAAACACTGGTCAGCACTTAAGTCCCATAAGTTGTAATATAACCAGTGATGCCTGGGTCTCTCATTTCTCTAAAATATATTCTGCCCCATCGCTGGATGAGGTCCACATAGATCTTTACGTTGCGTCACAAGTCCAGATATCGCTCTCAGAAGTGGTAGACGCAATTGATCAGAGTTTAGGCAATAAGGCCCCCGGGCCTGATGGATTTCCCATTGATTTTATTAAATATAAATTAGATTTCTGGGCCCCGATTTTACTTAATGTTTTTAATAACTTAAACTCCCAAATTCCTAGTACATGGTCGTCCAGCACAATAGTACCGATTTTTAAGAAGGGAGACAGGGCTAACCCTAGTTGTTATAGACCAATTTCTTTGATCGATAACACTTTAAAGATACTTGGGAGGGTGCTATTTAATAAAATTAGGAGTTGGGCTGAGGATATGCATATTTTAAATAAATGTCAGTTAGGTTTTAGAAGCAAATTAGGAACTATAGAGCAATGTCTCAATTTAAATTTGATTGTTGACAAATATACGATAGCTCGGCAGTCTCCCATTTATCTAGCTTTCATGGACCTCACCTCAGCCTTCGATTATGTGAATAGATCGCGCCTATGGTCATGTCTCCTAAATTATGGGCTGGACGAGGCCTTAGTACACTTTTTGGCCTTTTTACACAAGGATTTGGGGGCAAGGGTAAGGATTAGTAGGGATGGGGCCGTATCAGAGAATATTGTCATCGGCCGAGGGGTCAGGCAGGGGTGTGTGCTGGCCCCTCTGCTTTTCATTTTATATATTAATGAGTTGCATGATGAGCTGTCAAACTTGACTACGGATGTCCCGGTGATCAATGGTATTAAAATACCTGCTTTATTATATGCAGATGACGCGGTCCTAATGGGCCGCACACCAAATGCACTACGCACTTTAGTCGGGGGTTTTGTCGATTTTATGTCTAAATTGGACTTGTGTACAAATTTTAAAAAATCTTTTTTAATGAATTGTGGTCCAAATAAACATCGGGTTAATGTAATCAGCTCCGGCTCTGAAAAACTATTTTGCACACGCACTTTCTCATACCTGGGACTGGTATTTGCTGACAATGGTTCTTGGACTCCCCATTTGACACATAGTCGGAACAAACTCTTAAAGGCCTCCAACTCAATCTTATGCCTCCCTCAACCCAGAAGAACTGAGGTAGTGCTATCCCTACTGAAGATATATAAAACTCAATGTAGACCAACCGCAACTTATGGAGCTGAAGTGTGGGGTTATGCTAATTGTAACAATATTCAAATAGAGGAAAATAGATTTTGTCGGAGAGTTCTGGGGGTCCCGATTAGCTCCTCTTCCTTTGTTTGTCACCGGGAGCTAAAACTGTCTTATATTGAAGATTATATTAGGGCCCGTCCAACTATTTTTTGGATAAAAGTATGGCAAAATCCGGCAACCACTTTTACTAGAGAAATAATAGCTGATTGTCTTAAATGTGACAAGGGCAGTAGCATACCTTGGTTGGCAGCTGTTAAGGACAACTTGTCCGCTGTAAATCTGCCACACATTTTCTCAAATCCAAGTGATATGTCAGGCATTAATAAAAAGACTATACAGGAGACCCTGTATGGGTATTATGCCAGTATGAGACTCAGGCATGAAGCTTCGAAAAGTTCAGTTGCCCGTTACATAACGATGTCGGACGCTGAGGGCCCACCGACAATATTGCCAGTCCGTTATCTTTTAATGGCGACCAACCGTTGGGAAAGAAGTTTGCTCTTTCGCCTTAGGGCTGGTACTTTAAAATATTTATTGTGTTTTCCCCTTGGGCACACAAGTAATCTTGAGCAAACCCCTTGTCCCTGTGGTAATCGTGGCAACCAATCTATGTTACATTTTTTGTTTTTCTGTAACTTTTATCAGCTATATAGTAAACAATTGTTGATCCCGTTTTTTAAGGCAGCTGCTATCTGCAACTATAAGGTGGCATATAGAGAAATTGTTGAGCTCAAAGACGAAAATTTAACTTTCCGCGTCAGCACTTTCTTGCGTTTGGCTGTCCGCTCACGCGCTTCTATGAGTTTGGTATAATTGGCCTTGATTGCCCATTTTTAACCTCTTATTTACATGTAGGTTGCACAATTGTATTGTGTGTATTCCATCGTTACATAATTTTTGATAAATTGCCCGCACTTTATAATATTATGCTGCTAGATCTAATGAATTTGTCTGATTTTAACGCTGGTCTAATGTGATAAATTGTCCGCATTTTAAATCACTATGCTGCTATATTTAATGAACTTTTTATTCTTATTTTAATATGTGTTACTATTTTAGTCTGATGTTATTTATCAAATTAGTGGATATTGGCTGCCTGTATCAGTTGATTCAAGGAACTATTATACTATTGCCCCTAACAAATTATAAGTGTAAGATAAATCCCCTGAGTATTGCGTATGTATATGTTTTGTGTATTTACTGCTTTTTTTTTTGCTGGTTATTACTTTGTTCTTTTATGGATATTCTTTTATCCGAATAAAGATGAATTGAATTGAATTAATAAATATATCAAATAGTCCTATAATTTTCGATTTGTCTGGGGTTAGGACATTCAAATAGAAAGCCAATTGTAGCGGTGATTGCAGTTATAATCAAACTGTTTGAAAAACTTGCCACCATACATGATACTAAAAATAGATGCCAGCATGATCTCAAAAGCACATAAGGAACATAAAACCCATGCATAGCCTGCCAGTTGTCATTTAGATGTAGCAAGATGGCAGCCAGATGCATCAATAATCACAAAACCAAGGCAGTGCTCATCCTGGACCCCCAAATTGTCCACAAGATGAATGTCAGCCACTGGACAATCAAAACAACAAGGTGGTGTCAATAGTGCAAATATGGCCCCCAAAGCGTAAACGATACTTCCTAGCCAGTGGACAACTGGCTTTGAATAGCTCACCCTGATTTGTGAGGCCGCTGAGCCTCCCTGTATCTGGATAAAGTTCTCGATAAGCACTAATCGCACCCCATCATTTCAAAACCTGAAAATACCTACCTCTGAATTTTGATATGTAGGTCTACACATTATTTTTAGGACTTCGGGAACTAGGATGGCATTTTACCAGTCTGGCCTGTATTTTTATGTCCATGCCAGTAAAAAAAAAAAAAAAAAAAACAACAACAGGGAAGTCCAGTATTTTTTCCCTTTCGTAATAAAAACCAAAGCGGCAGACACACTAAGACACCACTTAAAAAGTATTTGAGAATTATCCAAATTATTTCTAAATAATTATTGAAGCAAATAGAGAAATAATTACCGTATTACAAAAGAATACTGAGAATTCCTTTTCACCAACCAGCTCTCGGCCCTTCCAGACGAGCACGACATCAACAAATGGCCAGTACTTTTATCTAAGCAAGGTGCCAACCCTATCTGGAACCAATTGATGATATCCAAAGGCCTGAGGAGGCTAGGGAGAAATCTATGCACATTTCAATAATGAAGTATAAACACACAGGAGTCCACTGTAAAGTAATCCGTTGTGAACCGAACAAAAAGATGCTTGGGGAAAAAGGGGCATGCCATACACCAGCTCTCTGAGGAATCTAAAAAATGAGCTCTTCCCAAAAAAAGCGAGTGCATAGTCTGTTTCAATAACTGTACCCCGAGGTCTCCCTGCAGTACAGAACCGTGTATAAGTTACAGACTCCACGAGGAGCAGGCTGTTAGTGTCCCAGGTCCTCCTCCGCCACAAGTCACACTGAGAACCCCAAGAAGCACCACACACATGAACTCTGGGAACCCCTGCCACTGGGAAGCAACGAAATCTGCTGTCGCGATCATTAGACAGAACATCCGATCATCTTACAATCATAAACATCCATTACAATTGACAAAACTGCTGCTTTTACATTAGACTGAAGCTTCCAAAGGAGGGAAACTGGGCAGAGGCCTGAAAAAATGCCCTCGGGTGGGAAATAATGGGCAGCAGGTTAATAAAAGGGGCAGCCCTTTTATTCTGTTAAACTGTATTTATGAAATAAAACTGGATTTCGTTAATATGATAATATGAAAATGTTATCATTTCTCCCTTGAAGTTCGGTGAAAAACAAAATGTAGGCACTTCACAAAGTTACAAAATGTATAAACTTTGCAGTAAGCAAGGTTTTCGCCCTATTTTTCTGTTGGCAAACCTTTTTGTCAGAAAATTCTCTAATTCTTCTAATCACCAATTTTTAGCTGATTTTATCTCTTGCTTAAAAAAATCTTTGCTAATGTCGACAAAATCATCGGTTTGAAAAGTTAAAAAAAGAAGTTTTGAAGTCGAATGAGACGAAGTGTCGCACCCTCAACCCACCCCGATGCCATGTCCGCATGGCCATGTTCTTTCAATTCACCAAGCGCTTAGAAATAGGACCTGCTTCAAGCTACCAAGCGTTATACTGATTCGTTTCATAAGGGATACATGCACATCACAAATTAGTCTAGCCAGGGTTTTTGAGGCCCATGACTTGCCTCTCGGGCTCGCCGTTAATGATGCGCAGCTTTGTTTACCACTGCTGAGACCGAGTTCTATTTTGGGCGGGCCGACTCTGTCCAGGAGAGCCCTGGCCTGAAATAGCCGCGGAGGCCAAAGGTCAGGATTCCAAAGAAAAGAGCGTGTCTCCTTTTGGTGAGCTGCAGCCAGGGCTGCCAGCGGATCCGCAGCTCGGGGAGTCTTCTGCAGAGAACCGGGCAGCACTAACAGACATTCGCTGCATGCTCCTTTGTAAAAGTGCCACGAAGCTTCCTTTTATTACAAGTCTGAAAACATGAAATGTTTCACTCTTAGCAGCTGGGTCTGAAAACACAAACCGGCTGGAGCTGTTCCAGGGAAAGCCTAGAGGTGGCGGTATTCAGTTCCTAGGACTCTTCCAGGCGAAACCAGGCCACAGGTTTTCACACACAGGCATGTGGGATGTCAGGACAGTGAGGGCCTGGTACAATATTAAAACGCCCGCCATCTCCTCAGATCCTGACAGTGAATGCACAGTCAAGTGCTCGGAATCACGTTATGTCACGACAGCAGCTGCCAAGAATTAAATACTCAGGCTCGCAGTATGGCAGGACAGTGAGAGCCCAGAATTACATGCCAAGGTTAACATTAGGGCAGAACAGTGGGTGCACGGTGTTAACTGCCCACACGCACAGCAGTTCTGGAGTGAGGATAGTAACTGCACAGAAACAGACACCTGGGATCGTAGTAGGACAGAATAGTGAGGGACCACAGTTAAATAATCAGGATAGAGTGAGTTCATAGTGTTAAACACTCAGGTTCACAGCAGCTCATGATAGTGAGTCCTCGTGATCATATTAGGGCAGAATAGCGACCCCACTGTATTAAATACTCAGGAACACATTAACACCTGATATGAGTTCACAGTATTAAATACTCAGGAACACATTAACACCTGATATTGAGTTCAAAGTATTAAATACCCAGGAACACATTAACACCTGGTATTGAGTTCAAAGTATTAAATACTCAGGAACACATTAACACCTGATATTGAGTTCAAAGTATTAAATACTCAGGAACACATTAACACCTGATATTGAGTTCAAAGTATTAACTACTGAGGAACACATTAACACCTGATATTGAGTTCAAAGTATTAAATACTCAGGAACACATTAACAATAACACCTGACATTGAGTTCAAAGTATTAAATACTCAGGAACACATTAACACCTGATATTGAGTCCAAAGTATTAAATGCTCAGGAACACATTAACACCTGATATTGAGTTCAAAGTATTAAATTCTCAGGAACACATTAGAGTCGGATCCCGAATTCCCAGTAATAAATACTTAGGGTCACGGAGATTAGATGTACAGTTTAAATGCGGAGGATCACATTAGGATCAGATCGTGAGTTCAGTGTTAAATACTCAGTAACGGATTATAGCATTAAATATCAAAGATCACGTAAGGTCAGGATAGTGAGTAAAGAGTTTAAATACTCAGAATCACATCCAGTAAGGACAGTGAGTGTATAGTATTAACTGTTCAGGGAAATATCACACCAGGACAGTGACTAAAGCGTTGAAATACTCAGGTTAACTTCAGGACAGTGAGTAAATTTGAAATAGGTTACATTCAAACACTTACATAGCCTTTTGATATCGCTGGTCTGGCAGGGTAAGTGAATTCGTGTGGCTCTTGACATCTTAAAACTGGCTCAGGCGGAAGGGGGCTCGGATTACCAGACATGGAATTATATCTCTACGATGCACGCATCCAGTAGGCAGCTAGATGGCTGACCGAAACAGACAACAGTGAGAAACGGTTACAGTGCAGGACGCATATGGATATACCCCTGATGAAAAACACTATATCACGGGTTCGGACCTGGGGGAGGAATTCCCTTACCTAGCGCAACACACTGCTCGGATCTGGGAACGGATAATCTCCAGGGTCCTTCGAAAAGGCACCCTTCTCTAGGGATCTGGAGGTTTGTGCGCTAAAACCATTCAAAGATGTAGGGTACATCATGTCCATTACTCGTTGGCAAGAAGGAGGCCGTAGACTGCTAGGAGATTTGCATCTGGGGGGGGACCTTTCCTGGCCTATTACGGGGGCCCAGGAGGCTTTTACCTTGGGCTGGGGCCAATACCTACAATATGCCAAAATTGCACGAACGGCAAGGGAGATATGGAGTGGCTTTCCTGAGGGGCCCCCACTGTCTGAGCTCCTACAGGCGCTCCTGAGCATGGGGGATGGAGGTCACCTTGTGTCTTGGTTGTATAAAGCCCTTAAATCAGACAGGTCCAGAAGATAGTTAGCAGTTAGAATTGCCTGGGGGAAGGAATTGGAGAACACAGACAATGTATGGAAAAAGACCTTTCACTGGTCAGGGGGGTCTCTGGGAAAGTCAGGCTTAAATTAATTGACTTTAATTATTTAATTACGTCCATCGTACATCATGGGTGCAACTAGATTCAAATTTCGGGGGGGGGGCTAACAAGTGGATTAGTGGAGGCAGAGACATCATAAAATCCTAGGGACTATTTCATTTCACCATACCTCCATTTATTTCATTATTGCACATGGCAGCACCTTGAAATACGTGAGCACTGTATAGAAAACTCTTGCATTTGATTTAATAGTCTATAAAGCTTCTACATGTATAATAAGAATCTAGGCCACATTTAGGGTGCACATGACAACTGTCTTGCCTCTTAGGGGCTTATTTATGGGATTTTGGCATAAGGCAGCGCAGCAAGGCACCGTGCTGCGCTACCCTACGCCAAAGTGAAAGGTCAGGAATGCATCGTATTTATGCGATATGGTGCATTCCTGTCCTTTCTCCCTGCGCTGGCACTGTTTCTGCAGTCTAGCGCCAACGTAGGCACCTTTGCACCACAGTGCAAGGGTGCCTGCAGGATTGGTTTTGTGTAGGAAGGTACACCTTTCTACACAAAAACAATCCTAAGCTGCGTTTTCCTCTTTCTATGTGTGCTGCAGAATGTAGTACACATAGAAAGAGGGAAAAACAAGGAGAAATGAACATATTTCTCCTCGTTACGCCTCACCTTGGGAGGCGTACGGATTTGGCACTACCCCAGGTTTACATGACTTTGTAAATATGGGGAAGCGTCAATGGGTGTTGCGTGGGAAAACCTACTGCAACGAACATGGAATGCTTCCCGGGCACAGAGTAAGGTGACGCAACAATTTGCGCTGCGTCGCCTCACTCATGATTTATGAGGCCACTCAAAGCCACGCAAGGTGGCTTTGAGTGGCATCATAAATCGAAATGAGAGCCCTGCATCACACATGTACACCTTTCCTTGGTGCAAAAGTGACACAGGCTCTCATAAATAAGCCGCTTAGTTCACTAATTGCTGTTAGGGTGGAGGGGCATGAATGTTTTCAAAATTAATGATAAAAATGATCTCTTGTCATAAATAATTCTCTGCCTATAATCTGCTGTACTAAGGTGAAACACTTCTGCATTTTAAAGAATTGCACTATTTTGAATTTTGGACGACGTTATTTTATTTTTGCATGATGTTTTATTGCACAATTGAAATGCCAAACATTTGTATTGCTTGACTCGTGAACAGGCTCTTAGAGCCAAACCATATCCTTGGCTCGGTCAGTTCTCCCTTTTAATTTGGAAGCTTGTTCACCTCTATGTAAAAGGTATCAATATTGAGATAATTTTTGGGGACATTTTTTTATTGCATTTAGATCGCACTCCAAACCGCTTTTGTCATGATGCTATATATTTGTTTTAACTCATGTTGCACTGCACTTTATGATTGGTCTCGGGCCACTAAGAAAATAAAAGAAATGACTACAAATATTTATGCTGTAATGCTACGCACAATTCTAATTTCCTGCAAGTCTTCTTCCCAATGGAAAATCCTTCATGGCATATCACTATCTTTCTCTAAATTGGCATGTGATGGGCGCTTACTGTGCAGCTTTTATTGCAATGAGAGTGTTGCAGGGCGTCACTGTTGTTTATTTGGGGATGAGGGCAGGATCTGATAACAGCAGCTTTGATCACTGCTGCTGCTTTCACACCTCCTCCTTGGACCAAATGAGTGTCGCTTAAGCAGAGCAGGGAGAGTGAAAAGCGGGCACCTGAAAGGAGAAAGAAGGACGGTACAAAACAGACGTGTTTTAAGGCGAGGTGAATACTTTGCAGTAACTGACTTGAAGGCCAGGCTGGCAGGCACTGACCCCAGTCTGGGCAGCCTAGGCTACAGCAGCTGACGGGGGGGGGGGGGGTTGAAGCCCGTTATGCCAAATGGGTGTTGCGCGCCTGTTGTACATACGTCACGCCATTCAAACTCAACAGAATCTATGCGGGCCGCTCAGTTCCGTGTCTTCGTTGTGGTCAAGGGAGAGCTACTTTTTAGGTCGAGCCTAGAGTCAGCGCGCATGCGCTGCTCTGCAAGACTTGTTGTAGTGGAGTATGAAATAGAAGCCCCGCCCACTCTCCGCCCATATTTGCCATTGGCTTGTGTCATTGTCCTTCGTAAATGCTGACTTCTGATTCGTTAATAGGCTTGTTAGTCCCTCCTTAGTACCGCCTTGTCTTGATTTGTAACCTTCCGTGGCGACTGGCACATTTACTTCGGTTGTTACACAGGATGCTTTATTTAGTCTGTAAGCAAAATTTTCTTTATTGAGTTTCTCTTACTGCAGGCACGACATGTTTGAATGTAAGCAAAGCACGTCGGGCCTGCAATAAGCAGCCGGGACAATAGCGGCCGCTTCTTTCCAATGCCATAGGTCTCGCATTTAAATGCAAGACCTATTGCATTGCTAATATATTTTTTTTAACTATAATGTGTAGCGCGGCGCCCGCTTCAGGGACACCGCGCTCTGTTTCATTTTTCTGACAGAAGGGGCCTCTCTTTCTCTATCTTTTTTTTCGCTCGAGCTTGACAAAGCCTGTCAGTGAAAGAAAGAGGCACAGATGCTGAAGGAGGTGATGCAACCACTCGTTGCGATTCGCAGAATAGAAAAAGACAGCCTTGCTAACTTGTGATCATAACTCGCGCTTCACGACATTTGTTAAATGTAAATCCTGTTCGTGATAAGCCTTTTCATGCTTTTCCATTGATGGAGAGTTCTCAGCGTTATAGCCTACTAACTTTTTGCCCTTTTAGTGGGCTTCGGTTTCAACGTTTCCTTTAAACTCGGTATGTTTTGGTAATGCATGTTAGTGGAAGATTAAGAAACTCATCGACTCAAGAACCCACGTCTTATTTGGGGCCTTTTCCTTTAAATTTACATTAGATTAAGAAACACCTCATAATGTGTAAAATAAATATGCTGAAAACTCAACGTTAAATATTTTTTTTTTGCACATTACATCGGCTATCGGGCAGTCTCTGAAACCGACTTAAGGAATGTCATACAGAATAGCCTCAAATCTTCATATTTACTCAGTTCACCCACAAGTGGGACTATCATATACCGCAGGGTCTTGTAAAACTGGCACCTGTATTAACGACGATGACTTGCTGAAAAGCACCATCATAGCAAGCACAACACGCATCTCGTCTTTAAAGCTGCTTGATTTGAGGTGAATGAGTCGTACGTAACCCGTAGGTTGCATTTTGAGACAATTCATCTGAAGCGACGCTTGGCTATCCTATATACACATCAAGCTTAAATAACCACATATCCAGATTATGCGATCTCAGCTGTCTATAGCGCCTTGACCCTTAGCACTTAAGGTAATTATAAAGTAACAAAATCCTCACGATTGACCTCAGACTGTGAGACTGTACAGTTGTCCTTAGTTACACAATTTACTCTAACTCCTTTTTAAGCAATGCGTTTTCAACATGGATTTGCAACTTGCGTGTCATTTTGAACGAAACGTTATAATGTATCCCAGTTCCCGCTACTGGGAAGCGGTGTATTATCCCACCTCAAGGAGTGACACGCATGCTCTGCAGCTATACTCCTACATCGGATCCATCAGCTGCACATTAAATGCCATTGCCCACCCTCGACTTACTCTTCGCCCACTCCGGATAGCTCTACCAATGAGAGGTTGCTCAGCTATTCTGAGTCCTGGACGGCCTAGTGCTGCTCAGACAAGTTCAGCCCTCAAAGCAGCAGGACTTACCTGTCGCCGCCAGACAACCGGACAGGCCTTTGGTCTTTTCAGTGAGGCTTCAAGAATCAGTGGGTGTGCAGCAAGGTGTAGACTGGCACACATCGGCACTACCTCAAGTGTAGGTCATCTTATTTCTGCTTAGGGAGGAAGAAACTAGACCTGGACAGTAGACCTTTCGGGGTGTAAAGCTTGAACACAGCACAGTGTTTCCCCATCTTAGACAGAGGTCATAAGAAAGCACAGCTGCCAAGTTTTCAGATTGCTCATGCATGGCATTTCTCTGTTTTAGTGTGCTTATGTGTAACGTTTTAATGCCTTACGTGTGACATGTGAGTGGCAGTTTATTGATAGTAGAACGAAGCAGATATGCTCATATAATAAGATACATTCCGGAAATGATTACATAATTCTGCAGAGCGCCGAATGTTTAGGCTAGGTCATATAGTACTTGAAATGTGGGTCATAATTAACAATAATCAAGCCATTTGGTTACTTTCTCAAATGTATGTAGACTCAGTCGTTTTTAGGTTGAGCCTGGGCAGCGCATGAGCTGCTGCGAGGCATGCAGTAGTGGACTATGGCTTTGAAGCCCTGCCCACTCTCCACCCATATTTTTAATTGGCTTGTGTCATTGTCCTTCCTAAACGCTGGCTTCCGAGTCGTTATTTGGCTTGCTAGTCCCTCCTTGGTACCGCCTTGTCTGCATTTGTTACCTCCCATGGCGACTGGCCCTTTTACTTCTGCTGCAGCACGGTATGTCTTATTTAGTCTGTAAGCACTATTTTCTTTAATGGATTTCTCCTACTGCAGGCACGACATGTTTTCCTCGTCATGCCAGCTTTCACTTTCAAGCAGCCCCGGACAATGGGGGCCGCTTCTTTGATGTGAACTAGGTCTTGCATTTACAAGAGTTTGAGCTATTGCCATTGTAAATGACAATAGCTTATACTCTCGTAAATGCGAGACCTATTGCATTGCAAATGCTTGTTTACACATGGTTTGCCTTTGCAACAAAGTACAGGTGTACTGTCTGGAAGTAGTTGGACGGATCCATGGAGCGACAGGGTTAACGCAGGACTATACCCTAAAGCGGTGCCTGCTGGGTATGGTAGGGTGTCCCAAACAACGGAAAATGAAACACATATTCCTCCAACTGGCGCTCCTCCTGGAGAAGCAGCGGATCGGTATGGGATGGTTGGGTACACAGGCGTCCATAGAAGAACGATGGGTGAAGGACACCATTCAATGGTCACTGGCAGAGGAGACACACATTAGGCTCTCTCGTCGAGATGACAAGAAATCCGAAGACTTAGGGTTCTGGGGAGAGAAACTGGAGACCTTTGAGGAGGCGGGGACACAAGAAGGGGACCAGATGACTGTACCTGTGCATCTGGGGAGGTTCCCCTGTCACCTCAAGATGCTCCCGAAATGGAGCAATAGGGCCTGAATGGACGCAGGTATTTCTACTGCGCAAGGAAAGAATATGGTATGGAACATACAGTAGTCGAGGGAGTTGGAGGAAAAATGATATGATATAATCAAAATAGGGACTTGTGCAGGAAGGCTGGGTTACTATAACAATTCTAAAATATTGGCGGGATTGGAAAGCAACTGTCACAGTCGTTATGTTTTGAGTTCATAATGCAATGTTTAAGCATAAATAAAGACTTTAGAAAAAAGTCTGGGTGCACCTCGAAGAGGCGTGAACATTGGGAAACAAAGTAGTCTGCTTCCAGCTAAATGACAATTCATTGTGAAATGAGACACACATAAGCCTGCTTGCCCCCCCCCCCCCCGCAGGAGTCTGGTGGTGACTGCATTCATCTGCGCCAATCCGTTCTTTAACATCTCCTTTTAAGGGGAGGGGGGAAGGCCCACGTTTGGCAAACTAAAACCTGGTTGTATTCTTGATATGTACAAATGATGGTCATTCGGGGGCAGAAATAATGTGCTTTTGCACTAATATAATAATCCGTTAAAGTGCTCACCACACAAGAGACGATTGGATGAAATACACCGGGATAGGACAGCTCTATTGTACACAGTTTAATAAGGAACAAAACTTGCCTTTTAATTTTTTATTGGATGACGCGCATGTGTTTCTTATTTGTGCTGAAAAAATATAATTATGATACAGCACGAAAATAAACTATTCCTGCACTTGATGGATTTCGCATGCAGTACTTCATCCTTCCATAATCTGCAAGCAGAACAATGCTAATGTTTTTTCGTTACAACATTTACCACTGTACACAAATAACGTGAATTTTCAACACTGCAAGATTTCCTGAGTGTTCTGGATGCTGGGGCGGCAGATGTGCATTCACTTTTATGAATGATGTTGTAGGTTGATTGTGTAAAGTTCTCATATCTGCTTTCAGTTTCTCAAAGGCTGTACAATGTTCAGGGGCAGGAATGCATTAACATTAATTTTCACCCCGGTATAGAGTTTTCTTGTCCTTATTAAAGCGAGCTCAGGCAAAGCAATTTGTTCTGGTGTTGAAGTACTAGAGCATGCAAACATATAAATGCAAACCTGCAGTTTGCAAACGTCACCATTCTAAAGCCAACTTATTGGTTTGCCAATGCTTATTAAAGATAGCGGATCCTGAACCGCTGCTAGGTCTTCGGGGCCTCAGCTTTAATGATTTAATGATTCTGGCCTGCTCCAGTGTCAGGGCCCTGGACTTGAGGCCCGCTGCCGGTGTCTATTGCCCTGGGAAGGGACTGTTGAGAGGGCTCCTTGAGGAGGTGGGCTTCCTGCATAGGAGGGCTGCCACGAGTGTTTTGCACCCGTACTAGAGATAGTTCAAATGCCTACTTTTCAGAAGAAACATACTGTAAACACAGTACTTCTGGACTACAAAAGAGAGATGGGGTTGCTCGCTTCAGATGGGTTGCTGCTCGCTGCACCCTCCTTAGGAGCTCTACACAAAATCTCTGAAATCGCTCAGGCGGCTCCTGCAGGTTCATGCACGAATTCCATCCTGTGTTCAAACGGTGAACGCCCTGGAAACCCGGAGGCTGCTGCAGACGCACGCACAGACCGTGGGCATTGTAATTTGTAAGATACATCTTGAGCACGCCATCTTCATTTATTTCAAATATTAGAACGGGCACCGCCGGTGGCGTGCATACTCTGAGACTTGTGCAAAAGCACTTATCAAGGATTAGTATAAACAGATCACAAAGCAGAAGGAAAACAAAAGGCGGGATATTTCAGCCTGTTAAAGAAAGCAGCTCAAAGACATCGGCCTCGCTGTTAAATATTTTTGGAAGAGAAGGGCTTTGTCCTTTTAGAGAAGCCTACACAGCTGCTTCAGGTTCTGAAACTGAGGCAGAGCACCTCTTTAAATGTAGGAATCCACGGCCAGATGGCGACGATGAACTGGCTAACTTGCATTTGGCGCGCGTTGATGTTGTATGCAGTAATTCTATATGGTTGCTAAAGAGTAAAATGTGAGCAGGTGTTCAATTCGTACAATGCAATAAACTCTAAATCACAAATGTCCCGGAGGTATTTTTAACGGACCAGCATGTGATTTTAAGGCAGATAATCTAAAGCCCTAGCAGAAATGCTGAGGTCAAAGTGCATAGATTCACATGTGACCCACCCTCCTTCTCCGGGAAGCTCACCTATACCTCTCAGTACAGTATTATCTATACTCACTCCTGCTTTGAAAATCTGAGGGACTAGAGCTTCTCACAGGAAGGTTCTTCAGGGTGGTGTGACCTGATTGGTTGAGTCTTAAACTTGGTTCTTTTTTGAATAATGACTAGGATATGTTACTAAACCGAAAGGCCTAGGTCCTCTATGGTCTATGTCTATTATTACATTGCTTTTTTAAGGTACCGGGAACTCCCATCTCGATGATGAATGATTCAAGCATGTGAATCTATGAAAGTACCAATACTGGAGTAACAAAATAGATGAGGGAGCTTAGGGGAGGAACACAACAGGAAGTAATTGATAGCCAGCCGGAGTTATACAAAAAGTTATTAAAACAGAGGTAAATTAGTTGAGAGACATAGTAAGAGAAAGAGAGAGACTGGGTAAAGCTACATAAGTAGTAAAAGGGTAGAGAGTTTGTGACTGGGGGCACGATGGAGAAAGCCATAGAGCTAAACAGAGGGAGAGCCTGAAATAGTTAAAGACAATATAGTTAAAGCATTTTGCTGCCAAATGCACTGTCTGACCTCAGTTTTTAAAATGTTTTATTGTGCAAAGCCCCCTCTCCCCTCATAGCCCCACCCCCCAAAAAAAAGCTCATGGAAAAATTATGCTGACTTGCTCCAGTTAATATAGGCACTTATGAAAAGGTTCACCAGGGCTGCTTTTGGTTCCCGGGTAGGCCCTAGGTGATGAACTGAAGGTTTTCCCCTCTCCTCCTCAGGGGTTTAGAACTGATGAGTGAGGAAGGTATTGAAGAGATGAACCTTCAGGCCTCTTCTCAAGGACAGTTGAGTTGGGGAACATTTTACACTCATTAGTTATGACTCCCAGAGCTTGCTGACTCACTTGTTTTCTGCCGCCCCCATACCTTGCTTCTAGGGCTGTGCTTCCTGAAGTAGGCATTTCATTTTGTTGCATGTGGTGTAACGTTGCTGTTGGCAGCAAAAGAGACATGGAGCAGGTGATATTAACTTCTGTTCTTTATTTCAACCAGAGTGTCATGCAACAGGTCTGCTTTTTCCTCGTTCCTCGTGCCTTCCCCTAGCTGCCTCCTCTTCCTTCCTTCCCGAACTCCATCCTTGCAGCAGTCAGGGTTCTAGTTTCCTGGCACTTAGGTGTTCAAGCACGACACTACATATCCCCCCATTTACAAAAGGCTTCTCAGATTGGGTGGTTATATTTCTTCAATAAGTCAGACAGGTTTCCGGGGAGTTAGTTACGACCGTCTCAGCTAACAAGGTTAGGCATCTGGATCTGTGATATCAGGATTTTGATCTCTAACGTGTTCTCAGTCTTCCCCTGAGCTGTCACGGTTTTCAAGTTCCCCATGCTCTCTGTTTCCTGGGGCAGTGACCATGGTTCCTTTTCGGCAAGTCGCTTGTAGAGGTCGGTCATGGTATCTGCTGTCTGTCTTCCTCCTTTGCACTTGTTTGATGAGGACCCAGTCACCTTCCTGGACAATTGCCTTCTTTGCTTCCCTGCGAGTGTCAGCATACTCTTTCATTTTGGCCTTTTTTTCACGCCATGATCCAGAATCTCTTTCCTTTCTTGAGCGCCACAAGAGACGTCTGCCAGGCCCTACCCAGTGGGAATTCCAGTGCTCACCGCTCGGTTCAGCATAGGAGTGACTGGACATTTTCCTGTCATGCTGTGAGGGGTGTTCCTATAGGCTCACAGTACTTCATTGAGTGCTATCTGGCTTGCTCAGCTTGTTGCAGAGTCTTTTTAGGGTGGCCATGAACCATTCCACCATTCCATTGGCTTGGGGCCACAGGGACACAATTTTCTGATACCTGAAGTTGAGATGAGTGGCAAATTCGGCGTACTCTTGTCCACTGAATAGGGGTCCATTGTCTGTCTCGACAACTTTGGGATACCCTACGGCGCGAACACTTCTTCCAGCACTGGGAAGGTCCAGCTGAAGCTTTGATGGAAGACATTTGGCGAGCTATTGGAAAACAAGAAAATTCATCCATTACGACAAGTATGTATTTTACCGATTGTGGAGGACCAAAGATCTGCAGCCTTCCGGCACCACACATCTTCTGGCAGTTCTGACATTTGCAGCGGCAGAGATGGTTCCTCTCGACTGACAACTCGGCATTGGGGGCAGCTTTTCAGCATGGTTTTAACCATCTGGTCAAGTGTGGTAAACCAAACTTGCTCTCACAGGGCCCTTTTTGTGGCAACAATGCCCCAATGTCCTTTGTGCGCCAAATTCACTGCCCCTTGGTGTAGTCTTTTTGGTATGATAATCCTCTTGTCCCTGACCAGCAATCCACTGTCTGATATGAGGTAGTTCTTTGGCGTCCAATCCTTTTCCTTGCTCGTCTTCTTACAGATAGATGCTTCATGTAACCGTCCGAAGACGACGTGCAATGTCCTGCAAAATGGGGTCTTCTGCGGTGGCTGCTGTGATGGCATTGAGGGGAAGTGCAGGAGGTCCTGCATGGTCAGTGACAAAATTAAGATATTCCTCAGCCAGTGAGACTGGTGTTTTGGACGACACCTGAGGGTGTCTTGACATATAGTCAGCCGGGTTCTCAGCCTTTCCAGGCTTGTGAATGATGGTGTAAGTGTATCCCTGAAGCCAGATACTCCAGCGCTCAATCAGGGGTGGGGCTCGAGGGTTTCCAAATATTGTTAGTAGGGCTTGGTGGTCCGTGATGATAGTGAAGTGCTTACTGTAGATGAACTACTCACAGGCCCAGATTACCACCAGGATTTCTTTCTCTGGTTGTGAGTAGGCCTTCTCGGTGTCCGTTAGGCTTCGGCTGGCGTATGCAACAATGATCATTCTCCTTATGATGTTGAGCTAGTATGGGTCCCAGCCCTACCGGACTGGCCTCCACCGTAAGTTCCATCCTTCAGCTGGGGTTGAAGTAAGCCATGCTAGTGGCACTCCCAACCATTGCCTTGATCTTGTTGAACACCCGGTCATATGTCGATAACCATTTGAATGACTGCCCCTGCTTGGTCAGCACTCAGAGTGGGTAGCTCAAAGTGGCAGTCTTTTATGTACAGAGCACAGTAACTGGACATCCCTAGAAAAGACCGGACATCTCCGATGTCCCTTGGGTAGGGTGTGTCATTCAGGGCTTTGACCTTCTTGGGGTCAAGTCTCATTCCACCCCAGAGAAAATATGTCCATAGGACTTCAATGTGGATTTCTGAAATTCACACTTGTCTTGGTTGAAAGTTAGATTGGCTTTGTGCTGAGCAGTGCGTGACACACACAATCCAGGGCCTTGTCATGTTCCTTAGAAGTGGCTCAGAACACAAGAATGTCATCGCTGTAGTTTAGAGTGTTTGTTATAGGGCGAATAACTCTTCGTATGGCCTCTTGAAAATCTCAACTGCAGATGAGACACCGGCACTCAGGATCTTGTACCTGAATAGTCCTTGGTGTGTTGTGAAGGTTATTTTATTTATTTATTTTATTTTATAGTTTTATAGAGCGCGAACCAGACCCGTGAGGGTATTAGAGCGCTTTACAGGATTAAGGGGTGGAATACAAAGCGTAAGGATGGGAGGGATCAAATTGGGAAAGATAGGGATACATTATACAGGAGGAGCACGCAGTCTAAAGTCCAAGCTACATGTGGGAAAAAAAATTAAAGCAGGTGGATATAATATACAAGAAGGCACGCAGTCTCAGCTCTTGGGGGGATGCCCAGGAGTGCAGAAAAATGTATCATCCGTAGAGGCCGTGGATAATGCCGAGGTGGAGGGTGGAACATGTCGATGAGGTGATTGTAAAGTATTCATTAGACGAGGTATTTTCCCATTAAGAAGGTTTTGGTCTCCTTCTTGAAGTGTGCCAAGGACGGAAGTCTTCTGATGGCGGGTGGGAGAGAGTTCCAAATTCTTGGTGCGGCCCCAGAGAAGGCCCGATTGTAGGTTTTTTTCTTCCGGAAGCGTGCTGGTTGCAGCAACAGGTCTTTGGCAGATCGGGAGTTTCTGGCTCCTCCGGATACCACGAGTTTTTGTGCGAGAAATGTAGGGGAATTGGAGTAAAGAGCTTTGTGAGTAATGCAGGCCACTTTAAATTGGATTCTGGCCTCTAGGGGAAGCCAGTTCAGAGCTTTGAGGTGGGGAGAGATGTGGTCGAATTTCTTTGAGCCCGTTAGGAGTCTGGCGGCGGTGTTGAGGCAGGCTTTCAATGGGGCCAGAGAGTTCTTGGGTAGCCCTGCGAGAGTAGAGCATCCATATTCTAGTCTGGAAATGACTAGGGCCTGGGTTGCCGTTTTAAGGTCGGACGCATCGAGGAAGGGTTTTAGGTTTCTTAGGTATCTCAGGTGGAATCTAGCCGTTTTGGCCATTGAGTTTATATGGCCACGCATATTTAGGCTGCCGTCAAGGGTTATTCCAAGGGATTTCGCCGAGTCAACAATGGTAGGAGGGCAGTTTAGTGCTGTGATGGGCTTGATCCATTCCTGGATGTCTGGGTTGGGTTTGGGTGGGGAGATCAGAAGAAATTCAGTTTTATTTGCGTTGAGTTTAAGCTGGTTGGCGGTGAGCCAATGGACTGTCAGCTTCAGGGCCTCGTTCAGGGAGAAAATGTCCTCAGGGGAAGAGATTTTTATGTAGATCTGTGTATCGTCGGCATACATAAGGTAGGAGATGTTGGCGGCACGAAGCACCTCAGTGAGAGGTTCAAGGTAAAGGTTGAAGAGGGTAGGGGAGAGGGTTGGTCCTTGGGGGACTCCAACCGAAACCGGAGAGGGGGCGGATAGGTCACCGTTGATGAGGACTCTCTGTGAGCGGTTTTGGAGGAAGGATCTAAACCATTCAAGGACGGTGGCATCCAACCCCATCCTGAGTTTGAGGCGTTCTAGGAGAATTTCGTGGTTAACCGTATCAAAGGCGGAGGAAAGGTCTAGAAGGATTAGGAGACAGGTGTCGCCTAGGTCGAGGGCGTCATCCACAATGTGGAGGAGGGTGGTTTCCGTGCTGTGTCCAGGTCTGAACCCTGATTGGAAGTCATCTAGCAGGTGAAAGTTGTTGATGTGTAGGCTTAGCTGCTGTTGCACACATTTTTCCAGAACTTTGGCAAGGAGTGGGATGTTGGATATGGGTCTATAGTTCTCAGCGGAGGCAGGGTCCAGCGTGGTTTTTTAGGATGGGGACAACTTGGCCAGCCTTGAGCGAATCAGGAATTGAGCCCTGTAGGAGGGAGGCGTTGATTATTGAGGTCCAGGAAGGGATGATAGCCTGAGAGGCGGCAGCTAGGCAGTTAGAGGGAGAGGATCATTAAAGTGATTGTTCGGTTTTAAGGAGGCAAGAATTCTCGAGATAGAGTGTTCGTCATAGATTTTAAAGTTGGACCAGTGCGCTAGGTTTTGGGTGAAGTTTGGGAGGACAACACAGAGAGAAGAGGTGGAGCTGGCAGATTTTGATTTTGGTGGTGAGTTGCGGATTTAAGTTCATTTCCTAGGGCAGAGATTTTGTTGCAGAAGAAGGAAGAGAATTCTCGCTTGATATTAGGGGTTTAGGTGTTTCTTTGGAGGTTTTCGCTAGTTTGTTGGATTGGTGTTTGACCAAGTCGAACAGCTTGCGAGGTCGATTTTTGGCGTTCTCCAGTTCAGTTCTGAAGAATTCTTTTTTTAGTGTTGAGGATTTTCTTATTGTAGGCGTTTCTGGCCTGGCGGAAAAGTTTTAGATGTGCTGCTGATGGGTGTTGTTTCCAAATTCGTTCAGTCTGTCGAAGGGATCTCCTCTCCTTGTTGAGGGATCCGCTGAACCAGGGATTTCTGTCTTTGATCTGGGTTCTTTTTAATTTTTAATTTAAGGTGGTAATGTATTGGGAAATTTCATGCAGTTCAAGCTGGTTATATCCCTTGTTGAGATCCAACTTGGAGAATATCTTGGCCCCATTCAGAAGCATGATCATGTCACTGATTTGAGGCCCTGGATGTCTCTCCCATTCAATGGCATTGTTGGGTGCTCTCATGCCCACGTTAGGCACACTTTTCCTTCCGTGTCTTGTTTAGGCATCAACACTACCGGGGACTCCCAGGGTGTCAGCCCAGATGATTTTTCAATGATGTCGGCCCTCAGTAGATCCCGTAGTTCATTCTCCACTGTATTTTTCAAGGGAAACTGCACTTTCCGGTGGCGTTGAGCTACCGGCTTCAGTTGTTCATTGATAGGCAGACGGACTTGAAAGTTGGCCATCTTCCCCAAACCCACAAATAGTTTAGGGTACTTCTTTACCATTGTCGGTTCATCATCCACAGTGTATAGAATAGTTGCCAGTTTCAGTTGCTCCGCGGCGGGCAATCTTAACAAGCAGTCTGCTGCTCTGAGTCCATCAATTACATGGATTTGGACTTCCACAGCCCTGTCTTTATATATGAGAGTTGTTCGGAACAGCTCCAGGCACGGCACTGGCTCCTTAGCCATCCAAGTGGACTCTCGTGCAGCAGCTTTTTGTGGTTTTGGCTTAGGATTTATTTTTTCATATTCCGCAATGCAGATATAATTGAGGGATGCCCCACTGTCCAATATGATTTGCGCCTGATGTTCCCTTATGTGTACGCACAGTCTAGGGTATTTCTTTATCCTGTCGTGGTCAGCGGCCATGCAGACATATTCGTCACTGTTCTACTGTTCTGAGACATGGGTGTGAGGGACCTCGAATTATGGAAGATGGAGCGCTTGGATCTGAAGGAGGCTCACAATATTGCACTTGACTTTGAAGAGCTGGTGGAGCGCTCTCTTTGATCTCTCACTGCCTTTGCATGATAGCGAGGACTGGACTCTAGTTCTCACCCCAATATGTCCCGTTGAGGTGCCTTGCACACCCTCTCATAGTGATTTTCTTTCCCACAATGCCTGCATTCTTAGACCAAGGCAGGACCTGTTCCCTCCTGACAGTATTGCTGCCCAATCTTTTGGTCCCTCTCCTTTTATCCGTGTGCTTTTGACCACAATGGTGGTCCCTGCAGTTGGGCTTGCACCGGAGTTCTGAACATCGCTGTCCATGTGTTGAGGCTGAAGCCAAAGTGCTTGATCACGTTTCTCAGTCTTCCCTACCTCGAATCTTTTTTGCATGTTCCTGAGCTTGATCGTTAACTCTGATCATCTCTTCGATGTTTTCCAGGAAGTAGCTTTTCTTTAACAGACATCAACGGAGTGACCTAGACTGGCATCCTTCAATACCTCGGAGGATGAGAGCGTCTTCCGTCGTGAACGTGTCAAAAGCACAGTATGGCGCCAGTCGCTTGAGGTGCGTGATGAACTCCCCTATGGATTCGTCTTTCTCTTGCAAGGCAAGGTTGAAGGTATATCGTTCATAGTCTGTATTTTTTTGTGTAAAAACTTTTTGTTGAGCGCCTCACGCACCAGTTGGTAGGACGTAGTTGACTCAGCGGCACCTCTTTGATGATCTGGGCAATGTCTTTGCCCACCAGGTTGCGCAAAGTGATGAGACATTGATCCTGATCGGTTACCTTCGACCCTTTCATAAAGTCCTCAAAATCATCCACCCATTCCTGCCAGCGCAGCCCAATTCCGCTTCCGGACGTGAAAGGCAGTGGCTCTGAGGGGCGGAGATATATGACTCTCATCATGCTTGATCATTGCAAGTCACCTGGTGAGGCTGCATCAGATGTCGACATGCTGGATGAGCTTGTTAAGTACTGTTTTGTATTTGTTTGGGTTATGCGTATTAAAATTTAATTGTCCGCCTTTGCACTCCTAAAGAAATCAGCAAATGGGTCACCTGGACCTTCAGATTGGGGTCTCCGATGTTATCTGCATCACATCTGCACCAGACATCTGTCACACAACTGGGGTGGGCTCCCAAGTTCTCGGATCCCACCCTCGTCGCCAGTTGTAACGTCACTGTCAGCGGCAAAACAGACACAGCAACACAGCACATGAGGCAGGTAATATTAACTTCTGTTTATTTAGATCGGAGCGTCAGACAACAGGTCTGCTTTCTCCTCCTGGGTCCCCTACCTGCATTAACTTCCTTCCAGAACTCCTCCCCTTTCTTTTTCTGGCTTCACTCTTGCAGAGTGTCTCCTTGCTGTCAGGGTTCTAGTGTCCTGGCACATAGGTGTTCAGTTACAACTCTACATGTAGGGACTCTTCTTACATAGTGCCTGCTTACGCATCTCTATTCCATGCTCTATTTCATATGTGTGCTGTTTTTTATGCAGAGCTTTGTCTGCTGCATTTGTCTTTAGAGGTTCATTTGTAAATAATGCTGATTAGGGAAGAATGTATGTAGATGTGTACATGAGTTCTTCATTCACTCTCCTATCTACCCACAGGGCATCCAACTGGAGAACCTTTGGCTATCCATTCAGTGTTCTTTTAAGTCCTTTTTTGACGTCTGTAAGTTTAGAAAAAAACTAAAAAAATTAGAGCCAAAAAATAAGAGCCAGGAAGTCAAAAGTTCTTAGATTGCATTGTTAAATCATGACTTTCAGATTTGGATCCTTCAACATCATCAGAAAGTCTTCAGTGTCTCCCGGAGCCAGGGCTTAATTAGTCAAAGAATGAGTGCTGGTGCCCGAAGCTCTGCTCAGAAGCCTACAGTTGGTGCAATTATTAAATAGAAGGGGGATGGGAGCACACTGCCTCATATCACAGCACAGTTCGCCCCATAGCATTATGGTAAATGCAGTTCAATGTTTGAATATTAGCTGTAGTTTTTCACCAGAGTTGCTGTAGATAGTGCTGTTCATCTCATTAAAAAGGCTCCCTTGAGCCAGGGAGCTGACGAGCTTTTGGAGATGCACATGTGCACAAGAAAGAGGTACTGAGACCCGAGAGGGCTGTGGGAGCATTCTCAGCAACCTCTGATGTAATCCGTTTTTCTGATCTCTACTGATGAAGGATAAAATCCAGAAACACGTGTCTAGAGATGAACAGTATTATCTGCACCAGTTCTTGTGAAAAACTACAGCTAATATTCAAGTAAGCGCACATTGTACTCCATTTACTGCAATGCTAAAGGGCAAACTGTGCTGTGATGTGAGGCAGTGTGCTCCCATCCCCCTTCTGGTGCGATTATACATTAGTGCTACGAATACCAAGGCTGGTAGCCTTAAACCAACTCATCCCTCTTTAATCCACCACCAAACACTTCCTGACCCTTTATCTCACTCTTGCAACTTCCTGTTTGTCTCCCTTTTGGAAGGTTTTTTCGCCTTTTTCCTCCTCTTCCTCTTACCAAATTGTATGTTTTTCCCTTTCTTGCTCTCAGTAAATATCTGAGGTGGAAAAATAAAAGTGCATATCCCCAAAAATAAGTGCCAGTGGCCCCCACTGGCAGCCATTGGCTCAAATTAAGCACTGCTTAAGGTTTCCTGGCCTTTCCAAAGTAAGGCGATATGGATGTGACTTTGAAAGAACTGCTCCGGGTCACCGCACATGGGCAGGACCATTCAGTGCTTATGATTATCAATGGAGATCCCCTGTGATTGAACTGGAGTAACAGGTAAGTAACTAATTTCTTCTCCAACACTGGATCTTTTATATATTCACATACTAGAATCATAATAGTAAGCAGTAAAGATTATAATACATAAGAAAAGTGGGAAGCAGGATAACCTTTAATGAAACAGGTTTCGCATGACTTCCTGTCACACTGCTGTGTTAGCTTCGGCATCCACGTTTAGGAAGTAGTGCATCATGAACGTATGCCTGCTCTACGAGGTGGCTGCACTGCAGATGTCCTTCAAGGGCACCCCAGCAGAGAGTGCCACAGTTGATGCCATGTCCCTGATGGAATGTGCCCTCACTCTTCCATGGAGAGAACGCTTGGCCTTGGCATAACTAAAAGTGATGCAGGCTGAGAGCCTATGAGCTATCCCATTTGGACAGGACCTCTTCATGGATGACTAAATGACACAAACAGCTGGTCTGATATGTGTATGTCTTTTGTCTTGTCTATGTAGAATCTGGGACATCTACATAAATCTAAAGAATGTAACAATCTTTCTGCTGTTGTAGATGGGTTTGGAAAGAAATATCTAAGAATGACAGGTTCATTTAGATGAAAGTCAGTAGGAACCTTAGGTATGAATTTAGGGTTGGTTCTGAGGATTCCTTCCTAAACCGGAGAAAAGGTTCCCTGATGGTGAATGCTTTGATCTCTCCCACCCTCCTAGTGGATTCTAGAGCCAGGAGGAGTTCTGTCTCATATGAGACAGATTTTAAATCTGCTTTATATATTGGTTCAAAAGGAGGTAACTGACTGAGGAAGGTATTAAGTTCCCCGGGAACAGGAGGATGTTGAAGAGGTGGAAATGCTCTGGAAAACCCTCTCATAAACTGTTTTATGATTCTTTGGTAAAAAAGTGAAGATGTTGATGTTTCCGTTCTCCTAAATCTCGAGATTGCAGCAAGAAGAACCCAGACCTAAGAACACTTGAGTCCACTCTTGGCTGAACTCAACAACTACGGAAGTTCTTGATGAGGTTTTATTCGAAGTGGATGATCACCATTATTCCTGCTCAAGACACAGAAACACTTCCATTTGGCGTTGTAAGTCTGATTAGTCACTGGAGCTCAAGCCCGTGCCAGAATATCTTTACATTCTTGCAGTAGATTTAAATGGCCAAATTATAAGTGGTCAGTTACCATGCTGTGAAATTCAGTGACTTGGGATCGTGGTGTAGAATCTCTCCATGATATCTGAAAAGTGTTTTGGGATGCACCTTCATATAAATGGCTGAATTTTCTGATAACTGCAGTGGCTCACTGTACCAATATTGGCGTGTCCACGCTGAAGCAATGAGGATCAGAGTGCAATGGTCTATCTTCGCCTTCCTCAACACTCTGGGGTTCTGGGGAAAGAAGGAAAGGTGTAGGCAAAGGTCTTGGACTAACTGATTGAAAGAGCATTGACCATCGACCCTGGATGCCAAAACCTGCTTGTGAAGCACAGGCATTTGCTGTTGCTCTGGATAGCAAACAGATCTATCGTGGGGCGACCCCATTGATTGAAGATGTAGTTCACCTGCTTCTGAACTAGCTCCCACTTGTGACAATCTGCAAGCAGTCAACTGAGTGCAAATGCTTGATTGTTCTAGCAACCTTGCAGGTGTTCCACAGTGATGTCTACGTTGTGAGAAATGGTCCAATTCCACAACAGCTGAGCCTCTTCTGAGAGTAATTGGGACCATGTCCCTCCTTGCTTGGTTATGTAGAACATGGACGCTGTATTGTCTGTTCTGACTAGGACTGGTTGACCTGTTATTCTGGGAAAGAATGTTTGCAGGTCTATACATATGGCCTGGAACTCCAACAGATTGATGTGAAGTGTCTTTTCCGAATCTGATCATAGGCCTCTGGTTAAAAGCTCCTGAATGTGAGCTCCCTATCTGTCCATGGATGCATCCGTTGAAAGTATCATCCTTTTTGGTACAGGTAGGAAAAAAAGTCCTTCATTCAGATTTGTTAGAAGCATTCTCCATAGCAATGCCTGCTCCAGCCTGCTTGTGACTTGTACTAAATCTTCCAAAGACCCTTCAACTTGCTTCTATTGTAAGTCCGGTTCCTGCAAACAGGCTACATGCAAAGTCCGCAATAGGGAGTCAGGCCTATACATGAAGACATTAGAACCAACAGGGATTTATACTGTCTCACTGTTACCAACTGTTTTGCAGATATGTTTCTTGCACCCTCTGTAACCTTTTCGCCATTTCTTGTGATGGAAAAGCCTTTCCCAGTTGCGTGTCGATTATTGAACCCAAGAACTGGATCCTTATTTGGGGTTCCAATTATAATTTTTCCCTGTTCAACATAAGGGCCTAGTTTTCTGAAGAGGTTGATGCAGGCTGTCACAGTTCTTCTTGCCTCTTCCTTTGATGGTGCTTTGACGAGCCAGTTTTTGAGGTATGGGAACACCTGATGACACTCTTGTCTGAGTAAGGCAGCTAGTGGAGTGAGACATTTTGTAAATATTCGAGGTACTGATTTGAGTCTGGAAGGGAGCACCTTTAACTGGTAGGGTTGTCATTCTATCAAAAATTGAAGATATTTTCTGTGCTTTTGATGAATAGGAATGTGAAAGTGTGCATCCTGAAGATCCAAGGAGGTCATAAAATCTTCTCCTTGCATAATCAAAAAGACTTCCTGTAGGGTAACCATCCGGAAATACTGCTTCTTCAAAAATATGTCCAATTGTCTGAGATCCAGAATTGGTCTCCACTGACCCGTTTACTTTTTGATCAGGAAAAACCTGGAGCAAAAACCTTGGTTTCTCTGTGACTTGGGGACAATCTTTATAGCCCCCTTGAGTAGGAGCAAGGGAGCAAGAGAATTTCTCTGTAAAGCTCCTGTAAATGGAGATGGTGTTCTTTCTTGGGTGGGCTTACAGGAGGTCTCTGAATGAACTCCAATGTATGACCTGAAAGAACGATCGACTTCCCCATTTGTCTGATGTAATAATCTCCCAAGCGGGAGCAAACTGAGAAATGTTCCCCGCCAACTGTAAAGTAGGAGATGGAAGGGGAGTTGGTGTAAAGAGTCAAGCTCTCTTTTGATTGTCATTGGTACGTGATTGAGAGGCACCTCTTCTGTTCCCTGACAATTTCCCATAGGCCTGTCTTTGATTATGCTTGTATGAGTATACTTGATAAAATACTGACTGTCTTTGAGGATAGTATGAACGCTGATTTCATTCTGCATTGAATTCTCCTCTGAAATTTTGTGATCTTCTTGAAACATGATAATTAGAAGTCCCATATCTATTTTGGTACTGCAGAAGACCCAAAGCTTTGGCCATATCTGTATCTGTTTTAAGACGTTAAAGGGCCTCATCCACATGTTTGACAAAAAGAATAAATCCATCAAAGGGCATATCTAAAATCTTTGATTGCACCTCAGGTCTATGGCTGTGGACTTCAGCCAGCCTTGTCTTCTTAAGACCGTTCCTCCTGCAAGTTGCCAAAAACCTATATTCAAGACATCCATTATGGCATCAATAAAAAAAGAAGTGAGTTCCTTTCCTTAAGGATAGGTCTTGCAGTCTCCCTTTTATCGTCAGAAACGAGTTCAATTAGTGATGCAATATCATACCACATCTGAAATGAAATGAAATGAAAATAGGTATTTGTAAAGTGCACAGCTACTCACATAGAGTTTCCCGGCACTAAAACCACCAGAAACCGCAACAAGATGAGCTAAACCTTGCCTACCAGAGTGCTATTGCTGAAACAACCAGGTTTTTAGTTGTCTCCTGAAAAGCAGCAAGTCCTGGGCCTGTCTGAGATGCAAAGGCAGATCATTCCACAGACGTGCTGCTAAGACCTGAAAGGAGCGTCCCCCAGCCCGAGAACGGGCAAACTTAGGGATAAACATGAGGGACTGCCCTGAGGACCTCAAGACCCGTTGGGGCTCGTAGTGTTGGAACCTCCTTCTCAGATAGACGGCACCCGTACCATGGAATGCTCGATAGGCCAGCACTAGAGCCTTAAACTGGATCCTCTTTCTGACCGGGAGCCAGTGCAATGCCTTCAGGTGGGGCGACATATGCGTTCTGGGATTCACCGTAAGAATAGCTCTGGCTGCGGCGTTCTGAACAACCTGCAACCGATTGAGTAGATATTCTGGTAAACCCAAATACAGAACATTAATATAGTCCAACCTGGATGAAATTAAGGCTTGCACTACGGTTTTAGGTATTCAACCGGTAGCAGAGGAAGAAAGTTTTTTACCATTTTTAGCAGACCAAAACATGTGCCAGCAATGGTTTGAATTTGAGTCTTCATCGCTAAATTAGCATCCAATTTAACTCCCAAGTTCTTTACCGTACTAACTGGAGCAGAGGGAGGAGACATGTCACAGGGCCACCATTGGCTCCAATTCTCACATGGTGGGCAACCAAAAAAGATAATTTCCGATTTTTCCGGGTTGCACTTTAGTTGGTTGAGTCGCATCCAAGAAAAGACCTCCGTCAAGCATCTGTTGATCTCACTCCCTCTGAAGTTCGTCTCTTTGTCGCACATGAACAGCAGTTGCATATCATCGGCGTAAGAAATAATCTTCGCATCGTGCGATTCTGCTAGGAGAGCAAGGGGGGCCATATAAATGTTAAAGAGCGTTGGGCTCAAGATTGCACCCTGTGGGACACCCACCTTCATAGGTGGAATCGCGGCTGATAGGGGAGGGGACCAGATTTCCTGCTGCCGCTTGCTCAGAAAGGAGGCGAACCATTTGTATACCGTGCCCCCAATACCACACTCCATCAACCTTTGCAGGAGCCGGTCATGGGGCACGGTACCAAAGACCGCAGACAAGTCCAATAATATCACCACAGCGCTTCCCCCTTTATCCAACTGTGTTTTGATAATTTCTGAAACTTCCAGTAGCACTGTTTCAGTACTGAGGGAGACTCTAAAGCCCGACTGACTATCATGGAGAACATGGTTCACTTCCACATATTCAGTTAGTACTAAATTGACGTACTTTTCAAGAACTTTTGAGAAAAAAGGCAGCAGAGATATGGGCCTATAGTTGGAAGCGACTGCAGGATCAGCCGTTGATTTCTTTAACAGTGGAATGATTTTTGCCTTTTTCCAACAGCTATGTACCGTCCCCTTTTGGAGCGAGGTATTCAGAACTAAATTAACAGCAGGATTTATAGTCTCCGCAATGTTCATCAGAATTTTTGTGGGACATGGGTCTGAAGGGGAGCCCGACTTCAGTGTTGCCATGATCTCAAGGGATTTTTCTAAGGAAATGGGGGGAAATTGGGTGATCGAATAACCAACCCCAGAGGGCGAGGGGTAAGCACCACACAGCTCATCGATTTTAAGTGTGTCCGTAGAAACAAAAGATTGTTGTATCAAACAGATCTTATCATGGAAATAGCTGGCCATCTGATGAACCCAAACAGAAGTGGGAGTGAACGGCATGCTCACTGCACTGGGGGATGAAAAGTCCTTGACAATTTTAAAAATTTCTTTGCTCTTGTGGGCCGCACCCTTGATTTTAGAGGTGAAGACATTTTTCTTTTCAGTACGCACATAGCGCCCTAAAATTGCCAAAGCTTTGACAGACTTGATAAAGGTTGCTGCCATAGATGAGATCCTTTTACCCAAATTATCTATACACCTACTATCTCTGTCTGGAGGATCACAAGCTAGTGCAATTGGATTTTTTGTTCTTCTTTGACTTCTTAATGAGAAAACTGAATCCGGTTTAGTGGTCCCCCTGAGGCACGCTGGAGCATTATACTGCTTCTCCTGACGCGGGATCACCGCTGGAACCGTGGCTGGAGGTTTCATTTGCTTAAGGCCTTCTGACCATACAAAATCCAAAACTGGTATTGCCCTTACTGTCTTCCATGGTTGTTCCTTAAAGTTGTAAGAAAACATTGTTGATCAATCGGTTTCATTGGTAAATTGAACTTTTTAGCGTCTCTTACCATTAGAGAATGAAATCTTCAAATATCATCTGTTGAGTCCTGTGGGATAGGAATGCCATCCGTTGGAATGATTACATCCTTTACAACATCATCTTGTCCTGCATCATCTTGCAGAAGTTCGCCCTCCTCCTCATCTACATCTGAAAACATAGTTATCGGAGTCATCATCATTCATGTCTTTAGACGTTGGAGGGACCATTGGTCTTTGAACCGCTCTAGGAGATGGCTCCTTTGGTGTTTTTGCAAAAGGCCATGGTGACTGTTACCTAGGTGGAGTAGTAGGCAAAGGATTGTATCGTGGCAGAGGATTATTAGCTGGATGTTATGGTAATATTTTTTGGAAAGTTTCCATCATCTGGAACCTACTTAAAAAGCCATAGGCATTGGACTAAGTCAGGCTGTCTGTATTGTTCAGGTGAAGTATAAGACTGTGAAAGATGAGGAATATAATCCTGTTGAAAGTCATATTCTCAATAACATTAATTTTCTTCCATGTCCCCTTCAAAGTACGGGACATATTTCACATTCAATTGCGTCAGATTATAAGCAGTCTGGGAGGCATAGTCACTTGCCTCTTTCTCCTGATCAGTTTGTAAAAAATGGTGAACATTTTCCTGGTTCCTTTAAAACTGCTGTTGACTGTATCACTGTCCACGGCACAATCAAGACTGTCAACGACTGTGTAGTGGCCACTGTCGACGTAACTGTTACCATCGCCAACGGGATCGACGAACCCATCAACATTGAAGATACCTTAGATGCTGATGGTCTCGTTGCCGATGGTATCCTCGTCAACGATGATGATGATGACGGTCTTGGTGTTGAAGTTGTGTCTAAAAATGAGCATTTTTGAAGATTTTTTTTTCTTCATAGCAGGTTGCTCGATGGACTTTGACTTAGACTGCACAGTCTAATGATTTCTTAGAAGAATGTTTCCCATGCTTAGTGGTAGAAGAGGTAGCTGCAAGCGCTGTACCAAACAAGTCCAATTCAGTCTTCTTTTTTTGTGCTGACTTCGTGGAAGTGCTTCGAGGAGCACTTTTCACTGAATCTTCACCTGAAGAGAGGGGGCATCTCCTTCAGAAGGAGGAAAATTCTCCTTAGCTATCAGAGACAGTACAAACCTCTTTTTTCTGCCTTTTAGGGTTTTATAAGTAAAAGTGTGACAAATGTTACATTTAGCTGCCTTATGACTTGGAGGAAGGCAATAAATACTTTGAGAATGAGAATCATCAACGTAAATCTTCTTAAGGCCACAAGATGAACAGGATTTGAAAAGTGATTTCTTCTCTCTGTCAGCCATGTTGATAGTTGGTAACAGTTGGCTGTAGAAATAAAGGTCTCCTAGGCCCAGAAGTGGATACAATCCCCCTAAAATCAATAGCAGTACTTTAGCTGAACACAGGGTTGGTTCACATCCAGTACAGATCAAGAATGTAACAGATTTAAGGTTAACTGAGAGGTCAGAGCAGAGCTCTGCCAAAGAACTCCCTCATACGACGTGCAGTAGAAATCTGAGTGTTAGACCTGTCATCCTTACGGTGGTCTTCCCCCAAACACTTTGCCTTCCTCCTCCTCTTTTTCTGATCTTGTTTTTTTGGCTTTAGGACTCTGAGCACTTTACCACTGCCAACCAATGCTACAGGTCATGTGCTCTCTCCTCTAAATATGGCAACATTGGTTTATCCACAATTGGTATATTTAGTTTACCTATAAATCCCATGTAAAGTGGTATACCATAACAGCTGAGGCCTGAAAACTAAATGCTACTAGTGGGCCTGCAGCACTGATTGTGCCACCCACACAAGTATCCTTTCAAATCTGTCTCAGGCCTCCCATTGCAAGGCCTGTGTGTGCAGTTTACTGCTACTTTGACCTGGCATTTAAAGTCACTTGCCAAACCTTAAACTACCCTTTTATTACACGAAATTCACCCCTAAGGTAGGCCCTAGGTAGCCCTAAGGGCAGGGTGCAGTGCAAATAAAAGGTAGGACATGTACTTTTAAGTTTTACATGTCCTGGTAGTGGCAAACAGCTAAATTTGTTTTTCGCTGTGAGGCCTACTCCTCTCATTGCCTAGCATTGGGAATTCCTTAAAACACTGTTAAGCTGTAATTTCTGATTAGAAAGGAGTTGCTGCATCACGTTTCATATCTTTGGAATGGTGATGATAAATCCTCTTTACTAGTGAAGAAGGATTTAACATTACTGTTTTAGAAATGCCACTTTTAGAAAGTGGACATTTCTCTGCTCTTACTGCTCTGTGTGCCTTGCAGCCTCTCTCCAATACATGTCAGGGATGGGTGACAGCTACACTTTGTGCATTCCCTCTAGACAGCCACAAACACAGTAACAGTGGGTGTGACAGAGAACTCATCTACATTCTTATAGCTCTTCCTGGGCAGGAAGAGGAGATGGAGAGCTGACACCTGAATAGGCAGTGTCCTATGTACCACACAAAG
The DNA here is from genome assembly GCA_963921515.1 of Calotriton arnoldi. NCBI lineage: Eukaryota > Metazoa > Chordata > Amphibia > Caudata > Salamandridae > Calotriton > Calotriton arnoldi. Next base: position 1,595,694 of record CAWUFW010000496.1, on the reverse strand, counting down.
GGCCGATTACCCCCCACAGATAGACTGGCAAACAGGGCTGGGAAGAAAGTGGACCTGCTTTGAAGTCACCCTCAATTCAAAGGAACATTTGGGTACAGGTACAAGGCTCTGACCCTACCAAGACAGTACACTACTTGACCTTTGAAGAGCTCTGCCAGGAGTAAAGACTGCTCTGCTTTAAGGATTGCCTCTCTGCTTGAATGACTGTCCTCAACAAACTGCTTCTCTGCTTTGTTGAACTGCCCTGCTGCCTGCTGATCTCTTCCCTGCTGAGGACAAAGACTGGACCCAATTCACTTGACCCCAAAGTGACTCCACGTGATTGCTAGCTTGCCAGCTGCTCCGAAGTCTATCAAAGATTTCCTGCACCTGGTGATGCTGGACTCTGCATCTGTGAGTCCTTCCTGGCCTGAGGTGCCCCTCCAGTTCTGGGTCTCAGAAGTGGGTTCTGTAGCTGTTTTGCTTAAAAATCGAGCAGTGACGACGTTGCACCGATCGGTACCGACGCATTACCCTTCGACGCAGGAGCCGATCTACATCACTTCGATGGAGTACCAATGCTCGACACCGACGGACATCGCATCTTGACATTGACGCAGCGACTGCATCATAAAAGGGTTCATAGCCGTAGCCTTCATCGGCTGCGCAGATCGTTGCTGACACTTCGCCTCCATCCATGGGAACGATGACAAACTGTCTGAGTGTTGTAGCCAGCCTGCCCTCCATCGTGGTCAGCATGAACTTTGGATTTACCCTGGTCTAGCATGACCTCATGTAACCCCTTAGCGCTATTGACTTCTAAGCACTAATTTTGGTTTATTCTTTAAAAATTCATAACTCTGGTTCTACTTATTGGATTGTTGTCATTTTGGTCTTGATTTTCTCAGACCGCCCAGCATTTTGCGGCTTTGGGTGGCAAATTTTGCAACCCAAAAAAGCTACATTTGTGGCCCAAAATTTAAAAATTTACGGAATTTTTGTGGTGGCCAAACAATTTGCCTGTTACAAAAATACTGCAAGGCCTGTGTTCTGTCACTGCTGGAGACTGTGCTATGTCATAATCATTAACCTTGCAAAGTCTCCAGCAGCACAGCACATCAAATTGGAGGATCTCTGTTGGCAAAGAGAGCAGACTACATTATGAAATCTGCTCTTTCTGTCATCAGACAACCTCTGTTCCTTGCCATGTGCAGAGCAGCAGGGGCTTGGGTGAGGGGAACAGTAGCGGGATATATTCAAAAATGGAGAAAAAAAAGATGAGACATGGGTAGGGGAGGGGAGGTATTAATAGGAGACAAGAGGGGGGCCGAGGTAAGGGAGTGCAGAGGAGGGTGGGGAACAGGAGAGTCTTTCAAAGGCCTGCAGAGTCCACAGGGAACACACACACGTGGGGGGTGGGCTGCAGGCTAATTGCACAGGAGGGGGCTCTGTGCATTTGAAGAGCAGGCAACAGAGGAGTTAACATCGCTGCTGCCTGCTAGCCTGTTGGTAACCCTTCCTTTACTGGCTCAGCGGCTGCGCAGAGCCAATAAAGAGAGGGTCAACCCCCTGTTATTTTTATTTTTACACCAATTTTGCAGGCAGTTTTGGAAAAATTGCAGATTTTTTTATAAAAGTGCAGATTTTGCTAATTTTTTGCAAATCACGTAATTAAGATATCCTTACTGTGTACTGCTATTTTAATGTACCGGGGGATAGCCAGCCTGATGACGGAGAATGGTTCAAGCATGTGAATATATAAAAGATCTAATGTTTAAGAACTAAAATATTCTCCAGCATTTAATATGTACAGGTGAGAGGGGTGACTGGTAAAGTCTGAGACACTTCTTGGGAGCAGAGGGAAACTCGAGAACTCATACACCTTTCCTCAATCACCATATACAGAACAGAGCAGGTGCAAGTGTGGGAGCATACCTACTCTCACTATTTTATATGTATTCATATTATTCATATTATTATTATTATTGAGTTCTTACACAGCGTGTAGCTACCCTCAGGGTTTCCCAGTGCTTAGAGAACAGGTAGACCAGCTTAGAGAGGAGAGCTAAAATGGCCAGGGTTTCAATTCCTTATGGAAGGTAGATAAGGAGGCACAGCATCTCAAAGACTCTGGGAGAGAGTTCCATACCTGTGGCCCAAAAAGGCAAAGGAGCGGCCCCCTATCCGGGTGAGTTTGACTGTACGGACAGTAAAAATAAGTTGACTGCTTTGCGCAAGGTGCTTGAAGGGAAGTAGGGAACCATCAATTTTTGCAGTTACTGAGGTCCAGAGCAAGAGCTGATTTTGTGCATAAAGCACAGCACTTTGAAATGTATTTGCTTGTTTACTGTAAGCAAGTGAAGATGTGAAGAAGGCCAGATGCAGAAGAGTGTTTGGGGAGGTGGAACAGGAGCCTGGGGGCAGAGTTCTGAACCATCTAGAGGCGTCTTATCACAGCCTTATCTGCACCCAAGTAAAGGATGTTGCCATAGTCTAACCTAGATAGTATCATGACTTGGATAACTGTTCTCTGAGCAGAGAAAGGAAGTATCCACAGGATCTTTCTAAGCCATTTCATGATGGCGAAGCACATGGAGGCTACATTAGCTGCCTGTGGCTTCATGGACAGGGTAGAGTCAAGCCAGAAGCCAAGGTTCTTCACTTTATTGGTAGGTTCGGGAGCCAGTCCCATCATAGCAGGACAGAGCTGGGCATTCTTACCCAGTAGCATAACCTCGGTCTTGTCACCATTTAATTTCAGCGAGTTAACGTTCATCCGAGTGGAAATAAGGCCGAGGCAGGAGTTAAGATCTTCAGAGTTAACTTCCCACCCAGACAACAAAGAAAAGATTATCTGGGTGTCGTTCACTTACGAAAAAAGGGCGAGACTGCAGCTTTCCACCAGGTCAATCGGCGGATGTAGATGTTAAAGAGCATAGGGCTAAGGACGGATCCCTGCAGAACTTCAAAGGTAAGTGAGTGAGAGCCAGACACTACATTTGCGGAAAAGACCGGAAAAGTGCGGTCCGTCAAGAAGGAGGATAGCCATGCAAGCGCTGTACCTTGGAGACCCAGTTGAGTCAGTCTTTCAGCAAGAATATCATGGGACACCATATCGAAAGCCACGCAGCTGTGCCGCCCATATCCAGGATCCGCCTTAAATGTTCTGTGACTCCTAGAAGGGCAGAGTCGGTGCTGCGCCCGGCTCTGAAGCCTGACTGAGAGGGATGGAGAGCATCCTGGGTCTCCACAAATTAGGTGAGCTGGGCTTTTACTTGTTTTTCCAATATTTTGGAGAGGATGTGAGATCCCATCAACGCTCTGATCAACCTGCAGGTGCCAATTAGAGGGATGGATGGGGTGTTGTTGTACACATGTCTATTAAATATATTCAATAGCCAACGGTGAGTGCAGAACTTGCGCATACATTAAATATGTATTCATCAGAGGGGGACAGGTGAGCTCATCTGCTTGTCTTTAGTTAATGTATGATTAAGAGGGGTCACTTGAAGGTAATGGAGCATTGGTTAGGGAGTAACAGAAGAGCTCACATACATGTCCACTTTCAATATGTATAGAGCGGAGGGTGACTATGGATCTCATGTACACTTAGTATTGAGTTGAGTGTAAGAGGGGATCTCATATTTTTCTCCAGTCAATAAGTGTTTATAAGAGGGTGGCTGGGATTTCACATATATTTTCATTTCAGCATTGAAGTGTGAGTGGGACCTCACATATACAATACGTCCCATTTTAATATGCATTGATCTGAGGGCGGCTGGGGATCCCACATACACTTTGTTATTCAATGTGTGTTGATCATAGGGTGAATTGAATCTCACATACACTTCCGGTTCCAATATGTGTTGAAACGAGTTTGACAGGGGATCTCACTTACACTTCCAAATTTCAATGTGTGTTCATCTGAGGGTGGCTTGGGATCACATGCATACTTCCCATTTCAATATGTATTGATCGAAGGGCGGCTTGGGATCTCCTGTACACTTTCCATTTGAGTATGTCTTAAGTAGAATGGGAGAGAGGATTTCATGTACGCTTACTTTCCCATTCAATAAGCATGCATTCTAGGGTAACCCAAGGGCATGCATACAGATTCCCTTTTAATATGTATGGATCGGAGAGTGTGTGGGAGCTCAAAAGCACTCTTACATTGAATATATAGATGAAAAGGACAGGCGAGCACTCATAATGTAGACATTATACATTCAGTCAGTCGGTATATAAGATGGCTGTTGACACTGCTTAGCCTACTTCTTTAATCTGCTTAGCTTGTGAGCACTCACCCACAAAGTCCTCTTGCACGCTTCTCCACACTCAATTATGCCATCTGAGCTACAAATGGCAAAGGACCACAATTCATTCGAGCGAAAATCACGTAATATTCCCAAACCAGGAATTTACGATTCAGACTGGCATTATTAATTCCTGCTCTCAGGAAGAAAACCATTGGTGGCACTACTTTCTCTGTTCAAGCTGCAAAACTACGGAATTCCATACCTGCAAGGATCAGAGCCACTGACAATCCCTTACAGTTCAGAAGGTTGGTTAAGACCTGGCTCTTTCGAAAGTGACCAAGCCACTACAGGCAGATATTGGGGTGCGCAAAATTTGTGTAATTTGCTTTTGCATAGTCATGCAAAATTTCAGAAAAAATATACATTACAGGTAATTACACAAAAAGCAAAACCAACAATTGGCACTATATTTTAGTGTGAAGAGAATCCTCTCTTCTATTCAAGAAGCGAGGGTGCATTTCATGCTAAAAATAGCAAAAAACACAAGTGCAGCAAGCAGCAGGCACTCAATGTTCTGGTCACTCGTATTGTTCCCATTCGCTTGTGCTATGTTTTTGCCACAACAGTGCGTAATTACAAGATGTGGCGTAACAGCACAGTTTAAGGAATGTCACATAACAAAAGCAACATGAAATTATAGAAATTACATGAGATTTCATTTGCATAATGGAAATTTTGCCCAGGCCTAAACAGATGCCCTCAGGAACACTCCAGGAAGATCTAAAAAAAATAACTGAATTATTTTACAAATAACCCATACTAGTGCCAGAGATAACAACATCCCCTTAGAAACATACCACCCATGCATCTTTCTCAAACAAAATACATAATGGAAGGATCATTGTACAGAGGCCAGTCTTCCCACGTTTATGAATATTAAAACGTAGCTTTTCTATTCTCCTTGTTTTCATATTATGTTAGAGGGGCACCTCTACTGCTATTGCTCCTGCTATGTCAGGATACCTCTTAGGGCCGAGTTTGGCACACAATAAATCTAATTAACTTAATACCAGACAAACCTAAACCACTCGGTATCTGTACATTTACATTACTCAGTACCTCATGTTAGAAAACGGGTACATCTCAATACAACCTATTTCACCTGCCCACAGGTAACCCAGTTTCAGCCTTTATTTCTACTTTCTCTGATTGCATCCTATGTCAATATCCTACCCCCACCACATACCTAAAAAAAAATTGCCAGAAAATTGACCTTGATTTATAGGTATGGACTATTCTCTCGCTTGCATTTCTATTTGAAGGGTACTCTCCTTATGCTCCATCCTCTGCCTGCCTTCGTGCCCTGGCTAACCCTCCTCCGTCGCATGCCTGCCTGACTGAATAACCCTCATTCAATATCAAACTTTTTCTAGCCTATTTCCTCATCCGCTCTCATAAATTACAAATTCTCCTCTGTGTAACGTTTCATTGTCATTTAATAATATCTTACCTTCTCTAACCCCCTGACCTTCTGGTCAGGCTACTGCTCTCCCGGTGCGCAGCTCCACCGTGAGTGCCTCTACCACCTGCATCCTCCGCTGATCTCTGTTCGAGGCCTGCGCCTTCGTCTACCTCGTAACTAGCCTGCTCCTCCTGGCTTCTCTGCTGCCTTTTTTGCCCTCTCTGTTCCAGCCCTTTTTCCTTTTTCCGTTTTTCTTCCTCTCCTTTTTACTTCCTTCATTTTTTGACCTCCTTATTCTACTTTATTTCCTTTTTCTTCTTTTTCCTTTTACCCCTTGCCTCCTTCCCCCCCGCTGCGGCCCCCGCAGCCCCTTCCCCTCCCGCATGTTCCCGCTCCCGCCTCCCAGCTGACTCGCCCTCCCCTGACCCCTACTTAATGGCGGCCACTGCGCGCCAAAGGCAAGCCCGTCTGCGCTTGTCCGCAACAAGCGCCAGGAACCCTGGTCCTCCAAACCGCCAGCGCTACAGCTCCTCGGCTCTCTATGCACTCAACGTTGGCAAGAACAACTGCAAACTCTCTATACCTCTCGACACCCACGGACCCTTCACCTGCCGCCACTGCCGCCAATCCTTCACCTTCGCCGAGACCCAGGATCCTCCTCCACCCTCGAGCAACAACGCCATCACACCCCAAACCCTGCAACGCATCCTCTTCAACATCTGCTCCCTCCACAGACATGCCACGGAAATCTGGGACCTCCTCGGCAGCACCACCCCTGACGTCGCCTTCCTCACCGAAACCTGGACGAACGCCGCCTCGGGATGGGACATCGTGATCCCCATCCCCGAAGGCTACAAGATCACACGGAAGGATCACCCCAACCGCCCCAGAGGAGGCATCGCCATCGCCCACAAGTCCAACCTTCGTCTGAGCACCTACACTGATGGTCCCACAGACCTGATGGAACACTCCATTTTAAGATACAGACCAACCCGTTCACCACCCTCCGACTCACCCTCATTTACAGACCCCCCTGGTCCCGGCGCACTTTTCTCCGATTCCATCACCGACATCACCACCCCGCAAGCCATCACCTTCACCGACTACACCCTGCTGGGAGACCTCAACTTCCACCTCAACAACCTCCAAGACTCCAACTCCGCCTCCCTCCTGGACAACCTCCAAAACATCAGACTCAAACAGATCGTACCAGAACCAACGCACTCAGCAGGACACACCTTGACCCCATCTTCACAGCAGGAAACTCCATCACCTTCAGCCACACATTCGAACTCCCATGGACGGACCATCGATGCGTCCACTTCACCTTCAAGACTAACATCACTCGCAAACGTCCTCACCAGCTCCAGCGCAGGAACTGGAAGAAGATCTCCGACGACCAGCTCACCGCCTCCCTCAGCAGCTCCGCTCCCACTGCTACGGACGACGACCCTACCACCGCCACCCGCGCCCTACACAACTGGATCACCGACTGCGCCAATACCATCGCTTGCCTCAAGAAAACTTCCAACCCTCACGCCAAGAAAGCCAGCTGGTTCTCCACCAAACTCCGAGAATCTAGACGAACCTGCAGACGCCTCGAATAGCTATGGGGGAACTCCAAAATCACAGCAGACTTCAACAGCTTCAAAGCAGCCACCACCGCCCACGACAAACTCATCAGATACTCAAGGAAGAAAGCACTCCAGGAGAGAATTTCCACCCACGCACACAACAGCAAGGAACTCTTCGGCATCATCAAAGAGTTCGCCCAACCCAACAGTGAGACATATCGACATCCCACCCTCCCAGTACCTCTGCGACAGGCTCAACACCTTCTTACATCTCAAAATCAAGACCATCTACGACAACTTCAACAACAACAACCTCCACACAGAACCCACACACGCCGTTCCCTACAACACGCAACCAACTCGTGACAGCTGGACCGCCCTTAGCATTGAAGACACCCGGAAGACTATGAAGTGAACCCACTCCGGGGCCCCGACGGACCCCTGCCCCCACCACATATACCACAGAGCCGCAGACATCAAAGCCCCGAGCTTTGCAAAATCATGCACTGCTTCTTCCAGACCGCCTCCTTCCCTGACGACTGGAAACATGCCGAGATCAACCCTCTACTGAAAAAACGCTTGGCGGACCCTACCGACCTCAAGAACTACAGACCGATCTCCTTACTCCTGTACCCGGCGAAAGTCATAGAAAAAGCCGTCAACAGTCAACAAGCCTCCTTCATAGAAAAAAACAACATCCTCGACTCCTCCCAATCAGGCTTCAGAAAGAATCATAGCACCGAAACCACCCTTATCGCCGTAACAGACGACATCCACTCCCTCCTCGACAGAGGGGAGACTGTGGCCCTCATCCTCCTGGACCTCTCCGCTGCCTTCGACACAGTCTCACACCGCACCCTATCCCGCAGACTCCACGACGCAGGTATCCAGAACAAGGCCCTCGACTGGCTCCGCTCATTACTCTCCGGGCGAACGCAGCAGGTCAGACTCCCTCCTTTCCTCTCGGAACCCACAGCGACCACCTGCAGAGTGCCGCAAGGATCCTCCATCAGCCCCACCTTGTTCAACGTCTACATGGCCCGCTCGCATCCATCGTCAGTTCACACGGACTCAACATCATATCGTATGCCGACGACACCCAACTCATCCTCTCCCTATCCAACGAACCGAACATCTCCAAACACAACTTTCAAAAAGGAATGGAAGCAGTCGCCAAGAGGATGAAGAACAGCTGCCTACAACTAAACACGGACAAAACCGAAGAACTCATCATGGGCGCATACCCCTACGCCTGGAACGACACCTGGTGGCCCCCCGCCCTCAGGAACCCACCCTCTCCCACAGACCACACGCACAACCTCGGAATCATCCTGGACTCCGAATTAAAAATGGACCGCCAGATCAACGCTGTCACCTCTTACTGCTATGACTTCCTCCGCCTCCTCCGAAAGACCTTCAAATGGATTCCCCTCGAACACAGGAAAACAGTCACCCTCACCCTCATCAGCAGCAGACTGGACTACGGCAACGCACTCTATGCCGGGGTCAACAAGAACCTCACCCGCAAACTCTAAAACGCCCAGAACACCGCCGCCAGACTAGTCCTTAACCTACCGCACCACTGCCACATCAGCCAACACCTACGGACACTACACTGGCTCCCCGTCGAGAACAGAATCACCTTCAAGATCCTCACCCACTCCCACAAAGCCCTCCACAACACCGGACCAGCCTACATGAACCACCGCCTCTCGTTCCACGCACCCCAAAGATCCCTCCGCTCAGCCCAGCTCTCTCTTGCGATGGAACCCTGCAGCAAGAAGACCAGAACAGGAGGACGTTTCTTCTCCTTCCTCGTGGCCAAGGTATGGAACACCCTCCCTCCCCACCTCTGTCAGACACCTTCACTCGTCAAGTTCATGAAGGGACTCAAAACCTGACTTTTCGACAAAGCACCGTAACATCCTGGAGCCGCACCGCCCCCCCCCCCCCCACTCCGACCCAGCGTCTTCAGACGGTCTCAGGTGAGTAGTTGCGCTTTACAAACCCCTGATTGATTGACTGATTTTAACCTATTTTCTTATCCTACTTTTATCCACTTGCATAAACTCACCCAAATAATCGCACCTAACTCTCAGTTAACCAATAACTTTGGGTTACAGAGTGGCGGGCTACCTGCCATAAAGCATTTTCCTGCCTTGTTAAGGGAAGTAATTGCTATACAGCAGCGGCTCCTCCGCTTTGGTGGTGGAGCGTCCCCCCCACCACACGAGCCTCAAAACTTTAAAAATAAAACAATAATAAAAGTGTTTATTATCATTTTATTTTTCTTTCAATAGCCAAGTCTTGGGGCGGGGCCTAATTGGGGACCATCATGGAGGGGGAGAGTTGGGCAGGGCACTGTTTTCAGTGCGCAGGTGGGTTTGGCCAGCCATCTCAGGATGGCCAAACCCACATGCCCACTGAAGCTGTTTCCAACCCGAGCTGTGTTGCTGGGTTGGAGACGGCAAGCACAACCGCCCAGTCTCACTGGGAGCGCAAATCATCAGCGCTCAGGCCAGTCCTGACACTGCTTTCATGCTGCCAGAAACATGAAAGCAGTGTCAGGATTGGCTGCAGGGAATTCTGGAAGCCTGTGCTGGTGAGGACGGAGCAGAGGAGCTGAGATGCGGCGATGTGGCAGGTAGAGTTATTCTTTCTTTTTTGAGTCTCCTTTGTTGTTTGTCATCCGTCGTGCCCCCCTACCCCGCCACTCTGCCGGGACACGAGTCGCTACTGCTGCTATATAAATGCAATTACAATACAATAATTATATGCCCATGGGGACTCCAGCTGCATCTGTGTGCAGTGAAAATCCAGACGCACAACTGGAGCTTTGCTTTACATACAAATACAATGGAATACGACCAATGGAAGACTGGGGGCCTCATTTACAACATTTTGCTGTAGGGCAACGCCTCAAACCTTCCTGCTGCGCTGCCCTATACCAAAAGAAAATGGCAGATACGGCGCATTCCTGTCCTCTTTCCCTGCCTTAGCACTCAATTGGCTGCCATGTGCCAACGCAGGCACCCTTGCACCATGATGCAAGGGTGTCTGCGTTGTAGGAATGATTGATTTTGTGCAGGAAGGGACACCTTCCTGCACAAAAATAATCAATGGAGGTGATTTCCTCTTTCTATGCGTGCTGCAGGATGCAGCACACATAGAGAGGAAAAACGAGAAGAAATACTGTTATTTCTCCTTGTTGCACCTCCCCTACGCCAGCCTTGGGGAGGCGGAGTCTTTTAAAGCATTCCTAGATTTACAGCTTGTTGTAAATCTAGGAATGTGTCAAATGCCATTGGTGTTATGTGGGAACACCCAAAGCAATGCCCATGGCACGCCTCAAATCGTAGTATGAGGCAACGCAGCGACTTGCGCTGCTTTGCCTCTCTCCATATCTACAAGGCCATGGAAAAACCACGCAGGGTGGCTTTACGTGGCCTTGTAGATATGGCTAAGCCCTGTGCGCACGTTCTGACGGCGCATAGGACTTGTAAATGAGCCCCTGAGTGCGTATAGAGAAATCACCTTCTTCAGTGCAAACAATGACGCTATGGAACAGTAGCTAGTCTAGGTGCACCTTAATGCATAACACTTGCTGGCAGTAGCACCGCGTGTTTGTTCCATGCATGTGTCTGCTCACATGGTACCGTGGCAACAGAGTGAAAGGGACGGCAAGTTGGGACTGAAATCTCATCCCAGAACAATTGTCTTGGCTTAGCCTTAACTTTAAAGCTCTCAAAAATCTTCAAAGCATTGTGCATTCGTTCACACCCTGAGTCACCTCGGCACGCATTACCACCAAGAAACAAGTAAAATGTAGGACAGTGAGAAACCTGCCTTCCACACCCGCCTTTCATGAGATAAGAATCTGGTCTCAGATACCTCAGGCACACTCCACCAATAAGCAAGAAGTCAAATGTAGGTAATTACAGAAGAACTTGCAAAGTCTCATACTAAACACGCAGACTTCATTTATCGTCATGAAAGTCTAAATACGGACGGGCATGCTTCAGCTATTCGGAGCAGGGGAGCAGCCACAAGTGAAGTGTTGGGGTGGCGACGTCCTAACAGAGCCACAAGTGTCTAAAGTCTGCAAATGTAGCTAAGGGGCACAGCGCAAAGGTGCCCCCTTTAAACACAAAGTGCATTTGCAATGTGCCAGTAAACCTTACTGACAAGTCACCTACCCCAAAATGCATTGTTTTGCACTGCACCTCAGTAGGGAGGGAGGAATGTTACTGTATTTGGATTTCTATTTTAGGGGAGCGTTTTTGAAAGAGCTCAGACCTGGACCCTAAGGTCTACTAGGTGCATTGCAACCGGAATAGATATTGCACATGCAAATTTACAGGTTGCACCCAGGGTCCCTTCCAAATATTGGTCGGGTGGACAGAGTAAGAGGGAGGAGGAGCAGAGGAGGAAAGAAGAATTAGTCCATGGGAAGCAGGTCGATAGTACAGAAAAGATCTTTAGATCTTCCCTGAAGTGTTGTAGGACTGAGGAAAGTCTGGTGTAAAGGGCTAGATGGTTCCCCTGTTGAGAAGTTCTGTTCCGGTGTGTGCTTTTTTCTCGGAAAGGACCTGCGGACTGTGAGGCTGTTTACCTGAGATGCGGCTCATACCGTTTCCGTTTTGTTTGTGTAAGTGAAGTGCTATGTCATGGATCACACTTTCAAGAGGATGCGTGCTGGAAGGAAGGGAAGTTATTTGGAAGTTGGGCTGATGTGATCTAATGCCCCCTGGTTGGCGATAAGAGTGGCCATAGCATCTAGAAGGGGTATCACCCATGTTAATGTTATGTCTGGGAGGCTGCACAGCAGAATGTTGCCCCCTCGTGTCTGAGGGGGCAAAATCCTGGCTGGGAGCCACACTTGGTTGGTCGGAGAGAAGACTTCACTTTGCAGAATAGGGTGAGCTGGAACCAGGCTGTTTCTACTTGACAAGGATCCTGACAGGCTGATATGAATGTAGAAACCAAGATAATGTAGAAACCAAGATAATTGGCACATGTGGCACTGCATGGTAAGAAGCCCTTCAGGATCATGCTATGAAGCCATGTCTAGACCTCGGGCTGCTGTTGATGAAAACAAACTCAGGCTCCATTACAAGGTCAGGAGAAATCCTGATGTGGGCCATTACAAATGTTTGCACCCAAATCAGGATTCTGAGTTCACTGGGAATACCTGCACCTGGTCACATGTGAGTGCATGAAAATGGCTGGTATTTTGTGGAGAAAATGCACTATCTGTTCCAGAAACAATGATTGCCCTATTTATTCATCTATTCCTCACTTGCAAACTCATCATTGGGAAGGAATTCCAAACTCCAGAATCACCAAGTCTTGTGGTATCTCTAATTTCTGGGTAGGTGAATTCCGACCTGGTTTTTATGTTACTTGCAATGAGGATGTTGGAGTTGGTTTAAACCATCCAGGCTTAAACGGGATCTTAGAATGAACCTTTGCCTTGGACTGGCAGTAGCCAATAACACTTTAGATCCATAGTGTTTCCTATGAATCTGGGAAAGAGCTATTTCTTGAAGGTCAAGAAGTAGTCCCAATGGTTCCATACATTTTCTGAATAGTATGGGGTGTGGGGTGGGGCAAGTACTGACAACAGAGCCAGATGGTCGATGCCGAAGGCTCTTGACCAGTTGGGGAGGACCAGGATGCAAATGTTGCCCTTATCAATGATCTTTAAAGTACTATCCACCATCGAGATTGCCACCTTATCAGTGCTACGTCATGGGAGATATCTAGAAAGTATGAGATCAGCTTATAATGGACATTGTGTACACAGAGTTCATTGTACTACTCTTGCAAAGTTATTTTTTTATACCAAGAATGGCAATTGAATTGGGAGCAGTGGTTGTGGGTGAGAGTGGAGTGACGTTTTTATTACACAAATGTAGTCTCGCAGAGTTCCTGATTATTGACCACCACAGAGTTTATTGCTTTTCTTATGCCACACACCTATGTAGTTTTCTCGCTAGAATGCTAGTTACTGCTGGTAACTTGTGAGATGTTTGTATGCAACTGCATTCCTTGCTAAGCTTTTTCTTGCCAATGACTCCACACAAATAACACTTGTGTAAATAATGCCGGTGAAATTCCCTGGTTACATGTAGAAGCCCCCTCGTGACAAAACTATGGGTACTTTCCTGGTTGTCATAGTTTTTGCAAGAATTACACAACTTACCATGAGAAAACTGCACAGCGCTAATTTGTGTGTGCTTGGGTTGCTAAATATTTCAAACAAATCGAAAACCAGCCCAGGGAAAAAGTATGAAATATAGTGAATCTCCACTTGGATAGTTTATTTAGGAAAAAAGTGTTTTTCCTAGAGACCCCTCACCCACCAGGGTTAACCCTTGGTGGCATGCTTCATCATTGGGGTTCATCCCAATACTCTACGGATTGAGGCGTACTACGACCAGGCGTTTACGGGAGCTAAAGAAATGTTGGGGACATTCGGAAAGCTTCACTGTAAATGCATTCCGCCCATTGTTTACCATTGGCTTTGTGGTTTGTAACTCACATTTGCTTGCTCTGTATTTGCTGGCTCAATTTGTTTTAGGCTGTCCAGCTCAATTTTGTCCCTTCCCTTGCCCAAACCCTGTTTATCGTATTGGGTCACCAGTGCTCAATTTCTGTAAATAGGCCTTTAAATCTTGTTCTTATCTTGTCACATTTGCTGTGCATTCAAAGACAGAGGTGAAATATCAGGCTCTCTCTTCCAGGGTGCTTGGTGTTGACTTTTCTTTCTCTGACTTCTAAGTGAGAGGATTTATGTGACAATCATGCTGGCTCCAGGGAGTGCTTGAGGAAGGTTGTGCGATGTTATTGTTTTTCTAGCACACAACAAAATTTAAACATCTGTGAATGAACTGTGCAGATATTTCACAATTAGAAAAGCCCAAATGAAGCACAATTTTTTTGTAATTCTGACGTGTGGTAGAAACAAATATTTTAAAACTATCAAAACAAATCAATACACTAGGTGATGACATTTCTACACATTATCGTTTGTGCGCTGTATACTTTTATCAGTAAAACTGTATGTCTGTGCAAATGTAATGGCAATTTCGATTGAAGATGTTCTGTCTGTAATGGAAGTGTGCTACCACACCATGCCACTCCACTTTACTCTGCACCACTCCACGCCACTGCCCTCTACTCTGCACCACTCCACTTTACACCATACCACTTCACTCTGTCCCACTTTACTCCACTCTGCACTACCCCATTCTACGCCTCTCTACTCTACTCCACTCTACTCTTTGCTAATGCACTCTACACCACTCTACTCTCTGCCACTGCATTCTAACCCACTCCAGTCTAGGCCACTCCACTCTACTTTGCACAACTCCACTTTACGCCTCTCTATAACACTTCACTCTATGCCACTGCACTCTATGCCAATGCACTCTGTATCACTGCACTCTACGTGCCTGCACTATGTAGCAAAGAGGCACCACGTAAAGGTGCAACCTTCACCTAAACACAAAGTGCATCACTCTAATCTACTCTGCACAACTGCACTCTATGCCACTGCACTCTACACCACTTTACACCATTACTCTACTCCACTCTACGCCACTGCACTCTACCCTGCACCACTCCACTCTACGCCACCTCACTCTACCCTGCAGCACTCCACTCCATGCCACTTCACTCTACTCTGAAACAATCTACTCTACGCCACTCTGTGTGACTGCACTCTACGGCACTCTACTCTATGTCACTGCACTCTATTCTGCACCACTGTAGTCTATGCCACTGCTCTCTATGCAACTCAACACCACTGCACTCTACGACATTGTACTCTGCAACACTGCAATCTCCACCACTGAACTCCATGCCACTCTACTATGCACTATTGCACTCTACGCCACTGCACTCTGAAGCACTCCACTCTACACCACTATACTCTGCACCACTCTATGCCAATCTACTCTGCACCACTCTATGCCACTCTACTTTGCACCACTCTACGCCACTGCACTCTATGCCACTCTACTTTACGCCACTCAAATTGCACCACTGCACTCTTCAGCACTGCACTCTATGCCCCTCTACTCTGCACCACACCACTCTACTATGCACCACTATAATCTACACCACGGCATTCTACGCCGCTGCATTATACGCCGCTGAATTCTATGCCGCTGCACTATATGCCACTATACTCTGCAACACTCTACTCCAATGTACTCTACACCAGTCCACTGTACTCAACTTATATGCCTCTCCACTGTAACCCACCCTATACCATTGCACTCTACTCTACTCTATGCCACTCTACTCTGTGCTATTCTACTGTACGCCACTCTAATCTATGCCACTGCACTCTTCTCCGCACCACTCTACTCTATGCCACTGCACTGTGCGCCAATGCACTCTGTCACTCTACACCACTGCACTCTACGCCACTCTACTCTGGAACACTGCACTCTATTCCACTCTACTCTGCACTACTGGATTCTTTGCCAATGCACACTAAGCCACTGCACTCTACGCCACTCTACTCTGCATCACTCCATTCTACACCACTTCACTCTGCAGTACTCCACTCTACGCCACTCCACTGTATGCCACTACACTTTACGGCACTATACTCTGCACCACTCTATGCCACACTACTCTGCACCACCACACTACTCTGTACCACTCTATGCCACTGAATGCTATGCCACTCTACTAAGCACCACGGCACTCTACACCTCTGTAGTCTACACCACTCTACTCTACTCTGCATCACTGCACTCTACTATGCAATACTCTAATCTACGCCACTGCATTCTATGATGCTGCATTGTACACTGCTGAATTCTATGCTGCTGCACTAAACGCCAATGCACTCTACACCAGTCCACTCTACTCTACACCACTCCACTGTACGCCATGCGACTCCACTTAATGCCACGCCAATATATGACACTTTACTCAACTCTTCACCATTCCACGCTACGACATTCCACGCCACTCTCCTCTACGCCACTAACTTTTAGCCATGCTGAACAGTAGCCACGCTGGTGTACAACATGGCTAAAACATATTGGCAAAGCCAATAGCTCTTGCATAGGCGAGACCTATTGGCTTGGCCAATGCTTGTTTCATGACGTGGTCATTTATGTGAGGGGATTTTTTAATGAAAGAGGGAGGAGGGGTTTAACATAGTGCTTGACAACTGTAAAAAGTGCAATTATAAATACTTTGGCTCCGGAAGGGTAATGACATACTAGTTGGATTTGCCTGATCCTGACGTCCTGTTTCTGGGTTCTGAATGGCAGAGTGTGGATAGATTAAGTTTGCCCTTTTCTGAATTTTGTGCCAGGGGAAGAATAGTGATGTTAATAGTGGAGAGGAGAAAGCTTTGGTCAGAAGTGGACATTGAGATTGAGGTGACAGAATAAAAGGAGCAGATTTACTTACAATTCACACAACGCAGTGCAACAAGACAAGTTGCTGCGCTGTGTTGCCTGCATGGGAGAGAGGTGAAAAGTGCCATACCTACTAAGATATGACACTCTTCAGCTTTCTCCCTGCGCTGGCGCACAGGAGGCTGCCTAGTGCCAAAGCAGGCTCCCTGGGACTATTGCACAAGGGTGCCTGCGTTACGGGCAGGATTGTTTTTGTGCAGGAAGAGACACCTTCCTACACGAAAACAATCCTTAGAGACATATTGCACTTTCTATGTGTGCTGCATTCTGCAGCACATGTGGAAAGAGGAAGTAACGAGGAGAAATAAAGATATTTTTCCTCGCTATGCCTCTGTTGGGTAGACGAACCATTTTGACGCAAACCCAGGTTTACAATTCTTTGTAAATCTGGGTTTGCATCAAAATGCAATGCTGGCTCGTGGGACCGCCCATGTTCCACCCATGTACTGCCTACCCCGCTCAAAGTAACGCTATGCACTGCCTTGCATTACTCTGGAGCACATTTACTATGTGGGGTTGAGTCACTTTTGTAATGCAGCCCAGATGCAAAATAATATTTGCCATTTACCAAGCACCACAAAGCCACAAAGCCACTTTGTGTGGCTTTGCGTTCGGTAGGCGTTCCATGGTTTGAGCACGGGCATTCTCATGCACCCACCCATGGATTTTGATGCAAACCCAGATTTACAAAGACTTGTAAAGCCGGGTTTGCGCCAAAATGGTGTGTCTTCCTAACCGAGGCGTAACAAGGAGAAATATCTTTATTTCTCCTCGCTACTTCCTCTTTCCATGTGTGCTGCAGTTTGCAGCACACATGGATAGAGGAATATGCCTCTACCGATTGGTTTTATGATGGAAGGTATTCTTTTCTGCACAAAAACATTTCTGCCAAAACGCAGGCACCTTTGCACCATGGTACAAGGATGCTCGCGTTGGCGCTAGGCAGCCTTAAGTGCGCCAGCGCAGAGAGAGAGCCGAAGAGCATCAGATCTTCGTAGGTAACTTGACTTGCTGCACTGCACTGCGGCCCCCACAAACAAAGGGCGGTGGGGCGGGAGGGTGATGCTGTTTACGGAAGTGGGCCGGAAGCACCAAGGGAGCCACAGGCGACCTAAGAGGAGGAGCAGAAACATGAGGATAAAAGAGCCGGACCTCACAAAAAGAACCTGATGAACTGCATGCATTCACAAACATTATTGTGGGTAGAAGATATAGCCCAAAAATGGAAATGAATACCTACTTCCCTTGTGAAAAAACTTCCTATTTTGCGAGACCTGCCAAACCTACGACAAATGCGTCACCAGCTTGTACGTTTGTATAAGTTTTAATATTAAAGTATTTCAAACAGAGTTGAAAGATGAGAAACAGGTATAACTAAACTATGACTTCAAGAGCAACAGATTATTTCTTTATGCTCTGGTGACCTCAATTTAATCTAATAACATGCTTGGGCAGCCTTTTACACTCAGGAGCTGTATTCAGACCCAGCTTAATGAAAAAACAGAATGATTACGCTTCAGTTACTGACGCATACAAAATAGTTAGTACACGGGACATGTAATGGAAAGACACACAGACACAGCTGTGGATTCACAGTATTCAAGCTGAAGATGGGGTCACTGTCATGAAAATGTAGGTGAGGAATGAAGCAGACAGCGCCTCTGCGTCCGAGTACCATTAAACCGCGCCAAGAGTGAACAAGCACTTGCAATGCAACAGGTCTCGCATCAGTTAGAGTTAGAGTTATTGGCATTGTAATACAATTTTGCTTAATGTTTTTGTTTGTTGTGTAGTGAATGTATTTGACAGATAGGTGCAGTACAATTGTTGCGTATTTTTATATTGTTTTATTAGACATTTTTGCATGTAGGTTGTGTAAACGACATGCGCTATGGAGAGCTATAGTAGAGAGCAGAACGCAGCGCAGCTGTTTTGCGAGATAAAGATGCAAAACATGTTTGTGAAAAACGTTGCGCCGCTGATTGAGGCGCATTTCCTCCTACAGAGGAGATTGCATTATGAAAGCAAAGTAGGAAGAACTTCGCCTAACCCTTGTAAGCAGTGTTTTCAGAGAGGAAGAGGAGTTTGTAAACAGCCCGGCTACAAAATGGAAGACGGATATGGTTTTCACCAAGAAAGCGCGGTTATATCAATTGATCTAGGTCACACTGGGAGCTAATAAGTGGGATACCACAGCATAGACACTACTTAAAAGCCACACACTAACAAAACAAATAAAACGCCCTGCTGTTTGCGAAAGTGAAAGCGAAATGTATATGTTAACGGCGGGTATAAAACAAAATGCTGAGGTTGTATAAACGACATGCGCTATGGAGAGCTATAGTATAGAGCAGAACGCAGCACCGTTGTTTTGCGAGATAAATATGCAAAACATGTTTGTGAGGAACGTTGCGCCGCTGATTGCAACAACACCATGAGTGCCGTATTTTAAAACATCGCACCACTGATGTAAAACATTATTCTAAAAACGCGCCATGAGTGCCGTATTTTAAAACATCGCACTACTGATGTAAAACATAATTCTAAAAACGCGCCATGAGTGCCGTATTTTAAAACATTCCACCACTGTTTACCAGAAATGCAGCTTTGCTGCTATTGCCACTGAAAGTATATGTGCAAACAGGAAAACATGTCACGCCCTGCAAAATCAACTTTTGTAAGCAGTGTTTTCAGAGAGGAAGAGGAGTTTGTAATCAGCCCGGCCACAAAATGAATGACGGATATGGCTTTGACCAAGAAAGCGTGGTTATATCAATTGATCCAGATCACACTGACGCTTTCAGCCAGATCTCTCCTTCCGCCAGTTTCTCTCTCCGTGTCTTTCAGAAAGTGAAAGCAATATGTTTCAAAAAATGTAACGCCGAGGTTGGTCAAACGACATGCGCCATGGAGAGCTAATAAGTGGGATACCACATCTAGACACTACTTAAAAGCCACACACAAACAAAACAAATAAAACGCCCTGCTGTTTGCGAAAGTGAAAGCGAAATGTATATGCTAACGGCGGTTACAAAACAAAACGCTGAGGTTGTGTAAACGACATGCGCTATGGAGAGCTATAGTATAGAGCAGAACGCAGCACCGCTGTTTTGCGAGATAAATATGCAAAATATGTTTGTGAGGAACGTTGCGCCGCTGATTGCAACAACGCCATGAGTGCCGTATTTTAAAACATCGCACCACTGATGTAAAACATTATTCTAAAAACGCGCCATGAGTGCCGTATTTTAAAACATTGCACCACTGATGCATCGCACCACTGTTTACCAGAAATGCAGCTTTGCTGCTATTGCCATTGAAAGTATATGTGCAAACAGGAAAACATGTCACGCCCTGCAAAATCTCCAGTCCGGGTGGGCGAGGCAAAAGGGAGACCGGGAGGGAACAAACAAGCCTCACTTCCAGTAAAAAGCGAGCGTTTATGACGCGCGCCAATAAAAAGCATGGGTGGAGCTTCCACCCCACTTCCAAAGAACCCCGACAGAAAACCAACGACAATAGATCTCGCAAGCCAGCAGCGCATGCGCTGCAACGCTAGGCGAGACCTAAAAACCGTGTAGAAAATCAGACGTAAGGGAAACAGGGAAAAGAGTTAGGAATGGGAGGAAAAACGGACTCTTCTCTGGTGAAGCGCCGTTACAGAGTTGCATTATTAAACATAAGACAGCTCTGTGGATCATGATGGAGTTTTCCAATCTTATTATTTGCACGTTTCAGTGACAGACCCGGTAGTGAGAAAGAGCGGAGCCCCCACCACACGAGGTACAGTGGCAGAGGACACGGATTACAGGAAGAGACATGGTCAGCAACGCAAATGAAGAGGGGGTGTTAGAATATAAAAGAAAAAGAATAACTTACCATAATTTGTCAGACGCCTCCCGCGTCGCGCTTCCGCTTCTGTTTCTCGTCCCACTCCCAGCAGACACTGAGACCACCACGTCACAGACTCCCATCCAATCACCGTGCGGGGATTGGCCTGAGCGGGCTGAAAAGACGCTCCTCTCAGGTCAGGGAGTCTGTGGGGGCTTCTCCAGCCTGGCTGTACAATGCAGCCAGGCTGGAGAAACCTAAGTTCGCATGTGTGTTTTGGTCGGCCTGAGACGGCCGGCCAAACACATATGCGCACTTAGGGAGTGCCGATAGCACTCCTCCTCCTGTGCCCCCCAATGCACAAGCTGGCTTCAAATGAAAAATAAAACGATGCCAGAACATCGTTTTATTTTTCATTTGCTGGCTCTGGGCCAGGCAGTGGGGCGACGCTCCTCCTCCATTGCGGAGGAGCCGCCCCTGGTGAATTTCGAGTAAATCTGCCCCTTTGTATTTAGTAAACCATGCAAAGTGGCTCTGTGTGGCTTAGTAACTTCCAAAAAGTGATCCAACCCGATACAAAATCATAGTAAATCTGCTCCTCAGTTCTTAAAGATTGTGTAATTTTTGGTTCAGCTTGCATTGCTTCTTGTGAGGGGCCTTGTGGGATGGTGTGAAGGACAGGCCAGTGCAGGGGTAATGAGACCAGGCAGCTCAGATAAGACAGAGCAGAAGTTACAAGCACCAGCAGCTTGTCTTTGAAGACTGTGGCCGTAGTGATGAGTGGAGTGAGTCAGATAAGGAGATGATGTCCATGAAAGTGTTAAATGGCTATCGTGATGTGGTCCCCTTGGAGACCACAGCCTCAGAGGGAAGTGTTATTGGTGATGGGGACTGTGTATAATGAAGGTACGAGGGCCAATGGACACCTTTACTGTCCGTTCACTTTTTTGTGTTTTTAAACTTAAAATTAATTCCTCAGATCACCTACAGGTAATTTTATTCCATTTACATCAGTTCCCGCCTCCTAGCTTTCAACAGCCAGGAATAATTAATCAGCAAGCAAAAAGATATCCATTAAGCACTCCATTTACTGGAGTCCAGCTTGGCAAAGATTATACTTTTCTTGCCAAGCGAGGTGCAGACCCCATGACGAAGCATGCCACCTCGGTGGGTGAGAGCTTTGCGTCCTTTTAAATAAGAATTTCCAGTGCCAGCAAATCACAAAGCTCTGAATAAATTGATTCTATATAGTGGTCTTCTCCTTTCCCTACAGGACGTTACACCTTTTGGTTCATTGCTGTGTATAAATGCGCAGAGAAGTCTTCTATGAATTGTAGCTGGAAGGTCATTAGATAAAAAGTGCTAAGATGAGCTGTGAAAGGTCTATTCTGATGGACCCGTCTATTGAACTTTGGGCAGACTAGGCTTTTTATTTGGAGCAAATAAAATCAGAAAAATGGCAATTCGCACTGTCAGACAGAGGCAGTGTCAAACTTCTCTTATATCTGCACAATAGTGCAAATAAGAAGATTTTTCCCAATATAATCAATGTTCTGTTCTGAGACATTCTGAGAGTTCTGTCAATGCACCTCTATGCACACCAGTCATCTGCTGCATTCCAGTATTCAGTCATCCTAAAATCTCTGTCCAGACCTTCCAAGCACTGTTATCCTAGTACTGCAACATCGAGAGCTCCGACAATGCACTTCTCTTTTGAATCGGCATGCACTGTGGGAACCATCAAGAGAGCTCGCACTAGGTAACTCTATCCTCCATTTACCATACACTGGTCTGCAAGTAATGAAACATTTACACAGCTCTAGCAAGCCTCCTCTGGACGGACCAGCCATGCACTGGTATCCTAGTATGGAGACGTTGCTAGAGCTGTGTCAGTGCACCTTTCTTTTGAACTGCCATGCACGTTCAAGTACTGTGCTACCCATCCACAGAACTCTCACAAGGTACCTCTAGCCTCCCTTTCACCACACACTGGTCTTCCAGTAATGAAGCATTTACAAAGCTCTAACAATCAACCTCTGTTTTTGCCAGTTATGCACTGCTGTCCTAGTATGAAAACATTGTTAGAGCTCTGCCAATGCACCTGGGCAAACCATCCACAGAGCTTTCACTAAATACCTCTATCCTTTCCTTCACCAGTCTTCAAGTAATGAAACATTCTCAAAGCTCTCCTAATACACCTCTGTCCTGATGTGCTCTATGCACAGTTGTCCCACTAATGAGAGGTATACCTCTATCTTGAGTTTCAGTAAGAACAAGCATAGCAGTACTGAGAAATATACACACCTCCCGCCAGGCACACAATAAAACTGGTTTTCATCGTGCACTGGTCTCCTATTAGTGAAACACCCACAGATATCGACTGTAAAGCAACACCATAGTGCCCTACAATTATGCTTTTCTATCCCAGAACTGAGACATCGATAGAGCTCTTGCAATGCACCTCTAGCCTGATTTCCAATGGCGCCATTATCTCAGGACTGATGGGTCTAATCTTACAACACAAATCTATCCTGGCTTCACTCGTGCACTAGTATGCTGCAACTAGGATATGGACAGAGCTCTGACAATGCACCGCCATGCTGACCCATGTATCAAAGTGATAGGAAATGCACAGAGCTAGGATTTTTTATATAGAGGGTCTTAGAACACTACTGCTATATTTAAGCTCTCTAAATAACATTTTTTGTTACTTGTACCCAATTTAACAGTACTCAGTTTACGGACCTCGAGAGGATGGAAAGCCTTTCTGGCATTTGATCTCATGATCTCCAGATGACCCAGAATTTTGGCGCTAAACATTTAACTCACTGAGCCATCCAGCCGTCTCTGACACCTGACTATCAACTCAGGTCTGTCCTGATATGTAACACACGCAGTTATCACAGTACTAAGACTTTCAATAAGCCCTAGTTTCTGACTTGTAGCGTGATCTGGTATTTCAGTTTCCTTCCCTGAAGTCTTAAAAACAAGCATTGACAAAGCCAATAGGTCTAGCGTGCGCCACCAGCCTTTTGGCTTTGTCTGTGTTTGTTTTGTTTTGTCATGGCTTTTGCAAAACTTTGCAATTTAAAAAAAAACAATAGCTAAAAATTAAAAACATTTAGTCTAAAAAAATACACATTGACACAGTAGTCCCAGGTATTTAAGAGAACTACTTTTTGTGTGATGTGCTCCTTGTGAAAGGGAAGAATGCCATCACTCAAAGTGATTTTTGCTAGTGGCTGAAGTGGGCTGACCCACCGCTCCTGCTCCATATTGTAGTGGGTGGATGTAAAAGTCGAATGACAAAACAACAGACCAATGGCTCAAAGCCTCTATAAATATATATATAGTTAGTAAAATCAAAATGTCTTGGCTCACGCCAAACCTAGTGAATGAACCTCTAATGATATTGGTTCTGAAGCAAGCCCTGCTTTCTGATAGCTAAGGCGGTAAACGCGCCTGCTGCGGAGATCTATGTGACCAGCAGCTTTCTTTACACGTTCAAATCTTGAAGAGCAGCATTGAGTAATAAATGTAGTAACACCTGTTATCGCCAGCCTCTGCCACAGCACACCAAAGATATATTGACATTGTGCGTGTACGGCTGCCCAAGCAGACCAATATGGTACGGCTTTGGTGTTTCTATAGAGCTAGACCAGGAAGGGTAACTATCTCTTAATGGTTTTCATTACCTTGCTGCCCTATTTGCATGTTTGTTTGTATTTTGTGTCTTAGAAACACCCCAAAATGTCTTAATTGAAGCAATGTCTCCCCCCCATCTGCAGACTTTCAGGGACAGCTGTACCCTCGCTTCGAGGGCAGGCACGGTGCAAAGTGATACACCCCTTTCGCGTTCTCTTTAAGGCACTAGGGAATGTTCCCTTCGCCCGAGAGCTGAATGTTCCTAGATATTTTATATGCAGAAGCGTTCACTGTCAGGAGAGCGACTGTCCCGCTATGACAGCGGCAGGTGGATTTATCCCCACAACAGTTTACTACTGCAATGCTCAACTATACACTCTGGTTGGTTTTTATTAGGTTTGTCCCAGTGACAGTTTTGGCTGGTTCACCAGTCCCACGTTTTATTAAATAAAAATATATATGCAAAAATATACTATAAATGCATAGACGTAGGGGCTTCAGTCAGCCCTTTTCATACACTGATTTGTTTAAGAGCCTTCCACATTTTGCTGCAACCCACCACAGCATGCAACATGGGTCATCCCACCTCAGCAACTGACTGTCATGAACTGCTGGTAAACGTTTTGTCTGATCACACGTGAACATTCGCCAAAAAAAGAGTACACTTCGGTTTCAGGGCTGTTATGTCTGAGCCGCTGTGCCTTTATTTTTAATTTTGCTAATTTGTTTTGCATATTATATGTCTACAAAAAATAAATACATAAAAAATTGCACACTAGCCTAGACAGTTCTGCTGGCATTGCCAATGTTAACGGATGAAGCCAATCGAACAAGTTACTTCGGTAACGCCTTATCAGGTAGAGACTCTATCTACCCACAGATCCCTTACCTTAGAATAATCCCCAGGCATCAGACTAAATCCAGAAACCTTTGGTGAGCAGTAAGTACCACTGTGCGCCAGTAGGTGGCATCGTTCAGCTCAGTGTGGGGGTGGTGTCGGCGTCGAAAGTGATGTGCAGTGCCTATATAGGCGCCACCCCAGTTTCTTTTTGCGACTTTCTATGCCAGAAGCGCAGAGCCACAAAGAACACGGACCACTGGTGTGTCAAACTAGGGACCTTGAAAGGGGAACAACCCTTCACTCTAATCCATTTGCCGACTGGGGAGGATAGGTGGGTCGGTAAGGAATCTGCAGCTCTACCAGAAAAGGCATTACCAAAGGTTAGTAACGTGTTCATCTGATAGAGACTTCTAGCCACAGATTTCTTACCTTAGAATAGATACTCAAGCAATACCTCCTCGAAGGTGGGGCTGCAACACAGTTTATACTAGAAAGACCTGTAGGACCGAACGGGCAAAATGCCCATCTCGAAGGACCTGACCGTCAACGCAGTAGTGCTTTGTAAACTTGTGCAAGGAAGCCCAAGTTGCTGCCTGACAGATATCCAGTTTGGCTACACCTCGAGCTAATGCAGTAGTCTCAGCCTTAGCTCTGGTAGAATGAGCTTGCAAACCTTCAGGCTGTTTGATTTTTTGGCAGTGCGTTGCCCATTTTGATGCAGAGCACTATCTTTCGTGAGATGGCCCATTTCTGCACCATCTTTCCTTTTTTGGCTCTGATGCACCCCAGAAAGAGTTGATCGTCCACCCAGAACTCTTTTGTGTGGTCAAGATAGAATGACAATGCCCTTTGTGGGCCCAGGCGATAGAGTCTTTCCTCTTCTTCAGCGGGGTGAGGCAGAACGTAAAAGAGAAGGAGGGTGATGGACTGGCCTACATGAAAAGGAGTGACCACCTTCAGAAGAAAGGATGCTCTAGTCCAAAGAACTAGCCTGTCTGAGTAGATATTAAGGTACGGAGGCTGAGATGACAAAGTCTGTAGCTCACTTACCCTCCGGGCAGATGTTATTGCAACTAGAAAGGCCATTTTTATAGTAAGGGGCACACATCAGAAACGTTTGGACTAAATTGAGGTCCCACTGAGGCATAATGAAGGGTGAAGGTGGGAACGTGTGTTGGAGACCTTTCAAAAACCTATGTACAATAGGGAACTTGAATAGGGATGACTGATCTGGCAACCTCATAAGTACAGAGATGGCTTTTAATGTGTCCAAAGCAGAGTCCTGCTGGGCTAGAGAAATAATAAACAAAAGAACCTGGGAAAGGGGTGCAGATAGGGGGTCAACTTGTTTATCTGTACACCATGCCACAAACTTTTTTTTATTTTTTATTAAAAGATTTTCATTGTAAAGTTACAATTCAGACAAACGAAGAACATCAAACAATGTACGGGCTGACAGATGGATACATGACAGGCATTACAATACAGAACAAAAGTATACAGTACATTTAGTCTTCAATGGTGCTAATCGTGGGTGATGCAGTCATATTTGAACAAGTTTGCAGGTATTCGGACAGTGTAATCCAAAAATCTCGAGGTCTAGATCGTGCGGGAAGTTCCTCCTCATAAGTCTGCAATGTATCTCTACAATATGCCATATCTTGTAACCATTGTTTAATGATGGGATATTTCTTGCCTCCCCAGTGCATGGACACTCTCCTTTTCGCTAGCAGTAATGCTAGGACACAAAACTTACGTTTCAAAGATCGTACATTGGGCACCAAACCTAGCAGACATATCCGGATCGTGCACTCTAGTGGCATCTCCAACATTTTGCTTAATAATTTCATAACATTTTCCCAAAATGATCTGAAATGGGGGCAGCGCCACGCCAGGTGGAGGAAGTCAGCGTTTTCAGCACCGCATCTCTGACAACATGCATCGGCTCTGAGCCCATATTTATATAACTTAGCAGGTGTATAGTATATTTGATGCAGGTACTTATAATGTATAATGCGTAAGCACAAGTTACTAACTTGTGTAACGATATATCTGTAAGAGACAGTAGTTAGTGACAGATTCCTTACCTTAGAATATCCCCAGGCGTCAGGCTGGATCCGGAAAGTTTTTGCGTAGCAGTACCCTTGCGCGTCGGTAGGCGGCGTCGTGCGGCTCCGCGTCCGTCGTCGGCGTCGTGATCGCCAGGATGACGTCGCGGGCAGTACTTAGACGCCGCCCTGCGGCGCTGACGTCAGTTCTGTACCACGACTTTCCGCGCCAGGAACGCAGAGCCATGCAAGAAGCTGACATAGGTGTCTGAAAAATACTAGGGCCCTGAAAGGGATGTCCTTAACCCTAGAAGTCAGTTCGCAGAACGGGGAGGATGGGCAGGGCGGTAAGGAATCTGTCACTAACTACTGTCTCTTACAGATATATCGTTACACAAGTTAGTAACTTGTGCATCTGAAAGAGACACGTTAGTGACAGATTCCTTACCTTAGAATAGATACCCCAGCAATACCAACCCCGGTGGTGGGTCTGCGAACAAAGATCAGACAAGGAAGTCCCGGAGGACAGAACGGCCAAAGAAGCCGTCCCTCCGGACCTGACTGTCAAGGCAGTAATGCTTGGTAAACGTGTGCAGCGAGGCCCACGTAGCTGCCTGACATATATCCTGCAGCGGAACACCGCGGCCTAAGGCCGTGGTAGCAGCCGTTGCCCTGGTGGAATGGGCACGCAGCCCAACAGGAAGCTCCTTCTTAGTCAAAGAATAGCAGGCTTTGATACACAAGGTTACCCAGCGGGAGATGGTTCGCTGTGCACCGCCCGACCTTTTTGGCGCCCACGTAGCCAACAAAGAGCTGGTCATCCACCCGGAAGTGTTGTGTGCGGTCGATATAAAAGGAAAGCGCACGTTTTGGGTCCAGACGGTGGAGCCTCTCTTCCTCTCTGGAAGGATGCGGAGGCGGAAAGAAGGTGGGCAAAGTGATGGTCTGCCCAATGTGGAAGGCAGTAACCACCTTTGGCAAGAAGGACGGACGCGTCCTAAGAACAACCTTGTCTGGATGGACAGACAGAAAGGGAGGTTTACATGATAGAGCCTGGAGCTCACTCACCCGCCGAGCGGAGGTGATGGCCACCAGAAAGGCAGTCTTCAGAGTCAGAAGACGAAGAGGACAGTTATGTAGAGGCTCAAAGGGAGCGCACATAAGAAAGGTAAGAACCAAGTTCAAGTCCCACTGAGGCATCACAAACGGAACAGGAGGGAAGAGGTGTGTAATGCCTTTTAGAAACCTGTTAACAACAGGGGACTTGAAAAGGGAGGGCTGATCAGGAAGCCTGAGGAAGGCCGAGATGGCACAAAGATAGCCCTTGATGGTACCCAGGGCAGAACCCTGTTGGGCCAGGGAAAGAAGGAACAGAAGAACCTCAGAAAGAGGGACAGAAAGGGGATTCACAGCCTTTGCTGTGCACCATGCCACAAACTTGTTCCA
Source organism: Calotriton arnoldi (assembly GCA_963921515.1). Classification (NCBI taxonomy): domain Eukaryota; kingdom Metazoa; phylum Chordata; class Amphibia; order Caudata; family Salamandridae; genus Calotriton; species Calotriton arnoldi. Next base: position 1,567,163 of record CAWUFW010000496.1, on the reverse strand, counting down.
CCTGCAGGCGTATACCACCTTAGTGGAGGGACGCCTGGCTGCCAGAATCACATCACAAACTTCGGGAGGCAAGTCGAAAGGAATCAACTGCCGCCGCTCAATCTCCACGCAAGCAGGTGGAGGCTGGACAGGTTCGGGTGGAGGACCGTCCCCTGCTGCTGTGACAGAAGATCCTCCCGAAGAGGCAGACGGATTGGGGGATCTACGCTCATACTGAGTAGCTCGGGATACCAAACTCTTCGAGCCCAGTCCGGAGCCACAAGGATGACTTGGGCCCGGTCGTGCCGAATCTTCTTCAACACTCTGGGTAGAAGTGGTATAGGCGGAAAGGCGTACAACAGACCGCAACTCCACTCTCGACGAAAAGCGTCGCCGAGCGAGTGCCGCCTTGGAAATTCCAACGCGCAGAACTGATGACATTGCGCGTTCTCTTCGGTGGCGAATAGATCTAACCAAGGCTCTCCCCACTGTAGAAAGAGTCCTTGCGCCACTTCCGAGTGAAGACGCCATTCGTGATCCATCATGCACCTGCGGCTGAGTTCGTCCGCCCTGGCGTTCAGGGAACCTGCCAGGTGTTGAACCATCAGGAACATGCCCTGATGTTCCAGCCATGTCCAGAGGCGCAGAGCCTCCTGACAGAAGGTCCACGACCCCACCCCGCCTTGTTTGTTGCAGTACCACATGGCGGTGGTGTTGTCTGTGAACACCTACACTACCTTCCCTTTGACAGAGGGAAGGAATGCCTTGAGTGCAAGTCGGATCGCCCGGAGCTCCAGAATGTTGATATGGAGCCGGGACTCCGCCCGGAGACCAGAGGCCTCTGATCTCCGCCTCTCCCATGTGACCGCCCCATCCCAGAAGGGACGCGTCCGTCACAACTGTGTGCTCTGGCTGGGGAAGGGAGAGGGATCTGCCCATGACCCATTGCCGGTTCGAGAGCCACCACTGCAACTGTTTTGCAGTCCCCTCCGAGATCTGGACGTGATCGGACAGGTTGCCCTGGTGCTGCGCCCACTGGAACTTCAGGTCCCACTGCAGAGCCCGCATATGCCATCTGGCATGATTGACCAGCAGGATGCAGGAGGCCATGAGGCCCAGCAGCCTCAGGGTCATCCGTACCGAAACCCAGGAGAAAGGCTGAAAGATCGGAATCATAGCCTGAATATCCCGGACTCGCCGTTCGGGAGGAGAGGCCCGAAACTGCGTCGTGTCCAGAACTGCTCCGATGAAAAGGAGCTGTGGAGAAGGAATCAGATGCGACTTCGGCACATTGATGGAGAACCCCAGCGAGTGCAGGAGTTCGGCCGTAGTCTGGAGGTGGGAGACGACTGCCTGGGACGAGCCCGCCTTCAGCAGCCAGTCGTCGAGGTAGGGGAAGACTGGAACCCCTGCCCGGCGCAGATGAGCTGCGACCACCGCCATCACTTTCGTGAACACCCGAGGGGCACTTGTAAGGCCAAAGGGGAGCACGGTGAACTGAAAATGCTCAAGGCCTACCGTGAACCGCAGGTAACGCCGGTGGGCCGGCAGGACGAGGATGTGAAAATAAGCGTCCTGCAAGTCCAACGCTACCAACCAGTCTCCAGGGTCGAGGGCAGTCAAGACCTGAGCTAGGGTGAGCATCTTGAACTTCTCCTTCCGGAGGAAGCGATTGACGTTCCGGAGGTCCAAGATAGGACGCATGTCCTCCTTGTCCTTTTTGGGCACCAGAAAGTAGTGTGAGTAGCAACCACGTCCTACTTCTGGGGTCGGAACATGCTCGATGGCCCTCTTGGCCAAGAGGGCCGTAACTTCCTTCTGCAGAAGCATCAAGTGATCCCCTGACATGCGGTGGAATTGAGGTGGCATGGCTGGGGGGTGGTCTCGAAGGGAGGGAGTAGCCCCTTCGGACAATGTCCAAGACCCACCTGTCCGAGGTGATGGGACGCCAGTGGTGAAGGTGATGGCGGACCCTGCCCCTACTGGCGTGCTGTGCACCTGAAAGGAAGGACTAGGAGGGCTTGGAGGCCGCGGACGGGTTGGAGGTAGTGGCCTGACCCGCACGCTGGTTGCCCGAACCGCCACGGCGGTATCCATGTCCTCGGCCACGCGAAGACGCTTGCTGCGCGGGCCGGTGGCTGGGCAGCTGACGTGACTGGGCGCCCTTCCGTGGCCACGAAAGGGGCGAAAAGCAGAGGTTAGCGGAGGGCGTACAACAGAAAGGCCCAGGGACTTGGCAGTAGCCTGTGAGTCCTTAAAACGCTCCAGCGCATGGTCTGCCTTTGAACCAAAAAGACCGACTCCATCAAAGGGCATGTCCATGAGTGTATTCTGGACATCACCCGAGAAACCAGTTGTTCTCAGCCAGGCGTGGCGACGTAGCGCCACCGTCGTTGCAAGCGATCTGCCCAGCGAGTCGGCGGTATCAAGGCCACAACGTATGGTGTATTTAGCCGCATCTCGCCCTTCCGCAATGGCGCGGGTAAGCAGTGTCTGGACCTCCTCAGAACACTGCGGCAAAACAGCCGCCACCGAATCCCACAGGGAGTGGGTATATCGGCCCAAAAGGCAAGCGGTGTTGACGGACCGCAAGCCAGCACTGGAGGAAGAAAAAGCCTTCTTCCCAAATTGGTCCAGGAGTTTGGATTCCCTATCCGGAGGGGCGGTAGGGAAGGCGGTTTGGGAGGCAGAGGCTTGGACAACCAAGCTCTCGGGGTGGGATGTTGGGAGAGAAACAAGGGGTCGCCCGGAGCAGGGCGATGGCGTCGGGCCACGTTCCTATCCACAGGAGCCCCTGTGGTGGGCTTGGACCAGGCACCCAAAAGAACGTCAGTGAGTGCATCATTAAACGGCAGCACAGTCTCCGAGGAGGAAGCTGCCGGCTGAAGCACTTCCGTCAGGAGATTAGTACTGACAGCCACAGTAGGCAATTGGAGATGTAGGGCTCCAGCTGCTCTACGCAACACCGTTGCAAAATTAGCTCCCTCCTCCGTAGCCACGGGAGGAGACAGCATGCCAGTGTCAGGGGAGGTGTCTAGACCACTGGCATCCCCAAGTTCCTCAGCCCAGTCCTGATCATACTCACACTGTTGTGTGAGAGGGTCTTCGGACCCCTCCCAGCTCTCTTGGTCCTCCCCAGGTTCAAAATATGGAGGAGGAGGGACATTTGGGACCCTAGGTCTCATCGGCGTCGAGCGACGTCGGTCCGGCTCCATGTCCGGAGCCGGAGAGAGCCGGGGACCGACGCCGTCCGGAGCCCCAGACGGCGTCAGGAACGGCACCGGGGACATCGGCGTCGGCGGAGGCGTGGTTAGGTCAACCGGCGTCGATGGGGCTTGCGGTACCACCGGAGCCGGCATCGAGGCCGGGGCCGGAGCCGAGGCCGGGACGAAGGCTGGTGGGACAGGCGGCGCCGGGACCGGAGTCGACGGCGACACCGGAGCAACCCCATCAGGGCCCGTGGGGCCCGAAGGCGCACCGGAGGGACCTGGAGGCCCGAAGAGGCGGGCCATGGCCGACAAGAATTCCTGTATTTTGGCCGGAGTCGCCCCCAAACCCGGAAAGGACGGGTAATGCGGGGGCGGCTCCATAGGCATGTCCGGGGCCGCGGGGACGGTGCCGACTGGGGCCTCAGCCGAGTCGCGAGACCGGCGAGGCGAAGTCTTAGAGCGATGACGCTTCTTAAATCCGTATTTGTAAATCCGTATTTGTAAAGCGCGAACTACTCACCCTTACGGGTCTCAAGGCGCTGGGGGCCATCGTGGAAATTAAGTGAGCTATTGCCCAGAGTCACATGGTGCTGAGCTGAGCTGCCGCCGGAGCCAGGGATCGAACCGTGAACCCTGTGCTCCGAAGTCAGCTGCCCTGGCCGCTGCACCACACCTCTCCACTTTTTGTGCTTCGACTTACCCGAGGAGCGCGAAGACTTGGACTCCGACGACCGGTGGGGACTCCGCGACCGGCCCCTCGACCTCTCCCGGGACCGGGGCTTGGTGCGGCGCGGAGCCGACTGCCGGACCTCAAGTAGCTTTCGAGACCGCTCTCGCAAAGCCTTCGGGTGAAGTTTCCGGCAGTCAGGGCACGACTTCGTGTCGTGGTCTCGGCCGAGACAGAAGAGACACTCCAGATGCGGGTCTGTGATCGACATCATTCGACCACAGGCGTCGCATGGCTTGAAGCCGGGCATCCCTACGACACCTAGGAGTCGATGAAGACTCGAAAAGAAACAGTGAAAAAATTCACAAAAAGTTAGTCAAAAGTTGACTAGGGCACTGCTCTTCCCGGATCTGCGCTTACTGGCGCGGAAAAAGAAGAACTGACGTCAGCGCGCAGGGGCGGCGTCTAAGTACTGCCCGCGACGTCATCCCGGCGATCACGACGCCGACGACGGACGCGGAGCCGCACGACGCCGCCTACCGACGCGCAAGGGTACTGCTACGCAAAAACTTTCCGGATCCAGCCTGACGCCTGGGGATATTCTAAGGTAAGGAATCTGTCACTAACGTGTCTCTTTCAGATGTTGCCGTTAGGGGTGAGCATGTCAGTTAAAGCGCAGCACGTATGCCACTCGTCGTCCGTGAGCTGTGTGTCCAGTTGTGCATTCCATCTAGTTAGAGCTTTGGCCGCCCTACCCCCAATGTCCGCTTGGGCTAGCGCATATAGTTTCGTAACCAGGTGTATGTTGCGAGGAGTCTGAATAATCATTTGCAGCGCCTGTAGGGTTGGTGGTTCGTGTGGGAAGGACGGATATAGAGTTTTGATCGCCCCCCGAAGCCTATGATATGTGAATTTAAAAAGCAGCGTTGGATTACTAATATAAGCCAGATTGTCAGTATCTATGAAGGTGCCGTTATTATAGAGATCGCCCAATGTAGCTATTCCTACTTGGTGGAGCTGGTCCATTCCGACCCTTTCCTGCGTAACTGATAACTCCGGATGGTGTGGTAGTGGTAGGGCTGGGGCAAATAGTGGCAATTTGCGTGCCAATCTGCCTAACTTCTTCCAGGCTAGATTGGTGGTGCGAATCGTGTTTATCTCATGTTTGTTGACAGAGCTGTATGGATGTGGGAGTATGTTTTGAAGTGGGATGGGATGAGCGACACCATCTTCAACCGCTATATGTGGCAGATAGCGGGACGGGTGGTCCAGTAGTGCGCGTAGTGCGCTTGGGCACACAAATAATAAAGCAAAAAATCTGGAACCTTGAAACCGCCCTCCGAATAGGGTAATGTCAGAGTGTACAAATCTATTCGTGCTTGCTTGCCTGCCCATATAAGTTGTGTCGTAGCAGTTGACAATCTACTGAATACGGCTGGCGGGGGTGTAATGGGGATGTTATTAAATAGATATAAAAATTTTGGCAATATAACCATCTTCACGAGGACCATACAGTCAGCAAGCGAAAGTGGTAATTTTATCCAACCCTCCACCTTTTCTTCAAGCTTACTGATAGCCGCACCGTAGTTTTCCCGTATCACCACCTCGAGATCTCGGTGGTACCAAATCCCCAAATACTTGGTCGGGTCTGACTGCCAGTCCAATGGGAATTCCGTCGGGCTAGGTCTGGTGGCATCCGTTAGTGGGATAATTATTGATTTGCCCCAGTTTATTTGGAGCCCCGCGTGACGACCGAACTTAATATATTCCCTAATTAAGGGAGATAGATTTATCTCTGGATCACGGACATATAACACCATGTCATCCGCATATAATGAAATATTCAGCGGGCGCTGCGGGAATTGGAGGGCCGTGTTTTTATGACATTGTCTTATTTTGCACGCCAATGGCTCCAGTGCGATGGCAAATAGGAGTGGGGAAAGTGGACAACCCTGACGGGTGCCACGTGTAATCCGAAGTGTTTCAGAGACATATTGATTTACTCGAATACGTGCAACTGGCGCTGAGTATAATATCTGAATCCATGTTATAAAGATAGGAGTCAGTCCCATTTTGCGCAGGACCGTAAGGAGGTAGGGCCACTCAATAGAGTCGAACGCTTTGGCTGCGTCCAACAGTACCGCAGCAGCCGGCAGGTCGGGGTTTAGTTGATGTGTTAGAGCAAAGAGGGTGCGGATATTGTGTGCAGTCGACCGATTGGGCATGAAGCCAGACTGGTCCGGTAGTATAATATTGGGCATCAAGGGTTGGATACGAGAGGCAATTAGTTTAGCTAAAATTTTCGCGTCAGTGTTGATTAACGAGAGCGGTTTGTAAGAGTCACATTGCTCCGGATCTTTCCCCGGTTTAAGCAGGGCAATGATCATGGCTTCCCTCAATGTCGGTGGTAGTAACTGCTTTTCATGTGCGTCACCATACATTTCCACCAAATGTGGGGCCAGTAGATCTGTGTATTCCTTATAGAATTCGCTGGTAAAGCCGTCTGGGCCTGGGGCTTTGTTATTAGGCAGGGTTTTAATAATTGCAGTGACTTCTTCTACGGTGACCGCCTGTGCTAGGTATTCCTGTTGGGCGTCCGAGAGCCATGCTATTGCAATATCTTCGAGATATTGCAAAATTTCCGGCGGGTCGGCTAGATGTTGTGTAGTGTACATATCTTCATAGGTCTCCATAAAGGCTTGTAGAATGCCCGCCGTATCATAATGTAGAGTATCTGTTCGATCTCTAATTTTAAGTATCGTATGTGTGGCACGTCCGGTACAAATTTTGTGCGCTAGGACCCTACCAGGTCTACCTCCCTCCCCATAAGTCCGGGCAATATGTCGTTTAGAGATGTACTTAAGTTCGTCCTCCGCTAGGTCTTGATATTCTGATATTGTGTTTCTAATGTCAGCAAGTGTGGCGACATCTTAAGTACGTTCAAACTCTTTTTCTAGCTGTTTAAGCTTCGATTCACGTAATGTGAGTTGTTGTCTGATATCTTTTAAGATGCCCGCTGATGTACTAATACATACGCCACGTATGGTTGCCTTAAAGGCCTCCCACAGTATACTTGGGTCATCAACTGAGGCCTGGTTCAGTTCAAAATATTCCTCAATGGCTGCCCTAATGGACGTGTTATAGGAGTTGCCTAGTAGTGCTTTAGCGTTGAATCTCCACATATATGGTGGCGGGGTGTAGTTAGGGGGATCGAGCACTAGGAGAACAGGTTTGTGGTCCGAGAGTGTTTTTGGCAAATGTTGGATATCCTTGGTCCATGTGGCAATTTTCTCTGTAGCTAGCCAGTAATCAATACGCGACCAGCTGTTATGTGGAGTGGAGTAATGTGTGGCTTCCCTGGAGTGTGGATTATGTAGGCGCCATATATCCACCATGTGAAATTCTGACATACCCTCTTTTACTGCCTGTACCGCCCGCCTATGTGGTTCTTTAGTGACCCCTGATCTGTCTAGTTCCTCATCAAGAGACAGGTTGAGATCGCCGCCCCATATTATTTCTATATCGGGTAAATCTCGGAGGCAGCGCCAAATATTATGAAAGAACTCAGGATCATCTATATTCGGCCCATAGGTGTTGAGTAGACCCACGTAGTGTCCTCGAATATGCCCTGTGATGAGGATGTATCTACCTTGTTCGTCTGTCAAAGTACGGTCCATCATAAATTGGACGACCTTTTTGACAAGTAAAATCACCCCTCTCGAGTAATTGGAATATGAAGACATTATCACGGTTTCAGCCAATTTGCTACCCAGTGGGCATCTGGCCGTTTTTGCAAGGTGGGATTCTTGTAACATAGCCACGTCTATGTGATGACGGTCAAGATATGCAAACACCTGTCGTATTTTCTTTGGATTATTTAACCCCCTTATGTTCCAAGATAGGCAGCGGATATAGGAAGACTTCAATTTAGACTCAGTGGTTACATTGATAATACCTGTGGATAAAACCCATCAGTTGTCTCGTTGCATCTGGAGGTGTAACATAGATCCGTACCATTCTTACTGCTATACATTTACACATTTTCGCACTGCATATGGAGCTGTCTAAGTATAGGAGCCCGTAACAAACATAGAACATTCCCTCAAACCCCCCAACCACTTTTGCATCCCAAACATGCCAAAGCCATACCCTAATAACCAATAGTGCCATCGCACGAACAGAGATGGGGAGCACCCTCGGGGGGGCTGCTGAGTGCTCGACTCGACATCCGTGGGTACGTACGGACGTGGTCGGGGTGCCTATATCCAGCTTTGGTACAGGATATACTTTCACTCTGTGAGTAACACTTCGCAAAAGAGTTTTAGGGGCCGGGGGCTATAAGCCTCGCCGGCTAATTAACCGAGTTAACTGGGTGACAGGGCTCATCCCGTGTCGCTTCAGTCTGCCCAACACAACACCGGGTCTGCAATGTCGCACATCTACTCAACTTGAACCCAGTCGCATGTCCTCTAGGGCAAAAAAGCGAAGATCAATTCAATACAGCACAGCAAGTTGAGATACATGCAATTCAAATAATCATTGTACCTTCCAACTGGACAGATTGCTCATGTGTCACATCTCATAAGTATACGATGGGCCTAAACCGGCATTGTTACACCATATCATATTTTCTACACATGTTCCTGAAGGGCAGGCTAACTACCTTGACAATCTACGTGGTTCGTTTAGCGCCATGACCCAAACATAAGTAGGTTGTGGATTAGCCCCATATCCTGCACGGTCTCCCATCACTAGGGTCCAGTCTCGTGTACTTTAGTCAATGACGACTGGTCGTGATCTGCTGCCCTGGCCTAAGTAGGCGTAAACAGCAGTTACCATAACTTTAAAAAAAAACTAAACTAAGATATCATTGTACCCTACATTACAGTATATTGTCAACAGTACATAGCAATCTACAGTGTTCACGTATATCTAGCATTACTCCTGGAGTTCCTGGTCCCATTTTATATTTGGGTCGAGGCCTAGCTTGCATCACTAGTAACTTTTAGTCATACATGTGTAACAGCTCAAAGTCTGGGGTGAGGGAGAACATCCTCCAGTATGACACACCTGATCATGAGCTGCGTTAGCCAGTAATTAATGTCTATGCATATCGTCACTCGCCTCGCCATTTGCATACGTTACCACCAGTAGTCGCATATTCAGTCTGAATCTGGGTCTGAGATCGCGTTACGCTGAGTCTTGCGGCTGGAGATGATCCTTTTGATGTAGTCTTGTGCTGTCTTTGGAGTGAGACAAATTTTTGTGCGCCCTTCGTGTGCAATACGCAGTCTCGTCGGGTACAGCATCGCATATTCAATTCCCATCTCTCGTAGCTTTTTCTTGACAGGGTTAAAATCTTTGCGCGCCGTCTGCACGGCCATCGTGAAGTCTGGGAAAAAGGAAAGCTCAATGCCTTTGTAGGTTACTTGCTTCTTCTCACGAGCCATGCGTAGTATCGCGTCTCTGTCTCTGTAATTGAGCACCCGCGCTATAATGGGTCGTGCGGGAGCGCCCGGTGGTGGCACAGGGGCGAGCGAGCGATGGCCCGTTCTATAATAAGCACGGGGGAGAAGTTTTCCGCACCGAAGGTGTCTCGCAGCATGTCTTCCACATATGTCTCTAGCCGCCCCGTGTTTGTGCTCTCCGGAAGACCCACTATGCGCACGTTGTTCCGGCGGGATCTCGCTTCTAAATCTTCGTTCTTCTGTTTGATGACTTCCAGGATCCTGTCGAATTCCTCACATTTGCGTGCCGTTGTGGTAGATTCATCTTCCACCGCCGAAATTCGGGTCTCCGCCACAGTTAGCCTCTCGCCCTGTTTATCCAGCTTGGACGACATGGTGTCCATCCTCTGAGTAAGGGTATCAAGCTTGCCATTTATAGCTTGGAGACTTTGCTGGATGGCTTGTAAAGCGGAGTCCATCTTAGAGGTCTGAGTGTGTTCCGAGTCCAGTTCTGTATCGGAGTGCGCCGTCGCCTGCTTAGCCGATCGACGGTTGTCAAAGGAGATATTGGGTTGCTGTTTATCGGGCTTCCCCATGATGGCGGCCTGTGACTCCCAGCAGCCCCAGCGTAAATCCAGGCCGACTGGACCAAACACCTCCGCGCACCCACTCAGGAGTCTCGGGGCAGACCCACCAACCCGAGGGCTAAGTCAGTCAGCAGCAGCTCCTAGGAGGTGGTATGTTGGGAACCGCTGGGTAGATCGGCCTCACAGCCGGGCGGAGGTGCAGGGCAGCGCCGGGACACACGCAGTCCGAGCTCGCTGGATACTCAAGATGGGGGCCCTCCACTGCTTCACACCGAGCCGCGGGTCTCCAGCGCTGCTGCCCCACCAGGCACCGAGGGATCTCCAGCGGCAGCGGCGCGAAAGCGCATGTCCCCCCGACTCGCGAGTGTGTCAGCGGCGCTCCGGCCCCGCAGCAAAGCCTCCCGATCACTGCGCCATCATTCTTGCAGGTCACTCAGCATCGCAGCAAGCCCCTTGGGGCAGCGTACAGTCCCTTAATCTCCAACCGTTTTGGTAGCGTGTTCCGGTGCGCGCCAAGTGGAGTGTATGAATTAATTGCCTCCCGATGGCGCTGTCAAATATAAAGCGTACCTCTCGTTTAGCGATAATGGGCGCCACCTCTTGTACCGCACAGCACCTCCGTATCAGGGGCCAGCCCCACACTGAGGAACGTCAGGCTGCCAAAATAACATTGCAGATTTCAGGTGGAAGGTCGAAAGCTGTCAACTGGTGCCACTCAATCTCCACATATGAAGGTGAGGCGTTGTCAGGTTCGGGTGCGGAACCCTGCCCTATTGCTGTGACAGAAGATCCTCCCAAATAGGCAGCCTCATCAGAGGACTCATGCTCATGACATGTCATTAAAGATATTCATAAGTGTGAGGAGCACCTTTATAGCTGGCAATGGTAGGGGTATGGTTTGAATCTGAAGAGCATCTTTATCCAGTTCAATCAGACGAGTAGAATGTTTGCAAGAGGCTCCATAAGCATGTGATGGCTTGTGGTTCGTTTGTTTACCAGAATCTTCCGGCAGCCTTTTCCCTGTGGCTGGAGTCAGGTGCAAGAGGAACTGCACCCATCTGGGAGGCTTCAGACAAGATATATTTGAAGAATGATCTGGACATTAGAACATTGACTTTTATACAGCTGCAGAGGTGAATGCTGTAAGGGGCTACAAGTGTGATGTTGTGGAGAATGTTCTCCAAGTAGTGCAGGTGTTTTAGTGCAGGAATAATGTAAACTTGTAAGAAAGTAAAATATGAGCTAGCTTTAGGGCAATCCCAAATCATGTATCGGTAGATCGCTAAGTGGCTTCTGCTATGTGTTTTGATGGAGATTCCTGTTCCTCAAAAATGTATGTAGTGGGCGCCATATGTCTTTTGATCTTGAGGAGTGTGGAAGCTTTATCGCATATAAATCTGACATTTTCTTACATAAATTACATCTTTTAACCAGTTCTGAGTTTTATGAACCAGTCCCTGCCCCATTGCATAGCCACCTGTAAGAAGCAATACAATCACTACCTATTTATGAAATGTTACAGGCAGATCGGATACACATCCCAGGAAGGCTTATATAGGCATTTTGGAGAAAGATTTTGTTCAGTCATGAGACATCTACAAGTACCACCTACTAGAACATTGCCCCTGTAGGGCAATCACATGGCAGATGTATAAAGTCAGCATTCTGGTATTTAAATTAGTCTCTTCTCCTACCTTGCTTTCAAGAAGCTTTTTAGGAGTTTAATACACCTGGTGGAGAAACTCACAATGAATGAATGAATCCATTTCGGCTATTGAGGGATACGTCTTTGGTTTGAGCAGAGAAGAAAGTTCATTTGAGAATCTGTGAGTGGCTTTCGCCGAGCCTTGGTGGTTTACTTCTCACCACCAATGGGTCTTTTTCCCTATCACTTTGGGCCGGTTTGCGAAACCTGCTAATCAGCCCTCTAAGGATCTGATTAGCTAACATCTGTGACAGTATTCAAAGTTGCTTCTGTTCAGCCATAAATTATGGTATTACCTTCTGCATTTCGGCGCATAACCCTTAATAAAAAATCAAGTTTAGTACACTGATCTCCATGCTGTTCGTGAATTTATCACTGGAAATAAACTAACCTAATTAGAACCCTAAACCCAGGCAATGCAACCTTAGGCTTCCCAACTAGGAAGGCTTTGGGTTCAAGCCTAAGTAGAATGATAGTGTCTAATGCCAGTGGCAAACAGTATGCACACAAGGTGCTAACGTGTTCAGTCTGTGCCTTACCCAGTTAGTACATGAAACTGGTTTTGACGTTGATTTTGAAAGGATTAAGTTTGGAGCACTATAGCCGACACGTCTTTGAAACAATTGTAACTGCCTTTATATACTATTTGCTACCCCTGATGAGGCATTGAAGCATTTTATGATGGGCAGCACGCTGCTCCAGAAGCAAAGGTTAGTGATGAATCCAGTGGTATTGGTTACTTTTAGTTACTGGGATTAGTCTTGTGCGCTCAAGCAAACCATTCCATGCAGTCATTCCATTTTCCTTATGGTATAATAAATTAATAGGAGTTAGTTGTGGTTATTATGGGGGGGTATATGTGAGGTCATGCATATTGTTGGTGGGATTAAGAGATGATTAAGAGGTGATTAGGTATTGTTAGGTTGCATGGATATGCCTTTCAGAGAAAGGAGCGGAGATTGTGATCTTGTAGATTAGTTGTGGCCAATTTGCAGAAATTACAATAATAAAGCAAACATGCATGTGACGGAGTAGGTTGTGCTCAGAGAAAGAATGCATGCACAGGATGTAAGGGAAGGAGACAGGCATTTGAAAGACAGCAGATATAAAGGAAAACAGACAATCAGAAGTTTTAATTAAAGGTCAGTTTTTCATGCTGGATTTAGGAGATGTACATAATATTTTTGAGACAACATGCAGTTTGAGGATACAACAATGTAGAGAGAAACAGCATTACTTACTTGTGAAGATTGTGAGATATTAGGTATTTTTGATAGGCACTTATATCACAAATAACATCTGTCCACTGCTAGACCACTGATCCAGCAAGGTCAGTTCATCAGCTCAAGGACTGAAAGTGAAATATAATGTCTGGACGCATATGTCAAGAAATATCAAGATCTTTAGGCTGCACTTAGAGGAGCAATAACTTCAAGATCATAGTAGCTTGAGAAAATACATGAGAAATAATGTACATGCTGAAAAAGCGATTCTGCAGATGCTGGAGTGGATGTCTTCTGGTGTTCATCATCAGGTTTGGCTCACACTATTAATTACAAATCAGAGTGGGAGCCATTTGAATGCCTCTGGTTTGCCTTGGCACAAGGTGGAAGTTGAGGACAGCTTCCAAGACAGTGGAAGTGTATTGCCTGTATTCTAGTAGCTCGAGGGTGGAGCTACAAACACTGGTGTGAGTGGGCAGGGATGGTGAGAGAACTCCCTGTACAAATTCAATGAAAACTTGTTTAGCAAATGGCTGCTTATTATACTTCCTGAAGCACTTCCCTTATGTAGATGCTACGGGTGAGGATAGAGATTTATGACTGACCAAAACGTCTTCCACTGAAGGGAACCTATCAACAGAATCTTGAACTAGATAAAACTGTATTGCGACACAGAGGGATGAATAACATTTGCCAAAAAGGTGCCACCACGAGCCAAGTGATTTCCCTAAATCCCTGCTCCCCGCTGTGGGCTGGCATGAAGACATGGAATAATTATTCTGCCTTTCACTTGTGTTTTAGTAAATGATGCCTTACACATCCATTGCACAAGAGCAGGTAGGCTGTGGGCAAGACTGCAGGCCAAAGTCCCAGCGTAGGCCTGATTCCGAGGTTTTTAAGGGAAAACTACTATTGCATGCCCGCAAGGATGTTTGATTTCCTGTCAGGAGGCAATGATGGCTACGCTTTCGGTGGGGTTTCATCTGTAGTTCTGGCTTGTCTTTGAATAAAGGTTAAAGAGTTCTGTGCAGTATGATCTCTTGAACATCTGGATCACTGGGTCAGTGGGCTAGAAGAGTAGAGGACATGAAGGGATAGTTTTCTTATGTCTGGTGGGGATCCTGCCAAACTGGCTGTTATGAAGGGACTCTGCGCAACACTGGCTGCAAAGCATTCTGATGCTCAAGACAATGCAGTTTTTAGGAACAGGACTGCAGAGCTCTCATGTTTTGAAAAGTCTTAGGAGAGAAAACTAATTAGCATGTTGGATGGCATCAAAGGAAGTGATGTCACACAACCTTTGACAGCAATTCCACTACAGGAAGTGACATTGATGTAATAATACATTTAAATACATGTAAAATTGACCAATTAACACAAAATCCTCACTAAGGCACACTCATGGCCTTTAGATAGCAGTGGCACAGAGCCCTGATGTGTCACATTCAGCTGCTCCCACTAACTGAAGGTATCTGTAGGAGAGCTGTCCCTCTGGTTGGATGGTATGCTGATACCTCTGGAGATTACAATAGCTCATCTGCACACGATAGAGGTCTGAATAGAGTCATATTTAGCGCTCAGTTTCAAGCTATTCTTACCCGGTGTGATATTTAACGAGTTGTGAGTGAGAGAATACCCTGACCTCCAAATGTATGAGCCTCACTCACAATAAGTGACACTTGAGGTCCCTAGGGCTGTGATGATGTTCATCCTAAGTGTGTGTGACACTGTTGCACTGGAAGATAAATTAGCCTTATCTGCGGCTTATTATATTTTATACATCACTCCTAGTACATTTTTCAGTGTCTGACAGTCGTCAACCTGAACAAGCCGCCTAAGATTTCCAATGTAAGTCTTTGCTAGCCATCTAAAAGCCATGTGATTTCCCCAAAGCTGACTAGAGTGGGTTTCATCAATGATTGATGATAAAGGTTTTAAATACTGGTTTGACTTCTTACAAAAGCTTAAGCTCTGATCGAGAACCCTTTTCATCAATGCAGAGAGAAAACAAAGTTAATTTTATTTAAATTATGTTATAATAAGTGTGCCTATGCTTTTACTTCACTGACAACTATAGTTTGCTTCTGCAGTGCTGTGAGGCCTGTATGAAGAGGGTGACGTTAAACAATATAATTCAAAGTGATTAGTATAAAGACAGAAAGCAGAAACACCCAATTTGTGAAAAGAGGCCAAGAGTTCTGTTTTTAACAGTACTGCATACCGTGCAAAGCGAGCATTCCTTCTTTCTAATTCAGACCACACGAGTCCTGTTTTCTTTGTCTCCAAGCCTTCTTCTGGAGGCAGCTATTATTTTTGGCTACCTCTCTTAAGAACAATCAACAAAAATGCATGTAAAAAGTGACCTGCTTCCACCCTTTTTCATGATGCAAAAGTTTTAAAAACAATGGTAGATTTACACACAATGTTGCCGATTTACCTAGTTTCATGACACACTGAGTGAAAATATAAAGTGCTGCATTGCGTAAATGGAAAAAATGCACATAACCTTTTTTTGTAGGGGTGGGTGGAATTCACAGTTACATAAAAACTCAGCGAGATTCTGCGGAATTCGATGAGCGGGTGGAATTAGGCATGTCGCGCAGCACGCACTGTAAAATCAGCATGAACGGCACCACGCGGTGTGCCAGAGGGTGCTGCTTCTTTTTGCCACTCAGGTAGATTTTCTACTCGAGCGGCAGCTTTCTCAACGCGAACGGCGCGACCTGCCGTGACCGCTCGCGTTGAGAAATTTCACCAGGAGGTGTTCTAGAGAATTTAACATTGCGCAAGAGAAAAAAACTCCACCATGCAGCGGTTGGCTGAGTTTTCCCGGAACTCCGTGTTCCAAGCAGAATGTGGAGTTAAGACTCCGTGAACTCTGCTGGCGGAGCAGAACTTTTGCCCAGCCCTACCTTTTTGCTATCTGACACAACCAATCAATCAAAGAAAGCTCTTTTCAGCTATGTATAAATGCCATAAAAGCACAGACAACAGTCACACCAATAGGCATTACAATCTAAAACTCAAGTTTATGGATACTGAAAGGAGTATCAAATAAAATACATTAAAACAGCAATAAGTTACTGTACCAAACTGCACATTTCAAAAAATACCCTGTTGCATAACAAACATTTAAATTAGAGAGCATCTGTAAATGCATTAGAGGGGGACTTAACCTGATAAAACCACAAGCTTTAAGCAACAGGATCAAATATTTTAAAGAAAAAGATATATAAAGTTTACAAAAAAAGATAAAGTGCAAAAGTGAAGGGGGTGAAGCCTCGTCACATGGACAACAGCAGATGGAATCAGAGCTCTACTTCCCCTTGAGAAAAGAAAGGATGAAGTGAATAGAGAAAAGAATGAAGACAGTAAATTGAGGATACCTGAAGTGACAAAAGAGACTTCTCTGCCAGGGGGTGAATAACAGCTGATAAGTATAACTCCATGTCGAATGAGTTCTGCAATAAAAGATATGCACGAACTGAAGGTTTGAGAAACTTAGAAGCCTTGCATGAGCTTACACAATTTTTTAAGAAAAAGCCACCTAACCCTGTTTATATCTAACTTAACAATGTTCTCGGGGTTAGAGAACAGAGGAAATCTACAGAGGCTGTTGAAAGAAGATTTGATAGATTTCAGTCAAGGAATTCTAAGTGCATTAGGGAAGCCAAGACAATCAATAATAATAGCTCTATTAAGAATGGCTTTAGGGTTAGTCTAAAATGACAGTCATAATAATAAGAGAGTCAACAGAATAGGATTGTTAACTATGGCAGACAAAACTCCTCATGAGAAAAAAATGAGAATTATTAGGATGCAAACTAAATAACCTGCGGCAGAAGGGGTTTTCTTCTTATTGTAATTTGGCACTGGAGGAGTAACCCCAAATGCCTGAGCCATGGCACAAAATAGGGACACATTTCATTTTGTAAACCACTATCATCTGATCAGGAGGTTTCCATCTCAGTTTAGAGGCAAAAGTAAAGGTTACAGCAAGGAGAACAGGTACTAGCAGATTCAAATGTAACCCCAAGATAAGAGAAGTGAGGAACTCTTTCAACGATTTTGTTTTTAACTCAGTGCCCTGGTCTTAGTTGCTTTGGCCCACAGATCATCATTTGAGTTTTAGAAAGGTTATTATCCAAATCTAAGCTATCCATTAGGATGAGAAAAGTGGCTACAACTTTTTGAAAGCCATTAGCAGTGTGTGAAAGTAAAATAGCAAAGCATCATCTGCATAAAGATGCGCTGGGATAGCCTTATGATCAATATGAGCCATATCTTGTCCTTTAGAGATTAGATAAGGATTAATATTATTGATGCACAAAATGAGTAAAATTGGGGCCAAACGCCACTCTGCCTCTACAAGATTTGGCGCATTCACCTTCATCTCCAAATCTAACAGTAGTACATAAGTCGATGTGGAAGCAGTGGAGAAAGTTAAAAAGTGATACGTCAAGATCCATCCACGATCAGATCTGCCATAACTTTGATCTATTAACACAATCGAAAGCACTGCTCAAATGCATAGAAAATAAATGGATGGAAGCCGTTTTAACACACTATATTTACTGACTATTAACCCCTTCGCTGCTAGGCCTTTTCCCCCACTGTGCTAAGCCCTTTTTTGGCTATTTGGGGTAGTTCGCGCTTAGGCCCCTGTAACTTTTTGACCACATAAGGTATCCACGCCAAATTTGCGCCCTTTTTTTCCAACATCATGGGGATTCAAAAGGTACCCATGGTTTGTGGATTCCCCTGGAAGGGACCCAGAAATTAGCCAAAATACAGCTAAATCTTTTTTTTTTTTTTGAAAAATGGGAAAAAGGGCTCCAGATGAAAGCGTCTGGTTTTTTCCCTGCAAATGGTATCAAAAAGGGGTTGTGGTGCTGAAATCACCATCTTCCCAGATTTCAGGGACAAGCAGACTTTTGTCAGAAAACCAACATTTTTTACACAGTTTTGGCATTTTTCTGGGACATAGCCTATTTTTGCTATTTTTTGTGCTTTCAACCTCCTTCCAGTTAATGGTAGAAATGGGTATGAAAGCAATAATGGATCCTGGAGAGCTATACATTTTACAAAAGTAGACAAAATTCTGAATTCAGCAAGGTGTCATTTGTGTAGATCCTTCAAGGTTTCTTCATAGAAACTAACAGTTAAATATAGGAAAAATTGAAAATTAGTTGAAAAAAACAGCC
This sequence comes from Calotriton arnoldi, assembly GCA_963921515.1. NCBI lineage: Eukaryota > Metazoa > Chordata > Amphibia > Caudata > Salamandridae > Calotriton > Calotriton arnoldi. The sequence goes on along the minus strand of CAWUFW010000496.1, from coordinate 1,549,142 downwards.
ATTTGTGTCAACGTTTTCACCTGTAACTTCTTCTAATTATGACAGCTGTATGAAAGCAATATACCGTTACATTTGCTGGACCTTTCTAGTTGTTGGGATATATAGGACTTGTAGGTTCACCAAGAACCCGACGAACCCAGAGCCAATAACTGAGCAGCGTCTTGCAATGGTTTTTTATTATGTACCGGGTATATAGCAATTATTTTGGGAAAATGTATACATGGAAAAATTGGTATGAAAGACACCTATGTATTTCTGAAATGGGAACAAAATATAGAGTTTGGAAACAGTAGATATTTGCACATTTCCAAAATTGAGAGTACCCATACTTGCATGAGAATTATAGGTCATTTTTCAAACTGACTTCTTTTTTACACATTGTCTTTCATTTGGAAGGCAGAAATGCATCGAAAGTCAATAGGAAATAACAGTTGCTCTACAATTCTGTGTTACCCTAAGTCTCCCGAGAAAAATGGTACCTCACTTGTGTGGGTAGGCCTAGTGCCCGTGACAGGAAACGGCCCAAAACGCAACGTGGACACACCACATTTTCACAGTGAAAAATTACCCTTTTTTTGCAAAGTGCCTAGCTGTAGTTTTTTAACCCTAGCTCTGCCGGCACCTAGGGAAACCTAGCAAACCTATACATTTGTGAAAACTAGACACCCAGGGAATCTAGGATGGGGTGACTTGACTGGCTCTCACCAGGTTCTGGTACCCAGAATCCCTTGCAAACCTAAAAATTGTCAAAAAAACACATTTTCCTCACATTTCTGTGGTGGAAAGTTCTGGAATCTGCGTGGATCCACAAAATTCCACCCACCCAGCGTTCCCAAAGGCTTCCGAGAAAAATGGTACCTCACTTGTGTGGGTAGGCCTAGTGCCCGTGACAGGAAACGGCCCAAAACGCAAGGTAGACACACCACATTGTCACAGTAAAAAATGACCCTTTTTTTGCAAAGTGCCTAGCTGTAGTTTTTTAACCCTAGCTCTGCCGGCACCTAGGGAAACCTAGCAAACCTATACATTTTTGAAAACTAGACAGCCGGGGGATGCTAGGGAAGTATGGCTTGCATGGATCCCCTAACGTTTTCTTACCCAGAATCCCCTGCAAACCTCAAATTTGCCTATCACAAAACGACTTGGTTTTGCAAGGGGGGGTCACCTGGATTTTTGGCCCCGTGCTCGGCGGCCAGCTAGGGAAACCTACCAAACCCACACATTTCTGAAAACTAGACACCCGGGGGATTTCAGGGAGGTATGGCTTGCGTGGATCCCTCAACGTTTTCTTACCCAGAATACCCTGCAAACCTCAAATTTAGCTGGAAAAATCATTTTCCCCACACATTTTTGTGTGGAAAAGTTGTGGCATCACCGGGCTGACACAAATTTCCTACCACCCAGCGTTCCCCCAGGTCTACCGATAAAAATGGTGCCTCACTCGTGTGGGAGGCCCAAGTACCCGCGACAGGCAAGGGCCCAAAACGTATTGAGGCGACATCAAAATTGCCTATCACAAAACGACCTGGTTTTGCAAGGGGGGTCACCTGGGTTTTTGGCCCCGTGCTCAGCGGCCACGTAGGGAAACCCACCAAACCCACACATTTCTGAAAACTAGACACCTGGGGGATTCCAGGGAGGTATGGCTTGCGTGGATCCCCCAACGTTTTCTTACCCAGAATCCCCTGCAAACCTCAAATTTAGCTGAAAAAAATCACTTTTTTCACACATTTTTGTGTGGGAAAGTTGTGGCATCACCGGGTTGACACAAATTTCCTACCACCCAGCGTTCCCCCAGGTCTACCGATAAAAATGGTGCCTCACTCGTGTGGGAGGCCCAAGTACCCGCGACAGGCAAGGAGGGCGATCCCCAAGCAGGGATCCACCCATTATCCAGCAGGGAGGGAGGAGCGGCCCCTTGGGCAAGGGCCTTTGCTCCCCCCAAAATTATTTGGGGAAAATCAGTCTTTCTTCCCCCCCGGGGGAAAGAGGGGGGGGGGACAGAAAGCCCACTAGATGCCAGGGATTTTTTTTCATGGAATTTAGAGGAGGGGGCTGCCCAAGATGGGCATACCAATGCCCCCCCACGAAATTACAGTTTCTGCCCCCCCCCCGGGTGGCAGAAAGCCCACTGGATGCCAGGGATTTTTTTTCAAGAAATTTAGGGGTTGGGGCTGCCCAAAATGGGCATGCCAATGCCCCCACCCCCCCAACAAAATTTCAGTCTTTCTGTCCCCCTCTGGGGTCAGTAGCCCCCAATCTGCCCCCCAGGGGGTGATAAATCCCACTAGATGCCATGGATTTTTTTTTTTTTTTATATATGTAGAGGTGGGGGCTGCCCAAAATGGGCATGCCAATGCCTCCACCCCCCAAAAATGGCTTTCTGCCCCCCCCAGAAGGCAGATCGGAGCAACAGCCCCTTATCTGCCCCCGCCCACTAGGCACCAGGGATATGTTTATGGGCATGCCATTGAGAAGCCCCATAGGCAAGGGTTGCTCCCTTTTTTTTAGGCACACATTTTGGCAGTTTCAGTGATATTTTTGTTCTCATCTGCCCCCAAGCGGGGGCAGAAAACCACTAGAAACCAGGGAGACTTTGTGTGTGTGTACCTGGAGGTTGGGTGACCTTTGGCTGGCATTTTGCTGGCGGTGTGTGGACAGCACTTGGTTATTGGAGTGGGTGGATTTGCGCTTGATGACGGGGTGTGTAGATTAGCGATTGCCTGGTGGTGTGCGTGGAGTGGTGCTTGGCTGGTGGTGTACGTGGACTGGTGCTTGGCTGGCTGTGTGCATGGATGGTGCTTGGCTGCAGGGCCGGACTGGCCGTAATGGGCACCTAGCGTTTTCCTGGTGGGCCGGTTTTCTGGCTGTGGGGGGCAGTTTTGTCACTGGGGGCCAGTTTTGCAGAAGTGCTGCAATATCAGGCCCCAATAACAAAAGTGGGAGCAGTGCTTTTTACTAGCTCACCCCCACTCACCCCAGGGCCGGTCAAGCAGCAATCTGCCAGGGCAGGTTGCTGTTCCCAGTCTGGCCCTGCTTGGCTGGTGGTGTGCGGGGATGGCGCTCGGATGGCGGAGTGCGTGGGTGGAGCTTGGCTGGCGGTGTGCGTGGATATTGCTTGGCTGACTGTGTGCATTGATAGCATTTGGCCGGCGGTGTGCTAGGATGGCGCTTAGCTGACGGTGTGCATTGATGGCGCTTGGCTGGCGGTGTGTGTGGATGGCGCTTGGCTGGTGGTTTGCGTGGATGGCGCTTGGCTGGTGGTGTGCGTGTACTAACTCTTGTCTGGTGGTGTGGCTTGCATGGATCCCCCAGCGTTTTCTTACCCAGAATCCCCCGCAAACCTCAAATTTACTTACAAAGTCACATTTTCTTCACATGTCTGTGTGAGTAAGTTGTAGGATCACCGCGCAGGCACAAATTTCCTACTACCCAGAATTCCCCTTGGTCTCCCGAGAAAAATGATACCTCACTTGTGTGGGTGCCCAAAGTAGCGTCAGCCTAAAAACGTATAAACAAACTGCCCTTTTGGTCCCGCTTTGGGCCCCCCTCAATCTCTACACGTTTTTGGCCCTTCCATATCATAGGCACTCAGCCCATCCACACAAGTAAGGTATCATTTGTATTGGGAGACTGAGGGGAACGCTGAGTGGAAGGAAATTTGTGCCGTGCGGTGATCACACAACTTTCCCACACAGATATTAGAGGAAAATGTGACTTCTTAGCTAAATTTGAGGTTTGCAGCGGGTTCTTGGAAGGAAAATGTTGGAGGATCAACGCAAGCCACCCTTCCCTGGACTCCCACTGGTGTCTAGTTTTCAGAAATGTCTGGGTTTTTTAGGTTCCCCTAGATGCTTCCAAACCCGGGACCAAAAACATAGGTGCCCACCTATCTATCAAAAAACGACCTGGTTTTTCAAGGGGGTCACCTGCGTTTTTGGTCCCGGGCTCAGCGGCCATCTAGGGAAATCTACCAAACCTACACATTTCTGAAAACTAGACACCCTGGGGAGCTCAGGGAGGTATGGGTTGCATGGATCCCCCAAAGTTTTCCTACCCAGAATCCACTGCAAACCTCAAATTTAGCTGAAACAAATCAAATTTTTCTCAAATTTCTGTGTGGGAAAGTTGTGCGATCACCGGGCTGACACAAATTTCCTACCACCCAGTGTTCCTCCAGGTCTCCCGATAAAAATGGTACCTCAATCGTGTGGGTGGCCCAAGTACCTGCGACAGGCAAGGGCCCAAAACGTATTGTGGAGACATCAAAATTACCTATCACAAAATGACCTGGTTTTGCAAGGGGGGCATGTAGGTTTTTGGCCCCGGGCTCGGCGGCCATCTAGGGCAACCTACCAAACCCACACATTTCTGAAAACTAGACACTATGGGGAGTCCAGGGAGGTATGGTTTGCGTGGATCCCCCAACGTTTCTCTACCCAGAATCCCCTGCAAACCTCAAATTTAGCTGAAAAAATCTAATTTTTCTCAATTTTTGGTGTGGGAAAGTTGTAGGATCACTGGGCTGACACAAATTTCCTACCACCCAGCGTTCCCCCAGGTCTCCCAATAAAAATGGTACCTCACTCGTGTGGGTGGGTCAAGTACCCGTGACAGGCAAGGGCCCAAAACGTATTGTGGAGACTTCAAAATTACCTATCATAAAACGACCTGGTTTTGCAGGAAGGGGGCACCTGGGTTTTTAGCCCCGGGCTCGCGGCCATCTAGGGAAATCTACCAAATCCACACATTTCTGAAAACTAGACACCCTGGGGAGTCCAGAGCGGTATGGCTTGCATGGATCCCCCAACGTTTCCCTACCCAGAATCCCCTACAAACCTCAAATTTAGCTGAAATAAAATCACTTTTTCCACACATTTTTGTGTGGGATCACCGTGGATTCTTGAAAAATGGAAAAAAAAGTGCTGCAGAAGAAAGCGTCTGTTTTTTTGCCCTGCAAATGGTATCAACAAAGGGTTTGTGGTGCTGAAATCACCATCTTCCCCTTTTTTACACAGTTTTGGCATTTTACTGGGACATAGCCTATTTTTGCTATTTTTTGTGCTTTTAACCTCCTTCCAGTTAGTGGTAGAAATGGGTATGAAAGCAATAAAGGATCCTGGAAAGCTATACATTTCAGAACCTTAGACAAAATTCAGAATTCAGCAAGGGGTCATTTGTATAGATCCTTCAAGTTTTTTTTTATAGAAACTAACATTTGAAAATAAGAAAAATTGAAAATGAGTTGAAAAAAAACAGCCATTTGTGCCAACGTTTTCACCTGTAACTTCTTCTAAGTATAACAGATTGTTTAAAGCAATATACCGTTACATCCGCTGGACCCTTCTTGTTGTTGGGATATATAGGACTTGTAGGTTCACCAAGAACCCGAGGAACTCAGAGCCAATAACTGAGCAGCGTCTTGCATTGATTTTTCATTGTGTACCGGGAATATAGCAATTAATTTGGTAAAATATAAAGAGTGAAAACTAGGTATGAAAGACACCTATGTATTTCCAAAATGTGAACAAAATATAGAGTTTAGAAACAGTAGCTATTTGCACATCTCCGAAATTGTGGGTACCCATACTAGCAGGTGAATTATAGGACATTTTTCAAAGTGACTTCTTTTTTTACACATTGTCTTACATTTGGAAGGCAGAAATGCATCAAAAGTCAATAGGTAATAACAGTTGCTCTATAATTATGTGTTCCCCTAAGTCTCCCGATAAAAACGGTACCGCACTTGTGTGGGTAGGCCTAATGCAAGCGACAGGAAACGGCCCATAACGCAATGTGGACACACCACATTTTTACAATGAAAACAGACCCTTTTTATTTTGCTAAGTGCCTAGCTGTGGATTTTGAACAGTAGCTCAGCCGGCACCTAGGGAAACCTTGCAAACCTATACATTTTTGAAAACTAGACCCCCAGAGGAATCCAGGATGGGGTGACTTGAGTGGCTCTCACCAGGTTCTGTTACCCAGAATCCCCTGTAAACCTCAAACTTAGTAAAAAAAAAAACAAATTTTCCTCAAATTTCTGTGATGGAAAGTTCTGTAATCTGCGTGGATCCACAAAATTTCACTCACCTCACATTTCCCATAGTCTTCCAATAAGAATGGTAATGCACTTGTGTGGGTAGGCCTAGTGCCCGCGACAGGAAACGGCCAAAATGCAACGTGGACACACCATTCATATATATTGTTAAAAGTACTGCGTACATTAATTTTTTACATATATATATATAATATATATATATATTATATATATATATATATTATATATATATATATAATATGTGCTCTGGGCTCCCTGCACATGGGCGGACTATTCAACGCTTATGACTACTGATGAGAATTCCCTGGAAGAGAACCATCTGAGTCAAAATATTTACAGGTGGACTGCTGAGTAAAACTGACAGATCTAGTTAGCAACTTTGAAATAACAGCACTAGGGACCTAAAAGAACATAAAACAGAATAATGATTTAAACAAGAAAAAAACAAACACCAAAAAGATCAATAGTTGAACCCAAACAAAATTGTTAAAAAGCTAATAAGATCAACAAAACACCATCTTTAACCGTTTCACCGTGGTTCGCAAAGGTTGTCGTGTAGTTCCTATAGTACCCATGCAGGACCTGCGCGTTTGGATAACATAAACCATGGGCTTGGTGTTAGACTGATTCTGTGCACCCCCGCCGCATATATTAGCCGGATTTGCATTAGCTAGCTCACAGTGCCACTAGAATCTCCTCTTATCGGGGAAAGATTAGTTTCTGGCAACCTTAGATCATGACAACCCTGATCCCTCAGAATCGTGGAAACAATGTACTACTTTTCGCTCAGTCACTCGTGCTTACTTATTCGGTTTGTCTCAGAGAGTTACACAGAATAAACAGTATAAGTATTTATTGAACAGTTGTTATTCTAGTGTAAAATATATGTGCTGCAGCAACCAGCAGACAATAGCAGAGATATATTATCAGCAGTACGATAAAAGTGAAGGGATAGAACAGTTCTACCATATTGCAATGATCATGAATACATACATGAATATAAAAGCATTATGAATTTGCGCGTACTCCTACGATGCCTAACTAGATGTACCCGAGTGTACCTAGCATATGTGTAGGTCTAAAAGCCTAAGAGCCACGAATCCTTCTAGGATTTAGTCGAACCCCCATACCTGAATAGAGAGAGTGTGGGACCCCGTCCTGGTCTCGAGTTGGACACCCCGCAAGGGCTGTGTCAGACCGCTGTCAGCTGGAGCGACTGCATGCAGGATCCTCAGCGTCTATGGTCAGTGTGTCAGCATGGAAGTCTCGGTTCCCTCTGTCTTACCGGGGTAAGATGTGGTGTATTTATACCCTGAAGACTCTAGTTGCTTCGTATGGTTTGTATTGGGCCTTGTTAGTCTTGAGGAAGACGTCAGGGGTGAACTTTGTACATACATATTATGCAGGTGGTGTATTCCTAGAGAGTCATGCATAATTGATGAGTACAGTGTGGGCCTGTGTTTGGGGAAAACCCTGCTGTATTCAAAACCACAAGCGAGATAACGTTCAGCCCACAGAGCTCGTTGTGTACTAGCGAGGACCAATGTAGGTGAAAGATCATGCCTATATAAGGAATCATGACTATAATAGGACATGTACAGTTATGACCGTAATAGGGCATATGCGGCTTTGACCATAATAGGGCAAGTACGAATATGACCGTATTAGGGCAAATATGAATACGTCCATTTTAGGGCATGTATGAACGGGTCTACATTAGGGCCTCTATACGGGACATAACACCCACTCCTCTTCCGAATAGGATGACAATGACCATACTTAAAATCCGGACAATTTAAAAACATTTTAAAAGCAAGTAAAAACATAGTTTTAAAATTGTTAAAAAAAAAAATGTTAATGTTAAAATTCAGCTATTTTTAATTGCCACTAAAATATGTCTATTTTGTTTCTCTATATAAGTTGCTTCACTCAAAGCGGAAGAAGGCCATGCTTTTCTCAAGCGAAAGTGTCAATTTAGGAAATGTTCCAAATGTACTCTTTTATTATGAAAACGAGTGGAGAAGCCGAATTCTTTCCCAGGACGCGATGAGCCAATTCGAGATTAGGTGTCCTGGCTGGGAAGCACAACATTATCGGTGTTAGCTACTGCAGACGACAAATCCAACGCCTCACAGAGAACGTCAATCGCACATAGATGGTATGTAGCACTGCCAACAGTCGGTGCTGCGGCAGCTTGTGCGGAAGTTGTTACCTGGGTGCCTGTGGAGGAGTCACCTCACCCAGCAGGAGCAAACGGCACCTGTGGATTCTCCAGGAATGCGTTCATCAGAATTGGAAGCCGCTGGGGACAACGCAGAGCGTGGGCCTTTATGGGGTCCAGCATAGCATCCATGTCCGGAGGCGTATCTGATGGAAATGTTAGACAAAGATCCAACGTGCATTCTTCTCCGCAACACAGGCATCGAAGAACAGGTAAGATGCAGTCTACCCAGACTGGTCGAAAGGATAGAAACCAGGAGGCATTGAGTTCTCGTAGGCAAGAAATGCCCAGAAGTTGTACCATGCTTTCACGGTATTTCCACTCCATGAGTACGTTTGCCATTTCCTCGGAAATTTGGCCGTCCATTGCGTAGCAGTAGTATTATAAATAGGACCCCTGCAATCAGCAATAGGATAAGCGGGAGTCCTCCAAATACGCTTCCCAATACGGAGTGTATAAAATTTGGGATTACTCCGAGGACTGTCTGAAAGGTGCTTAACAGTCCTGACCCTCTGGTCTTAAATAGGTGTACAATACCGCTCGTATCAGACATATTGAAGATACGACCCACCATTTCTGCGAAATGAATGGGGCAGTTTGTACATATGAGCGCCTGTATCTCACTCGAGGTCCTTGCCACTTGAAGTTCATAGGTTTCTCGAGCGGAGGTTAAGGGCACGGGTTGCTGTAAAAGCATGGCTTGCAGTCTGCTCAGAGTATCAAATTGTATGAAAGAAACGTTCAGTGAAGGCCATAGCGACGCTTCCCTGACTGTGTTCAGTGGTGGAAACAATACTTGCATACAGCAAGTAACCCTGGAGTTAACGGTGACCAGATAGGCGACGCCCGGAAGCATCCCACAGCAACCTTGATCATTTAGCATCAAGTAACTCCGATTCGAGAGTAGCTCGAAAACCGGCGTGATCACTGCAGCTGGGGTCCCAGTCATGTGACATGATAGGTTTGCTACTGAACCGCTACAGGCTCCGTGTAGAGAAATATCCTGACACATGAGAGAACCGCTTAAAGCGCTCTTGCAGTTTGCACCGCTCAGAAATACTTCTCGATCCCCATTCCGGCATCGATATCTATATGGTAACTCCCAAGTTTCCTTAATGTATCCCTAACCCATTTTTTCATATTTGCCTGCCTGCCTTTGCTCAAGGCAATATTGAAACTGAAACGTAGTGACCGGCAGAGTGATTTGGCCATGAATTAGCCATTCAGTTGATGGTAATTCGGCTACAGTGAATGGTAACCTTTCCAGTTTCTCAATACGCAGCATTGATATATTTGGCTCCCCTTTGTGCCATTTCTGTCTGATCAGTTAGATTGTATTCTGAAAACAGAGACGTGGTGTTTATAAAACGCCAGGGCACATAGCCTGCACGCAAAGATTGTAGCGTCCAGCTTAGCATCATAATAGAACGTAGCTGAGATTGCCCGTGTTGTAACAAGGCCAGATCTTGTTCCAATATGTCAATTGCCGAAGATGCAATGTTGCCTAAGGAGTAAATCCTAGAGGTCAAAGTCGTTAACCCATTATCCACTACAGCTAATGCCTTCTCTAGGTTAATACGGTCTATTTCCCGTATTCTTTCTGCGGCCTCCTGTTGTGATCTTTCCAGTTTTCATTATAGTAGGCATAAATGCCAGCATATATGAAACGTTTCTGACGTGTTTTCCTTGGGCCTAGTAAAAAATCCCTAAGGTCTACATCAGGTGTGAGTAAGGTCAAGTGATGTTTCACTTCTGTGAGTGTTGAGGTCTCTAGCCAATCAAGGCACAACTTCCCAACACTATAGGATGTCACTACCCCTGGGTGTTGTCTCTGTACATAGCGTGTATCTGGCCTTTGGATACTAAACCCTTCGGTTGTATTCATAAATCTCTGTTGACAGGTGTTTGTGTCAATGGGCCAAATCAGCCATTTCGTCCAATCAGGATCTGATCTGTTGTACTGGAGAATGTCATCTAATCCTACCCCTTGTGTAGTTGAATTCTGCCCCCCACCCATCTGTGATGGTGCTGGAAACCCCGGTGTGTTCATTTCCTTGTTCTTGGCTAATCCAAGACAGGATGTCTGTTGCATAGTTTCATTCAGAAATATAATCTGCTGTGGAATGAGGCATGCTCTAAATAGCGCTTCTGTTCCCTGGACTTGCCAGTCCCTAGAACCCCAGATTGATTTTAAATCTATAGTGTCCTTCCATAGGTCGAAACCCTGTGTAGACAACTGGGCCAAAAAGGAAGCAGAGTAAATCTGTTTGGTGTTAGTCAACATAATTTTCTGTGCTGATGTTTTTGCCACTTTGTAATAAATATGACTTTGGGTCAGATGTATTAAACCCTGAAAAGTATGTGAATTTCTGTGCAAATGTTTGCGAACTACCTTTAGGAGGTGTTGGGTTGGGCAGTGTTCCCACTGGTGGTATTCTAATACATTTCTAGGTGTTATAGATTTGTGTAAGAAATGATGACCAAAATGTTGGTAACAGTACAATGTATCATAGTCTGAAGTACCTTCTAACATTTCATTGTTCGGAAATGCGGCAGTTTTTACTAAATCAGACATCATAGCATTTACAGTTTCAGTGTCCCAATCATCAGATAATGTACTGGAGGTAATGATATCACTTAAAGAAATTTTAAATACATGTTTAAGCTTTAAAAGTTCAGTCGGACCGAATATATCAAAATCAATCTTGTCCCATACTATACCGTCCGGTATAGGAATTGCTGTGATGTTCACTGAAGACAAGTCTCTTGGTTCACGATGTGAAGACTGGTGTGGCTTTAAAATCAAATTGACTCTTTGGGCTGTAGAGCTCTGCTGGAGATATCGTCCATTAATAAGCATACTAAAAGTTATAATTAAACCTAGCCAGAAAAGAAAAAATAGAATCCCAGTGATATACCATAGTTCTATCCAAGGTGACACCAGGTAAGTCTTTCTAAAAATGTTCAAAAAGTCAATGAGTTTCTGTTTGTGTGATTTTTTGGCTGGCGTCGTTTCCGGCTCGCTTGGATCCAGTGAAAACGTATCAAAGTTCATGAAATAGCCAGAAGCAGTTCGATCAATTGTTGGAATCGCATCGGGATTTGTTGAAATTGGATTTTGCTCTTGACGAGGAATGTTGACGTAGATGTCTGTAGTCGGTCTTAATGCAACTTGGTTGTTGAGTTTCTTCTTGTTGAAGTGGAACGAGTTCCATAGCATTGTTGCTTAGTCCTTCATTCTGTACAGGTGGCTCTTCAAACATGATGAGTCTTTCTGTTTGAACTTCTTGGATTGTAGCGAGAGGAGGGCGTCTGCTACTGTGGAGTCCACGAGGCCTACTGTTTAGTATCGGCCACATAGTGTGGTTTGATTAAGTCGATTGAGATAAATCGTTTCTCCTTTTTCCCGGCAAGAGGTGGCAGAAGTACAGTTCTTGTGCCTTGGATTGCTAGGAACGGTACAGGCTTTCTGTAGGATGGTCCAAATTCTTTCTTGTCTGCAATCTTTTCTCTGACCAGATCCCTGACTTTTGGGATCCAGACAAGTCTTGCCATTACTGCCTTGACTTCCTCAGTGGCGGTCTGTTTTATGAGGACGTTGCTTTGTTGTGTCCTGGATTCATTTAGATCCTGTAAAATAGCCAAACGATCATGGATATCAAATGGTTTTTCATCCGCCACTGTGCCTTCACAATCAAGATCAGGTATCCACATTCTTGTCCCAAATAGGACCTCGTAAGGAGTGACAACCCCTAGAGAGCTTCTTGGCTGATTGTTTATTGCCCTTTCTACCCCATGTAAGTGATCGACCCATCTACCGCCTTTGCCTAATACCCTAGCTGTTAAAGATTGCTTTAAGTCCCGGTTTTTCCTCTCCACAACCGAATTTCCCTCAGGATGGTACGGAGAAGAGTACCGCAATGCTACGCCCAGTCCTTCCATGGCCTCTTTGTAAGCCCGAGAGCTAAACGCCGGGCCACGGTCAGAATGTAACGTGCCAAATGCGTATGTGCCGATAAAGACTCGCAAATCTTTTATAACAGTTCGAGCGTCAGCCGAGCGCTGAGACCAGACCCATAGGAATCTAGAGCAGGAATCCACTGCAACCATGATATATTTCTTGGCCCCATCAGATTGTAGGGGTCCGCAGTGGTACAAATACACACATGCAAGAGGTTTGTCTGATTTTAATAATGGTGTCTGCGCTGGGCGTGCTACGGTGGAGCCTTTCATCTGCTGGCAGATGTCGCACTTTAAGACATAGTCTTTGGTCTGCTTTGTTAACCCTGGCCACCAATAGCGCTGTTTCAGTAGAGAAATAGTCGCTGTAACGCCTGTATGCGCAGGACCCAAACCCTCGTGTGCTGCTAGAATTAAGCCTTGCCTACGATCAATATTTGGTATTACTCTATCCCCCACTCCAGGAATCTGAGCATAAGGAATGTTTTGTGCATCTAACTTGTAGGAGTACTTGAGTGGAAATTTCTTAGGTACTGCTGTGCTGCCTTTGCGTGAAGCATTGACAGCCACCATAATCTCGCCGTCTATTCTCGTTTTTGAACGAGTAACTGCAGCTACGGACGCCGTGCAAACAGCCCCCTTTGCGGTTTCATCAGCCAATGAATTCCCTTCAACGTGAACGCCATCACGCTGATGACTCAGTGTATGTATCACGTGAGCCCTTGGTAGTTCGTTTCTCAACTCCACTACCTGTTCCCATAGCATTTTATGGTTAATTGTGCCACCTTTTGCATCTTTAAACCCATTTTGTTCCCAATTATGTAAATATTCATTGTACGACTGTACACAGTAAAAGGAATCACACACAATTAGTGAGGGGAATTCGTGTTCCGTATTTACCAGTGCCAGTATCAGTGCTTTTAATTCTGCCAACTGAGCCGTGCAGTCTCCTAGAGATTGCGTGTTAGTGCAACTTGGATGGAACTTTCCATCGCGCATGCGACCTTTAACGATTGCACACGCTGCGCTGTAAGCTTGCTTACTCCCTATGGCTGGCTGAGCAGATCCGTCAGTGTAAGTAATATATTCATACTGATCTAGAGGCAAAATCTCATTTGGTAGAGGATATTCTTGTTCGTATTGCAGAAATGCTTGTGTTTTTAAACTTGGATCAAATCTGTATTCAACATCCGTTGCAGTAAGAGTGTTAGCCCATTGTATCCATCTGGGATGTAATGCTTTCGCATTTGGAATGCTAGCCTTTGTAACAGCCTCTAAAGCCGGTACTGGGGTTACGACAATTATGCGTTTCCCCCGAGCCAGAGCTCTTTCTCTTGCTACAGCGGTCTGCATCGCTGTCAGGATTTTTTCTGTTGAAGTGAAGCGCATCTCTTTGTTCGTGTACAGGTGTGATTTATATGCGATTGGTACTGTTTCTCCTTCATTGAAGGTCAAATAAGTGTACCCGCATTGACCCGCTATTACTCGGATCACCAAATTGTGTGCTTTTGCACGTGTCTGTAAATGTTTAGAAGCTATCATGTCTTCCTGTAGTGAACGTAGGATGTTTGTATGTTCCTGTGTCCAATGTCTGACTGAACAAGTCAGGTTTTATTAAGTTGTAGAAAGGTTTTACTCTTTCTGCGCTAATCCAAAATGTATGTTCGACCAAAATTTAGGAATCCCAGAATTGATTGTAAATTCTTTAATGATTTTGGAGGTTGGAGCAGTGCTCACTTTTCTAAAAAGTTAGCTGCTCAGGCTTTTTCCTTCACTTGACAGCTCATATCCTAAAAATAGGACACTGAGGTGGGCAATTTTTGATTTTTTGAAATTAAATTTATAGCCCTCAGAGGCGAATCCCATAATAATGGTGCTCACCCTGGTCAAGTGCCTCGGTAAGTCATCGTCCATCAGATAAATATCATCTACATAGGACAATGCTTCTTCATCCAAATTTTGTAGTAACTCTGTTACACTTGCTGAAAATACCCCCGGGCTGTTCTTATACCCTTGGGGGAGTCGGCAAAATTGCCGTTGGGACCCTAGCGCTGAGAATGCGGTCAAGTACCTGCTTTCAGGCGCTATATTTTGGCAGAAAAATCCATTTGAGATATCAAGTGTTGTTTTGTATTTTTGTCGCACAATGTTATTCATCAATGCGGCACTGTGTGCATTTTGAACTGCAAATGTCTTTGTGCAAGTGTTTATATGTCTGTAATCTAAAACTAGACGATATGTGTTCTCAGGTTTGGCTACGGGGAACAAAGGATTGTTCATAGGTGAAGTACAATTTTCAATCGCCCCCTGGTATTCAAGTTGATCTAGGATCTCCCTGACTTGTTTTTTAGCTTCCTGCTTTATAGGGTATTGCCTTTGAGCATTTGGTGAAACTTTTAATGGGATCACATGGTGGGTTGAATCCTCATCCCAACCAGCAGGATTTTTGTACAATGCTGGAGCTAGGGCAACCGCCCACTCCTGCGCTAATGCATGTTTTAAATGTATGGGAACGAGGTTGGAGATGGCTGGAAAAATTATAGTTTCTCCCCCAGGGCACTCCATGACGAATGCTGGTGGCCAGTCTTGCTCTGCTAATAGGATGTCATATCCAGATGACAGATTTTTCCAAAATAGACCCTTAACTTTCCTGGGCTTGTCCGTCCGGAGTGTTATCTCATGTAACTTATGTGGGACACTTACCCGAGTATCAGGTGTTTCCACCGTGATATACTCACTCAACTCCGCTGTCACCAGAAATTCCTTCAGGTTCTGGCGAGCTACTGTTACTTCTGTCACACTGTCTAGCATCGTCAGAGCCCATTCCCCGTTCAGAAGCTGTGTCCTCAGAATTCTCGGCATGTCTGATCTTGAGACCTGCTACCTTCTTCTTTTCGAACTGAGGTTTTGATTTTTGTTTATCTTCTTTTTTAGGTGCGTAGTCCGCAGCGCGTTGCGTGTCTCTGCACTTTGTACGCTCCTCTTGTCTGTGTTCTGACCGTCCTTCCCTCTCAGAGTTTTTTGATGAACCCTGAAAGGAACAAGAGGAACGTGTATCAGTATCCTGATACCTGTCAGGTTTTTTAATATTATCCCTATTCCTGAGGTTATACCTCCTTTCAGAGGGCTCCTGTTGAGGAGACCTACCTCTGGATTGAGATCTGCTGTCTTTAGCCTTTTGTTGTTTTTTGTTTTCCCACTTCTTGTTAGAAGAAGTAGGTGTCTGCTTTGTAGTGTCCTTTTCAGGACTGCCCACCAGTTGTGGTTTTAATGCTTTCCCACCTAGACTGTCTCTGCCTAGTTCTGCATATGCAGTTTCAATTATTTTGGGTAGTTCGTGTTGTTGATCTACTGGACTGAACTCCCTTAGGCGTTGGCAGATTGCCACTGAAGCTGCTTCCCCCTTAATGTTAGCTAGTATTATGGCTGATACCTGATCAAAGTTATTTAGTAACTTCATCCCTAAGTTAAGGGCAGGTTCTGCTCCGTACTCATTTTGTATCTGTCTCAATACGTCAGGTACTACTGCTAATGATGGGATACCATGTGTTCTGGTATATATGGCAGCAAAGACTGAACCCCAAGAGGTGCAGTCCTCTATTTGTGGTGTAATCCCCATGGGCAAGCAGATTGTTAGTATTCTGTGTTTATCACAGGTGGTAGTATTCGGGAATACTGCCTCAAGCTGAGTTATTTTCTGAGCTATCCAGAATGGTATTTGTTCGCGTTTTGCGGGCATTTTGCCCATTACCGCATGTAATGTTTGAGGAGTAATTTTAGTTGCTGTACCCTGGAATTGTGTCCCGTTTGTTGCAACTGTTGTTGGTTGAACTGTGAGAGTCCTCATGACGAATTGCGTCAAGTTTCTGTAGATTTTGATTAAATCTCTGTGTTGTATGAGTAATTCTGGCTGTGGCATTGTGCCAATGTCAGGATGCAGTGTGTAAGCCGCTAGTATCAGCCATGTGGCTCCGTCTCCTCCGAGCGGGCCTAATCTTACTCTTGTTCTTAAGTGGGGTAGGGCGCCTTTAAACCAGTATAAGTGTTCCTGGTAAGTGAGTGGAATCTCTATTTCATCGAATGGACAGTATTCCTCTGGTGCATCTCCTTCTATGTAGTAGTGAAATGTCTTTGTTACAGCATCTGCTGCTGGGAGTGTAACCCATGAATAGAATACCTCTGTTTTATTTGATTCGTGTGCCTCAATTACGAGAGCTACTACACCACCCCTTGGTGGTAAACCATTTTTTAATAGTTTCATGGTGAGCGTATGTCTGAATTTTGGTGCAATTTTAATTGCATTTTCGGGTTGTTCCCCGGCTGAGAGATGCAGATCTACTCTCTCTTCATCGCTCTGAGTCATTTTGAAAAGAAAATCTTTTCCAAGAGAATTAAGATAAAGTTTATGCACAATTTTAGGAACTAAATATCCTTCAAGCTTTTTTAACCAACAGCCAATAAATAGTATTTTCGTACTACTCAGCTGCGGCGGATTTTGTGCCCACCCACTCCAGACGTCTCTGGGGTTTTGTGAGTAGGTTCTCTGAGAATAGCACGACTGAACTACTCAGATTCTACTGTTAAATAAGTACCCAACCAACGATGGGCGCCATGTCGTGTAGTTCCTATAGTACCCATGCAGGACCTGCGCGTTTGGATAACATAAACCATGGGCTTGGTGTTAGACTGATTCTGTGCACCCCCACCGCGTATGTTAGCCGGATTTGCATTAGCTAGCTCACAGTGCCACTAGAATCTCCTCTTATCGGGGAAAGATTAGTTTCTGGCAACCTTAGATCATGACAACCCTGATCCCTCAGAATCGTGGAAACAATGTACTACTTTTCGCTCAGTCACTCGTGCTTACTTATTCGGTTTGTCTCAGAGAGTTACACAGAATAAACAGTCTGGGCGTTTCAATAAGTATTTATTGAACAGTTGTTATTCTAGTGTAAAATATATGTACTGCAGCAACCAGCAGACAATAGCAGAGATATATTATCAGCAGTACGATAAAAGTGAAGGGATAGAACAGTTCCACCATATTGCAATGATCATGAATACATACATGAATATAAAAGCATTATGAAAAGTGCGCGTACTCCTACGATGCCTAACTAGATGTACCTGAGTGTACCTAGCATATGTGTAGGTCTAAAAGCCTAAGAGCCAAGAATCCTTCTAGGATTTAGTCGAACCCCCATACCTGAATAGAGAGAGTGTGGGACCCTGTCCTGGTCTCGAGTTGGACACCCCGCAAAGGGCTGTGTCAGACCGCTGTCAGCTGGAGCAACTGCATGCAGGATCCTCAGCGTCTCTGGTCAGTGTGTCAGCATGGAAGTCTCGGTTCCCTCTGTCTTACCGGGGTAAGATGTGGTGTATTTATACCCTGAAGACTCTAGTTGCTTCGTATGGTTTGTATTGGGCCTTGTTAGTCTTGAGGAAGACATCAGGGGTGAACTTTGTACATACATATTATGCAGGTGGTGTATTCCTAGAGAGTCATGCATAATTGATGAGTACAGTGTGGGCCTGTGTTGGGGAAAAACCCTGCTGTATTCAAAACCACAGGCGAGATAACGTTCAGCCCACAGAGCTCGTTGTGTACTAGCGAGGACCAATGTAGGTGAAAGATCATGCCTATATAAGGAATCATGACTATAATAGGACATGTACAGTTATGACCGTAATAGGGCATATGCGGCTTTGACCATAATTGGGCAAGTACGAATATGACCGTATTAGGGCAAATATGAATACGTCCATTTTAGGGCATGTATGAACGGGTCTACATTAGGGCCTCTATACGGGACATAACACGGTGGGATAATGAACCTGGTGGGCAGGCAAACACATTGAGATGATGGTGGGATTTCGGTGACCACAGCAACTCACAAGTATAGAATAATCAGTATAAAAATTAGTCAGACCCCTAGACATGAAAATGTAATTAATAGTAGAAGAATCTATATGACGCATGGCAATGATGTTATCAGTCAACCTCATGATAAAAAGCATTGGTAAATGCATTAGGTTTCGCCTATGTGATTAATAATAAGCTGTTTTTCATTCTAAGTTGTAGTTTGCTGAGCAGTGGCGGCTGGTGACATTTGAAAGTGGTGAGGCGTAAACTTTTATTATGAGTGACCTGTAATGAGCGAACGCAGTGAGCGGGTCCAACCGTTATAAGGGGAGCTTCTGGGGGTTCTCCCCCCCCATAAAATCTTGGAAAAAGAGTGAGCAAATAGCACGTTTTCAAGCACATTTGAATAAGCAAGAAGGTTAATAAGGCAATTGTGAAAGTGTAGGTATGGCATCATCAATAAAGATATTTCATATGAAGAGTTACAGAGGCAGGGAGAGGTTCTTAGGAAGAAAATTAAGTAGAGTGCCTTACAA
Source organism: Calotriton arnoldi (assembly GCA_963921515.1). NCBI lineage: Eukaryota > Metazoa > Chordata > Amphibia > Caudata > Salamandridae > Calotriton > Calotriton arnoldi. The sequence goes on along the minus strand of CAWUFW010000496.1, from coordinate 1,530,501 downwards.
GGAGAAAAGGTACATGAGTGCTGCAGAGAATAACTGTGATTAATGTAGGGGTGTAGGAGACACTTTACTAAAACCACTGAGACGGAATATGTTACAGGGATGACAGAGTCCCTCCCTATTTAGGGATGTTGAAGGGAGAACACCTGAGGAGAGCTTGATGCAGGAATATCTGAGAGAATAGACAAACTGCTGTCAAATGGGGGGTGGGGTGTAGATTACTGGGCCATGCATGAATTGCAGGGTCCATGAGTTGGGATAGGAAAGAGTGTCCAAGAGACAGACTTGAAAGAAAGTACCTGAGTAGTGTGATGGAGAGATAACACATGATGAGTATAGAAAAGAAAGCATGTCTGCGGAGGATAGGTAGAGAGACTGTACAGGATTCCAGCACACAGGGGTATTTTTTTTTTTTAACATATTTTTATTGACATTTTGCATTTACAGTGACATTGTGCATCATGAAGCGATTCATCGGATCACATTTCCTTACAGTTATATCATAACGCATTGTTATTCGCACAGTTATTAGTCAAGTTTCCTGTCACTATCGAGATCTTTCTACAGAGAATTTCTGAACATAACTGGGGTGGAAAAAACTGGGGGGGTGTTCATGGAGTCTTGGGTACAGGTGTCAAATGAGGTCTCAGGGTATCATGTGCCCCGGTGAATGATGGTTCTGCGTATTTCTAGGGGCAAGGGGAGGGGACCGGTGGTCGGTCGAGTTCCGGGGTCCGGCTGTCAGTTAAATCGTATAGCATAGCACTTAGAACTAACGACTTTCAATGTGTGCTGTGGGAGGGGAGCTGGCGTTCGTGTTCGCGGCCTGTGTCTGCGATTGTGTGTCGTGTGGTGCACGAGGGCCTCCCTCCAGGTCGTCAGGGGTCAGTGGTTGTTTGAATTGATTCAGTAGGATAGCCCAGTCTAGTGATATGGGGTGCTTGCGCATCCCTTTCACCTCTTCTTCCCGTAATGTCTCTTCCTCCGCCAGTGCCCATTTGTGTACCGCCCCCACCCAGGCAGCGACTGGAGGGCCTGTGGGAGACCGCCAGTGCATGGCTATGTTTCGTTTGGCTAATAAAATGGCCAGTGAGAGAAATCTGAGGGGTACTTTGTGTTGTTTTCTCTTCTGATAAATACCTAGTGCACAGGCTTCCCATGTATCCAAAAATGTGAGTCCAGTAAGATCCCTGAGTGACTTATGAATGTGTTGCCAGTATGAGTGTAGTGTGGGGCAGCTCCAGAACATATGATGAAAGTCTGCCGCTTGTGAGTTGCACCTGGGGCATAGGAACTGGGTGTCGGGGTAAAAGCGTTGGAGGCGCGCCGGTGTCAAGTACGCTCTGTGTAGGATGTAGTATTGTATATTTTTAAAACGCGCGTTTCGAGACACTGTCTTGGGGTGTTCGAGAGCCCTTTCCCATTCCTTCTCATGTAGTGAGCGGCCTAGTTCGTCTTCCCAGGTGGTTCGTAGGGTCTCTAGCAGTTTGTTCCTGAGTTCTCTGATGGCTTTATAGAGCCATGTGACCAGGTGTCGTCCCGTTCCCATATGTAAAATTGCGTGTATGACCGGGTGTGTATTTGGTTCCCCTGTCGAGAGATCATGATACTGTCGTTAGTTTGCGAGGAGTTGACGGTGGAGTAAGAATTGGCCGGCGGCGAGGTCATGTTCCTCTATCAGTCGCTGGAAGGGCCTAAGCTGGCCGTCTTCGAATAGCGACTCAGCTTCGGTAACGCCGCAGTCTGTCCAGGCATGTAGCATGTTAGGTGTATAGTAGTGTTCGTGTTTGGGCCATCCGACCAGCGGAAGACGGGGGGAGTACGGGGGCCTCCCTGACGACATACGGTGTATTCTTTGCATGCACTGGCGTGCAACTGTTACCTGTAGGGGATATGTACGTCTAGGTTTGGTGCCAGGTACTAGTAGTCGACGGAGTTCTGGAATGGGCACTGGGCCATTTGTGGTGTACGTCTCCCCTACGTGTCTGCCTGCCGTCCAGTAGGACAGCCACTGTAATTGTGCGGCTAGGAAATAAGATTCGAAGGATGGGGCAGCCAATCCCCCTTGCGTGGTGGGTAGTTGTAGCTTCGCTAGTGCTATCCTATGTCTGCTTGTTCCCCATATCAGCGAACTGAGGAGGGTGTCTAAGTCGCGGAAGAAGATTCTGGGCGGGATTATTGGCAGATTCGTGAAGTGGTATAACAGTCGCGGAACCATTATCATTTTGGCAATGGCCACTCTGCCAATCGGAGCTAACGGGAGATTTTTCCAGAACCCTACCGAGGATCTGATGCCAGCCAGCGCCTTACGGTGGTTACCTTCATAAATATCAGTCGGGGTGTGGTAGAGACGAACCCCGAGGTATCGGGGGGCCTCTGCGCTCCAGGCAATGTTCTGATCACCTAGTCTGACAACCTGGGGGGGAAGGTTCGGGTGCAACGGGTACACCGTAGATTTCTCCCAGTTTACTCTTAGCCCCGAGACTTCTGCAAATTCTGTCAGCGTGACCCAAATGGGCGTTAAATCCTCGGTGATGTCTCTAATATATATTAGAAGGTCATCGGCATACATAGAAACACTGTGCACGGTAATGGCTATGGGAATGCCCCATTGTTCTCCCTCCCGTCGCAGCCGAATGGCCAGCGGTTCTACCGCGAGGGCAAAAAGCAGAGGCGAGAGCGGGCAGCCCTGCCTCGTGCCTCGTTGCACCGCGAATTCTGGTGAGATGTAACGCCCTATACGAACGCTCGAGGTGAGTTTGGTGTATAAGAGCTGTGTATACGACAAGAGGGTGGGGCCGGGTCCTATTCGTTGTAGAACCGAGAAGAGATATTGCCATGTGAGGGTGTCAAATGCCTTTTCGAGGTCTAGTATAAGGCAGGCTGCTCAGGGGTAAGTGTCGCCCACTTGATCTTGGACATGGAATAGTCGGCGTATATTCTGGGATGTGTTTCTGCCCGGGACAAAACCACATTGATCGGGATGTACCAGGGGCCGTATAATTTGCGTGTATCTGTCCGCTAATATCTTTCCTAGGATCTTGCAATCGGTGGATAGGAGCGTGATGGGGCGATAGGATGCCAACGATTGTGGATCGCGGTTGGGCTTCAGGAAGGTCACAATAACCGATTCCCGAAGGGATTTCGGTAACTCCCCTGTATCTAATGCCGTGGTGTACATCGCCACCAATCGAGGGACCAATAGGGGGGAGATGGTCTTGTAATATTCTACAGGGAGTCCGTCCAGTCCCGGTGCTTTGTTGCAAGCTAAGGTGCGTAGGGCATGGGTAATGTCTACAGGTTGTATCCTCGTCTCTAATGACGTACTGTCCGCACTTGTAATCACAGGGATCGTTAGGGGGTCGAGAAAGTGATCTATTATGTCCTGCTCAGTCGGGATTGGGTGCCAGTAAACTTTCGAGTAGTACTGATGGAATGCGGAAAGGATCTGATCTTGGGATCGTACTAAATTACCGTGGGGGTCTATTACCTCAGTTATGGGTTTCATGTCACTGTCTTGTTTGGCTAACCATGCTAGCAAGGTACCCGTTTTATCACGTTCCTTGTGCATTCGGGTTGCATATGCCCTAAAGTTGTAGCGTCGGAGGTCGACGCAAGCCGCCATATAATCTGTCCTGGCCTTGGCGATCTGTGTCGCTGCCTCTTCCGATAAGTCATCCTGTTTAGTAACGGTGGCGAGGTGTTTTTCGGCTTTGGTGAGTGTTTGCTCTAGGGTCCGTTTAACTCCCGCTATTTGCTTAATACATTCTCCCCGGGCTACCACTTTAAAAGTGTCCCATTCTATCAATGTGGAGGATGCTGTCCCTTCATTGTTTGTGAAGTAGTCCTGTATGCTTTGCCCCTGGTCATGTTTGAAGACTGGGTCTGCTAGGCAGTCCCGTGGGAGGCACCATGTGGGGACTGGGGGATGTGGGGGTCTCCAGTTTAATTGCAGAATGTGAGCATCGTGGTCAGAAATGATCCTACCCATGTAATCAGTGTGTTGCACTTTGGGCAGAACCGCCGCTGAACATAAGAATCTGTCTAGGCGGACTCTAAGGTTATGTGGGATGGAATGGAATGAATATAGCCTAGTCTGCGGATGTTGCATTCTCCATGCGTCAGTGAGTGCCCATTGTGTGACCCAGGCTCTGAATCGTTCTGTTTGTTTCTGGGCGGCTGAGTGTGTGGGCGGGGGGTGGGAGCGGTCTAGAGTGAGGTCCAGTGTGCAATTGAAGTCGCCCCCTAAAATCCATGGTATGGAGGCAAATTGGGCGAGTAACCCAGTGAGGCGGTCCCAAAACTTGTCCTGTTCTACGTTCGGGGCGTATATACTGCCCAGTAGTACCGAGTGTCCATCGACGAGGCCCTCTAAAAGGGCGTATCTACCTTCCTTGTCTACCATCCGTCTAAGTTCCTGAAAGGGGGTCCCTGGTCGGACCCAGATCAGCGCTCCCCGTGCGTAAGCGGAGTATGATGTGGCACATATGGTACCGCGCCATTTGGACTGCAGCTTGCTTATCTCAGTGTTAGTAAGATGCGTCTCTTGTAGAAACGCGATTTGAGCGTTTTGGCGCTTCGTGTATGAGTATATGGCGTAGCTCTTGCGCGGTGTATGAAGACCTCGGGCGTTAAGCGTTAGGATGCTGATGTCAGCATTCTGTGTCTTTACAGCCATGTGATATCGTCGGTGCTCGTGTGGGTGGGCTGTACCTGCCGGAGCCTAGTGACCCATGAATCTCTTGTGGTGTGGGGGGCACATACACTGCCATCCGCCTCCAGTAGACATGTCTCGGGTACCCTGTTGCGTGTGTTTCCTTGGGGACGAGGGTGATGCTGGAGGAGGGTAGGAAACTACAAATAGAAACTAGGGTCGGGAAACGTTCCCAATACTGAGGTCCCATCGCAGTCAGCGTTACGTCCAAACCTACTCTCTCTAAACAGGAGAGCGCAACGATAAACAATGGGGGTGGCAGTACGTGCTAGGCGAGACGTCTCGCCGATCGGGCCGTTGTAGGATCTCGGAGCGTCGTTTGGATCTTGTCAAATCATGTCTATGTCACAAGTGTTCAAGAAGGAAGGGTAGGTCGTTTGGAGTGGGCGGTGAGATCATTTCATGCTGGAAGGGAGTTCATTTGCCCATCCATCACAGAATCAGCTGTCTGGGGGGTGACCATGGGAGGTGTAACTGAGTCCACTCCGGAGATTGTTCCATCACTATCGTCTTCCCCTTCTGAAGAGAAAAGGTGTGGAGCTCGATCTATGGCCTCCGCCTGGGAGGAGGCTTGTAGGTCAATCACCGCTTGTAGGGCCTCCCGTCTCTCTTTCATGATTTGTTCCAGATCCGGGGAGTCTTGGGTGTCGGTTCGGGTCATTGTCTTTGCCCTGCTGTGTTGCCGTTTTGGGGTGTGTCTCCTGGTGCGAGGTTCTTTGAAGGTCGGGCCTCGTGTGAATTCCGTTCTAGATTGTTGCGTGCAGTGATGATCCGCCCAGTCGTGTGCCTCTGCTGCACTCGTGAAGAAGGTAGCCGTGCCATTATAGAGTATTTTGAGGCGGGCTGGGAAAAGGAGGGAGTACTGTATTTTGTTCGCACGCAGCCGACGTTTTACTTCCAGGAACGAGGATCTTTGCTGTTGCACCGCTCGTGCATAGTCTGGGAATATCATTATCTGCTTGTTTCCCACGTGTAGGGGGCCTGCTTGTCTGGCTGCTCAAAGCACCGCATCCCGGTCACGAAAATGTAAGAATTTCGCCAGCATCGGTCTGGGGGGTGCTCCTGGTGGAGGTTTGCGAGCTGGTACTCTGTGGGCACGTTCAATGGAGAAGAACGCCGTCCTGTCCGTTGCGGGGGTGAACGATTTCACCCATGTTTCTATGTACCCCAACGGATCCATGCCTTCAATTCCCTCCGGAAGGCCCAGCATGCGAATGTTGCAGCGTCGCGAACGTCCCTCCAAGTCGTCCGTACGTTCCTCTATGGTGGAAAGGCGGCTCAGGACATCTTGCAGTGTCGTTTGGTGTATTTTGATAGTGGGTTGCATCGCGGCTAGATCTTTCTCCCCCTCCTTCACTTTGTCAGCGAGTTTGCGGTGATCGTCCCTTAGAAGGCTGATATCCGTCGCGAGGGTGCCCAGGCGCTTCTCCATGGAGATCCTGGAATGTTCAATGGCTGTCAATACTTGATCCAGCTTGTCTGAGATTGATGGGTCGGTCTGTGGTGCAGTAGATGCATTCCACGCCCTGGCGTTGGGCATGTTTTCGGGGGCGGTCTCGGGCACCGTGGTGTGCTGGGATGTTTTCGGTTTCCCCATTGCGGCGTCTATGAGGGTCCGTTATGTCGCAATCGTCTTTGAGGACAGTGGGGCGTGTAGCCTACAGTTGAAGCGTCTCGGCGTTGGACCGGGGGATCCGGTAGACGATTGGTGCCCGACTGGCAGGATACTGGATGGTGCTGGGTCAGTTGACCTTTGAGAGGAGGGGAGCCCCTGCTCCAGTTGTCACCGTGTCCAGTTCCTACAGGTTTTGGGAGGGCGCGTGAAACTGCGTATGTAGGTGCCGGTGAGCAGGGTGCTGCGGGGATCCTTGGCGAGGTGACAGCCCGTCCGCACATTGCGCCCTTGGCGAAGCGTGCGGGCTGAGGTGGGAGCGATAGTGGTTATGGCACCTCCATGTCAAAGTCAGGCAGCGTCCATTTTTAGGTGTGTCTGGGACTCGCTGTATTGAGGAGGGGAGGGAGGGGTTTCGCTGTAGTGGTCTCGCTCGTGCCTAGGAATCCAGTGGCTCACCTTCAGTCTGTGAATGTGGAATGTTCACAGGGGCTCCCGAGTCGTGGCCTTAACCGCGCTGCTCGTTGTGAGTCGCGGGCGCCATCTTAGGTTCAGGCAGCCTCAAGGAGAGAGCAGTCCCACACTTTGTGAAGCCGACGAAGAAAATAGGGGGGGGAGGGGGGTTATCGGCTTCTCCCCCCCGTTGCAGGGAGTCCGGTCACTCACCGCCGACTCATTGAGGTAGGATGTCCGTGTAAGGCCGCCGGGCCCGGGCCTCAGTAGCACTGGTGATTTCGGGACCTAGACGCCATTTTGAGTCCAGGCATCGCCAAGAAAGGAGGGCCCCCTTGAGCCTCGGTGGGTCACCGACACCGCAGTTTGGAGCTCCCACCGTAAGTCCGTATTGTGGTGTACCAGCGGTGGGGAGCGGGTGCGGTAGCACGCTGATTCCCGTCGCCGCTGATGATGTCCGCCTTGGGCTGCGCCGCTTAGAGCCTGCAGTTAGTAGCGGGCGGGCGCCATCCTGCCGTCATCAGCCCGAGTCCCGTTTTCCCCTCGGTTTTCCCACAATAAAACCCTTGGATGTTGGGTCTTGGGGGAACCCTCAGACGCAGCTCACCCTCCGGTTCCCGTCTATTGCTTTTGCCGTCCAAAACGGCGCTGGAAAACGGGCAACTTGCTGGCCCGATCGTGGAGCCTCAGCAGAGCACGTCCGCTCTCATAGCCGACTTGGCCACGCCCCCCTCCAGCACACAGGGGCATATGGTTCAAACCCAAATGCTGCCAGTGGAATAGCCGTAACCATTGTGAAAATGATGTAATTACTGTAATAATGAAACTTAGACCTAATTCCTTTGCTCAGTTTCTGTTAAAGAGCCACAAATAAGTCATGAAAATTGTCATTCTTAATTTATGAAAGGCCGCACTTGAGCTTACTGTAAACATATTAATGTCATATACAAGCAAACCTGCAATCTTGGCAGTCCTGCAGAACGAGGAGGGTTGCAGAGGGGTCCTTATTCCCAAAGCCCCTTGCTTTCCAAAGGTCCCCCACTCCTGCTAAAACATTGTTTATAGAGTTTCAGCAAATCTGCCCTATTTGTTAATGACGAGACAGCCAACATGGTTAATACCAATAGATGGTGGCAGGCCCTCGTCCTATGCAGAGCCCACTTGAGTTTTTAGGTCGAGCCTAGAGCAGTGCATGCGCTGCTCTAGGAAAACGACCTCTTGGAATCACTCTGGACTTTCTACACGCTCGTGCGTGTGGTTTTTTGTGTGCATTTTTTCAATTGGTATTTGCGTGTGTCTTTCTAAAAAAGACAGCACGCAATTGGGCAAAGGCATCTGCATGTCAGTAAATGTATCCGCCCACAGCCTACGGCTTGCGGTTACGAGCAGGGGCGCGCTGTGTGCCATCTGTTCGGTTTCCTATTTCAAAGGATTTGCGTTCACTTTGTGTCCACGCGGCCAGGCACTGTTATCTGTAATGCTTTTGTCCTGCCTGCTGCCTAAAATGGCTTTCGCCCCTCGCACACCGGTTTATGGTTTCTACAACTCATTTTCTACTGGAGTCCATCTCAATTTACATCATCCCTGCTTAATGGCTACATCTGATAACATTTTTCTGCAGCGCTGTAACTAAATACAAGATGCAGTGAGTAAGAAGTGACAAGCCAAATTACACAAAACACAGCCTGTTCTTCGGATAAACGGGAAGGCTTCAGTTTCCTTGCCTGTCAATCCTGTGCCTTTCATCCGCGCTCAATCTGAATTCACAATACAGCGAAAACAAACGCACAAAGCGCTAGAAGAAACTGAATCCATGAAGTGATGTCATTGGGGTGCTGGTGCCAGGCGGCTAGTTTCCGGGTGTTAGATGAGCAGAAGAATTGCTTGGCTTGTTTTGTGTGCGATGTACACCCGATCTGAAAGGAATGCATCGGGGTTGGTGGTTTTTTCCCCCCCTCTACCATTCTACCTACTCCCCCTCCCCCGCCCCAATCCATGTGCTAGTGCGCCCGTCTCAAGTGATCGGAGGGGGTGGTTTCTCTGCCGCTTCAGTGTGTCTATCACGGCTGGAGTCGGCAAATTCCTTATGTGTGTTCTGTGGTTTTGTTTTTTTATTTAGATATTTTTACTATTCTGCTTTGCTTCGGGGTCGGTGAATTCCCCACGAGTTTTCATCCCGTCCCGTCTTTAAGGAGCCCATCCCTCTCTTGGTAGGCAGGGTTGCTCTGTGCCCACTTATGCCCCCCTCTTAGTTGGTGTAGGCTCATTGTGACCCCCTTAGTCTATCTCTGCGGGGGTTCAATAGAGGAGGTGCCCCTCTGTCTCGAGGTCGGCTGAGTAACCCTCTGCCACATGAATCTGCCCACCTATGTTGTGCCCCCGTGTAGTGCCTGCTCCTCCTCTCCGCTTCGCAGCACTGCACGCTCTCTTCATCCTCCTTTGGCGGTTGCTTGTCCTTGAAGGAACGGCTTTGCTGATAACCCTGGATACTCTTTAAGTGGTTTTGCTTGATAAGCTCCCCCGGCGATGCCCCCTTTCCCCTCCACTCACCTGCCTCCCGGCAACAACTGCGGCTTATGCCGGAAACTTTGCTAGGAGGTGACAGACGATCTTAGAAAAGGTTCAAAAGTCACTCGTACGGCTACACACGAAGGGATTGTTCTGCGCCGGTCATATTTACTGGCCGTGCTGTCCCTATGCACAGACCATGCAGTCCGTGGAGGATTGGGGTGGGGGGTTTGCTGGTGATAGGAGCAACGCATCGACTATTCTGTCCTTGTGCACAGGCCATCCAATCTGTGGTGAGCCAAAGTGCACCTCACCCAAGCAGTGCTGCCCTGGTGCACTGGAGGGTGGTGCAGAGTGTAGGACACTCCCTGACTGTACTTTTCTTGTGCATAGGTCACATGGTCAATGTTTAAGGGTAGTAGGCCTGTGCACAGCAGTGGCGAAACGCAAAATGATGCCTACTCCTGCTTCAAAGAATCAAGCATTCCCAAAAGCGAGGCGGTCATTCCTTTTACATTAATCCACCTGTCTGATCTCTACAAAACACTACGTTTATAACCTATCAAGTGGCCAGGAAAAGGGCAACACGTTAACATATGGCTTTACACAGATTGCGATTTAGGCCCACTTCAATGAAATACAAGTAAATTATCAAATCTGCCTATGAATGAATGAATAAGGATTTATGAATAAGGATTTATGGGTTGATGGTCAACGCACTGATGGTAAGAAGCCGCCCCTTCACAAAAAAATACAAAATAAAATCAAAAAGCGCATCATCTAAATAAAAAAATTAAAAAAATAGTCTACAAACCTTTATCGTTATCATCGGAAATTAGCCAATTGAAACCTCACTTTATGCGGCACATCGGACCGAAGACAGCAAATACAGCACTTAATTAAGCCAAAGGGAACAACCTGCATATATGTGAACTTCAGTTGGTGTTACGTGAAACACAAGTGAGCACGTCTGGTCAGAAATAACAGGAAAGCTCATTTATGGTCGCGAGCTTTCTTCTGGCTTCTAGATCAACTTGCATTCTGTTCTATATGTGCCATCTGAAACCTCAGTATTACACCAGAAGTTACGACGAGTCTCTCAATGGCATTACCCATTATCCTTTTTTAGTTCCCCCCAAAAAAGTTAACCCTGTCCGGTTTATTTGAATCTTGGTCGTGCTTTTTAAAGTGTACACAGTAAAATTAAATTCAAGCATTGTTTAATCTATTTTTCTTCTAACGGAGACCGCTTTTCCATCTAACTCAATGTTCTAATTCTACATGTCCGTAACGCAGTACTGTGAAATTACAAGCAAACAATGTTTTTTCTGTAAAAAACATGTCATTATTGGTGTGATTTAAAAACAAAAAATCAGTTTCCATTTCTCTTAAATTGGCTCAAAGGTTCTCACTAGTGTTGCTTTAATGAACTTGGGTTTACTCGTCGATAAGGTGTTTAAGACGAATAGCACTCGTTACAACGCATACCAATACAACGCGGGTATTAGTACGCATTGTAAATTACAACGAGATACCATTACAACACAAACTTTTACACCGACTATGCCTTTACCACGCATGCCATTACAACGCAAAAACATGTGTGGTAAAGGTATAGTCGTGGTAAAAGTTTCTAAGGTAAGTGACAGTCCTCTCACTACATTTACACTACCCAGCACGACCCCCTACACTACACATACACCACTACACTACCCTAAACCCTAAAACACTACCCCCAGCACGACCCCCTACACTACACATACACCACTACACTACCCTAAACCCTAAAACACTACCCCCAGCACGACCCCCTACACTACACAAACGCCACTACACTACCCTAAACCACTACCCCCAGCACGACCCCCTACACTACACATACACCACTACACTACCCTAAACCCTAAAACACTACCCCAGCACAACCCTACACAAACACCACTACACTACCCTAAACCCTAAAACACAACCCCCAGCACGACCCCCTACACTACACAAACGCCACTACACTAAAACACTACCCCCAGCATGACCCCCTACACTACACATACGCCACTACACTAAACCCTAAAACACTACCCCCAGCACGACCCCCTACACTACACATACACCACTACACGACCCTAAACCCTAAAACACTACCCCCAGCACGACCCCCTCCACTACACATACACCACTACACTACCCTAAACCCTGAAACACTACCCCCAGCACGACCCCCTACACTACACAAACACTACTACACTACCCTAAACCCTAAAACACTACCCCCAGCACAACCCCCTACACTACACATAAGCCACTACACTACCCTAAAACACTACCCCCAGCACGACCCCCTACACTACACATACACCACTACACTAAACCCTAAAACACTACCCCCAGCACGACCCCCTACACTACACAAACACCACTACACTACCCTATACCCTAAAACACTACCCCAGCACGACCCCCTACACTACACGAATGCCATTACACTACCCTAAACCCTAAAACACTACCCCCAGCACGACCCCCTACACTACACAAACACCACTACACTACCCTAAACCCTAAAACACTACCCTCAGCACGACCCCCTACACTACACATACGCCACTACACTACCCTAAAACACTACCCCAGCACGACCCCCTACACTACACATATGCCACTACACTAAACCCTAAAACACTACCCCCAGCACGACCCACTACACAAACGCCACTACACTACCCTAAACCCTAAACCACTACCCCCAGCACGACCCCCTACACTACACAAACACCACACTACCCTAAACCCTAAAACACTACCCCCAGCACGACCCCCTACACTACACATACGCCACTACACTAAACCCTAAAACACTACCCCCAGCATGACCCCCTACACTACACAAACGCCACTACACTAAACCCTAAAACACTACCCTCAGCACGACCCCCTACACTACACAAACGTCAATACACTACCCTAAACCCTAAAACACTACCCCCAGCACGACCCCCTACACTACACAAACGCCACTACACTACCCTAAACCCTAAAACACTACCCCCAGCACGACCCCCTACACTACACAAACACCACTACACTTCGCTAAACCCTAAAACACTACCCCCAGCACGACCCCCCGACCCCCCTAAACCCTTAAAAAGTAACCCCCACAAAATGCCCAAACCCCCTTACCTCTCTCTCCTCGAGGTTCCTCTCTCCTCCTTGTTCCTGCTTCACGTCGTCTCTGAGGGGCGGTGCACGTCGTTCTCAGGAAACGGAACAGCCTCTGTTTCCTTACAACGACGTGGATGGTCTACATTTTTAGAGCATGGTCATTTACTATACATACCTTTACAACGAAATTCGTTGTAAAGGCATGCGTGGTAAATGACCATGCGTTCTAAAAAATGCATAGTAATGACTTGCGATGTACAACGCATGCGTGGTAATGCATGCGTTGTAATGGTATCGCGGAGTAAAAACTCGTAATAATGGCTGTTACAACATAATGTATGTGTAAAACGCATATTTTGTTATCCTTTTAAAGTTTAAACAACAGCAATTTAAGACTGAGCATTTACGATGTAAGACAACGTCCCTTCCGCCCTACTTTTGAATTCAGCCCACTTTGGTTTCTGTCCACCCAGTCCACACTGCTGGTCTCCTCTCTCCATCTCATGCCTTTTACGTTCATCTGCACCCTCCTCCCCGACTGAAGGGCCTTACCGGCAACTTTGATAACAAGCATTGGCATAGCCAATAGGTTTCTCTTTTGGGACCTTATAAGTATTTAGTTATGCAGCACAATATCCTTGGTGCAACAACATTAACTGTTGCATGGCTAAACACTTATAAGGTCCCAAAGGCGAGACCTATTGGCTATGCCAATGCTTGTTTATCTGGGCCTTGCAACAGCTTCTGACTTGTGTGAACCTGGGTCAATGCAGTAAAATAATGTGTATTAGATAATTGACTTTTTTTTTTTTTAAATATATTTTTATTGATTTTCAATAACCAACCAACATGCATCTACACATTAAGACATTGTTCCCTCTCATTACATGCTCGCGGCCATCAGCGCATCTCATAGTCTTGGTTGATTGCACCACAGTACTATAACTCAGAGCAATTGCAAATTCTACTCTCATTATCTAACAAAAAAAACTCAATAAAACCCGCCTTATCCCACCCTCCTACCCCTCCCTGCCCGCTCCACCGGTGTGCCCAATCCATTCACAATTCACTAGTAAGTAATTACAATCCTGATCATTGTAATGTTCCGGGTACTCGCAACACAATGTCTCTCTGACACACCCGCCCCTATGGGATCAGATTACTGCTACACCTGGGAGGCTCTCTACTGTTCGTTCGCTGCCTCACGCGACGGCGACGCCATTGCTGCCCCCGAGTCTGAGTCCCCCTCTGATTCCTGCTCCGGTACCTGCAGCGCTGCTACCAGTGCCTCCCACGCCTGCGCTGCCTCCAACGATTTTACATTCTCTATGCGTGCGGCCTGCTGGAATCTAAGCGTGCCCTCACTCCGTGCCCACTTGAGTAACTCCGCCCTCCACCTCCCAACCACGGGCCCACTCGCTGTTTTCCAATGGGATGTGATCTCTCTCTTAGCTAATACCAGTCCTAAATCAATGAACTTGCTCGTCACTTTTGTCTTAGGGGTATGCGGGAACCAATGCAATAAGCAAGTACCCTGGTCTGCTTCTATGTTACGGTCAGTCACCTCCCGCAGTGTCTCAATCACAGTCTCCCAATACCGTCCCAGTTGGGGGCAACCCCACATCATATGCTGGAAATTCGCGCCCTCCAACCGACAGCGTGGGCACTTGGCGGTGTCCATGTCAAAATATCGATTAAGTCTGGCAGGTGTTAAGTACGCCCTATGCAAAATGAAAAAATTAACTAATTGAAACCTGGCGTTCCTTGTACTTTTCCAGTTCCTCCGGACTAACAGCGCCCAGGTCTTCACAGGAATCTCTTTACCTAGGTCCGCCTCCCATTTCCCCTGCAAATCTCGCAGTGGTTTCAGCTTCTCAGTCAGCATACACCTGTAAAGACACGTAATCGCTCTAAAGGTGCCCGCTGTCATTACCACGTATTGACACGCCAGTGAGGTCAGCGGCTCCAATAGCCCCTCCTTCCAATGGCGTTGTAGGGCCGACACTAGGGCAGAGTGCAGTAAATAATCTCCCCGAGGGAGGCCGTACCTATCCCGCAAGTCCTGGAATGGCAACAGCTCTCCGTCACCATAAAGATCACCCACCATCTGCACTCCCAAGGCTTCCCACTCGGCCAGTGCCGACCAATCCCCGCCATGCGGGAGGGCCGTGCACATCCCCAGAGGGATCTCCGGAGCATAAGGACGAGCCACCCCCGCCCTGCGCTGACACCGATTCCAGCAGAGTCGCAACGTCCTCTCTTCACCAGTGAGCTGCCCAAGACTTAACCGCTGTTGCAGAACAATAAAGGATAAGACGTGCCGTTGAACCCATTTCCCCTCAGGGCCATCTGGGCCCCGGAACTCCCGAGCCACCGCCTGAGTAAGCCACTGTAGCTGGGCCGCAAGGTAATATAATTCAAAATCCGGCACCGCCAGACCCCCTTCGCCCCTCGGACGCATCATTGTCGTCAGGGCCACCCGTCGCCTGCCATCTCCCCACAAAAACCCTCCCACCATGGCGCGGAGCTGCCTAAATACGGAGCCAGGGACCCAGATCGGCAGCGTCCGAAAGTAATACAGAAGCCGGGGGAGCGCCACCATCTTCAGGAGTACCACCCGCCCCGCCACTGAGAGCGGCAGTGTGCTCCAAAAGGCAAAACTGCCCTTGAGGCCTCGCATGGCCTTTCCTACATTACCTTCCAGCAAGTCCTCAGGAGTATGATATATATTAGTGCCAAGATAAGGTAGGCATCGGAATTCCCAGCGGACCCCTGCGACCTGTTCAAGCTCCCCCCCTGATGGCAACACCGGGAACAAACATGTCTTCTGCCAGTTCACCCCCAGCCCGGATACCCTACCGAACTTATGGAGCAATCGCTTCGCTCCCCCCAAAGCCTCGTCTGAGTCTACAAGGAAGATTAACAAATCATCCGCATAGAGTGATATATACTGCGTGTCCCCACGAAGGGCCAACCCGGAGTAGTATATCCCTAGTCGGGCATGGGCAGCTAGCGGCTCGATGGCCAGTGCGAATAACAATGGTGAGAGCGGGCATCCCTGCCGTGTCCCCCGGCCCACCGAACAGGAGGGAGAAATCTTCGCTCCCGTACGCACCCGAGCTGTCACCGACTGATATAGAATCGCCGTCCATCTCACAAAGGAGTCTCCGAGTCCCATCGCTCTCAAAACCCCAATTAAATACGGCCATTCCAGGCTATCAAAGGCCTTTTCAATGTCTACTGAGAGGATCACCGCCTCAGGGGTCATATGATGGTCCTCCCCCAAAATACGTAAGAGGCGTCGCACATTAGTCGCCGTGGTGCGCCTTGGGATAAATCCCGCTTGATCACTATGGACTAGTCGCACCATGTATGGGAGGAGCCGCGTCGCAAGAATCCTACTAAGAATTTTATAATCAGTGGTTAACATGGACAGGGGCGGTACGCCGCCCTGAGCAAGGGGTCCTTGCCCGATTTCAACAAAGGGATGATGATGGCCTCGCGAGCGGAGGCAGGCAATCGTCCCAGGGTCTGGGCCTCTCGGAAAACCACCAGCAGCCTAGGAGCTAGTAGATCAACATAGGTCGAATAAAACTCTATCGGCAACCCATCGGTGCCTGGCGTTTTATTGCGTGCCATGTGTTTAATCGCTCCCCGTATTTCCCCCTCGGTGATTTCCCGCCCCAGATTATCCGCCTGCGACCTCTCCAGTTGTGGTAAGTTTACCTCCGCTAAGAAGTCCTCGAGTTCCGCGCCCGATGTCCGGAGCCGGCTCTCATACAAGTCAGAATAATAGTCTAAGAACAACCCATTAATGTCCCCCTGAGTATAAACCTGGGTCCCCGCAGGCGATGTCAACGCCAAAATAGGCGGGCCCCTAGGGACCGGGTTAGCCAACCAGGCCAATAGAGTACCCGTCTTATGCCGTTCTGCATGTGCCCGCACCAGATACGCCTTGTGGTCGAAACAGCGCAGCCGTTCCACCTGTACGGCCACACTTTCCCTAGCCGCTGCAACCGCGCCCTGCGCTTCTGGGTTCCCATAGTGGGCTCGTTCCGCCTGCCGCAGCCGCTGCTCCGCTGTATCTACGTCAGAAAGGAGAGTCTTTCGTACCCCTGCCGCGTGGAATATGCATAGGCCCCACACTACGACCTTAAAAGCATCCCATTCCAATGCTAGGCTCGACGCTGTGCCCTCATTCTCATGGAAGTAATGCTCTATGCCAGCCTGTACCCCCGCACGGAAGACAGGGTCCTCCAAGGTCTCTGGACGCAAGCGCCAAGTGGGGACTAAAGGTCTCTCCCTAGTCCAATTCAGTGTCAGCAGCAAGGGGTTGTGATCCGAAATCGTCCGTGTCAGATACTCACTAAGACGGACAGTAGCATGGATATCCGGAGAACACAACACAGCGTCCAACCGCACGTGTAAGTCATGCAACGCAGAAAAGTAGGAATAGTCCCTCTCTTCCAGGTGCTGCACCCGCCAGGTGTCTATGAGCCCCCATTTATCCTGCCAATCTTTCCTGACTCGAGATAACCTATGAATAGGAGCCTCGGGTAACGGGGGAAGGGATCTATCCATATGAATGTCAGTTACAGAATTAAAGTCTCCTCCCATGATCACTGGGCCGGTCATGAAAAGCGCCAGCTTCCCCGACAGCCGAGCAAAAAAGGCAGCCTGGTCCAGATAATGTCACCTCCTTACCGTCCAATCTCCCCATGACCGCTACAAACCGCCCTTCCGGGTCTACCAGCTGTTGTGTCGGTTGAAAGGGAACCCCAGCTCGGACCCATATCAGTGCGCCCCTGGCAAAAGCAGAGTAAGCCGTGTAGAACAGCTGCCCTCTCCACCTTCGCCGCAGCGCTAACCCCTCAGCTCGGTCGACATGAGTTTCCTGAAGAAAGGCGATCTGCACCCCCCTGCGCACTAAATAGGCGTGTATCTTGTATCGCCGCTGCATCGTGTGCATTCCCCGTACATTCCAGGTAATACATTTCAATTCAGGTAATATCCCCATATTGATGCCTTGTCCACATCCTGAAAAATACTCCCACCCATGGCACACCAGTGGCACTAACTATTCCCAAACTAAAAACTGAAAATCCCCAACTAACCCTCCCCAGAATAGGTCCTAAAACTCTAGTACCCATCCAAACCTATCTCGAGCTGTATCCCTGGTCTCTACCAGGGGTCCACTGAAGGACCGAAACTAGGGGGGGGGTGCCCCATAGCCGAGAAGAATTGGGTCCCTACCGCCGTGGAACCTAACCCCACGCCCCACCATCAAGATGATCTCCGTACCATCGCAAATATTTCGCTGCGAAGATGGTTGCTCTGGACAGGTATCCCCCCCACCAAAACTGTTCCCGCCCCCCAGTCTCACTCTCTCTCTTAGGGGTGCCCATGTTATTGCCATTACGCTCCCCACAGAGCATATGGAACTCAGTTACTTGACTCAGGCGTCCGCAACCTCGTCTGCCGTCCCCGGAGTTACATGTGGCAGCAGGATACTCCCAGTATCAGTGCCATCAGAGTCTGCCCCCACAGATCCCTTCTCCGAGTCCGTCGGGGCCGACGTCTCCCGTCCCTGAGCCCGGGATATCTCCGCGACGGCCTGCAGTGCTGACAATCTCTCCGTCTCCGTCTGTGTCACAGTAAGGCCCTGTGCGCCTGGGCGATATCGTCTAGTGAGTCTCGTGCGGCACGAGCGCGGCGCTTCCTCTCGCCGCCCTGCACCACGTCCCGCCTCTCCCAATCCCGCTCTGTAGGAGTCCAGCCAATTCCGGGCTTCCCCAGGGTCAGTGTAAAAGTACGTGGCTCCATCCATCATCACTTTTAGGCGTGCGGGGAACAGCAGAGAATACTGGATACCTTCTTCTCTGAGCGCCCTCTTGACCTCCAAGAACGAGGCCCGATGGCGCTGCACCTCGAATGTGTAATCCGGGAAGAGCGTCACACTGCTGTTATCCACCTTAAACGGGCCCGTTAAGCGAGCTCTGCTCAGGAGCAAATCTCTGTCCTTATAATGGAGGAGTCGCGCCACCACCGGTCTGGGGGGCCTCCCAGGCGCCGACTGCCTAGCCGGGACCCTATGCGCCCGCTCCAAGGTGTAGAAGGGAGACAGGCCCTCCGGCGCCACCACAGCCCGCAGCCAGGCTTCCAAGTAGTCAACCATGCTGGCCCCCTCCACGCCTTCCGGCAGACCCACCACTCGGACGTTATTCCTCCTATTATGCCCTTCCTCGTCTTCGGTCCTGCGCTCCAGCACCTGCAGTCGCCGGCGCACCTCTCCCATCTGGGCATCCAACGTCTTCTGTGCCGGCTCCAGAGTCCCCAAGGTGGTCTCGGTCTGCTTCACCCGCTCAGTTAGCTTTGCGTGATCTGCTCTGAGGAGGCCCAGGCCCAGGGTCACCTGCGCTATGTCTTGCTGTAGCGCTTCCCTAGTGTCTGTGATAGCTTTGAGGATCTGGTCCACCTGTTGCTGCATCAGGCTCTCCGGGTGAAGCTCCACCTTGTCCTGCTGTCGAGGTTCCGCCACGTCCACCTCAGGCTCCGGATGGGCCCCCCCCTGCTTGCCCCGTGGCTTCCCCATGGGTTGCAAATCCCTCGGTTCCAGCCGTGGATGGGGGCACGCTCACGTGTCGTCGATCTCAAGCCGCCCGCTGCACTCCCCCCCACTCGCCAGAAAGCACCATGGACGGCTCGCCACCTCAGCTTCTCAGCTAGGCACTCCCTCCAGGGCTCGTGGTGGTCCGCTGGTTGGTGCAAGCACCTCTGACCTCCGTACAAATTCGATTGGCGGGTCCTCCAAACCTGCTCCCTATCTGCGTGTTCTTCCGCCGATACTGCCACTACGCGGCAAGCCTAGTCCCAACGCAGTATGCCCCGGTGGATCTGGGGACCCTGTCGCCGCACTTTTAAGGGCTGTGATCTGTCCTTAGGCCGCTACCCGGGCCTCCGAGCCGTCGCTTCTGGGGCTCAAGCGGTGGTCCACCTTGACAATCCCGGGTGCCTCCCCAGGTGCGGGTCGTGGTAGTCCTTCCACGAGGGGCAGACCTCCTGCCGCAGCTCGAGCCAGTAGGCTATCTCAGGGGGGCCCCCCTTCCCCAACAGAGGTGCCCGTCCCGCCCTCACGGCCTCCCGGTGCACCGTCCTGCCTCCCCGCAGGAAATCCTGAGCGAGTGCCGGGAAATGGAAAGAAAAGGAAATGGGGTAGGCGGCTGGTCGCTGTCTCTATCTCTCCTGCCCCCTGTCGCAATGGGCTACCAGCTCTTCCGGTCTCAGTAGTGGCGCTCCATGCGAATCACCGGTGTCGCTTTCTCCGCTGCCTCCCGGGCTTCGATCTCGCTCGCCTCTCCGCCCCACTCGCTCCTCGCAGCTCCGCACGACGGCCCCAGAGGTCCGCCCCAACCTCGCAGGAACTCTCGGCCCCCAGTCGCAGCACGGGCCACACACCGGTTCCCGCTTACTGCTTGCAGGCTCCTCCGCCGGGGTCAAGTGGAATCCAGCCCGAGGCTCCTCGGCGCCGCATCGGCCTCGTCTCGCCTCAGGCGACGGGATCACTCCAACACCGGTCCCCTGGGGTCGGGATCAGTCACCGCAGTTCCCTCGGTCCCTGGCTTCTTCCGCGGAGCCCCTCTAAGGCATGCAGGTCGGCCGCCGTCAGTGCGCGCTGGTACGTAGCCGCGGCCGCTGTGTCCAGCCCTCAATCGGCCGCCATTTTGCTCGCCGCGCGAACCTCACTGTCTCCGCCGCTTCCAGGCATTACCGGCCCGGATTCTCTCGAAATCCGCTCTCCGAGCGTGCCGTACAAGTTCAGGCTTCCGGTACGTAATTTGATGTGTACCAGATCAGTTGGTGAAGGCAGGAAAATGTCAGGATAAATGCACGGCCAGCGGAGCCTCGGTCGGACGCGTCTAGTCCGCCATGCTGCCGGCCACGCCCCCCTAGATAATTGACATTAGTGCGCTTGCTGGAATGCTGATTCAAATATACATATGCAGTCTTCCAGCAAGGCCGTGTTTGTCTTTTACTTTCTGTAACAGCCTCTGTCAGTAATAGCATGAAATGTTCTCATCAAAAGGGCTGCAGTTCTCTTTGGTGTAATGTGAGAGGATTGAAATTTAAATGGCTCTGCCATGAAACAGACAAGGGTGTGATTTAGAAGCAAATGGACTCGAAACATGATGGGCACCCTATCCATGGAAACGCAGCCTCGGAAAAGTAAATGGTTTAAACTATGCAAGTGCACTTTTATCACAAAAGTTCCATGATTTCTCGTCGTTTCAACCGCACACAGTTCTTAATGAGCGTTATAAATTTTAGGAGAACACAAGGTATCAAAGGTGAAAATATATTTAGTGACTGGAAGCCACGGTCCAAATTAGAGTAAAGCAGCTGGCAACAAGGAGCACTATTTGCAAGTTACTATTTAATCAGATCTGGTCCGATGTTGTTCTACAGCCTCCCCACCCCCCCACCAGATTAAAATAAACAATCACCTCCCATCCACGTGTGCTGAGAGGCTGAGGGGGCACAGGTGTCCGTCACACAGTTAGGGTCTAAAGCGCCGTGCTGCACACACTCTCTAAAAGGCGGCCTCGGTGCGCTCTGTCAAACTCACCCGACCTGACTTGGCTGTGACTGCCAGAGCCCAGGCTTTCAGCAGACAGTCAGAGCACAGTGAAACACAAACACGAGGATTAGGCAGACTGTAGTACTCCGCTGTAAAACAGTGGCGAGCCGAGTGCCCCTCCCCCCCCCCAAATAAAACCGAAAAGTGTGATTCTTTCACTTTCACACAGCATGCTGCATTGGTTTTACGTTCTGGCATGAAAGTAATGCAGCGCGCTATGTGAAAGTGAAAGAACTGTGTATATCGACTTCTGCTCGGCATGTTCATAAAAGTGATTACCTATTTTTGAAAATGTTTATTTCTTTGTGGCGCTCTTTGAATACTCAGACTTAAAAGTTTAAACGCACTTACCCCGAACACGATGAGTTTATCGTCGCTGCAGCTCCACTCCAGTCATGCCTGCTATGACCTCACCTCCCTCAGGCCCGGTCCCACCCCCATAACCCCAGCAGAGCAAGGATTGGCTAAGGATTGGGTAAGCCTTGGCAGCCCCTGACCCAGTCAGGGGCTGCCAACGCTCATTTCGAGCCTTGGGGGCTGCAGCAGAAATCCCCTGGGCTCCTACATTGCAGTCTGGCGAGGGTTCAAGTGCGCATGTCGAGCTGGTCGGAGCAAGGCATCCGTCCAACTTGACTTGCGCACTTCACCCCAAGGAGGCCTGGCACCTGCAAATCATTAAGCAGGCTCGGATCAGAGGCTCCACCCCTCCCCCCAAATGCAACTTCTTACTTCTTTGCCTGTGTCATGCCGCGCAGCAAAAAGAAAAGAGGGACTCAACAGTATTCATTAAACATTTATTATGGCAAGCAAACAGGGAGGGCGACGCCCCTGCGCCCAAATAAAGAAACCGCCACTGTTGCTAAGTATTTGTACAATATAAGTTACAGAAAACTGCACTTGTGACTGCCTGTTTAGTAGTGAAATATAGCAATATAAGGTGTTTAGTAGGGTGCCCAGAGCTTTTGGTCCGGGTGTCACTGCACCTACTGCACCATCGAAATCATGACCCTGTTGTCTGCAAGGTAACTGCACTTGTGACTGCCTGTTTAGTTTTACATTTTTACAATAATCTGGGTTTAGTGGAGTCCTAGTGTCACTGCACATGCTGCACAATTCAAATCAAGTCCCTTTTAACTGCAAGGTAACTGCAATTGTGACTGCCTGTTTAGTAGTCAAATACAGCAATATTATGTGTTTAGAGGAACTCTGACAACTTTTGAGCCCGGCGCTACTGTGTTTAGTGTTGGGTGTGATGGTTTATTTGTGGAGGGGTGGGATACTGCTGCCAGAGTATAAGGATAGCTAGAGTTAGGTAGGGAAAGGATATCTTGGAGTAGGGGTTACCCTAAGAAATATTTGGAATCTTAAAATTCTTGTGCCACTCAGTTTATTTAGCGGCCAATTTAGAGAGTTTGGAGGACAGGGTACTACTTTGTGTATGCAAGGCCTTTACAGATTTATGTTGCTATTGATGATTTTCATGTTAATGGTGCATGAGTTCTACCCTGATGCTTAAGACATTCACAACTAAGGGCTTCTGGTCCTGTTGAACAAATTACTTACCTTCAGTAACGCTTTATCTGGTAGAGACTCTATCTAACCGCAGATTCCTCACCTTTGAATTTTCCCCAGGCGTCAGACTGGATCTGGAAATTTTTCTTCGAGCAGAACTCCAGCGCCCTGGTAGGTAGCATTGATCGTGCCTACATAGGCGCCTCCCTAGTTCACTGGCATCAGTTTCTTTTCACGACTTTCCACACCAGGAGCGCAGAGTCTCAAAGAACACTGACCCCTTGTGTGGAAAACTAGGGCACTAAAGGGGAACAACCCTGACCCTAGAATCTGCTCACAGAGTGGGGAGGATGGGTGGGTCGGTAAGTAATCTGCAGCTAGATAGAATCTCTACCAGATAAGGTGTTACCGAAGGTGAGTAACTTGTTCAACTGATAGAGACTTCTATCCGCAGATTTACTATCTTTGAATAGACACCCAAGCAATATCTCCCTGGAGCAATATCTCCCTGGAGGTGTGAGATAGATTTTAGATTAAAATGTTCTGCAGGACCTAACAGGGAATATGCCCATGCCAACTGACCTGATTGTCCAGGCAGCAGCGTTTGGTGAACGTGTGCAACAAGGCCCACGTTGCTGCCTGGCAGATGTCCAGGACTGGAACTCCGCGTGCTAACTCAGTGGTCGCAGCTTTTGTTCTGGTGGAATGAGCACGCAAACCCTCAGGGGGTTACTCTTTGGCCAATGCGTAGCAAATCTTAATGCATAGCACGAGGTTGGACTACAACGCTCTTTTTGGGTCAAGACGGTGAAATCGCTCCTCTTCTTTTGCGGGATGTGGAGGAGCATTAAAGCGAAGCTAAATCTCCATGCATGAAGCTGGAGCATTTACAGGTTTGGGTGGAGAACCCTCCTCTGCTGCTATGGGGATCCCTCTGAAGGGGCAGTTTGATTGGAGGACTGATGGCCATGATCAACAGCTTGAGATACCAAACTCTCCAAACCCAGTATGGAGCCACAAGGATCACTTGGACCCAGTCATTCCTGCTCTTCTTGAGAACTATGAGCATGAGTGGTATGGGCGGAAAGGCGTACAGGAGGCCTGAGCTCCACTCAAGATGAAAAGCGTCTCCAAGCGGGAGCCGCTTGGAAACTTCAGCATGCAGAACTGCTGACATTGTGAGTTATCGGCAGTGGCGAACAGATCAAACCAAGGCTTTTCCCACTGCTGAAAGAGTCCTTGCACCACCTCTGGATGGAGACACAATTTGTGATCTGCTAGGCATCTTCGGCTGAGCTTGTCTGCTCTGGTGTTGAGAGTCTGCCAGATGTTGAACCACCAGGGATTTGGCCTGGCATTCCAGCCATTTCCAGAGACATACAGCCTCTTGACAAAGGGTCCACGACCCCACTATGCCCTGTTTGTTGCAGTACCACATGGCGGTGGTTTTGTCAGTGAACACCTGCACTAGCCTTCTCTTGATGGAGGGTAGAAAGGCTTTCAATACCAGCCGGATCGCCCAGGGCTCCAGAAGGTTGATGTGGAGTCCAGATTCCGCCGGAGACCAGAGGCCTCTGATCACCTCTCCCAGATGGCCACCCGATCCCAGGAGTGACTCATCTATTACCACTGTCAGATCTGGTTGGGGAAGGGAGAGGGGTCTGCCGCTGACCCAATCATGGTTCGTTAACCACAGCTGCAGATCTTTTGCAGTTCCCTACAAGTCCTGGACCATGTCAGAGATATTTCCTTGATGCTGTGGTCACTGGAACTTCAGGCCCCACTGCAGAGCTCGCATATGCCAGAGGGCATGTGTCACATGCAGGAGGCCATAAAGCCCAGCAGCCTTAAAGTCAATCTCACCGAAATACCGGACAGAGGCTTAAACATCGGTATCATAGCCTGAATATCCTAGACTTGGCGTTCGAGAGGATAGGCCCAAAAATGCATAGTTTCCAGAACTGCTCAGATGAAAGGAAAGCGTCTGACAGGGAGTAAGGTGTGACTTTGGCAAGTTTATAGTGAACCCCAGCAAATGCAGGAGGTCCACCGTAGCCTGGAGGTGGGAGACGCCTGGGTGAGCCTGCCTTCAACAGTCAGTCGTCGAGATAAGGGAAGATTTGCACCTCTGATCTCTGCAGATGAGCCACAACCACCACCATCACCTTGGTAAACACCCGAGGGGCGATGGTAAGTCCAAAGGAAAGCACTGTGAACTGAAACTGCCGGTAGCCTGCC
The DNA here is from genome assembly GCA_963921515.1 of Calotriton arnoldi. NCBI lineage: Eukaryota > Metazoa > Chordata > Amphibia > Caudata > Salamandridae > Calotriton > Calotriton arnoldi. Next base: position 1,505,673 of record CAWUFW010000496.1, on the reverse strand, counting down.
TTGAAATGCAGGTAACGCCTGTGGGCAGGCAGAACGGGAATGTGGAAGTAAGCGTTCTGCAATGCCAATGCTACCATCCAGTCTCCTGGGTCCAGGGCAGACAGGACTTGGGTGAGCCTGAGCATTTAGAATTTTTCCTTTTTGAGGCAGAAGTTGGGAGGACAGGTGTAGGATAGGACGAATGCCTCTGTCCTTCCTGGGTACCAGAAAGTAGCAGGAATAGCAACCATGACCTACTTCTGGCATCTGCACCCTCACTATGGCTCTCTTGGCCAAGAGAGACATCACTTCCTGGCGGAGAAAGAAAAGGTGGTCCTCAGTCAGTCTTTCACAGGTGGGTGGCATGGGTGGAGGGGAAGTCACGAAGGAGAGTAAGTAGCCCCTTCGGACAATTTGAAAGACCCACTGGTCTGTTATAGACCACCAGTGGGGCAGGTGATGGCATATCCTGCCTCCCACTGGGTGCCCGTGTTGGATTAAAGGCAAACTAAAGGGGTTTGGAGGCTGCTGCTGCTTGTGGAGTGGTGGACTGGCCTGACCTCTGGCTGCCCGACCCACTGGGTCTGTTGGCACTGTGTCCTTGGCCATGGAGAGACTGGAAAGTTTGTGCGCTGTAGTGGCTGGGCATGTAAAGACGTGTCTGGAAGCCCCTTTCCTCACCAAAAAAGGATCAAAAGGCAGATTGGGGTTGGCAAGGGGCGATGGCTAGGCCCAAGGATCTAGCCACATCCCTACTATCCTTGAAGCGCTCCAGCACTGAGTCTACCTTGTCTCCAAACAGACAGGTCCCATCAAAGGACATGTCCATAAGTGATGCTTGGACATCCCCAGAAAAGTCAGTCATCCTCAGCCAGGTGTGATACCGTAAGCCCCCGTTTAATGAAACCGCTCAGCCCAGCGAGTCGGTGGTGTCCAGTCTACATCGAATAGTGAACTTGGCTGCATCGTCATACACAGCTTGGAAGAGTACGGCCCATGCCTCCTCAGGACCGTTGGCAGCACCAGGGCAACCGTATCCCACACTGCATGGGAGTAGTGGACCAAAAGGCATGTGGTGTTCACGCACCGCAGGGTCAGGCTGGCAAAAGAAAACATTTTCTTTCCCAATGTGTCCAGCCTCTTGGATTCCCTGTCTGGTGGGGTGGTAGGGAATGCAACAGGATTTACATGGGATTTTGAGGCAGGTACCAGCAATGTGTTGGGTGAAGAAGCTGGCATCCCCTGGGGCAGGGTGTTGGTGGTGGGCAGAGTTTGGACCAAGATACTAGCAGGACATCTGTAAGGGTTTCATTGAAAGGGAAAAGCGATTCTGAGGGGGACACCCTCGGCTGAAGCCCCTTTGTCAAGACATTAGACTTGAATGCCACTAAGGGCCGGTCAAAGTCTAGGACCTCAGCAGCCCTTCTCACCACATTGCGAATGAGGCTTCCTCCTCAGTAGCCATGGTAGGAGGAGAGACCATGCCAGTATCTGGAGAAGTATCCAGTCTGCTGGCATCCGCAAGATCCTCACACCAGTCCAAATTGGGGTCTCGGGGTTGGTATTCTTCAGGGTCCAGCGACCCCTCCCACTCTTCTCCAAGTCCCAACCCAAAGGAATAGGGTTCAGGATAAGACCTGGGAGGCAAGGTCGCAGTTGGTGCAGGAGCCGGCATCAAACGACGCCCCTCTGGCTCTGTGTTGGAGTTGGGGATTAGAATAGGTGTGGTGGCGCCAGAAGCGTTGACATCAGGACCAGCGCAGGGAAGGTCAAGGGGCCCAATTGGTGCTGGAGTCGCCGGCAGAGAACCAGTAGGGACCCCTCCTGAGCTCACAGGGCCCAAAAGCACATTGGAGGGAACGGGCTACCCAAATATGAGGTGCATGGTCTCAATAAATTCTCAAAGTTGGGCAGGGATCGCTCCAGCTCCCAGAAACTCTGGAAGGCATGGAGCCGGCCCAGGCACTGGCTCAACCGCAGAGCCAGACCTCGAATGACGAAGCTCCCTCATTTTGTCGACTCTTCTTCTTGCGGTGGAACTTACCAGAGTGGCCCAACGACTTTGAATGCGAGGAAGATCTTGGACTCCGCAACTGATCCCAGGACCTTCCTCTCGACCGGGAGTGAGACCATTGCAGCGGCGTACATTAAGCCACCAGAAGCTTGATGGACCGCTCCCTCAAGGCCTTCGGGTTCAGGGAGCGGCAGTCAATGCAGGTCTTAAGGTCGTGGTCACGCTCAAGGCACACCAGGCAAACAAGGTGGGTCCGTCACCAACATCGGTCGGTGACAGGCACCGCACGGCTTGAAGCTGGCCTTCCTAGAGCACAATCCCGCCACACCAGGAGAAAAACGTCTCAAAAAAGCTTCGACAAAAGTAAAAAAAAGCTCATTCAAAAAGTGACTGAAGGGGTAGCTCTCTCCAGTTCTGTGCAGACTGAAGCAGAAAGAAAAGAACTGACTGGCATCAGCACGCTGGGGTGGTGCCTATATATGCACAGCACATGTCACTTCACTTCCAGCACAGACAACTCCATGAGGAGCCGATGGATGCCACCTACTGGCACACAGAGGTGGTGCTCAAGAAAAAAGATCCAGGTCCAGACTGTTGCCTGGGGAAAATTCAAAGGTAAGGGATCTGAGGCTAGAAGCCTCTAGCAGATTATTTACTTGTGATCCATTCAAATTGTCACTTAGGTTCTCATTGGCCCTTATCACCCTTCCTTGACATAGGCATATTTTACATCACTGCAACATTACGCAGCATGCAACACAGAAGTGTTAAGTACCATGCCTTGCATATGCCATAGTTACAATCCTGGGGTGGGGTCATTGTATAAGCCCCTCCAATAGCACAAAAGCACACTTGATGGTATAATAAATCCTCATGTGTTCTTGACTGTAGGCTAAATGGTTTTAGCAATATCTCCATGTATGTGCTACACCAGCAAGATCTGTCTGCCCAGTTCTATTCACGGGATTCAGATGGCGAGAATCAGTGACTGCGTATCCCATGATCTGAACAGCCAGCCCGAATATGTTGATATTACATCACATATGAACACACGTTTATGTTTACATCAACGCCACCGGACTTTTCATTTCAGCGAATTTAGTTGAAACTCACATTTCATAAAGTACCAGTGCACATATTTCAGGCCACTTGGATACATTTTGTAGTCGACAATATAGAAACCAGAACGCATTGTAGCAGTTATTATATGCATGCCTTTCACAATTTGTGTCTGCAAAGTCCTTAGTGACACTATATTTGGTACCTATGCACTATCGTAGGAGTTGTGCATGTTATTCACCTACCAACCATGTCTTTTGTAGGAGGAATATATCCAACATACCTTTCCAGGAGATCATGGAGTCATACTTAGAACTTGATCACCAGGTCGCTATCCCTTTGAAAGTGTATAATGCGTTACATTTCCTATTCCAATATATTTATTCCGTGGCCCTAGCAGGGGCGGCCAGCATGGCTCGCTGGGTGGGGGGAGGTGGGCGCGGGGGTGTATATACATATATATATATATCCAGTACAACCTGTGCGCACCTCCTCCTCCTCCTTCTCGGTAAGGTCAAAAAAGAAGGGCACGAACTCTATAATGTATATATATATATTTGGTTTTTTATATGGCTTTGTACGAGTGAAATCTGAGCCTAACTATAAAGTCCCTGTAACTTTTGTTTTTTTCAGTGAATATACACATATATATATATATATACAAAACCAGTGAAATTCAGCAGTCATTGTAAATGTATTTATATAGCGCTTACTACCCCTGACGAGGCATCAACGCGCTTTTTGGCAAGTAGCACACTACTCTGCAACCCAAAAAGGGTTCGTTGTGGATTAGTGTAGTGAAATTTGACTTAATTTGAGCGGTGGACATGTGAGTCAGTTAGTTGGATTAAAAAGGATAATGGGGGATAGAAGAGGGAAAAGTCTAGATAGTGTTTATAGGGATATCAAAGTAGTAAGATGAGGTTTGAGGAGAGTATAAGGAGAGACAGAGTAAGGAAGAATCTCTAGAAATGGATTAATGAGATCAGAGTAGTAAAATTAGTTTTGGGATGAGTCAAAGGAGGGGTAGGTGAGGGAAGAAATTGGAAGAGTTGTTTGGGAGACCATAGTATTAAAATGAGGTTTGGGTTGATCCAAGGAGGGATAGAGGAGGGAAGAGTCTAGAAGGGGTTATTTTGGAGATCACAGTAGTAGAATGAGGTTTGAAACGAGTCATAGGGTGGCGGTAGAGAATATATTGTGAGAGAAACTGTGAAATATAGGGTAGTGCATTGGAGAGAGTCAAAGTTTTTTTCTTTTTACAGTAGGAGTAAAGGAAGAAATATATAGATACATAAGTACATATTGTTATAGATATTTATATCAAGAAATACACATATCTAGATATAAACATATAATCAAATTAAATGTTTATATATACACGGATATGCTGTACATTTCTGTTTGAGAATGGTGGTTATGTAGGAAAGAACCAACTCTTGAGTAGTCTTTTGAAGATAAGATAGTTATCTGTGGATCTTATGTTTGGGGGTAACGAATTCCATAGTTTGGCTGATTGAACAGAGAAAGATGTGCCACCTATGTTTTTTTTCTTGTATGGTGGGATTTTGAGGCGAGGTGCCAATCTGCAGCGGAGGTTCCTTTGTTGAATGTATTTGGTGATTTTATTCCTGATGGAAAGCGATCCTGTTCCACTCCACTCTATGCCACGCCACTCTATGCTGTGCCACTCCACTATATGCTGTGCCACTCCTCTGTATGCTGTGCCACGCCACTCTAAGCCACTCCACTCTATGCCACTCTACTCTACGCCACTCTACTCTACGCCACTCTACTCTACGCCACACTACTCTACGCGACTCCATTCAGTGCCACTCTACTCTGCTCCACTCTACTTTACAGCTGACAAATGATTCTGCGTCGTCTATAAGAGCATTAGTTAATTCTGTCATTTTAGCCAACAGCCTTTGGCATGCTCTGGATTTGGGCCCATAATTAATATACTGAATGCAATACTACAAGTCTCACAATGCAATATGCTGCTGACTGTAAAGCAATGGCTGACGGTGTCATATGTCATACTGTCACTTGGCATACATGGGAAATGCAAATTAAAATTCAGTTTTTCACTTTCTACATTTGTTCTTGTAGGCCACCAAAAGTTAAAAAGCCCAGTGGGTTACAGAGCAAAAATACCTTCCAAAATGGAAATGTGAGCAGCTGGCTGCTAATACTTCTTGAAAAACCAACATACTAGAAAAGATGTTACAATGCAAGCAGAAGCAGCTGGACTCATCTGGGAAGACACTAACAAAGAAAAGGTGGTGGCACCCTGCAACCTAGGCGCAGGTGGAGCATCTGTCTGAACAGGTCATGAACATGCTGCCTAGCTCAGGGATCAAATCCATCCAGTATACAGCTGCCAAGATTCCCAGGTCCATGTGTGATGTGCAACTCCCAGCACAATTTTTTTTTAATTTGAATTCTGGAACTTGTAGTTCTGGAATGGAATAAACAAGACTAAAGATGCTGTCTTAATAGCACGCACACTGAGAGCCCTACACCATTTAGTCCATGGTTCTGTTGACTTCATGGCTATTTTAAACCTGCAAACTAATTTTAAAAATCTTTTATAATGGCTGGCGGCCCCAAGAAACATTGTCTGCCTTCTCTTTCTGTAGAGAATAACACTTTGTTACACACCAGCAAGTTTTTAAATTTGGGTCTAACTTTTGCTGCTACAGGCTCTTTGACTCCCATATTGCACATAGTAGGCAAAAGCTATTGCCACTTTCTTTAGCCTACCACAGCCTAGGGGTGGCGGAGCCTTCTTGCCATTACTACAAATTTATAAAGCTCAATGTGTACCTACAGCTACATATGGTAAAGACGTCTGGAGTATCCAGAACTGTAACATTATCCAGACTGAAGAGAATATGTTTTGTAGAAAGGCCCTTATGGTACCCATGTCCTCCCCAACTTATATTTGTCATAGAGAATTGGGAATCCCATATATTGAGGGAGAACATTAAAGCCCAACTGCCCCTTTTATGGTTGGCGATCTGGAAAAATGAGAAGGCAAGCTGAACAAGGGACATTATTTTAGATTGCCTTAGTTGTGATAATTGTAAAAGAAATAATTGAAGGACGGAATGCTGGACAATGCAAACATTCACCCCCAGTCACAAGGATCTGGGTTAAATCCATCATTCTTTTGCTCGCCACACCACCCCAGTTTGGACCCAGCCATACCCCGAAACCGGTCTTAGGATGCTTGTTTCCAGTCCAGGGAGGACCTGGCCTGGCAGTTCGGGCTGGACTGTTCCCATTGGGTACAGGGTCAAGACTGATTTGCATATGGCTGGGTTCAAACTGGAATGGCATGGTGAGCAAAAAAACGATGGATTTAGGCCCAGATCTCTGTACTGGGGTGAATGTATGACATTGTTCTGCATTCTGTCCATCAATTGTTGTTTTTGCATTAGTTGTGATAATGGCACTAAGATTCCCTGGCTTGCTAGCATAGAATATAGCCTGCGTTCATTTAGCCTGCAGCATGTTTTTACTGACCCTACTAATAATTTAAACATCAATAAAAAACAGTTAAGACAGGCTTTATACAACCTGGCCACATTGGAAAGAGCGCTTGTGGAAAGTCGTAAGGCGACTGTGGCCTCACTAGGCCCTGGGGGCCCCATCCTCCAGGGCCGTTTTTATTTGCCTTATTAAGCCAGGGGGATAGCATCCCCCAAGGACATTTTTATTTTAATGGGGAGGGGGCCGAGTAGCCCCCCTACCCAAGCCTTATTAGGCCCTGGGGGCCCCATGCTCTGGGGCATGATTTAAATATAGGTGGGCACCCAAAAACAACACATTGAGGGTTGCGGGGGGCCAGCTGGCCCTCCACATGGTAGGGGAGCCGGTATTGTTTATGCTGCTCCTTTCGGGTGGTAGCAATATCTTGTTCTGTTTCCCTACCCACATCAGTGCGGGCAGGGAAACAGAACACAAGTCTGCTCCTAGCTAGCGGGAGCATTTTTCTAGATCCCGCCTGCTTGGAACAGATGTTGGGTGTGCTCCTGTTTGGCAGGAGTTTTAAAATGCTTCCGCCAGATCAGTTTCCCTGCCCATGCCGGTGCGGGCTGGGAGACTGCTGTGTCTTGGGGGCTGGGCTCCCTGGGACACAGCAAGTGAGCCGGACTCGGGGAAGTGGTCCCCGGGGCCATTAAAGGCTCGGGAGGCCACGCAGCCCGAATCCCATATTAATTAAATAAATTAAATGGCCAAATAAGGCTCGGGGGCGTCCACCCCCTTTCCCATATTATTTTTAAATGGGCCCCAGAGGATGTGGTCCCCAGGGCCGAAAACAGCTCGGGGAGCGGGCTGTGCTCCCCCTCACCTTAAACAATGCAGCCCTGGGCCACCGGATTTTATTTTTCAGTTTGCCCCACCTGTGGGTCCCCACCATGGGCCCTACAGGTGCAGGGTATTCTTACCCTGCCCCTTATATCTTTTTTTTCTAAACTTCAGGACAGGAAATTAAGTCTCCGAGGTTCTGTAATGGCTCATGTTGCTGGCAGCCGATCAGAGCACTTGCTCCCATGGAAGTCTGACTCCTGCGGGAGAGAGCTGGCTCGAGGGAAAAAAGCTCCCTGGGTCAATCAGAATGCCCTAATTTTGAATTGCAACTCCTGCAAGACTCTCAAGACACTCTTGCGGACCCACCGTTCAGAAATACAAATATTTTTGTACTTTAATTTTTCAAAAACTACTGAACGGATTTACACCAAATCACAAAAAGTACAATATGTGGACCAATATCTAGATTTCTACCAAATTTTGTGTACATCTGTGCTTGTGCAATACTTTAGTTGCGTGACCATGTGCCGCAACTTGGTCTCCTGCTTTTACTGAACAGGAACTGTATAGAATGCTTAGCGATGAACTAATGCTGTAGTAATCTAGATTTGTTTTACTCAGTAGGGCCACTCTCATTAAGGCTAACTCATTGTCATAGATCAATAGTGATAAAATGAAGAGGAAAATGACTGGGGACATATTTGCTGGTGGGACAGAGTAAGGATCTCTTACTACTATGCATGAAGAATTATCTCTGGGCAAGAGAAAGATCCAAAAGAATACACTGAAAGTTTTTAAACTAGATGATAGAATAACCAGAAATAGAATGAAAAAATAAACTCATACAGATGTTTTGGGAAGAGGCTAATCACTGTGCGATATGTGGACAAACAGCAGGCTCCCTTTGTGTGTAGATGGACTTGCAATTAGTGCAGGCTGGTTATATCTTTCTTATTATAGTATGTAACTAGTCACCTTTTTAGGTCTTGCCTTCTAGACAGAGCATGTGCTATCTGTTGCGAGACATATTGTTAGTTTACAGTGGGCTTAGAGTCTGTCTATTGCTTAGCATTGGTTGGCTTCATAGTCAGTCTCATTTGCTTGCTTCTTATTCGCGAACCATGTCATGCTCTCTCTCTTTTCTGTGTGCTTCACCCCTGCCTACTCCCATTCCTCTCTCGCCCTTTGGATTGCACCCTGCCACCTCCCACGCTCCTAGTTACTGTCTCTTGTCTGGGTTTTTCCCTTTGCACTTGACCCCCAGAGAAGCTGAAGAAATCTGGACCTGTTTCACCAGGGAGCAAATGACCTGCACAACTTTTGGATCAACTTTGCCAGGGGAAAAAATCTTGCAGTTCCATTTCTAAAGGGGTTGGATGGCACCAAGAGCCCCAAGACCTATAATCACAGCCTGGGGTGTCAAAGTGGAGGAGATCAGGCCCTTCTCTTTCTTCACTAAAGTGCATGACTCCCCCCTCAGAAGCATAACACCACTTGTGCTCCTGCTCTACCAGAGAGCTGCTGTTACACACAAAATGAGACGTAAGGATTTCAATGCTGTGAACACTATCAGGGTTAAAGATATGTCTAACCCTTCAAATGTTCCAAAACTTCCAACGAGCCTGGATAAGGTAGTCACTCTGTTTCGTGTTCTCACTGGGTGGTGGGGCATAAAAGGGGACCAGAAGCTTAGTTCACACTGAGCAATGCGTTCTAGTATAAGTACAACTATGTGGGATGTAAAGAACTACAATTCCCATGGACGCTGGCAAACACCAGGCTATTCTGGGGAGATGACTGGCGCCATGGACCTCGAACTAGAAAGGCTATAAATACTGCTTCCGCTTTAGCAGCAGCGTATATTATTCACTCCTAATGTCTAGTCCGGTCTGCAGATGGACCCATGTTTCTGCTGTTCTGGGTGGTAAGGGTGCTTACACCAGCCCTTGTTTGTGCCCTCATTAATTCTCCTGTGTGGTGTGTGATTTAGCGACGGTACGGTTTTCATTAAGCGGTCGCTCGCAGAGGCATATAAAGTTACGGTGTTCTAACGGCATCTTGGGATTTTAGACGCTGTCTTTTGTTTCAGTGAGCTTGTTCTGCGGGCTGATCTCTTGGCATACTTTATTTCCTGAGATTTTCGTAGTCCGGCGTGACTTCTTTGATTTACGGCAATCAGGTCATTTTCATACTTCAATACCTTAAAGAGATACTAGACTTTTTGGCACTTACCCAACGTATCATTAAGGAGTATGCTTATTGGCTATATAGTGATAAAGAAACTGTGACTGCATAAACCCAGCAAATTATGGAGAAATACTAACCGTTATCTATTATAAAAGACTTGTGAGAACAAAGGTAAAAGATGTGCACACCTCAAAACAGAGGTTTATGATGTTTTATTACTTTGCCATTCTTAACAGGGGTCTTTATGAGTCCTTGGATGTGGTTCACCCTATGTGAGGCAAGGCACACCATTTTATTTGGTAGGTATAACAATTTCTAAAAGAAAACTAATTATTTTCACTCGTGAGTGCGATCTCACTTCCTTTGGAGGATTTGTGGTTGATATATATATATATATACACATATATACACACACACATATATATACACACACATATATATATATATGTATATATATATATATTGTCTCTGAATCAAAGTTGGAGAATATTTTATTTACAAGTAACAGGAAATAGATTATTACACTGTGGTTGTGTGGGTAGAGTGACTGCATATGCTTTTTTGTGTTACAGGTCTCCTTCCCTGCTGTTCCCTTCCTTCCCTCACTTGATCACCTTAAGCTTCTGTGCTATAATAGCAATCAGAATTAAGGCTGTCAAGAGGTGGAACTATTAAGCAACGAACCAACCCTGAGGGATTTGATTACGAGCCCGTTATAGCTGCAGAGTGAGTGTGGCAGAGAAGCAAAGGGGTCACTTCTTTCTGCTCCACAAGTTTTGAATTTGACTCCAAGGACTCCACAGTTTTACATCATAGTTTTTAGCTTTCACTTATGAAACAGCTTTTAACTGTCTGTAGGTAAAAAACATGTAAAAAACCTATTCTTGACCAAAGCACTTTAAGTGGGATGAAAAAGAGCGGGGGCATATCTAAAAAGGGTGCGGCCCACAGCTTTACATCATAGTTTTTAGTTTTCACTTATGAAACAGCTTTTAACTGTCTGTAGGCAAAACACCTATTGTGGACCAAAGCACTTTAAGTGGGATGACAAAGTGTGGGGGGCATATCTAAAAGGGTGTAGCCTAAGTAATTAAGTGTGTGGCTTAAATCATGTGAACTACCCTCAATCCTGTGCTTCACACAACATGCTGCCTAAGCAGAATTTATGTGCTTCTTTGTGAGTTTCCTGCTACTGCATCCAGGCATATAAGACAACAACAAACGTATGTCTAAAACAAGCCACACCTACTGACTTTGTGAGTGCTTGTTATCAGTTCGATATAAATGAGTAACAACGGTGATTTTGTTGTAAGTAATCAGAACTGCGAAATGGTATAATTTAGACTACCACTATCTGCACATTGAAGAGAGGGCAAGGATTGGATGAACATAGAATCGGAACACCACTATGGTCAACCAACTCACACTGCCTTCAGCCTCAGCTCCAGAGCTATCAATTGCACTCCATAATGAACACCCTCCCTCAGCCAGAACTCATCCAGGCACCAAAATACAACTCAGCTCACATGCACCATAGAATAATTGAAAAATCCAATTGCTCAGACTTTTAGAGCCAGACCTCTTGGCTTTGCTAATACTTAGTAAAGTCAGTTCCTATTACAATACAAATATGCACTAAAGCAAAACACTTACGGATGTTAACAAATTCAAAGTGTTCACTTACGTAAAATATGCCATGTATATACAGTAATATATAGCTAAAACCATTAGAAAAGGCGGGACCAATTGGTTTTGCCCATGCTTGTTGAGAATTGATAAAGATGTGCCCAATAAGGGTTTTATTCATGCCATCTCGTGAGCACAAAAATCATTTGCAACCCCATCTCCTAGCTACAGCACAAGTGAAGGACAATCCTCTTAAATCTAAGGCTTAAAAAACCCAGAACTCCCTGCCACCAAGTTCAAGTCTCCTAAAGACCACTTGTCCTTCAAGCACAACACCAAGACCGTGCTGTACCAGTACCCACTGAAAGTCCATTCTACAACAATAAGCGAAAAGAGGTGGTAGACTTAGCAGTGGATGCTATACCAATCACAACACTCACAAAAGTACATAAAACCAGGATAAGTAAAAATACTGAGGAAGTTGGCACGTGCTCCTGGTGACACGCTATCCTCAGGCGACGCACCAGCAAACGTTTTTATTGTTTTCAGGACACTGTTGTGTTATATGAATGTCAACACCCAGAAAGAGAATCAACTGAAATACAGAAAGGTATCACGCAACCCGGTAATTTTATCGGTTCCCCTTTTAACCACATGCTGATCCTTCCCAGCAACATTGTTTCTTTACCTAATACATTTTGTACTTCTGTTTTCGAAACAAAATCAGCAAGAAATATGGAACGTTCATTTGAAATTGTGGCAGGGAATGTTCTCTGCAGTCAAGCAAGAAATCGTGCAGAAATCAAGTAAATACAACATTTTCAAAGCTATGTTTTAAGGGTACTTGATACAGGCTGGTCTTGGTTCAAAGTAGCAACAGATTTTATTTTAGTTTTGGCGAAGAGGTGCTGTAGTATCAATGGGGTAAATACAGCACAGGTATTACAGTTGAGTGGATAGGGTCAGGAGGTTAAGGTATGCTTCACTATTCTTACTTCAGAAAAATAGGCCCTTCTTGCTGTGAGTCATGCTGCAATGATATCAGTGTAAACATAGCACACTGATATATTTTCTAGGAACACAGAATTTGAACCTATGTCACCGGCTTATATCTGGAAGATGTCGTTGTGTCAAGGCAGAGAGTACACATGCACTTAGATAACGACCCTTATATAAACCATCATGTTACACTTACATCCCACGCCTTCGCCACACCTATTACTTAATCTTACACCATCACTTACACCATAAACCCTGGACCCCTAAGCTCGGCACCACAACCCACAGCACCTGCATACCATACAAGTTACATTTAACACCACTCTTGGTGCACCCCTCTTACACACAACCCACCACGACCTACACTATTGGAGCATAACACCACAACCTTCCCTCTCCACATAAACAGTGCATTCTCATGAGCTACACCACAACCTACAGCACACATCTGAGAGCTACACCTACAATTCCACATGCCCCAAACCTTACGCCACCACAAATGCCACCACATACACCATAAACCTTGCACACCTACTAGAGAGACCACCGTATACACTGCCACCAACACACTAAGCCTCCTGATACCTTCAACATCCACCACCATCATCTCAATAAACACCATCACCTTCTCCCTATAACACATTCACCACCAGCTTCTACAACACCTATACCCTAAATCAACACTAAATTACACCATACACCTTAATCTCACCACCAGTAACCAACACGCTTCACCTTCTACATCACAAACTACACCCTACTCCCACCTGCAACAAGCAACCACATCACAAAAGCCCACACTGACTACAACATACATCACTACCTACACCAATTTCAGAATAAACAGAGTGTGTCCTTCCGATACACCTCTAATTCATGTTGCTTCCTGTCCTTCTCTCCCTTGTAGCAGCAGGTACGGCAGCAAGCTTTCCAGAATCCTCCCCATTGTCCCGCTCCATCACATGTTGCTTCCTCTTTTTTTCCCCCACAGGCCACTTTCTACACTATCACCTACATTCTCGTGGAAGGAGGGTGGGAGCACACTGCTTCACATCCCAGCACTCAATTTGTAAAAGTGCAATGATGGTAAATGCAGTGCATGATATCACTTCAGTAGTAGTCTTTAATTTTCCACACTTGTTGGTGCAGCCTGTGCTGTGTAACTCTAGACACGTGTTTCTTCGTCTGTAGAGATCAACAAGTCGTTTTGGGGGTGCTGGAAATGCTGCCCAAAGTCTTCTCAGGTCTCTGACCACTTACTGGGCACATGTGCATCAACATAAGCTTGTCAGCTCAGTAGCCCAAGGGAGCATTTTCAAACAGCAGGAGGGTGGAAGCACACTGCCTCACCTACATTCTCAAGTACACCTAAATCATCACTGATACCCTCACCACCACTTTCCACCTACATCCAAAATCCTGCATTACTTATCCTGCAACCTAATGCTAATACTTTACATTGCGATTTACACCACTACCTGCAGCCTATAGCCTTACCCAATGTACCCCCAACCATCTATAACCTACTTTGCAACTATGCCACCACCAATATGTAAGCACAACCTATACTTATATCACCTACATGTCACAGGTACACCACTACCTACATCCTTTTCTACCATGTACACCCACACCACCACTAACCTATCCTACATACTACATCACCACCTACAACCTACCCAACCACCAATAGCATTCCCGCATCCAACCATGCACACGTTACACCGCCACTTACACCATAAACCCTACATCACCATCCGCACACTACTGCATCAGGTTTACCCTATGTCGTCACCACGCATTGTACACTCTACACAAGAGCCCTATACCACAAACACCTCCACCACATATGCCATCACCTTCTCTATATACCACCTCCCTAACCCCATCTACATCGTAATGTACCCCTAGCAATCAACTACATCACCTGTAAGACCCTAGATCACCTACATGCCACACTCTCTACAGAGTACACCCCCTAAGTACCTTCCTGATAGAAGTTACTTTTTCTTTCCAATTACTGCTTTAGAAAGGATAATCAGCAGGAGCAGGCAGCATCACTGCCTTACCATCTACCACATTAATTCTCTCTATTGAATGATGCTTCGCCTTCTTCACTAACTTAGTAGACTCATGTCCACGGTGGTACCAGGAGCTAGTAGCAGAAATGCCTTGCCACACGTCAGCCCACTGATAGTGCTTGTTGCTTTTTCCTTAACGCACCCACTGACAAACACCCACACTAACAACTAGTCCCTAAATCACCATCTATACCCATACTAGATCATGCACTACACCACCATATGCAGACACATCACCTACACCATAACTACACCCTACAACAACACACTACATTATCTAGATCACCATCCTTCATCACCATTTCTAACGTACACCACTTATGCAGATCACCTACATCTGCGCACACTACTCCCAACAGCATCCCTTGCAAAACCTACATTCTACACCAACTATGCTCTACAGAATCAACATCCCATGTCACATACACCCCAAAACACCTCTACCTCATACAACCTATAATCTACACCATACATCACCAGATAGACCTTAAACCACTGCGTATATACCTTGTACAACACATGCATACTATGTTTATACATACACATATAACTATACCACATATACACTTGACTACACACACAACAGCATATACTACCACACAGCCCAAAACATAGACCAACACATACAACTACGCCACCACGTTCTTTCACCTACTTCTTAAAACGTGTAGTTGAAGAAAACTTGTATATTTTATTCGTCTTCTGATTGACTAGAGTTCAGCAAAACCTTTAGAAGAAACCAGGATCCACAAGAGTTTGCTTGGAGTTATCCTTGTATTTCACAGATATTATGTTTATGTAACTCCTGTTCTACCCCTTCTGCAACACCCACCAAGAGCACTGTCCTAGATTTGTGGAAGAGGAATGTGAAGAAGACAGCATCCAGTTCAGCAGAGCTAGACTGCTATCACCTATTCTGTGTTAACCAGGGTTGTATTTACCAAGCCTACGTTTACAGGGAGAATGTTTCGGCATATAAATAAATACATGGAGTAGACTGACAAGTACCAGAGCCCAGAACAAGGGGGTCTTTTAGACACCACTCCAAACTTCCTTCCTTGGGAAAGATAAAGGGTCTACTGCAATGATCAGACATAAACACACCAATCAGCAACACCTTCGCTAGCCTTCGATCCTAGCTAATATCCCACAACCACTGTCCTACTGGAAACCTACTTTTGCTAATTTTCAGACCTCTCTTAGTTGCACAATATCATCCTAGTGGGCTAATAGTTTTCTTCAACTGAACCCATCCAGGTTGGTTCTCTCAATGCCCTTTATAACTTATCTCCCGGAAGTTTTAAGGAAGCTTGAACTTTTTTCTTCTATGTCCAAAGTCCTTGAAAGACTTGTCAACTGTCAAATGACAACTTTCCTGGAGGACAACAACCTACTGGGTGCTTCCCAGGCGGGTTTCAGAGCGAAGAACAGTACAGAATCCACTCTGCTAGCTGTTCTGGACAACATTAAATTAGAAATAGACCAGGGCAAAGCGGTTGCCCTGATCCTACCTGATCTCTCCAAGGCATTTGACACCGTCGCGTACAGCCAAATGATAAATAAGCTTCACGAGGAAGGGCTTCATTCTACAGCCCTACTATGGTTTGGATCTTTTCTGAGCAAAAGGGCCCAGTCTGTACAGCTGAATACTGTTAGATCTCCCCCCCACAGCTCCAAATGTGGGGTACTGCAAGGCTCCTCTTTGAGCCCGACACTTTTTAATGTGTACGTCGCATCCCTTGCCAAGCTGGTCCGTAATTGGGGATACGAGATATGCTTGTATGCAGATGATTCTGTATGCAGATGATACTCAACTGGTCAACTCAATAGGGGAGAAGCACGAAGAAACCAGAAAAAACCTTTCTAGCTGCCTCTCTGAGATAGCCATTTGAATGAGGGGACACTGCCTAAAACTAAACACCGAAAAAACTGAAATTCTACTTTTCAGAGGTGCCCATAAGATTTGGGATTTATCATGGCGGCCTGTGTCCCTGGGATCTGCACCTAAGCCAAAAAAAGTTGCAAAAACCTAGGAGTCCTCATTGATCCTTTATTTATGCAGGAGCAAGTCAATGCCATTTGCGGCAAAAGTTTTGGCTTGCTCAAACTCCTAAGAAAACATTTCTACTGGATGCCAGTAGTTTGGTGCAGAACCGTAGTCCAAGCCCTAATTGCCAGTAGGTTGGACTACGGAAATGCCCAATACTTGTGGATGTCTGACTATCTTTTTACCCACCTGCACTTGATACAATACTTGGCGGTGAAACTAATTTGCAATAAAGACAGATTCAGCTCCACTTCTGCCTACCTAAAAACACTCCACTGGCTGCCCATTCGAAAGAGGGCAACATTCTAATTTCTCTGCCACGCTCACAAAGGTCTTCATGACTCAGGTCCTGTGATCCTTCGATCAAAAGTGGAGTTCTACAAACCTACAAGAAATCTGAGATCTGCAAATCTAGCCTTAGCCAAAACCAAAAGTGTCAAAAAAGATAGGCCCAGAGGCTGCTCCTTCACCCATTTTGAAGCAGCCCAATGGAACTTGTTACCCCTGGACCTCACGAGTGACTACCTCAATTTCAGAAAGAAGCTTAAAACATGGCTCTTCCCAGAGTAACTGATTTAATCTCTTATATCGTCCCTTCCTCCAATACTTCAGTAAATAAGACGTGTGGCAGTATCAGCGCCATGATATCCCCCTGGGGATGACTGTTCACGCTTTACAAATACTGCAAATAAAAAATAAATAAGCTTGCATTGCTTGTTTCATTTGTTTCTCTTCTCCAGTGAGTCTCAGAGAAGCTTATATTGTTTCCGGCTGTACTTTACTTATCCTGTTTGTGAGGAAAGTATGTACTTCTGATGCTTGTGTGATACCTACTCTGTGGGTTAGAGCAACTTGCAATGATGCTCTGTTAAGGAAGCTGGAAATGATGCTACCAGTGCTCTACACATTGCAGTGTAATGAAAACATGCACTATCGCTGCCAGTACTGTACCTAGTGTGTGAGTAAGGACACCTTGCACTTTTGCTGCCAGTATTTTGCCTGATGTCTTTATAAAGGAAGCTTACAGTGCAGCTGCCAGTACTATACCTCTTGGGGAGTGAGGGAAACTTTGACTGTTGCTGCCAGTACTATACCTCTTTTGGTGTGAGAGAAGGTTGCACCGCTGCTGCCAGTTCAGTGCCTAGTGTGTGAGTTAAGTCACCTTGTACTTTTGGTGCCAATGTTTTACCTGTCTCTGTAAAGGAAACTTGCACTGCAGTTGCCATTACTATACCTCTTGTGGTGTGAGGGAAACTTGCACAGCAGTACCTAGTGTGTAAGGACACCTTGCACTTTTGCTGCCAATATTTCACCTGATGTCTCTGTAAAGAAAACTTGCACTGCCGCTGCCAGTACCTCTTGTGGTGTGATGGAAACTCGCACTAAAGCTGCCAGTACTATACCTTTTGTGGTGTGAGGGAAACTGGCACTGCTGCTGCTGGAGCTATGCTTAGTGTGTTACTAAGGACACCTCGCACTTTTGCTGCCAATATTTCACCTGATGTCTCTGTAAAGGAAACTTGCACTGCAGCTGCCAGTACCTCTTGTGGTGTGAGGGAAGGTTGCACCGCTGCTGCCAGTTCAGTGCCTAGTGTGTGAGTTAAGACACCTTGTGCTTTTGGTGCCAATATTTTACCTGATGTCTCTGTAAAGGAAACTTGCACTGCAACTGCCATTACTATACCTCTTGTGGTGTGAGGGAAACTTTCACTGCAGCACCTAGTGTGTAAGGACACCTTGCACTTTTGCCTCCAATATTTCACCTGATGTCTCTCTAAAGGAACCTTGCACTGCAGCTGCCAGTACTTCTTGTGGTGTGATGGAAACTTGCACTGCAGCTGCCAGTACTATACCTTTTGTGGTGTGATGGAAACTGGCACTGCTGCTGCTGGAGCTATGCTTAGTGTGTTAGTAAGGACACCTCGCACTTTTGCTGCCAATATTTCACCTGATGTCTCTGTAAACAAAACTTGCACTGCAGCTGCCAGTACTTTACCTCTTGTGGTGTGAGGGAAAATTGTAGTGTTGCTGCTAGTGCTGTGCCTAGTGTGTAAGTAAAGCGTGCACTTTTGCTGCCAATATTTCACCTGATGTCTCTGTAAAGGAAACTTGCACTGCAACTGCCATTACTATACCTCTTGTGGTGTGAGGGAAACTTGCACTGCAGTACCTAGTGCATAAGGACACCTTGCACTTTTGCTGCCAATATTTCACCTGATGTCTCTGTAAAGGAAACTTGCACTGCCGCTGCCAGTACCTCTTGTGGTGTGATGGAAACTCGCACTAAAGCTGCCAGTACTATACATTTTGTGGTGTGAGGGAAACTGGCACTGCTGCTGCTGCTGGAGCTATGCTTAGTGTGTTAGTAAGGACACCTCGCACTTTTGCTGCCAATATTTCACCTGATGTCTCTGTAAAGGAAACTTGCACTGCAGCTGCCAGTACCTCTTGTGGTGTGAGGGAAGGTTGCACCGCTGCTGCCAGTTCAGTGCCTAGTGTGTGAGTTAAACACCTTGTGCTTTTGGTGCCAATATTTCACCTGATGTCTCTGTAAAGGAAACTTGCACTGCAACTGCCAATACTATACCTCTTGTGGTGTGAGGGAAACTTGCACTGCAGTACCTAGTGTGTAAGGACACCTTGCACTTTTGCTGCCAATATTTCACCTGATGTCTATGTAAAGGAACCTTGCAATGCAGCTGCCAGTACCTCTTGTGGTGTGATGGAAACTTGCACTGCAGCTGCCAGTACTATACCTCTTGTGGTGTGAGGGAAAATTGTAGTGTTGCTGCTAGTGCTGTGCCTAGTGTGTAAGTAAAGCGTGCACTTTTGCTGCCAATATTTTACCTGATGTTTCTGTAAAGGAAACTTGCACTATAGCTGCCAGTAACATTACCTCTTGTGGTGTAAGGGAAACTTGTACTGGTGCTGCTAGAACTGTGCCTAGTGTGTGCCTAAGTGCCCCTTGCACTGCTGTTGTCATTATTGCCCCTGATGTATCTGCAAAGGAAGCTTCTGCTGCGCTACCTGTACTATACATCTTGTGGTGTGGGGGAAACTTGCACTACTGCTGCCAGTGCAGTTCCTAGTCTATGAGTAAGGACACCTTACACTGCTGCTGCCAATATTGTGACTGATGTCTCTGTAAAGGAATTGTACAGTGCAGCTATCAGTACTATACCTCCAGTGGTGTGAGAATTTATTTTTTTACTGCTGCTGCCATAGCTGTGCCAAGTGTGTGAGTAAGGACACCTTGAACTGATGCTGTCTATATTGTCCCTGATCTCTCTGTTAAGGATGCTTGCATTGCAGCTGCCAGTACTATACCACGTGTGGTATTAGGGAAACTTGCACTGCGGCTGACAGTGCTTTACTTAGTCTGTATGTAGGGACACTTGCACTGCTGCTGCCAATATTGTGCCTGATCTCTTTGTAAATGTAAAATGTCCCTTTTCAGGGGGTGTTTAGTGTATTCATTCAATGGGTCTTTCAGACAGTTAAAGAAATTATATCTGTTTCTTGGACGATAGTTCAGCACTGCAGTGCAGTCTCCCTACCTTTATGTACCTCATTCAAACAACCAGTCTATCCCAAGTGGTAACTGTGCACCAAATACATACTGAAACCACAATGTAAGGTATTTACCAGGTGCACTATTACGACACAAATCCGAGATGTGGACCTCACAAATGGCGCATTACAAGCTAATAAAGCACATTTTCTCTTTGTCTGAAGCGCAAAAACGAAGGGCCTGATTGACAAAAGTAACGTACACTTTTGAGTAATTTGCACTTTTGAGTAAGTTTACAACTCTTTGCCTAATCACAAATTCCGAGTTTAAGTTACTACAAAAAAGAGTAGTAAGTCCAGATCCACGAACGGCCAACAACTGGTACTGCCACACCCTCCCATAAAAAACAATGGGGATAGGGAATTAAAATAAAACCCCATACGAAATAATGTTACACTATATTATTTTAAATAGTTAAAAATATAAATAAATGTAATTTAATGTTAAAAACAATATATACAAATTGGACATACTTTTATTTTAATTATACAATATTTCAATACCATATTTTGAATTCAGCAATTAATGTAACAATATTTTTATTAAAACATAACTACATTATTTTAGTTAATTTTGTAAATCTGTTTTTATTAATTATGAATGCTTATTTTTTTTGTTAAAAAGTGGGAATGTATTGTTTCTGATTTAAGCTTCAGAAAAACAAGTATTATTTAATTTAATATATTCCAATTAACTATAGATTTATTTTTAAAATTAAGTTAATTGTGCTGTAGCATTTTTGTAATTTTGTTCTACATTTAAAATCAACATAAAAAATTAACTTACATTAATATTTAGTGCTATTAAGGTTAATTAGGAAATACATCTTGAATTAATGGACATATACTAAATTAAAATAAAACTATTTTTCTTAAGTTTAAATTTCAAAAATAAATTTCCACCTAATGAAAAGATAATTTTATAGTCATCTGCATATACGACGTAATAGTTATTACATATTGGTTTTTTTTTTGACTATCCGGAACTCGACGCTATCAAGATAATTATTTTCATGATGTGATTTTGTATGTGTAGATGTATTATTTTTGCAAATGTCAACTTGTTACACAATTCGAAAAAGGTAAAATACCAATAAAGATATTTAAACAAAAAAATGAAAAGATAATTTTATTATGTATTAATAATTATTAAAAGTAATGTCTGGAATTAATTTAAATTAATTTAGGTATATTTTACTAAAAATATTGTTACGTGAATTTTTTAATTCAAAATAGGATAACATATTTTAGAATTAAATAATATGTATGTACTATTTTACTTATGTTTTAACATTGGATTATATGTATTTATATTTTTAACTATTTTAAATATTTTAATTTAATTTAGCATTATTACTGAGGTTTTATTTTAATTCCATACCTCCATTATTTTTATGGGTGGGTGTTGCAGTACCAGTGGTTGGCCTTATGTGGTGCTGGATTTACTACTGGTTTCTTTCAGTACTAATTTACACTCAGATTTTGTAAATAAGAAAAAAGTAGTAAACTTACTCAAAAGTGTAAGTTACCTTTGTGAATGAATCAAGCCCATGGATTATGCACTATTTGCAAACATGGGTTGCAGCAGACTTTAACTGTCGAAACTTGCAAGGGCCAGAAAACACATGGATCAGTAATTCATTTATAATCCTAATTTGGGAGCAAATGGGATTTGCGGGCCAGTTGAAATGAGGCCTTAAGTAGTTGCATGAGCTGTTCTAGATGTGAAATCGAACAGATTACTGAACAATTAAGAGAATAACTTTCTTTCATATAGTCTATTAGAACATTGGAATGTTGGGAGCTCCATTGATGACAATGGAGTGCTCCATGCTTTTACGGTCCGGTAAAGGCCCGCAAAGCAACATTCCAATGTTGTTTTCAAAGGCCTCTCGGAGCCCGAGGGAATTTAAACCCCTGGAACTCCGAGAGGCCTTTGTTTTATTTGTTGGAACATTCTGCCCTCTAGTGGCAGAAAGTTCTAATAGCCTTATAGCCCTTCGTAGCTGGGCTATACCGGCTACTAAAGTCCTGCTCCCTTGTTAAAGTCCCTCGCCTTCGGCTCGGGCCTTTAACGCTGGAGCAGGCCTTTAATAGCCGGTATAGCCCGCTACGGCGGGCTATAAGGCTATATTAGAACATTGGAATGTTGGGAGCTGCATTGAAAACAATGGAGTAGCTCCGGACTTATAATGGCTGGTATAAGCCCGGAGCTCCAACATTCCAATGTTTTTGTTCACAGCTGTGGCTGTGAACAAAGGCTTCAGGGAGCCTGAGGGGATTTCAATCCCCTCGCGCTCGCTGAAGCCTTTGTTTTATTTGTTAGAACATTCTGCCCTCTAGTGGCAGAATGTTCTAATAGCCTTATAGCCCTTCGTAGCTGGGCTATACCGGCTATTAAAGTCCTGCTCCCTTGTTAAAGGCCCTCGCCTTCGGCTCGGGCCTTTAACGCTGGAGCGGGCCTTTAATAGCCGGTATAGCCTGCTACGGCGGGCTATAAGGCTATAGTAAATAACTGCTTTCTTTTAAGCATATTCTGGCAGTACTGCTGCTTTAATGCAACCCTAGACTCTCCATCCCCAACAGCATAGGGCAGTAAAATCAGCCTTAACCCCTTGATATCACCTGTTAGCCCTACAGGATTGAGCTGTGGAATTTCTTCTCAGTTATAAGCGAATAAGCCTTCTAAATTAAGATCAATTCCTTCATTCTGCAAACATATAGTGTTCCACTTCCCCCTTCCATCACAGAGGATAATATGAGAAGGGACCTGTATGGCTTTCATATCGTTTACAATTCTTTCATCCGGGAGCAGGTGTAGCTTCACACTAGAAATTCAGAAGTCAAGAGCAAGTCACAACTACTCGCAGAAAATTATTTGTAAATTAGGGATATCGTTTCTCTTTGCAAACCTTGTACCCATCAGAATATCCCAAGCGCCAGCAAAGAGTGAAATAGAAAAACACAGCAAAGCATTTCCTCATTCCAATGGTCTACATTGGCAAAATGACGTGAGGCAGCAAGCAGCGAGGGGGTGTTAAACTGTGCTCTAATATTTAACATTATATCCTGGTACGCCCAAGGTTTCCGGGTACCATTCTAGCAGTAAAAATGTGTGAGCCGTCTGGAATAGCAAGATAGAAGAGACACTCTCAAATACTTACAGTCTTATTCTGAGTCCTGTACAAATCTGAAATTCGGAGCAAAGGGTGTTTGCATCCAATTTCAAATTCTGTGTTGAGCGAAATTTGCACTTAGGCCCAGAGTATTTCCTTAGGCAAATTCATCAAAATATTAATTTGAAGCAATTTTCATTGGGAAGCAAGGATGGAAAGGAAAAAAACGGGTGGTTGTAATGTGTGATGAAAAGAAAACCATACATTATTCCCCATTCCAACATTGAAATTTCAGAATGGGATGCATAAACTGTCAGGGTAAAAAAGTAACCATGGGGTAGCAGCATTTCCCCTAGATAGTTTTGTCCCTGCAAAAATCGTTGGAATTAACATGTCAGTAATTTCCAAAATGTATAAACAGTAGGCAGAACCTCCATCCGCTCTGGAAGGCTTGGTTATGCCGAAATAGCCACCAACAGGACCTGTATATCACAAAATTGTGGGATTTAATATGGACCTTTCGACTATATCGACTACCACTACACCATGAAGCTAGGTATATATATATATATATATATATATATATATTTTTTTTTTTTGTATAGTGATTCACTTCGTGAATTTTAGCATGAAGAATTTTAAGTGGCGATTTTATGACTGATTACAATATATCTTGTTAGTAGTGACATATCTCTGGGTGAATATAGTGTTTTTTACTGTTTTATCTACTGTTTTTAGCATATGTTATAATTGCATTTGTGCATTTTAAATATCATATATGCTTTTAAATATGTAGATTTCCATCCTTTATCAACTGGCAGAAAAACATCTTATTGAGCTGCAACAACAGAAACAGTAATTCCAGTTAAACCAGCACCAGTTTTAAACCAATTGAGTCATATGTAAACCATACTACAAATGCCACAGTATTTTGTCTATTTCTATTGTGTGGAAGTCAGGGTGTCATGTGACTGATATGTAACCAATAAATGTTCTAACATCACGTAACGCGATCATGTGACCAAGGCCACTGCGTTGACCGAAACGCGTCTGATCGACTTTGGCCTGAACTAAGAAAATAAAGCGCTTCAATGGGCACTAAGCGTATGAAGTTGTCCGTATCTCTTTGAGTGACTGCACGTTGGAGTTGCAATCGGATATATATATATATATACATACATATATGTATGTTACGAAGATTTATACAGCGCAGCATTTACCCGAGGGTGTCTTGGCGCTAATAGAAGACAAAGTAACAGAACATGCTGAGAGATTACAGGTTTAAAAGCCAGGTCTTTAGGAGCTTTCTAAAAGCCAGCAAAGAGGGTGCAGATCTAATGTGGAGAAGAAGGGCATTCCAGAGCTTAGGCGCTCCTACTTGGAAGCTACTACCTCCCCATCTAGCTTTATATATATATAAGCATAAATGTACTATTGTTAACTCCACATCTACTTCCCTTTATGATATCATGGTAGTCAATAATGTGGATTCTAAATTTTTGTAGGTCCATATTTTGATAGAGGGATCCCCCCACCACCACCACCGCAACAAGTACAGACAACAACAAAAATATCAAAGAAGTTTTAAATAAATATGCAATTTTATGTAATATTTTACTCAAATCCTCAAAATATGCATGAAGTATAAAAAAGAAGCATGGTCAGGCTAATATGTACAGGACCTGAAAAGCTCTCCTAGCTTTGATTCTGAGTTTACAATGTTGTCAGCAGACATTAACCATGTCCAACGGAGTTTTTGACAGCTCCGTACAAAACATTATTTTCTGGAACACAAGTTTTGCATTCTTTGTGCTAATTTCCCAAAGTGATATTTTTGTAGCCATCATTGATGGGGTTGCTCCACTCCAAGGGGTTTCTGGAAGAGGAAACTGAAATGTTCACCACTCTCCTCCCCGATTCCAAGGCTGCAATGCTGACAACTATAGAGGGTCCCCCAGGCCCCCCTCCATGTGGACCGTTCCCAGAGGTCCCTTGAACATTTCTGAAGGGTACCCGTGGGTCTATGTTGCCTGTAGTATGTGCCCCCATAGAAGGTCTGGGACCCAAGTGCTGCTGTGCCAACTGGACCTCTGGGCAGCAAGCAGGGTTAATGGTCAGGGACACGGTTGGTCCATCCCCTGCTTGAAAGGAAGGTCCATTAGTGGTAGGATTTTGGGTCTGGATTAAGATGGTGGGGCTGGTGTTCCGTCTGCTTTCCCTAACCACATGGAAAGGCACAGCAGCCAAGGGAGTGGCGAGAAAAAGAGAGACTTCAGAAACTTTATGGCGTGTTGGTATCAAGCCTGGACAAGGTGAGCTGCCGATCCCTGTTGAACCTGGATGATGGTTGTGAAAAATGAACAAATTTGGGTCTGGGTCATCACTGACAACTTCTGCAACACCTGGAGAACCGTCACTCCGGTTGAGCATGGCTGGGGACAGCCATATCTCCTTGGTGGAAGTCTGATGCATAGGAGGTGGATTTTCTGTTGAGGAAGTCACCTGGAATCGTGTGATTTGAAGAGCGGGAGTTTCAGGTGGCTGGTAGTCTTGTTGGTGAGCCTGCGCACCACCTGGGAAACTCCGGGATGAACTGGACATCTTCCATCGCTTGGGTACCAGGAGAACTGAATGGGCATGGTTATTTCCCTGAGCGCCCGTATGGAAGGGCTTCACTGCCATGCTGCATGTGGACATGTGCCACTTCACTGAACCCTGTAGGTTCGACATGTGAGCCATGCACCGACTGCAGAGCTGCTGGGAAGGAGGAGGGCCACAAGGTGCAAAGGCCGTATGGAATCTACTCACTGGACGCGGTGAAGAAGTTCGGCTGGTGTCAAGGACAACATCAAGCCGTGATGTCCAACTTGGTGGTTCTTTAGCAGAAGTAGCGGATGGTGAGAAGATGTTGTGTTTCGTTGGGTCACCACCACGCATGGAAGAATGGCCTGAGTTCGGGTGGGTTGTTGACCACTGCTTTCCACGACCTGCTGACCCAAGTCTAGGTGGACAGTCACTGCGCTCAACCCATGCCTCTTCTCCCTGGGGATCCCAAGAGGAGGATGGATACCGCCATGGTACTTGGAAAGGAGAAGGAGCGGAAGGTTGCCCGCAGTGTACATCTTTTGTGGCAGACCTTCCCCTGGTGGGCGAGTGACCAGTAGGGAAGGCACTCTCTGAGGTCGAATTCCCTGAGTTCGTCTCCCTTGGGGAACACTTGGCCGAGAAGTGCAAGCTCCCTTCGGGACTTGCTGGCGATGCAACCATGCCAAAAGCAGGGCCCCCTGCTGCTGATTCGAAGGCCGGAGGAGGTGATCGGACCGACCCCTGGCGAGATAATGTCAGTTCCAATTTAGACACGTAGGTGCCGGCCGAGTGAGAGCCCCAGAGCGACATTCTGCACACAGAGCGCTACACTGCATGGCACAACAAATCCAGGCAAGCCGAGGCTCTCCCCTTTCTTTGGTGCGCAGCGAAGCCACCTCTCCTTTTAACTCCGAAAACTTTCCATCCTGGCTGAGGCGTCAACAAAGAAGAGATTAACATACATTGCTAAAAAAAAACACAAGACAAAACAATGTTCAACCAAAAAAAACTCAAGGAAAAAAAATCGACTT
Source organism: Calotriton arnoldi (assembly GCA_963921515.1). Lineage (NCBI taxonomy): Eukaryota > Metazoa > Chordata > Amphibia > Caudata > Salamandridae > Calotriton > Calotriton arnoldi. Next base: position 1,479,058 of record CAWUFW010000496.1, on the reverse strand, counting down.
GCCTCCGTATTTCATAAAAAAGTTCGATGATGAGGTGGTCGATACATTGGAAATTCCTGCAACACCCATTGGCTTTGACGGGGGGCAGCAGACAGAGGCGCTCGAATCAATAAGACCGGCACGCGTCACAAGGTGACTTGCAGTTATTTTGTCTGAGAAACCCAACACGGTGTACCCAGGCACCTGACTCCGGAGTCGTCACTGGAAGCCAGCCGAGAGGAGCGTCCGAGGCGCCTAATATCAGCTGTCCGCCCTGCTTCTGGTTTTTATTCTTTCTTCTCCTCCTCTGACGGTCCTTGCTTTGAGCAACGAGAGTTTTTTTTTTTATTATTACGTTTTATTTCCTGAACACGGTTCCAGAGAGTTTCCAGCAGCCCTTCCAAGTCATGGCACCGAAGGGTCAGGCGGTAAACGAGAGAAGGATTTCGATGGATACCAGCCGTCTTGGTAATTTTCTCCACATGTGCTCTCTGTTTTCCTTTGCAGAGAGCAGTCCTGCGGCTGAGCGGTGCTGAAATGTGCTGGGAATGGGTGAGCTTGGAAGTAACCTAAGTGGCTGGCAAGGAGTCAGAACTGTCACGCTGCCGCGTTTGGAGAACGAATGAGACCAATTCCAGTGGAGCAGCACAGCACCGGCCACCCCCAGCCCAGCTCCCTGTCCCCTCCCTGCTGCCCCACACCCGCAGCCCCTGGTCTGCGATCCGCCAAGAGATACTGAGACGTCAGGCATGCTTCTTGGAAATACCTCAAGGTGCATTCTGCAACTCGCCGCCTCTCTCTCCTCTCTCCAGCGTCTCTTTCTCAGTATCAATAACTTTATTCTCTAGTTTGTATTCCCTCCACTCTCTCTCCCGATCTACTTCTCTCTCTTTTGCGTGATGTGCGTCTATTTTTTATGTTCTCTTACTTTCTACGCACCTCTCTCGTGTTGTGTTAGTTTCTCCCACCTCGATGGTCTCCTGACCTTTTCTCTTTTTGACGCTCTTTGCCACTTCTCCCTCTCTCTTTAATTACTTCTCTTTCTTTAATTTCGCTGAGTCCCCCTTCTGTCTCTCTGTCCCATTAGGTACCCCCCCCCCTCTCTTTCACTTATTCGCCCCCTCTCCTTCGCTATCTCTCTTCCTCACTCGCCCCACCTCTCTTTCAGTCTGTTTCTCTTCTGCTTTCTCTGCCACGACGCCCTCAACTGTTCTCTCTCCCTTGCTCTCCCCTTCTCTCTCTCAACGCATGTCTTATATATCACAACTAAAAGGCGAGGCTTAAACTGGCCTTTGTTTGTAATCTGAAGTTTAGAGTGTATATATGTCTTCCCTAGGAGGGAGCACACGTGACCCACTGAAAATAGCCATGTATCATGTTTATCTTCATTCCACAAGGCTCATGCATGAAAATAACGCTAGTTTATTAAAGGACACTTATTCATCACTCAATATTTCAGAACACTGAAAAAAAGATGACAAATCTTTTTAGGTGGACAGTGCGCATCTTCCATCTGACTAGGGCCTGTGAGTCCATAAGGCGAGGTAAGAGTCCACCAGCAGAGGCCAGCAAAGAGCTCTGAATTGCAGAATGGCCCTTTAAAAAAAGTTTAGAGAAATCTGATGGGAGTAGGCCATCAGGAATGCTAGAGCACTGCATCTACACCCCCCGCCCCCGACCTTTAAAGAGCAACGATTCATGGCTCAATCCTTTTCAGGGAGTGGCACTAGAGCTTAGAACTCCTGCAACTCCGTGCTTAGGCACCACTATCTCACTCACTGTCTTTAAATATGACTGAAAGCACTTCAAAAAGACATTTGAGTTACTTTCTCTTTCCCTTGCCAAACTCTCTCAGACTTATAAGTTGGACTGAGTCTTACCTTGAGTTGTACCCCTCTACCTCGATATTGCACGGCACTTTGTTTACCCCAGTGCCTGTTTATGGTGATCAGAAAGTTCATTTGTCGGATGGGGTGACTTGCAGGTATGTCTGCTTCCTATGGGTCAATGAGGGTTATGAACGATCCCCAGACATTCTCAAATGTCTGGAGTTGATCCTGCATCTTGTATATACTTCTTTCATAAGTAGCCAATCGGAACATTTTAGTCGTCCATTTGAGATGTGTTGACAGTTTTGGGGTACGCCAGTGCCTAAGAGTACATATCTTTGCTGCCATAGAGCTGTAGACATCCACATCTTCCAAGGGGAAGTGGCTTCATCTGTGTATGGCCAGTTTCACTGATTCTACAAAGGGATTAAGACTGGTGTTGTGCAATGTGTGCCAGATGTCTGTCCAGGAGCCATGGAGTCATGTACAATACCCCACTATGACGTACAAATCGCATTCCAGTTACGTGCACCTCCAGCTGTGGTCATCTGGAGCAAGTCAGGGTCCGGTACCAGTTATGAAGCACTTTATAGTGCATATACTTCATTCTGGCCTCTCGCAGTGCATGGTCATGGGTTTCAATGAGGCCTGCTCAGTCCTTGTCCTTATATTGTACACCCGATTTCTCCTGCCAGTGTGCCTTAGTTTCAATTCCTCAATCCGCAGTGTATGAAGCATCTATGAAAATCTGATAAAGATTGGTGACTGTGCCCCTGAATTTTCCTCAAGTAAGCAGGTATTTCTAAATTGGACAGTCCTAAAGCAGGTAAAGACATAATCCAAGTTTGTCTTTAATTTAGTGTTGTAGTTGGCTAAAACTCCATATCTGTGAGTTGGGAAGTGCATTTTTTGTACCTAGCACCTGAAAAGATTTAAAAGCCCCTTCATCATAGAGTTCCCCCACAGTCCTTATTCCACATCCTTCCCACACGTCTGACCACCTTTCTTGGACAACAGAGGTAACGTTTGATGCATAATCCCGTCCTCCTCTAGTATCTTGTGAGAATCTGTCCAGGCCATCCACATAGCGTTTATCAATGGTAGGTATGTGCCTGTAGTTGGGACTTTCTCATTTAGAATACCTAACCCAGGTGGAGCTTTCACAAACATTTGTTTTATATGAACCCATTCCTGCTGTTCCGTGCTGTCCCCCAATAAGTGTGCCAGCTGCTACAGATGATGCACTAGATAGTAAAGGTACATGTCAGTCAATCAGAGTTTCTAAGTTTTCATATCCACATGTAATTTCGAAGGCTTGAGACACCGTCTACTTCTTGCCCACACAAACATTTTTATTCGTCTGTTGAGAACCATCACCATCTTTACCACCTGGCCCCATTCCCAGAGCGAGAGTTGCAAGGAGGACCATTCAGGGCAGTCATTATCAGCCTTGGACATTAGTAGATGCAAACTGTCTGTGACCATATTGTCTAATACCCTGTTAACAAGAATACGCAGGTACTTTTGTCTAGCAGTCTTCCAAGTAAAGCCAAAGGTTTTTTCTGCATGTATGGTCAGGCAATTGGTGATGGGGAGGGCTTTCCTTTTCCTCTACTTAATCCTATAGCGAGAAGGCAGAGAAGGTACATACATGCAAACAAGCATTGGGATGTTAGTGGTAGGACTTGGGTTAGCACATAGCAGCAGAATTGTACATGATTGTGCCAGTAGGCATCCACTCCTGCGACACAGATAAAAAGGTTGTCCCAACTACTGCTTCACAAAACATGGTAGAAGACCACCACCACTCTAAATGGCAAATCCCTGACAACGACAGTTGTTCATTGTCAAACAAATGAGGCACACTTTGTGCACCCCTCCAGGTCCAAGACAGGTCCTGGACCTCACTCGTACGCTATATTAGAGTGAGGCTGAGGCCATAGTTCTCAAGGCAGGGGAAAACAAGTGTACACCTTGCAGGGGACAGTTTTGTCCCAACATTTAGCTAGCTCATCTTCTTGTACCGGTAATAAGAACTTTTCCCAGTCTCTTTTTGCTACCTTGTTCCCCGCACCCCAAACTCTGAACCGCCTCTTATTCAACCTATCCATTGCTCTTTTGCTTACTTCCTTTATCGAAGTCTGGGGCACGAGTGGAATTCCACCTTCACATGCCTTCCTTTTTTGGGGGGATGGTGGTGACCATATGATAGTAGGGAGTAGGAGTTCCCGATCCTGAGGAAGTTCACAGGTGGGCCCGAATAGTGGTCTAAATGCTGCACAGGAATATGTATGTTTGCAAAAGATATGCTCTTGGTTTCATTTACAATGGTAACATACATGTATTTCAAAACATACTCAACTGAAAATAAAGTTTTTAAAAACAGATTGTCAAAAAAGACATACTTGGTGTCACATTTGGAATAGTTCTACCTCATCTTAATTGATGCTGTCCCTAAAGAACAAGTTACTTACCTTCGGTAACGATAGATCTGTAACAAACATAGGTTAGTTATAGATTCCTTACCTTAGAATTACCCCCAGGCGTCAGACTGGATCTGGAAAGTTTTTCGTCAGCAGTACCCCTGCGCGTCGGAAGGTGGCGTCGGTCGACTCCGCGTTCGTCGTTGGCGTCGTGCTCGCCGGGATGACGTCGCGGTAGCTACATAGACGCCGCCCTCGCGCGCTGACGTCAGTTCTGTACACGACTTTTCACGCCAGAAGCGCAGAGCCATGCAAGACACTGACCACTGGTGCACAAAACTAGGGCCCTGAAAGGATGTCCTTAATCCTAGAAGTCAGTTCGCAGAACGGGGAGGGTGGGTGGGGCGGTAAGGAATCTATAACTAACCTATTGATTGATTACATTGATCGTTGCAAGGACATGGCAAGTGATCCAGATTAGAGTTACAAAATACACCAAACGGTTCTTGATCCCATTTTTTAAGGCCATAGCTTTGATTGATTACAAGGCAGCCTACAGGAAAATTATCATTTTGGAAGAGGAAGAACTAATCTTCCATGTAGGTTCATTTTTGAAAGCTGCAGTGCGTGCTCGTAATTCCACGTGTACCCTTTGAAGCTTGTCTTGCTGACTTTGTTCTTTTAAAATTGTATTTTTTAACTTAGTAAAGATACAGTTGGCTGATTACTGTTTTTTTTTAATGTGCATAGTAACTTTTGTTGGAAATTACATTTTCATGATGTGCTTCACTTCTAAACTTTCCCCTCTTTTATTTGATCTATGTATTACTGTTATATGCTGCTATTTTTATTGTGCTTTTATGGATACATTGTATCCGAATAAAGATCTTGATTGATTGATAACTAACCTATGTTTCTTACAGATATATCGTTACCGAAGGTAAGTAACTTGTTCATCTGAAAGAAACAGTTAGTTATAGATTCCTTACCTTAGAATAGATACCCCAGCAATACCAACCCCGGTGGTGGGTCTGCAAACCAAGTTCACACCAGAAAGTCCTGGAGAACAGAACGACCAAAGAAGCCGTCTCTCCGGACTTGGCTGTCCAGGCAGTAGTGTTTAGTAAACGTGTGCAACGATGCCCACATAGCTGCCTGACAGATGTCATTTAGGGGGACTCCTCGTCCCAAAGCAGTGGTAGCTGTCGTCGCCCTGGTGGAATGGGCACGCAGCCCCACTGGAGGCCCCTTCTTTGCCAAAGAGTAGCAGGCTTTGATGCACAGAACGACCCACCTGGAGATGGTTCGTTTGTGCACGGCCCGACCTTTCTTAGCGCCCACGTACCCAACAAAGAGCTGGTCATCCACCCGGAATTGTTTGGTGCGATCCAAGTAGAAGGAAAGTGCACGTTTTGGATCCAGATGGTGGAGCCTCTCTTCCTCTTTTGAAGGATGCGGAGGCGGAAATAAGGTGGGCAAAGTGATGGTTTGGCCAATGTGGAAAGAAGTAACCACCTTGGGAAGAAAGGAAGGTCGAGTTCTAAGGACGACCTTGTCCGGATGGACAGCCCGAAAGGGAGGCTTGGAAGAAAGAGCTTGTAGCTCACTCACCCTGCGTGCAGAGGTGATGGCCACCAGAAAGGCAGTTTTCAAAGTGAGAAGTCTGAGAGGACAGTTATGTAGCGGCTCAAAGGGAGCGCACATGAGGTAGATAAGAACCAAGTTCAAGTCCCACTGGGGCATTACAAAGGGAACAGGAGGAAAAAGATGAGTAATGCCCTTAAGGAATCTATTTACAACAGGAGACTTGAAAAGAGAAGGCTGATTAGAAAGCCTAAGAAAGGCTGAAATGGCCAAGAGGTAGCCCTTAAGAGTGCCCAGAGCAGAGCCCTGCTGGGTCAAAGAAAGGAAGAACAAGAGAACCTCAGAAAGAGGGGCGGAAAGAGGATCCACAGCCTTTGCAGTGCACCATGCCACAAATTTGTTCCATCTGCAGGCGTATACCGTCTTAGTGGAGGGACGCCTGGCTGCCAAGATAACATCGCAGACTTCGGGAGGCAGGTCAAACGACGTCAACTGCCGCCGCTCAATCTCCACGCAAGGAGGTGGAGGTTGGACAGGTTCGGGTGGAGGACCGTCCCCTGCTGCTGCGACAGAAGATCCTCCCGAAGAGGCAGGTTGATCGGAGGATCGATGGCCATGTTGAGTAGCTCGGGATACCAGACTCTTCGTGCCCAATCCGGAGCCACAAGAATGACTTGGGCCCGGTCGTGCTTGATCTTCTTCAGCACTCTGGGCAGAAGTGGTATAGGTGGAAAGGCATATAGAAGACCGCAACTCCACTCGCGACGAAAAGCGTCGCCTAGTGAGTGCCGCCTTGGAAATTCCAACGCGCAGAACTGCTGACATTGCGCGTTCTCTTCGGTGGCGAATAGATCAAACCAAGGCTATCCCTACTACTGAAAGAGACCTTGCACCACCTCCGAGTGAAGACGCCATTCGTGATCCATCATGCACCTGCGGCTGAGTTCGTCCGCCCTGGCGTTCAGAGAACCTGCCAGGTGTTGAACCACCAGGGATATGCCCTGATGTTCCAGCCATGTCCAGAGGCGGAGAGCCTCCTGACATAGGGTCCACGACCTCACCCCGCCTTGTTTGTTGCAGTACCACATGACGGTGGTGTTGTCCGTGAACACCTGCACTACTCTTCCCCGGACAGAGGGAAGGAATGCCTTGAGTGCAAGATGAATCGCCCGAAGCTCCAGAAGGTTGATGTGGAACCCGGACTCCGCCGGAGACCAGAGGCCTCTGATCTCCGCCTCACCCATGTGGCCGCCCCATCCCAGAAGTGATGCGTCAGTCATCACTGTGAACTCTGGTTGAGGATGGGCGAGGGATCTGCCTTCGACCCAATCCTGGTTCGTAAGCCACCACTGCAATTGGTGTGCAGTGCCCTCCGAGATCTGGATGCAATCGGACAGATTCCCTTGATGTTGGGCCCACTGGAACTTCAGGTCCCACTGCAGAGCCCGCACATGCCATCTGGCATGATCCACCAGCAGGATGCAGGAGGCCATCAGACCCAGCAGCCTGAGGGTCATCCTGACCGAAACCCGGGATAGAGGCTGAAAGATTCAAATCATAGCCCGAATATCCCGGACTCGCTGCTCGGGAGGATAAACCCGAAACTGCATCGTGTCCAGAACCGCTCCGATGAAGAGGAGCTTCTGAGAGGGGGTCAGGTGTGACTTCGGCACGTTGATGGAGAACCCCAGCGAAAGCAGGAGGTCGGCCGTAGTCTGGAGGTGGGAGACGACAGCCTGGGGCGAGCCCGCCTTCAACAGCCAGTCGTCGAGATAGGGGAAGACTGGAACCCCTGATCTGCGCAGATGAGCTGCGACCACCGCCATCACTTTTGTGAAGACCCGAGGGGCGCTGGTAAGGCCAAAGGGTAGCACGGTAAACTGACAGTGCTCGTGGCCTACCGTGAACCGCAAGTAACGGCGGTGGGCCGGCAGGACGGGGATGTGAAAGTAAGCGTCCTGCAAGTCCAATGCTACCATCCAGTCTCCAGGGTCGAGGGCAGACAAGACCTGAGCGAGCGTCAACATCTTGAACTTCTCCTTCCGGAGGAAGCGGTTGACGTTCCTGAGATCCAAGATAGGACGCAGGCCTTTGTCCTTCTTGGGCACCAGAAAGTAGTGGGAATAACAACCACAACCTACTTCTGGGGCAGGAACACGCTCAATGGCACCCTTGGCCAAGAGTGCCGAAACTTCCTGTTGGAGAAGGGCCAGATGATCCTCCGACATGCGATGGTACTGAGGTGGCATGGATGGAGGGGTAGTCTCGAAGGGGAGGGAGTAGCCCCTTCGGACTATTTGGAAAACCCACCTGCCCAACGTGATGGTGCGCCAGTGGGGGAGATGATGGCGGATCCTGCCGCCCACTGGCGTTTGGTGGCCCTGAAATGTCGGACTAGGAGGGTTTGGAGGCTGCTGCAGCGGGGGCTGTGGTGGACAGGCCCGCTCGCTGGCCCCCAGAACCACGGCGGTGGTTCCCACGTCCCCTGCCGCGCTGGGGCTGAACAGCTTGCGCCGGCATGTGGCTCTGGGCGGGACGTAGCGGGGCACCCCTTCCATAGCCACAAAAGGGGCGAAAGGCAGATTGCGCAGGGCGGGTGGTGGAGAGGCCCAAGGACCTGGCCGTAGCCTGAGAGTCCTTAAAGCTCTCTAGCGCGTTTTGTGCCTTGTCGCAGAAAAGGCGACGGCCATCAAAGGGCATGTCCATAAGTGTGGATTGGACATCCCCGGAAAAACCAGTCGAACTCAACCAGGCGTAGCATCGAAGGGCTACTGACATGGCAATCATCCTGCCAAGTGCGTCGGCGGTATCCAGCCCACAGCGGATGGTAAACTTCGCTGCGTCTCTCCCTTCAGCAACCGCTTGAGACAGCACGGCCCGGCCCTTCTCCGGGCACTGAGGCAGCACTTGCGCAATTGTGTCCCACACGGAGTGGGTGTAACGGCCCAATAGACATGCAGTGTTTACCGACCGCAGTCCCAAGCTGGAGGAAGAAAACATCTTCTTCCCAAGATGATCCAGCTTTTTGGATTCCCTGTCCGGGGGAGCGTTCGGGCATGCGCCCTTGGACTTGGAGGCTTGGACTACCAAGCTCTCAGGGTTGGGGTGTCGGGAGAAGAAAGTGGGGTCGCCCGGGGCCGGGCGGTGGTGTCGAGCAATCATCCTGTCCACAGGAGCCCCTGTGTTGGGCCTGGACCAGGTGCCCAAAAGGATGTCTGTCAGGGCTTCATTAAATGGCAGCATGGGCTCTGAAGAGCTCGCCACCGGTTGAAGCACCTCTGTCAGGAGGTTAGTCCTGACTGCCACCGTAGGAAGCTCGAGGTGGAGAGCCTCGGCCGCTCTACGCAACACCACTGCATATGACGCTTTCTCCTCCAAAGCCACAGTAGGAGGAGACAACATGCCAAGGTCCGGTGAGGTATCCAAACCACTGGCTTCCCCCAGTTCCTCTCTTCAGTCCTGCTCATACACCATCTGGTCTGTTAAAGGGTCTCCAGACCCCTCCCAGTCCTTCTCACCCTCCTGTGGCTGCCAATCTGGTCTCAAAGAGCCAGGGTAGAACAGGGGCACAAAAGTACCCGTCGGCGTCGGATCCGGCGTCGGTCGACGCCGGTCCGACTCCGTGTCTAACTCGAGGTGGAGGCTGGGGTCGACGTCGGCCGGGGACACAAACGACGCCGGTGGCGGACGTGGTGCCGGTGGAATCGGCACCGGGCGAGGCGTAACGAGGTCGACCGGCGCCGATTCGAATCCAGGCCTGGATCCAAGGGGACCCTGCGGTGCCGAGGCCGAAGGCCCAGGGCCCCCAGCCGAATCCGCGGGGCCCGAAGGCGCGCCGGCGGAGTTGGGCTGCCCAAAGATGGCATGCATCGCTTTGTAGAAACACCGAAGCTGGCCATGGGTCGCACCAGGTCCCGGAAAGGGGGGAAACTCGATGTCGACCGAGCAGGCTCCGCACGCGGAGCTGCAGGAGTGGCACCACCCGCATCCCTTGTCGCGTGGGCCGACGGACGGGGAGAAGTCGAAGAGCGACGATGCTTCTTCGACTTCTTTTTGTGCTTCGACTTACCTGATTCCGAGTGTGAAGACTTCGACGAAGAATGGTGTTGGCTCCGCGACCGGTCCCTCGACCCCCTCCGCGACCGGGACCTCGAGCGACGCAGAGCCGACTGTGGGGCCTCGAGTAGCTTTTGGGACCGCTCCCGCAAAAACTTCGGGGCCATGGTCTGGCAGTCGGAGCACGTCTTGGGGTCGTGGTCGAGCTCCAGGCAGTAGAGGCACACGCGGTGCGGATCCGTCACCGACATGAGTCGGTTACAGGAACCGCAAGCCTTGAAGCCGGGCATCCCTCATGCACCAGGACTCAAAAAACAACGAAGTCGACAAAAGTCGAGAAAAAGCTCAGTCAAAAAATGACTGGGGTACCGCTCTCTCCGGATCTGCGCTTGTTGGCGCAGAAAAAGAAAGAACTGATGTCAGCGCGCGAGGGCGGCGCATATGTAGCTACCGCAACGTCATCCCGGCGACCACAACACCAACGACGTAGGTGGAGTCGACCGATGCCACCTTCCGACGCGCAGGGGTACTGCTGACGAAAAGCTTTCCAGATCCAGTCTGACGCCTGGGGGTAATTATAAGGTAAGGAATCTATAACTAACTGTTTCTTTCAGATGCCATTTTATAGAACACAGCTGATGTAATTCAAAATTAAGATACATCGCTGTTTCCCTCACTCAGTTGCACCTGACCACAAATTCTACTCCTAAGTACCGATACAAATATCTGGTCCCAACTTAAATGTTCTTCTTGCTGTAAAAGGTAAATGAGTGTAGTTAGCAGCCATATGAGAGGCAATGACTAAACATGTATGTTCAAGTAATAAAAATAAAAAAGTGAGTTGAGAAAGTTAACAAACATAATTGAAGAAAGCGGGTTGTTTTTCAATAGAAATGAATTCCCTGCCATGTATACCTTAGGAGCACTTTTCTGACTCGTCCCTTAAGCTTGAATTTGTGACTGGAGTTTCGAATCAGTGCAGTGAGATTAGGAGCATTTTGCATTATGCCCATATTAGCAAAACCAAGTTATTAATATGAAAGTTATCACATGAATTCAGTTCTACAAGCTTGCCTAAATATGTATTTGTCATTTGCCTTTATTTTTCTGTCTTTATTTTTGTTCTTTTGTGATCTCTATGTGGCATATTCCTTGCTACTCGTTTTCTGTCACATAAGAGATAATTATCATTACATAATACATGCAAACCTGCCATCCCTGTATAAAAGCACTTCTCTAATTTCCTTATTACAGGTGACTTCTGACGTCCCTAGTTGTCGTTAATAAATGAATGATATAGCCGCTAGTTCTGACATCACAATGCCTGCTGCCAGAGCCAGCAGCAGATGGGAAAGGCACGCCACAGAGCAAATTTAATGCAGCACTTTAAAGAACAAGTTACTTACCTTCGGTAACGATATATCTGTAAGAAACATAGACTAGTTATAGATTTCTTACCTTAGAATTACCCCCAGGCGTCAGACTGGATCCGGAAAGTTTTTTCGTCAGCAGTACTCCTGGGCGTTGGAAGGTGGCGTCGGTCGACTCTGCGTTCGTCGTCGGCGTCGTGGTCGCCGGGATGACGTCGCAGTAGCTACTTAGACGCCGCCCTCGCGCGCTGACGTCAGTTCTGTACACGACTTTCCACGCCAGAAGCACAGAGCCATGCATGACACTGACCACTGGTGCACAAAACTAGGGCCCTGAAAGGAAATCCTTAACCCTAGAAGTCAGTTCGCAGAACGGGGAGGATGGGTGGGGCGGTAAGGAATCTATATCTATCCTATGTTTCTTACAGATATATCGTTACCGAAGGTAAGTAACTTGTTCATCTGAAAGAAACAGTTAGTTATAGATTCCTTACCTTAGAATAGATACCCCAGCAATACCAACCCCGGAGGTGGGTCTGAGAACCAACTTCACACCAGAAAGTCCTGGAGAACAGAACGGCCAAAGAAGCCGTCTCTCCGGACTTGGCTGTCTAGGCAGTAGTGTTTGGTGAATGTGTGCAGCGATGCCCACGTAGCTGCCTGACAGATGTCATTTAAGGGGACTCCTCGTCCCAAAGCAGTGGTAGCTGCCGTCGCCCTGGTGGAATGGGCGCGCAGTCCCACTGGAGGCTCCTTCTTTGCCAAAGAATAGCAGGCTTTGATGCACAGAACGACCCACCTGGAGATGGTTTGTTTGTGCACGGCCCGACCTTTCTTAGCGTCCATGTAACCAACAAAAAGCTGGTCGTCCACCCGGAATTGTTTGGTGCAATCCAAGTAGAAGGAAAGCGCACGTTTTGGATCAGACGGTGGAGCCTCTCTTCCTCTTTCGAAGGATGCGGAGGCGGAAAGAAGGTGGGCAAAGTGATGGTTTGGCCAATGTGGAAAGAAGTAACCACCTTGGGAAGAAAGGAAGGTCTAGTTCTAAGGACGACCTTGTCCGGATGGACAGCCAGAAAGGGATGCTTGGAAGAAAGAGCTTGTATCTCACTCACCCTGCGTGCAGATGTGATGGTCACCAGAAAGGCAGTTTTAAAAGTGAGAAGTCTGAGAGGACAGTTATGTAGCGGCTCAAAGGGAGCGCACATAAGATATGTAAGGACCAAGTTCAAGTCCCACTGGGGCATTACGAAGGGAACAGGAGGAAAAAGATGAGTAATGCCCTTAAGGAATCTATTTACAACAGGGGACTTGAAAAGAGAAGGCTGATCAGGAAGCCTAAGAAAGGCTGAAATGGCCGAGAGTTAGCCCTTTAGAGTGCCCAGAGCAGAGCCCTGCTGGGCCAAAGAAGGGAGGAACAAGAGAACCTCAGAAAGAGGGGCGGAAAGGGGATCCACAGCCTTTGCTGTGCACCATGCCACAAATTTGTTCCATCTTTAGGCGTATACCGTCTTAGTGGAGGGACGCCTGGCTGCCAAGATAACATCGCAGACTTCGGGAGGCAGGTCAAACGACGTCAACTGCCGCCGCTCAATCTCCACGCAAGGAGGTGGAGGCTGGACAGGGTCGGGTGGAGGACCGTCCCCTGCTGCTGCGACAGAAGATCCTCCCGAAGAGGCAGTCGGATCGGAGGATCGATGGCCATGTTGAGCAGCTCGGGATACCAGACTCTTCGTGCCCAATCTGGAGCCACAAGAATGACTTGGATCCGGTCGCGCTTAATCTTCTTCAGCACTCTGGGCAGAAGTGGTATAGGCGGAAAGGCGTATAGAAGACCGCGACTCCACTTGCGACGAAAACCGTCGCCTAGCGAGTGTCGCCTTGGAAATTCCAACGCGCAGAACTGCTGACATTGCGCATTCTCTTTGGTGGCAAATAGATCTAACCAAGGCTCTCCCCACTGCTGAAAGAGACCTTGCACCACCTCCGAGTGAAGACGCCATTCGTGATCCATCATGCACCTGCGGCTGAGTTCGTCTGCCCTGGCGTTCAGGGAACCTGCCAGGTGTTGAACCACCAGGGATATGCCCTGATGTTCCACCCATGTTCAGAAGCGGAGGGCCTCCTGACATAGGGTCCACGACCCCACCCCGCCCTGTTTGTTGCAGTACCACATGGCGGTGGTGTTGTCCGTGAACACCTGCACTACTCTTCCCCGGACAGAGGGAAGGAATGCTTTGAGTGCAAGATGAATCGCCCGAAGCTCCAGAAGGTTGATATGGATCCCGGACTCCGCCGGAGACCAGAGGCCTCTGATCTCCGCCTCCCCCATGTGGCCGCCCCATCCCAGAAGTGATGCGTCGGTCACCACTGTGAACTCTGGTTGAGGAAGGGAGAGGGATCTGCCGTTGACCCAATCCTGGTTCGTTAGCCACCACTGCAAATGGTGTGCAGTGCCCTCCGAGATCTGGATGCAATCGGACAGGTTCCCCTGATGTTGGGCCCACTGGAACTTCAGGTCCCACTGCAGAGCCCGCATATGCCACCTGGCATGATTCACCAGCAGGATGCAGGAGGCCATCAGACCCAGTAGTCTGAGGGTCATCCTGACCGAAAACCCGGGATAGAGGCTGAAAGATCGGAATCATAGCCCGAATATCCTGTACTCGCTGTTTGGGAGGATAGATCCGAAACTGCGTCGTGTCCAGAACCGCTCCGATGAAGAGGAGCTTCTGAGAGGGAATCAGGTGTGACTTCGGCACATTGATGGAAAAACCCAGCATATGCAGGAGGTCGGCCGTAGTCTGGAGGTGGGAGATGACAGCCTGGGGCGAGCCCGCCTTCAACAGCCAGTCGTCGAGATAGGGGAAGACTGGAACCCCTGATCTGCGCAGATGAGCTGCGACCACCGCCATCACTTTCGTGAACACCCGAGGGGCGCTTGTAAGGCAAAAGGGGAGCATGGTAAACTGAAAATGCTCATGGCCTACCGTGAACCGCAGGTAGCGCCGGTGGGCCGGCAGGACGGGGATGTGAAAGTAAGCGTCCTGCAAGTCCAACGCTACTATCCAGTCTCCAGGGTCGAGGGCAGACAGGACCTGAGCGAGCGACAACGTTTTTAACTTCTCCTTCCGGAGGAAGCGGTTGACGTTCCTGAGATCCAAGATAGGACGCAGGCCTTTGTCCTTCTCGGGCACCCGAAAGTAGTGGGAATAGCAACTACAACCTACTTCTGGGACAGGAACGCGCTCGATGGCTCCCTTGGCCAAGAGTGCTGAAACTTCCTGATGGAGAAGGGCCAGATGATCCTCCGACATGCGATGGTACTGAGGTGGCATGGATGGAGGTGTAGTCTCGAAGGGGAGGGAGTAGCCCCTTCGGACTTTCTGCAAAAACCACCAGTCGGACGTGATGGTGCGCCAGTGGGGGAGGTGATGGCGAATCCTGCCGCCCACTGGCGTTTGGTGGCCCTGAAAGGTCGGACTAGGAGGGTTTGGAGGCTGCTGCAGAGGGGGCTGTGGTGGACTGGCCCACCCGCTGTCCCCCAGAACCACGGCGCTGGTTCCCACGTCCCCGGCCACGCAGAGGCTGAACAGCTTGTGCTGGCCTGTGGCCCTGGGCGGGACGTGGCGGGGCACCCCTTCCGTAGCCACGAAAGGGGCGAAAGGCAGACTGCGCAGGACGGGTGGTTGGGAGGCCCAAGGACCTGGCCGTAGCACGAGAGTCCTTAAAGCGCTCTAGCGCGTTGTCTGCCTTGTCGCCGAAAAGGCGAAGGCCATCAAAGGGCATGTTCATAAGAGTGGATTGGACATCCCCCGAAAAACCAGTCGACCTCAACCAGGCGTAGCGTCGAAGGGCTACCGACGTGGAAATCGTCCTGCCTAGTGAGTCGGCGGTATACAGCCCACAGCGGATGGTAAACTTCGCTGCGTCTCTCCCCTCGGCAACTGCACAGGGAGCACGGCCCGGGCCTCCTCCGGGCACTGGGGCAGCACCTGCGCTACGGTATTCCACACAGAGTGGGTGTAACGGCCCAACAGACATGCGGTGTTTATCGACCGCAGTCCCAAGCTGGAGGAAGAAAACATTTTCTTCCCAAGGTGGTCCAGCTTTTTGGATTCCCTATCGGGTGGTGCGTTAGGGAATGCGTCTTTGGAGTTGGAGGCTTGGACCACCAAGCTCTCAGGGGTGGGGTGTTGGGAGAGGAACGTGGGGTCTCCCGGGGCCGGCGGTGGCATTGGGCAATCATCCTGTCCACAGGAGCCCCTGTGTTGCGCCTGGACCAGGTGCCCAAAACGATGTCCGTGAGGGCTTCATTAAACGGCAGAAGGGGCTCCGAAGAGCTCGCAGCCGGTTAAAGCACCTCTGTCAGGAGGTTAGTCCTGACTGCCACCGTAGGTAGCTCGAGGTGGAGAGCCTCGCCGCTCTACGCAACACCACTGCATATGACGCTCCCTCCTCCGTAGCCACAGTAGGAGGAGACAACATGCCAAGGTCTGGGGACGTATCCAGACCACTGGCTTCCCCCAGTTCCTCTCTCCAGTCCGGTTCATAACCTAACTGGTCGGTTAAAGGGTCCCCAGACCCCTCCCGGTCCTCCTCACCCTCTTCTGGCTGCCAATCTGGTCTCAAAGAGCCAGGGTAGAACAGGGGCACAAAAGTACCCGTCGGCGCCGGATCCAGCGTTGGCCGACGCCAGTCCGGCACCGTATCTACTTCAAGGTGGAGGCCGGGGTGACATCGGCTGGGGACATAGCCGACGCCGGCTGCGGATGTGGTGCCGGTGGAATCGGCGCCGGGGGAGGTGTAACAAGGTCGACCGGCGTCGATCCGGATCCATGCCTGGATCCAAGGGGACCCTGCGGCCCAGAGGCCGAAGCCGCCTGCGTCGAAGGCCCAGGGCCCCCAGCCAAGTCCGCGGGGCCCGAAGGCGCACCGGCCGAGTCGGGCTGCCCAAAGATGGCGTGCATCGCTTCGTAAAACTGACGAAGCTGGGCCGGGGTAGCTCCTGGTCCCGGGATGGGGGGAACCCGGAGCTGACCCTACAGGCTCTGCACGCGGAGCTGCGGGAGGGGCACCATCCGCATCCCTTGGCGCGTCGGCCGACGGACGGGGAGAACTCGAAGAGCGATGATACTTCTTCAACTTCTTCTTGTGCTTCGACTTACCTGATCCGAGTGCGAAGACTTGGATGAAGAATGGTGTTGGCTCTCCGACCAGTCCCTCGACCTCCTATGCGACCGGGACCTCGAACGGCGCGGAGCCGACTGCCGGGACTCGAGTAGCTTTCGGGACCGCTCCGGCAAAGACTTCGGGGCCATGGTCCGGCAGTCGGAGCACGACTTGGGGTCGTGGTCGTGCTCCAGGCAGTAGAGGCACACGCGGTGCGGATCCGTCACCGACATCCGTCGGTTACAGGAACCGCAAGCCTTGAAGCCGGGCATCCCTCGTGCACCAGGAGTCGAAGACTCAAAAAACAAAGTCGAGAAAAAGTCAGTCAAAAAGTGACTGGAGGTACCACTCTCTCCGGATCTGCGCTTGCTGGGGCGGAAAAAGAAAGAACTGAGGTCAGCGCGCGAGGACGGCGTCTAAGTAGCTACCGCAACGTCATCCCGGCGACCACAACACCGATGACGAACGCGGAGTCGACGTACACCACCTTCCAATGCACAGGGGTACTGCTGATGGAAAAACTTTCCGGATCCATTCTGATGCCTGGGGGTAATTCGAAGGTAAGGAATCTATAACCAACTGTTTCTTTCAGATAAACAAAAACAAAACGTGGCTTTTCCTTCTTATGCTCTGTTTTTTAGATGAACAGTGATAAGCATAAGATAAACATTTAAGGCAACATGTATATTTTTTATATAGTGTAGGTAATTAGAGGAAAGATATAATCCCTGCACGTTTTTACGTATTCTGAGCTACAGTGTTTTTTAAATCAGTCTTGTTCTAAACTGATTCTGATATCTTTTCGCAACAAATATCAAACTGCTTTATTGTGTGTTTCATTTTGCACTAGAGGTTCATAAACATTTGATCTCTTTCATATGAAAGAGCACAACTCCAAAGATATAAGGGGTTTGTGGGAAGGGTTTTGGTGTGACTACTTATTATAAGGAATAACACACCCCCTTCTGTACATTACATTATAAGGATAATGCAACTCATCTCGGAGATCCATGACCTTATAAAGGAACTCAGCCTTTGGCCTCATTCCTCAAAATGGTCACACAACTCTTGGTGACCCGCAGTATCCTTTTAATGTACAGCAAGGGGTACTTTATTTCATAGCTAACTATAACTATACCAAAGGCTTTAATATTAGATAACATAATATGTGAGCCTGTACTGAATTCCGAAGCATGTAAGGTATGCTGACCATAATATTTTTTTCACATTAAATTTCATTTGGAATGTGATACTGATCACATTTTTTTGCTTTCATAAATTTTATTTTATAGCTAATTTTAAAGAAATGCTTAAATATAAATACATTTTATGGCTGTAATAATATTATTGTTTTTCTCTTTTTTTCCTTTACTGGTTTAATGTCTTTTCTCATATATGGTACTGTAATGTAAAGCTGTATTTGTTTGTGAATTCCATATGAAAGCAAGCATTGGCAAAGCTGATAGTCTTGACTCTGAAAGGTGTTAGCCGTCCTATTGGCTTTGCCAGTGCTTGTTGCCAATGCTGACCAGCATCAGCAAATATGTATAAAATAGTATAATGTAATGTCGACACAAAGGACAGTGATTTTATGTGAACCATCTTCCTGAATTGTGATTACGTGAGGTCGCATCCTCACTGTGAGAATCAACCTCTTATTCAAAAAGGAATTTACACACATCATCGGTGTATTCAGTATACGTGCACACAGGTGAATGACTCACATGTTAGCTTGATTCTCTTTTTTTATATCATATGGTATCGCCCTTGCACTTTGAGATATATTCTTACACTTATGTTCGCGTTCTTTCATTTGAAGGGGACATACCTTTCCTCCTGAGTTTTGAACCCATCCCACGGCAGCTTGGGCTCAAGCGCCTTGTGAGACTTGTGGAGGTAATTTCATACATTTCATATCTCAGCCCCATAACAGAATCTAGTCCCTCGGAGTATTTATATTTTTAAGTATGTGAGGCTCACATGATTCATTTTTTTCTTTCAGAACCTACATATATTGCTATCTATAGTATTTACATTTTTGCATCTTCTTCAGTTTGGTCCTCATATTATCTCTCTATGGTAAGCATAAGATATATGCCACTCTCTCCATAGAAACACTCTTCATTGTTTTTATTTTTTAGTCTTATGGTGACACACTTATCACAGTGTTCGTTATATATATTTTTTTCTTTTTATGTTACCAAATAATTTCATAGTATCTTCCATTAACGCACTATATACTGGTTATTCTTACATGGTGAAGGAGTATTTCTCTTCTCTTCTCTCTTTTCTTCTATCTTGATCACCATTCAGTTCCCTCTTTTGTCACAGAGTAAGAAAGGTCTTTCTAATATCTTTTAATTGACATTTTTAATCAGACTCAGTGTACACTTTTGCATTTTCATGTTTAGGAATTATTGTGGCTTTCCTGAGGAAGGCGTCGAGTACGCCGAAACGCACGTAGAAAACAAGAAAACTCATCAATCAGCCACTTATTTAAATCCTGGTGCATTTAAGCGATTTTGTTCATTTTCAAATAATAGTTGTATATTTATATATATTAAAAAAAATTGTGTTTATCATTAGGATTAGTTACAATGTGTATGTTTGTCCATTGTATCTTTTTGTGTTGTTTATTTTTAGGAAGTACGCCGTAATGTTATTGTTCAGTTTTTCATGTTTGTGGAATTATTTATCTATTTTCTATGATATCATTAAATGAATTTGTATTAATAAAATGAAGTTTTAATGAAATTTAGTGAACACTGAGTTCCTAATATCATGTTCGTGCTGAAGTAGGTCTTATTACTGTCTGACCATTTGTTGCCTAGGGGCGTTTTCTTCTACAATTAAAATAGTATAATGTCTGCCTCAGTGTGATGACGTACGTATACCCAAGCATGTATTGTCATATAGGCACATATACTGATCATGAAGCTGCAGCAGCCTTTTTAGGTTGAGCCTAGCGGCAGCGCGCAATCACTGCTCGCTCTGCGAGACTGCTGTAGTAGAGTATGGGAGAGAAGCCGCACCCACTCTCCGCCCATATTTTTCATTGGCTTGTGTCATTGTCTTTCGTAAATGCTGCCTTCGGATTCGTTAATAGGCTTGTTAGTCCCTCCTTAGTACGGCCTTGTCTTCATTTGTAACCTCCCATGGCTACTGGCGGTTTACTTTGGTTGTTATATGGGCCCTGTTATTTGGTCTGTAAGCACTATTTACTTTATGGAGTTTCTCTTATTGCAGGCCGGACATGCGCTGCTTCAGCTGAAACCGCTTGTGTTTTTTTAAGCAGCATGGCCGCCCCCGTAACACGGGTACCCACTTTTAATCACTTTACCCCGGCATTATCTTGTGTCTGTTTCAACCCCCCCCAAGTAAAATGGATTTAGAAATGATTAGCAAATTAAGTCATGTGAATTCCAGGTTGCACATAATCGTGTGCTAATGGGCTGAAGCTGACAACAGCACATCTGTGTTACATGTCATCTGCACTAAAGCCACCTGACGGGTTGTTTTCAAAAGCCTGTTTTATTAACAACACCACCACCACCAATACCACCACCACAAATACCACCACCACTACCAATACCACCAATACCACCACCAACACCACTACCTCCACCAAAACCAATACCACCACCAATACCACCACCACCACCAACAACAATACCATCACCACCAATACCACCACCACCAATACCACCACCAACAAATCCACCACCACCAATTCCACCACCACCAATGCCACCACCACCAATACCACCACCACCAATACCACCACCACCACTCCAATACCACCAACACCACTACCAATACCACCGCCAATACCACCACCACAATACCAATACCACCACCAATATCACCACCACCAATACCACCACCTCTAAAACCACCACCAACAATACCAATACCACCACCAATACCACCACCACCAATACCAATACCAATACCACCACCAATACCACCACCACCAATACCACCACCAATACCACCACCAATACCACCACCACCAATACCACCACCAATACCACCACCACCACCAATACCACCACCACCAGTACCACCACCACCAATACCACCACCACCACCACCACCAATACCACCACCACCAATACCACCACCACCAATACCACCACCACCAGTACCACCACCACCAACACCACCACCACTAATACCACCAATACCATCCCCAATACCTACAATACCACCACCAATACCATCACCACCACCACCAATACCACCACCACCAATACCTCCAATACCACCACCACCACTACTACCACCACCACCAATACCACCACCACCAATACCACCACCACCAATGCCAATACCACCACCAATACCAATACCACCACCACCACCAATACCACCACCAATACCACCACCACTAATACCACCAATACCATCACCAATACCTACAATACCACCACCACCAATACCACCACCACCACCAATACTACCACCACCAATACCATCACCACCAATACCAATACCACCACCAATACCACCACCACCAATACCCCCACCACCAATACCACCACAACCACAAATACCACCAATACTACCACCACCACTACCACCACCACCAATACCACCACCACCACCAATACCAGTACAACCACCAACAATGCCAATACGACCACCAATACCAGTACCACCACCAATACCAGTACAACCACCAACAATACCAATACCACCACCAATACCACCACCACCAATACCACCACCAATACCACCACCAATCCAATACCACCACCACCAATACCGCCACCACCACCAATACCACCACCACCAATACCACCATCTCCAATACCACCACCAACAATACCAATACCACCAACACCACCACCAATACCACCACCACCACCAATACCACCAACAATACCACCAATACCACCACCACCACCAATACCACCACCAATACCAATACCACCACCACCAATGCCACCAATACCACCAATACCATCACTAATACCACCACCACCAATACCTCCACCAATACCACCACCATGAATACCACCAATACCACCACTAATACTACCACCACCACCAATACCACCACCACCAATACCACCACCACCAATATCACAACCACCAATACCACCACCACCAATACCAACACGACCACCACCACCAATACCACCACCACCACCAATACCACCACCAATACCACCAATAACACCACCACCAATACCAATACCACCACCAATACCACCAGCACCACCACCACGACCACCAATACCAACACCAACACCACCACCACCAATTCCACCAATACCACCAATACCAATACCACCACCACCAATACCAATACCACCACCACCAATACCAATACCACCACCACCAATACCACCACCAATACCACCACCACCACCAATGCCACCACCACCAATACCATCACCAATATCACCATCAATACCACCAATACCACCAGCACCACCAATATCACCACCACCAATATCACCACCACCAATACCAATACCACCAGTACAAATACCAGTACCACCACCACCAATACCACCACTAATACCAATACCACCACCAATACCAATACCACCACCACCACCAATACCAATACCGCCACCAATACCACCAATACCACCACCACCACTACCACCACCACCAATACCACCACCAATACCACCAACACCAATACCACCACCACCAATGCCAATACCACCACCAATACCAATACCACCACCACCACCAATACCACCACCAATACCACCACCACTAAGACCACCAATACCATCACCAATACCTACAATACCACCACCACCACCACCAATACCATCACCACCACCACCACCACCAATACCACCACCACCACCAATACCACCACCACCAATACTACCACCACCAATACCACCACCAATACCACCACCACCAATACCACCACAACCACCAATACCACCAATATCACCACCACCACTACCGCCACCACCAATTCCACCACCACCAATACCAACACCACCAATACCACCACCACCAATGCCAATACCACCACCAATACCAGTACCACCACCAATACCAATACAACCACCAACAATATCACCACCAATCCAATACCACCACCACCACCATCTCCAATACCACCACCAACAATACCAATACCACCACCACCACCAATACCACCACCACCACCAATACCACCACCACCAATACCACCACCAATACCACCACCAATACCAATACCACCACCACCACCAATGCCTCCAATACCATCACTAATACCACCACCACCAATACCAATAGCACCACCAATACCACCACCATGAATACCACCAATACCACCACTAATACTACCACCACCACCACCACCAATACCACCACCACCACCAATATCACAACCACCAATACCATCAATACCACCACCAATACCACCACCACCAATACCACCAATAACACCACCAATACCAATACCACCACCAATACCACCATCACCATCACCAGCACCACCACCACCACCAATACCAACACCAATACCACCACCACCAATTCCACCAATACCACCAATACCAAAACCACCACCACCAATACCAATACCAATACCACCACCACCACCAATACCACCACCAATACCACCACCACCACCAATGCCACCACCACCACCAATACCACCACCACCACCAATATCACAACCACCAATACCATCAATACCACCACCAATACCACCACCACCAATACCACCAATAACACCACCAATACCAATACCACCACCAATACCACCATCACCATCACCAGCACCACCACCACCACCAATACCAACACCAATACCACCACCACCAATTCCACCAATACCACCAATACCAAAACCACCACCACCAATACCAATACCAAAACCACCACCAATACCACCAGCACCACCAATACCACCACCAATACCACCACCACCAATACCAATACCACCACCAATACCACCACTACAAATACCAGTACCACCACCACCAATACCACCACTAATACCAATACCACCACCAATACCAATACCACCACCAATACCAATACCGCCACCAATACCACCACCACCAATACCACCACCACCAATACCACCAATGCCACCACCACCAATACCAATACCACCACCAATACCACCACCAATACCACCACCACCAATACCACCACCAATACCACCACCAATACCAATACCGCCACCAATACCACCACCACCAATACCACCACCAATACCACCAATGCCACCACCACCACCACCAATACCACCACCAATACCAATACAAATACCAATACCACCACCAATATCAATACCACCACCACCACCAATACCAATACCACCACCAATACCACCACCACCAATGCCACCACCACCACCAATACCACCACCAATACCACCACCACCAATACCACCAATACCAGCACTACCACCAACACCAGCACCACCAATACCACCTACAAAACCAATACCACCAATACCACTGCCACCAATACCACCACCACCAATACCACCAATTCCAATACCACCAGCACCAATACCAATACCACCACCACCAATACCACCACTTCAGCGCCTCTCACTGACTAGTAATAGCAGGGGCATTGTACGAGGCCGGAGCTGCAGCCGAGACCATCCCTCCCTCCCTCCCTCCCTCCCTCCCTCCATGCCTGCCATAAATCACAGCCTGCCCTGCACCAGGAGGTGAAGCCAGGGCCCTACTACAGCTGGAGTGTTTTTTATTAGGCCAAAGATAGCAATGCCATTATGCAATGCCACACTGCACACTCAAATCACGGAGAGGGCAGGAAATAGCCCCCCCGCTCTTCCTCCTGAGCCGCGACAGTGTAATCACAGAGCGAAAGGTGTTGGAGCGCTTTGTTAGTGTTTATAGCTCGGATCATATGTAATTCTCACTTCACACTTTGTGTCTGTGTAATTTACAACACTTACACATCTTCTTCACTGCTTTATTTATCACTACTTTGAAGATGTTGCAGGCCGGTCTCTTCCTCTGATATTTACAATATAACAAGCGGTTGAAAAGGCCCTTTATTGCAATGCAATAGGTCTCGCATTTGCGTGAGTTTAAGCTATTAGTATTGTAAATGACAATGCCTTTTATTTATGTTTTAAAACCCAAAACCTAAAACATAGCACCTTATCTGGTAGAGATTCTATCTAGCTGCAGATTCCTTACCTTAAACTTATCCCCAGGTGTCAGAGTGGATCTGGAATTTTTTTTGTGAGCAGTACCCCTGCGCGCCGGTAGGTGGCGTTCTTCGGCTCCGTGTGGCGTCGTCCACGCCAGAAGTGACATGTGCGGTGCCTATATAGGAGCCACCCCAGCGCGCTGATGTCAGTTTCTTTTCATGACTATCCATGCCAGGAGCCACGAAGGGCACTGACCACTGGTGTACAAAACTAGCGCCCTGAAAGGGGAACAGCCCTGTCCCCAGAAATCTGTTCGCAGAAGAGGGAGGATGAGTGGGTCGGTAAGGAATCTGTGGCTAGATAGAGTCTCTACCAGATGAGGCATTACCAAAGGTATCAAAGACTTCTAGCCGCAGATTCCTTATCTTAGAATAGATACCTAAGCAATACCTTCTCCGAGGTGGGTCTGCGAAACAATTCCACACTAAAAAGTCCTGCAGGACCAAACGGGCAAAGTGCCCATCCCTACGGACCTGACTGTCCAGGCAGTAGTGCTTGGTAAACTTGTGCAGAGATGATCACATTGCTGCCTAGCAGATGTCCAGATCCGGAACTCTGCGTGCTATGTGGTTGCAGCCTTGGCTCTGGTGGACTGACCACACAAACCCTCAGGGGGATGCTTCTTGGCCAATACATAGCAGATTTTGATGAACACCACAATCCATTGGGAAATTGTCCATTTCTGTACCGCCTTCCCTTTCTAGGCTCCGACATACCCCACAAAGAGTTGTTCATCCACCATGAACTCTTTTGTGTGGCCATGTAAAATGACAACACTATTTTTGGGTCCAGCCGGTGGAGTTACTCCTCTTCTTTAGAGGGATGAGGTGGAGCGTAAAAGGCAGGCAGGGTGATGAACTAGCCTACACAAAAGGTAGTGACCCTTTGGCAGGTAGGAAGATCTGGTGCGAAAGACCAGCTTGTGTGGAAAGATGTTGAAGTATGGAGGCTTAGATGACAAATCCTGGAGGCCACTGACCCTCCAGGCAGATGTTATTGCTGCTAGAAAAGCCGTCTTGTGGCTCAAAAGGAGCGCACATCAGGAAAGTCAAAACTAAATTTAGGTTCCACTGAGGCATGATGAAGGGTGAAGATGGGAACAAGTGTTGGAGACCTTTTAGAAACCTATTTACAATAGGGGACTTGAAAGGGGATGGCTGATCAGGCAACTGCAGAAATGCTAAGATGGCAAGAAGATACCCTTTTGAGGTGCCCAAAGCAGAGCCCTGCTGGGAAAGAGAGAATAAACAGAAAGAACTGAGAAAGGGAGGCAGAACGGGGGTCCACCTGTTTCCCTGTACACCATGCCACAAACTTGCTGTAACAGTAGGCGTGTACCGTCTTAGTGGAGGGATGCCTGACTGCCAAGATAACATTACAGACTTTGGGCAGAAGGTCAAAAGCTGTCAACTGTCACCGCTCATTACTTCCTCATCCATCTTCCCCGCTACAGTCCTTACTTGAGAGATTACATTGTTCCTGCAGAACCTATTCTCTAGCAGGTGTCAAAAAAATCCTCCCAACATGGCTGCCATTAGCCACCAGGCAGTAGGTGAGGTTCTCTCCACTGCTGAAAGAGACCTTACTCCACCTCCGGATAGAGACGCCATTCGTGATCTACTAGGCATCTTCAGCTGAGTTCATCTGCCCTGGCGTTCAGAGACCCGCCACGTTTTGAACCACCATGGAAATGCCTTGATATTCCACCCATGTACAGAGATGCAGGGCCTCTTGACAAAGAGTCCATGACCCCACCCCGCCCTGTTTGTTCCAGTTCCATATTGCGGCGGTGTTGTCTGTGAACACTCGCACTAGCCTTCCCTTGATGGAGGGTAGAAAGGTTTTCAATGCCAGTCGGATCGCTGGGAGCTCCAGCAGGTTGATGTGCAGCCTGGATTCTCCCTAAGACCTGAGACCTCTAATCTCCACCTCTCCCAGATGGCTGCCCCAGCCTAGGAGTGACGCATCTGTCACCACTGTCAGATCTGGTTGGGCAAGGGAGAGGCGTCTGCCGCTGACCTAATCGTGGTTTGTTTAACCACCACTGCAGATCTTTTGCAGTGCCATCTGAGATCTGGACCATGTCGGTAAGATTCCCCTGATCCTGCGCCCACTGGAACTTCAGGTCCCACTGTAAATCCTCCATATGTCAGCAGGCATGTATCACAAGCAGGATGCAGGAGGCTATGAGGTCCAGCAGACTCAGAGTCAGTCTCACCGAAATCTA
The DNA here is from genome assembly GCA_963921515.1 of Calotriton arnoldi. Lineage (NCBI taxonomy): Eukaryota > Metazoa > Chordata > Amphibia > Caudata > Salamandridae > Calotriton > Calotriton arnoldi. The sequence continues at coordinate 1,452,251 of CAWUFW010000496.1, read as the reverse complement.
AGATAGAGGCTGACACATCGGTATCATAGCCTGAATATCCTGGACTTGTCATTCGGGAGGAAAAGCCTGAAACTGCACTGTGACTAGAACAGCTCTGATGAAAGGAAGCATCTGAGATGGGGTCAGGTGTGACTTTAGCATGTTAAAAGTGAACCCCAGTGAGTGCAGGAGGTCTGCCATTGTCTGGAGGTGGGAGACGACTGTCTGGGACAAGCCCGCCTTCAACAGCCAGTCATCAAGACAGGGGAATGGCACCCCTGATCTCTACAGATGATCTGCATCCACCAACATCACCTTGGTGGACACCCGAGGGGAGCTGGTAAGGCCAAAGGGGAGCACAGTGACCTGAAAGTGTTCGTGACCTACCGTGAACCCCAGGAAGAATGGGGATGTGGAACTATGCGACCTGCAAGTCCAACGCTTTTATCTAGTTTCCCGGGTCCAGGGCAGACAGGACTTGTGCGAGCGTGAGCATTTTGAATTTGTCCTTTTTCAGGAAGAAATTGAGAGGGCGAAGGTCTAGAATAGGACAAAAGCCTCTGTCCTTCTTGGGCACCAGAAAGTAGCAGGAATTAAAACCACGACCTATCTTTGATGCTGGCACCCTCTCTATGGCTCCCTTGGTGAAGACAGCAGCCACTTCCTGGTGGAGTAAGGCAAGATGGTTCTCCATCAACCTGTCATAAGAGGGTGGCATGGGTGGAGGGGTGGTCACAAAGGGGAGGGAGTAGCCCTTTCGGACAATCTGGAGAACCCAGAGGTCTGATGTTATTGACCTCCAATGGTGCAGGTGATGGCATATTGTGCCACCCACTGGTTACCCATGATGGTCGGAGGGCAAACTAAAGAGGCTTGGAGGCTGCGACTGCCGGGGAATTGTGCCAACCTCTGGCTGCCTGATCTATGTGGTCTGTAGGTGCTGCATCCTCGGCCATGCAGGGGCTGTGAACCTTGCATGCGATGTTGGCTGGGCAGGTAGAGGCGTGGCTGTAAGCCCCTCCCATGGCCACAAAAGGAGCAAAAGGCAGACTGGGGCAGACAGGGGACCATGGAAAGGCCCAAGTACCTGGTCGTAGCTCTGCTGTCCTTGAAGCGCTCCAGTGCTGAGTCCGCCTTGTCTCCGAAGAGACAGAAGCCATCAAAGGGCATGTCCATAAGCAAAGCTTAAACATCCCTTGAAAAGCCAGCTGTCCTCAGCCAGGTGTGGCGCTGTAAGGCCACCAATGAAGAAACCACTCCGCCTAGCGAGTCAGTCATGTCCAGCCCATATCGGATTGTGAACTTAGCTGCATCCCTCCCATCAGACATAGCTTGGGAGAGTATGGCCCGGGCCTCCTCCGTGACCATAGGCAGCACCTGCAGAACTGAGTCCCAAAGGGAATGGGAATAAGGTCCTAAAAGGCATGCAGTGTTTACAGGCCGCAATGCCAGGCAGGCTGGCAGAAGAAAACATTTTCTTGCATAAGGTGTCCAGCCTTATGGATTCCCTATTCGGTGGGGTGGTAGGAAATGTGCCAGGATTTACTCGCAAAGTGAAAGCTTGGACCACCAAGCTCTCTGGGGTGGGATGTTGGGTGAGGAAAGAGGTGTCTATTGGGGCATGACAATAGCGGTGGGCAATTGTCCTGTTCACAGGAGCCCCTGTGCAGGGCTTGGACCAGGCCCGAGCAAGACGTCCGTGAAGGCTTCATTAAATGGGCGAAGCGATTCTGAAGAGGTGTGTCCCGGCTGAAGCACCTCTGTCAAGACGTTAGTCTTGACAGCCACATAGGGCAGCTGAAGTGGGTCTGTGAGTGAGTGCATGAGTCTGAGTGGGTCTGTGAGTGGGTGTGAGAGTCTGAGTGGGTCTGTAAGTGGGTGCATGAGGGGTTCCATAAGTGGGTGTGTGATTTCCTGAGTGGGTCTGTGAGTGAGTGCGTGAGTTGGTACGTGAGTTTCTGAGTGGGCTTGTGAGTGGATGCATCAGTGTCCGAGTGGATCTGTGAGAGAATGCAGGAGTCTCTCAGTGGGTCTGTGAATGAGTGCACAAGTCTCTCAGTGGGTCTGTGAATGAGTTTATGAGTCTCTCAGTGGGTCTGTGAGTGAGTGTGAGTCTTTGAGTGGGTCTGTGAGTGGGTGTGCGAGTCTCTGAGTGGATCTGTGAGTGGGTGCATGAGTTTCTGAGTGGGTTTGTGAGTGGGTGTAGGAGTCTCAGTGGATCTGTGAATGAGTGCATCAGTCTCTGAGTGGGTCTGTGAGAGAGTGCATGAGTCTCTCAGTGGGTCTGTGAATGAGTGCATGAATCTCTGAATGGGTCTGTGAGTGAGTGCGTGAGTCTCTGAGTGGGTCTGTGAGTGGCTGTGAGTGTCTGAGTGGGTCTGGGAGTGGCTGCATAAGTGTCTCTTTGGGTGTGTGAGTGGGTGCGTGAGTGTCTGAGTGGGTCTGTGAGTGGGTGTGTGTCTGAGCTGAGTGGGTGCATGAGTGTCTGAGTAGATGTCAGAGTGTATGAGTGGGTTTGTGAGTGCCTCCATAAGTCTGTGTCAGTCTGTGAGTGAGTGAGTGCATGAGTGTCTGAGTAGGTCTGTAAGTGGGTGCGTGAGTCTCTGAGTGAGTCAGTGAGTGGGTCTGTGAGTGAGTACATGAGTCTCCGACTGGCTCTGTGAGTTAGTGCAGGAGTCTCTGAGTGGGACTGTCAGTGGGTGCGTGAGTCTCTGAGTGGGTGTTTGAGTCTGAGTGGGGTGTATGAGTGTCTCAGTGGATCTGTGAGTGGGTGCATGAGTTTCTGAGTGGGTCTGTGAGTGAGTGCATGAGTCTCTGAATTTGTCTGTGAGTGCATGGGTCTCTAAGTGGATCTGTCAGTTGGGGCGTGAGTCTCTCAGTGGGTCTCTGAGTGGGTGTGTGAGTCTCTCAGTGGATCTGTGAGTGAGTGTGTGAGTCTCTCAGTGGGTCTGTGAGTGGGTGTGTAAGACTGAGTGGGTCTCTGAGTAGGTGCATGAGTCTATGAGGTGGTCAGTGAGTGGATATGTGAGTATCTAAGTGGGTCCATGAGTGGGTGTGTGAGTTTCTGAGTAGGCTTATGAGTGGGTGCATCAGTGTCTGAGTGGATCTGTGAGAGATGCATGAGTCTCTCAGTGGGACTGTGAATGAGTTTATGAGTCTCTCAGTGGGTCTATGAGTGGGTGCATGAGTCTGAGTGGGCCTGTGAGTGGGTCTGTGAGTAGATGTGTGAGTGTCAAAGTGGGTTTGTGAGTGGGTTGTTGAGTGAATGGGTCTGTGAGTGGGTGCATGAGTGTCTGAGTGGGTCTGTGAGTGGGTGTCAGAGTGTCTGAGTGAGTTTGTGAGTGCCTCCATAAGTGTGTGTCAGTCTGTGAGTGAGTGCGGGAGTGTCTGAGTGAGTACATGATTCTGTGAGTGGGTCTGTAAATGGGTGAAGGAGTCTGAGTGAGTCAGTGAGTGGGTGTGTGAGTATGTGAGTGGGTCTGTGACCACAATAACGCCTGTGTTCTAGGCTGGATAGTCGACGGCGTTTCAACCTGAATGATTGCAGGTCATCATCAGGACAATGGTCATTAATTTGTCCAAGTGGACGCTTTACTCGCCCTCCTCTGGCACGGTGATTCATTCCCCCCTCCATTGCGCTGCGGACACATTGGAGACCGCCCTGACTAAGTTTAACAAATAAAATTATCCTCACCGCCCACCAACCGGGCTGATATTGGATTCCTTCCTCCCCCCCTTACTTTGCCATCGCGCTTCTGGACCTACATCTTGGACTTCACAAGCCACCCTGAAGAAATCGCAGATTGTGATCCCTCCGTGATGCCTCACGTCCACTTCGCTCTTTTTACTAGAGCACTACCGTCAAATTAATGACCATTGTCCTGATGATGACCTGCAATCATTCAGGTTGAAACGCCGTCGACTATCCAGCCTAGAACACAGGCGTTATTGTGGTCAAATTTAATTTTCTGACTATCTTGTATATATAAACTGTATATATTCTGCAATTTTTGACCACCTTTAATTTAATTTACTTATTTTCGCCGTTCACGCTGTTTTTTGCACACTTATGTCACTGCGCCGTCCCCCTTCACTAGCACGCCCAGTGCTCACGTTGTGTGTCATGGTCATTGTATAATGATGTACTGTAGTGCTTATTAAACTACTTACGGAATTATAGTTTAATTTACTTCACTCTACTCTTACGTTGTGGTCTCCCTTCCCTTGTCCCCCTTTCTCTTTGTGATTTATTTCACTGTTTTAAATTGACCTCTTTTTATCCTCCAGTTGAGACATTGTTTTTTGTTGTAAACTGCGCCTGGTCTCACCTGGGCTAACGGGCCTTACTCCTGTTAATTTTTACTCCCTGTGTGTAAGAGCGCTAGTTTCATCTCATACCCTGCCCACATGTCTGTAGGCAGGGAAACCTCTGCTTCCAGTGGGCGTGAGCTCTTTGACAGCTCCTGCCTGCTTGAACAGGGGTATTTGCTTTTGCTTGGCAGGAGCTGTCAGTTCCCACCAAGCAAAAGCAAACAGCTATGTCCCAGGGGTGGGTACACCGGGACTTAGCAGGAGCCACCCCTGGGGGTGGCGGTTCCCCAGGGCCATATATGGCTCCATGAGGGGGGCCCGCGGGTCCCCTCCTTCTCTGAGCATCGGTTGTCCCCGGGAAGGTGGAGGTCCTCTGGGCTGTAAATTGCCCCGGAGAGGGGCTGTGCAGCCCCCCCCACCCAGTAATATTTATTATTTAGGCCCCGGTAGGTGGTGGACCCCATGGTTTGGGGGGTCCATGCGGCCCCGGCAATTCATTTTATTGCCTGGGGAACTGGTGGTCTATGGGGCTTCCTAGAAGCCCAGGAGGGGATCCATGTGACCCCCACTCCATGTTTCAAAAAAAGCCCTGGGAGGTGGTATATATCTCAGACTGCCATGGTTGGACTGTTTATTCTTTTATTCTTTTCATTTCATTTATTTTATCTGCCTAATAATAGCAGCTCATTCTTTCTATGCAAGATTACTGTTGTTTCAATAAATGTATTGTATAAAAGTATTGAAAACTTTATTTGTTTCTTTCCTTGTGTTTACCATGGGCATCCATAAATAAACAATGAAAGGGTAAGATCTGCTTCCACGACTCCCTTGGGAATCAGAGTGTCATGTTCCAGGTTGCCAAAATCCCCTGCCATTCCAGGAAGGTTAGGGGTTCGGTGAGGCACTGTAAGCTAGCTAGGAATTGGGCCCACAGTCTCTGATGGTTTAGATGGATGCAGTCCCTACATTTTGAAGTTCTGTCATCCTAATACGCAGTCCTGCCTTTTCTAGTGGGAACCATATAACACCTCTCAACGAAGATCTGAGGTGAGTGAATCTGCTCATATCATGGCTGGGCAAGATCAATGCCATTAAAATGAATGTGCTCCCAAGCCTACTTTACTTGTTTCAGGCTTTTTCTACAGTGGTACCAGAAGGCGTTATCTTCACTTTAAAGAGTATGATTTGGAGTACACCTGTGAAGGAGAAACATCAAGAATCTTGTATAAACTACTATGAGAGAGAGAGGGGAGGGCCATCTCTGCTGGATATGTACACATATTACAGAGTGGCAGAGCAAAGGGTGCTGGTAGAATGGAGTGACCACAAATCAGAAAAATATGGGTGCACATGGACAGAGCCATAGCAGGTCCCCCACTTTGGGACCAAATCTGGAAAGCCAGACGAGACAGACCTGCAAATGTACACCTTTGCACTCCAGTGGGTACCATGCTGACAGTTTAGGACACAGTGAATAAATGACTGCCAGTCCCTCTCTCCCTGCAGCATAAAAGGTTTTAACTCTTCTTTCACTCTGCCCTTTTGATGCTTGGCAAAAGGGAGATTGCCTTATGGTAACGGATATGGACTACAAGAGGATAAATAAAACATTTAGGGACATATGTACAAACACATTTTCCCATTGACACAGAATAGGTAAAAACCTTTGATACATCTGGATTTTTGGATCGGTATCTTAAATATATATAGTTATTGGTTTACCAAAAAAGTAGTAAGTTCACAACCATAGAACTAGTCCTTGAAAGGGTGCACATTTACTACTTCTTGGAATTCTCAAACATTGCCAGTGGAAGGCTTGGAAAGCTGCGCCAGTCTCACGTTTCCCGGATACTACTGCCAATCAAACACCCAAAAGGTGATGAGATGAATGCTTGCAAAGAGTCTAACCGGTGGCGATCACTCTGGTTAGCATTCAGACCCATCACTTTTCACCCACTGTGCCACTCTAGACAGAGGTCCACCTAATGCACATCAGTGCTGATCCTGTTCCTCTTGGCAACATTTGATCGTATACCTGGACCAACTCACCCCTCCATCCTGTAGCCCACTGCTTTTTTAGTTGAAAAATGTGCGATTCACGCCCCTGAATCTCAATGACTAAGCTACACCCCGGGTCGTCTATATGTGCTCCTTCTGAAATAGGACTTGTCAAGCCTGGACTCAACTCTGAGAGGCAATGTCTTTCTTGAGAAGGTTAACTTTGCAGTCCGTGACAGCAAGGCAGGGGGTCTTGGCACAGTGATCACTATGACGGCCGTATCTCCGGCTGCGATGACGCTGGAGTAGGCCTGAAAATCCCTGCTGAAAGCTGGCAGCCGTCCAGTTGGGTCTGAAAAACACTTTGTTGGCACACGGGCGTTAAACGCTTACACAGCTGGGCACACGTCTGAAAACTGGATTCGCTGCTTCGGATAACAGATTGATTTAATTAAGCCAACATCTCCTCTGCATATCGTCTTGGGAAGCCCCTTGTCTAATTATCCAAACGCGGTGAAAGCAGTTCGACGCATGCAGAGTTCAGAGTGAAAGGAAAGCTGTGTGCCCAGGTGCCGTGCCAACGGTGCCAGCCGCTTCTTTAAGCTAGCACATGGCAGTAGTAAGGCACAATGTGTGCGCTTGCAGCAGATGACCTTGGGGATCACACGCTATCAACGCACAGCCTCTAGCCACGAGTTTTCATCGCGCTCAAAGCCTCTACGGTAAATGTCAGGCTTCAGGGAGATACCGCGCTTTGCCTACAAGTAAACTTGTTCAAACACATCTAAAATCATATTCAAGGCTGAGATTTTTGTCAATTATCAATACTCCTGTAATTGATTCTCAACCCTAATTAATATATTAATCTCAAATTCCTCGTTGACCTTGATCAAGGTCATATTCAACATTAATGGGCTATGCAGACCAAACTCTGCTTTATGGCAGCAGACTCTGCTGATATAAGGGGGGCTTTGAATACATATACAGTGTGCATGTGGGTACAAACTAGGTAGATAAAACAGATGTCACATCAGAATGGGAATGTTAAACTGTAGCCATTTTTCATTTTAACATAAACGTATATTGTAAGATCAACCTTAACTGGATTGATAGACATTGTCGACATTGTATAATGATTGGGACAGTCTAGAATAATAAAGAAATCACTATAGAATAGATTAAACAACATTACGCTAACAACACTTTCAAAAGCATTAGAGAAAGGTCCCTTTGGCTGAGCCCGCCCACAGCCTTCCCCAGAAGGACCCCACTGCGAATAATGCTGTGGTAGAGCAATCTGGAACAAGACCTGGAGGCCATCCTTCCCACCACCTCACGCCAGAACCAAACGCACACCAGGGATACCATGTAATTATAACAGTGCATTACAATCGCCATAACATATGACAAAGACATACTGTTATCAGTCTTTTTCACCCTTGGCACTCAAGTGAAACACACGTTGATAGCCAGGAGCTAGGTAGGTGGGAAAACGTGGATGCAGTGATGTTTACCCGGGCAAACCCCAAGCCTGCGAAAAGTGGACCACGTCCTGCAAAAACAAAACAAAGTGAGTGGGCCAGGAAGACTCAGTGGGGATGGACACCAGCCAGGGCAAAGGACCCGCAAACATGATAAAACAGCAATTATTGTGTCCAACTATTGGGCTCCAACAAGCTCTCCCAAGGTTTATCAGTTCCTATAAAACTATACATTGTTCACTGTCAAGATAAACACCTATCTTTGTTATTGTACATTGAGGGCCATACTCAGCTCAAGATCCCCAGCACTGTATGCTATTTAGCTACTAAGTAGGGTCAAAAGCAATCATAACTTGAAATACATCTGGGGATGCTCGACCATGATGGAATACTTTAAGTCTTTTCTCACTTCCCAGAAAACATGATCTTTTAGGTTAAATGTTTACTTCTCTCAAGCACGATTTCCAAATTCCAAACAAACATTTTCCTTTGTACACAAATTCACTGACCCTGATAGCAAATTACACCTTCTCCTGTATCCCTAGAGACTGATGCCAACATGAATTTCTCCTTCTTCGATCATATCTTTGGTATCCGAGATGAAATCCACACTTGCATACAAGTACTCTCTCCCAATCTAAGTTCCATTCTTTCCAACGCAACTTATCCTTCCATTTGATTTGATTTGATTTTATTTATTAAATGTATATTGCACTTATGTTTAACCTTTCCAGATGATAGACAGCGCAATACAAAGAAATGGATACATGACAATCTACAAACATAAGGAAGCACCGTCATGAATAACCAGAGGGAGAAGGGAATTCTATAGAGAACAGTTAGGCTTTATCCAGGATATGAAAACAAATGAGGTCAGATGAATTCCATGCATACATAATGAGAGCATTCTAAAGAAGACTCACCTAACATTTCCAAAAATAATTATCTCTTTCCTTGATCCATAATGACCCAATTTCTTCCACATTGGGCAAATATTGTGCAGTTAATTTTGCTTGGCTCATCACTCACTTCATCAATGACTCGATCTTAACAGGTTACGTTACTCCATCCTCAAGAAATCCTCTATCTACTCTGTGCCGTAAGGAACACTCACATGATTATTAGACTGCTCTCACTGTGGTTGTGCGGAGGGCTGGTAATAGGGAGTTCCAAAGCCTTGCTGCACCCCCAGAGAATGCCTGTCTCATGTGGCATTCTTTCCTAAAAGTTGGAGGTTCAAGCAGAAGTGACTCAGCGTTTCTTGATTCTCATTGAGCTTCGGAAACCAACCAGGTAGGAAGGAGTAGAGTTGTGAAGTACTTTGAGAGCAATGCATGTAGTCGTAATTGGGGCACTTGCATCAATTGGGAGCCATTGCAGGGAGCGGAGAATGAGAGATACAGTAAACTTTCCAGTGGCCGGTCACAAAGTGTCCAGCAGTGTGTGGCACTGTTCTCAGAGGAACTAGATACACTTTAGGAAGATCAGATACGAGTGAATTACCATAATCAAGTCTGGAGAGACCCAGTGCCTGTACCACAGTTTTCAAGGCCTGCTCCGGAATGAACTACCTGAGGCCCCAGGACAGTCTTAGCTGATGGCGTGCACTTTTGGCACATCTTCTATTACCTGCATTGCCGCCTGGTCTTTATTACCAAGGTCCTCGTGCAGCATTCTTTGCTTGTTCACTGCTGGATTTCTTTTCGGCCCCACTAATGTAAGCCCACGGAAATGCTTAAAGGGAGGAGCACTTGCTACAGAGCTCTATGAGTCATCTGCAGCTCTCAGGTTCCATTCACAGCATGCCCGACTTAGCTTTTCATCTTTGGAGGTGGATACATATCTTTAAATAAATCCTGGTATTTACAACTACACAATGTGACAAACTATGACGGCGATTCATGTATAAAAATAGGGTATTATTATCATCATCATTAAAAGTGATATTATTCATATACTTCAATCCTCACACTCATAGTGTCATTAGTCTAAATCTGTTCCACTGTCACAGCTCTAAAATGTACCTTTTCAACCTATTCAGTATCATGCACAATTTCATCATTACATACCTGCATCTCATCTCACTACTTATCTCACAACTCCATCAAAACACAGTAAGCTCTGGACTTTCAAGAGGCTCTGCTGTTTAGATTGTGGAATCCTTCTTGTGTTTGCCTATACAAGTCAACCTCCACTTTACTTATCCTATAATCGTATTCTGCATGCTTTACAATTCAAATCGCCTCTACATCAAGTCCTTTTATTTCCTGCCTGCCCTGGACCTCTGTATCACTGTACCCGCTTACATCAATTTCCGCTTGCATTATGACCTGTTTTTAATTCTGGACCCCCCTAACTGGTTTGCCAATGAACACCGAGCATCACCAGTAAAACATCATATACTGTATTTCAACATATGGCCCAATCCATTCTTACATCCCATTCTGCTGTAAAGCTCTTGGATCCTTTACAAGCTCAGACAGAGTTCATGTGCATCATGCCCTGCTATTTAGTTTTTATTCAGATTGACATAATGACGCAATCAAATTAAAATATTCAATTGTTTCAGGCTTTTTAGGCGAAACACAGATAACTAATACATTTTGCCAGGAGCTAGAGCTCAATCTCATGAAAAAACTATCAAACACAATTGAGTTTGCATCAGTAACCTCTCAAAAAGTAATTCTTCTCAATGAAACAAAGCTCTTTTTATATAACTAGCGATCGTATGGTTGTGGCTATAGTACAAAAAAATAAAAATTAGCTTCCTTATTTGCTCTTTTTCCAGTTTCATAAAGCAAATGTTCTACCTATATTTTGGGCAGATGAAGAAACAATGGCACAGATCCTCTTTTACAGCTGTTTCACAACCTCATATAAGGGGTCTGTAGGGTCTGTAAGAAACTGGGTTTTTGATTGACTGGGGCGTAAGCCCTGGTCAAGCAGCAACTACAATACTTGTCAAAGTGAGGCAGAAGCCAACCCTAAATTAACCTGTGCTCAACCCTCTGGTAGCTTGGCACAGAGCAGTCAGGCTTAGCTTTGAGGCAATGTGTAAAGTATTTGTGCAACACTTCAAACAGTAATAAAGTGAAAAAACACACAAAAACGAAACCACACCAAGGTAGAAAAATAGAACTGTGTTTAATAAATAAAACAAGACCAAAATGACAAAATTCCAATCGTAGAACCGGAGATATACAGTTTAAAAGATTTTAGTGACAATAGCACCAAAAAGCACAAAGCGCCAACTGTGGATATCTGGTTGCGCCGGACCGGGACAAAGGTACAAGAACAGGCCTACCACGATGGAGCACGGACCGATTACAAGGGCCCAGTCAGGCATGCTGAGCAAAATATCTTAAATCTTGGTTTGCAAAGCGTTGCGAGGATCTGTGTCGAAGGTGTGTCATGCAGCCGAAGCAACGCGTCAGTTCCGAGATGCAGTGAGGCAGCAATGTGAGGTCCTGCGCCGTCGAAGATCCCGTCGACGGGGCTTGCAATGCAAAGTCCGGCGTCGGAGATGCGACGTGCAGTCAGGGCAATGCAGTGGTTCCGAAGAGCTGCGAGGCTGCGATGCAGAGTCCGGTGTCATCATCAGGGCAGCAATAGACAAAAGACTCAAGGGCCTGCGGCAAGGATGCGTCACGCTGTGGAGATTCCGATGGGTTACGATGCGATGCAGGTCTTTGCAACAGGTCCAGTCCACGTAGCAGCAGTTAGAAATCAGTTTTGCTGGATCCACAGAGGCTGGCAGTGCACCTTAAGCCCACTTCCAAGGGCCCAGGACTGGGGTGGCACCACTTGGCAGGGTAGACTCACAGATGGCAGAGTCCAAGTGCAAGGTTGTTGGATGCCTGTTGTGTCCCTAAGGCTTCAGATCAGGAGACCAGACAACTAGCCCTTGGAGTTACTCTGGGGTCTGGGTGCAAGAGGTGCAGGTCCAGTCCTTCTCACCCAAGCAAGAGGTCAGCATAGCAGGGAAGCAGTCCTTCACAGCAGCAGTCCAGCAGAGTTTCAGTCCATTCAGCAGCATAGCAGTCTTTCTTCCTGACAGAGTATCCACAGGTCCAGAAGTGTACTGAAGAGTTGGGGTCTGCAGCCCAATATTTATAACCAGTGCCTACTTTGAAGTTGGAGAAGCTTCTGAAGGTTTCCACCCCCCTGAGGTGTCAGGCATCCCCTTCCTCCCTGCCCTGGCCCAGCCTGTCTGGGGTCACAAAGACTAGTGACAAGCCCTTTGTGAGAGTGCTCAGGCAGGGCCTTTGTGATATGCAAGTGTGGTAGGGGACCTCGTTAACGTAGAGTGACGCATCCTGCCAACACCTATCTTCCCTTTGTCTCACTGTATGGGGGCAATACACAAAGACCAACTGCCAGCTAACCTAGCCATGTGAACTAGAATAAGGCACAATCAGAATCAGGCTGCAGGCATCAAATGGTTAGGACAAGAAAATGTCAACTTTCAAAAAGTGGCATTTTCAGACTTGTGATAAAAAAAATCTGATTTTACCATTAAAGAGGGATTTTAATTACAATTCTTTAGACACCAAACTCGATCTGTCTACCTTGTCCCAATTGGAAGTTACAGCTTATTAAATGTAATAAGATAACTCCAAGGTTATCCTATGGGAGAGACAGGCCTTGCAGTAGTGAAAAAGGAATTTAAGGGTTTTTAAAACCAGGACATGTAAAACTTAAAAGTACATGTATAACTTTTTGAATACTCTACACCCTGCCCTCTGGGCTGTCCAGGGCCTACTTTAGGGGTGACTTACATATATTAAAAAAGAAGACTTGGGCCTGGCATTAGGTTTATTTTGCCAGGTCGAAACAGCAGTACAAACTGCACACACAGGCTGCAGTGGCAGGCCTGAGACATGTTTATAGGGCTATTTAAGTGGGAGGCACAATTAGTGCTGCAGGCCAAATAGTAGTATTTAATTCACAGGGACTGGGCGAGTGTAGTGGCAGCACTTTACTAGGGACTTACAAGTAAATTAAATATGCCAAATGGGTATAAGGTATTTTTTATTACCTGTAACTCCTTTTCTCTCATAGGGGTATTTCCATTATAGTCATAAGCGCTGAATAGTCCCGCCCACGTGTGGGGACCCCGGAGCAGCTGTTATATATATATATCTTCATAAGTGTAGAATTTTTGCCTTTCTTCAGGTAGGCCTGCAAAGACACTTAAGAGAGAGCGACAGATTATGCAGCCTATTTACCCAGGTTACAATGGCCCAGATTCATCTTGAAGAGAAAAAAGGGGCCAGAATAAACAAAAATTAAGATAATTTTAGTGCAAACATTATAAATATCCCTCACAAACCCTTTTTAATGATAGAGATGAAGGGAGCAGGACAGAATAGCCTCATACAATGCCATTATATTTCTAAAAAAGTCACTGTGCCTTTAAGAATCCAGATACCACCAGTATCCCATCATGCACAGAAGGTGGCAGTTACTGCAGTTCTTTTTGAAGGCTTACGTGAAGAGATACGGAATAAGCAAATTCCTCTGTTCAGTTCACCAGGGAGGAGGGAGGGTCGCTTATGACAATAATGGAAATACCCCTACGAGAGAAAAGGAGTTACAGGTAAGAAAGAATTCCCTCTCTCGTAGGGGATTTCCATTTATATTCATAAGTGCTGAATAGAATAGCAAGCCCATCCCCAGATAACGTGGTGGAGTAGACAGAGGATAATTTGGATAAGTCAAGCAAAACAATTTCTGAGGGAAGCCTGCCCTACTTGAGCGTCTGCTCTAGCGTCAGAATCTAGGCAGTAGTGTTTGGTAAATGTATGTACTGATTTCCAGGTAGCTGCTTTACAGATTTCTGGAATGGAATATTGTGTTTTAAAGCAGCTGTAGCTGCCTTCCCCCTAGTGGAGTGTGCCTTAGGTTTAGCTGGAAGACTTATTAGTTTTTTGGTAGCATAATAAAATGCAAGATACTATCCATCGCAAAATGAATTGTTTGGAAGTAGCTAGCCCTGTACGGACCGGACCATAATTGATAAATAATTGGTTTAATTGGCAGATGGCCTTTGTCTTATCTAAATAAAAGCCATCGCCATAAGGAAAGCGGTTTTCCAAGACAAGTGCTGGAGAGATGCCTTGTGAATGGGTTCGAATGTATCCTGCATTAGGCGTGAAAGGAATACATTAAGCTCCCATTAAGGAGAAGGATGTCTGATGTGAGGAAAATCCTTCTTTAAGCCCTCTAGGAAATCCTTGATGACAGGGATTCTGAAAAAAGAATTTCCTGTATGCAGTCCATGAACTACCACTGACGTGGCCACTCCGGAGCTATGAGGATCATCTTTGTCGAGAACTGAGCTAACTTGATGAGAACTGCCGGGACCAGGGGAATCAGCGGAAAACCATAGAGAAATCTGCCAGACCAGTCGATCCATAGGGCATTATCCAGAGTGCCTGTCTGGAAGAACCACGATGTGAAGCTTTGGCATTTGCTGTTCTCTGGGGTGGTGAACAAGTCCATGGCCGGGGTTCCCCAACGTTGAAAAATGTCTTGTACCATGTTGTCCTTTAAGACACACTCGTGCTTTTCTTGCAGGTGTCTGCTGAGTGATTCTGCTTGTGTATTTTGGACACCTGGCAGATGCGTTGCTGTGATTGAAAGGCCCCTGGCTAGAAGCCATTTCCAGATAGTCTGGGACTCGTGAGACAAGGGCCTGTACCTTGTCCCTCCCTGCTTGTTGAGGTAGTACATGGCTGTGATGTTGTCCATCTGAACAAGCAGGGAGCGGGAGTTAAATGACAGGTAAAAGGCTTTCAGCACCAGATAGACTGCACCTAGCTCGAGGAGATTGATATGGTACGTTGATTCCTTCTCCGACCACTTTCCTTGAATCAGGAGGTGATCCATGTGGGCTCCCCAACTCAGCAGTGAAGCATCCGTGACTATGGTTTGAAGCAGAATCTCCTGTTGAAATGGAGTGCCTTGGAGGAGATTGGTTGGAGAACACCACCATTTGAGGGACAGTTTTGCATGAAAGGACAGTTGTATCCTGTCTTCCCAGTTGCTTGTCAGTTGGTCCCACTGCTCTTCGAGACATTCCTGTAGAGGCTTCATGTGGAGACAGGCATTCGTTGTGAGAAAAATTCAGGAAGCCTTCGAGAAGGGAGGATACTGTCCATACTGTTGGATGGGAAGCTTTCATGAGAGCCTGACATTTCCAAAGGATCGATAAGCGTCTCTCCTCCGAAGGACACACTTTTGCCCTTACAGTGTCAATGGAGGCTTCCAGATAATCCAATGTTTGTACAGGGGGTAGAGATGGACTTGCTGTGATTGATCTGATGGCCCAGCCTCCGTAGGCGAGAGCAAGTCAAGTTGTAATGAAGCTGCACTTCTTGAGATGTGGACGCCTTGATTAGCCAGTCGTCTAGATATGGATAGCCGAATATCCTGTGTCTCTGGAGATGGGCAACCACCTCTGCCATGCACTTGGAGAATGTTCTGGGTGCTGACTTCAGACCAAATGGGAGGACTAGGCATTGGTAATGGTCCTGACCCACCATAAACTCAAGAAATTGCAATGCATTTTGGCGATGGGAATGTGCAAGCATGTGTCTTGTAGGTCGACAGAGCCGAGCCAATCCCCTGGTGCAATTGGGGGTAATGCCAGCATCTGGAACTTTTCTCGTCAAATCCACTTGTTGGCTGTTTTGAGGTCGAGAATGGGTCTGAATTTGTTTCTGTCTTTCTTCTCGACGAGAAAGTACCTGGAATAAATGTCTGTTCCTCGTTGTGGGAGAGAAACCGGTTCCACCACCAACTTCTGTAAAAGGATGTTGACCTCCGCTCGTAACAGTGGAAGTTGGTAGTTGGATGGCTTCAGAGGTATGGTCGGTAGGGGACTGATGACCCGAAGACAATATCCATTGCGAACAATATTCAGCACCCAGGTGTCTTGCGTTATGTTTTGCCACTCCGCCAGGGAATGTTGTATGCTTCCCCCCACCGGAGTGGGGAACAGAGCAGGGGGAAGTAATAATTCTGGGCTACGACCCAGAAGGCTGTTTGCCACCTTGGGCAGACTGTTGAGTGACCTTCCTCTAGACTGCCATCATTGGTAAGATTGATATGGCGGCTGGTGCTGTTTCTGTGCACTGCTTTGCTGGCGGCCCTGATACCATTGAGGGGACTGGCCTATCTGGGAAGAGAAGTGGTGTTGGTATGGCTGGAAAGATTTTCTCTGCTCCCTGGGTCTCTCTAGGCTGACTGCCGTGAGAGTCTCCATTTCTGCCTTCAATCTTGACATTTCTGCGTCGGCATGAGCCCCAAAAAGAGTTGTTCCAGAAAATTCAGATTCAAAATTCTCTGTTGTGACTCTGGCTTGAGGGATGTTAGGCGTAGCCATGAGTGTCGTCTTAGAGCTACTCCTTGGCAGTATTCATGAGCAGCTAATAAAGAGGAGTCTGCTGCACCACTGATCACTTGATTCGAGACCATTAAAACCTCGTTTAGGATCTCCATGAAGTCTTCCCTTTTGTCCCTAGGGAGATGTTCGACAAACTGTTTCATGGATTCCCAAAGCGCCCTGTCATATCTGCCTAGTAAGGCAGTGGCGCTAGCTGCTTTAATGGAAGTTGCTGCCGTTCCGCACATCTTCCAACCCACAGAGTCCAACTTCCAAATTTCCTTGTCAGGAGGAACCGTAGAAGAAGGAGTAGTGGCATGTTGCTTCTTTGCCGGCGCGACGATCACAGTCTGGTGTAGGATCTGTGCGGAGGAAAGCTGGATCCTGCTCCGAAGGACGATATTTTTTGTGGACCCTTGAAGGTGCCATCTTAACAGAGGCTGATGTTAGAAAAAGCTCCATAGCAGGTTCAAAAAGACCTGACACTAGCAGTAACATGGGTCTAGTTACTGATCTCTGTTGCAGGGTCTCGAAAATGATCGATGTCGTTGGTGTTGGAGTCAACAAAGGAATATTGAGCTTTGTCGCTCCCCTCACAAGGACTTCTTTGAATGTGGTGACATCAACAACCGGTGAAATAGTTGGAGGTGAAGAGTCAGACAATTTTGGTGAATAACGTCCAGTAGACGTGGAGGATCTTGTTCCAGTGCGTGAGTGATGATGACGTCGATGATGGGAGCGTCTAGAAGAAGCCGAATTATGCCATGAGCTATGATAATGATGATGGCGCCCAGAATGGTGGTGCGATCTAGATCGTGATCTCCGTAGTGTAACTGGCGCCTGTGGTGTAGGAAGGAGACTGAGGTGGTGGTGGAGGAGGTGGCAGAGGTGGTGGCGGAAGTTGTGGCATAGGTGGTGGTTGAAGAGGAGAAGGTGGTGGAGAAGCTGAATGAAGACCAGAAGATGGAGAATATGTTCTCGAATACTCAGAGTCTGGTGAGGAGTAAATGCGCCTTCTCTTTTTCCTAGCCTCCTATAGCCTGGGCGACATCGGAAGAGTTCTCGACATCGATGAACCTCGCTGCCTCAATGTCGACCTACTTGTCGAGGGTGAACGCCGACTGCGCTGCGACGTCAGAGTATGCCTCAACATCAATCTTCGGTGGTGCCTCCATGCCGATCTTCGGCGGTGCCTCGACAGTGACCAGGACCTTGCCCTCAATGGAGACCTCGACGTCGAACGGTGCCAGCGGGTCGACGAAGCAATGAATGTTCTCGATAGACCTGGCCTCGATGCTGATCTTCAGTGCTAGCTCGATGTCGTACCTTGAATAGACGGCGGACAGGTCACGCCATACCTCTCCTCGACGTCGATGTCCTCGACGTCGACCGGGACCGATAACATTTTTGTGCCATTTCCTTCTTGGCATATCCACCAGAGGCGGGTAACAGAGACCTCGTAGAGGTCTAACCCTCCCCATGCCCTGAGATCCCACCTTCATACTGAGATTGTAGCCTTTTTTGTTCCTCTGTTCCATGAAGGCGAATCTTCTCATGGTCTCTCAGGGTGCACCTAGAAAAGTTCCTGCAGTGCTGACAAGACTCAGGAACGTGGTCTTCTGGAAGGCAGATTATACACACATCATGTGGATCTGTCTTGGCCTTTTTTCTAAGCCTGGGGGGAGTTCGTGGAGTTCCGCTATGTGGAACTCCGCGAAGTGCAAAAAAACTCTGCTGGGCTACGCGGAGCTCCGCAGATGGCGGAGAGCGCCGGGTGTTTGTTCGCACTTTGCAATCATGGCGAACGGTACCATGCACAGCGCAAGTGGGCGCTGCTTCCTTTCTGCCGCTCGAGTAGATTTTTTACTTGAGGGGCAGCTTTCTCAACGTGAACGGACGGTTTCTCAACGCGAGCGATCGCGAGCATACGCGACCACTCGAAATGAGAAATTCGACCGCCTGTGTTGAGAAATCTCGCCGGGAGGTTGATTTTCCATGCTCGCGCTCGCCAACTTGGCGTTGACGATCGCGAACTAGGAAAAATCTCGTGGGGAGGTGGATTTTCCTCACTCGCGCTCGCCAACTTGATGTTGATGAGCGCGAGCGAGGAAAAAAACAGTTTTCTGGAACTCCGCGTAATGCGGAGTGCGGAAAACTCCGCTAAGGGAGCGGAGTTCATCGCCCAGACTTACTTTTTTCTCCCACAGGCTATGCACTTTTCAAAAAGAGATGGCATTTTTCCTTCAAATTGCCTGTAATTCCTGTCAGGGAGAGACAAAAAATGTTGAGTGAAACTGTCTACAGTCAAATTCAGTTAAGAATTTTGAAGAAAAAAAAACTATTATAGTTGAGCTCAATGCTCCAGGGTCCTGTCAGCAGGATCAGGGAAAAAGAACTGAAGTAACTGCCACCTGCTGTGCATGATGGGATACTGGTGGTATCTGGATTCTTAAAGGCACAGTGACTTTTTTAGACATATAATGGCAGCCTATGAGGCTACTCTGTTCTGCTCCCTTCATCTCTATCATAAAAAAAGGGTTTGTGAGTGATATTTATACTGTTTTGCACTAAAATTATCTTAAAATTGCTTAATTCTGGTCACTTTTTTGCCTTCAAGATGAAGAATCTGGCCATTGTAGCCTAGGTAAATAGGCTGCATAATCTCTCTCTCTCTTAAGTGTCTTTGCAGGCCTTCCTGAAGAGAGGCAAAAATTCTACATTTAAGAAGATATATGAAGATATATAACAGCTGCTCCGGGGTCCCCGCACGTTGGGGAAACTAGTCAGTGCTTATGACTATAATGGAAATTCCTCTACGAGAGAAACCCAATTCTACCATATTTGGAGGAGAGAGCAAAAACGCTTTAGCACTTGTAAAATGCACAGAGTGCTAAGGCCAACAAAAACAAATTCAGCAAAAATAGGAGGAGGAAGGCAAAAAGTCTGGGGATGACTCTGCAAAAAGGGCTAAGTCCAAGGCCTATACCTTTCAATGTGTATAAACATTTTTATGTCTGGTTTATCGTCTCACTACCACCATGACGCTTCCTTCCATACTTTGTTCATAATTTCACATTCTCATCAAATCCCTCAAAAATGTATAAAACACACGCACTCCAGACTTACAGTTGACCCTAGCCAAAGCCTCTGCTTGTGTCTTTAATGAAAGTATTGGTCTTCAGAATGCGTGGCCCAACAAACGTTGGTTGAAAATAAAATATCTAGGTAGATATCTATAGTATTGAAGATGTTCATCACAGATGTCGGACATCTTCAGTTCACTATTTACTCTTTCGTATTCCTTGGCCACAGGTCATAAAATCAATTGTATCTACATTAAATCAGAAAGCATCGACCTCCAGGGATTAAGTAATGGCCATAAGCCTTCTTTTTAGGCCCATGTTCCAATTGTACCATGTCATCAACATAATATATTACTAGTAGTTATTTTCCTATGATCCTTGTTGGATTGGTGTTTCCAGCTATTTACACTTTTCCATACAACACTACTGTTAGCAAGAACCAGAGATCCAGTAGACGCCCCAAGTCTTAGTCCTTTCTTTGATTAAAATCCTCCAAAACCTACTGTACTTTTTCCCACCTCACATTCATCGATGTTTAGTGGTATAAATGCAGTATTCTTATTTTTTTTTATTACCAGGGAAAGCCTCTATTGATCAAGCAAAAAGCTTGGAACAGAGCTATAAAGCAAGTATGCAAAAGCTAGCCACCTAATGACTGATATTTTCCAGTCAGATAGGACCATTCTTGTCCTTTCTAGCAGAGATATTGGTCCACAACAACCAAGACTGTTCTCATCCCCTTTCTTGCTATTTTTGCATCCTTTCTCTTAAGGGATCCTCCTCATCCACCACAGTAACCATGCACGGCTTAATTTTTTTAGGGGTCCGTCAATCAGTGTCAGCTCTATGAACATTTGCGGAGACCTTATACAGACCAAGGGCATTCCTTGGTTGTAAATCATTTAACAAAGTTACTTATCATTCTGCTCAGTACCTCAATTGTGGGGGCCTTAATTGCTGAAGTCAATCATGTGTCTGTTCCACTGGGTTACCCTATCAGATGGCTACCATAAGGCTATGCTGTCAACCAAAATACACCACTCAGACGTCTGGCCAAATTGTCTTATTGTTACACAAGCTTAAATTTATAATCTCCCAACCATTAATTTCCAGAAGACTTTTGGTGTTTTCATTTTCTATTGTATACATTGCCTATAAAGCTGCTGTTGGGAGCAGGTTGGTGCAACACAGTAATTTCGGATGTTTTTTTCCTGTTTGATAATCAACAATTTCCATATTTCTTCTATTTCCTCTTTCACGTCTAATACGTTTCATGTTTCAATGATTACTTTGCAAACTGAAATACCAGAGTGTTTCAGATTTGCCTCAGTAGACTTTATTAAACCTATAAAAAAAAAAATCTGCCCTGACTTCTGGTGACAACTGGTCACCACTTTAAGCTTTGCATAACATTTACATTAATCTGCTCCGCATGCATATATACATAGAGTGTGATTTTCACATTAAAGTCGACCATAGTTAAAGTAGGCCTTAGTTTAAAAGCTTGTGCTAAAATGAAATGCTCTCTGTCTGCTATGTATTTCTTTAATTCTCTCATTTCAGGAGTCAAGCTACAACAGTATACGCTAATTAAAACTGTATTGGTATTGTTTAGTTTCTGTGTGAATGTTTATCTGTAGGTGTTCCATGGAGAGCTGAATAATGAACTTCTACACCTGCAGGAAGAACATGCTGGCAGAAATGTATCATCCTGTTACAAGATATCTCTTGAAGGTCATGCAGAAGAGACTTCCATTGTGTGATGGCTGGGAATAATGCTAAAGCTGGATTGTCGGAGAATGTTCTATCCTGATTGGTTCTCTCTATGGGAACAGTAGGGAGTTGCTCTACACTGTGAAGATCTGTATGATTTAATTGTGTATTGCTGAGTTAGTTAGATTCAGCCCTCTCCGCTTTCCTTAGAGGAGACACTTTGCTCTTGCCTGAAGTAATCCAAACCCAAAAATCCAAATCCATTCTCACTTCCCTGACTAAATCTTCATTTGGTTCTGCCTTTTAGAGGCTTTACTTGCTGACACCTCCTGCCCGGCTCTCTCACAAATTTCCTGATTTCCATTAGCTTAGTATGTTAGGGAGCTTCCCTTAATGGGAAGTTGAGCCTGCTCGATTTACTTTATGACAACTTTTAGCAGTTTGTCTTTGCATTTGCTATTTTAAACGGATTTTAATTTTTAAATATATTAACTGATATATTCATGCATTAACTACTTATTTCCGATGACATTAAATGATTTGAGATTGTAACTTTGCTAATCTGCTAACAAACCTTTATGGTTTGCAAATCTACCACTCTGACATCATTGTGGGGACTAATGTGCTTCACTGTACTTCAAGTATTGTTGACGCCGATGGATCACGCACGAAACCTCGGCATTATACTAGACTCATTGCTCACAATAAACCTACAGATCAACGCAGTATTCTCTGCCTACTTCAACACGCTCCGCATGCTCCAAAATATGTTCAGATAGATCCCATCCGAATCCAGAAAAACTGTTACGCACGCTCTCATCAGTAGCAGACTGGACTACGGCAACGCTCTGTACACCGGAATTAACAAGAAACTACTTCGTAAACTCCACACCGTCCAGAACACCACAGCCAGACTGATCCTAGACATCCCCCATCGCAGCCACATCACCCAACACCTCTGCGATCTCCACTGGCTCCCTATCGAAAGAAGAATAACCTTCAAACTCCTCACTCACGCATACAAGGACCTCCAAAACACCGGACCAACATACCTGAACAACCGCCTCTCCTTCCACGCACCCAAAAGACACCCCCGATCAGCTGACCTCTCTCTGGCCACCGTTCCATGCATCTACAAGACCAGAACAGGAGGAAAGTCCTTCTCCTACCTCACAGCCAAGTTATGGAACGACCTCCCCCTCCGGCAAGATTCCACACTGCTCCAGTTCAGGAAGGACCACAAGACCTGGCTCTTCGGATGACCCCAGCACTCAACGGAGCCTCCCCCCGCCTCCCCCCAGCTTCTTGAGACCCTCTCGGGTGAGTAGTTGCGCTTTAGCAACCCCAGATTGATTGATTGATTTGTTGAGTCATGCCTCAGTTTCAAACTAAATGTCCATCCGCTCGAGTGCAGCTTGTACTTGATTTTGCACCAAAGATCTACATGATCTACATGGTGCAAATTTCTCTGCAACACTTCACATCAGCTATCACCTATGATATAATTGCTAGCTCTAGACCGGTGTAACTTTTAATGCTAACCCTAAGCCTACGCTCCCCCGGGATGGTTAGGGAGGTATAAGCTCTCTCTGGCCTGGAGTGACCTACTCCTTAGTCAGCCCAGGCCTTCATTCTGGGCACTGCTAGTGCAACTCTATCTTTACAAAAATCCCATCCTAGCACTCAATTCCAGAGTGTCATCACAGTTTCATCAATGAACGCCAGTAATCATTTTTGTCCAGAACTTACCCATCAATTAACTCCTATATAAAGTTATAGGTCAGCTAATGCCCCTCAATACTCAAATGTTTCCTGTTCTCACTTTCAGCACCTGACCATTTCATAAATGTGTTAAATCACCTCAGTTGTCACCCATATCACATCCAGCTATAAATGTCTTTTGACCATTAAAGATCCACTAGTGCATCGTGCTATTCACCTGTACCAGATCCTGCAATTAGCCTTTCCAGTTTCTTCCCAGTTCCGAATATCTGCTACCGT
This sequence comes from Calotriton arnoldi, assembly GCA_963921515.1. Lineage (NCBI taxonomy): Eukaryota > Metazoa > Chordata > Amphibia > Caudata > Salamandridae > Calotriton > Calotriton arnoldi. The sequence goes on along the minus strand of CAWUFW010000496.1, from coordinate 1,429,296 downwards.
CTTAGTCCTTCACTGTGTCCAATTCAGATAATGGATCCATTTGTAGCTCAACCAATGCACCTCAATCAGTTGCTACATCCTGTACTGCTATATAAAACCCAGGCCAGCGTTATGAGTGGCATTTACTTTGGGAAGGTAATGCTGAACTCAGTAAAGACTACAGGGTTCAGTATATACCAGGTGCAGTATTAACCCATTCTGAATTCTACACCTAGCAATGGGTGGATAACCTGGTAATACTGCATGATTTTGCCTGGTCCGTGCTGCAAAAATCAGCATATTTCATTTTTCCTTGTGCAATTTCGCCAGATACTAAATAGCAACATTTATGCAAGGAAAAAGCGTGAAATGTGCACAATACTAGTAATTCTGATTTGGGTGCAAACTACCATTTGCACTTGAATCGGGAAATCGGGTCCTACAAGGGCCTTAGACTCCAAAATATAAACACTCCCTGAGCGGCCTATACCTGTGGATGTTGATCCTATCTGTACTCAGCTGGTCTCCCATGATGGGTGTCTTTGAGATGGTTTAGTGTTCACTCACCTCCTGAGAGTTCAAGATTTTCTCCATGTTATCAGCGTCCCGATAGAAGATCTGCTCTAGATAAACTCTTTCCAGCCACTCCTTTTTCACCCCCCACTGGTGATAAAGGGAGTTGTTCTCCTCCGACAGTCCTTGCAGTTTCTCCAGAACCTGAAAAAGATGAGATGGAAGCAAACTGAGAACGCTGAATTTATGATCAGTCCAAGGGAGAGGCTGGCTGTCAGCCAGATGGTAACTGGAAATCAGCAACGATATAAAATTGAGGCTATGTTGAGTGGTTTGAAGAATCTTAGTAACTAATTATAAGAAGCCACGTTTGCCCATGTCAACAATTGCTTTTGCACGGTCATCTGCCAACATGCTGAGATCATCCAAACATTAGAATATCATGAAACTCTAAAATAATTTACATGTAAATAAATTATTTGCCTAGACAACCAGAGAAACAGCTAAACCACAATGAAGGATGTGATTTATTCCAATTCCAGCAATGAACGGCACAGTTTTACTCAGTAGACCTGTAAATAAAATTGACAGCCTTAGGAAGGCAACCAGGGTGGTAAACTGGGTTTGAGCCTGGCTAAGTGAACGATTGCCGAGAATGTTAGTAAATGGTGTCTGTTTGGGAAAGAGAAGGTAACAATTGCATTGGCATTGTCAGTTTCCAACAGCATGCATAAGGAGCCTTGCAGAAGAGATGGCAAGACATATTTAAATATGAATAGATATTAATGATATTTTGCAACAACATTATATATATATATATATATATATATATATATATATATATATATATATATATATATATATATATATATATATATATATATATATATATATATATGTGTCCAACAAATTGCCTTTCAGCTTCAAAGGTGCACTCGACGTTTGGCCTGCACTCAGCACAGCCCAATGGGGGCCGTTAATGAACTGTCAGCATGCAGTTATCCAATCAGCAAGAGGAAAGCTCTGTGAAATCCACGAACAGCCTATGAGGAAGAGACAAGGGTGTCTTGAAACGCGTCAGGCAATGTAATAAAATGTGAGAAACGAAGCGAGCTGTCACTCATTAAGCCGGATGGCAGGCCAAACGTCGAGTGCACCTTTGAAGCTGAAAGGCAATTTGTTGGACATAATTTGTGCACGGCCGCCTTGCCGTGAAAGGTGCACCATCCCCTGAAGAGGAGAGGCTGTGGTATGGAACGTATCCTAACCCTTGCAGCACGTGAGGCCAGTGCAACGAGAATCGCTTCAGAACTCGCAATCCTACTAAAGGAAAAGAATATTTTGTTTTAAAAAGATGGTTTATCACGGAACCCACTCAGGGTATAATACGTACTTTTTCTCTGGGACTACTTACCCCAACATGCACTATTTGTGACATGCACTCAGCACAGCCCAATGGGGGCCGTTAATGAACTGTCAGCATGCAGTTATCCAATCAGCAAGAGGAAAGCTCTGTGAAATCCACGAACAGCCTATGAGGAAGAGACAAGGGTGTCTTGAAACGCGTCAGGCAATGTAATAAAATGTGAGAAACGAAGCGAGCTGTCACTCATTAAGCCGGATGGCAGGCCAAACGTCGAGTGCACCTTTGAAGCTGAAAGGCAATTTGTTGGACATAATTTGTGCACGGCCGCCTTGCCGTGAAAGGTGCACCATCCCCTGAAGAGGAGAGGCTGTGGTATGGAACGTATCCTAACCCTTGCAGCACGTGAGGCCAGTGCAACGAGAATCGCTTCAGAACTCGCAATCCTACTAAAGGAAAAGAATATTTTGTTTTAAAAAGATGGTTTATCACGGAACCCACTCAGGGTATAATACGTACTTTTTCTCTGGGACTACTTACCCCAACATGCACTATTTGTGACATGCACTCAGCACAGCCCAATGGGGGCCGTTAATGAACTGTCAGCATGCAGTTATCCAATCAGCAAGAGGAAAGCTCTGTGAAATCCACGAACAGCCTATGAGGAAGAGACAAGGGTGTCTTGAAACGCGTCAGGCAATGTAATAAAATGTGAGAAACGAAGCGAGCTGTCACTCATTAAGCCGGATGGCAGGCCAAACGTCGAGTGCACCTTTGAAGCTGAAAGGCAATTTGTTGGACATATATATATATATATATATATATATATATTATCTACTGGCGGTCGCCAGTAGATAGTTATAGTTAGAACCTAGGGCCATATGTAGGTGGGCTAATACCGGTCGGTAACGGCCGAAAATCGGTAAATTTCCTGTTACCGACCGGTATTTAGCCCTTTGCGATGTAGGAGGCCGGATTTAAGGAGTCGGTAATTTACCGATTCGTTATTTTAAGGAAACGGTAAATTACCGATTCCTTAAATCCTATGTAGGGAGCACTCAAGTGAGTGCATTTTTGGTTTAAGGATTCGTTATTTACCACCAACTACAAGTTGGTGGTAAATACCGAATACCTTTTAAAAAGCAATTTTGTGCTTTTTTAAAAGTGCCATGTGGCAGACATACATGCCCTTAGGGCATGTATGTGCGCCACATGTGCACACATGCACGATTCAGGGGTGCAACAGGGTGTCAATTTGACACCCTGCCACCCTTGAATATGCTCCCCCTATTACCGATTCGGTATTTACCGAATCGGTAATAGTGAATGGCTTCCCATTCATTCCTATGGGCCTCCAGGCCCATAGGAATGAATGGGAAGGTATTCCTTATTACCGATTCGGTAAATACCGAATAGGTAATAACGAATATTACCGAATCGGTAAAATTTACCGAATGTTTACCTACATTCTATTTACCGATTCTTAAATACCGAATCGGTAAAATTCGGTATTTAGGAATCGGTAAATAGAAATTACCTACATATGGCCCCTAGTTTCCATAGGAAATGCGTTTTTTGTTTTGCCAATAACTTTGGCACCGTTTGACGAATCTTTGTGAAATTCTCCCAAAAAATGTTTCATCCAGGTCAGCTCCTATCCTGAAAGTTTGGGGGTGATTTGTCAAGTGGGGACTGAGAAAAAAGGGGGGTCCCAAAAAGTGTTTTCTCCATGTTAATTTCCATAGGAAAATTTAGCCAGGGCTACAGCCCGAACTGCTGAACGGAATTACACCAAATTTTGCAAAAAGGTAGTGCTTGGTTCAGAAAGCGACCTTTTTAAAAATGGTGTAAATCCGTTCAGTAGTTGCTGGAAATTCAAAAAATAAGAGTCAAAAAATCAATTTCCCATAGGAAATTTTAGCCAAGGCTACAGCCCGAACTGCTGAACGGAATTACACCAAATTTGGCAAAAAGGTACTGCTTGGCTCAGAAAGCGACCTTTTTAAAAATGGTGTAAATCCGTTCAGTAGTTGCTGAGAAATTAAAAAAATAAAAATATCGATATCTAGAGGCACGGAGGATCCGCGGACCCTCCCGACCACGAGCTTTATTCTAATTGGCTGTCAACACTCCAAACCAGGAAGTGTTGGCAGCCATCTTGTGACTCGGTAGAACAAGAAAAGGGGGCAGGGTAGAAACACCCTGACCCCCCAGGCCTGCTCAGGGGGTCCCACAAGGACCCCCAGGGCCCAAAAAAGCATTTTTTTAAAAGAAATTCGGCGAAATTCGCGCAGGGGTCGCGAATCCCGCCAAAATTTTTTAAAAAAATTAAGCGCGGGCTCCCGTGCTTCATTTAATTGAGACCCCCGGGTGGGCCAGGTCCCGGGGGCATTTCCCAAAAATATATGCGGGGGCCCCCACAGCACCGGGGACCGCCACCCCCCAGGGCTTGATTAACATTATGTGCGGGAGGGCACTCGGCCCTCCCGCAGCCCCGGGGACCGCCACCCCCGGGGCTTTATTTTTAATGTGTGGGGGGCCTCCAAGGCCCCCCCAAACCCCGGGGACCGCCACCCCCCGGGGCTTTTAAAAAAAATTAAATAAACCTGGGTGGGGGAGCTCGAGCCCCCCCACACGCCCCGGGGACCGCCACCTCCCCGGGGCACTAAAATGCAAATGCGGGGGTCCATTACGGACCCCCGAGCCCCGGGGACCACCACCTCCCCGGGGCTTCAATCACATAGGGAGGGGGGCCGCGCGGCCCCCCTCCTGGAGCCCGTGATGGCCCTGGGGACCGCCACCCCCCAGGGCCGGCTCCTGCAGTGTCCCGTGGTGCCCACCCCCGGGACACTGCTGTTTGCTATGGCAGGGTGGGAGCCGTGCGGCTCCCGCCCGGTCATAACAAACTTGCTTTGGATTTTGGAAGCGAGAGCAGGGAAACCTGCTCTTGCTTCCAAAATCCAAAGCTGATTGCTTTTCATGTCAGCAGCTCCCCATGTGGAAAAGCAATGCCGCCTCCCCCCACGGTCCCCAACGGATAGGGCCTGCCCCGGGGGATGGGGTCCCCGGGGCTAGAAGTGGCCCGGGAGGGGGGCCACGCGGCCCCCCTCCCCAAAAACAAACAAAAAAATTATATAAATATAGGCCGGCCCCGAGGGATGGGGTCCCCGGGGCCAATAGAAGCCTCAGGAGGGGGGCCACGCAGCCCCCCTCCTTAAAAAAATAAATAAATGTGGCAATGCCCCGGGGGATGGGGTCCTTGGGGCCGGAATTGGCCACGGGAGGGGGGCCCACGCGGCCCTCTTCCCATTCAAATTTTTTTTTAAAAGGGGTCAGGCCCTGGGGATGGGGTCCCTAGGGCCCAAAAAAAGAAAAAAGAAGGGGGCCACACAGCCCCCCTTCTAAAAAAAAAGAAATTAAATAAAAGACCGGCATCGTGCCGAGGCCCCACCCCTCCCAGCAACACTCTGCAAACGCGCCCTGTGGCGCGTTTTAAGTTGGGGAATTAATTCCCCTTCAATACTGGGGGTCACTGGGGGCCAAATAGCCCACCAGGTATCTCCAGTATGCGCCACAGGGCTGCCTTGCAGAGAGGTGGTCCGAGGCCACGCCCCTTTGAACACCTCTCTGCAACGCAGTTCTGTGGCGCTTACTGGAGGTACCTGGTGGGCTAGTTGGACCCCAGGGACCCTCAGGATTCAAGGGGACTTAATCCCCCATCTTAAAACACGCCACGGGGCGCGTTTGCACAGTGGTGAAGGGAGGGGGCGGGGCCTGATATGGCAAGTGTGCAAATGGGCCCCCTGGCGCGTTGTAACTTGGGGGATTAAGTCTCCTTGAATCCTGAGGGTCCCTGGGGGCCAACTAGCCCACCAGGTACCTTCAGTTTGCGCCACAGAGCTGCGTTGCAGAGAGGAGTAAAAAGGGGCGTGGCCTCAGACCACCTCTCTGCAACGCAGCTCTGTGGCGCAAATTGAAGGTACATGGTGGGCTAGTTGGCCCCTAGGGACCCTCAGGATTGGAGGGGACTTAATCCCCCAACGTAGAACGCACCAGCGGGCACGTTTGCAGAGTGCTGCAGGGAGGGGGTGGGGCCTGATATAACAAGTTAGCAATTCTGCTGTGTGGGATTTACTGGAGGTAATAAAAGGGGTAGTTGGCCACCAAGGTTGACGTTGGGGGCTAACTATCCCTCCTGTTACGTGCTAAAAGGTGTTTGAAGGCCACGCTCACCTTTCTCCACCACTCTGCAAACGCGACTGCTATGTTATAGATAGAAATTAGCATTTAAAAAACCTTTGAAATTCACTGAAAAAACATAGGTTTCAGGCACGTTATAGTTAGAAATTAGCATTTAAAAAACCTTAGAAATTCACTGAAAAAACCATAGGTTTCAGGGATGTTATAGTTAGTTGGACATTTCACTCGTATAAAACCATAGAAATTCCCCCGTTATAGTTAGTTCAGCTAAGTATAACTCGCGCCCCCGCAATGCACTGCTGATGACGTCACATATTACATCATTCATGACATGGTCAGTGACATCACCGATGACATCACTGATGACATCTCAAATGACATCACTAATGACATCACTGATGACATCATCCAGTGACTGTGTGTTTCTGTAAAGTTTAAATATGTTTTATATATATGCCAAGGTGTATTGAAGAATGAGTGGGTGTATAAGTGTCTGGATGAAGGATTTAGTAGGTGTGTGACTGACTGTATAAGTGAGTGATTAAATGTGTCTTACTGAATACATGTGTTAGTGACTAAACTGTCTGAATGTGTGCATCAGTATGTCTGTTGTTGTGTAAGCTGCTGCATGTGTTGGTCAGTAGCTACATGAGTGTCTATATGGGTTATTGATTGGTTGCCTGAGTATTTGTATGGGAGACTGAGTGTGTGTGTGGGTGGGTGGGAGGTGTGTGACTCTGTGCATAGATGTGTGAGTGGTTGATTCACTGGATATATGGGTTCAAGATTGCATGTGGAAACAGCTGTATGGGCGGGTGAGTGTGTGTATGGGTGTGTTGGTGAGAGATTGGATGTCTCAGTGGTACATGTCCAAGTAACTACATATGTAAAAGGCAGTGTATGTGAGAGTTGGAGTATATAAATGACTATATGTGAGAGTCAGTGATTGTGAGAGTGGCTGTATGGATGAGTGTGTACTTGTCTCAGTGATTGTATAAGAGAGTAAGTATGTGTTAGCATATATTTGAAAAAGTGAGGTGGTGTGTGTATAACTGTATAGCTGAGGAAATGGGAGTGTGATTGATTCTTTGCATGACTGACTAGGTGTGTGAGCAACTCCATGGGTGAGTGGCGGTGTGTGAGTGTCTGTATAGGTGTATGAGTGCATATGATAGTGTTGTATTGATGAGTGGCAGTATGTATAAGTGATTGTATGGGTAAATGAGTGGATGTGTGTGTAGACCTAGGAATCAGTGAGTGCGTATGTAGTAACTGGTATTGGTGTGTCGATGGTTTCGAAAATGGTAGTCTGTATTTTACAGTGGGTGTATCAAAGGTTATATTAGAGTGTGAGGAGGTGCATCAGATTTTCACGTGGATGATGTCATCAGTGATGTCATCAGTGATGTTACTGACCATGTCATGAATGATGTAATATGTGACGTCATCAGCAGTGCATTGCGGGGGCGCGAGTTATACTTAGCTGAACTAACTATAACGGGGGAATTTCTATGGTTTTATACGAGTGAAATGTCCAACTAACTATAACATCCCTGAAACCTATGGTTTTTTCAGTGTATATACATATATATATATCCAAAACACAGAGTTGCCTGCTGTAAGAGGACCACACCAGGTAAGTTTTCAATCTTGTACCCATTTATTGATCGACGGCAATGACAGGAGCAGACATCGTTGCACTTATGTAGTCCATCCCGACGCGTTTCGTGCAAGGAAGCACTTCTTCATGGGGTTCTGGACTTTGGCAGTGAATGAAACCGGCAGTTAATCAGCACTCCTTTTCAGAGGAAGTTTCTCCGCCCATGTGGGCGTGGCCAACACTGTGGCCTGATGGTCGATGTAGTGCTAAGTGTTATTTCAGTGAATAGCCGTGATTCAAGCCTGCGTACTTCAAGTATTTCCCAAGTGGGTGCGCAAACAGCATGTCAGTTCTTGAAATGCCACTCACTTCGCTCAATCGCACTTCCCTGTCCTTGGCGAAAATGCCGATTGGCACCTCAGCAGGACTGCGCACAGCGCAGTGGGGTCACAGTTATAAACACCTCGTAAAATTCCAGCACATGTGCAAGTCAATTGTTGGATTTTAGTCCATCAGCTCAGATCTGTGCACATTTTTCCCTGTAAACTGGTGCGAGTTGGTGGGCTGCTGTTTACTGTGGAATTGGTGGCAATGATGACACTGAAGTGAATTAAGTCCTCAAATACAGACCATGCCATGATTCACTAAGACATCATGAGGCTCATTTACTTTTTCTCACAAGTGGTATGCTTGATGGTGACATGTGAGTCATTTTCTGCGGTGTGAGTGCCTTAAGCTCTACACTCTCGACCCCAGACTCCACAACAAACACTGCTACCACACTGGCCCACGCTCCACGGTAGGACCTTTCACCTGCACCCACTGCCACTTCACCTGCAACTGCACACACACCAGCCCACCGAGCAGCCCCACCCCAAACACACCAGAGACACCATCTGAACAAAAAACACCAACTCGCATGCGCCCTGCTCAACACACGCTCACTATGCAAGCATTCCACTGAATTACGGGACCTCATTGCCACCCTCGCACCCAACATAGTCTTCCTCACTGAGGCCTGGCTTTACCCCACATCCACCCCAGACATAGCCACAGTAATCTCCGGCAGATACAAAATCACACACCAGGACCGCACAAACAAGCCAGGAGGAGGAACAGCCATCATCCACAAAGAGACCATACAGTGTACCACCATCAACGACAACACCACCACCTCCCTGGAACATCTCAACTTCGAGCTCCACACAGACGACAAGACAACCATCAGAGGCACGCTCGCATACCGACTCCCAGGCCCATGCTCCAGCTTCTGCAACACCATCACAGACTTCATTGCGCCCCTAGCCTGAGACTCTAAGGACTACATCTTCCTCAGTGACCTAAATTTCCACATCCATGACCCCAATGACAAAAACACTGCACACCTCCTCGACAGTATGAGCAGCTTCAGATTGACCCAGATCGTCCATGACCCTACACACACTGCAGGACACATGCTGGACCCAATTTTTACCTCCATAAACCGCGTCAAATACAGACAAGCCACAGAACTCACATGGACCGATCACTCCATCATCCACTTCAGCATCTCCAGCCCCCACACTGCCACCCTCATGATGATGAGTGCCCCCCACCAGAGGTAGAATAAAATCTCAGAGACCAGCTGGGCAAACGCCCTCAACACCTTCAACCCTGCTACTGCCACCAACCTCGAACAGGGAATGTACAACTTCAATGCCTGGATCACCAATTGCGCAGACAGCATCATCCATTTTCTACGTAGATGACACCCAACTCATCCTCTCAATCACCGATGACCCCACCAGAACCATCTTCCACAAATGCATGACAAACTTTGCCAACTAGATGAAGAACTACTGCCTGCAGCTGAACACAGACAAGATGGAAGTACTGATCTTTGGCAACAGAAGCAACACATGGAACGACTACTGGTGACCATCAGACCTAGGACCCGCATCCACTCCCTCCAACCATGCCAGAAACCTCTGAATCATTGACAACAAGCTCACAATAAAATCTTCACTCTCCGTATGCTACATACGATCTTCAAGTGGCTACCCCTACAAACGAGACTAACTGTGACACAAGCCCTCATCACCAGCCGACTGGACTACGGCAGTGCCCTCTATGTAGGAATCACTACACACCTTCTACAGAGTCTTCAGACCACACAGAACACCGCAGCCAGACTCATCCTTGACCTTCCCCGATGAACCCACATCACACCCCACCTTGGGAAACTCTACTGGCTCCCCGTACAGAAGAGATGTCAATTCAAGCAGCTGACCCACGCACACAAGGCTCTAATCAACCAATGACCGGCCTACATTAACCACCGCCTTAACTTCCACCAACCATCAAGAAGTCTACGCTCTGCCTCCCTTTCATTTGTCTATACTACCCGCATCTACTGAACCAGAAGTGGAGGACGCTCCTTTTACCTCATCAGAGCAAAGACCTGGAACAGCCTCCCCAAGCACTTCTGGACCACCACCTCACTTTCAGAATTCCGAATGGCCCTCAAGACCTGGTAGTTCGAATAAGCCTCTGGGACCTGCAAGCATCTGGATACCCTACTGGGTGATTAGCCGCGCTTTATAAATCCTGATTGATTGACTAAGTAGTTAAGACATGAGTCAGTCTCCATGGATTCTAGGATTTCTGGACAGACTAGGCACCAGAAATACAAAAAGACACTTGGTCTTCTTGTCAAGTTTGATATGCTTTCCTTTGCAGTTTTTTAAGCAGATTTGTAAGGTGCCATATTCATTGCGTGAGGACAGGGCAACTCCTCCTCGAACCCACGCTGCCACCCTGGACTTAGAAGTACAAAGTCCCTGTCAAGTGGAAGAGGTACCAAAGGACACAACGGGCCCAATTCACAAACATAAACTTAGACCTGAAGTCTAAGGGCCCAATTCACAAAGGTGAACTTAGACATGAAGTCTAAGCTTACCTTCGTGAATTGAGCCCTTAGACTTCAGGTCGAAACTTAGACTTCAGATCTAAGTATACCTTTGTGAATCGGGCCCAACACCTCTTCACAAAGGTACACTGAGACCTTAAGTCTAAGTTTACATTTGTGTGGGGGGTGGAGCTTGCCTGACTCAAAGATGGCCGCGATCTAGGGTAGCTCTCCCGATCGCCACTAATTATCCTTCATAATCCTTGCAAGAATCCTGGCAGAACTAATCTCACGAGGGTGGAATGCATCGAGGGCACTGAGCGCTGCCTGAAACGCCTCTCGCTACCCTCAGCGGTGCCGCCAAACGCTAGAAAACTGCAGTGACGCACTTTGAGTGACGCATCGTGTGGACCTCTCTGACTGCGCGAGCAATCAACGCGCCTAAACGGAGGCCGAGAAAGCGGACCAACTGATCCGGGAACGTGGAGCGGGGAGCCCACTGAGACCTCTCACTGAAGTGCCGACGTGCTGTGGGTAAGAGGCGCTGCCGCGTCCATAAAGCGCCCGAAGATACCGGAGAGGCCTTCAGTAGCGAGCGGCCGGCCCGGGAGCAGCTGTGACGCTACCCGCTCAGGCATACATCCGAACTGCGAGCTCTCGGGCTCCCACACTCCCGCAAGAGCCCTGATCCTGATCGCGTTGGAGCAGTGGTGAGTCAGCTTTCTGAGCAGCACGGAACCCCTGCAGGCACCCGAAAGACCGGGAGAGACAGGTGACGGCGGCCGAATCCTGCCTAGCAGGCAAGAACTCAGGGGGAGTGGAGACTATCGTGGCCCGGAGGATTGAGGGCCGGACCTGCTTTCTGGTAATCATAAATTGAAACGGACTAGCACTGATTGTAGTTTTAGTATTGCGGAGTCTGGAAGCCATACATTAACGTGAACCTTCCGTCGAGACTGGGCAGCCGACTGGCATACCGCACACACACTTAGTGAGGGTTTCAACTACCGATCGATTTGCTCGGGGAGACATTGGGATTATAATCATCCCTCGCTAACTGCGTGCAGGAGTCACTCGCAGTGCGCAGGGAGAGGAGCCTTAGGCCTTGTAGGTCCCTGTTCCATAGGCGGCAGGAGGCCCAGTTGGGATATACTACCCGCCAGCAACAGTGCATACTGACTGTGCATCCACAGTGTGCAAATTCCGACAACATGAGCAAGACAGACAAGTTACAGCCAAAATTACAATTTGATCTACGCAAGACCCCCAGATCAAAAGAATCCATGCCAACGGAACACAAGTACACCCCAGACGACCCTGACGCCGGGTCAGATGTGGACATGAAACAAGTGTTCTGCACCATCCAGCAGAGCCTATCTAAGATCGACAGCAAAATCGATGCGCTCTCGTTCCGAATGGACAGAATGTCCGAAAGGCTGGACAAACATGGGGGTAGACTCGACGCGGCGGAGCAGTGCATATCAGACATGGAGGATGTCGTCAGAGCGGACGCGGAAACAGACAAGGCGAGAGACAAGATCCTACGTACCCTGCAAGCTAAGGCTGAAGATCTTGAAGTGAGATCCCGGCGGAACAACGTTCGCATTTTGGGTGTAGCAGAATCGTCCAATGTAGGCAACATGGAGCAATACGTAGAGAAACTTCTAGTCAGCCTTTTGGGTCGAGAAACCTTCTCCGAGCACATCGGTCCCTGGCACACAGACCGATACCAGGTGCAGCCCCGATTTATTATAGCACGACTCCTAAATTACAGGGATCGCGACGCGGCCCTGCGCAGGGCCCGGGAACTGGGAACACTTCGCCACGAAGGTGCGGAAATAACTTTGTTCCCCGACTTCATGATGCAGGTTCAAGAGGCACGGCGGCTCTTCATCCCCACGAAAAAGAAACTTTGAGACCTCAACCTGGAGTACAGCATGTTGTATCCTGCTAAACTAAGGGTCAAAATTGATGGCAAAGTGCACTTTTTTACTGATCCTAAGGTGGTCCTGCGATTTATAAAAGAGAAAGAACAGCGGCTGAGACGTCAGGGTTCACCGAGCTCATCTTCAGCACGGTCGGAGGGCTCTCCGAATGTCCAGGAAGACCGAGAAACAGAAGAGTGACCGATCGATGAGATCCAAGACTGGACGATGTACGGTAAAATAGAGGAGTCATGGGGGGGGTACTGTGACTATTGCAACGTATGCTTAGTAGATACTAGCTAGCCCACTGAGATACCAGGACAAGGACTGGACATGTCCAGAGAAGACTCATTGGGACCTAAGGGCGTCATGACTCAGACACTTGCGGGAACATAGAGCGCATTGATTGTAATTTGTTATACCTCGTAGAGATGGTTGTTTATAAGACTCATGCTGTTATAAGTGCCACCAGAGTGGTGTAGGGAGTTCGACAAGATGGCAACATCTGCCCCCAAGTGTATCACACCTTCAGTATTGTTTGTTTTGAAGTTGGGGTTTGAGTCTGAAGATGTGGGAGGGGGGAAGGGAGATCAGATAGCCACGACAGTTGGGGATTATCGAGGCGTGGGAGGGAATGGTTGTTTCATTAGGATGGGTGTATGTATTGTACTAACTATGCAACTGAGGTCACAAATAGCACATATCATTGGTAAGGGACACTGTTCACGGCAAGGGTTAACAACATCGAATGGCTATGACGGGTGAAAGCACACAGGTCCTGCAGCTCATGACCTGGAATGTCCGCGGTTTAAATAATAACAGAAAGGTCAGAAGGGTGGGAGCCTATTTAAAACGACATTCTGTGCCAATTGCTATTTTACAAGAAACATATTTAGCTCGGAGCGTAGCAAGGCAGTGCATCGCAAACTACAAGGGATATGCTACTCTGCAGATTATACCTCATATGCTAGAGGAGTCCTGATCTGGGTAGATAAGAAGGCGGGGGTAGAAATGATAGGCATGCTAAAGGATCCACAGGGCCGATTTGTGGTAGCCCTATGCAAACGAGGGGACTTGAAATTTCTATTGGTAGGTATATACGGCCCCAATTATGACAATCCACACTTCTATACTTCCTTAGCGACCAAACTGGTGCAGTGGAAAGGGTTCTTGCAGGTATGGGGGGGGATTTTAATTGTATATTGGATCCAAGTATCGATAGATCTCAGGGCCTACCGAGGCGTCCAGCGGCGGCTGCGGTAGACATCCATGAAATAATGCAGTCCGATGGCCTTATAGATATTTGGTGACATAGATCCCCAGATGTGAGAGGTTATACTCATTATTCCTCCGTACATGACACTCATACTCGAATTGACTTTTGGCCATTGTCTGGGGGACCGAGTTCCAGAGTTATGACATGTGCGCATCTACCACGGACGTACTCTGACCACCCTCCTATCCAACTGGCCTTGAGGTATGGGCGCCGCGCATCCCTGCATTCACATGGCGTTTCCCACCATATTCGCTATTAGACACCGTATTTAAAGATGGGTTAGCTACAGCCATAGAAAATTTCTTCTCTGATAATATCGGGTCAGTGACCTCATTCACCACGGTTTGGGAAGCATTTAAGGTGTTCGTCAGAGGAGTGGTGATTTCTACTCATGCAGGAGTGTTACGTTCCATCCGAGGTAGATTAGAAACACTGGAACGAGAAATAGGGCATTTGGAACGGGACTTGAGTGAGGGGGGATCTGCCCAGACCACCGCAGACCTTCAACAGAAATTGGCAGAGCACCTAGAGACAGCCAACGACGAAATCAAACACATGGGTAAATACGCATCGGCTCGATGCTACGGGGAGCGGGAGAGACCAGGCGCTACTCTAGCAGGAATTCTGAGGCCTAAGAGGGAATTAGACACTATGGTGGGCATGAAGGATGACAAAGGCAATGCACTACATACACCGGAGGAAATAGCTGCCCATTTTCGCACTTACTACAAGACACTGTATACCTCTCAAATCACTTCCAATAGCGAGGCCCTAGAGGAATATCTTTCGTATATTAAAATGCCATGGCTTGTGACGGAGCATAGGGAACATCTGATGGCACCCCTAACGGCTGATGAGATACGTGAGGCACTTAGGGGGATGGCAGCTGGAAAAGCTCCAGGGGCAGATGGGCTCACTGTCACCATTTATAAAGAATTTCAAGACATACTTATTCCACACCTCAAACACTCTATGAGGAGATGGCGGAGGCAGGCATTGTGCCGCCCTCCTTGCGCGAAGCTGTCATTGTTACCCTATTAAAACCAGGAAAGTCACCTATCAGTTGCTCTTCGTATAGGCCTTTATCTTTGCTTAACGTAGATGCTAAGCTTTATGCTAAAATCTTAGCCAATAGACTGGCTTTACTGCTCCCTGGTATTATTCGCCCAGAGCAAGCAGGGTTTGTCCCTGGTCATAATTTGTCTCAAAATCTGAGAACTCTGTTTGGCACAGTACAGAGACTAAATCCAGAAATCAAGGCGGCGGCAGTCTTCCTGGATGCGGAAAAAGCCTTCGACTCTGTGGAGTGGAGTTTCATGTTCGCGGTATTACGCAAAATAGGAGTCGGAGACATGTATCTCCGTCTGGTTTCTGTACTCTATACATCACCTACAGCTAGAGTGAGGATAGGAAATGAGGTCTCTCAGTCGTTTCACATCACCCGGGGAACACGTCAGGGCTGTCCTCTGTCCCCACTATTGTACGCGATTGTGGCGGAACCACTGGCCTGCGCCATCCGCGAGTATCACGCACACAGAGGGCTGAAATTCCCTGAATACACACTGAACATTTCTGCTTATGCAGACGACACGTTATTATATATACATAACCCGGAGGTAAATTTATCTCCAATACTGCGAGAGGTGGTACAGTTTGGGGGTCACTCGGGGCTGAGAATCAATTGGGAAAAGTCCGTCATATTTCCCCTCACTCCGAACACCGTGGAACCGGCCATGGAATACCCATTACGTTGGACCATGGAGGCGGTCCGCTACTTGGGCATCCAATTTCACACAGATCCTGCGATAGTGCTGCTGGAAAATTATGGCAAAGCCACACAAAGGCTCACAGATAACGTGGATAAGTGGATTAGGCCCCCACTCTCGCTGATGGGGAGAATCTCGATCATGAAGATAGTTATCTTACCGCGATTCCTCTTTTTATTTCAAAACATACCTTCAAATGCTGGCGCACACAGTTGATACAGTTGGCTTGGGCTTGTCAACAACCTCGCTCACTTTGCCCTATGACTTGGGTGGTCTGGGGGCTCCTGATTTGGAGAAATACTATAGAGCTGCGAACAGTGTATTTGCTCATTATTGGATACATGGTCCACAAGATACGCCCTTTTTGTATATGGAAAGGAATGCAGTGGATCCTCTCACCCTTCCTCAAACGCTCACCCAACCCGCCTCCAGGAGGCTACGTGTCTTTGACTCTATCGCAGTTACTGCACAAGCCTGGCAAACACTACTACACATGCAATCCAGAGCCTTTATATACGCACCGGAAATGCCACTTCAATGGTGCATGTGGTTTCCACTGGGACAGGATGTAGGAGCAAGACAGGCGCTACAGTCCATAGGTATCACCACATGGGAGACTTTTTTAAAGATGGTGTGTTAGTAACCTGGGAGGCATTACAACAACCGGACAGGCAGCTGGTAGGTACGGTTTTATTTCACTACTATAGGGCCCGATAGACCTGGCGCGCCCTTATTGGGGACGACTTGCTGGAACCACAAACTATGGGGGCACTTTCCACTCTGATTACGGTTGAAGAGCCACTAAAGTTAATCACCAAATTCTATTCTAGTCTACAGGACATGCGTAAATCTGAAGTCTTGAGAGTGCGATTAGACTGGCAGAGCGATCTGGGCACTCCCCTAAGTGATAAAGAATGGTATTATTGCTGCGCCCGCACCCGGTCGGTCTCTCTTAATGGGAGACACAGGCTCATCCACTTTAAATTTTTACACAGGGCCTATTGCACCCCTGAACGCCAGTTTCGATGCGGACTAGCAGAGACTTCCTGTTGTCATAGATGTGGTTTAGAGGGAGCAGGATTCTGGCACTTAGCCTGGCAATGCTCAGGGGTCTATGCCTTCTGGGAAAAGGAGTTTCAAGAACTGGGAACCATTATCAGTGCGGACCTGGAACCTGACCCTAAAATGGCGTTATTGAGATGGGATCTCACAGTGAACAAGACATTGCGTCCATTGTTAGCCATTGGACTCTACTTGCTAAAAGGCGGGTAGCACTGCGATGGATGAGGGGACCGCTTCCACGAATCACAGACTGGAATGCAGACACGTTGTACTGTAATACTCAGGCCGATACATATAGTGAATTACTACCCCCCAGAAGTCGTCCTAAGAGTTGCTGGGGACCATACCAAACTTACCCTTTAAGTAGAGCTGGCGAGGCAACCCCGGAGCCACAGATTACTACTGAAGAAGCATTATTGACAGATGCAGGAATATAGTCAATTGAGGGCACTAATGGGTGGAGGAAGGCTTACTCTGATTGTGCCCTTATGTAAAAGTTAGCCCTTCAACACGGCATTGGTCAGCAGAGAGATGATCTGTAACCGAAGGAGATATTGCTCTTACCGTTGATAGGCTTGTATATATGATACTTGCCAAATGCTTGACTTATGCTTCTGAATACAAATGTGCTTATATGCTGTTGTGATCTGACATATTGAACCACATGACTATGGCGCGATTGTGTTTTTTAAGTTGTATGTATTTTGTTTTATACTGAAAATAATAAATATAAAGTAAAATAAAAAAAAGTTTAAATTTGTGTATTGAGCCCTTAGATTTCAGGTCAAAACTTTGACCCCAGGTCTAAATTTACCTTTGTGATTCGGGCCCAACATCTCTTTGGCAATCATATAGCTTTTGATTGAAGCTAATGATTATGCAGAAGTAGAGAAGCACCACACAAAACTCTTATTAGCATTTGGGAAGAGGAAACAGACAAGCTAAGACATCCAGTAGAAGATCCAAAGGGAATTCCAGATGCAAAAGGTTAAATTAAGGGACAGAAATAGAATCAAGTGGATGAATGTGACATAATAAAGGAAATTATGCATTGAGACACATTATGCACTATTCAATGCTTCCTTTATACATATGATTAAAATGAGATCAGACATCAAAGAAAAAGACTCAACTTCATTTGGATTGAGAACCTCATGTGAAAAATATTTGGAGTAACAATCATCTTAGACATGACACTTTAAAAGGATTGACCATGCATCTCTCTTCTAACACATGACATTGATTAAACTTGTGAGGAAGAAGCATAAGAGAATAAAGCCAAAAATGGATGTCTTTCATCAAAGCAAACACAAAGAGATGATGGACGGAGTGCTGAACTTTTCACACACTCACCCAGTCACAGATCTGGGTTGAATCCATCATCGTTCTTTAGCTCACTTCGCCACCCCAGTTCAGACCCAGCTGTATGCAAATCAGTCTTGACCCTGTGCCTCATGGGAACAGTCCAGCCCGAACTGCCAAGCCAGGTCTTCCCTGGACCGGAAACAAGCATCCTGGGACCGGTTTCGGGGTGATTAACACCAGCGAGGAGGTGAGGCATGCAGGCATAGGTGCAGCAGCGGGAGATCCTTTCATTAACAGGCGCGTGACCTAATGGGTCTTCCTTACTCACTCTACCTATGGGGCAAGTAGGTCCCAGGGAATAGGGCTGGAACATTTTAGCCGCAACTCTGTGGTGTGTGATCTTGATCACCCCACTTAGTGGATACCTCACCTATATTGAATGGTAAGGTAGGAGCCCGTTGGTGTATGATAGGTCCTGATGAATGCCGCGTTCCCGGTTGGGCCACTAGGCTGAAACATGTTGACCATTAGTTATACGGTGGGGGGACTACAATATCCCCAACACACCGATCATTTCTTTTAAACACCAGACAGATGTCAGTCACATTAAAAAGAGGTTTGACATCCGTAATGGCTTTTTAAATTTCACTTTTTTGTTAAGGGCCCCCACGTAGGGGCCGATTCCGATTCAGGCCGGAAATCTCCCCGACAGAGCCGGACCCGGAGAGATTTCCGACCGAATCGGACCCTAGCAGCCTGACCGAATGAGTACGATGCGCACGTATGCTATCGGACTCGATTCGGTCGGACTCCCATTGAAGTCAATGGGAGCCAGTCGTACGACGCGTACACGGGCTCCCATTGACTCAATGGGCACGACGCGAACAAGGGCGCCCCTACAGCGTGTTCGCGTCGATGCGGGTCGCGCCCGTACATGCACGTGTAGGGGGACCCATGGGTCCCCCCTGTGTGCGACTCGCGCGCCTACGCTTCCAGGGGGGTCCGACACGGACCCCCAAAGTGCGGCTCCGACAGCTCCTTGGAGCCGGACTGCGCGAGTCGGTCGGAGCGGTTGAGGTGCGCATCGTACTTACCCGGCCGGGGAACGTCTCCATTGCGCGGTGCGAGTCGTCCCCATGAGAGTCGGTCGGAGCGGTCGGGTCCTGCGAACGAGTCGGTCGGCGATTTCGCGAGCGCACGCATCGTACTCGCTCGCCCGGACGCACGTACGAATCGGTCGGGAAATAGGGCTCCGAATCGGATCCGGTTAAGCCGAATCCGATTCGGTGCCCTACCGGCCGAGATCGGAATCGACCCCTTAGTCTTAGAATTGCATCCTTGTCTTCAGGTGTATGCCCGCCCTCTATAAAACCAAGTTTTTAGAGGGCGAGGACTGGTCAATGATGAAGCATGACACCAGGTGGTGTGTGAGACCAGTCTTTTACCTTTTGTGAGATGTCTACACTCATATAGAAGACATAATAGCAATTAGGTCAATAACTAGGAGAGGCTTCTTGTGTTAATCAGTTTGATGTGGAGGCTGCCTACTCCTAATACCCCGTGCCTCTAGTTCCCTACCTTGGATCGCTTCCAGGTTTTTGTGGTTGGGACCGGTTTCGGGGTAACACCCTGTTATGTTTCATATAGGTACCCTAATATAGGCCCGAGTAATATCATACACCTTCACCTACATTATCTCCCTTACACTACACAGTAACGAGCCTTTAGGATTGAACCTTTACCTAGTTCTAGTCCTGGGAGCAGAAGGAGGGTTTTTCCCTGAACAATAGCATCCTATAACTTCATCAATAGACTCATACAGTATGAATGAATATTCATAAGGGTTCTTGGAAACCAGGCAGAGGCTACAACACCTGCATAATATCTACGTACAAGGTTCATCCCATACGTCATCCTCAAATCCAAAAATGGCTAATACAAGAAACAAGGGACAAAGAAACCCTAGATACTTTCTGTATAAATACAGCACATCTTGCTAGGGTTGGGAGAGGAGACCGAGACTTCCAGGCCGACACACTGACCAGAGACGCTGAGGTTCCTGCATGCAGACGCTCCAGCTGACAGCGGTCTAACACATCCCTCGCGGGGTGTCCAACTCGAGACCAGGACTGGGTCCCACACTCTCTCACTTCAGGTAATGGGGTTAGACTAAATCCTAGAGGGATTCTTGGCTTCACACCTACTCACATGCTAGGTACACTTAGGTACATCTAGATAGGCATCGTAGGAGTATGCACACTTTTATCATGCATTTTATATTCATGTATGTATTCATTATTATTGCAAGATGGTAGAACTGCACTATCCTTTTATTTTCACTATACTGCTAATCATATATATTTGCTACTGTCTAACGGTTGTTGCAGCACATCTATTTTACACTAGAAGAACAACTGTGCAGTAAATTCTTATTGTAACACGCCCGACTGTTTCTTCTGTATAACTCTCTGAGACCGAATAAGTGAGCACGAGTGACTGAGCGAAAAGTAGTATATTGTTTCCACGATCCTGGGGGATCAGGGTTGTCCTGTTCTGAGGTTGCCAGAAACTATTCTCTCCCCGATAAAAGGAGATTCTAGTGGCACTGTGAGCTAGCTAAAACAGAAAGGCTAACATTATCGGTGGGGGTGCACAGAGTCAGTCTGCCACCAATCCTACAGTTTATGTTATCCGAACGCGCAGATCCTGTATGGGTAATATAGGAACTACACAACATGGCGCCGACAACGTTGGTTGGGTACTTATTTAACAGTAGCATCTGAGTAGGTCAGTCGTGCTAATTCTCAGAGACCCCTACTCACAAAACGCCAGAGACGTCTAGAGTGGGTGGGCACAAAATTCCGCCACAGCTGAGTAGGCGAAAACATCCTATTTATTGGCTGCTGGTTAATCAAGCTTGAAGGACATTTTGTTCCTAAATTGTGCAAAAACCTTATCTTCGTTCCCTTGAAAAACTGTTTCGTGTTCTAAAACACAATGACAAACGAGGAAGGAGCATTAGATGCGTTAACACAACAAAGGCCTCACTCAGACGAGGAGGAAGATCCGAATGGAATACAGTTTCATCCAAATGTTAGACACGCACTCACCCTTAAACTACTTAAACATGGTTTAACAGCCAGAGGTGGTATAGTAGTATTCGTGATAGAGGCGCACGAAGATTTCCAAACAGAGGTATTTTACTCATGGGTCACATTACCAGCAGCAAATGCAAGAACAAAAACGTTTCATTATTTCACGCAAGATGACATACCAGTGGAATACATTCCGTATGAGGACATTCAAATTCCACTAACGTACCAGGAACATGAATACTGGTTTAAAGGCGCCCTCCCCCATACAAGAAGAAGAGTAAGGCTCGGTCCATTAGGAAGACCAGGAGCAACTTGGCCGATATTAGCAGCCTACACACCACATCCTGACATTGACACAATGCCACAAGATGAATTACTCGAACAACACAAAGAGTTGATAAAACTTTACAGAAACATTACGCTATTTGTCATGAGGAAACATACACAGGGCCGGCTCTAGGGCGGTGCGATCAGTGCCACTGCACCGGGCGCTGACTTAGGGTGGGGGCGCCCTGTTTGCAAGTATATTTTCGTTTTAAAAGCACCTGCTGCTGCCTTCCTTGCTTCTGGCAATTTTCAGCCATCAATAAAAACGTCAAGATCACTCCAGTGATTAATGTTACTGCTGGAGAGAGATTGGAGGTTTGTCTAGTGGAAATTTTAACTCATCGTAAGCTAGTGCGGTGGGTTAATATGCCTGTTGCAAAGAATGTGTTCCATGCAGATCACAAAGTGCATATAGTGTAAATCGGTCAGTGGGTTACTGCTTGTGTCCCAGGGATCCTTTACTTACTTGCAGTTTATAAGTTAAAATCCTAATATAACATAGTGAGCTATTAAGTGTCATCAAAAAGAGCTGCATGCAAACTGCAACGTATAGGTTAGAGCGTTATGTCTTTTTGCCCTGTCTTTCATTATCCTAAACTTGCAAAAAGGGTTCATTTGGGTAGAAATCAATTCTTATTATTAAAGAGAATCCCTAACAATGATGTTATGTTTTAAATTCTGAATTTGTGCTTTTCCAGACCAAGGACTCTTAAACTATACTGCCTACCACTATAGATGACATGTCACTCCTACACCTTGTAGTCCTCTGTCTTATGTAACTTTCCTGTACACTGATTTACACACGTACGATTGTCTCTGTGCCAATGTGTGTGTGATTTAAAGTGCTCTGACACCGTTACACTGGTAAGAGTGGCGCTGTAAAACTAAATCAGTCTGAGAGAGTGGTGATAGAGACTTGAGGAGCACTGTTAAATGGTGTTAGTGAGGGGATTCGTGGTAGATGTGGTCATTGGGGGGCGCCAAAAAACAGTGTCGCACAGGGCGCCGTCAGTGCTAAAGCCGGCCCTGCACATACAGTCCAACCAGCAGTAGTTACAACAAATACAGCTCCTACACAAAGTACAGCAACTAAAATTACTCCACAAATATTGCACGCAGTAATGGGCAAAATGCCCACAAAACGTGAGCAAATACCATTCTGGGTAGCTCAGAAAATAACACAGTTAGAAGCAGTATTCCTGAATACTAGCCCTTATGAAATACACAGAATGCTGACAATCTGCTTGCCCATGGGGATTACACCACAGATAGAGGATTGTACCTCTTGGGGTACAGTTTTCGCAGCCATCTATACCAGAACTCATGGTATACCATCCTTAGCTGTAGTACCAGATGTATTAAGACAAATACAGAATGAGTACGGGGCAGTACCTGCTCTGAATTTAGGGATGAAATTACTAGGTAATTACGCCCAGGTATCAGCAATATTATTAGCAAATATTAAAGGGGAGGCAGCATCAGTGGCAATCCGCCAACGCCTACGGGAGTTCGGTCCTTTACAACAGGAACGTGAATTACCCAAAATTATAGAAACTGCATTTGCAGAAATAGGCAGAGACAGTTTGGGTGGAAAAGCTTTAAAACCACAATTGATGGGCAGTCCTGAAAAGGACAATTCCAAGCAGACACCTGCTTCTCCTAAAAAGAAGTGGGATAATAATAATAAAAAACAAAACAACAGAGAAAAGGGATCTCAATCCAGAGTTGGATATCCTCCCCAGGAGCCCTCCGAAAGGAGGTACAACCTCAGGAATAGGGATAATATTAGGAAACTTGACAGGTATCAGGATACTGATACACGTTCCTCTCGTTCCTTTCAGGGCTCGACGAAAAACTCAGAGAGAGAAGGACGGTCAGAACACAAGGAAGAGTGTACAAAGTCCAGAGACAAACAGCACGCCCAAGACTATACTTCCAAAAAAGAAGGAAAAGCTAAATTAAAACCTCAGTTTAAGAAGAAGAAAGTTGCAGGCCTGAAGATCAGACACGCCCAGAATTCTGAGGACACAACTTCTGAACGGGGAATGGGCTCAGACGATGCTAGACAGTGCGGCAGAAGTAACAATAGCTCGCCAGAACCTGATGGATTTTCTGGTGACAGCGGACTTGAATGATTACATCACGATGGAAACACCAGATACGAGGGTAAGCGTCCCGCATAAGTTATATGAAATAACACTCCAAATGGAGGGGGACAAGCCCAGGAAAGTTAAAGGTCTCTTTTGGGAGAACCTGTCATCTGGTCATGACATCCTATTAACTGATCAAGATTGGCCGCAAGCATTTGTTATGGAGTGCCCTAGGGGAGAAACGGTAATTTTTCCAGCTTCCTCCGACCTCGTTCCCATTAATTTTAAACACACATATGCACGGGAGTGGGCAGTTGCCCTAGCTCCAGCATTGTACAAAAATCATGCCGGATGGATGAGAATTCAACCCACCACGTGATCCCGTTAAAAGTTTCACCAAATGCACAGAGACAATATCCAATAAAGCAAGAAGGTAAAAAACAGGTCAGGGAGATCTTAGATCAACTTGAATATCAAGGGGTCATTGAAACCTGCACCTCACCAATGAACAATCCTTTGTTTCCCGTAATGAAACAGGACAACTCATATCGTCTAGTTTTAGATTACAGACATTTAAACACATGCACAAAGACATTCGGTGTCCAAAATGCACACAGTGCCGCATTAATGAATAACATTGTGCGGAAAAAATACAAAACTACACTTGATATCTCAAATGGATTTTTCTGCCAAAATATAGCGCCTGAAAGCAGGTATTTGACCGCATTCTCTTGCGTTGGGGTCCCAGCGACAATTTTGTCATCTCCCCCAAGGGTATAAGAACAGCCCGGGGTTATTTTCAGCAAGAGTAACCGAATTACTCAAAAATTCGATGAGGAAGCATTGTCCTATGTGGATGATATTTATCTGATGGACGATGACTTAAAAAGGCACTTGACCAGGGTGAGCACCATAATTATGGGATTCGCCTCTGAGGGCTACACATTTAATTTAAAAAAAATCAAAAATGGCCTACCTCAATGTCCTGTTTTTAGGATATGAGCTTTCAAGTGAAGGAAAAAGTCTGGCAGCTAACTTTTTAGCTGCTCCAACCTCCAAAATCATAAAAAATTTACAATCAATACTGGGATTCCTAAATTTTGGCAGAACATACATTTTGGATTTCGCGGAAAGAGTAAAACCTTTCTACGACTTAATAAAACCTGACTTTTCAGTTAGACAATGGACACAGGAACACACAAACATCCTACGTTCACTACAAGAAGACATGATAGCTTCAAAACACTTACAGAGGCGGGTAAACGTACGCAACTTAGTGATCCGTGTAATAGCGGGTCAGTGCGCGTACACTTAATTAACCTTCAATGAAGGCGAAACGGTACCAATCGCTTACAAATCACACCTGTACACAAACGCAGAAATGCGTTTCACTTCAACAGAAAAAATCCTGACAGCAGTTCAGACGGCTGTAGCAAGAGAAAGAGCACTGGCTCAGGAAAACGCATAATTGTCGTAACACCAGTACCAGCTTTAAAAGCTGTTACAGAGGCTAGCATTCCAAATGCAAAAGCCTTACATCCGAGATGGATACAATGGGCTAATTCTCTTACTGCAACGGATGTTGAATACAGATTTGATCCAAGTCTAAAAACACAAGCATTTCTGCAATACGAACAAGAATACCCTCTACTGAATTAAATCTTGCCTCTAGATTAGTATGAATATATAATTTACACTGACGGATCTGCTCAACCGGCCATGGGGAGTAAGCAACAATACAGCGCAGCATGTGCTATTGTTAAAGGTCACATGTGGGAAGGGAAGTTCCATCCAAGTTGCACCAAAATGCAATCTCTAGGAGACTGCACGGCTCAGTTGGCAGAGTTAAAAGCGCTGATACTGGCACTGGTGAATACGGATCACAAATTCTCCACACTGATAGTGTGTGATTCTTTTTACTGTGTGCAATCATACAATGAATATTTACATCATTGGGAACAAAACGGGTTCAAAGACGCAAAAGGTGGCACAATTAAGCATAAAATGCTATGGGAACAGGTAGTTGAGCTGAGAAACGAACTAACACAGGCTCACGTGATTCATACACTGAGTCATCAATGTGATGGCGTTCACGTTGAAGGGAATTCATTGGCTGATGAAGCAGCGCAGGGGGCTGTATGCACAGCTTCCGTAGCTGCAATCACTCGTTCAAAAACGAGGATAGACGGTGAGATTATGGTTGCTGTCATTGCTTCACGCATAGGCAGTTCAGCGGTACCAAAGAAATTTCCACTCAAGTACTCCTACAAGTTAGATGCAAACAACATTCCATATGCTCAGATTCCTGGAGTGGGGGACAGAGTAATACCAAATATGAATCATAGGCAAGGTTTGATTATTGCAGCACACAAGGGTTTGGGCTCTGCGCATACAGGTGTTACCACGACTATTTAATTGTTGAAACAGCGCTACTGGTGGCCAGGTCTAACAAAGCAAACTAAAGACTATGGGCCTGATTCCGATCCAGTTAGGAAAGCATTCCCACCTAGGGCCGATTATGATGCGGTTAGGAAGGCCTCCTAACGGCATTTGCTCCTTCCAAATCGGATCGGGAACGTGTCTTCCCGACCGAGGGCCAGATTCTGATGCAGTTAGGAACATAGGCTTCCATAGAAGTCAATGGGAGTCCAACCAAATCGTATCTGGAAGCATCCGGATGCATTATACTCGGTCGGTCGGACTCTCCCGATCCGAGTCGGTCGGGACCATTTCCAAACCGATTAGATCGGGAAGATTTCCTAACCGCATCAGAATCAGGCCCTAAGTCTTGAAATGTGACATCTGCCAGCAGATGAAAGGCTCCACCATAACACGCCCGGCACAGACACCGTTATTAAAATCAGACAGACCTCTCGCTTGTGTATATCTGGACCACTGCGGCCCCTTACAATGAGATGGGGCCTACAAGTATATCATGGTTGCAGTGGATTCATGCTCAAGATTTCTATGGGTTTGGCCTCAGCGCTTGGCTGACGCTCAAACTGTTATCAAAGATTTGCGTGTCTTTATAGGGACATACGCAGTTGGCACGTTACATTCTGACCGTGGCCCGGCGTTTAGCTCTCGGGCTTACAAAGAGGCCATGGAAAGTATGGGCGTAGCATTGCGGTACTCCTCTCCGTACCATCCTGAGGGAAATTTGGTTGTGGAAAGGAAAAACCGGGACCTAAAACAATATTCAACAGCTAGGGTATTAGGCAAGGGCGGTAGTTGGGTCAATCATATATGTGAGGTACAACGAGCTCTCAATAACCAGCCAAGAAGTTCTCTAGGGGGTGTCACTCCATACGAGGTCCTATTTGGGACAAGAATGTGGGTACCTGATCTTGATTGTGAAGGCGCAGTGGCGGATGAGAAACCATTTGATATCCATGATCGTTTGGCTGTTTTACAGGATCTAAATGAATCCAGGACACAACAAAGTAACGTCCACCTGAAACAGACCACCGCTGGGGAAGTCAAGGCAGTCACGGCAAGACCTGTCTGGATCCCAAAAGTCGGGGATCTGGTCAGAGAGAAAATAGCGGATAAAAAAGAATTTGGACCATCATACAGAAAGCCTGTACCTGTCCTAGCAATTCAAGGAACAAGAACTGTACTTCTACCGCCTCTTGCCGGAAAAAAGGAGAAACGATTTGTCTCAATCGACTTAATCAAACCACACTATGTGGCCGATACTGAACAGTAGGCCTTGTGGACTTCGCTGTAGCAGACGCCCTCCTCTGACTACTATTCAAGAAGTTCAAACGGAAAGACTCATCACGTTCGAAGAGCCTCCTGTACGGCATGAAGGACTATGCAACAATGCTATTGAACTCGTTCTCCTTGAACCCGAAGTTCAACTTCAAAATCAAACTCAAAATAACACACAAGTTGCAATAAGACCAAATACTGATGTTTACCTCAACATGCCTCGACAAGAGCAAACTGTGATTTCAACAAATCCTGATGCAGTTCCTACAATTGATCGAACTGCTTCTGGCTACTTCATGAACTTTGATACGTTTTTCTTGGATCCAAGTGAACCAGAAACGATGCCAGCCCAACAAACACAGCAGCAGATTACGAACTTTCTGAACTTTCTCAAAAAGACTTACCTGGTATCGCCTTGGATAGAACTCTGGGTAATTACTGGGATACTGTTTTTTCTTTTCTGGCTAGGCTTAGTTATAACTTTTAGCATGCTTATTAATGGACGTTACCTTCAACAAAGACCTGCAGCCGAAAAAGTAAATTTGATTCTGAAACTACATCAATCTTCTCATCGTGAACAAAGAGACTTGTCATCAGTGAACATTACAGCAGTTCCTATACCGGACGGTATAGTCTGGGACAAGGTTGATTTCGATATATTCGGTCCAACTGAACTTTTAAAAATTTCTCATGTATTTAAAATTTCATTGAGTGACATCATTACCTCCAGTACATTTTCTGATGATTGGGACTCTGAAACTGTTAATAACATGTTGTCTGATTTAGAGAAAACTGCCGCATTTCCAAACACTGAAATGCTAGAAAGTACTTCAGACTATGACACTTTGTACTGTTACCAACATTATGGTCATCATTTCTTGCACAAATCTATAACACCTAGAAATGTTTTTGAGTACCACCAGTGGGAAACATTGCCCTACACCACCAAAAGGTAGTTCGCAAACATTTGAACAGAAATTCTCATATTTTTCAGAGTTTAACACTTCTGCCCCGACGTCATTTTATTATAAAGTCGCATCCACATCGGCACAGAAAATTATGTTGACTAACACCAAACAGATTTACTCTGCTTCCTTTATCGCCCGATTGTCTGAACAGGGTTTTGACCTATGGAAGCACACAATAGACTTAAAATCAATCTGGGGTTCTAGAGACTGGCAAGTCCAGGGAACAGAAGCGCTATTTAGAGCATGCCTCATTCCACAGCAGATGATATTTCTAAACGACACTGTGCAACAGACATCCTGTCTTGGACTAGCCAAGAACAAGGACCTGAACACACCTCGGTTTACAACACCATCACAGATGGAGGGGTGGCAAAATTCAACTTCACAAGAAGGGGTAGAAGTAGATGACATTTTTCGGTACAATAGATCAGATCCTAATTGGAAAGGATGGTTGGTTTGGGCCATAGACACAAACAGATGTCAGCAAAGATTCTGGGGTACCACCGAAGGGTTCAGTATCCATAGGCCAGACCCACGCTATGTACAAAGAGAACATCCAGGGGTAGTGACATCCTACAGTGTTGGGAAGTTGTGCCTTGATTGGCTAGAAACCTCAACACTCACAGAAGTAAAACAGCATTTATCCTTACTCACACATGACATGGATCTTGGGGATTTTTTATTAGGTCCCAGGAAATCACGTCAGAAACGTTTCATATATGCTGGCATTTATGCTGCCTACAATGAAATTTGGAAAATATCCCAACAAGAGGCCACAGAGAGAATACGGGAAATAGATAATGGGTTAACAACTTTGACCTCCAGGATATATTCCTTAGGCAACATTGTATCTTCCACAAAACAAATGAGAGGGGCCCCTTTACCACCAAAGAAGTATATGTGTTGAGCAAATGATCTGGATCAAATGTATGTGCCTTTTCGATGAATAGAAAGTATCTTTCTTGTATATTCTCCCTATGATCAACTGTGTAGATTTAATTATGTGTATATTTTTATCTATTTTTAACATTGTATAATGATGATTTTTTGCTTCTGATTATTGTTCGTCAATTTTTAAATAAAATATTTTTATACTTTATACACACTTGGCCTTTTGATGGTGGTGGTGTTATGTTCTGGTGATAATTTGGATGTGTTGAGTGGTTCTGCTCTGTTGTATTAAGTACACCCAAAGGGGATTTGTTTTTGACTACGGAACATTGTATCTTCTGCAATAGACATACTGGAACAAGAGTTGGCCATATTACAACACGGGCAATCTCAGTTACCTTCTATTATGTTGTTAAGCTGGACGCTGCAATCTTTGCGTGCAGGCTATGTGCCTTGGCGTTTTATCAACAGTACGTCTCTGTTTTCTGAATACAATCTAACAGATAAACAGGTAGAAATGGCACAAATGGGAGCAAAATATACAATGCTGCGTATTGAAAAACTGGATAGATTACCATTCACGGTAGCGGAATCACCATCCACGGAATGGCTAATCCATGGCCACATAACTCTACCGGTCACTACTTTTCAGTTTCAATATTGCCTTGAGCAAAAGCAGGCAGGCAAATATGAAAAAAATCGGTAAGGAATACATTAAGGAATCTTGGGAATTACCGTACAGATTTCGATGTTGGAGTGGGGATCGAGAAGTGTTTCTAAGCGGTACAAACTGCAAGAATGCTTTGAGTGGTTCTCTCATGTGCCAGGATATTTTACTACATGGAGCTTGTAATGGTTCAGTAGCGAACTTGTCCTGCCACCTGAAAGGGGCTCCAGCAGCCGTGATTACACCGGTATTCAAGCTGCTCTCGAATGGGAGTTACTTGATGCTGAATGATCAAGGTTGTTGTGGGATGCTTCCAGGGATTGCCTATCTGGTCACGGTGAACTCCAGGGTTACTTGCTGTATGCAAGTATTGTTTCCCCCAACAAGTACAGTCAAGGAGGCGCCGCTATGGCCTTCGCTAAATGTTTCCTTTATACAATTTGATACTTTGAGCAGAATGAAAGCCATGCTTTTACAGCAAACTGTGCCCTTAATCTCCGCCCGGGAGACCCTTGATCTTCAAATCGCAAGGACCTCGGCTGAGATACAGGCACTCATACATAGAAACTGCCCCTCTCATTTCACAGAAATGGTGGGACGTATCTTTAATATGTCTGATACGAGTGGTATTGTACACCTATTTAAGACCATAGGGTCAGGATTTCTAAGCAGCTTTCAGACAGTCCTCGGAGTTATTCCAAACTTTATACGCTCCGTATTGGGAAGTATTTTTGGAGGTCTTCCGCTGATCCTGCTCTCAATAGCAGGTAGTTCCACAACATCCGGAATACCGGAATTAGAAACCTAACCATAGGAAGAACAGGGATTCCACTGAACATGTGTGAAAAACCCTCTTTCCAGAAAGAAAAATTATTTTCTAGAGTCCCCTCACCCACCAGGGTTACACCTAGGTGGCATGCTTCATCACTGGGGTCCTCTCAATCCGCTGCGGATTGAGGCGTGCTGCGACTTGCGAACTAAGTAGGAGCACTTAGTTTTGGGAAAATATGTGTGGTGCAGTGATGTGGAGTGGGAAAAATAGATTAAAAATACCTAGCTAGTGAGCTAATATTTTATTCCTGCTACTAGTCGGTATGTTTTAAAATCAGTGGTTAATACTAGGGAAAGTCCTAACTGTAATGAGTATGGAGTCCCTAGTACTGGGTCGACATGTTTTGAGCTTTCCCCTAAAGCTCTTCTTCAGGACCACATGAGGGCCAGCCCCTTGTGTACCACTCCTAAAGAATCCTGTAAATAGGAAACAATGGGGTGCACACCTAATATGTGTTCACCTGATACTTAATACATACGGTTGTACACTGACACGCTGTATCTGTAGGAAATAAAGCAAAATAGCAGGTCTCCTGATTGTTATTTTTCTGCTATGCAATGGACGGCCCAATCACCAACGAGATGGCAAAAGCATCCTGGAGCATAAATACTGTGAACGCATGGTACAACATCTGGGCACACCTCGCCTGCGGGAACTGAGCGCCTCTTGGTTCCTATCGTTTAGACAAGTCTGGATGGACTGCATCTTACCAGTTCTTCGATGCCTGTTTTGCGGAGAAGAATGCGTGTTAGATCTCTGTCTGACACTTCCATCAGCAACGCCACCGGACATGAATACCATGCTGTAACCGGTGAGGGTCCATGCTCGGCAATGTCCCCAGCGTATTCCTATCTTGATGGCTGCATTCCTCGAGAACCCGCAGGTGCCTTTTGCTACAACTGGGTTGAACATCACCTCTTCCACTAGCACTCAGGTATTGACTACAGCATCAGCTGCCGCATCACCAGCTATTGGCAGTTCTGAGTATCATCTGTGCTCAATTGACGTGCTCTGCGAGGTGTTACAGGGATCATCCTCTGCAACAGAGAGCAACGGCGATGTTACGTCTCCCAGCTAGGACACTTAATCTATAATTGGCTCATCGTGTGCTGGGAAAGAATTCGGTTTTTTCCTCTTGGAAAATTTCCTTTAACCGACACTTTCGCTGGGAAAGCATGGCCTTCTGACACTTGTAGTGGTTCGACTTATATAAACAAACTCAACTAGGACTTTGGCTTAGAAGTAACATTTCCAATACTAACTTTCGAAAATAATTTTTCTCCCCCCCCCATTAGACTATTTTTTAAATGGTTTTAAGGACAATATTTTATGAAGCTCATTTCTAGTTTTATGTGCTGCTACCTAGTAAAAAGAGTTGTTCACTAGCATTTTTTATCATTGTTGTCTGTTCGGAAGAGGAGTGGGTGTTATGTTTCATATAGGTACCCTAATATAGGCCCGAGTAATATCATACACCTTCACCTACATTATCTCCCTTACACTACACAGTAACGAGCCTTTAGGATTGAACCTTTACCTAGTTCTAGTCCTGGGCGCAGAAGGAGGGTTTTTCCCTGAACAATAGCGACCTATAACTTCATCAATAGACTCATACAGTATGAATGAATATTCATAAGGGTTCTTGGAAACCAGGCAGAGGCTACACCACCTGCATAATATCTACGTACAAGGTTCATCCCATACGTCATCCTCAAATCCAACAATGGCTAATACAAGAAACAAGGGACAAAGAAACCCTAGATACTTTCTGAATAAATACAGCACATCTTGCTAGGGTTGGGAGAGGAGACCGAGACGTCCAGGCCGACACACTGACCAGAGACGCTGAGGCTCCTGCATGCAGACGCTCCAGCTGACAGCGGTCTAACACATGCCTCGCGGGGTGTCCAACTCGAGACCAGGACGGGGTCCCACACTCTCTCACTTCAGGTAATGGGGTTAGACTAAATCCTAGAGGGATTCTTGGCTTCACACCTACTCACATGCTAGGTACACTTAGGTACATCTAGATAGGCATCGTAGGAGTACGCGCACTTTTATCATGCATTTTATATTCATGTGTGTATTCATGATTATTGCAAGATGGTAGAACTGTACTATCCTTTTATTTTCACTATACTGCTAATCATATATATCTGCTACTGTCTAACGGTTGTTGCAGCACATCTGTTTTACACTAGAAGAACAACTGTGCAATAAATTCTTAGTGTAACATGCCCGACTGTTTCTTCTGTGTAACTCTCTGAGACCGAATAAGTGAGCACGAGTGACTGAGCGAAAAGTACTATATAGTTTCCACGATCCTGGGGGATCAGGGTTGTCCTGTTCTGAGGTTGCCAGAAACTATTCTCTCCCCGATAAAAGGAGATTCTAGTGGCACTGTGAGCTAGCTAAAACAGAAAGGCTAACATTCTCGGTGGGGGTGCTCCGAGTCAGTCTGCCACCAATCCTACAGTTTATGTTATCCGAACGCGCAGATCCTGTATGGGTAATATAGGAACTACACGACAACCCCTTATCAGCAAAGCTAGCTTGAATCCAGTGGCAAAGTGAGCAAATCTAGAACTTAGCAGTCCCACAGCTCAATTCCTGCCTGATGTTCCTTGCAGTTCACTGAGCACCCCTTCGGAAGACCTTGACCTCAGAAACACCAGGGTGGTCTGGGCTGCAAGGACGTCCAGCCATGCGCTGAGGGTGGTGTACCTTCTGCAACACACTGCCTGGCTACACAATGGGCGCAGTATCTTCCTTTGCAGGGTCGCTGACTAGAGTAAGCTTTTGGTGTCAACGTAACAGGTTTTTACATAATTGCTTGCAGGACTTTGCCAAAATGAAGGGAACCATTGCTGTTCTGTGAATTAAACGGTGAAAAGGCATTTGAATCGAATTAGTGGCTCTTCCTGTTCAAGGTTCTTCATGCACTGGGAACAGGCGTGATATTTCTGTACTGGATCACTTTGTCTTATACAAAAACAACTGTGACCATCTGGATGAATCACAAACTATCCAATGCCTTTGAATTTAAGAGATATACACCACATGGTTGCTTGTTTTCCCCTATTCTCTTTGTTCTGGCAATTGAACCACTCACATATTAGATCAGACATGACTTGAATGTCAATGCCTTTAAATGAGAAGATGGCACTGAGGACTGTCTTTGCCTACACCATGTACTCCTCTTCTTGGTGGGCTTGAAATGCATATGGACAGGGCCCTCTGAATGTTCAGGGAGTTAGGTTCTCATTCTGGTTTTGAAATGAACTGGAACAAGTCTGTTTTGTTTCCTTTTCCAGACCCCCTGCTTGCTGCAATGCAATGGTGAGATACACTGTCAGGATTGGGGAAAGGGGGTTCGAATTTCTTGTTATAATCCTTACTTAAAACATTTGAATGTGCTCCTAAACAGATTTAAAGAAAATGCCTGCCCTTTGGGGCACACCTCCTCTTTCTGTTAGTTGGGGCGGCTCTTTGCATGGTGGTTTTTCTAGTGAGATTACTCTACACTCTACTAAATAACCCTTGTTGTGGCCTGGACACATATTTTAAATAATTACATGTTGCCCTACACACCGTGTTAAGGTATGCACCGACATAAGATCCCTTCTTAAATTATGTCATCCAGTACATAACAGGGGTATCTCCTTAACCTTTTTTATTAGGCATCATTGGGTCTCCCAGTTAGCAATTTCAAATGCTTAATTGTACTCCAATATGGAGGAACCCTCGTTTTGGCTGGACAAACTGGCCTCGGGGAACCAGACCTATCAAGACTATATGTATGGAGGAGCAAATTGAAGTTGCCTTCCCTCTGCAAAGGTAGCTGTGCTTAGGCACAGAAGTCTACAGCAAGATTCACTGAATGGAAGGCCAAGGTAAGTACGATAACTCAGCTTTGGTCTGGTAGGATCTAATATGGATTTGTAAGTTGGATGATCTGAGGGAGTTGTGTGGCTTAAGACCTTTATTTAGCTGCAATGTGGGATTGCAAATTAGTAGACTCCAAGTGTTATATACATGTTGTTTTCAACATGCTTTGAACTACCAGAAGTTACAGTGGAGTGATATTAAAGACCAAATACTATAGGAAACCAGAGCCCTTATGGACAAAAGGGAGGCTACATCGGGAATTTATGGTACAATCATTTGTTATAACAAGGAAATGCTGGGGAGTAGGAGGGAAAATGGATGGATAACCTGAGGACAGTGGAGATCAAGATTGAGAAGAGGCACTTGCTCACCTATCTTGAGACTGGATCACCTCAAGATCCTGCACAGCGTATACCGTCATAGATCTAAACTGTTTCAAATGGGCCTGATTGAGGACCTGATGTGTATCAGAATTAAGCAGAGAGAAGGTCTGTTTACCATACAATAGGGGGTTGTGATGTCATCCAGATGTTCTGGAATAAGGTACAAGCTGCATTGACTGGCTTTTCTTGGGAGTAAAACTGAGCCTCAGCCCGCATATGGCCTACCTCAGAGAGTGGGGCTTAAGAAGGTTTGCATATACATAAAAAACTACTGTGTGCCCTGGAATTGATTGTGGCTAGGAGATATAGTGCAAGAACAGGGGCAATGCAGTGACCCGAACCCTGATGATTGGTATTGGAGAATTGAACTGGTGTATCAGCATAGAAAAAGTAATAAAAGAGAAAGGGGATGCCCAAATGTGGGAAAACATCTAGGACTTACGGAGGCATGCTTGAATACACTCAGGCCATGATTCGAAGTTGTACAGAATATGGTGGGGTATTTACCACATCCGGAAAATAACATTAGCTTGAGGTGAGGTATTTACTGGCAATGGTATGCCTGAGGAGGTAGTGGCCACGATGTATTGACTCCTGATGTTGTGCTCCCTGACATTCATCTAGGGTAGTAAGTTGGTACTGTGTGGTAGTAGGGCCATGGTTGTGGTTGCTAAGGTAGTAGTGGGAGGGTATTGAGCTATTTTGGGGTGATAATGAAGTGCTGAGGAACAGCCAGGTGGCTCTTTGAGGTTCTGGTGACAATGTGGTGCTGTTAGTTGGTAATATGGTGATGGGGAAGAAGTGCTGCAATGGTGTGTTACAGAGTGGTGGTCATCGTGGTTCTGTGGTGCTGCTAAGGAAAGAGCAGTGCTGTGGAGTGGCAGTATGGTGCAGAAGGAGGGTACTACTGCGTTTTGAGAAGAGTAGTGAAATATTGTTAAATGGGGTTTGATAGCATGGTTGTATGACAAAATATCTGAGGCCAGAATATCACCAAAATATATTGAGGACAAAAATATCGTATTTATATTATTTTGTATGTAAAGGACAAGATATATATATATATATGTATATATATATTGAATTTTGCAATAATAAGTAAAACAAAAGCAAGGGGGAAAAAACCGCAAACAGTCACAGTGTTACATCAATATTGGTCAAGCTGTGTAGCTTGTTGCAAAGTTCAAATCTATAAAACTATACAGATTGAGAAGCATCATATACACCATTCGATACATTATATATCAGTGCATGGACATCTATAGGTTAACAGTCATCTGCTGGCCAAGAAGTAGGCCCATAAGGTGATAACATACACTGCAATTGAGAGGTGGATGTGCAAAAAAGTGAACAAGGGGGGAAGGGGCCCGGGGGGGGGGGAGGGGCCCGGGGGAGAGGGGCCCAGAGGGTATGCCAATGACCTTATCTAACTCCTCGAGTCAGATCCCTTCACTCTGACACGTTCTTCTCCTTTCCAGCTAAGTAACTCTGATACAGGCCCCAAAAACATTTAGGGCGATTCTGAGGGGGAAGTAATTCACTATACAACTCAGATTGCGTATTACAATATAACATGTCTTTAGACCAGTTTGAAATATTGGGCGCTGGCACCCGGGCCCAGTACATCGCAACTCTGCGCTTTGCTATCAGTAAACCCATGTCGATTAAACGATGTGCATCTTTCCGTATCAGTCTTGAGTGCCCTAGGGGGGCCAATAGAGGGTCCGGTAGCAGTGGCAATTCTGTAATGTCGCTCAGCGTTTGAAATATTAAACTACAATAATTAGCTATATCAGGACATAACCAAGCTACATGCATAAACCCAGCCGGATTGGCGCCACATCTCTCGCACTCTGCAGAGTCTCGAAGGCCATATCTATGCAGCCGAGCTGGAGTATAATAAATTCTATTGAGGAACTTAAAGTGAATGAGGCGATGCCGTCCATTCAAGGAGACGTGCTGCGTGACTTCACAACAATAACGCCAAGTGGCGTCATCGAGGGCCTCCCCAAGGTCGTTTTGCCATTCCAGCCTGGCTTTAGTGAAAAAATTCCTACGATAGTCCTGCGCTATGCTGTAAATGCTGGAGACTATATTGTTGGGGGATTCTGTGAGCAGTAGGAAAAAGAAAGGAACAACCACAGGCGGTTCCGACATATCACCCCCAAGCATCCCACGGAGAGCATGTCTCACCCTATGGAAGTGGAAACTCGCGAGAGGAGTGGTATCATGTCCCTCAGCATCTATCTCAGCCCACCCGCGCGCCCCACCCTCTGAGAATAAGTCCCCGATCTTGGTAATATTGAGTCGCCAGTGCGTGAACCACCTCCCTCTCGCTGCATATCGGCAACCAATGGCACCACTCTATCGGAGTCAGCAGTGAATACAGGATGGTGCCCGCCTGCCTCCTCAACAAGTTCTGCCATGCGTGCACAGTAGCGTTAACAGAATCTAGGATACCGACACGCCGAGATGGTGATAGAAATAGCAGTGCAGCAAGGGGGATAGGGCGCTGCCGCTACCCTCTCGATCTGCAGGTGAGGGAGGCCAGATTGCTGGTGCTCCCAATGGAACGCATGTGAGCATTGCGGCACCCGATAGTAGAGCTCTAAATCTGGCGCCCCAAGCTCCCCCATAGAATATGGGAGTGTGAGTATATCCCAATTGGCACGGCATTTTTTACCAGCCCAAGCTAACCTTACCAATAATGATCTAACAATTCTGAAGAAATGAGCAGGGAGCACCATCTGTACATTTAAAAACAAGAATAAGCACCTTGGTAGCACTACCATTTTCATCAGGGAGATGCGACCCAGTAGAGACAGTGGTAAATGGATCCAGCGGTCCACATCTTGCCATCATTTTCGCTAAATACCGTCTCGGTGTTCGTGTGAACTTGTACGCCCAGGTAGCGCACCGGCTCGGTGGACCAGTACAGAGGGAAATCTAATACAGAAGCGTGTCGTCTGCATAAGTAGATACTATTAGGTTATATCCCGGGAAGCGAATCCCTCTGTGCCCATGATATTCTCTGAGGGCGCAAGCCAGAGGCTCCGCCACTATAGCATATAGCAGAGGCGATAAAGGGCACCCATGACGAGTGCCTCTAGATATCTTGATAGGGGCAGTTACCAAGTCCCCCACCCTTATCCTGGCAGTAGGGGAATTGTATAGGACCGTCACTAGTTGTAAGAAGAGATCCCCCACTCCCATCCGCCTCAATACTGATAGCATGAAGGCCCACTCAACAGAATCGAAAGCCTTTTCAGCGTCGAGAAAGACCGCAGCAGCTTTAGTCTCTGGCTTAGTATGCTGTATCGTGCCGAACACA
Organism: Calotriton arnoldi; assembly: GCA_963921515.1. NCBI lineage: Eukaryota > Metazoa > Chordata > Amphibia > Caudata > Salamandridae > Calotriton > Calotriton arnoldi. Next base: position 1,391,234 of record CAWUFW010000496.1, on the reverse strand, counting down.
GTGCGCAGATTGAACGTTAAGCTGCGTCCCGGGACAAACCCCGATTGCTCAGGTCCAACCAACAGAGGCACCAAGGGGGCCAATCGGTTCGCCAAGATTTTAGCAAATAACTTGGTGTCTACATTGAGTAGAGATAATGGCCTGAACAACGAGCATTCGTTGGGAGGCTTGACCGGCTTCAAGAGCGTGACAATCAAGGCTTCCCGCATGGAGGGGGGCATCTCGCCCCTCTCGCCCATCTCCTCAAACAGGGTGATTAAATGAGGGACTAGGAGCTCCCTGAACTCCTTATAGAATGCGACGGGGAGACAGTCCTGACCCGGGGCGCTTCCAGCGCACATAGTTTTTAAAGCAGCCAGGACTTCCCAAGACTCCAGCAGCCTCATAAGGTATTCCCTGTGTTCGTCAGCCAGCCATGGCAGTCTAATGTGGTCTAGGTATTCTAGAATCGCTGCTTCATCAGCAGACGCTCTAGAGCGATACAGGTCTGAATAATACTGACTAAATCTATCTGCTATTGCAGACGAATCTCACATCATCTCCCCTGTCGCTGCGCGCAATTCCGTAACTCCAGCCGACTCCCTTCTATCGCACAGCAGGGCCACCAAGGTTGCACCTGGCCGTTCCCCCTCCCCATACGTTTTGGCGATCGCATACTTCCCCATATGTTTGACTTCGCTGTCGGCAGTTTCGTGGTATTCCTCCAAAGTTTTTTTAAGATCCTCCGTAACCTGCTCATCACCCCCCACCATGGCATCCCGCTCTAGATCGACCAGTCGCTTATCAAGAAGATCCAGTCATCTTCTTAAAGAGCGGAGGACCCCCGAGTGCTTTGACATGGCTATCCCTCGTATGTAGACCTTGAAGGCCTCCCACACCGTGGAAAACCGGCTAACAGAGCCAATATTCATAGCAAAGAAAGTCTCTATGGCTTCTGACATAACACTGTCCAGGAGTGAGTATGGCGGGAACCGCCACGTGAATGGGGCAGGTCTTTTCTGCGGGCTCTCAAGGTCTACCTGAATATGTGAGTGGTCAGAGTAAGAGCGAGGGTGTGCCATGCAATCGCAAATCTGGGGGAATAGAGAACCGGAGGTGAACCAATAGTCAATTCTGGTATAGAGATCATGTGGGGCCGAATAGTGGGTGAAACCCCCCACCCCCTGACAGCGTGAACGCCAGACGTCCACCAAGCCCAACTGGGTAATAGCATCTACAATGGCCTTAGCAGCAGACGACGGGTACCGGGCAGGGCCCCCGGAGCGGTCCAATGCCGGATCGAGCACACAATTAAAATCTCCACCCCATATCTGCGGGAGCGAGGGGTAACCTCGCAAGCGTTCCAACAGATCTCGATAGAATTGTGGGTTATCAAAGTTAGGACCATAGATATTAACAATAAGAAAATCCATTCCCCGCCCTTTGCACCTGTATATAGCATACCTGTCCCCAGTGTCTGCCTCAACAGCCTCCAGAGTAATTCCTGATTTAGAGTTGACCCAGGTGAGTACCCCCTAGCATGGGTGGAGAAGCCTGCCACGTGAAAAGGACCAGGCAGACGCCTGCGCGTTAGCATCTTGCTGTTTGTGGGCAGATGGGTCTCCTGCAAGAGGGCGACATCTATACCGTGCCTGGTAAGATAAGCAACCACTTTTCGTGTCTTCGTGAAGTCATTGAGGCCCCTGACGTTCCATGTTAGGAACCGTACCCTATCACTCTGGCCCTGCATCATAGCTAATATTCCTAGCCATGCACTCACTATTTCTGTCCATCATGTCACCCCAGTACTCGTTTCTGTGCAAGAGCCTCACTAGTGAGATATATGAGTGTGCTGTATTCACTGTGACCACAAAAAACAAAACCATAAGAACAAACCCATAAAATTCCCCCCCCTCCACCCACGCCATGCAATCCCCAACTTGGCATAGTCGGAAAAAAAAACCACCCACCAAAGTAGAAATTTTAAGGCAAAAAGCCATATGGTGGGTAACACACAGGGGCAGATGCTGCCTCTACACCGCAGAGTGCACCACTAAAATAAAAACAGAATAAAGCCATCAGTACACATAATAAACATCCAACTAATGACAATTGGTGAATCCTCTATATTGCAGGGGAAGGCCGCTATCGCCTCCCCAGAGGCCTTACGTCCAGAACATGGTATAACAACCCCAACTATCGATAGGTCCAATAGCTCAATGACTGTCTCAATATTTGCCAGTTGTGGTCTCCGATGTTCATGCAACAGTGTCCCCTTGATCTGCCGGAGGTCGGCGACCACCCATTCCCCACAGCGCACATCAGGACCCAGTCTCGATATCCACCTACCCTGATGAAAATATGTGGAAGTGCCAGCTAATCACCATGCTAGTCTTCCTCCTCCAGGTCGCCGCCAGCTGCTTCAGCAAGTTTCTCCGACTCTCTGCTCCACTCATCGGTTTTGGAGTATTCCTTGAGGGCTTTCAGCAGGGACTTGGGATCTAAGAAGATCTTTGATTTGCCATTCATGGTGACCCTCAGCCTGGCTGTGTATAACATTGCGTAGTCCAGATTATGCTCTCGCAATCAACGTATCAGAGGAGCAAACTGTCGCCTGGTCTCCTGTACCAAATCCGGGAACAGGTAAATCGAGGATCCCTCAAATTGAAGGTCTCTTCTCTCTCTGGCCTGTCTCAGCGCAGCGTCCCTGTCCCTGTAATTCAAAAGTTTGGCAATGACCTGTGCGTGACGGGGCACCAGGGGGAGGCCTGGGGCCAAGGGAACGGTGGGCACGCTCGACCACAAACATGGCAGAAAAGGTATCGCTGCCCAGGAGCGTAACCAGGAGCTTCTCTATAAACACCTCCATGTTGCCCATAGCAGTAGATTCCAGAAGGCCTGTAATGCGAATGTTACATCTCCTTGATCTAGCCTCCAAGTCCTCTGCCTTGTCTTGCAGCACAGTGAGGGTTTTCGCCAACTGCTTCTGGGCAGTGTCTGTCTCCGACTGAGCTTCTTCTACCTCCGACACTCGCCGCTCAGCCATGTCCAGGCGTACTTGTCGAGCTTGTCCATACGGTGGGCCAAGGTGTCAATTTTGCCATCTATAGTAGACAGACTTTTCTGCATTGCGGTCAGTATTTGTCGGATATCTCCAGCAGACTCCTCGACAGTGTCCATCTGCCTTTCGGGAGACCGGGCCTCTTCCACCTCCCTATGCCTCGGCTTTCGCTGCTCAAACTGCAGCTTGGCTGAGATTTGTCCACCTTGCCCATATTGATGTGGGGGGAAGCCGAGTCGCCACAGAACCCGGGCCTACAGCCACTTCAATCGCAGCCAGCAAAAGCCAGGAGCCGCGGGCGACCTCCCCTGGGTCTCAGAGGAGGCTCTAATTCAAGGCCGGAGGTAGCTAATGGGTCGAAAAGGGAGAGCTGCGAGGTGCAAGAGGGGGAGGATGGCCACCCCTGGGCTGCAAACAGGGCGCGGCAGCCCACAGTCACCAGCCAACAAAATTGCTCACTGCACAGTGATACTTGGCCTCTGGACATTTAATAACAGGTGCGCCAGCTCTGCAGGGCCCCATCTGCAATCCGGGCCTTAATTGAGGATTTCTTTCATACCACAGGGTGGCTAGGTTTAGCCTCTCACCGCCAGAATGTATTCAAGGGCCGCACTCACCGACTTGTCTCAGCTGTATCAGGACTCTCCCCACAATCCGCTCCGCCGCTCGGGAGTCAGGAACAGCAGGGAACAGGTTTCCCTCTCGATGGACGCGAAGTGTAAAGGTTGCGCAGTCGCGGCCACTAGGCGTCTCTAAAGCAGCTCTCCAGGTCGTGCCCTGCAACGCACCTCGCTAGAGCCCGGTCACTCAGCGCCACTTAGGCCGGGGATAGGGAGCTCTCCCAGTAGTAGTCGGCACGCAGCGCGCTCCGGTGTCGTGCGACTGGGCGACCGGCCCGCTCAGTGCCCGCTCGGGCTCTGGGACTTGGCAGCGTGCCCCCGGGACAGCTCCCCCGTGCCGCGACCGGGTGCAATGCTCCGCCTGGGCTCGGCGCTGCCGCTCCCACTCGACCAGCGAAGTAAGGCAGCAGCAGACTCAGGGATCCTGCGAAGCCAGGCACTCGTCCTCCTCAATAGCATCCACCGGGCCAGGCCGTCAGCATTCGGGGCACAGGTGTTTCGGCAGTCTCGCCGTCACCGACGATAAGCTTCGCTATCGGGCCGCAACAGGCCTCACTTGTCTCAGCGTCTCCACTCTCTCCAGACGCTCTGGGTGGGTCGGCAGTGACACCGGCCGACAGTGCGCCACAGGTGGTTTAAGAAGCGAGGATCAGGCAGCTTATTGGGAGCTCAGATGTCAGGATACTTAACGGATAGTCTCAATGGCCTGCGGAGCTTGCTCAGAACGTGGCCATCTTGAGCCTCGGCAAACTCCGCCCCGAAAGGACAAGATATTGACTACAAAAACATAGAAAACCAAAATATTGTAAAAAATTAGGTAAGTATATCCATTTTTAATATTAAACAGAATATTAACTTTAAAACATGTATTTCCAATAAAATGCATACAATATAAAAAGATTTTGTAACTTACAATCATAAGATAAAAATATATACTTTATAAAATGTACAAAAATAAATATAATTTAAAAATAAATAAAATTAGGAAATAAACAACACACAAATAATAAAAAGAAGTTACAAATAATGATTAACAATATATACACTATGGAATTATTAAAATAAAAAATAATTTAATGCAAATGACATTACTTTAAAAACAAAATACATATTTAAAAATTAAATTAAAATCACTTTTACAATTAAATCACAAAAACATAATTTTTAAATCCATTTTGTTTTTAAAAATCACATAACAATATTCTCACTGTTGCTCGAATATGATTTTACCTTAATTAAACGAAAAGACAAGAGGCGTTTGCCAAAACAGTATCAAGTTGGTTTAATTAAACGCAGCGACCGGGAGAATATCGACAGAGGCACGTCTGAAGACAGTCCCAAAGTACAGAAGTTTGGGCCGCACATATGTACATTTTGTAGGTACAATAAAACACTTTGGGCCTTATTACGAGTAAGCGGTCTATGGACCGCCAGACTCGCGAATGCGCAGTGGTGGTGGTCTTCCGACCACCCCATTATGACCAGGGCGGTCGGGCCACCCTGGGACCACCACAATCACCAGGGATCAGAGATCCCTGGCTGTGGCATGGCAGTATTGAGGCCGCAATATGCTTGGCGGGGCCACTGCGGCCTGCTAAGCATAATATGAGTTTCTTCACCGCCACACTTTTCATAGTGGTGCGACCGCCATGAAAAGTGTGGCGGTGAGGAAACAAAGAGGGCCCTAGAGGGCCCCCTTGTGTCTTACGCCATGTGGATGCACACAGGGGCACAACATGTGCCCCGCTGTGTGCATGCACACCAGTACCTGTACGGCATGGACTGCCGCTGTCCATGCTGTGCAGATACTGACTTTGACGTTCCCATTGCGGTGCCTATTTCATAGGCACTGCCCTGGGAATGCCAAAGAACCGCCCACCAGACAGGAGAAAACTCCTGATCTGGCAGGCGGCTCCTACATGGGTTTGGCGGTGCAGGGCAGTCCCACTCCCGCACCGCCAAACACTTAATAAGGCCCTTTGACATTCCCTGAAAGGCATCATAGTCATAAATACCCACAAAAACCATCAGGTAAGGGGGGAACAGGTGGCTCACGACCTCAGGGAGAGCTCGTGTGGGCCAGTGTGTGCGTATCCAGATGTCCAGTGTGGTGAGTGCATGATTACCTTGAGCGGTGTGCATGTTGTGTCCTGGTTGGTTGAGTGTTCCTAACTACATGTGGCATCTAACTTTTGCGGTATTTTTGGAATGTGTGCCTTTGATCAAACGAATTTTACTGGGGGCAATTTCCTAGGTCCTGTTTGTGGTGTGACTACTCATCTGTGGGATCGATCAGGGTTTTTACTGGGTGCGTGTTTGTCTTTGGTCTAAGTGAGACCCCACCTGTGACCTGTCACTCTATAGACGTGGGTTGGGGTCGCAGTGCCTGTCTGACCACATATCTGTGACTCACGGTTGATAGGGAGGTCACCTTGGATGAATCCGACAGCAATGTTACGAGTTCATTAGAACTTCTACAAATAATGTGGCGGTCTCTGATATCATTTTTACTGACATCCTCAGTATTGTGTGTACAGTTGTCATAGCGTACATCGATATTGTCTTTACTGATATTGACATTATTATGCGTGCCTAGATCAATGTACGCCATGTACATTGACATTGTTTCTACTGGTATCGAAACTGTTATGCAGGCATAGTTTATGACATAAATTTACATTGCAATTATTGGTATTGCCGTTGTCGGGCCTGTATATATCATGGTATACATTGACATCATATTCATCCATACTAACGCCACTCCAAGTAAGCCACAGCAGAAAAAGTGTTGGCCTTTGGACGGGTCTGTTTTACTTATTCCTACTCCAACCTAAACAACAGTAGGAAAAGTGTTGGACATTGGAGAGATCAGATTTGCTATTTCCACTACTCTGACCATCAATAGGTTAAGTGTTGAAGTTTGGAGTGGTCAGACTTACTATTCTCACTCCTGCGTAAGCAACTGTAGGGAAAGTTGAGAGGTTTGGAGTCAAACTTACTATTCCCACTCCAACCTAAGGAACAGTAGGACATTGTAAAGCTCAAATTAACTACTCCCAGTACTAATGTGTATATATATATATATATATATATATACATTATCTACTGGCGGTCGCCAGTAGATAGTTATAGTTAGGACCTATTTTCCATAGGAAATCCGCGACATTCTATTTGAAATAACTCTTGCGTCGGTTGACGAATCTTCGCGAAATTTTCAAACTTTATGGCCCGCTCCGGTCCGCTCCTACCCTGAAAGTCTCAGGGTGATTCGTCAAGCGGGGGCCGAGAAAAAGGGGGTCCCAAAACGTGTTTTCCCCATTCATTTTCCCATAGGAAACTTTAGACACGGCTACAGTCCGAACTGCTGAACGGAATTACACCAAATTTGCCAAAAAGGTAGTTCTTGGTTCAGAAAGAACCCTTTTTGTTAAATGGTGTAAATCCGTTCAGTAGTTCCTGTGAAAATCAAAATGAAAATCACATATATATCTATGGCCGCGTCGGATTCGCGCACCCTCCCGATCACGAGCTGCATGCTAATTGGCTGTCAACACTCCAAATCAGGAAGTGTTGGCAGCCATTTTATCCCTCGGTAGAACCGAGGGACAGAAACAAGTGCGCAAAGCGCAAAAGGGAGCAGGGTAGAAACACCCTGACCCCTAGGTCTGCTCAGGGGTCCCACAAGGACCCCTGGGCAGAAAAAGCATTTTTTTTAAAAATCGGCGGGATGCGCTTAGGGTGCGCGAATCCCGCCGAGAAAAATAAAGAAACAAGTGCGCAAAACGCACAAAGGGGGCAGGGTAGAAACACCCTGACCCCTAGGTCTGCTCAGGGGTCCCACAAGGACCCCCTGGGCAGAAAAAAAGCATTTAAAAAAAAAAAAAAATCAGCAGGATGCGCTCAAGGTGCGCGGATCCTGCCGGAAAAAAAAAAATCGAAGCGCGGGGGGGTGGGTTTATTGTTTATATGGGGGGCCTCTAAGGCCCCCAAGCCCCGGGGACCGCCACCCCCCGGGGCTTAATAAAAAAAATGGTGCGGGAGGGCTCTCCTGCCCTCCCGCAGCCCCGGGGACCGCCACCCCCGGGGCTTCTTTTAAATTTGAAATAACGTGTGGGGGGCTCCAGCCCCCACACGCCCGGGACCACCACCTCCTTGGGGCACTTAGAAAATAAATGTGGGGGTCCGTTACGGACCTCAGAGCCCCGGGGACCACCACCTCCCCGGGGCTGTGCAAATCAAGGGAGGGGAGCCGCGCTGCCCCCCTCCAGGAGCCCTTGATGGCCCTGGGGACCTCCACCCCCCAGGGCCGGCTCCTGCAGTGTCCCGGGGTGCCTACCCCGGGACACTGTAGTTTGCAATGACAGGACGGGAGCCTCGCGGCTCCCGTCCTGTCATTGCAAACTGCTTTGGATATTGGAAGAGAGAGCAGGAAACCTGCTCTCTCTTCCAATATCCAAAGCACATTGCTTTCCACATGGGGAGCTGCATGTTAGCAGCTCCCCATGTGGAAAAGCAATGCCGGCTCCCAAGGGACGCGGGGAGCCGGCGGGACTGTGGGGGATTGGGGACCCCCCACAGTCCCCAACGGAGAGGGCCAGCCCCGGGGATGGGGTCCCCGGGGCAAGTAGTGGCCCGGGAGGGGGCCACGCAGCCCCCTCCCCAAATAATGTTTTTGTTTTTTTAAAAGGGCAAGGCCGGCTCCGGGGATGGGGTCCCCGGGGCCTTAAATGGCCTGAGGAGGGGGCCACGCAGCCCCCTCCAAATATTAAAATTTTTTAAAAGAGGGCATGCCCCGGGGATGGGGTCCCCGGGGCCAAAACAGGCCCAGGGAAGGGGGCCACGCGGCCCCCTTCCCGTTTTTTATAATTTTTTTTTTTTTAAACTCCTCAGGCCCCGGGGATGGGGTCCCCGGGGCAAAGTGGCTGAGGGAAGGGGGCCACGCAGCCCCCTCCCAATCAAAAAAAAAAAAAGACCGGCATCGTGCCGGAGGCCCGACCCCCTCCCTGCAGCAGTCTGCAAACGCGCCCCCTGGCGCGTTTTGAGAAGGGAAGTAATTCCCCTTGAATACTGGGGGTCCCTGGGGGCAAACTAGCCCACCAGGAACCTCCAGTATGCGCCAGGGGCTGCGTTGCAGAGAGGTGTACAGAGGCCACGCCCCTTTTACACCTCTCTGCAACGCAGCTCTGTGGCGCTTTTGGAAGTACATGGTGGGCTAGTTGGACTCCAGGGACCCTCAGGATTCAAGGGGACTTAATCCCCCAACTTAAAACGCGCCACGGGGCGCATTTGCACAGTGGTGAAGGGAGGGGCGGGGCTTCAGGTGACATGTGTGCAAACAGGCCCCGTGGCGTGTTTTAAGATGGGGAATTAAATCCCCTTCAATCCTGAGGGTCCCTGGAGGCCAACTAGCCCAACAGGTACGTCCAGAAAGCGCCACAGAGCTGCGTTGCAGAGAGGTGTAAAGGGGTGTGGCCTCTGTACACGTCTCTGCAACGCAGCCCCTGGCGCATACTGGAGGTTCCTGGTGGGCTAGTTGGCCCCAGGGACCCTCATGATTCAAGGGGACTTAATCCCCAACTTAAAACGCGCCACGGGGCGCGTTTGCACAGATGTCACCTCAGGCCCCGCCCCCTTCCTTCACCATTGTGCAAATATTCCTCTAAAATCAGCCGAAATCCGAAATCCGATTTACTCACCTGTTATCAGGAGAGACCTCAGTGCTGCATCTTTCAGCCCAGTACTGGTCCTGAAAAGTAATTCTAACCGTACTTACCAGTAACTTGAATTTCCTTCCATAGGCTAACATTGACTGGTTTCACTTGGAAATTCTTCTGTGTGTGCAGATTTGGAACTTTATAATATTCCTCTAAAATCAGCCGAAATACGGATTCCGATTTACTCACCTGTTATCAGGTGAGACCTCAGTGCTGCATCTTTCAGCCCAGTACTGATCCTGAAAAGTAATTTTAACCGTACTTACCAGCAACTTGAATTTCCTTCCATAGGCTAACATTGACTGGTTTCACTTGGAAATTCTTCTAAGTGTGGAGTTTTGGAACTTTATAATATTCCTCTAAAATCAACCGAACTACGAATTCCGATTTACTCACCTGTTATCAGGAGAGAACCCAGTGCTGCATCTTTTAGCCCAGCACTGACCCTGAAAAGTAATTCTAACCGTACTTACCAGTAACTTATATTTCCTTCCATAGGAATCCATTGTCTGGTTTTCAGCAGAAAAGTTTCAAAGTGTCGATTTTCACAAACTACAAATATTCCTTAAAAATCGGCTGTATGACTTAAACACATTCTTTCAACTGTTTACAGGAGATGCACCAGTGCTGGATCCAGGATCCAACACTGAGTAAGAAAAAGTAACGATAACACTACTTACCTGCTAAGTGAATTTCCTCCCATAGGATAACATTGGTGATTCTATGTGAAAAAGTTTCTAAGTGTCAACTTTTAAAATTCAATAATATTCCTTAAAAATCACTACTGTAACCAAAACGCTTTTACTCAACTGTTTACAGGAGATGTCCCAGGACTGAATCTAGGATCCAGTCCTGTGGTTAGAAAAGTAATCCATAAAGTAACTAATTGCATTTAACTAGAAATTCACATTGAGGTCAATGTTGCATTGTGTTTGAAATTGTGTTGCCCATTGCAACAACTGTAACTACTGTACTTAAAACTCTATTGCCTATTTGCAAACTATTTAAACTAAAGTAATTCATTCTGAGAAAGTATATTTTGTAATGTAATGTATAATGTAATTACAATGTAATTTAATAAATAAAATATCTAAAAATAAATAGTTTTAAAAATGTAGTAAATCAGTATCAAAAAAATAAATATAACAATTAATACATTTAAAAATTGTCATTTACAAAACCTTTGAAATTCACTGAAAAAACCATAGGTTTTAGGGGCGTTATAGTTAGAAATTAGCATTTAAAAACCTTTGAAATTCACTGAAAAAACCATAGGTTTCAGGCACGTTATAGTTAGAAATTAGCATTTAAAAACTTTTGAAATTCACAGAAAAAACCATAGGTTTCAGACACGTTATAGTTAGAAATTAGCATTTAAAAAACCTTTGAAATTCACTGAAAAAACCATAGGTTTTAGGGATAGTTATAGTTAGTTGGACATTTCACTCGTACAAAACCCGTGAAATTCCCCGTTATAGTTAGTTCAGCTAACTATAACTCGCGCCCGCAATGCACTGCTGATGACGTCACATATTACATCACTCATGACATGGTCAGTGACATCACTGATGACATCACTGTTGACATCTCAAATGACATCACTGATGACATCACTGATGACATCATCCACGTGATAATCTGATGCACCTCCTCACACCCTAATATAACCTTTGATACACCCACTCTAAATTACAGACTGCCATTCGCAAAACCATAGACACTCCAACACCAATAACTACATACCCACTCACTGATTCTTAGGTCTACACACACACATCCACTCACTCACCCGTACAGTCACTCATACTTATGGTCACTCAGTACAGGACTATCATATTCACTCTTACTCCTATATAGACACTCAAACCCCGCCACTCATCCATAGAGGAACTCACACACCTAGTCAGTCATGCAAATAATTAAACACACTGCCATTTACTCACCTATACAGTTATACACACACCGGCTCACTTAATCATACAAATACTAGCATATTGTTACGCTCTTATACAATCACTGATACAAGCACACACTCATCCATACAGCCACTATCACAATCACTCACTCTCGCTTATAGCTATTTATATACTCCAACACACATATATACTGCCTTTCACATATGTAGTTACTCACACATGTACCACTGGGACATACATTCACTCACTAACACACTCTTACACACACTTACCCACCCATACAGTCTATCACAGATGCACTCTTGAAACCATCCACCCAGTGAATCACCCACTCACACATCTATACACAGAGTCGCACACACCCTCCCACACAAACACTCAGGCACCCATACAGATACTCAGACAACCATTCAATAACTCATATACACACTCATGTAGCTATTCACAAACACATGCAGTCACTTACACAGCAACAGACAGACGGATACAGACATTCACCCAGTTTAGTCACTAACCCATGCATTCAGTAAGAAACGTTAAATCACTCACTTATAGAGTCAGTCTCGCACCTACTAAATCATCCATACAGACACTTATACACCCACTCATTCTTCAATACGTCTTTTCCGATATATATTAAAAATATTTAAACTTTAGAGAAACACACAGTCACTGCATGATGTCATCAGTGATGTCATTTGAGATGTCATCAGTGATGTCATCAGTGATGTCACTGACCATGTCATGAGTGATGTAATATGTGACGTCATCAGCAGTGCATTGCGGGGTGCGAGTTATAGTTAGCTGAACTAACTATAACGGGGGAATTTCACGGGTTTTGTACGAGTGAAATGTCCAACTAACTATAACTATCCCTAAAACCTATGGTTTTTTCAGTGAATTTCAAAGGTTTTTTAAATGCTAATTTCTAACTATAACGTGTCTGAAACCTATGGTTTTTCTGTGAATATATATATATATATATATGTATATATATATATATTCACTGAAAAAACCATAGGTTTTAGGGACAGTTATAGTTAGTTGGACATTTCACTCGTACAAGACCCGTGAAATTCCCCCGTTATAGTTAGTTCAGCTAACTATAACTTGCGCCCCCGCAATGCACTGCTGATGACGTCACATATTACATCACTCATGACATGGTCAGTGACATCACTGATGACATCACTGATGACATCTCAAATGACATCACTGATGACATCATGCAGTGACTGTGTGTTTCTCTAAAGTTTAAATATTTTTAAAATATATCGGAAAAGACGTATTGAAGAATGAGTGGGTGTATAAGTGTCTGTATGGATGATTTAGTAGGTGCGTGACTGACTCTATAAGTGAGTGATTTAACGTATCTTACTGAATGCATGGGTTAGTGACTAAACTGGGTGAATGTCTGTATCCGTCTGTCTGTTGCTGTGTAAGTGACTGCACGTGTTTGTGAATAGCTACATGAGTGTGTATATGAGTTATTGAATGGTTGTCTGAGTATCTGTATGGGTGCCTGAGTGTTTGTGTGGGAGGGGTGTGTGCGACTCTGTGTATAGATGTGTGAGTGGGTGATTCACTGGGTGGATGGTTTCAAGAGTGCATCTGTGATAGACTGTATGGGTGGGTAAGTGTGTGTAAGAGTGTGTTAGTGAGTGAATGTATGTCCCAGTGGTACATGTGTGAGTAACTACATATGTGAAAGGCAGTATATATGTGTGTTGGAGTATATAAAGAGCTATAAGCGAGAGTGAGTGATTGTGATAGTGGCTGTATGGATGAGTGTGTGCTTGTATAAGTGATTGTATAAGAGCGTAACATGTGCTAGTATTTGTATGATTAAGTGAGCTGGTGTGTGTATAACTGTATAGGTGAGTAAATGGCAGTGTGTTTAATTATTTGCATGACTGACTAGGTGTGTGAGTTCCTCTATGGATGAGTGGCGGTGTTTGAGTGTCTATATAGGAGTAAGAGTGCATATGATAGTCCTGTACTGAGTGACCATAAGTATGAGTGACTGTACGGGTGAGTGAGTGGATGTGTGTGTGTAGACCTAAGAATCAGTGAGTGGGTATGTAGTTATTGGTGTTGGAGTGTCTATGGTTTTGCGAATGGCAGTCTGTAATTTAGAGTGGGTGTATCAAAGGTTATATTAGGGTGTGAGGAGGTGCATCAGATTATCACGTGGATGATGTCATCAGTGATGTCATCAGTGATGTCATTTGAGATGTCATCAGTGATGTCATCAGTGATGTCACTGACCATGTCATGAGTGATGTAACATGTGACGTCATCAGCAGTGCATTGCGGGGGCGCGAGTTATAGTTAGCTGAACTAACTATAACGGGGGAATTTCACGGGTTTTGTACGAGTGAAATGTCCAACTAACTATAACTGTCCCTAAAACCTGTGGTTTTTTCAGTGAATTTCAAAGGTTTTTTAAATGCTAATTTCTAACTATAACGTGTCTGAAACCTATGGTTTTTTCTGTGAATTTCAAAGATTTTTTAAATGCTAATTTCTAACTATAACGTGCCTGAAACCTATGGTTTTTTCAGTGAATTTCAAAGGTTTTTTAAATGCTAATTTCTTACTATAACGCCCCTAAAACCTATGGTTTTTTCAGTGAATTTCAAAGGTTTTGTAAATGACAATTTTTAAATGTATTAATTGTTATATTTATTTTTTTGATACTGATTTACTACATTTTTTAAAACTATTTATTTTTAGATATTTTATTTATTAAATTACATTGTAATTACATTATACATTTCATTACAAAATATACTTTCTCAGAATGAATTACTTTAGTTTAAATAGTTTGCAAATAGGCAATAGAGTTTTAAGTACAGTAGTTACAGTTGTTGCAATGGGCAACACAATTTCAAACACAATGCAACATTGACCTCAATGTGAATTTCTAGTTAAATGCAATTAGTTACTTTATGGATTACTTTTCTAACCACAGGACTGGATCCTAGATTCAGTCCTGGGACATCTCCTGTAAACAGTTGAGTAAAAGCGTTTTGGTTACAGTAGTGATTTTTAAGGAATATTATTGTATTTTAAAAGTTGACACTTAGAAACTTTTTCACATAGAATCACCAATGTTATCCTATGGGAGGAAATTCACTTAGCAGGTAAGTAGTGTTATCGTTACTTTTTCTTACTCAGTGTTGGATCCTGGATCCAGCACTGGTGCATCTCTTGTAAACAGTTGAAAGAATGCGTTTAAGTCATACAGGCGATTTTTAAGGAATATTTGTAATTTGTGAAAATCGACACTTTGAAACTTTTCTGCTGAAAACCAGACAATGGATTCCTATGGAAGGAAATATAAGTTACTGGTAAGTACGGTTAGAATTACTTTTCAGGGTCAGTGCTGGGCTAAAAGATGCAGCACTGGGTTCTCTCCTGATAACAGGTGAGTAAATCGGAATTCGTAGTTCGGTTGATTTTAGAGGAATATTATAAAGTTCCAAAACTCCACACTTAGAAGAATTTCCAAGTGAAACCAGTCAATGTTAGCCTATGGAAGGAAATTCAAGTTGCTGGTAAGTACGGTTAAAATTACTTTTCAGGATCAGTACTGGGCTGAAAGATGCAGCACTGAGGTCTCTCCTGATAACAGGTGAGTAAATCGGAATCCGTATTTCGGCTGATTTTAGAGGAATATTATAAAGTTCCAAATCTGCACACTTAGAAGAATTTCCAAGTGAAACCAGTCAATGTTAGCCTATGGAAGGAAATTCAAGTTACTGGTATGTACGGTTAGAATGACTTTTCAGGACCAGTACTGGGCTGAAAGATGCAGCACTGAGGTCTCTCCTGATAACAGGTGAGTAAATCGGAATTCGTATTTTGGCTGATTTTAGAGGAATATTTGCACAATGGTGAAGGGAGGGGGCGGGCCCTGAGGTGACATCTGTGCAAACGCGCCCCGTGGCGCGTTTTAAGTTGGGGGATTAAGTCCCCTTGATTCATGAGGGTCCCTGGGGGCCAACTAGCCCACCAGGAACCTCCAGTATGCGCCAGGGGGCTGCGCTGCAGAGACGTGTACAGAGGCCACACCCCTTTTACACCTCTGTGCAACGCAGCTCTGTGGCGCTTTCTGGACGTACCTGTTGGGCTAGTTGGCCCCCAGGGACCCTCAGGATTGAAGGGGATTTAATTCCCCATCTTAAAACACGCCACGGGGCCTGTTTGCACACATGTCACCTGAAGCCCCGCCCCCTCCCTTCACCACTGTGCAAACGCGCCCCGTGGCGCGTTTTAAGTTGGGGGATTAAGTCCCCTTGAATCTTGTCCCTGGAGTCCAACTAGCCCACCATGTACTTCCAAAAAGCGCCACAGAGCTGCGTTGCAGAGAGGTGTAAAAGGGGCGTGGCCTCTGTACACCTCTCTGCAACGCAGCCCCTGGCGCATACTGGAGGTTCCTGGTGGGCTAGTTTGCCCCCAGGGACCCCCAGTATTCAAGGGGAATTACTTCCCTTCTCAAAACGCGCCAGGGGGCGCGTTTGCAGACTGCTGCAGGGAGGGGGCGGGGCCGGTCTTTTTTTTTTTTTGATTGGGAGGGGGCTGCGTGGCCCCCTTCCCTCAGCCACTTTTTGCCCCGGGGACCCCATCCCCCGGGGCCTGAGGAGTTTTTTTTTTAAATAAAATTTAAAAAAACGGGAAGGGGCCGCGTGGCCCCCTTCCCTGGGCCTGTATTGGCCCCGGGGACCCCATCCCCGGGGCAAGCCCTCTTTTTTAAATTAAAAATTTGGAGGGGGCTGCGTGGCCCCTCTCCTCAGGCCATTTAAGGCCCCGGGACCCCATCCCCGGGGCCGGCCTTTAAATATTTTTTTTATTTTTTTTTAGGGGAGGGGGGCTGCGTGGCCCCCTCCCTGGCCACTTATGGCCCCGGGGACCCCATCCCCCGGGGCCTGGCCTCTCGTTGGGGACTGTGGGGGGTCGCCAAACCCCCACAGTCCCGCCGGCTCCCCGTGTCCTACGGGAGCCGGCATTAGCTTTCCACATGGGGAGCAGCTAAGATGCTGCTCCCCATGTGGAAAAGCAATTTGCTTTGGATATTGGAA
Source organism: Calotriton arnoldi (assembly GCA_963921515.1). Lineage (NCBI taxonomy): Eukaryota > Metazoa > Chordata > Amphibia > Caudata > Salamandridae > Calotriton > Calotriton arnoldi. Next base: position 1,374,860 of record CAWUFW010000496.1, on the reverse strand, counting down.
GCGAGAGCAGGTTTCTGCTCTCGCTCCAATATCCAAAGCAAGTTTGCAATGACAGGACAGGAGCCGCGAGGCTCCCGTCCTGTCATTGCAAACAGCAGTGTCCCGGGGTAGGCACCCCGGGACACTGCAGGAGCTGGCCCTGGGGGTGGCGGTCCCCAGGGCCACCACAGGCTCTAAGAGGGGGGCCGCGCGGCCCCCTCCCCACATCTAGAAAGCCCCGGGAGGTGGTGGTCCCCGGGGCTCGAGGTCCAAAACGGACCCCCTTTTAATTTCTTAGTGCCCCGGGGAGGTGGCGGTCCTCGGGGCGTGTGGGGGTCTGGAGCCCCCCACACAGGTTAAAACATTTTAAAAAAGAAGCCCCGGGGAGGTGGCGGTCCCCGGGGCAGCGGGAGGGCAAAGAGCCCTCCCGCACCATTATTTTTTTTAAGCCCCGGGGGGTGACGGTCCCCGGGGCTTTGGGGGGCCTTAGAGGCCCCCCCACATATTAAAAAGAAACCCCTGCATGCCCCCGGGACTTGGCCCACCCGGGGGCCAATTAACAACGAAGCGCGGGAGACCGCGCTTCGTTTTTTTTTTTTCTTGGCGGGCTCCGCGCACCCTGAGCGCATCCTGCCGATTTAAAAAAATGCTTTTTTCTGCCCAGGGGGTCCTTGTGGGACCCCCTGAGCAGACCTAGGGGGTCAGGGTGATTCTACCCTGCCCCCTTTGTGCGTTTGCGCACTTGTTTCTTCTGGGTTTTTTCTAATCGGCAGGATCCGCGCACCATGAGCGCATCCTGCCGATTTAAAAAAAAAAAAGCTTTTCTGCTCAGGGGTCCTTGTGGGACCCCCTGAGCAGACCTAGAGGTCAGGGTGCTTCTACCCTGCCCCCTTTTGCGCTTTGCGCACTTGTTTCTGTCCCTCGGTTCTACCGAGGGACAAAATGGCTGCCAACACTTCCTGATTTGGAGTGTTGACAGCCACTTGAAAGCCAATTAACATGCAGCTCGTGATCGGGACGGTGCGCGCAGGGTGCGCTCAGGGTGCGCGAATCCGACGCGGCCATAGATATATATGTGATTTTCATTTTGATTTTCACAGGAACTACTGAACGGATTTACACCATTTAACAAAAGGGTTCTTTCTGAACCAAGAACTACCTCTTTGCCAAATTTGGTGTAATTCCGTTCAGCAGTTCGAGCTGTAGCCGTGTCTAAAGTTTCCTATGGGAAAATGAATGGGGAAAACACGTTTTGGGACCCCCCTTTTTCTCGGCCCCCGCTTGACGAATCACCCTGAGACTTTCAGGGTAGGAGCGGACCGGAGCGGGCCATAAAGTTTGAAAATTTCGCGAAGATTCGTCAACCGACGCAAGAGTTATTTCAAATAGAATGTCGCGGATTTCCTATGGAAAATAGGTCCTAACTATAACTATCTACTGGCGACCGCCAGTAGATAATATATATATGTATATATATATATATATATCCTGATGCGTTTCAATCTTCACGACCTTTCTCAACGGAAATCCGGTTTTTGTGGCAAATGACGACCAGCTGTTAGATTGTGCATTTTGTAATGTTGACCCCTTAGTTAATTATTGTTTTGTGTTTTTTACAGATCAACATGTAAATTGCCGTGTTTAAGAAGAAGGCAATGGAGCTCTAATATCGGCCTTGGCATTAGATTTGTCTCAGTGTTTGACCCACTAGGGTATACTTTTGAACACTTCGCTAGCCCACTTGGGCATTATTCTCTCTTTTTCTTATTTACTCTCCCGCACCCTGAATTCAAAATCTTTTTTAACTTGTGCACGAATGCCCACAGGGGCAAGACTGCAAGTGGAATGCCAACTTTAAACGATAAGCTATATAATAGCTTTATTTGGCATTTATATCTGGCAGACAGGGTGGTGAGATTAACTCTATGGTTTATCTCATTTGCTGTAAAGACGGGTGGAGGTTTACCTTTTATTAAGAGAACCCCTAACACATTATTAAATATGGGAAGCATGTCGCGTGCCCCTTTTTTCCATTAGGTACCTTAACTATGTGCCGGGGATGTAAACAATACAGTTTCATCTCCTTTAACCAGCATGGTGCGTGACTTTGTTTATCAGGCACTTTGACTGTGTGCTTCGGAGGGAACAATAAAGTTTCACCCCTTTCAATTGCTGGCCCACCATATGCTCCTTACATTCTTATTCGCCGCAATTGTAATTAGATATATATTTAAATAACCTGGACATGTTATTAGATCTGGTTAAAACTGTTGTTAATGAATTATGATTTTCGAGTGAAGTACAACTCATAATTGTATGTGTAAGTCTTTCCACTATGTTTAGTTGGTCACATGTGATGTTATTTAAACCACTAAAAAAACAGACACAGTTACTCGTGAACAAGGGGATCTCCCCGAAACGCGTAGAGTGTGTCAAGCCTTTGAATAAACAATCGCTTTTGCAAAGATTGGGCCACGGCGTGCTGTTTTTGATGACTTAAAATTCAGCTTGTGTTCGTGTTTAGGGACTCGCCATCCCGCCGTGGAACGCCGTTGGAAGGGGCTCGGGTAAGGCGAATGCTTTGCTTTGCATTGCTCTGCTGTGGGATTATTTAAAACACCCTTGCCCGCTTCGCTGAATATGGGAATTGCATGGTCCGCTTGGAACCACCCGTGAATTATCTGCTGTTAAGAATTATTGGCAGTATAAAGACGAGGGTTGTCGTGGTCCGAGTGAAAGTGCACCAATTTAATTAAGGACTACACGAAGCAAACGGCTTCTCTGTACTTGGTTTAATCATTTACCTAGTCCTGGGATTTGCAAGCGATAACACGTTTACAGCGTTTTTTGAAATATTATTGGAGAATATGGCTATGACAAGGAATGTTAAGCGCAGCGAGGCAGCAGGTAAAATGTTTGAAAATTATAAAGCCAACGATACTGTGGAACTAAGTGAGCCTGTGAGTGGTGGAACTGTAGCACCGAATAAACGACAAATATGGGATCGACTGTGGAAGTCACTTAAACTTGAACAGAATAAGTGGTGGGAGGCCACGACCCTCCAAAAGTATATAGATGTCGGAAGAATTCCGAGGGGACTCAGGATTTTTATCACCCCCACCTTTAATGACCCTGACCCGGATCTTATTAGTGACTGGGCGGCGAACAACCACAACTGTTCAACGATTATGTTAGGGTTGCTTGTCAAATATGCACACAAAGATTGCGAACGTCTGGCAGAAGAGATAGATAACATCACGAAACAACTAAAGGTGATTTGTGGACAGGAGGACTTCCAGACAGAGATGGATAAAATTGATGGCAAGCTGGAAAAGATCGAAGAAGAAATAAAAACTAAAAAACAACGTAAATTTCATCGGGACCTAGTTGACTTCCAAAAAGGGCAAGTATTGACATTTGCTAATGCTACGGAGCTCGGCAGCCACCTCTAGATGTACCCCAAGCGACAGAAATGCAACAAGACAACTGATTGACAATGAAAACCGCTCTGCAACTGAACTCCAAAGAGATGAAAGTGTAATAAGTGAAAGCGACATGTCCAGTGTGTCCGAACTGGATGGGGCAAAAAAACGAACTTTAACGGAGTTCAGCCTAATGGCGAAAGGAAGGCTGACAGCCAACAAACAGGGAGGATTTCGAGGTCGCGGAAGAGGAGGCAGAGGCGGCAGAAAAGAAAGCGCAATAGCATTAGGAGATCTTGGAAGCCCAGTGGGAAGCCGTACAAGGGGCCAACAAAAGATGAAATAATGGAAAGAAAAACTGTAATTAACCTACCCGAGCGAGAACTGAGTGATGTGGAGGTAGAGATTTTATCTTTGGGTTTGTCTTTCTGTCCCTCTAATGATTTTAACTACACACAAAGTCGTATTGATTTGTTCCATTTTACTCGTAAGTTGCGGATTAAGAAGTGGTACGCCACTAAAGTAACCGATAGGATAGACACCACGAGAGAACGACCAAGTAGTATCAGTATCGGGGATGTGAATCTATTGCATGCTATGAATGAATTAGCCGGGGAGGTGAATTCAAGTGACGACCCACTGATTAACCTTATGAATGATGATGTACGTCTTGACCTGAGTGTACAAAGCGGGTTTAGACCTAAATCAGTTTTTCTCCCGCAAATCAAAAATGATGCCATAGATGTGTTCGAACGAGGGGTAACAAAAGAATTATTAGATCTATCAAAAAAGAAATGGCATGGCAGTAAAAATGTATCGGTGGCACAAATTGAGGCGATTGAGAATCTAAAAAAAGACCGCTCGATTGTTATAAAAAAATCAGATAAGGGTGGAAACGTTGTGGTGTTACCTAGACAAATGTATATCCAGGAAGGAATGAAACAGCTCTCTGATGGGGAGAAATATGTATTGAGCAGTAAAGCGGAGTATGACAGATCGATCAAACTTTATCAAATGCAATTATTTGAATGGAGAGACAAGGGGTTTACCTGATGTGTAAGTTTCCAAAACTCCCTGCGCTATATTTACGACCAAAAATCCACAAAAACAGGTAAAATCCCCCTGGGAGACCTATTGTATCTTCCAGGGGGAGTTGCATGGAGAATACATCCAGATATGTGGATTTTTTCCTCCAGCCTGTCGTACAAAACCTCCCGTCGTATGTAAAAGACAAGGGAGATTTTTTTAGACGTTTGGACAACATTGAATGGAAGGAGAATTATGGTCTGTTATGCTTAGATGTTACAAGTCTTTACACATGTATACCTCACAACGCAGGTTTAGAAGCCTGCCGTCACTTCCTTAGAGAGAGGTCTGTGTCTTACTATTTCCATATAGAGATGTTAGTGGAAATGATGTCGTGCTGCCTTGCACAAAACTTCTTTACTTTTGACAACAGAGTCTTCAAACAAACCCTCGGAACAGCGATGGGGACCTGCTTTGCGCCCAGCTTTGCAGGTCTCTATCTAGGGTATTGGGAAGAGTCTGTTGTCAGGAAGCATGATGCCTGGTCAAACAATGTGGTAATATGGGCACGCTACATTGACAATATTTTCTGTGTGTGGGATGGTAATGAGATTGAAGCTGGGGAGTTTGTCAATGCTCTAAACAGTAATGTGTTTAACTTGAAATTCACAAGTCAATTCTCTAAAGAAACAATAGAATTTCTTGATTTAAAACTGACCGTGAGAAATTCTAAACTAGAAAGTAGGTTGTTCCGCAAGGAAACCGCAGGGAATAGCCTTTTACACGCCCGTAGCTGCCATCCTAGCAATTTAATCCAAAGCATTCCCCTCGGAGAACTACTGCGTGCCAAACGGAATTGTAGCACTGAGTCAGGCTACAAACAAGAGGAAGCTATCACGATTAAAAGATTCTCAGAGAGAGGTTATTCACAGTCAACAATAAAGAAAGCAAGGTTAGATGTTGAGTCCAGACAGAGAGCCTCTTTGTTAAATGAAAAAGAAGAGCCAATGGAAATGTCTGAACAAAAGATCAGGTTCATAACAACTTACCATAGACAGGCGAAACAAGTTAGGAAGGGACTTGAGAAATTCTGGGAGGTACTGAAAACAGATAGAGATATAGCTAAAAGCGTTGAAGTCTTTCCACAGATTACCTTTAGGAAAGCGAAATCTCTCAAAGATAGCTTATGTAGAGCCTGTGAGTCACCAACGCCGAAAGTATCGGGAATACAAGGCTTCTACACCTGTCGAAACTGTAAAGCGTGCAATTACAGCAATAACTGCAAGGAATGTAGACTGTCCCCTGACTGCAAACCATTTAAAATTGTTAAACATCTGACCTGCAACACAGACCATGTTGTATACGCACTCAGCTGCCCATGCAATAAGACATACATGGGTAGTACAATACACAAAGCAAAGAAACGTGTATTGGAGCATTTGCGTGTGATAAAGAATGGAGACAAGCAGTACCCTATGGCTAGACACTTCCAGACTTACCACAATCAGAATGGCAACTTACTGACATTTTGTGCCCTTGACACGATTGCAGTTAATGAAAGGGTGGGAAATCGTGTCCAAGATTTGAGACGTCTTGAATCAAGACTTATACTACAATATCAGACACTAGCACCGGGCGGCCACAATTGTGATGAGGAGTTATCAGTCCATCTAGGATAGATTTTTCCAACCCCTAGTCAAGGGAGAACTTTACATTAGTCCACCCTCACTCTGTACTAAGATGTTTCATATAAACCTTTGTGATTGTAAAGTATGATAAATTACAAGATTGGTTTCCGGAGGGAATTCCAATCTAGCTGCTGCCTCTCATGTGCTTTTGTATATATTTCACTGTGTTTTTTAGGTGTTTATTATTTATCATCTAGGATCAATCGGGTGTTAATTATTGTTTTGTGTTTTTTACAGATCAACATGTAAATTGCCGTGTTTAAGAAGAAGGCAATGGAGCTCTAATATCGGCCTTGGCATTAGATTTGTCTCAGTGTTTGACCCACTAGGGTATACTTTTGAACACTTCGCTAGCCCACTTGGGCATTATTCTCTCTTTTTCTTATTTACTCTCCCGCACCCTGAATTCAAAATCTCTTTTAACTTGTGCACGAATGCCCACAGGGGCAAGACTGCAAGTGGAATGCCAACTTTAAACGATAAGCTATATAATAGCTTTATTTGGCATTTATATCTGGCAGACAGGGTGGTGAGATTAACTCTATGGTTTTTCTCATTTGCTGTAAAGACGGGTGGAGGTTTACCTTTTATTAAGAGAACCCCAAACACATTATTAAATATGGGAAGCATGTCGCGTGCCCCTTTTTCCCATTAGGTACCTTAACTATGTGCCGGGGATGTAAACAATACAGTTTCATCTCCTTTAACCAGCATGGTGCGTGACTTTGTTTATCAGGCACTTTGACTGTGTGCTTCGGAGGGGAACAATAAAGTTTCACCCCTTTCAATTGCTGGCCCACCATATGCCCCTTACATTCTTATTCACCGCAATTGTAATTAGATATATATTTAAATAACCTGGAAATGTGACATGTTATTAGATCTGGTTAAAACCGTTTTTAATGAATTATGATTTTCGAGTGAAGTACAACTCATAATTGTATGTGTAAGTCTTTCCACTATGTTTAGTTGGTCACATGTGATGTTATTTAAACCACTAAAAAAACAGACACAGTTACTCGTGAACAAGGGGATCTCCCCGAAACGCGTAGAGTGTGTCAAGCCTTTGAATAAACAATCGCTTTTGCAAAGATTGGGCCACGGCGTGCTGTTTTTGATGACTTAAAATTCAGCTTGTGTTCGTGTTTAGGGACTCGCCATCCCGTCGTGGAACGCCGTTGGAAGGGGCTCGGGTAAGGCGAATGCTTTGCTTTGCATTGCTCTGCTGTGGGATATATATACATATATATATATATATCCTGATGCGTTTCAGTCTTCACGACCTTTCTCAACGGAAATCCGTTTTTTATGGCAAATGACGACCAGCTGTTAGATTGTGCATTTTGTAATGTTGACCCCTTAGTGGACCTCCCTGGTGGAGTTCAGTAACCAAGCATTGTGGGACTTGTGGTCATTCATATATTTTGTCTGCCCTCCAGTGGGCGTTTAATGCCAGTTTTTTGTTCTTATCTTGGTTTGCATCCATTCCAAAGCAGTCTTATTTTTGAAGCTGCATGGACCCGACCTCAGCAGTCCGTGGCAGCAGCCATCACCCCATGCGTTTCACACGCTCCTCCTCACTTGGTTCTATGGGTGTTGTTGGCGCTATTGTGGTGGAGCGTACTCAGCAACAGAACCTCGCTGCTAAACATGAAACAAGTTCCTTCTACCAAGAAGAACAAAACGAGGTGCCCCCCTATATATCCCTGCACCATGTGGCAGGCACCGCATGGTGCCTGCCACGTGGTGCAGGGATATGTACAAGGGGTATTCTCTGCATTGCCGTGGGTGCTGCCAGCAATGCAAAGAATACACGGTGCAACCACCTTGCAGGAGGTCACATCGTAATCCCTATGGTGGTCGGTCCCGTCGGGTCCTAAAACTTTAAAATATGTATATATATTTATTTTTTTCTCGGCCCCCGCTTGACGAATCACCCCGAAACTTTCAAGACAGGAGCTGACCAGAGTGCCCCATTAGTTTTGAAAATTTCGCGAAGTTTCGTCAACCGGCGCCAAAGATATTGGCAAAACAAAAAATGCTTTTGAATAGAAACGAGGTCCTAACTATAACTACCTACTGGCGACCACCAGTAGGTAATATATATATATATATATATATACATCTACTCCCGTCTCTCTCATACAATTCCTCTAAATTCAACCCATTAGGTGCTTTGGTGTCCAAACTGGCAATGTACCTAGAGTCTGTTTGCCTGAGCTACTATAGCCGAATTTAGTAAGATTTATTCAGTTGATATGAGGTGTTACCATCTCGTGCTAATCCGCAGGATGGATTAACATGATTTATCTTTCCATTCCCAGATATTGGATCTATTGAACAATTAGTAGGGGCACTAGACCCTTTATCAATTTTTGTATACTTAGAAAATAATCAGAATTTTTGGGGTTCCATTGCTACAAGACAGGGTGATAGGACCAATACTGCTACATCTGTTCAGCCCGTGAACCCACATAATTAGCATGCAAACTCCATCCCAACACATTACGTCAGATTGTGATTTTAGTGAAGGTCACAAGGCACTATGGGAAATGAAGTCCTTCTGAATAATAACATGATAGCAAAAAAACAAAACAGAGTATAATTTATTTTTGTATGTACTTTTGCGGTTTTTCAGATTAATGTGTATTTTCACACTTAATCAAGTGAAACATTTGCAAGTGATACATTTGTTGTGTGTATATATATATATATATATATATATATATATATATATATATGTATATATATCTAGTCCTGTCTCTCTCGTACAATTCCCCTAAATTCAACCCATTAGGTGCTTTGGTGTCCAAACTGACAATGTACCTATATTCTGTTTGCTTGAGCAATCACTCCTGATTGCCCCCTCTTAAGCTCTTAGGTATCACATCAATTACAAAATATTGAAGACATTGGATGTCATTGTTATGGCAGCCCATCATATGGCGAGCAACCGGGTATGTCTGGTCCCTGCTCTTTACTGCTCTCATTTATTGCAAAATTCTCTTGTGGACTTGCAGCAGAGTACTTCCTCTGTATCTGAATCCACAAACACAGTTCAGAACATAAATGGCATACTCCATTTTACAGCTGAATGGCCCTCCAAATTTGATCTGAGTTTCATCAAAAGGGGATATATATTCGATTTTGCTGCCCCCAATGCTACATGCCCTGCACTTATTGCATTTGCGGAAACCCTTTGTTTGTTGGAGCCAATTTCTGTGTTCTACCACTTCTGGACTGCTCTTGACCAATGCATCCCTCATTGAGAATGTCCTTCTATATGTGATGGCTGGAGACCTGTCTTGATTCGGCCCTAGGATTGGATCCTCCTTGACTAAGTGCCAGGGTCCATTTATGATTGTCATGGCTTCTTTTTTGTGCTTGCTGAAGCAGGTTATTAGCGTTATGATCTTTTTGGTCTTCTCCCTCCTGTTCTGAGTAAATAGTATAGACTCTCTACTCCTTGCTACCACCCTTGTTGCGGTTTTTTCTAGGACTTCTCTGTCAGAGCCTCTCTCCAGATATCTATGGATTGTTTCCTCTTGACATCTTTCCAATTCTTTGAGACAACTGCATTTCCTCTTAAGCCTAAGCATTTCACCATAGGGAATTCTAGCCTATAAATGCTTAGGGTGGGAACTGCTTGCTTGCAGGGTGGAGTTCCCTGTAGTTTCTTTGTGGAACAATTTGGACTCTATACGCTCTGCTTCAATATATACTTGGAGGTCTAGAAAGTTTACTTGTGTTTCACTGATGTGCAATGTTAGATGTAAATTGATATTATTACAATTGATTACTTCCACAAATGCCTCAGCTGCTTCCCTTGTACCCCTCCATACCACAAATATATCATCGATGAAGCACAGCCAATTGATAACATGATTGAACCACACATCTCCGTGGTCACTGTTGAGCACCTGCTCCTCCCACCAGCCTATGTGCAAGCATGCGTAGCTGGGGGTGAAGCAGGTGCCCATCGCCGTACCACACAACTGTCGAAAGATCTCCTTATTAAAGACCTCCTTATTAAAGAGGAAAAAAGTAGTTTTCCAGAAACCATCTGGTCAAACATAATAGCATTTTGGTGCGAATGTTAAGCTTGAGCGGTCTACTCCTAAAAAATAGTCAATTGCATGCAGTCCATCACAATGCTTTATGCTGGTATATATATATATATATATATATATATATATATATATATATATATCAATCACTGAAAAAACCATAGGTTTCAGGGACATTATAGTTACAAATTAGCATTTAAAAAACCTTTGAAATTCACTGAAAAAACCATAGGTTTTAGGGACAGTTATAGTTAGTTGGACATTGCACTCGTACAAAACCCGTGAAATTCCCCCGTTATAGTTAGTCCAGCTAACTATAACTCGCGCCCCGCAATGCACTGCTGATGACGTCACATATTACATCACTCATGACATGGTCAGTGACATCACTGATGACATCACTGATGACATCTCAAATGACATCACTGATGACATCACTGATGACATCATCCAGTGACTGTGTGTTTCTGTAAAGTTTAAATATTTTTAATATATATAGGAAAAGACGTATTGAAGAATGAGTGGGTGTGTAAGTGTCTGTATGGATGATTTAGTAGGTGCGTGACTGACTCTATAAGTGAGTGATTTAACGTATCTTACTGAATGCATGGGTTAGTGACTAAACTGGGTGAATGTCTGTATCCGTCTGTCTGTTGCTGTGTAAGTGGCTGCATGTGTTTGTGAATAGCTAAATGAGTGTCTATATGAGTTATTGAATGCTTGTCTGAGTATCTGTATGGGTGCCTGAGTGTTTGTGTGGGAGGGGTGTGTGCAACTCTGTGCATAGATGTGTGAGTGGGTGATTCACTGGGTGGATGGTTTCAAGAGTGCAACTGTGATAGACTGTATGGGTGGGTAAGTGTGTGTAAGAGTGTGTTAGTGAGTGAATGTATGTCCCAGTGGTACATGTGTGAGTAACTACATATGTGAAAGGCAGTATATATGTGTGTTGGAGTATATAAATAGCTATAAGCGAGAGTGAGTGATTGTGATAGTGGCTGTATGGATGAGTGTGTGCTTGTATCAGTGATTATATAAGAGCGTAAGAATGTGCTACTATTTGTATGAGTAAGTGAGCTGGTGTGTGTATAACTGTATAGGTAAGTAAATGGTAGTGTGTTTAATTATTTGCATGACTGACTAGGTGTGTGAGTACCTCTATGGATGAGTGGCGGTGTTTGAGTGTCTATATAGGAGTATGAGTGCATATGATAGTCCTGTACTGAGTGACCGTAAGTATGAGTGACTGTACGGGTGAGTGAGTGGATGTGTGCGTAGACCTAAGAATCAGTGAGTGGGTATGTAGTTATTGGTGTTGGAGTGTCTATGGTTTTGCGAATGGCAGTCTGTAATTTAGAGTGGGTGTATCAAAGGTTATATTAGGGTGTGAGGAGGTGCATGAGATTATCACGTGGATGATGTCATCAGTGATGTCATTTGAGATGTCATCAGTGATGTCATCAGTGATGTCACTGACCATGTCATGAGTGATGTAATATGTGACGTCATCAGCAGTGCATTGCGGGCGCGAGTTATAGTTAGCTGGACTAACTATAACGGGGGAATTTCACGGGTTTTGTACGAGTGCAATGTCCAACTAACTATAACTGTCCCTAAAACCTATGGTTTTTTCAGTGAATTTCAAAGGTTTTTTAAATGCTAATTTGTAACTATAATGTCCCTGAAACCTATGGTTTTTTCAGTGAATTTCAAAGGTTTTTTAAATGCTAATTTGTAACTATAACATGTCTGAAACCTACAGTTTTTTCAGTGAATTTCAAAGGATTTGTAAATGACAATTTTTAAATGTATTAATTGTTATATAAATTTTTTTCATACTGATTTCCAAATTTTTTAGAAACAATTTTTTTTTACATATTTTATTTTTTAAATTACATTGTAATTACATTATACATTACATTACAAAAAATACTTTCTCAGAATGAATTACTTTAGTTTAATTACTTTGCACATAGGCAATAGACTTTTAAGTACAGTAGTTACAGTTGTTGCAATGGGCAACACATTTTCAAACACAATGCAACATTCAGCTCAATGTGAATTTCTAGTTAAATGCAATTAGTTACTTTATGGATTACTTTTCTAACCACATTACTGGATCCTAGATTCAGTCCTGGGACATCTCCTGTAAACAGTTGAGTAAAAGCGTTTTGGTTACAGTCGTGATTTTTAAGGAATATTATTGTACTTTAAAAGTTCACACTTAGAAACTTTTTCTCATAGAATCACCAATGTTATCCTATGGAAGGAAATTCACTTAGAAGTTAAAAACTGTTATCGTTACTTTTTCTTACTCAGTGTTGGATCCTGGATCCAGCACTGGTGCATCTCCTGTAAACAGTTGAAAGAATGCGTTTAAGTCATACAGGCGATTTTTTAGGAATATTTGTAGTTTGTGAAAATCGACACTTTGAAACTTTTCAGCTGAAAACCAGACAATGATATCCTATGGAAGGAAATTCAAGTTACTGGTAAGTACGGTTAAAATTACTTTTCAGGATCAGTACTGGGCTGAAAGATGCAGCACTGAGGTCTCTCCTGATAACAGGTGAGTAAATCGGAATTCGTATTTCGGCTTATTTTAGAGGAATATTTTAAAGTTCCAAAACTCCACACACAGAAGAATTTCCAAGTGAAACCAGGCAATGTTAGCCTATGAAGGAAATTCAAGTTACCGGTAAGTACGGTTAAAATTACTTTTGAGGATCAGTACTGGGCTGAAAGATGCAGCACTGAGGTCTCTCCTGATAACAGGTGAGTAAATCGGAATTCGGATTTCGGCTGATTTTAGAGGAATATTTTAAAGTTCCAAAACTCCACACTTAGAAGAATTTCCAAGTGAAACCAGTCAATGTTAGCCTATGGAAGGAAATTCAAGTTACTGGTAAGTACGATTAAAATTACTTTTCAGGACCAGTACTGGGCTGAAAGATGCAGCACTGAGGTCTCTCCTGATAACAGGTGAGTAAATCGGAATTCGGATTTCGGCTGATTTTAGAGGAATATTTTAAAGTTCCAAAACTCCACACTTAGAAGAATTTCCAAGGGAAACCAGTCAATGTTAGCCTATGAAGGAAATTCAAGTTACCGGTAAGTACGGTTAAAATTACTTTTCAGGACCAGTACTGGGCTGAAAGATGCAGCACTGAGGTCTCTCCTGATAACAGGTGAGTAAATCAAAATTCGGATTTCGGCTGATTTTAGAGGAATATTTTAAAGTTCCAAAACTCCACACTTAGAAGAATTTCCAAGTGAAACCAGTCAATGTTAGCCTATGGAAGGAAATTCAAGTTACCGGTAAGTACGGTTAAAATTACTTTTCAGGATCAGTACTGGGCTGAAAGATGCAGCACTGAGGTCTCTCCTGATAACAGGTGAGTAAATCGGAATTCGTATTTCGGCTTATTTTAGAGGAATATTTTAAAGTTCCAAAACTCCACACACAGAAGAATTTCCAAGTGAAACCAGGCAATGTTAGCCTATGAAGGAAATTCAAGTTACCGGTAAGTACGGTTAAAATTACTTTTGAGGATCAGTACTGGGCTGAAAGATGCAGCACTGAGGTCTCTCCTGATAACAGGTGAGTAAATCGGAATTCGGATTTCGGCTGATTTTAGAGGAATATTTTAAAGTTCCAAAACTCCACACTTAGAAGAATTTCCAAGTGAAACCAGTCAATGTTAGCCTATGGAAGGAAATTCAAGTTACTGGTAAGTACGATTAAAATTACTTTTCAGGACCAGTACTGGGCTGAAAGATGCAGCACTGAGGTCTCTCCTGATAACAGGTGAGTAAATCGGAATTCGGATTTCGGCTGATTTTAGAGGAATATTTTAAAGTTCCAAAACTCCACACTTAGAAGAATTTCCAAGGGAAACCAGTCAATGTTAGCCTATGAAGGAAATTCAAGTTACCGGTAAGTACGGTTAAAATTACTTTTCAGGACCAGTACTGGGCTGAAAGATGCAGCACTGAGGTCTCTCCTGATAACAGGTGAGTAAATCAAAATTCGGATTTCGGCTGATTTTAGAGGAATATTTTAAAGTTCCAAAACTCCACACTTAGAAGAATTTCCAAGTGAAACCAGTCAATGTTAGCCTATGGAAGGAAATTCAAGTTACCGGTAAGTACGGTTAAAATTACTTTTCAGGACCAGTACTGGGCTGAAAGATGCAGCACTGAGGTCTCTCCTGATAACAGGTGAGTAAATCAGAATTCGGATTTCGGCTGATTTTAGAGGAATATTTGTATGTTTCAAAAATCAACACTTAGAAACTTTTTCAGCAAAAAGCAGGCAATGATATCCTATGGAAGGAAATTCAAGTTACCGGTAAGTACGGTTAAAATTACTTTTGAGGATCAGTACTGGGCTGAAAGATGCAGCACTGAGGTCTCTCCTGATAACAGGTGAGTAAATCGGAATTCGTATTTCGGCTGATTTTAGAGGAATATTTTAAAGTTCCAAAACTCCACACTTAGAAGAATTTCCAAGTGAAACCAGTCAATGTTAGCCTATGAAGGAAATTCAAGTTACCGGTAAGTACGGTTAAAATTACTTTTCAGGACCAGTACTGGGCTGAAAGATGCAGCACTGAGGTCTCTCCTGATAACAGGTGAGTAAATCAGAATTCGGATTTCGGCTGATTTTAGAGGAATATTTGCACAATGGTGAAGGGAGGGGGGCCTGAGGTTACATCTGTGCAAACGCGCCCCGTGGCGCGTTTTAAGTTGGGGGATTAAGTCCCCTTGAATCATGAGGGTCCCTACGGGCCAACTAGCCCACCAGGAACCTCCAGTATGCGCCAGGGGGCTGCGTTGCAGAGACATGTACAGAGGCCACACCCCTTTTACACCTCTCTGCAACGCAGCTCTGTGGCGCTTTCTGGACGTACCTGTTGGGCTAGTTGGCCCCCAGGGACCCTCAGGATTGAAGGGGATTTAATTCCCCATCTTAAAATGAGCCACGGGGCCTGTTTGCACACATGTCACCTGAAGCCCCGCCCCCTCCCTTCACCACTGTGCAAACGCGCCCGTGGCGCGTTTTAAGTCGGGGGATTAACTCCCCTTGAATCCTGAGGGTCCCTGGGGTGCAACTAGCCCACCATATACCTCCAAAAGCGCCACAGAGCTGCGTTGCAGAGAGGTGTAAAAGGGGCGTGGCCTCTGTACACCTCTCTGCAAGGCAGCCCCTGGCGCATACTGGAGGTTCCTGGTGGGCTAGTTGGCCCCCAGGGACCCCCAGTATTCAAGGGGAATTCGTTCCCCCTCTGCAAACGCGCCAGGGGGCGCGTTTGCAGAGTGGTGAAGGAAGGGGGCGGGGCCTGCGGGCCCGATCGTTTTTTTTTTTTTTTTCCCCCTGAAGGGGGGCTGTGTGGCCCCCCTTCCTTTTTCCTATTTTTAGGCCCTGGGGACCCCATCCCCCAGGGCCTTACCCCTTTTTTTTAAATTAAAATAAAAAAAAAAAACGGGAAGGGGGCCGCGTGGCCCCCCTTCCCTGGGCCTGTATTGGCCCCGGGGACCCCATCCCCGGGGCATGGCCTCTTTTTTTCTTATTTGGAGGG
Organism: Calotriton arnoldi; assembly: GCA_963921515.1. Taxonomy (NCBI): domain Eukaryota; kingdom Metazoa; phylum Chordata; class Amphibia; order Caudata; family Salamandridae; genus Calotriton; species Calotriton arnoldi. The sequence goes on along the minus strand of CAWUFW010000496.1, from coordinate 1,359,096 downwards.
GGCTGCGTGGCCCCCTCCTCAGGCCATTTAAGGCCCCGGGGACCCCATCTCCCGGGGCCGGCCTTGCACTTTTTTTTTTTTTTTTAAGTTTTTTCCTTTGGGGAGGGGGCTGCGTGGCCCCCTCCCGGGCCACTTATGGCCCCGGGGACCCCATCCCCCGGGGCCTGGCCTCTCGTTGGGGACTGTGGGGGGTCCCCAAGCCCCCCACAGTCCCGCCGGCTCCCCGTGTCCTACGGGAGCCGGCATTGTTTACACATGGGGAGCAGCTAACATGCTGCTCCCCATGTGGAAAGCAATCGGCTTTGGATATTGGAAGAGAGAGCAGGTTTCCTGCTCTCTCTTCCAATATCCAAAGCAAGTTTGCAATGACAGGACGGGAGCCGCGAGGCTCCCGTCCTGTCATTGCAAACAGCAGTGTCCCGGGGGTAGGCACCCCGGGACACTGCAGGAGCCGGCCCTGGGGGTGGCGGTCCCCAGGGCCACCACAGGCTCCAGGAGGGGGCCGCGCGGCCCCCCTCCCTACATCAGCACAGCCCCGGGGAGGTGGTGGTCCCCGGGGCTTGGGGTCCAAAACGGACCCCCATTTTAATTTTTCTTAGTGCCCCGGGGAGGTGGTGGTCCCCGGGCGTGTGGGGGCTGGAGCCCCCCACACAGGTTTTTAATTTTAAAAAAGAAGCCCCGGGGAGGTGGTGGTCCCCGGGGCTGCGGGAGGGCTCAGAGCCCTCCCGCTTCATTATACATAAAGCCCCGGGGGTGGTGGTCCCCGGGGCTTGGGGGGCCCTTAGAGGCCCCCCACACATAAAATTAACCCCCCCCCAGCATGCCCCCGGGACTTGGCCCACCCGGGGGCCAATTAACATCGAAGCGCGGGAGACCGCGCTTCGATTTTTTTTTTTTTCGGCAGGGTTCGCGCTCCTTGAGCGCATCCTGCCGATTTTTTAACAAAAAACATTTTTTTTTGCCCAGGGGGTCCTTGTGGGACCCCTGAGCAGACCTAGGGGGTCAGGGTGTTTCTACCCTGCCCCCTTTGTGCGCTTTGCGCACTTGTTTCTGTCCCTCGGTTCTACCGAGGGACAAAATGGCTGCCAACATTTCCTGAATCGGAATGTTGACAGCCAGCTGACAGCCAATTAACATGCAGCTCGTGCTCGGGAGGATCCGCGGCCCTAGATATCACTATCTTTTTACTTTTGATTTTCTCAGCAACTACTGAACGGATTTACACCATTTAACAAAAAGGGTTCTTTCTGAACCAAGAACTACCTCTTTGCCAAATTTGGTGTAATTCCGTTCAGCAGTTCGGGCTGTAGCCGTGTCTAAAGTTTCCTATGGAAAATTGCATGGGGAAAACGCGTTTTGGGACCCCCCTTTTTTCTCGGCCCCCGCTTGACGAATCCCCCCGAGACTTTCAGGGTAGGAGCGGACCGGAGCGGGCCATAAAGTTTGAAAATTTTGCGAAGATACGTCAACCGGCAAGAGAGTTATTTCAAATAGAATGTCGCGGATTTCCTATGGATAATAGGTTGTAACTATAACTATCTACTGGCGACCGCCAGTAGATAATATATATATATAATATATCATATATATATATATATAAAGGCGGCTTGCCGTCGAAACGCGTCATGGCTTTTTCCTTGTAAATAAATTACTTTCCTGCTTTATACTCACGGAGTCTATGCCTGTCATTTCGCTAAGACAGGACTGGTTGCATATATATATATATGACCAAGACCACGGACGTGGTCGAAACGCGTCTTTTTGTCATGCAAAAATAAATAACTTCTGATACCTGACCAGTGGGCTCGTGAGGTGCTTTGTCTTCACTTCGTTTCGATTGGAATATATATATATATTTCTTTTTTAAACACTTTCCAACCGACTACCCCAAATATACAACACCCACAAAAACAAACAAATTACAATAATACTTGAAGAAACTTAACAATAAACATTAATTTAACAAATAATACTACCAAACAATAATAATATAAAAAATATTACAATAAATTAATATATATTTTTAAACTCAATTACATAATTTATAAAATTAATACTCGATTGAATAAATTAGACATTAAAATTAATCACCATTTAAAAACTATCTGTTAAATAATTTACAAATGAAATGATAAACATAAATATTATTCAAATTAACAAATTAAAAATATAAAATGTTCACAAACAATTACAAATAAATATTTCTTTAACAGGCCAAAAAGAAAAGGCTTGAGCGACTTTTCTCTATAAGTGGTGAAGACAAAAATGTAAATGAAGTCAAAAAGGGATAGATTCAGGGTGCCAAATAACTGAATAAACTAGGGTAAAGCTGATGACAATGGAGGGGCATTTGGACAAAATATAGAGTTATAAATATCGACTCACACAAATATCGAGTTTTTAATACTGTGATACAGAAATATTGTGTGCAGAAATATTGTTGACAAAAATATCTATTTTTTAAGGTAAGAAATATCGCTTTGGAAATTTCTTTATGTGTTTTAAATACTACTTTAATTGTATATGTTTTATATTGTTTGTATAATTGTTGTTAATGTTTTTAAATATAGTTTGTCATTTTAAGTTATTTATATTTTTTATTCAATTGTAAAATAGTAATTTATAGTGTCGTAGCGGGTTGTGAAGTTTATAGTTGTACAGAGTGTGAAGTTAAATAAGTATAATCAATTAATTAATAATACTTTTTAAAATAATATTAATTAGTTATTTGATAATTTATTATATAAATATTGCAATTAATATTTTTTTAAATTATATTTTAGGTGCGGGTTGTTGGTTTTGTAGGGGTATAGGGTGGGAAGTTAATTAAATAATTGCTTAATTATTGATTTATTATAAATTAATTATGGGTAATTAGTTATGTAAATTGTGTAATTATTATACATTTTTACGTTATATTTTAGGTGTGGGTTGTTGAGGTTGTAGGGCATAGGGCATAGGTTGGGAAGTTCATTAAGTCATAATTTATTTGTAATTAATTATTGATTTATTATTTAATTGATAATTATCTAAATTGTGTAGTTATATGTTTTAAGTTATATTTTAGGTGAGGGATGTTGGGTTTGCAGGGGTATAGGGTGGGAAGTTAATTAAGTAATAATTGATCAATAATTAATTATTAATTTTTTAATTGATAATTATGTAAATTGTGCTGTTAATATATTTTTCAAGTTATATTTTAGGAGTGGGCTGTTGGAAGTGTAGGGGGTAGGGTGGGAAGTTATTTAATTACAAATTAATTAATTCATTATTCATTTATTAGTATTTTTTTTATTACTTAATATGTTAATTGAATTATAATTGTTTTATTTCAGATATATGTTAGATGTGGGCTGCTAGGTATGTGGGAGTATAGTGTGGGAATTTAATGAAATAATTATTCAATAACTTTTTTAATATTAATTATTTTAAAAATGTATAATTATTTACATTGTTTAATTGTCTTTTTAATGTATATATTTAATTTCATGTTAATAATTTAATAACTTTATTAAATTAATACTTTTTGTAAAATATGGTATGTGTTTGAAGTGAAGTACTTTCCCTGCTGACTGGAGTAGGAATACTACTTTTGCCCCTCCCGAGTTAAACGCTTTCCCTACTGTTGCACCGACTGGAGTCGGAATAATAAATTTTACCCCTCCTGAGTCCAATGCTTTTCCTACTGTTACACAGACTGAAGAGGAAATAGTGTATTTATCATTCCTAGAAATTAATAGTTTTGTTAATATTGTTTAACATTATATTATCATCATGTCTTAATGTATTCAAAATTATATTTTTATTGTATAGAAATTTTTGTGATTTATAATATATTTTTAGCAAAACTTATTTTTTTATATTGTTGACTTTTTATGTGTAATTAAAGAAAAAGTTACTTACCTTCGGTAACGATGTGTCTGTAAGAGACATATATTAGTTATAGATTCCTTACCTTAGAATTACCCCCAGGCGTCAGACTGGATCCGGAGAAAGTTTTTCGTAGCAGTACCCTTGCGCGTAGGTCGACTCCGTGTCCGTCGTCGGCGTCGGGGTCGCCGGGATGACGTTGCAGTGTCTACTTAGATGCCGCCCCTGCGCGCTGACGTCAGTTCTGACACGACTTTCCACGCCAGATGCACAGAGCCACGCAAGACACTGACCACTGGTGCACAAAACTAGGGCCCTGTAAGGGAGTCCCTATCCCTAGAAGTCAGTTCGCAGAACGGTAAGGATGGGAGGGGCGGAAAGGAATCTATAACTAATATATGTCACTTACAGATACATCGTTACCAAAGGTAAGTAACTTGTTCATCTGAAAGAGACTATTAGTTATAGATTCCTTACCTTAGAATAGATACCCCAGCAATACCAACCCTGGAGGTGGGTCTGTGAACCAAGTTCACACCAGGAAGTCCTGGAGAACGGAACGGCCAAAAAAGCTGTCTCTCCGGTCTTGGCTCTCCAGGCAGTAATGCTTTGTAAACGAGTGCAAGCATGCCCACGTGGCTGCCTGGCAGATGTCAAGTAAGGGAACTCCACATCCCAAAGCAGTAGTGGCTGCCGTCGCCGGGTAGAGTGGGCGTGCAGTCCCACTGGAGGTTCTTTTTTAGCCAAAGAATAGCAGATCTTAATGCATAGGACAACCCATCGAGAGATGGTATGTTTGTGCACTGCCCAACCTTTCTTGGTGCCCACATAACCCACGAAGAGTTGATCGTCCACCCGAAAGTCTTTAGTGCGGTCAAGATAGAAAGACAGCGCACGTTTGGGGTCCAGACGGTGGAGTCTCTCCTCCTCTTTGGAAGGGTGCGGAGGTGGGAAAATGGTAGGTAATGTGATGGTCTGACCTATGTGAAAAGAGGTAACCACTTTGGGCAGAAAAGAGGGCCTAGTACGGAGGACTACTTTGTCCGGATGGACAGCAAGAAAGGGAGGCTTGGAAGATAAGGCCTGGAGCTCACTCACCCTGCAAGCAGAGGTGATTGCAAGCAAGAAAGCAGTCTTTAAAGTAAGGAGGCGAAGAGGACAATTATGTAGTGGCTCAAAGGGAGCACACATAAGGTAAGTGAGGACAAGGTTCAAGTCCCACCGGGGCATTACGAAAGGAGAAGGAGGAAAGAGATGAGTAATGCCCTATGGAAATCAGTTAACTATTGCGGACTTGAAAAGAGAAGGTTGATCAGGAAGGCGAAGAAAAGCCGAAATGGACAAAAGGTAGCCTTTAAGAGTGTCCAGAGCAGAGCCCTGCTGCGCCAAAGAAAGAACGAAGAGGAGGACCTCTGAAAGAGGGGCAGAAAGGGGATCCACAGCCTTGGCTGTGCACCATGCCACAAATTTGTTCCATCTACAGGCGTATACCGTTTTAGTGGAGGGACGCCTTGCTGCCAAGATTACATTACAGACTTCGGGAGGAAGGTCGAAAGCTGTCAAATGTTGCTGCTCAATCTCCACGCAAGGAGGTGGAGGCTGGACAGGTTCGGATGGAGGACCGTCCCCTGCTGCTGCGACAGAAGATCCTCCCAAAAAGGCAGACTGATCGGAGTATCGATGGCCATGCTCAAGAGCTCAGGGTACCAGATTCTTCGTGCCCAGTCCGGAGCCAGAAGAATGACTTGGGCCCGGTCGCGCTTGATCTTCTTTAGCACTCTGACGAAAAGCGTCACCGAGCGAGTGCCTCCTTGGAAACTCCAACACGCAGAACTGCTGACATTGCGCGTTCTCTTCGGTGGCGAATAGATCTAACCAAGGCTCTCCCCACTGCTGAAAGAGACCTTGCACCACCTCCGAGTGAAGACGCCATTCGTGATCCATCATGCACCGGCGGCTGAGTTTGTCCGCCCTGGCGTTCAGGGATTCTGCCAGGTGTTGAACCACCAGAGATGTGTCCTGATGTTCCAGCCATGTCCAAAGGCGAAGAGCCTCTTGACATAGGGTTCACGACCCCACCCCGCCCTGTTTGTTGCAGTACCACATGGTGGTGGTGTTGTCCGTGAACACCTGCACTACTCTTCCCTTGTCAGAAGAAAGGAATGCCTTCAGTGCAAGACCAATCGCCCAGAGCTCCAGAAGGTTGATGTGGAGCCCGGACTCCGCCGGAGACCAGAGGCTTCTGAATTTCGCCTCTCCCATGTGGCCGCCACATCCCAGGAGTGACGCATCCGTCACTACTGTGAACTCTGGTTGGGAAAGGGAGAGGGATCTGTCATTGACCCAATCCTGGTTCGTTAGCCACCACTGCAACTGACTTGCAGCCCCATGCGAGATCTGGATGACATCAGAAATATTCCCCTGATGCTGCGCCCACTGGAACTTCAGGTCCCACTGCAGAACCCGCAAATGTCACCTGGCATGATCCACATGCAGGAGGCCATGAGACCCAGCAGCCTCAAGGTTATTCTCACTGAAATCCGGGATAGAGGCTGAAACACCGGAATCATAGCACGAATATCCCGGACTCGCTGCTCGGGAGGATAAACCCGAAACTGCGCTGTATCCAGAACTGTCCTGATGAAAAGGAGCTTCTGAGAGGAAATCAGGTGCGACTTCGGCACGTTGATAGTGAACCCCAGTGAATCCAGAAGGTCCGCTGTAGTCTGGAGGTGGGAGACGACAGCCTGGGGCGAACCCGCCTTCAACAGCCCGTCATCGAGAGAGGGGAAGACTAGGACCCCTGATCTGCGCAGATAAGCTGCGACCACCGCCATCACTTTTGGAAGAGGTGTGGCGCAGCGGCCAGGGTGCCTGACTCCGGACCACGGGGTTCACGGTTCGATCCCCGGTGCCGGCGGCAGGTTAGCCCAGCACCATGTGACTCTGGGCAATAGCTCGCTTAATCTTCCCGAGCGCCCCCAGCGCCGGGACACCTCTCCGGAGGTAGCTGTGCACTTTACAAATGCTGGCATTTCATTTCATTTTTGTGAACACCCACGGGGTGCTGGTAAGGCCAAAGGGGAGCACGGTAAACTGAAAATGCTCGTGGCCTACCGTGAACCCTAAGTAACGGCGGTGGGCAGGCAAGATGGGTATGTGAAAATAAGCGTCCTGCAAGTCCAACTCTACCATCCAGTCTCCAGGGTCAAGGGCAGACAAGACCTGAGCCAAGGTTAACATTTTGAACTTCTCCTTCCGGAGGAAGCGGTTGACGTCCCTGAGGTCTAAGAGATGACGCAGGCCTTTGTCCTTCTTGGGTACCAGAAAGTATTGGGAGTAGCAACCACGACCTACTTCTGGCACAGGGACCCATTCGATAGCTCCCTTGGCCAAGAGAGCCGTAACTTCCTGGCGGAGAAGGGCCAAGTGATCCTCCGACATGCAATGGAATGCAATGCAATGGAATGTTGGTGGCATGGAAGGAGGGGTAGTCTCGAAGGAGAGGGAGTAGCCCCTTCGGACTATTTGCAAAACCCACCTGTCCGACATGATGTTGCGCTAGTGGGGGAGGTGATGGCGGACCCTGCCGCCCACTGGCAACTGGTGGCCCTGGAAGGTCGGACTAGGAAGGCTTGGAGGCTGCTGCAGGGGGCGCATTGGTGGACTGGCCCGCCCGCTGGCCCTCAGACCCACAACGCTGGGTTCCACGTCCCCAGCCATGCAGAGGCTGGGCAGCTTGCGCAGGCCTGTGGCCTTGGGTGGAACGTGGTGGGGCACACCTTCCATAGCCACAAAAGGGGCGAAAGGCAGACTGCATGGGGTGAGAGGTGGCAGCGAGGCCCACGGATCTGGCCACAGCCCTAGAATCCTTGAAACGATTGAGCGCGTTGTCCGCCTTGTCTCCAAACAGGCGACGGCCATCACCGGGCATGTCCAAAAGAGTCAATTGGAAATCCCCAGAGAAGCCAGTGGACCTCAGCCAGGCGTAGCGTCTCAGGGCTACTGGCGTTGAAATCGTCCTACCCAGCGAGTCGGCGCTATCCAGCCTACATCGGATGGCAAACTTTGCTGCGTCTCTACCCTCTGCAACAGTGCGGGTGAGCACGGCCCGGACCTCCTCCGGGCACTGTGGCAGCACTTGTGCGACCGTGTCCCACACAGAGTGTGTGTAACGGCCCAAGAGACATTTAGTGTTCACCGACCGCAGTCCTAAGCTGGCAGAAGAAAACATTTTCTTCCCAAATGGTCCAGCTTCTTGGATTCTCTATCTGGGGGAGCAGTAGGGAACGCACCTTTGGAGGATGAGGCTTGGACCACCAAGCTCACCGGAGTAGGGTGTTGGGAGAGGAAACCTGGGTCGCCGGGGCAGGGTGGGGGCATCGGGCAATCATCCTATCCACAGGCGCCCCTGTGCTGGGCTGGGACCAAGTGCCCAGAAGGATGTCAGTGAGGGCCTCATTAAAAGGCAGCAGGGGCTCCGAAGAGGCCACTGCCGGCTGAAGCACCTCAGTCAGGAGGTTAGTCCTGACTGCCACCGTATGAAGCTCAAGGCCCAAGGCCTCAGCCACCCTACGCAACACCGCAGCGTAGGAGGCTCCCTCCTCCGTGGTCACGGTAGGGGGAGACAGCATACCAAGGTCTGGGGAGGTATCCAGACCACTGGCATCACCCAACTCCTCTTGCCAGTCCGGTTCCTCAAGGTGGTCTGCTAGAGGGTCACCAGACCCCTCCCAGTCCTCCTCACCCTCCTCTGGCTGCCACTCAGGGCGGTAGGGAACGCCAGGAATGAGCAGTGGGACAAAAGTACCCTCCGGCGCCGGTACCGACGTCGATCGACGTCAGTCTGGCGCCCTGTCCATATCGGGGGTGAGGCTGGGGTCGACGCCGGTTGAGGGCACAACCGGCACCAGGGGCGTCGTCACTAGGATCGACGCCGGGGAAGGTACCATGAGGTTGACCGGCACTGATCCGGATCCAGGCCTGGATCCATGGAGGCCCTGTGGCGCCGGGGCCGGAGCCGCCGGCATCGAAGCCCTAGGGCCTCCACCCGAGTCCGTAGGGCCCGAAGGCGCGCCTGTGGAGTCGGGCTGCCCAAAAATGCTGTGCAGCGCTTCGTAAAACTGACGAAGCAGGGCAGGGGACGCTCCGGCTCTGGGAAAGGGAGGGGAGGGGAGCGCAGAGCTGTCCCAGAAGCGGGCTCCGAAGAAGGAGCCAGAGTGCGACGACGCTCCGGGTCCCGCGTCGCGTCAGCCGACGTACAGGGAGAAGGCGAAGAGCAACGGTGCTTCTTCTCCTTCTTATTGTGCTTTGACTTACCCGAGGAGTGCGAAGACTTCGATGACGAGTGGTGATGGCTCCGCGACCTTCCCCTCGACCGGGACCCCGAGCGGAGCGGACTGCCGGGCCTCCAGAAGCTTTTGGGACCACTCGGGCAAAGACTTCGGGTTCAGGGCCCGGCAGTCGGAGCACGACTTCGGGTCGTGGTCGCGCTCCAGGCATCAAAGGCACACGAGGTGTGGATCGATTACCGACATCAACTTGTGACAGGAATCACAAGGTTTGAAGTTGTGTCGACGGTTGGACATCCCTCATGCACCAGGAGTCGATAGACTCAAAAAAGATGTCAACAAAAAGTCGAAAAAAGAGTTAGCCAAAAAGTGACTAAGGGCACGCTCTCTCCGGATCTGCGCTGCCTGGCGCGGAAAGGGAAGAACTGACGTCAGCGCGCAGGGGCGGTTTCTAAGTAGACACCGCAACGTCATCCTGGCGACCACGACGCCGACGATGGACGTGGAGTCGACCAGCGGCACCTACCGACGCGCAAAGGTACTGCTACGAAAAATTTCTACGAATCCAGTCTCACGCCTGGGGGTAATTCTAAGGTTAGGAATCTATAACTAATAGTCTCTTTCACATTTGGTATTTTAAAAAAAAATCTAGTTTATTTGTTATGTAATTGTGTATATGTGTGTGTATATATATATATATATATATATATACGTGTTATATTATTACATTTAAAAAAATAGAATAATATAATATCATTAAAATTATTTTTTTAAATAATAGTTTTTCATTATGGGCCTAATGATAATGTCGGGCGGACGTGCGGAATCGGGATCGACCGACCTCCGTTCGGCGGTCCCGACCACAGCATTACAATGCGACCGCACATGGTGCGGTCGCATATTGCCATTTCTCTATGGGAAATTGTGCTGCGGCCGTAAACCGGCCGTAGCATAAGCTTCCATAGAGAAATGAGAGAATCTGTTCATCCCTGCACCGCATGGCAGGCACCTCAAGGTGCCTGCCACATGGTGCAAGGATTAACAGGGGGCACTATCGGTGCCCCTTCAGCCCCCAACCAGAGTCTGCCCGGTTAAGGGGGCCCTGCTAGGGGCCCCCAAAGTCGCTTTCCATGTCAGAAAGCCCGACATGGAAATCCTGTCGGAAACGGACATTGTAATCCCTACGGCGGGAACGCCATCCATAGGGATTACGGGCAGGCCTCTAACAGGCCGACGGGCTCCTTGAGCCCGTCGGAATCCAGCCGGAATGACTGGCCAGTTTCACTTTCGACCGCCTGCATTGTAATGTGGTGGTCGAAAGTATAACCCGCAATGAGATTCGGAAACCCTGTGACCTGTGGTCGGAGGCTTTCCGTGTCTCATCGTAATGAGGCCCTGAATACATATATGTGTGTTTGTATAAATAAGTATATATTTATATATATTTCATATATTATTTAAATATATTTAGTTTACATTATATTACTGTTACATGTTAATAAATTTAATATTTAATATTTATAACTATATATATCTTGAAAAACTATATTTTTGTATATATTTATTGATATTAGTGTGGAACTATATTTTGTTTCGATATTTTTGGACTTACCATTACATGTCCAAGAAAAAGATATTTTTGACATGATATTTCTGTAGCACGATATTTATGTCTTTGCTATTGTGTCGGTGAACCCAATGGAGGGGCTTTGTGCCAGGTACAGTCAACAAATGAGCAGAATGTATGGCCCAGCTATAATTATCAGCTGTCAAATTCTAAAATTTTCGGAGTCATTTTTCATCGTTGTGATTTTGCATGGGAGCTCATTCTGACAGAAATCAGTTTTATTACAGTCAAGCCAAATATGTGAAAATCCTTCATAAAATGTTTGAACTAACTAAGGTCAACTGTGGGAAAATTCATATATCCTTGAATGCCGAAGAAATCAAAAGGAAACTTGCAGAGCTCTGTGAAACTACTTGATGAAGAAATAAATTAACTAAACACATTTAACTGCAATTACAGCATCAGATGAAGCAACTGTAATTGTGGATAAGTTCCCTTATCACTTAAAGTTAATAGCTAGTATATATCCCTTGATGAATCTTCATCAAATTTGATAGACAAGTAGTGCGTTCAGCATAGTTTTACTCTGTGGTGTTTTTTCCTGCAGAATAGGAGATTTTTTTGTTTGGTGTTAATTAGTTCTGTATTCTAGATATTTGCATTACAAACAGGTGTCGCAGAGACTTTGAATTATTAATGAAAAAGACATATTGACAGGTCGGCATGAGAACAGTTCCAGAACGTTGGTCTGAGAACCAATTTTGAAATGCAAATACAGATGTAATTGGCTGAAACAGCTTTCTCCCATCATGCTTACAGTTCTAGAACATGCAAGAACGGTTTGAGAACTGCTGCACTATAATTGGCTATCCAGGATTGAAAATGTAACATTGTGCAAGTGGTTTAAGAACTTATCGCAAATTTGTATTGAGGAATACATTTCTGTGGGTTCAGCTAGGGGGTAAGATAAGGGAAACTGGGCAAAGAGGGGATCAGAGCACACATAAGAAGCAGTGGCGGCTGATGGAGAACGGGGGCGGGGGAGATGTGGAGAGGTAAAGAAAATGAAAAAAAAGAAAACGTACCTGCGGTCATGCCGCAGCCGCGGCCTCTCCTCAGTTGCAGGAAGCACCCGGGCAATGCAGCGTTGTGATTGGTCTGAGCGCCGTAGTTCGGCACTCAGATGGGGACAGGGAGCCTGTGCATGTTACTCACCAGGCTGTGCAGTACAGCCTGGTGGGGAAAATGAAAAGTGCGCATGAACTCTTTGGTCGGCCCAAGAGGGCCGGCCAAACAGTTCATGCACACCTAGGGAGCGAAAACCACTCCTCCCCCTGGCCCCTGCTCTTGCCGGCCCGCACCTCTCCCACACCTAGGAACGGAAAAATAGAATGATAATAACGTTCACTTATTATCATTTTATTTTTCCTCTGCACTGCTCTCAAAGCAGCGGGGAGACGCTCCTCTGCCTTAGCAGAGGAGCCGCCACTGTAAAGACGGGTGGAAAAGGCCCTTCTATTCGACAGAAAAATATGTATATCGTGACATAAAGTTGGATAACTTCGAACTAGTATTTTGTATGCTTTCAAGAATGCTCTGAGAGCCAGAAAAAAGGGGAGAAATCCACAAGACAATTTCATTTCTTGGGCCTGTTCCTATTGTGTGTGTCCAAATACTCTGAAAGGCTCTGTAGCCAGGAGTGGGTACAGGGCAGGCCACAGAAATCGATGGTTGACTGGAACTGTTGTGCGTAAAACAAGGTTATGCGCAGTAGGCTCTTGGTGCCGGGGGAGGGGGCTAAATGAAATGAGTGCAGGTAATTGTTAGAAGCGACGGCCTATGTCCATGGTTGTTGTAATCCTAGTTCTCTTCCAGGGGTATGCTCATCAAAGTCATAAGCACTGAATAGTCCCGCCCATGTGCGGGGACCCCGGAGCATTTATAAAATGATATGCATATAAATATATATATTAATGTATGTTTAACCAAATCTAAGGACTAGTACTGTGTAAACATACATCTATATATATATATATATATATATATATATATATATATATATATATATATATAACCAAAGTTTGTCCAAAAACGAAAAGCGCAATCCACAGCAGATAACTCAACAGAGTTTTAATGGTTGCAGGAGCAAGTACTGACCATTAGCTTTCAGATGATTTCAAGTGCCTTACGCGTTTCGAGCCTCCTGGCTCTTGATCACAGGCATCAGTGACAACACGGAGCAAAGGATTTTCCGGCAATTTATTTCCCTCCATTGGAATCTCACAGGTGAATTAATTATTTTTACCGACGTGCACCTTGGAACTTGTAGTGCAATTTAATTCTTGCCCTCCAGTGGGTCTGTTCCGCATTGCCACGAAATAATGATAAATCTTTTGAGCCCTCCAGTGGGCCTCTGGAGCTAAAAGCCAGTCTATTTATTCCCTCTGCTGTTTCCGCATTGAGGCTACGATTAGTTCTATGCCCCGGCGGGTCCATTCTTCATTTTGTTGGCGGTGCACTTTTCACGGAGGGACAGCCGTTCAAATTATAAACAAAGTTTGTCCAAAAACAAAAAGCGCACTCCACAGCAGATAACTCAACAGAGTTTTAATGGTTGCAGGAGCAAGTACTGACCATTAGCTTTCAGATGATTTCAAGTGCCTTACGCGTTTTGAGCCTCCTGGCTCTTGATCACAGGCATCAGTGACAACACGGAGCAAAGGATTTTCCGGCAATTTATTTCCCTCCATTGGGATCTCACAGGTGAGTTAATTATTTTTACCGCCGTGCACCTTGGAACTTGTAGTGCGATTGAATTCTTGCCCTCCAGTGGGTCTGTTCCACATTGCCACGAAATAATGATAAATCTTGGAGGGTAAGAATTCAATCGCACTACAAGTTCCAAGGTGCACGTTGGTAAAAATAATTAACTCACCTGTGAGATCCCAATGGAGGTAAATAAATTGCCGTAAAATCCTTTGCTCCGTGTTGCACTTGAAATCATCTGCAAGCTAATGGTCAGTACTTGCTCCTGCAACCATTAAAACTCTGTTGAGTTATCTGCTGTGGAGTGCACTTTTCGTTTTTGGACAAACTTTGGTTATATTTGAACGGCTGTCCCGCCGTGAAAAGCGCACCGCCAACAAAATGAAGAATGGAGCCGCCAGGGCATAGAACTAATCGTAGCCTCAATGCGGAAACAGCAGAGGGAATAAATAGACTGGCTTTTAGCTCCAGAGGCCCACTGGAGGGCTCAAAAGATTTATCATTATTTCGTGGCAATGCGGAACAGACCCACTGGAGGGTAAGAATTAAATTGCACTACAAGTTCCAAGGTGCACGGCGGTAAAAATAATTAACTCACCTGTGAGATCCCAATGGAGAGAAATAAATTGCCGGAAAATCCTTTGCTCCGTGTTGTCACTGATGCCTGTGATCAAGAGCCAGGAGGCTCGAAACGCGTAAGGCACTTGAAATCATCTGCAAGCTAATGGTCAGTACTTGCTCCTGCAACCATTAAAACTCTGTTGAGTTATCTGCTGTGGAGTGCGCTTTTCGTTTTTGGACAAACTTTGGTTATATATATATATATATAAATATATATATATATATAATATGCATGTATACATATATATACATACACCTACATATATAAATATGCAGCCTAAAACACCAAATTAGGCTCAAATATGCCAATATTGCATTGTATTTTTCATTTAAAATAAAACATATATTACAACATTTCCATGACATAGAGAAATGTACTCCTAAATTGTTTGAACATAGCCTTTATTTTTAAGGTAAAAGGCAAGGTAATAGCAGGCAGATTAGCCCAGAAGGCTGCATATAGAACACTTATCAAAAACTAGAGCCGTGCCTTTAAGACCTCCAGTCTCCCATCATGCCCCACAGGTGACAGTTAGGTCAGATCTTTTTAACGGCGTATTACATTGTATAGTGATCATCAGGAAATAGAGTGCTGCTATAACCATGGTTGTCCGGGGATGAGGGAGGGTTGCTTATGACTTTGATGAGTAAACCCCTGGAAGTGAACTAGGATTACAGGTAAGTAACTTATCCTTCTCTTCCAGAGAATACTCATCAATAGTCATAAGCACTGATTAGAGTAGCAAGCCCATCCCCAGAATTCTGCAGACGAACACCAGCATAGCAGATATACTCTGAACAACATTTTAACCAAACAAATTCTTCAAGGAAGCTTGCCCAAACTGGGTGTCCGCCTGGGTATCAGAATCTAAGCAGTAATGGCGAGCAAAGGTGTGACCTGAACGCCATGTAGGAGCTTTACATATCTCTTGAATGGGTACATTCCTGAGAAGGGCCGTAGTGGCGGCCTTGCCTCTCGTGGAATGAGCCTTCGGCCTACCGGGGAGCTGTTTGTTAGCTAACTGATAAGATAATGTGATACAAGATACTATCCATCTAGCGATGGACGGTTTAGAAGTAGGGAAACCAGTGCGCATTGGACCATAGTTGACAAAAAGATAGTCCAACTTTCTTATGTCCTTCGTTCTATCAAGCTAGAATTTTAGAACCCTTTTTAGATCAAGTGAATGTAACGCCCTCTCAGGGGGAGTGGTAGGATTTGGAAAGAATGTGGGTAGAGTGATTGACTGATTGATATGAAAATCCGAGATCACCTTAGGTAGGAAACTCGGGTGTGTTCTCAAAACCACTCTGTTAGCATGGAAAATGAGATAAGGCTCTGTAGAACATAGGGCCTGAATCTCTCTCACCCGGCAAGCAGAGGTAATTGCCACCAGAAAGGAAGTCTTCCAAGATAGGTGTTGCAGAGAAGCTTTGTGAATGGGTTCAAGGGGGGGACCCATTAATTTAGAGAGAACTACATTAAGTTCCCAGGGAGGGGAAGGTGATCGAATTGGTGGGTAGACTTTTCTTAGCCCTTCCAGGAAGTCTTTAACAACTGGCATTTGAAAGAAAGAAGCCTGAGTAGGTGACTTTCTATAAGCTGTAATTGCAGCCAGGTGTACTTTAATAGAAGAAAACTGTAAACCTGCTTTAGCCAAGTACAAAAGGTATGAAAGTATAACCTCTTCTTGGCCAAGAATGGGATTATGTCCATTGGCTGTACACCACAGATAGAAACGCTTCCATATGAAAGCGTATGATTTCCTCGTAGAAGACGTTCATGCTTCCTTCAAAATCTGCATACAGTCTTACGAGAGGCCTAGATGACCATATTGGAGGAACTAAGGAGCCATGCTGTCAATCTCAGTGATGGAAGGTTGGGATGATAGACCTTCCCTCCGAACTTGGTTAACAGATCCGGATGGCATGGCAATATCCTGTGTGGCATCTTGGAAAAATGTAGAAGGTCCGGATACCACCACTGGCGAGGCCACTCTGGCACAATCAGGATCATCTCAGTCCTGGATCTGTAGAGTTTGTTGATCACCAGTGGTATGAGAGGGACTGGTGGAAAAGCATAGAGTAATTTCTCTGACCGATCGATCAAAAGTGCATTCCCTCTGGCACCTGGTTGAGGGTACCTGGATGCGGAGACGCAGCATTTTGCGTTTCCCGCATCTGCAAATAGATCGATGTCTGGGTAACCCCATCTCCAAAAAATGTTGTGTGTTACCTCGCCTTTTAGCACCCAGTCGTGCGCTTCGGC
The DNA here is from genome assembly GCA_963921515.1 of Calotriton arnoldi. Classification (NCBI taxonomy): domain Eukaryota; kingdom Metazoa; phylum Chordata; class Amphibia; order Caudata; family Salamandridae; genus Calotriton; species Calotriton arnoldi. Next base: position 1,342,712 of record CAWUFW010000496.1, on the reverse strand, counting down.
GAAGTTGCGGCTTAGATGGTCCGCGTGCACGTTGAGGGTACCTGGGAGGTGAATTGCTGATATGGGCAGCTTCCTCACCAGTAGCCATTTCCAAAACGCTAGAGCCTCCAGAGATAGTGGTCTGGATCTGGTTCCTTCCTGTTTGTTCAGGTAGTACATAGTTGTGGTATTGTCCATCTGAACCAACAGGGAACGTGCCCTTATGGAGGGAAAGAACGCTTTGAGCGCTAGATGTACAGCTCTTAGTTCCAACATGTTGATGTGGTATGTTTTCTCCTTTTCGGACCACGTCCCTTGAATCTGCAAAGGTCCCATTGAGCTCCCCAGCCTTGGAGGGACGCATCTGTGATGAGTGCTAGTTTGGGGAGTTCCTGGTGGAATGGGAACGGGACTCCTTTCAACAAAAGAGGACGCTGCATCCACCATCGTGGTGAGGCTTTGACTGCGTGAGGAAGAATTATGGTGTCCTCCCAGCGGTTGGAGACTTGAGACCACTGATCCTCTAATGCCTGTTGTGACTGTCTCATCTGTAGCCTGGCTTTGGGGAGAATGAATATGTAAGATGCCATCGAGCCCAGTGTCTGGCCTTGGGACGAAGTGTGCGGAGGAGAGTGCGACATTTGTGGAGAATTGAGGATCGCTCTTGTGTTTGCGGAGTCTAGGGTCACGCCCAAGTAGTGTATTGTCTGAGTTGGATTGAGAATAGACTTCTTGTAGTTGATCCACAGACCCAAGTGGTTTAAAACTTGAATACAGTATTGCAGATGTTCTTGCAGAAGTCTGGGAGAGGCACTCTTGAGCAGCCAGTCGTCTAGGTATGGATAGGCGAAAATATTTTGCTTTCGCAGGAAAGCCGCTACAACCGCCATGCATTTTGAAAAGGTGCGGGGGCTGATTTGAGTCCGAAAGGAAGGACTTTGTACTGGAAGTGCTCTGACTCTATCTTGAATCGCAAACATTTTCGGTGCTTTCAAGAAATTGGGATGTGAAAATAAGTGTCCTGAAGTTCTATGGAGCACATCCAGTCTCCTTGATGGATTTGTGGAACAATTTCGTGTAGTGCCAACGTTCTGAATCTTTCCTTGAGAACAAATTTGTTTAAGAGTCTGAGATCGAGTAGAGGCCTATACTCCTTGTTGGGACCTTTCTTTGGGACCAAGAAGTAACAGGAATAAATCCCCTGTCAATGTTGTAGCCATGGAACTTTTTCGATGGCGTGTTTTAATAACAAGATGGAGACCTCCGCTCGAAGCAGCTTTAGCTGATGTACTGAAGATCTCCGAGGGGGTATGGCAGGTGGTGGGAATTTTAATGTGATTGAGTACCCATTCCTCACAATATTGAGCATCCAATTGTCTTTTGTTATTTTGAGCCACTCGTCCAAGTGAAACATTATACTTCCCCCCACTGGAGAGGGTAACAGAGTTGGGGGAAGCAAGCACTCACCATTTCTGCAGCTGTTTAGCCGAAGGGGTTGTTTGCCTGGAGGCCCCTCGTCCTCGCCCAGGGCGGCGCTGGTGATAGTGCGATCTAGCATGATGTTACTGTGAAGACCAGTGAGGGGTTTGAACCCTCTGTTGGTATTGGCGGCGATCATAAGGACGATATCGATGTCTGAATTCCTTCCTTTTCTCCAGACCTACTGCCTTCAAGGTTTAACAGATAAAGCAAATCGGATGACGGACCCAAAGAAATCGCACCTCACTAGTAACTGTGCCCCTCTCATGTGATATTCAATTGTGCACACTTCGACACTCGTCACCCTTCAGTGTCACTGTTTCACAGATTAACCTATAGTACATTTAATTGAAGGTGCACCGAAAATTAAGTAGCACAGTCTTGTGTTGGTTTGTTCTTCAACCTTTTATTCTTTATTTCAATTTCTTTTGCAACAGACAGCCAACACGTTTCGTTCCCACTTTACAGTGTGTGGAACTTCATCAGGGCTTATTTGAGATAAATTCAGAAACGTAGTTTAATGGATGACCATAGGAAATCCCAGGATTAATGGGTTTTCCGAAGTAGGACCTGCCACCTCAATAAGCGGACCGGTCGTCAGTTCCTTGGATTCTTGGGTGAAGAACAAACCAACACAAGACTGTGCTACTTAATTTTCGGTGCACCTTCAATTAAATGTACTACTGCCTTCAAGGTGTCAAGTTCTGACTTCATTCTGGACATCTCATCATCTGCATGAGAGCCAAAAAGAGAAGTTCCATTGAAGAGAAGGTTGAGAATTCTGTGTTGGGCCTCCAGTTTTAGGCCCATGAGTCTCAGCTAGGAAGATCGCCTAGCACAGATGCCATGTGAATAGCCATGAGGTGCCAGATCTGATGCATCGGCTGCTGCGCTTATGATTTGGTTCACTACAAGCCCTCCTTCATGCAGGATCTCTTGAAAATCCTGTCGATCTTTTTTTGGCAATTTGTCAGCAAACCTTGATACTGAGTCCCATAATGAACAGTCATATCGTCCCAAGAGAGCGGAACTTTCATGTAAGAGGCCGAGGTGTTACACATCCTCTTCACGATAGAGTCCATGGATTTGCTGTCTTTATCAGGAGGGGCTGCAGAGGAGAAAGCCCCTATGTGCGCTTTCCGTCCTGCTGATACAATAACTGAGTCTGATGGAGGGTCGGACCTCAGGAACAGTGGGTCCTGTTCTGGGGCTCTGTATTTCTTGATTATGCATGGTGGAGCTGCTCCAATTGATGCAGGAGTGAGAAAGGTGTGAAGCTCTGGTTCTAGAAGTCCAGGAACCAAAGGGAGCAGAGGCCTAGTGGATGACCTGTGATGGAGGGTTTTGAATAGGACAGAAGCCAAGGAAGTCTTGGAAGGCATCTGAATGTTGAGTTTCGCAGCCCCCCTACAAAGGACCTCGTTGAACGTCATGATGTCATCCACTGGTGATACTCTGGTGGGAGGAGTGGACGACAAGGTAGAATAGTCTCCCGCTGAAGATCTGGAGGAGTTGGTAGACCATGATGAAGACCTGCGTCTATGCTCTCGAGGTCTTGGTGAATGAGACAGTCAATATCTAGACTGGGAGCGCCTAAGAGGTGATCGTGATCGATGTCTCCTTGCAGTTGGAGATTGTTGTCTCCGAGGCGACCTTGTGGTTGGTGTCGGTGGGCGCACTTCAGAAGTACGAGAGGGAGAATATATTTGAGAGTAATCAGACCCTGGACTAGGTCTTGGTACACTCCACTCCTTCACACTCCTCAGCCATCTCGGGGATAGGTTGTTCGAATGCTGCTCTCGAACCGGAGAGCCCTCCGGGGTAATTTGAAGAATTCTCAGGCCCAGGGAGGATGAAACACTCCTTGACTTCAACCTTTTAGACGTTGGATCCTGAGGTTCCACCTCTTGAATCTCCCTGGACGTCGAAGGATCTCTCGACGTCGGTACTGGTGATCGAGTCATTCTCTGCCTCTTAGCTGGTGGAGACGTATGGGAGGACAGAGGTCTCGATGCCAAGTTTCTCGACGGGGATCAAACTCGCCCTGCAGTGGGTGATGGTGCAGCCGAGCATCTGTGATCAAGACTTGCTGTCGGCGGAGTCTTCGACGTCGGAGTCTTCGACGTTGGTGGCGTCTTCGACCTCTGAGGTGTCCTCGACATCGGGGGTGACCTTGACGTCAGCACCGGGGACCTCGACGGCAACCGCCCATGTCGGTGTTGGCGGTGTGTCTTCGACATCGAGCGTCTGCGCTCCGCCGTCGTAGGTGAAGTGGACCTAGACCGTCAACGAGGAAGAGTCGACGTCGGCTGGTGAGTCGCTGACGCATGCCTAGGCTTAGACTTCCTTGCCACTCCTGGCATTGTGCGCTTCGCCGGCGATTGATCTGTTGACGGCGAATCCGACCGATCTTTCCTTTTTTCCCCCTTTTTTCTTATGCTCAGACCTTACTTGAGAGGAGGGTTCTTTAGGAGGATGTCTTTCCAGGCCACTTGCAGATTCTTTTCCTCTCTCCTGCATGGCATGCAGTTTGATCTTCCCCCTTTCACGAAGGGTCCTTCTGGAGAACTGCTGGCAGTAGTAGCACTTGTGAGGTCTGTGTGAGGATGGTAAGCACACAATACAGACCGAGTGTGGGTCGGATTTTTCTTCCCACAAGAAGGACACGTATTAAACAAGGCTGGCATCTCTGACTAAAGGAAAGTCAGAAAAAATGGTGGAATAGTACTGCTAGCGCTAAAAAGCGTGGACTGAAGTAAAAAAAATTCAGCTTCACAAAACCAATTAGTGAGAGAAATCCACTAACTGACGAGCTCAATGCTCCAGGATCCTCACAGAAGGAGCCGGAAAAAAGAACTGACCTAACTGTCACCTGTGGGGCATGATGGAAGCCAGGAGGTCCTGGAGGTCTTAAAGGCACGGGGCCAGTTTTTGATGAGTGTCCTATATGCAGCCTTCTGGGCTAATCTGCCTGCTATTACCTTGCCTTTGACCTTAAAAATAAAGGCTATGTTCAAACAAGTTAAGAGAATATTTCTCTATGTCATGGAAGTTGTAATATGTGTTTTATTTTAAATGAAAAATACAATGCAATATTGGCATAGTTGAGCCTAATTTGGTGTTTTAGGCTGTATATATATATATAGGTATTGTTTTGACTTATACTGGGTGCTCCCTTGTGTCTGGACAAAGCTATACCTCTCTGAAGAGCTCTAAGTAGAGCGAAACACTGTGTCAGGGGTTGCTTTTACTCATTTCAGGTTGGCTTGGATGGTATTTTACCAATTCAAAGCTGTAATACTGTGCCTGGAGTGGTAATTGGCTTTTGTCATTTTACAGCTCGGCATGGACAGCACTGTGCTAGTCCTATGCTTAAAGACTTTGCTGTAGAAATGGCTAAAGACTTTGTCCCTTTCTATCTCGGCGTGGATGGCACTGTGCTAATCCTATGCTTAAAGACTTTGATAGAAAAGCAGACATTTGAGGTGAGCAGATCTAGAGTGTCGCTGGTGTTGAGAGTGCTCTATACAGGAGCTGCTTTCCACCTAAACTTGAGAGCTACCCAGAGTTCTCTGCTTCTTTTTTGCATAATTTATGCGTCACTCTATGCCTGAAAGGGTATTGTTTTGACTTATACTGGGTGCTCCCTTGTGTCTGGACAAAGCTATACCTCTCTGAAGAGCTCTAAGTAGAGCGAAACACTGTGTCAGGGGTTGCTTATACTCAATTCAGGTTGGCTTGGATGGTATTTTACCAATTCAAAGCTGTAATACTGTGCCTGGAGTGGTAATTGGCTTTTGTCATTTTACAGCTCGGCATGGACAGCACTGTGCTAGTCCTATGCTTAAAGACTTTGCTGTAGAAATGGCTAAAGACTTTGTCCCTTTCTATCTCGGCGTGGATGGCACTGTGCTAATCCTATGCTTAAAGACTTTGATAGAAAAGCAGACATTTGAGGTGAGCAGATCTAGAGTGTCGCTGGTGTTGAGAGTGCTCTATACAGGAGCTGCTTTCCACCTAAACTTGAGAGCTACCCAGAGTTCTCTGCTTCTTTTTTGCATATATATATATATATTGATATATTGATATATTGATATATGTTTACACAGGACTAGTCCTTAGATTTGGTTAAACCTGCATTAATATATATATTTATATGCATATCACTTTATAAATTCTCCGGGGTCCCCGCACATGGGCGGAACTATTCAGTGCTTATGACTATTGATGAGTATTCCCTGGAAGAAAAGTAGACTCTATAGGCACAAGAGTAATGGAGGAGGAGGCCAAACTCAAGATCTCGACAAGCGAGTAACGGACACCCATGAGCGAGTGCAAGATCTCCACGCGCAACTGCAACTGGCCCTCCTGAAAAACAAGGACCTGGAAAACAGGTCGAGGAAAGACAACATTAGAATCAGAGACTTGGAGGAGGGAGCGGAAGGGCCTGACCTGGAGGCTTTCATCGAGGGGCTCTTCGCGGAGATCCTGGGGTCATCCCAAATGAAAATCAAAATAGAGAGGGTTCACCGGGTGGGCCGCCAATCACCCAGAGAGCGAAGACGCACCTGCGACGTCTTCATCAAGCTCCACTCATTCAAAGTCAAGGAAGCCATACTACTAGTGGCCAAGAAGAAAGATTCAATATCCTTCCAAGGCTTCTCAGGCTCGTTATTTCAAGATCTGGCACAGTCCACCATGCAACGAAGACAACACTTCAGACCCCTTACGGAAAAGTTGTGATCAGACAGCATCAAATATCGCTGGACTTATCCATTTGGGCTGGCCTTTGAACTCAATAACGAGGTGCAACATATCACAGAGTTGGAGGAAGGCCTGGAAGTCCTGGGTTTACCATACCCGGAGGGGGAGTCCACTCAAACAACCTCGAAAGGGAAAGAGGCAGAGTACAATAAACCCTTTCAATGGGAACACTACCCAAAGGACGACAGTCAAAAAATTAAAGTGGGAAGGAGAGAACCGATCGACAACAGTGCCAGTTGGAGAGGAGGTGATGGAGACCTCAAGGATTCACGGTCTCAGCGCTCTATGGAGAAGCCTGAGAGGGGTTCGTTTTGCTAAGAAGGAACAACCCTTGCCCCATGGACTCTACTGGTTTCAATCGACCACAGAATCAAATACGACATCGAAAGTACATGCTACACTTTACAAGCTTAAGAGACAGCCGAGGCGGCGGGCCTAGACCAAGGCGTCTGCCAATATGCCCTTATCCTTGAACGACTTCAGTGCTGGGGGCTCTCTGACCCCACAGCCCAGGTTTAATTCTGTTATATGTTCCAAAATTTTGAGGGGGGGTTAATATATAGGGGAGGGCAGTGGAGATTCAGGGGAAGCAATCAATTCATACAACAACTCCGCAATAGGGAGAGGAAAGGTGATGGGTCAAGGGTGGAGGATCCGAAAGGCGGGGGGAGAAGAGATGGGGCGACCAAACTAGGGGGGCCGGATCTAAAGGAGGGGGTAGGACACGAAATAGGATGATTACTATAGCATCGTGGAACGTGAAAGGCCTGACTTCTCCTCTCAAACGCCACAAAGTCTGGAAGTATGTGGTTGACCACCAATTCGAAATTGTGGCAATCCAAGAAACATATTTAAAGAGGTCTGAGGAGCTCAGGTTATGGCACAAAAGCTACTCCCTTATATATAGATCGTCCGCGGGAACAAAACAGAAAGGAAAAGCGTTAATGTTTCACAATACCATAAAATTCTAACCAGAAGGTATTAAGACAGACAGAGAGGGAAGAGTGATCATGGTGAAGGGGAAATTGAGGGGAAGGCTTTGTACATTTGTTTCGGCCTACATACCTAATACAAGTCAATTGGACTTTATGACCTCTTTGCTAAACACGATGAGAGAATTCGCGGAAGGTCAGATAGTACTTATGGGGGACTTCAATCTCACCTGGCATTCTGAGGTATATAGTACACATCCCTAGCAGATCCTCCACAGGATGCTTTTCCAAAGGCTTAAAACAGACCTTTCTTACACTGGGCCTTAGTGATGCCTGGAGGTCCTTAAACCCTACCGTAAGGGACTATACTTTTTTCTCACACGTACATCAAACATATTCACGCTTAGATTATGTATTCATTAGCCAAGGTCTACTGGGGTCCCTACAAGCAGCGAAGATCCATCCCATCACTATCTCAGATCACAGCCCCATCTCAGTGTGTCTGAACTGGGGATGCACGGCTCCGGGCCCGCCAAGATGTTTTTTTACTGTCTCCTTAACACGGGACAGATTGCTTCAAGATGAACTGCGTTCAGCAATTAAAGAATTCTTTCAACTGAACCAACTGCATGCAACTACACCCTTGAACAATTAGGACGCCTTCAAATCGGTACTGAGGGGCAAATGCATTGAACTCAATGCCGCACTCAACAAACAAAGAGCTAGGGAGCCGCAGCGCTAGAAACAGAACTGGGGGAAATAGAAAAGGAACATAAAATGACACCCACTAGGGCCCTACAGCACAAGTTAAGTGCACTAAAGGCGAAAATCAATGCGATCTATACCAATAGACCAGAATACACCCTCCTGCGGTTGCGGCGTCTCTCTTACGCTCAAGGGAACAAAGTGGGCTCCCACTTGGCTAGACAGTTCCAAGAAAAAAGGGAAAAGGAATACATAGGAGGGATCTGTGATGGAGAGGGACATATAGAGCATTCAGATATTGGTAAAGCCAACATATTTGGGGCTTTCTATAAAAAGCTCTATCAGGCTCTACCCACAGATCCTACTGCCCAGTTAAACTATTTGGATTCACTCAAGTTTCCCAAGGTCCCATCTGCCTGGAACGAGCAGCTAAATGCCTGGCCCCACCACTGATGAAGAGGTAGGGCAAGCAATCGCGGCATTAAAACTGAATAAATCTCCAGGGCCGGATGGGCTGATGGCACTCTTTTACAGAACCTATTCATAAGAGATTATCCCTCATCTAACCTCCCTTTTTAATGAGATAGCGAAGGCCCTCAAGGTGACCGACTCAATGGTGGAAGACATGATAACGGTGATTCCGAAGGCAGGGACAGGGAACCCACAGAACTGTCCCTCTTACAGGCCGATTGCCCTTTTAAATTTGGATGCCAAACTATAATCGGCAATATTGGCGTCTAGACTGAAGAGCCTGATGCCGGATCAAATTCACCCCGACCAATCGGGTTTTATAAAGGGGAGGAAAACCTATGAAAACATTCGCAGGACGCTTCACCTGATTGAAAAGGTCTCTAAACACTAAACTCCGGCAATCCTGGTTGGGTTGGACGCAGAAAAAGCTTTTGACAGGGTGGACTGGTCATTTCTGTTTCACACATTAGAATGCTTTGGGTTTGGGGCACCCTTTCTTAATATGATCAAAGCTAACTACGCACAACCCCGTTCAAGAATGCAGGTTAAAGGGGTAAGTTCATTGCCATTCTCCCTCGGCATGGGACGAGGCAAGGATGCCCGCTGTCCCCCCTGTTGTTTGCTCTAAGTATAGAACCCTTAGCAGCATGAATCAGAACAACCCCAGAGTTCCAGGGGATTGGATTCGGGGGCGAGGAACACAAGCTGTCACTGTTTGCAGACAACATCTTGATGACACTTACTTCTCCCCGATCCTCGCTACAGGCTCTCCAGGAAGAGCTAAAGAAGTTTGAAAATGTCACAGGTTTCCGGGTAAACCTGGCCAAATCATCTATATTGAATCTCACCATGCCAGAAACGGAGATGTCTATTTTACGGGGGGAAAATCAATTCCAATGGGTTAAGCACACTCTCACGTATTTGGGGATCTATATCACACCTCAACTGAAGGGGTTATTCATGGCAAACTACCCCACCCTACTACTTCAGATACAACAGGACCTCGAACGCTGGAAACCACTATATATCTCATGGCTGGGGCGCATACACGCAATAAAAATGACAGTGCTAACAAAACTTCTCTATTTGTTTCAGGCTCTTCCGAATGACGCAGAGAGAGAGGCTTCCTCCCCTGATTACGCTCTATCATCACCCGCTATATATAGCAAAACGGCAGGGCATGACTGCCTTTTCACGTGTTAAGGCGGCCAAAGGGTGAGGAGGGGGTGGCTCTACCGGACTTTGGCCTTTATTATAAGGCAACGCAACTGCGGGTAATTGTGGAATGGTCCATGAGGGAATCGGACAAACACTGGCTACACATGGACCAGGCAATAGTGGGGAGGACGATTTGGGACGTGACTTGGAAGCCCAGGAAGGCTAGACTTCTGAATGCCTACCTGAGTACTCCTACACGGACCACCCTTAAGGTATGGGATGACGTTACTAAAGGGCTGGGCGACGTTTCCCTCTCCATATACTCCGATTCATTTCAACCCGGAGTTTCCCCCAGCAATGCGGGAGGGACCGTTTGATGACTGGAGGGAGGGGGGCTGTCTGGTACTTTCAGACCTGTTCCATAATTATGATTTGCTCACATTTGAACACTGCCAATGGGAGTTTCACCTCGCACCCAGCGAACACTTTCACTATCTCCAGCTTAAACATTGGGCCTTACATTAGGGAGGCTGCCACATGAGACCTGACACCGATAGAGACCTTCGTGCGGAGGGTGGGCTCCATGAAAGGGGTGATATCTTTCCTGTATGGCCTCCTGCTATCTACGTTACACGCACTGAGGCCCTGATACACCAGTTTTTGGGAACACATATTAGGGAGGGAAGTCCCAGAGGGCGAATGGAAACACCTATGGTCAGACATTGCTAAGAATAATCACTCATTAGATCTAAGGGAAGCTCACTACAAGACTCTCTTCCATTGGTACCTTTATCCCACGAAACTCAAAAAGATATTTCTTGAGACCTCCGACTGGAGGGGATGTGGCATACTCGGGGACTTCCGTCACATCTGGTGGGATTGCCCAACCAATAAACCATTTTGGGAGGAGATTCTAGCCCAAATGAAAGATATGTTGGGATACCCCGTCCCGACTACAGCAGAGGCAGTGGTTATTGGCCTCAGAGATCCTGCTCTGGAACACCAATCAAAGGCAGAGAGGGCTATCATGTGGGCTTGCCTGGGGGCGGCTAAAATGGCAATCGCAGCTGCCTGGAAGAAAAAGTGGCACAGTGGCACTCCCGTCTATGGAAAATACTCTCTGTGGAGAGGCTTGAAGACATGTTTAGGGATGATTACAAGAATTTTGAATGCAGATGGGGTCTGTTAGTGGAAGAGGTGTGGCGCAGCGGTCAGGGTGCCTGACTCCGGACCACAGGGTTCACGGTTCGATCCCCGGTGCTGGCTGCAGGTAAGCCCAGCACCATGTGACTCTGGGCAATAGCTCGCTTAATCTTTCTGACGGCCCCCAGCGCCTTGACACCTTCGGGTAATTGTGCGCTTTACAAATACTGGATTTCATTTTTAGTGACATATCTTACACAGGGTCTTCCACTGGCGGTGTGCCCACCCACGATGAGAGGCGTGCACCTGTTTCAGTTTTAGATCAATCCCGAGTCCACTCACGGGTCTCCCCATACTGCCTGACACTTGATGACCTATCATCACACCTACCTATCTCTTAGGGCCTATGCCTAATTTCCCGAGCCGCACAATACAAATAAATAGACACTGCGGTTTCTAGTACTTCTCCACCACTGTTGTTAGTGGGAGGGAAACAGGGGGAGTGGGGGATAGCAGGGAAGGGGTTATAAAAAAGTTACAAGGTAGACGATTGAACGGAAGGGACTGGGATTGACACGGTGTTTAGTAGATATACCCACGTATTGAGATACTGTATCATCTTTAGATTCGGAGGGGATCGTGGGGAATGAATATATGATGTAATGCCTTTCCTCTTTATGCTGGTTATCAATAAACAGAGTTTTGACAAAAAAAGGAAGGAGAGCTTCTACTATCCAAAGAGGATTTCTTCATGCCACACCAAACCTGAGAGGGTGACCTAGGAGAGAAACACTTGAATGCTGAACTGATGGGACATGTTCATTTGGCAGGCATGTTCAAAGGACAAATGGCCATGATAGGATGGGAATATTTGTTCAGGTTCCCAAATAGATGGTTCTGTGCATGTGATTAAAAAAGGTAAATGCGTAAATTTGAAGCTAGATCTTGTATCAAGATTATTTCCTTAACATTTTTCTGTTATTAATATAGTAGAAAAACACTTCAAAAGTATAGGCCAAATGAAGTAAGCTTCCAGTCAATAGCCTTTAAGAGGGTGCTAATATATGTGTGTGTACATGTTTGTACATGTGCGCTAGTTTTTGCAAATGTATGAACCTGATCCTCGATTTCACCAGCATCCAACATACCATATCTTCACTCCACCTGGTAAGTGAAAATGTTTTTATCCACAGATCATAATAGGCATATTTAGATTTGAAAGTAATTAATGGAAAAGTAAATAAATGCTTCTCTCACAGTGATAGAGCATGTAGATAAGAAGGGATTGAGTTGGGTGAGTAACTGAATTTATCAAAAGTAAGAGTGAGTGGACTAGTGAGCAAAAATGAGTCAAGTGGGGGTAAATGAGCCAGTAAAATCTGGAATGAGTGAGGTTAAACTCACATATTCACATCATCACAGACTTACCACAAAATGCCACAAAACAATGGCAATGAATCTCCTATAGTGCAAAATCGTCCCTTTTCCTCTATTTAAAATGGTGCTAGATGGATTACTGCTCCCATTATACCATCACCAGATGCTAGACTCCTTTCCCTTTATCACATCTGTGAAAGGTGATGGAGCATTCAATTCTTACCTGTGTTGTTGAAGTTTTCTCCTCCTGCAAGAGTGACTTTCCCCGCTCCACAAGCTGGTTGTATGTGTCCTCTTGGGCTTCAATTTGCATCCGTAGTTCCTGATGCCCCTTTAGCTGCTGGCTGCTGTTGGACACATCACGAATGGTTTCCTCTGCCTTCATCTCCCTCATGATCTCTGCTGCCCAGGAACAGTAATCCCGCACCTAAAAAAAACACACGAAAATGTTTTTCATGTCAATTCCATAAAGGAAGCTGTCTCTTGTGAAAAGCAGTGTCATGGATTCCATCCTTTGTATGACTGTCTAGTGGCAGAATATGCTGAAAAGCTCCAAAAACAAGCTCAGGTTTGTAAACACAAGGGTGGAATTACTGGGGAGTGATGATTGTGTAGCTACATCTGGTACTAATTGGTTAGCTTTGGAGGCAAAGATGTCCCTCCCCTTCCTCAATAATGGTAATAAACAGCATATTACATTCTGCACATCTGCATATTTGGTTTATGCCTTGCTATTGTTTCATGTGTATTTATTTTACCAATTGGTATTTAACCCAAAACCAGGATACAAGGTGCTACACTTGTGTAGCAAAGAAAAATGACAGTTCAAGGTTATGTGACTATTAGGAAAGTTGCTTCCCTGTGTAAAGTAATAATAACATGCAATCTGTGAAGTAGTAAAAGTGATTTTCCTTTGTCATTTGTGCTGTACTTTGGTAATAAACTCGCATTTCACATTTGCGCTGTAGTGATAAATGTACGAATTCCTATTTATAAGTACACTTGCTTTAAATACCATGGACCCTATTCTGTATTTTTTAGTGCATGAGTAGTAGTACAGTAGTACTACTTACATTCTACTAAACAATATTCACTAAAACATGGGCAGAGACCTCCATCTCTTTTATTTTTTCTGTGCAGAGATCTCTGCACTCGTATTCCTACATTTTAGTAGTAGTTGAACTAAATTTTGAATAATACATTTACATATATTAAATTAAAATTACTTTTTTAAAGATTTATTTAAACAAATCCCACCTAAAGTAAAACGTTTATATTTATTATGTATTAAAAATAATACATATTTTTTTTAAAAACATTAAAACCTGTTAATTTTAAATTAAAAACAGCTTATCGAAACATTTTGACATAAGATAATATGTATTTTTTATTTACATATAATTTTTGTTTAACATGAAATTAAATGTATATATTTTTAAAAAGTCGAAATTAATACATTCATTTTCCATGGGAGTGTGTAGTACCACATGTGGTTGGCCATGTGTGGTACTGGACTTACTCCAGGTCTGAGCTGAAGTACATTTACTGCTGTTTTGGGTCCTTTTTGGCTGTAGTAACTATGGAAGTGCAGTTTGTGAATATCAATGGGCTTAGGGGCCGATTAGAAGCTTGCCGGCCGTACAGCGGATGGTGCAACGTGCCGTCCGCTGTAGGACCGATAAACCTGCGGTGCAACCACCTGCTAGATTAGGACTTCAATCCTGGTCTGGCAGGCGGTCGTGCGGCGGTCGTGCGGCGGTCTGACAGCGGCTTTCTGTAAGGCTCATAGAGGAGCCTAACATGCAGACCGCCGCTCTCAGAGCGCTGACTGCACCTTCCTGCACGGTGTGGCATGCATGCCACACCGTGCATGAACTGGGGGTGCAAATCCAGGAGGGCACCCCCCCGCATGCACCTAATGGGCCCTGAGGTGGCAGGGGGCCCTATTAGGGCCTCCTTAGTTGCCTCACCGGCCCCCTTTTCATGGCGGGCTCACCACCATGAAAATGGTGGTGGTGAGGCAACTCGGAAAATGCTTGGCAGTGTTGCTGCGGCACCGCCAGCATATTTCTGCTTCTGACCGCTGGCAGAAGGCCACAGGATCTTGGATCCCTGGTGGTCGCAGATGTCCTGTGGCGGTCCATCCACTCTAGCTGTAATACTGCGGGCGGTCTCACAGTGAGACAGTGGTCGGACCGCCACCACGGGTTCGCCAAACTCCTAATCCGGCCCTAACTCTTTTGTGGGTGGGTGTCTACCTCCCTGAACCCCCACCACCCTTTAACCCTTCCATACTCCTCCCTAAACCCACCCATTTAGGTGTAAGTATTTTTCTTTTTTCCAGTCACTCCCACAGATCTTTCCGCATTTACTGCTAAGTAGTAAATTTGCATGTGTGAGGATCTCCCATAGAAAAGATAGGTTACGTATTGTAGATATTTTAGCAGTGAATGTTTTAGAGTTTAGGCTTTCAAATTTGACCGAATCCTGATCCATAGCATTTATTTACCGCATGAACCTGTCATTATTTAACTAGATTTGAAAACTGTATTCTCAAACAGAGGAACATGTACATGCGCTCCCCCAGGCTTGCCTTTCCTGTGCCTCGAATGCCCTGAAGCTGATCAGGTGTAGGGCAGACATGGGTCATTTGTAACTAAGCATACATTGCAAAGGCCTTGTGAACAAATGCTTATGCTCTGCATGAAATTACCTTATAGGCCACTTTCACTGCCTCCTTTTACTGAGGGTATAAATTAAATTCCCAGCACTGCAGAGGTCCTTAATGGTCCGCACACTGCAGGGCATGCTCCTAACTTAAATGGGTGGAGGTTTGAGGCACATGTGCGTTTCTTCAACGGAATATCTGCCCTGAGTGCACCACCCAATGCAAAACACTCGGACACCAGGTTTGAGAGACAATATGATGTTAGCAGGCTTCGTTCCACTCTCCATTTTGGTGAGAGGAACGGATGCATAAGTGTTGGGTCAACAGCTGGAACCTTACGAGTTTTGAGGTGCTGGCGGGGTGCAAACTCTGCACATAAAAATAACGTTACCATGATGTAACACCCTGCCAGTACTGTGCAAATACAGTTAATACCACATAATGGGTAATAATTGGGCAGACCTGATTTTCCTATTCCGAGGAGATAAATGCTAACATTTACCATGTGCTTTGAGAAGATGGCAAATGTGAATGGGGCCACAAGTTCTGGGCAGGGGTGAAGGATTGCTGGGAGCTTAGGGGAAAGAGGTAGCCTGGCAGGGCGTTACATGCTCTCCTTGCCGAAAAAGTTTTTTCAGACAGGAACGGGGACAGAGACTTTGCCCTGTTGCTGCCAAAGCTTAATTGTATTTTACCAGTCAGAATTACCAGCCAGTAAAATCGGGTCCGATCGTGTCAGTTGTGATCCGGTAGAGATGATTCCCACCAACCACAATACCACGTGAAACTGGGCATAGCAGCAGCATCACTGTGACACACACATTGGAAATAATGTCAGGAGACTGTGCAGTGGAGGCTGATCATGTGTAGTTTCTGAACAACTCCAGAGAGTCAACGGAGGCCAATGTGGGTGTTGGTAATCATCTACAAACTCTGATCTTAGCACAGTAAAGGGAATACGATATTTAGGGAGCACAAAGGTAAAGTGTGGCAGAATAAAGAGTTAACAGAACAACCATGCGCTGCATGATCCATGCTGTAAGCGAATTTACTAGACTGGTAGAAGATGGTCTCCAACAGGGACAATCATGACATCTGCCCAGTTCTCAGATGCATCCATGGCCACCAGAAACTGTAGTGTAGCTCCTATTTCCCTAATAGGCTCTGCGCATTGGAATAATATACCCTATAGGCTTGACATAGGACTAAGGTCGATATGTCCCTATCGAG
Source organism: Calotriton arnoldi (assembly GCA_963921515.1). Taxonomy (NCBI): domain Eukaryota; kingdom Metazoa; phylum Chordata; class Amphibia; order Caudata; family Salamandridae; genus Calotriton; species Calotriton arnoldi. The sequence goes on along the minus strand of CAWUFW010000496.1, from coordinate 1,326,806 downwards.
TATATTAAACTTAATTACTTGTGCCAGCTAGCTCAGAGGCCACTAGAAACTCCTTGACAACAAGAAGGGAGTAGTTTCTGGCAGCTGCAAAACATGACCACTTTGTTTCCCTTTAGAATCAGAACGTGTCCCAGAGTCGTGGAAACAATAGATAACAGTTTCACTCAGCTCAGTCGTGCATGCTTAGTTTTCCTCAAAGTTACACAGAAAGAATAGACGGGCGTTTCAATAAAAGGATTTATTGAACAGTCTTGTTTCTCGTGTAAGAGATATGTGCTGTTATGATCACAAGACAGTATGCAAGATAAATAATGTACAGCGTAAGCAGTAGAAATAAATAATACTGCGCTAGCAATATCTTTTAGCATATATTTACTTACATAAATAACATGAGCTAAAAATGCGAGTACTCATACGATGCGTCTCTAAGCTAGTTCTACCCCAATGTGCCTAACCTAACCTAGGTGTAGGGAGAGGTAAGAAGTAGGTAAAGTATTCCTTACTAAGAGTCCACTAAGAGTATGGTAAGTCTAGGATGCCTAGTATACTAAGTATACCTAGTATGCCAAGAGTCCCTCTAGGTTCTAGTCAGCTCCATACCTTTAAGAATGAGAGAGGTGGGAATATCCTTCCGGACTCGAACTCTAACACCCCGCGAGGGAAGTTAGATCACTGGAAGCTGGACTCTCTGCGTGCAGGGATGACAGCGTCTTCTCAGTGCGTCAGGCCGGGATACGGGCTCCTCTGAAGTCGAGGTCTCCTCTGATCTACAAGGGCTAGGGAAGGTATATTTATACCTGAGAGGTACCTCAGAATGTTAGCATTGATGTGAATCGGACAGCGGAAGACGTCATGAATGAACCCCTAAGGTATAATGGTTCATGCATAATAGTTGAGTCCTTGAAGAAATCAATAGTCCTGTGCTAGGGAAACTCCTGAAGCCTAAGGGTCTGTTCTTCAAGAACTCGTTGTGACGTTAGGGTGGACGGATGTCTGGGACCATGCCTGTATTTGGAGTGCACGGTTTAATGCCTAAATAAGGACTGGGATTTTATGCCTATATAAGGGCAGGGCGAATTGTGCCTATATAAGGACATGATACAGGAAAACCTATATACGGACACCCAAAGAGGAATAAAACACCCACTCCACTTTCGTGTGTACGATAATAATAAAATGCTAGACATTTAAAATGCTAAACATAAAATGGAGTACCGCATATTGCTAAAAATATTTCTTAAAAGCATTTAAAAAGCATTAAAAAAACCTATTAGAATGCAAGAAGTACTGTACATTTATAAGCATTGCTTCTTATTTCAGGCATAGATTAGAAAATGAAATGCAACCTGAATGAAATTAGCAGTAATAATTACATGTGACAAATTAAATGCTCGATAAGTTGTTCAAAGTCAAAGTCATTTCATGTCATGGAAAGTAATGACATTTTTAGACAAATAAGATGACAAAGTGTCTGAGGAAGTACCGCGAAGTCCGTACTATAAGAATAGTTCTACTTCAAGCAGATTTATTTGCCATGTAGTTTGAAAAATGGTAAAAAAGTTCAATTTGGGAAGAGTTCCAATTTTTTGAAACATGAAGGCCAAATGTTTATTGTGTCTCTGGTACACTGTGGGCTGAATCAGAGTCAGTGTACGGGTCTGGGGTAAACACGAAATACTCTATTTCTGTAGACAAAATATCGTCCACTGATGTTGGTGACATTTGGAACACCTCGTGTAGCAGATCAATTGCACAGAGATGTGAAGCATCGCCGTCAGCATAGGATGCCGTAGCAATGTTCGCGTCCGTTGTTACCTGTGTGCCTGTAGATCCATCTCGTACCTCAGCAGCAGCCGGAAGCGTCTGTGAGATCTCAATGAATGCCGTCATCAGGATTGGTAGCTTCTGGGGACAACACAGAGCTTGGGCCATTATCGGGTCCAGCAGAGTATCGATATCCGTTGGCGTAGCTGATGGAAACGTTAGACAGGTGTCTAACATGCATTCTTCACCGCATAGCAGGCATCGTAGAACAGGTAAGATGCAATCTTGCCAAATTGGTCTGAATGACAGGAACCATGTGGTATTGAGTTCCCGTAGACGAGTCATGCCCAAAAGCTGTACTATTCGCTCACGGCACTTTCGTTCAAGGAGGACTTTCTCCACTTTGCTCGGAGTGATGTCTGCGAATAGGCTGGCCATAGCGTAATAGCAGGAAGAGAAATAGAATTCCGGCAACAAGTGCTAGAATTAACGGTATACCACCAAACACCGAATGTGCAAAGCTCGGGATTATTTCGAGGATTGCCTGGAAAGGTGCTAATAGACCGGAACAGATGGTCTTAAATACATGTACAATTCCACTTGTATCAGACATGTTAAAGATACGTCCTATCATTTCCACGAAATGTATAGGGCAGTTTGTACGTATTAAAGTCTGTATCTCAGCCGAAGTCCTTGCAATTTGAAGATCATAGGTTTCTTTGGCCGAGGTCAAAGGCACTGTTTGTTGCAAAAGCATTGCTTTCATTCTGCTTAAAGTATCAAATCTTATAAAAGAGACGTTCAGCGAAGGCCACAAAGGCGACTCCCTGACTGTGTCTATTGGGGCAAACAATACTTGTATACAGCAAGTGACCCTGGAGTTGACCGTTACTAGATATGGGATGCCTGGCAACATGCCACAGCAACTCTGATCATTCAACATGAGGTAACTCCCGTTAGAAAGTTGGCCAAACGTTGGATTAGTCACAGCAGCTGGTGTACCCTGCTGATGGCAAGACAAATTTGCCACAGAACCATTACAAGCCCTGTGTAAAGAAATGTCCTGACATATTAGTGAACCGCTCAGTGCACTTTTACAGTGTGTACCGCTCAGAAACACTTCACGATCCCCACTCCAACATCTATATGTGTACGGTAAATTCCAAGATGTCTTAATGTATTCCTTACCCAACCTTTCATATTTGCCTGCTTGCATCTGTTTGAGGCAATACTGAAACTGAAAAGTAGTCACAGGTAGTGCTATTTTGCCATGAATAAGCCATTCTGTAGCTGGTTTTTCTGCCACTGTGAATGGTAACTTTTCCAGTTTTTCAATGCTCAGCACTGTATACTTTGCTCCTCTTTGTGCCAGTTCGATCTGTTTAGCAGTTAGATTGTATTCTGCAAATAGAGCCGACGTGTGAATAAAACACCAAGGCACATAGCCCACACGCAAAGATTGCAGCGTCCAGCTTAATAACATAATAGAACGTAATTGAGATTGGCCTTCTTGTAACATGGCTAAATCTTGTTCTAGTATGTCGATAGCAGAGGATACAATGTTGTCCAATGAATAGATTCTGGATGACAAAGTTGTTAACCCGTTATCGACCACAGTGAGAGTTTTCTCTAAATTAATACGATCAAGTTCACGTATTCGTTCTGCGGCCTCTATCTGTGATACCTTCCATGCTTCATTATAAGCAGCATAGATGCCGGCATATATGAAACGTTTTTGACGCAGTTTTCTTGGTCCAAGCAAGAATTCCCTAATGTCTGCGTCTTCTTTAAGTAAAGATAAGTGTTGTTTCACATCCTTAAGTGTAGATTTCTGTAGCCAATCGAGGCATAATTTTCCTACACTGTATGTTGTTACTACCCCGGATGTTGTCTTTGGACGTATCTTGGGTCTGGCCTGTGAATTGTAAAGCCCTGAGTTTTATTCAGGAATCTTTCCTGACAGTTGTTCGTGTCTGTGGGCCAGATCAACCATTTTCTCCAATCAGGATCTGTTCTGTTGAGTTGTAGTATTGTGTCAACTGTAACCGCTGCCTGTGTATTGTTATCACTTGCAGGTGTTGGTACAGAAGGTTTATTCATATCTTTGATCTTGGCTAACCCAAGACAAGACGTTTGTTGGACAGTGTCATTCAAAAACATTAGTTGCTGAGGGATGAGACATGCTCTAAATAAAGCTTCTAACCCCTGCACTTGCCAATCTTTAGAACCCCAGACAGTTTTTGTGTCTATTGTGTCTTTCCACAAGTCGAATCCATGTCTAGACAGTTGGGTAATAAATGCTGCAGAGTAAATCTGTTTTGTATTTGTTAACATAATTTTCTGTCCTGTTTTGTTTACATTTTTATAGTAAAATATTTCTGGATCGGATGTATTGTATCCTGAAAAATATGGAAACTTTTTAGCAAATGTTTTTGAACTACTTTTTGGAGGTGTAGGACAATGCTCCCATTGGTTAAACATAAACACATTTCTTGGTGTTGCAGATTTATGCAAAAAATGATGACCATAGTGGTTATAGCAATACAGCTGTTCATAGTCTGATGAACCCTCTAAATATTCATTATTAGAAAATGCAGCAGACATTTCTAGATCAAACATTAAATCGTTGACAGTCTCTAAGTCCCAATCATCAGAATAGGTACTTGACGAAATAAGATCACTTAGTGAAAATTTAAATAAATGTGGAATGTTCAATTGTTCCGTAGGACCGAATATATCAAAATCAGTTTTGTCCCACACTATACCATCCTGTATAGGAACGGCTGTGATGTTCACTGCTGACAAGTCTCTTGCTTCACGATGGGAAGATTTGTGAGGTTTCAAAAGTAAGTTCACTTCTTTTCTTTCAGTGTTCACATGGATGTATCTGCCATTTATAAGCACGCTCATAGTCATAACTAAAGCTATCCAAAGCAGGAAAACAAATATTCCAGAAATAGTCCAGAGTTCAATCCATGGTGAAACCAGATAAGTCTTTTTCAAAACGTGAAGAAAGTCTTGTACTTGCTGTTTAAAAGTTACTGCTGGCGACGTCTCTGGCTCACTCGGATCCTCAGAAAACGTATCAAAGTTAATGAAGTAGCCAGAAGCAGTTCTGTCAATTGTTGAAATTGCATCAGGATTTGTAGAAATCGCTGGAACCAGTTGATCACGTGTTACATTGGTGTAGACAGGTGTATTTGGACGAACTGTTACTTGAGTTTCAAGAGGGATGAGTTCCATAGCATTGTTGCTTAGTCCTTCATCTGTTACTGCTGAATTCTCGATGGTTATCAGTCTTTCAGTCTGAACCTCTTGGATAGTAGCGAGAGGAGTGTGTCTGCTACTAGGTCGGAGTCCACGAGGCCTACTATTTAGTATTGGCCACATACTGTGGTTTGATGAGGTCGATTGACACAAATCTTTTCTCCTTTCTTCCAGCAAGGGCGGCAGAAGTACTGTTCTTGTTCCTTGAACGGCTAGGACAGGTACTGGTTGTCTGTAAGAAGGTCCAAATTCCTTCTTGTCCGCAATCTTCTCTCTGACTAGATCCCCAACTTTTGGAATCCAGACAGGCCTTGCTGGGACCGCCGGTTTTTCCCCAGTGGTGGTTGGCTGCAGGAATACGTTGCTTTGTTTCGATCTTAGTTCATTGAGTTCCTGTAAAACAGCCAAACGATCTTTGATATCAAAGGGTTTATTTTCCACCACTGTGCCTACGTGTTCGAGGTCTGGCACCCACATTCTTGTCCCAAATAGGACCTCATATGGAGTGACCCCCCCTAGAGAACGTCTTGGCAAGTTGTTTAATGAGCGTTGAACCCCATACAGATGTTTGACCCACCATCACCCGAACCTAATACCCTAGCTGTTATAGACTGCTTTATGTCCCGGTTTTTCCTTTCCACAACAGAATTTCCTCAGGATGAAACGGAGAGGAGTACCGCAATGCAACGCCCAGACTGGCCATGGCTTCTTTGTAAGCCCTAGAGCTAAACGCAGGGCCCTGGTCAGAGTATAGCGTGCCTATTGCGTTTGTGCCGATAAAGACTCGCAAATCTTTTATAACAGTTCGAGCGTCGGCCGAGCGCTGAGGCCATATCCATAGGAACCTTGATTCAGTATTTGTGGGATTGCATTTGTCCAGAAGTGACGCCTGCGCATAGATAGTGTAATGCTGGTCTAACAATAGTAGTCTGTACTGGGCAGCTACATTAGCAGCATGGTGTCTGCGTGGACTTTCTCTCTGTAGACTTTCACAGTCTATGCAGTTATTGATGCAAGATGTGGATTTCTGTATTCCTATTGCCAGGCCACCAGTATCATCTGCTTTAACGTCAAGAATTGTTTTAGAGATCCCTTGCATGTGACAGACCCTTCCCCAAATGTGTTTCATAAGATCAAAGCTGCTCTACGTTCCGTGTTTGGAATTACCCTATCCCCCACTCCAGGGATTCGAGCAAAAGGAACGTTGTTCGCATCAATTACATAAGAGTACTTGAGTGGAAACTTTTTGGTAACGCTGCACCACTGCCTTTGCTTGTAGCATTGACAGCCAACATTATCTCACTGTCTATTCTCGTTTTTGAACGAGTGATCGCAGCTACGGAAGCCGTGTGAACAGCCCCTTTGCGGCTTCGTCAGCCAATGAATTCCCTGCAACGTGAACAGCCATCACGTTGATGACTCAGTGTATGTATCACGTGAGCCTTTGGTAGTTTGTTTTTCAACTGAACTACTTGTTCCCAAAGCGTTTTATGCTTTATTGTGCCACCTTTTGCATCTTTGAACCCATTTTCAAGCCAATTTTGTATATATTCATTATACGACTGAACACAGTAAAAAGAATCGCACACTATGAGTGTGGAGAATTCGCGTTCTGTACTTTCAAGTGCCAGTTTGAATGCTTGTAGTTCAGCTCGCTGAGCTGTACAATCTCCTAGAGATTGAGTTTTTGTGACCATAGGTCTGAAGATACCATCTCGCATGCGACCTTTAACGATAGCACACGCTGCACTGTAAGCTTGCTTACCCCCTGTTGCGGGCTGTGCGGATCTGTCAGTGTAAATTATGAATTCATACTGATCGAGAGGCAGAATCTTAGTGGGCAGAGGACATTCATGTTCATATTGCAGGAACGCTTGTGTTTTTAGATCAGGATCAAAAACATATTCAACATCTGTTGCAGCAAGAGAATTAACCCATTGTATCCATCTAGAATGTAGTGCTTTAGCATTTGGAATGCTCGCTTTTGTGACCGCCTCTAAGGCCGGTACTGGGGTTACGACAATAATGCGTTTCCCTTGGGCTAGAGCTCTTTCTTTTGCTACTGCAGTTTGAACTGCTGCCAGTATTTTTTCAGTTGAAGTGAAGTGCATTTCTGCTTGTGTATACAAATGTGATTTGTATGCAATTGGTACTTTTTCACCCTCATTAAATGTTAAGTAGGTGAAACCGCATTGACCCGAAATTATTCGGATCACTAAATTGCATTGACTTACGCGTGTTTGTAAGTGATTTGTTGCTAACATGTTAGCTTGGAGAGAACGCAAGATTTCTGTGTGTTCTTGTGTCCAATTTTTGATTGAAAAATCAGGTTTGATTAATTCGTAGAGAGGTTTAACCCTTTCTGCGTAATTTAGAATGTAAGTTCTTCCAAAATTTAGGAAACCCATGATGGATTGTAAGTTTTTCAGCGTTTTTGGAGGTTGGAGCAGCGCACACTTTTCTAGAAAGTTGGCTGCCAAGCTCTTTCCTTCACTTGAAAGCTCATATCCCAGAAAAAGGACATTGAGATGGGCAATTCTGGATTTTTTAAAGTTGAATTTATAGCCCTCAGAGGCGAAGCCCAATATAATGGTATTCACCCTGTTCAAGTGCCTGTTTAGGTCATCGTCTATCAGATAGATGTCATCGACATATGACAATGCCTCATTATCATAAATTTGTAGTAACTCTGTTACCGTCGCTGAGAATAACCCCGGGCTGTTCTTGAACCCTTGTGGGAGTCGACAAAATTGACGCTGGGTCCCCATTATTGAGAAAGCTGTTAAGTACCTGCTTTCAGGTGCTATGTTTTGACAAAAGAAACCATTTGAGATGTCTAATGTAGTTTTATATTTTTTACGCACAATGTTATTCATTAATGCTGTGCTATGTGCATTTTGCACTGCAAATGTTTTAGAACAAGTGTTTAAGTGTCTGTAATCCAAAACTAGACGATATGAATGGTCTGGTTTGGAGACAGGAAACAAAGGATTGTTCATTGAGGAGGTGCATGTTTCAATCACCCCTTGGTATTCAAGTTGATCTAGGATCTCCCTGACCTGTTTTTTAGCTTCTTGCTTTATTGGGTACTGCCTTTGTGCAGTTGGTTCATGTTTCAGATGTATTTTATGGTGAGGTGAGTCCTCATCCCATCCTACATGATTTTTATATAATGCTGGGGCCTGGGCTACTGCCCATTTCCTGGCATATGTATATTTTAGGTGAATTGGAATATGGTTGGAGAAGGCAGGCACAATAATGTCCTCGCCATGTGGGCACTCCCTGACAAATTGTGGTGGCCAGTCTTTTTCTGCTAGAAGTATGTCATAGCCCCTTGAAAGTTTCTCCCAAAAGAGTGTTTTCACCTGTCTAGGTATGTCTCCCTCCATTCGGAGTGTTATCTCATATAACCTTTGTGGAGTACTAACCCTGGTGTCTACAGTCTCAACTGTAATGTACTCATTCAAGTCCACTATCTCCAGAAGTTCCTTCAGGTTCTGGCAAGCTATTGTGACTTCTGCTGCACTGTCCAGCATTGTCTGAGCCCATTCTCCGTTCTTGAGTTGTGTTCTCAGTATCCTCGGCATGTCTGACCTTCAGACCTGCTACCTTCTTTTTGGAGAATTGAGGTTTTGTTTTATTTTTTGGAGCGTGTTTATCTTCTTTGGATTTCACGCGTTCTTCTTTATGTTCTGACCGTCCTCTTCTTTCCGAAGTCTGTGACGAGATCTGAAAGGTACGAGAGGAACGTGTATCAGTATCTTGATACCTGTCAGGTTTTCTCAAATTATCCCTATTCCTGAGCTTATACCTCCTTTCAGAGGGCTCCTTTTGAGGAGACCTACCTCGGTATTGAGAACGTTTCTCGTTTGAATTATGTTTATTAGTTTCCCACTTCTTTTTAGAAGATGTAGGAGTTTGTTTAATAGAGTCCTTCTCAGGATTCTCAGATAGTTTAGGCTTCAATGGTCTTCCACCCAGACTATCTCTGCCTAATTCAGCATAAGATTGTTCTATTATTCTGGGTAGTTCAGTTTGATGTTCTGTAACATCGAATTCCCTTAATCGTTGGCGGATCGCCACTGCTGCTGCCTCCCCTTTAATATTAGATAATATTATTGTTGAGACCTGGTCGAAATTTTTCAGTAATTTCATACCTAGATTTAGAGCAGGCTCTGCCCCGTATTCATTTTGAATTTGTTTTAGGACATCTGGTATTACTGCAATTGACGGAACACCATGTGTTTTAGTATAGATGGCAGCAAAGACTGCGCCCCAAGTGGTGCAATCTTCCAGTTGTGGTGTGATCCCCATTGGTAAACAGATTGTTAGGATTCTGTGTTTCTCATAAGGGCTAGTATTTGGAAATACTGCTTCTATTTGAGTAATTTTTTGAGCTATCCATAATGGAATTTGCTCACGTTTTGTGGGCATTTTACCCATGACTGCGTATAAAGTCTGTGGTGTAATTTTTAGTGTATTCCCCTGGTGAGGGGTTTGATTTGGAATGGTTAATGGTGGTTGGACTGTGAAAGTCCGCATGACATATTGAACCAATTGTCTGTAGATTTTTATTAACTCTGTGAGTTGAATAAGTAATTCCTCATCTGACATTGTATCCAGTTCAGGATGAGGTGTGTAGCCGGCTAGAATCGGCCATGTTGCTCCTGGTCTACCTAGTGGACCGAGCCTGGTAATGTTTCTGTGATGTTTTAGGGTGCCTTTAAACCAGAGCTGATGCTCCTGGTATGTTAGTGGAATTTCAATATCCTCGAAAGGAATATATTCCTCAGGTGGATCATCTTCTTTGTAGAAGTGAAACACGTGTGTTACTGGATTTGATTCAGGGAATACTATCCATGAATAGAATACCTCTGTCTGAAAGGATTCGTGTGCCTCAATCACGAAAACTGCTCTACCGCCTCTCGGTGGTAAGCCATGTTTTATAAGTTTTAGAGTGATGGCTCTTCTTAAGTTTGGATGGATGTGTATAACACCCTCCTCGGTTTCATTTAAACCAGTTAAGTTAAAAGCTGTTATGACTGGGTCAGCCGCAGCTCCACCGGTGTCGGTCATTTGTTTTTTGAAAAATGTAGAACAAGTTTCAAGGAAACAAAAGATAAGGTGCACAATATTTTGGAACACTTTATCTTTCAACGTTGAACAAACCAAACAGCTAATATATAGGGTGCTTCCCTATGTAGCCGTGGCGGATCCTTAACCCTGCCCACTCCAGACGTCTTATGGAGTATATGGGTAGGGGTCTCTGAGAGAAAAAGCACGGCTGAGTTACTCAGTATCTAACGTTAAATTACCGCCTTACCAAACCGTTGGGCGCCATGTAGTGTAGCTCCTATTTCCCTAATAGGCTCTGCGCATTGGAATAATATACCCTATAGGCTTGACATAGGACTAAGGTCGATATGTCCCTATCGAGTATATTAAACTTAATTACTTGTGCCAGCTAGCTCAGAGGCCACTAGAAACTCCTTGACAACAAGAAGGGAGTAGTTTCTGGCAGCCGCAAAACATGACCACTTTGTTTCCCTTTAGAATCAGAACGTGTCCCAGAGTCGTGGAAACAATAGATAACAGTTTCACTCAGCTCAGTCGTGCATGCTTAGTTTTCCTCAAAGTTACACAGAAAGAATAGACGGGCGTTTCAATAAAAGGATTTATTGAACAGTCTTGTTTCTCGTGTAAGAGATATGTGCTGTTATGATCACAAGACAGTATGCAAGATAAATAATGTACAGCGTAAGCAGTAGAAATAAATAATACTGCGCTAGCAATATCTTTTAGCATAGATTTACTTACATAAATAACATGAGCTAAAAATGCGAGTACTCATACGATGCATCTCTAAGCTAGTTCTACCCCAATGTGCCTAACCTAACCTAGGTGTAGGGAGAGGTAAGAAGTAGGTGAAGTATTCCTTACTAAGAGTCCACTAAGAGTATGGTAAGTCTAGGATGCCTAGTATACTAAGTATACCTAGTATGCCAAGAGTCCCTCTAGGTTCTAGTCAGCTCCATACCTTTAAGAATGAGAGAGGTGGGAATCTCTTTCCGGACTCGAACTCTAACACCCCGGGAGGGAAGTTAGATCACTGGAAGCTGGACTCTCTGCGTGCAGGGATGTCAGCGTCTTCTCAGTGCGTCAGGCCGGGATACGGGCTCCTCTGAAGTCGAGGTCTTCTCTGATCTACAAGGGCTAGGGAAGGTATATTTATACCTGAGAGGTACCTCAGAATGTTAGCATTGACGTGAATCGGACAGAGGAAGACGTCATGAATGAACCTCTAAGGTATAATGGTTCATGCATAATAGATGAGTCCTTGAAGAAATCAATAGTCCTGTGCTAGGGAAACTCCTGAAGCCTAAGGGTCTGTTCTTCAAGAACTCGTTGTGTTGTTAGGGTGGACGGATGTCAGGGACCATGCCTGTATTTGGAGTGCACGGTTTAATGCCTAAATAAGGACTGGGATTTTATGCCTATATAAGGGCAGGGCGAATTGTGCCTATATAAGGACATGATACAGGAAAACCTATATACGACACCCAAAGAGGAATACAACAAAACAGCAGTCTTTCTCCACCCCCATATACCTCATCACTGTCATATGCTTCCAGGTAAGTGTCCACCATCAGGCCTCAATGGAGGTCTACCCTTACTGCGCAGACCTGTGACCCAAAACCTACTCAACCCAAAAAGAGTGCACCTTAGTTCATCTTAAAATGTTTGAACAATGTTAAAGTATCCAGGAGAAAAAGAAATTCTGTTAGGCTTACATAAAGCTTGTAGGTTTGATGATAAGTACTTTAGTAGGGCTGTAGATGGGGGTACGAGCTTAATGCCAGACACTGGATTAAGGTACAGATTCGGGCGTGGTAACTGTAGCTGTAAAAGAGTTTGGAAACCAAGGGGTATATTCACAAGAACGTGCGATAACTACCGCAAGAGTAGCGTAACGCAACTTTCAATATTGCAGCCTATCGCGGGAAAATAACCCTGTGTCAACGTGGAATTCACAACAAGGCGGTAGCAAGCGATAGTCTTCCGAAACCGCGGACAATGTCCGCGATACAACCACCACGATGGAGATAAAAACACAAACCACAACACCAAAAAACACGTGATGGGCCAAAGCGCGATGAGGAAATCAGCGACAAGCAGCGCCAGGCCTGCAACACACACCTGGCAGGCGTCAAAAATCACCATAAAAGTAGAAAAAACACCCACACACAAAATGACCAACACCCAAGCACCATGGAGGCAGCCGGAGCAGGCACAGAGGACGAGCGCAACCCCACAAGCACCCCGGACGACCAGCCTGGGACCTCGGGGACAGGGAAGGGCACGGACAAGAAGACGAGGAAGACCAAGTTCAGTCCGCAGGCGAACAGGATCATAGTCACGGAGGTGATGGAACACCATCAACAACTCTTCATCACCTCCAACGTGTCATTGGGCACCAAAACTGGAATATGGCGGGACATCGTCGACAAGGTGAATGCCGTCGGAGAGCACAAGCGGACAATGGACGAGGTCAAGAGGCGATGGAATGACATCAAGCGGAAGACCAAGGAGAAACTCACCGCCAACCAGAAGGCAGCAATGCAGACCGGAGGTGGGGGCCCAGCGCCACAGCTGGAGCTGGATGACATGGAGGAGCTGGTGTCGACAGTCATCAGTGTGGAGACTGTGGCTGGAGTCGGGGGACCGGACACTGTCGACAGGACACAACACAACCGCAACAGGGTGAGTGACCACCAGGTACTGGGGGGACGGGTGGAGATGGCCACAATGGCACACATGCACAAGCAAGCAGGGCACAGTGCACACCCACAATGACCCTGGGTCCTCGCCCAGACCCACAGACTGTCACAATGTACAATGCCATGCTGTCTGAATGTCAACCTGTACCATGCGGCTACATACATGTGGACACATTGTAATACACCATCTCCCCTTCACATCGCAGGGGCATCGTCAACACTCCTGCAGAGCAGTCCCAGCCACTCTTCACTGATGACGAGGAGGACAACACCAGCATCGACAACCAAACCATCCAAGACATCATTGTCCTCATCCGCCACTCACCTCCAGGATCAGGGCAGCCCGGCCACATTGATGAGACCCCACCCACCACCCAAACCACCCAGCAGGAGGCACCCATAGCCCCGGCACTCTCCCAAGACCCCCAGGAACAACACATGGCCTTCCAACGCCGTGTGCTGGAGGGCCAGAGGGAGACGGCTGAGCAGGTGAGGGTGGGGTTCGACCTCATGGCTACCAAACTGGACGCCATCCATGGGTGTCTACGTCCGCCCCATGGTCTCCAACCAGCCCTGACTGACATCACTGGAGTCATGACGCGGAGAGAAGAACACCTGTCCGCTCAGAGTGGCTCCAGCGATGCCAGCCGTGAGCTGGCACACATGCGGAGGCTCATGGAGGACATGGTGCGGATGGAGGCAGAAAGGATGGCAGCCACCGCTGCACACCATCGAAATGAAGCAGGGCTCGACCATGCCCTGCAGTACTTCATCATGGCATTGCTGCCACAAGGCGTGTCGCTGATGAATGCGGCTGCCCCCACACCATCCACATCTCCGCCCCCTGGTGTGTCAGTGCCTCCCAGTGTGGCAGGCGTATCCACTCAGGCCCCTGATGTGTCAGTGGCACACAGTGCCGCAGCCGGTACTGCAACACCCACAGGTGGGGCAGAGCACACATCCGAGGACAAGGACGTGGATGGGTTGGCTCTCAGAAGGAGGCACTAGCATACATTTCCACCACCTGGCCTGTTTCTGCTTGGTCCCGCACATGGCCTCATGACCTTCCACTGACCCCCGATACACTCCGATGCACTCACCTTGGACATCGACATGGACTGCCACATCCTGTTTGACGACCAATGACACGGCGACCAGACTGCGGACTGTACCCTTCCTCTTCCGCAGTACATGTCATCCCCGGATGGACTCTGGCTGGCCCTCCACGTGCCCATATTGTGTAGTGTGCTCGGCATTGCCCTGTACCGCTCCAGCTGCATAACTGCACTGGATGTGCAATAAACATCCAGTGACGCACTGCTGTGTCATGTCTTTCATCATTCATGTGTGAATGTGTGGATGAATGTAGGGACAGTGACTTCCCTTGCGTCAATGATGTTCATCCTGTGGGATGCCAGTCAGAGGGTGCTCCATTGCATTTTGTGTACCGGGTCCCGTGAACACTACAACAGGGACACACGCATCAGTCACTTCCTTGTCCGGACATGGACTGAACCACGCCCAGAGCCCACGAGTCATTGTTGCAAGCCCTGCGCTGGTCCGGCGCAGGCCAGACCACTCCGCTAACGCTCCGAGGGGGGCCCTCATTGCTACCCGTCGCAGGCGTACTCGCTGGTGGTGTGCAGGTCACTGGTCTAGTTGTCAGCATGTCACAGCCACTCCATGAGGGCAGGTTTGCACGCACACCACACCCATCCGGCACAGGCGTCACAGGCCATGTGACTCCGCCAACATAAGGGGCCGACGACGTCACATTCCCCTCTGCCGGTGGTGACTGGATGACGGACGCTCCACGGTTCTCAATCATTAAGGGCCCATGAGTTTTTGCGCACAGGGTTAGTGGCACACGAGGCCTTGTGGACGGCATGGGCCTACCACCACGTGGCACAGACTGGGGTTGCACAGGGTTAGTGGCACACGAGGCCTTGTGGACGGCACGGGCCTACCACCACGTGGCGCAGACTGGGGTTGCACAGGGTTAGTGGCACACGGGGCCTTGCGGAAGGCACAGGCACCCCGCCACGGGACGGTGACTTTGGGTGCACTGAGTCAGTGGCACCTTAAGCTGCTGAGCGGGTGTGCAGCCTGCGATGATGCCCCGTCCCGGCGGTCCGGCAGCTCAGGTTTTGTGTGCCCTGCTGGACCGCAGTGTAGGCCAGAGCCAGCGGGCAGCACGGGCCTACCGCCACGTGGCGTCGCTTCCGGGATCCCAGAGTTGGTGGCACCCATTGGGCTGAGCGGGTGTGCAGCCTGCGATGGTGTCGGGTGCACTGGTATGTCCTATGCCATGGAGTAATCAAGAGCCAGCACCGAACGTGAGACCTGGTGGCCTGCGGGGCGGGGCTGCATGATGTGGAGGGTGCCATGTCCGCGGGCCCCGGGCTTGTGGCTTGCAGCGGCACGTGGTGGGACCTCCTGTCTACGCGCCGGTGGCGGAAGGTGAGCATTGAGGGCTGGGTGTGCATGGGCGGGCATGCTCCGATGGGCGGCAGGAGGGGTTGGGGTGCCTCTGCCTGGGTGTGCATGGGCGGGCAGGCGATGTTGTCTTGTGCAAGTGTGTGTACTGTGCCAGTCATGTATCTGGACTCTGTTTCAGCTGACGGCTCTGACTCAGATGTGTGACCTGGTGTCCTGCTATACATACCGGCACGTGGTTGGAGACACACCGGTGGCAGCAGGTGAGCAGTGTGGCCTGGGTGCGCAGGGGCGGCACTCTCTCTCTCTCTCCCTCTCTTCCTCTCTCTCTCCTCTTCTCTCACTCTCTCTCTCTCTCTCTCCCTCTCTTCCTCTCTCTCTCCCTCCCTCTCTTCCTCTCTCTCTCTCTCCCTCTATTCCTCTCTCTCTTCTCTCTCTCTCTCTCTCTCTCTCTCTCTCCCTCTCTTCCTCTCTCTCTCCCTCCCTCTCTTCCTCTCTCTCTCCTTCGCCCTCTCTCTGTCCTCTGATGTGCGCAGGATACACCTTCTCATCATGTTTTTTGTCTTACAGGCTGTGACCTACGTATTGTCCCGAGGGGAGCGGCCATGTGTCTTCATTTCATTTCGGTGTTTATTTTAATAAAGTTTCATTTGTTGCTTCGAAAGTGAATGTGTGCTGCTCATTTCTGTGACGACACATGCATGTCACCAGTTGTGATTGTGCGACATCAAGCGGAATATTTTGTACATGTTTAGGTGTGGCTGATGTGGCATGTCTTTGGTCGGGGGGTGCCAGGGAGGGGTGGTCCTGGGGGTGGTGGCGGTGGGTGTTGTGGCCCTCTTGGGTGTCCGGGCCGCATGATGGGTGGCTCCATGGCATCTGTTGCCCTTCCAATGTAGCCCTGGGCTGTGCTCCCTTTTGGTTTACAGGCTGCCGTCCGACTTTACACCAGGTCAGAGCAGGTGTAGATTTCCTGGTGCTAACGCGCCTTATCGCCTGTTGTGTGTTTTTATCGCCGATGTGGCTGGTCGTTGAGAATGTTGAGGTGTGATGTTGTCGCGCCTTTTGGCACGGGAACGCCCACTCTGCATCTCATTAGCGATAGTTGCGCGGGTCCTCTGTGGCGATGTTTTTTGCGGCTGCTATCGCGGGTAAACTGGTGCTGTGGGCTGTTAACACCGGCTTGTGAATGGGGAGGTAAATTTATCACGACTTTGGCTGCGATAAAGTGCCGTTAATTCGGCGATAGCTCCTTGTGAATATGCCCCATAGTTGTATGGCAAGGGCATACGGCAAGACGGGGGTTTTTTGGAAATAGGGACAGGCACTGAATGTGTTGTTCTAGCATTACATTCTTGGCTATTCTGTAAAGGGAATGATAGATATGAAGAATTACTTTGGTCTTTTTGTAATTAACAGTTATAAATATTAATCTTGAACCAATTTTTGACTAATTTCTGTGCCGCCTTTGAATTGTTATATTTTGCAGTATGGTTGTGCCTGTTCCTTTAAGAAAATATTTATTTTTTTGGTCACTGAATATTTTTTAATGTGCACTGATGTTTTCACTATGACTTTTGATGATTTGTAGGACGTGATATTTGGAATTAATATTTGAAAAAAGTTTAACACATGGTCATTTTGCAAGTTTTACAGTATGTGAATTTTCTGCATGCAGATTTACTGCACGGCAAAAATCGCAAGTGGTAAACTTCTAAATGTACAGGGTGAAATTAACGCACAAAGGCATGCGCTAACTTCACTCTGCACAATTCGTAATATGGGCTTTAGTATCGTCTCTCAAGAACAGGGCAGTGAATGTACTGCAGCAGTTTACCCTTGCAGCAAACAAAATGTGTGCATTGCTTACACAATGTGGATTTCTTTGGACCAAGAGCCTAGAAGGCTGTGTGGATCTAGAGCTCACCTTTGTTAAGAAAAGATGGAGTCTGCACGCTCGTTCCAGGTCCACTCTGCGTTGCTCCACTTTATTCTTCAGGATTTCCCATTTTTCCACCACTGCTTGTTGCTTCTCCTGCAGCGATAAGGCCTGGTTTTTAGAGCACCTGTGTATCACACTATCAGCAGCATCGATGAGTTCTTGCAACTGGAGAAAGAATAAAAAATGTTCTAAGAAGGTATGGAGATACAGAACATCTACACATCACAGTGGCTATCATGAGCAAGAAAGTTTCTGTCAATAAACTGTTAGACATCCCACTAACAGCACAGTCCCAGTGACTACATTATTTAGCCCTCAAGTGGAGAGAATCGCTTTACTTCAAAGATACGCAGGATCTCCAAATCTGGCAATACCATGGAACTCTTCCAAATCTCACAGATGATAGAAAAGTTAATTCAAGCTCAAATCTACTTTCACAGAAAAGATAATTGAAGGTGATTTCCAGAATTAACATCCCCACATACCGAGGCAAGCCTTTATCTACTGTCTTCTATGTATCTGAAAATCTTTCTCAGGACTAATCCAAAATGAGAACAGTGTGTTGCTCAGGAAATCCTTGGAATGGCACGTAATTAAAGGAAAAGTTAATTACCTATAATCACAGTTCTTCACCTTGGGGAATCTCTCTGAATTTATAAAAGGTTGAAAAACTCCGCTCTTGAGCAACATTACGGAACGCATCCTTTTTAAAAACATTGTCGCGCTCTCCAATTCTATGTCAGGACCGGAGGTGAGGATTATGCCTCACTTTCTTCACTTTATTGAACAGTAGCCATTTCACAAAGCATTAAACAACTACCATTCCCATGAGACCCAGGAAGTCCAAAGAAAACAAGAAAGTCCAATAGGAGAACAGCCTCCAACTGCACCCAATCAGGGCGTCGCAATCCTCAACATTGTCCCTCATTTGTGTCCTCTCGCCCTCTTTCTTTGCTACTCGCAGCTAGATAAGTAGTGTTTTCCTTCCTTTCATGTGTAGACTGTTATTCTGCTTTATGGTGTTTTTGGCATGTTGAGTGTTCCACTTTGTGAAAAAATTGTTTATGCTGTTGGGTTTTCACCCTGGTACTGGTTTCCGCTTCTCACCCGGTTTTGTTTACGCCGGCCGCGGGAATGCTCTGTGCTCCTTCGCAGCCTTTATTCTTGTGGTGCGGCTCCGCAGTGGGGTCCTCCTGCACAGAGGTGGCGTTCATTCAGCATGACGCAATACCGCGAAGCGCACTCTGCATTCCTATCATTCCGGAGGAGTCGGAGCTGCGCACAGCGGTTCCCGGAGCCTTGCCGCCTAGGGTGACCAACTGGCATGGGTGCAAATTCAGGACGGTGAGTGTAAAAATTCAGGACAAAGGGTAAAAATTCAGGGCAAAAATTCAGGACAGGAGGTCAAAATTCAGGACAAAACTTCGGGACAAAAGGCAAGTTTTACAGACACATCAGAGGAGGTCGCGCAATAGAATATAATTAAGCCCATCCATATCCAAACATATTCAATCATTTGCAAACTTATCCATCATGTATCCTTCCATCCATCATTTCACTCATCCATCCCTTCATCCACCCTTTCACTTATCCATCCATTATCCATCCATCCATCCACCCTTTCACCCTATCCATCGGTACACTCATCCATCCACTCTTCCACCCATCCATCCATTTACTCATCCATCCAGCCTTTTAGCCTTCCACCCATCCAGCCATCCTTTCACTTACTCATCCATCCACCTAGTCACGCATCATTCCACCCATTCACACTTTCAGTCATCCATCCATCCTCCCTTTCTCTCTCCATCGACCCTTTCACTTAGCCATCCTTCCTTCCACCCATCCATCTACTCATCCACTCATGAATCCATCCATTGACCCTATCACTAATCCATCCACCCTTTCACTCCTTCACTCATCTATCCATCCTTTTGCCCATCTACCCTCCCTTTCACTCACTCATCCATCCTTACATCCACCCTTTCACTCATCCGCCCATCCATTCACCCTTTCACTTATCAATTCATCAATCCATCCATCATTTCACTCATCCATCCACCAATTCACTTGCCCATCATCCACCCTTTCACTCATCCATCCATCCATCCTTCCACTCACTCATCCATCCATCCTTTCTCTCATTATCCATCCATTCACCCTTTCATTCATCCATTCACCCTTTCACTAATCTATCCAGCCATCCACCCATGAATCCCTTCACTTACTCACCCACCCACCTTTTCATATTAATTATGAGTTGAGCCTTTGTCTGCAGAGTTGCAGACAGAAGAGGCCCATCAAGAATTTCACCCTTGCTGTAGTTCATAAAGCAAGGGGTGGGGCGGGGGAGGGCTCACTATGTCCCTGTACATAGGCAATCTGAGTCATGAGCCATGCATGATGCACAGTGCCAGGCCATGAGGTGACTGTGACATGGTGTTGTTTCCAGGGCGTTAAGTGGGATGAAAAAACTGGGGGGTCTCTCCAAAGGGGGTGTTCGATGTAATTAAGGGCGTGGCTTAAAACACCTAAGCTAAAAATCTGTGCTTAGTATAGTGTACCCCCGACTGGTATTTTGCCTCTTCTGTCATTGTATCCAGATATATAACAACAAGTAATGTTACACCTGCAACAAGCCAGAACTATTGGCTTTGTCAATGGTTGTTAGTTGCATAAAATAAAAAAGTAGCAATCATGGCTTCCTTTAATATAATATTGAAAATGCATCACTTCTAAAATGGTGAGACTGTGAAAGAACTCTAGCCCCTTCTTTTTAACTTCTTTCACCAGCTTCTTTTCTGGAACTGGATTCTGATGTAGCAGCATTGGCGTTTTTGCACATTTCTTCTGTCTGACAGAATGCCCTGCCCTAGACAGAGGCTGGAGGAGACCACCACATGCTTTACCAGCCCAGACTGGCCCATTGTCATTCTGTATGTGGCAATCAGCCAGCATACAGAATGACAATGGGCGGGTGGGGCTGCTCTTGTGCTCCGAGGAGGAGTGCAAGGCGGCCTCATCAGGGAGTTGAGGCTTCATGCAGGGAGCAGTGCTGTTCCCTGCAATGCCCAAAATTACGGACAAAAGGCGTCCGTAAAAAGGATCCTCACGGACAACGGACGTGAGGTCCAAATTACGGACGGTCCGTGAAATTTACGGACGGTTGGTCACCCTATTGCCGCCTGGAGAGATACGCCCCACACTTGGCTCTGTATTGCCCGATCCGGCCTCTTCTATTGTTTACACCCTGGTTACAGGGTCAGTACCTGACATCCTTGTGCCTGACACTCCCGCGTGGGGAGTCTGTACATTAAGTTGCAGGTCAGTGACCTGTGGAGAAACACTCTCAGGCTGGCCCCCCCTAAAGTAGAAGAACCAGGGGTGTGGTGTCCCCGGGCACGCAAGCCACTGACAGTGAGGCTTAGCCCACACAAAATTAGGCTGACACCCAGCCCCCCATATTCGCAGCACCCATACTGTGTTCTGCCCAGATTCCCCAGCGCTTAGTGGCCCCTGAAAGCACTTGTACCCCGGCTTAGAATGTGGCACGAGGGTCATTTCATATCCAGATTTTCTGGACTCCCCTAAGTTGTGTGTGGTGAGTTGCTTGAAGGCGTATGAGGAGATGTCCACAGAGTTCCGACCTCTGGGCGAAAGTCAGCTCCTCATCGCTTTGAGGAAACCTCATAAGGCGGTCTCTTCCCCCACTATTGCCCGTTGGGTCCGAGGGTGATGCAGGAAGCAAGTATTGACCTGAAAAATGTTGGAGCCCATTCGGCACGGGGAGCAATGGCTTCTAAGGCGTTTACCTTGGGGGCGCTGTTGGAGGATATCCTCAATGCTGCGGATTGGTCTTCAGACTCTACTTTTAAAAGGTTTTATTTTAAGCCAATCTTGGATATGGCTCATTTGGTAAGTAAGCTTTGAACTAGCGTAATCCTCGCAGGTCCTGACATAGAATGAAAAATTTCCTAGCTATCGTAACAGAAAGTTTCAATTCTATTAAGGACGCGGAGGCGAGGATTATCCCACCTGGAGATTCTGAATCTGATCACCCACCCCGTGACTAATAAGTATTCTGGCTTGATTTTTATGATGTCAACTGATGTGGTTGTACTGTATTGGCTTTAGGTTCTACTCTGTTTCTTGGTAGTTTGAATTCTTGCTCTGTTCCAGGAGTCAACCTTAACCATGGCTCGTGGCTAAATTGTGTCCTTTGGTTGTAGGGATGGACATGAGCAAACAAGAAGTGTGAAAAACACGTGATGTCTGGACTCGCGCGATGAAAGAGGGCAAGAGGACACAGATGAGGGACTATGTTGAAGATGCGATGCCCTGATTGGATGAGGTTGGAGGCTGTTCTCCTATTGGACTTTCTTGTTTTCTTTGAACATTCCCAGGGTTTCATGGGAATGGTAGTTGTTTAATGCTTTGTGAAATGGCTGCTGTTTAATAAAGTCAAGAAAGTGAGGCATAATCCTCGCCTCCGCGTCCTTAATAGAATTGAAACTTTCCGTTACGATACCTAGGAAATTTTTCATTACACCAAATAAACAGAAAACAGGCCAAAAGGCAACGTTTACTCTTTTTATCTTTTTTTAAAAATACTAATTAGCCGACGAAGGATAAAACAGTACGCTTTATTGAAAACACCACTCGAAACAATAGTGTATTTAGAGGAAAAAAGAAGGAAATGATGCCCCTAAAAAGCATACACACATTAGGAATTAAGTGACAAGTGTGTCGCCCTGGCTAGATCTACAGGGCAGTTTTCCAACTTTGTGCACAGATTAGGGTGTTGGACCCCTGCTCTGCTTTTAAAACTGTATGACTCGATCTGTTGTGCAAAGGCCCTGTATGGGAGTGAGGTATGGGGATTTGTCAAGCCCACCAACCTGCAAAAGGTGGAGAATAAATATATGAAGCGGTTATTGAAAGTCCCCCAAAGCACCCCTGCATTCATTGTGCATGAGGAGTTGGGAGTAAAGTATATTTCAGATGCGGTAGCAGTGAAACCCCTACTATTTTGGCTTAAGATTTGGTCAAATGAAGAGGCTTGCCTGACAATGTTGGTTATGAAAGATTGCCTCTCACTAGATCATGCTTTGAAAATTCCCTGGGTAAAATATGTTCGGGACTCCTTTTACATGCTGGGGCGACCTGATTTGTTTATTAAACCGGACTCAATAAGGTGTAAGGATAAGGTTGATATTAAAGCTTTATATATTAAATTTGCTTTAGCACAACGAGAAGAGGTAGAACTGGCAAAACAGACAGTGAGAGACCATGTTCTAACCAAAACCTCTCTGGGTATTGAACCCTATTTGACAATGATCCTGAGTGCGCATGATAGATTTTTAATTTCACGCTTTAGATTAAACCTTTTTCACCACCTTCTGGCGGTACCATCTGGTTTTATTTTAAAACACGAAGACAGAGGGCCCTGTGGCTGCGACGACAGGTCTCCACAGGACACCCTCCACTTCGTGCTCCTCTGCCCTTACTATGGTTACCAAAGAAAAAGGTTTTTGAAGGGTCTGTTGAGGAAGGCTAGATTCAGACAGGCACGGGTAGCACTGTTGTTTTTAAAACTAGCAACGGATGTTTTTACACTTTTTTCTGTGGTAAATTTTTTAAGAAGTGCTTTGAAATCAAAAATCACAAGAGGGGACGGTAGTTTTATATCCTAGTTTTAGATTGATATTATTTATTCGATGGGCTCCCTCGTGTCTGTATTAAACTGATGTAAATAGTATTTATACCTATGTAGGAGCTGGATGAAATGTTTTAGGAAATGTTTTACGTACGATTTATTGTGCTCACTCTTTTATGATTTGTGTTCAAATTGAATAAAGATTAAATGAAATGAAGTGCACCAGCATTAAGAATTTTGGATAACTGCACTATCTCATCATGCCAAGCAGGGTGTCAGTTAGGTTGTTCATATCTGGAGCAAGGCGAAGATAAATTTACAGAAACCAGTTTATTATCTGTGGCCCTAAAAGCTGGGAGGAGGGCAGGGATTTTGTGAATTCAAGAGAACACCCATGGTGAAGAACCAGTATTCCAAGTAAGTAACATTTACATCTTCATCACAGGATTCTCTCTGATATTCATAAAAGTTAGAATGGAGTAGTAAGCTAATCCACTCTTAATAGCCCAATCAGAGTCTCAGAGCTGAACTCTTAGCCAAATAAGTTACAAACAGAAACCTAGCCCACTACAGTATCTTTACTGGAACCTGAGTCCAGACAGTAATGTGTAGCAGAAGTATGGACTCACCTTTAAGTGATGGCCATCCAAATGGCAGGAAAAGGGATATTTTTCACTACAGCTCAGTAATCATTTTTTTCTCTTGTGGAAAGGGCCAAAGGCTTACAGGTAATGATGTAGAGTGTATAACATATCGGTACAAGCAGCTATCCACTTTGCTATGGTCTGATTAGAGGAAGCTAGACCCGCCCACACATTACCGTAATTGACAAAGAATTGTTTGACCTTAGGTATCTCTTTGGACTTGTCTAAATATAAATTTTAAGTTTTCTTGACATCAGTGGTATGTAAAGACCGCTCTGTCTGTGATGCTGGATTTTGGAAAAAAGTAGGCAAGGAAATGGTCTGATTAAAGTGAAAATCAGAAACAATTTTGGAGAGAAAAGAGGAGTGAGTTCTTAATGACACTTTGATATGATAGAACAATGAGTATGGTCACCAGTATACACAGCTTGAAACTCACTCACCCTCCAGGCAGAAGTTCCAGCCACTAAATAAGAAATTTTCCAGAAAAGGTGTGTTATATGCATTGTCTCAAAGCTGGGGGGCATCAATTTAAAGAACACTACACAGGGCCGGACTGGAAACCAAAATCAACTCTGGCAAAAAACGTTCCAACCAGCACCAGACTGCAGGCGGCCATGACTAGAAAGTGGCCATAGTTGTATCGCTGCTTATTGGCTGCCCATCCTGCTCTGAAACCAGCCCCCTAGCCAGCAGCCCACAGGGAAAATACCAGTGTGGCAAAATGCCTATTTCAGCCCTGTTCCTACATGCAATTAACAGGGAGAAGAAGACCTTCTAACTGAGGAAAAACTATCCTAAGATCCTCCAGAAAATTATTATGTACTATATATTGAAAAGAGATATCTGAGATGGAGGCTTACAGTAAGCACTGATAGCATCCAAACATGTTCTAATATAAAGAACTGTAAACCGATTTTTGCCAAATAAAGAACATAAAGTAGTACTGTCTCTTCCTGACAGGAAACAGCCATTACAACGTGGCTGTTTCCACAAATAGCCTTTACCACGCATGCGTTACAACGTATGCACAGTTACCACAGATAGCTTTTACCACACATGCCTTTACAGCATAATTTGTTGCAAAGTTATGTATTGGAAAGGTATATGTGTGGTAAGGGTGGTGAAGGCTATCGGCGTCGTTAGAGGAAACGGAAAGACTCTTCCATTTCCTCTTTAGGACATGCGCCGCGCCTCAGAAGAGCTGGTGAGGAGGTGACGTCGTGGAGAAGTAAGGGGGATTGGGTCTGGGGCGGGGGGCTACTGATTTACAGTTTTGGGCTGGTTAATTTTCATATTTTAAGGGGGGGGAGTCGCGCAGGGGTCAGCTTTTAGGGCTCGGGGGAGGGGTAGTTTTTAGAAGGGCTGGGGGGGAGTCGCACAGGGGTCCGCTTGGCAGGTAGGGGTTGTTTTTAGAAGGGCTGGGGAGGAAGGGGTCGCGCACGGGTCCGCTTCTAGGGCTCAGGGCAGGGGTATTTTTTAAAAAGGGCTGGGGGCCGGGCGGGGGGGGAGGGGGCGCAAGCGACTGGTTTTAGGAATCAGGGCTGGGGTCAGGGATTATCACAAATATGCCTTTAACATTCATGCTTTTATAACAAAATTCGTTGTACAGGTATGCGTGGTAAAGGCATATTCATGGTAAAGGTTATGAGTGGTAATGGGGTTCGCATTGTAATGCTTGCGTGGTAAAGGCATGCGTTGCAACGGAATAC
This sequence comes from Calotriton arnoldi, assembly GCA_963921515.1. NCBI lineage: Eukaryota > Metazoa > Chordata > Amphibia > Caudata > Salamandridae > Calotriton > Calotriton arnoldi. The sequence continues at coordinate 1,301,607 of CAWUFW010000496.1, read as the reverse complement.
GTTGTAACGTCATACTACCTCAGGTGGGATCTGCTTTTGAGGATGTCAGGCAGAATAATCGCAGCCTTCCTTCACAGAACTTGACAGCCTGGCTCCTGAGCCATTCTGAGAGAGGCAAAGCATTCTAGCACAAGGTTTTCATATGCATTTAAATTTAAGAGGTTCTGTTTATAATGCATCTCTAAGCAGTCAGTCTTTAGAATATGTCAGGAAGGGTTGTATGACGTTACGTTCAGGAGCCAGGCAGTCAAGTTCTGTGAAAGAAGGCTGGTATGAAATATTCTGCCTGACATCCTCAAAAGTAGATACCACCTGATTGGCAGCCTCTTGTGTGATATAAGACCCATCTGAAGAACCACCACAGGTGTGGCCAGTCCTGAGCAATGAAAATCATCTTTGCTTTGCTGAGTCTCAACCTGGTGATCACCTTGGGAAGAAATGGCACTGGAGGAAAAGCATGGAAAAATCATCTCGAACACCTTATTAAAATTGCATTTCCAGGAATTGAGCCTCTGGAAACCTGGAGGAATAAGAAAGGCAATTTACATTTTCTTCTGTTGCAAAGAAGTATATTTCAGGAAGTCGCTAACAGAAAAAGATGCTTGGCAGTACTTTTTAATCATTTAAAATCTATTCCAGCTGTTTTCTGTCAAGTGACAACTCAGTTAATCTGCTTTTGCATTTTGCAACCTGGGAAGGTGCATCACTGTCAACTGAATGCCTCTTGCCAGCATCCGGTGTCAACCTGCTTGAGCTTCCTAAGAAACCACCCTGGAATTTCTACTCCTTTGCTTGTACATACATTACATGTTTGACATATTGTCCATTTGAAGCAGAAGAGGGCCTGACTGAATCATGGGCAGGATAGACGTTATTGCTAGATAAACCACTCTCAAATCCATCATGGTGATGTGGATGTGATACCCTATTTACGAAGGAGACCACAGCCCTAGAGTTGTTAGATTGTCCATGTGGACTCCACAGTCCTCCTAAGAGGCGCCTTTTGTAAAGATTTCTGAGGGCAGTGGAGCACTGAGGGTACGCCAGACAGGGGTTCTTCTTGTGCCACCATCACAAGAACTACAGAGCATTTGACAACAGCTACACTTTGTCATCTCAACTTCCTGACTTCTGGTACCATTCATTGTCTAAATACTCTTGCAGGGGTATCATGTGCAACCTCACATCACAGACCAGAAAAATGCATGAAGCCACTGATCGCAGAAGCAAAGACACCTGACAAACTAAAGGATACTGAAGCAGCCGGAATTGAAGAACTAGAAATTAAACAATCTTTTTTGTCAGGTCCAAGACTGTTCCTAAGTATGGAACTGTTTGTATAGGAACTAATGATGGTTTGTTTATATGAAAACCCAAATTTGAAAGTGGGTCTATTGTCAACTGCAGGTGTGGAATAAGTCTTGGGGGAGAGGAAACCTTAATCAACTAATCCTCAACGTATGAACAGACATACAATCCATTATTACAGACAAAAGCTGGAATTACAACCACAACTTTTTTTAAAACTCTGGTAGAAAATCACAGGCAAAAAGGCAGACCTTTGTACTGAGAGTGTGTCTTGATAATTTTAAATCTTAGGAAAAATCTTTGAATCTTGCATATGGGTACATGAAAATCGGTTTCCTGTAAATCCAGAACCAACAGGCTATTGAAGATGTGGGTAAATATGATCAAGAGCCAACATCCTGAATTTTCTTCTCATCACCCATCTCTTTGCCTTTTTGTAGATCTAAAATGGGATGAAAATCTTGTTTGGTAACTTTTTTCCTGATCAAGAAATAACAGTAGTCGACTCGTTCGTCCCACTGATCTCTCACCATTGGCTGTATTGTGCCTTTCTCTAGAAGTGTTAGGGGTGTCTGAACCAGCTGGTTCAGCATTCATTCTTCACAATATCTAGCACCCACTGATTTTTTGTAATTTCTTGCCATGCAGCGAGGTGACTGGAAATACTTCCTGTCACTTTGGTACTTAATGATGGCAGCAGGATGAAGATGTCATTGTTTTCCTGGTACCGTCCCTCTGATAGCAGACGGCTGCTTGTCGCCGCCTTTCCCCTGGGAAGACTTTTGCCTATGTAAGGACTGTTGGTGCTGCTGTTCCTTCTCCTGGCTCTGCTGTTTCCAACATGGGATGTGCAAGTGTTGTTTGCCTATAGTGTACAGTATTTAAACTGCACCTGTAGAAACACCTTCCTCTTCTCCAAGCCAAATGACTTTAGAGTTCCCGACTGTCTTCTTCTTTTTTTGTCATTCACTCAAAGACCAATAAGAGATGTTGCATTACAAGCAATTCTAGCATCTTCTGTTGTGCATGAGGAGACAAAGACATAAAACTATATAAGGAGGAGCATCTTATTGAGATGACTCGGAAAAAGTCTACTGTGGCCAGGTCAGCTATGTCTCTTGCTACAGCAATCAGAGTGAAGTCAGAACTCCCTCCTTATCTATTTCCATAAAATCCTCCCATTTCTCTCTTGGAAGATATTCCTGGGCATGACTTATTGAATTCCACAGAGAGCAATCATAGTGGCTCAAAAGGGTAAAGGAAGTGGCTGCTATCACTATTTCAGACAAAGTCTGGTATACTCTCCTGCCTGTTAAATCCCACTTCCTATTCATTTTTTCTGGTAGATTAGAAGAAGTAATTCTAGCCACATTATACTTCTTCCAACACGGCAAAGAATAAGGAATGAACTGGAAGTACATTCTTCAAGTAGCTGGGATCCAAGTCATCTGATCTGGACTTCTTCTCCAGACAAAGATTTACAGTCCAAATAGACAATGAATTCACAATGTTATCCATCATGGGCTCCAACAGTCCAGGAACAAGCTTGCAGTTTTCTTCAGATTGTCTCAAACCTAATAGGGGTACTGATCACTGGTGCTCTAGTCTTCAGATTAAGATCTCTCAAAGCTCTGACCGAGAGCTCATGGAAACCACTAGATTGTCAATAGGAGAGAACCCTAGATGGAAATTACTCTGCGATGCTGATGAGAGATCCTGCCAACCATAAGACGAATCCAAAAGCAAAAACCTGCACCATTTCCCTCTTCCTGAACTGGCAGATCCAAATTGGGGATCAGCATGACATCTGTGTCTCTCAGAATCCTTCTCATGTCTATGCCTCTTGCTCGAATACCCAGATGGTGACATATCTGGGCTCCATGTGTCCTATTTCTCCTTTCTTTGGCATAAGGCTGATCTCTTCCCTGTCGCTTAGCCTCTTAAACAACAATTTCTGGCAAATCCCAAAATCCTTGATGCATTATCATCATTCCTCAACATCTTCCCTCCACAAGATGTGCATTTGTCTGAAAGCACAGGCGTAGTCACCAAAAGCAATGGGAGGTGGAACAATAGTTTATTCAGAGCAAAAAAGAAAACAGGAAACAATGCTCTATTGCAAAGCATACACACAGTAGGAATTACACTCTGCTCCTTTGAGAATCTTGGAAGACTGCACTGTCCTATCATGCAGGTTGCCTCCTCGTTATAATGTGAGTGTTTCACTTTTCTCTTTCCCTTCATCTTTCTTTTTTCTTCACTCTTTAAGATTTAATCAGTAATTTAACCATGGGGCAGAAATTAATTGTACCATATATATATAATTCCCCTTTTTTCTTATCTTGTAGTCTCTTGGTATTCTCCTTGGACCATCGTTTACGATAGTTTATTACCATTCAAGCTCTCATCTTTATGAGTAAGTGTGGTCTATATAATCAGCTGGGCGAGTAGATTGTTTAACATTTTTCTATGATATTATGAGTGTTATATATAGTCCCTCATTTACTTATTGTCTATAGGGTATGATATATCTCTCTGGATTTAAGATAGCTATGATGAGATCCATTTTTCATAGAATTTTTAGTTATAATTTTCTAAAAAAACATATAAACTGTGAACGTAAGCGTTCATGGACTCTTTTATTATTGCTTATGTGGTATTAGCTATCCATGGGGTTTCCTATAGGGATACCAGAATTAGTTAGAAGTGGAATACTTATTTAAATTAATGGGCTTTTCTTTTCTTTTCTTTTCTTTTATTCTGTCTTTATTAATTTTTGATGTCTTTACACTTTATTATTTCATATATATATTGTATGTTGTATTATTATGTATGTAGATATCTTTTTTCTTATGTTTATAAAGTGTTTGTTTATCAGAAAAATGAAAGTTAAAACAAGAGATTGAATCAAGCATTGTATTATCAGATATATATATTAGTTTTTTGGATTATAGATTTGCCGTTATTACCATTCATTAATTTGTAAGGTTTTTAGCAAATTATGTAAATATTCTGGGTGTGTGTATATATTTTATAAGTTTGTAATTATTGGTTTGTTTTATGTTTTAGATAGTTGTCTCGCAATAGACGGTTCCCTGATGAAGGCAGTAGTGCCGAAACGTTTTTTATCTACCGCATGCCAATATCAAGTCTTCATCCATAGTCTTCATTTATCTCAGAATTTGAACAAAATCATGGAACATTTATTAAGATAAAAATTGTTTTCTCTCCCCTTTTTTCCTTTAAAAACAAAGATTTTTTCATTTCATCATTCTACCCTGTGCACTGTAATATTGATGCTGCTATTACTCTATGTGAATGTATTTAGTATTATGTTTATAAAAAACAAATCAATTGAATGAACAAAAAAAGTATATTTTTATATCTGAAATAAATATAAATTTAATATAAAGTGGCTATTATACTTTTTACGTATGTTATGAAATGTTGGTATTAATTTCACGCACCTAGAATGTTTCATGTGGTCAATTAGAAGCTTGCTACTGTTCTTTTTCTAAATTAGCTCTCTTCCCTACGATTAGCAAGTATATTGTCATGGTAGGGGTCCCCTTCTTTCCAATAGTAACACAACCAAGAAAAGTCATGGAAAATAGAACCGTTTTGCCTAGAAAATGGTGCAAAAAAGAAAACAGCCTTAGATGCTGAATGAAGCTCACCCCCTCGCCCTCTGCCCAAAAGATTTTTGTTTCGCAACAAAAAACAGCTTTACAGAAAACAGGATTATGTTCTGAGTCTTTCTCTCACAGTGCCAAAAAAAGACCTGCCTAATGGACAGCCAGCTGGGCATGATAGGACAGTGCAGTCTTCCAAGATTCTCAAAGGAGCAGAGTGTAATTCCTACTGTGTGTATGCTTTGCAATAGAGCATTGTTTCCTGTTTTCTTTTTGCTCTGAATAAACTATTGTTCAGAGGGGTGTTTCCCAAAAGTACTGTTTTATCCTATTTTTGGCTAATTTGTACTATCAGTAAGCTCAATATGAATATCATCATAAAATAGTCTGAAAAACAACCTCTCTATCATAAGATAAGGTCATCGAAGATCTGACATGCCTTGGTAACCAAACAGAAATTTGGATGGTGTCTTGTTTACTGAAAACTCCTGCTTTAATGTTGTTTTCTTTTACAGGAATAGATGAGCCCATCAAAAATATTCTTGTGTTGTCCTTAAGGTTTCCTCAGTTGCACTAAATGTCCCTTATGGGTCCTTCGAAATTCAGTGTCTCAAGTACCCATAGGTAAATGTACAGGCACCCTTGTTTACATGGCCTCTACAGGAGGTTTCACAATATCACTTCTTGGTTCTAATAACCTGACAGCTGTATCTGATTGGAGAAGTAGGTACTATTTTATTCACTCTACATCATTTTTAGACCTGACAGTCTTAGGCTGGTCTTCCCCTAAACTTTTTGCCTTCACTCCTCCTGTTTTGCTGAAATTGTTTTTGTTGGCCTTAGGACTCTGCATTGCATTTAAAAAGTTGGACATGTACTTTTAAGTTTCACATGTCTTGGTAGTGAAAAACTCTCAAATCTGTTTTTCACTATTGCAAGGTCTACCTCTCCCATAGGCTAACATTGGGTTACTCTATTACATTTAAACTTTTGCAGAAATTGTTTTTGTTGGCCTTAGGACTCTGCATTGTATTTAAAAAGTTGGACATGCACTTTTAAGTTTTACATGTTCTGGTTGAAAACTTTCAAGTTTTTCACTATTGCAAGGCCTACCTCTCCCATAGGCTAACATTGGATTACCCTAATACATTTAAACAGTGATAACTTTTGATTGGGAGCAGGTAGGAAAGTCATGTTTGGGGTCTGAAGATTTGTAATTTAAAACCCTCTTTAATGATAAACTTGGATTTTAAATCATAATTCTGAAAATGCCCCTTTTAGAAAGTTGGCCTTTTACTGTCTAATCATTTGGTGCCTGCAGCCTGTTCCTGGGTCACATGACTAGATGTAGTTGGCCTTTGGTTTATTTCTCCGAGACAGTACTACAATAGAGGGTCTGGGGGTTGACAGGATGGGCCATCTCTGGCAGGATGAGGGAGGTGGAGCTGTCACTCACCACACTTCAAAGGCACTGGCTCAGCTCACACACAAAGGACTTGACATTAAGCCTATTGTGGCCCCTGACAGAATGGGACCAGGACAGGAAGGCAGGAAATACCAAACACCTCTGATGGAGGAACTCCAGAAGCTTCTCCCTCTTCAAAGTGGGCACCAGGCATAAAAAAGAGGACCCTAAAACCCACTCTTCAGTGCACTCCTAGACCTGTGGTTACTACAGATGAAGGACGCCCTGCTATCATGTTGCTTGAGGCCTGCCCTGCTTGCTGAGAAGGAAGACTAGCCTTGCACCCTTCATCCCAGGCTGAAGTTACTCCAAGGGTTAGCTGACTGACCTCCTGATCTGAGCTACAGGGACACAACAAGTTTCAGAGGCCTCTCTGCAAACTGCCCCACTGACCTGCTGTAACTGTACCAGCCTAAGCCCTGCTGGCCAATGCTTGATTGAGTTGCTGATCCCCAAGAGGTGTCTCCCTCATCCTGTACCTTTGGTGTAGCATCAGTTAAGGTCCTAAATCATGAAAAAGAGCGTGGGCATTAAATGACCCTGGGTAAGAATACATACAGGTCACTGACACAATAGCTTCAGGGATCAAAAAGATATTTAAGGGGCCGTCTCACCCACATACACGGGTCCAAATATAGTAGTTAAAAATACCTAAGGGCACACCCAAGAAATCTTCTTTTATTGACAGGGGCCCTTGGTAAGATTACAAAAACTTAAGTGGTTCATAGGTGAAATCAATGGATCACTTAATCACTTGTATTATTTTAACTATTATATCTGGACCCATGTATCTGTCCTGAATAAACAAAATACGTAAGATCTCTCCTTATCCTTCAGTCCACTTGAGTGGTACTATCCTACTCGGTGTGGGGGGCCGCCGATGATGAAGCATGCCACGAGAAGTTGTGGGTGAGGAGACCCCTAAAATATTTTTTTTATCCCTGTAGGTCATTGTGCTAGTGACCGTATGTATTCTTACCCGGGTCATTTAATACCCATGCTCTTTTTAGTGATTTAGGTGTCAATTAGGAGGACATGCACAGCACTTTCATCCTTTTTCTCTCTCAGTGTGAAGATCAGTTGAGCACCTCCTTGAAGAAAAGGAGAAATCCTTAGGTTTTGGACACTTTGCAACCACAAACAAGTCAGTTCGCTCCAAGATCTTGCTGCCCACACCCACTGCCAGTGCGAACCTCTGGTGAACCTGCTCTTCGCGCTACAAGGACTGCCAGCGGCAACCGGCTAAGCAAAATCGGCACTTCGCGCTACAGCATCGACAGCCTGCAGTGACCACCAACGCAAATCTCCAGCAACGACAGCCTGCGGCGCCCGACAGGATCTTCGTGCTACAGCGACGACTCCCCGTGACACCCAGCCTGCTTTTCGCACTACAGCTACGACCATCCGCGACACTCTCTCTGCTCCTCGCGGCCTCCTCCATCGTGAATTAAACTCTTCAAGCTGGATTTTAGAAGGTAACTTTTTCAGCAGGACAACCTGGTCCCTGTATCAGGCCTGCGCTCCATCGCGGTTGGCCTGAACTTTTGCCAGTCTCGCACGACCAGATAACCGCGAGTGGCGCTTTGTGCTTTTAGGCGTTACACTTACCGGAAACCTTTGAAATTGCATATCCCCGGTTCTAATGATTGGATTTTTGTCATTTTGCTGCCAAATAATTTATTACATTTTACTATATTTTTCTAAATTGGTGTGGGAGTTTTCTTGTGTTGTGTTTTCACTTTATGACTATTGCGTGTGCTGCATAAATACTTTACACATTGCCTCTATGTTGAGCCTGACTGTTTTTGTCCCAAGCTACCTGAGGGTAAAGCACAGGTTAATGTAATGACTTTATGCGGTGCACCCTGAAAAGGACTGTGGCTGTTGCTTGAATAGGGTCTCACCCTTCTCAACCAACAACCCTATTTCTCACACTCATGCTGATAATAAAGACCTAGACCGCTCGAAAAGAAGACATTCTAAAACTTTCCAAACACATACTATGCACTGAAATGTATTGAGACTACAGTGACTTGAACGTATCCATGTGAATGGGTAAATCTAGGTGACTGATATTAAAAGTAAAAAGAAGTAACGATTCATTAATAGACTTTTCCACTTCAGCAATGAAAACCTAGCCCTGCACTCCGTAGATGTTATAGTGTGGGTCCGCCATAAGTACACAATACATTGGAGGGTGGCAAATCCTATATATTTAAATGTGCTGATTTTTTACATTAAAGCTAGCACCACCGTACGAGCCAGAGGAATTGCTCCTCTAGATACTCATGGTAGCAGTATATTCCAATCAGTATTTACTTATGGGATACGTTAAATCTATGATTAATGCTGTCTTGTGCTTGAATGTAGGAAACTCCACTGTTACCCTCTGGGGTAAAGAAAGGGTGCAGCTAAATATTCTGTTGTTGCTTAGATTCATTCAGATGATGCTTTTCCTGATGGATCTTAGGGTCACTGCTGTTCCACTCACCACAGCTATCAGTTGAACAAGTACCGTTCTAATAGATATTTATGTGCCATGCTCTGCTTTATTTGTGCTCACACACTCTCTAAATCTTGAATTTTCCCCTTTGCTGAAAATCTGGCAGCATTTTATTGTCTTCTTCGTCTCCTCACAGTCCTGTTTTAGGAATAATTAAATATTTTTCAATGAACATCCATCACATATTCTTTTCCTCTTTTGATTATCAGAACACAGTATTTTGGAAGCAAAACAATCTGCTGGTCTCCTAGTTTTGATGCTCTGAAATGCATGACCCACTCTTAGGATCTGCCTCTCTGTCCCTACTTCTGCCTGGTTCCACACACTGCTGCATCACTGGGCAGGGGGGGGTAATACAGAAAAGTAAGTGGAGGCTGTGATCATGCAGTGGTGAAGGTAGTCACATGCATCAGTGGACCATTTGGTATTTAATCTGATCTCTGTGATTTTTCTGCTATTCTTGACCCTTTTGTTAGCAGTTTCTGATTTAACTAAAATCGGTTTATTCATGATTTACTATGTGATACATTCAAACTGATGAATCCTGTAGCACCTGATAAACAGGAATATTTATTCTTGCTCTTCTTAAGGCTCAACTTCCCCCACCCCTCTCGAGGGGTAAGCCCTGGAAGTTGCCCCAGGTGAACCAGATATCCAGGAATTATTTTTCCCTGCAGGTCTCCATTACTGGGTAGATGGGAAAGTTTGGGTCACGGGACAGCATTATTACTTATGAGTTACTGATGGTATCCCCTATTTCTTTACAGCTCCCTTGGTACTGCAGTTGTCTGCCTCCGGATTCCTACAAGGGAGCCCATTGCACAGTGTTAAACTACACAGCAGGGGCCCCCTAATGTTGTGATGAAGCGTATCTTCTCGTCACTCCTGAGTTGCTTCCACCATCCAGTCCTATGGTCTGACATTGAACATTCTCTATAGCTTTTATGTGGTCGACAATAGATTATGCAAGATAGAACTGATGACATAGGAGCAGAAAGGTGCATCTCTGGTCCAAAGCACTGATGACTTCTCCAGGAGGTGCCAAAACAATCTCAAGTGGGAACTTCAGAGGGTAGCTAAACATCCGTATTTGGAAAGAAACTGAAGATTATTTTTTGTAAAATGATCAAAACAATCATTAGGGTTAACTAGCTGTCTGGATAAGTAAGAAGGCCTGACAAGGTAAATGTGACAATGGTTGCATACCTGCTGCTCATTTCCACTCAGCCCATGCTCCAACGCCTCATGTTTGCGCAGTTGGGACTGTACACCGCTCAGATCATTAGCAATGCCATCTGGAACACTCATGATCTTTTCCTGTCACAGAATCGAAGAATGTGGTAAATATGTACAAATCTAAAACATGGAGTTAGACCATACCTAAGGCAAACAAACAGATAACACTACATACTTTCTAACACCACTGGTGTACACGGTTTCCCAATGAGGGTCAGAACATGTTATATTTTCAAGATAAGCACTTTGGATAAATTCACTTGCATTACATTTGGATGAGAATTATTATTATTATATTTTTAAACATATTTTATTGAATTTCAAAAAAGAAAAACATTTGAATATGGCATTATTTATGCCTTGACATGGTTGCACAATTACAGCACGTCATTATCAGGAGTAGATGAGAATTATTTATATATATATTAATATTGTGGTCCTTACAATGGTGGTCAATCTATGCAGAGGTCTGCAAGAATATTATGTGCGTCACCTAATTGATATTTGCCAGGTTGGAAACCTAACAATTCATCTGTCCATCCATTCCTAAGATCAGCCCTCTGGTCCTCAGCCCTTGGTTGGGAAGGAGGTGGGGAAGAGTTCCTGTGTCCTATATGGCTACTCGAGCCCTGGTGACCGCTCTGACCATTTTCGACCGCAGATCTAGCTCTTTAGCTTGAGAGGCCTCTCCCACCACTACATCACTCTTAATGCTGCAGGGCAGTAGGCTACCTATCACTGATGCTAACTCACACAACTGCAATGCCTTAATGTCCTTACATCAACAAGAAGCAGTAACACTGCTTCAGACCTCCTTTCAATTCAGATATTCAGTTCCTGTCTGTGATTCACAAACGCACTATCTTCCTTTCTCTCCTTGTGTACATGGTTAGGCCTTTGCTTCGCTCAACAGCAATTACCTGTTGTTCTTCCTTTATCTATCAGGAGGGACCCTTTTCTCAAATTTCCCGCAAGCCACCTGAGCAGCATTCATCCTTCTAAATGACAGTGTGAGAAATGACGTCTAACCTGATCTCTGTCTCCTCATAGTCCACTTGCTGTACTCTTCCATGCCAACAAGGAAAGCAAGGAAGCGTGTCCTTACCATCTGTGCACTAAGTTCCAAATGGATTCCATACCGTTGCACATTATCTGGATTCCTCCATGCTTAACCATATACAAACACTTGGTGACCAGTAGACATGGGCTCCTGCATGTCAACGTGCATGAGGTAACGAGAAAAGGCAAACCACCGCTATGTCCAGGTGTTCTTCTGAGGGATGGAGTAAATTACATAAGTACTAAGCACTGGTCCTTTCAGTGGGTTTTCATCTCCATTATATCATACTCGCAGCAAAGCAGAGCTTAAATCTCAATAACCAAATGTTTTGCTTTCAGTCCATTAATTAACAATTTGATTAACACGGAGGATGAGTAACCCATCACTTCTTGTGTTCTCTAAGCCTGCACTTGCTGTAGCATTGATCTTCATTTCCAATGAGTTGAAGATGTGGTCCAGGAAAAACTAGAGTGTAACCATAATGCTCTACATCCTTACCCACGCCCTTGTTGTGCTTTTACTGTAGTCTACATAATTCCCAAACTGGAATGATCTCTGAGATGACTGGGCTCATCAGGATCTTGCAACTTTCTCTCTTCTTGGAGTTAAATATAGACCCTCTTTTTTCATCGATTTTTGAGCTCAGGCTTCACACCCACCCTCCCCACTAGGAACTTACAGAATGCCTGACCCATATTATCAAGCCCTCATGATCGCAGGTCACCGGTAGTCAATATACCACACTACATCAAGTTCAATAAATCTTGGGCCACAATATCTTCACCACTACATCGTGGACAATACATCAGTAAAGGTAAGAAATATAAACAAGGTAAGAGTAAGGGTTACTTAATTAAAAAGCCATGGAATGAGCGCCTTAATTAAATAAATTAAAAAGAGTGCTGCTGCCCGCCTCCCCCCAAGACAATGAATATCCCACAATGTATTAGTGGCAATGTAGTGTCCAACAATTCACTGTTTCTTGACATACTGGCATACATGCTATGTAGTTGGTGCCATTTTAAATAAACTGGGTCACAGAACTCACACAACAATATATCCCCTTGACATTATTTTAATTACACTCTTCCATACCTCTCTTTATGCATCTGGCCTGCACACATTGGCTGTTATAATTGCGCCAAAGGATTCCGCTACATGACGAGGTTCATAGCTGGGGTGAAAACACCCAATACTTGGCTACTTGCTACTCAAATGAATGTTGACTATGGACTATTAGCATTCTATCGGTGAGATTTCGACAATGATTAAATCATGGATAGAAAAAGTAGATTAATGCCCATCTTTGCTAAATAAAACCTAGTAGTTGCACTGACATGTCCAATTACAGACCTTAGCTAAATCTTCATATTAAGAGCTAGTAAAACTATCTTCTTCCTAGACCACTTTCAAATACTTTACACTTTAGTTAACCCTTGATCATACTTTACACTTTAGCTAACCCTTGATCAGTCTGTGGCAGAATCACCAAGGAGCACACATTCCATGTTATCGTAAGTGTTCAAAAGCAGAATGCTGCTGGTGACTAAAAGGTGATCTATTCAATCTGTTCTCCTGTGTGAGCTTGATGGCTAAGAGATCCCGCAACACCAAGGGGGATATCCTCAAGGAAGTGGCGGAGAGAGGCGTTAGCCTTCTTGGCTTAACGCCTCTCTCCGCCACTTCGGAAAAGCAGGGCTGCACCATATTCACAAGGACATGGTGCAGCCTTGCTTTTCCCCCTGCGATGGCGCTAAGTTTCACAAATTAGCGCCAACGCAGGTGTCTGCAAGCAGGGAGGTTTGTTTATGTACAGGAAGGTGTCCCTTCCTGCACAGAAACAAACCGAAAATGCCAGTTTGTAACTTACATGTGTGCTGCTTCATGAAGCACACATGTAAGTTACAAAACGGCATTTTTTTAAAAAGGTTTGTTTATGTACAGGAAGGGACACCTTCCTGTACATAAACAAACCATGGCATTTTGCATTTTCCACATGGAAAATGCAAAAACGAGGAGAAATCAAGCATTTCTCCTCGTATCGCCAACTTAAGACCAGGGTCTTCCTGGTCTTAAGTTTGGCGTTAGCTCCTATTTACGCTGCCCTTGTGAATAGGGGGCAGCGTAAATATCAATGGGTGTTGCGGTGGAACGCCAACCACAACACCCACTGCACGCCCCTTTCACGCTAAACACAGCGTGAAAGGGGGCCTATTCACAAGGCAGCGTTAAGTGGCTTAACGCTGCCTTGTGAATAAGGCGAGGCCCCTATCGCCACCACAACGTCACTGAAAGTGATGTTGTGGTGGCGATAGGGGCTTGTGAATATGCCCCTAAGAGTGAGTCTTACCTCGATTTGAGTAAGAGCCTCAGTCAAGTCCCAGTAGGACTTGTGGATCGCTTTAGCATCTTGCAGTCGATTTCCCCGTAAATGGGTCAGCTCCAGCAGCTGCTCCCAAGAGTTCCTAAAGCAAGAACAGGCAAGGGATAAATAAATAAAATAGGATGTACACGCATGAAAGACACAGAAAAATAGATAAAGATAATGCTAGAAATGAAAGCGTACTCCAGAATGAGTGACAATTCCATCTGAATGTTCGATTCGATACATTCTGCGGCAGAGGTGAACAGCCGCGGCAGCTCCAGAGGAGTGTGAAGGGAGCATTTATTCCACACATATAGGACAAACCTATGTAATACAACCTTAAAGAATTAGACAAATCACACACAAACTTCTGTCAAGATAACATACTACCATTGTATTCTACTCCACAAGGCTTTTGTCAGGAAATGCTACCAATGACAACATTTTTGACAATTCCTGAAAACCAATAAGCGCATTTATAAAAATTGCTGCTGCAGGCCTTATTCAGAGTCCTGTGGTAACACTGATTGAAGTGTAAACTTGAGTTGGTGAAATTCATGGGTAAAACACTGCAAGATTCTGGGGCATATTCTCAAGGCGATATCGCCGCGTTAGCGGCACTTTTCTGCCGCTAAAGCGGCGATATTTTTATCGCCCTATTCACAAGCTATAGCGACAGTTTTGTGGCGAAAACGTCCATTTAAAATATCGCAACTTCTGTTAGCGATAATTATCGCTAATGACATGCAAGGGAGGCGTTCCCATGCCAATTCTGCCGTTAAGCCAACATCTCCATATTCACAAGGGGATTCCTTAAGTCCAGAGGACCAAAAAAAGTGGCTCTAACTGCAACTAGAGGCAGTTTTTTAAGACCAGAAAATATCTGGTCTTAAAATGGAAATAACCATTGGGGCCTTATTTCAGCAGGTTTTGTCGCTGGACCGCGCTGCAAGCAATGTTGCTGCGCTGCCCTGCTACAAAATTACAGGGCAGGACTGCGCACCATCAATAAGATAGTGCGCATTCCTGGGCCTCACTCATGAAAAGCGTTGCAACACTTTTCACTACCCCCTTCTTGCGACACCACGGATGCGCTGTATACACTGGACAGCGCTCCATGACGCAAGTAATGACAGATACGTCTGGAATCCTGACGTATCTGTCTGCGCTAAAGTCACGCATTGCTGCAGTTGTGTCACAACCATGATGCAATTCCAGCAATGCATGTTGCCAACCTATCCCTGTGGCACTGCGTCACCCTTACGCCTGCCATCAGGCAGGCGGAAGGTACTGACGCAGTGCCGTCCATGAGGGGTGCCTGGGTATCGGCGCAGTTGGATATCCATCGTTGTGTTTGGGCGCTGCGGTGTCATCGTCTGTAAGCGTAGGCGTAGTGGTGGTGCTGAGGGAGTTGACGAGACGTACTTCGGTGGCCTTGATCCATCTGCGTTGTGTGCGATGATGGCGGTGGTGTACGGTGGGCATGGTGATGACGTGATGTATCCAATGATGGTTGGTCCAGGAGAGTCCGGTGGTGTGGCTGTAGTTGAAGGTCCAGCTGGCGGAGGAGACGTGCTCGACTGTGTGTCCTGCTATGTTGCTTGTTGAGGTGATTTGATGCTTGTGTCTGATGTTGGGGACCTTCCCCAGAAGGCGGTGGTGTTCTGGTCACTGGGGTTGCCCAGGTGGAACTTGAGATCACCGAGTAGGATGTCGTCGTTGGATGGGAGACCCTGGGGTGCAATGAGGTCCACAATGGTATGAGAGAATGGGGGGCCTGCACATGAGGGTGTCGCAGAGGATGTGCTTGGGCTTGGTCCCGATCTGGGAGTTGAGGTGGTCCATGCTCACCCTTGGGTCATTAGAGTGCATGGCCAGTCGAAGTGTGCTCCGGTAGGTGATGGCAATGCCTCCTCCTTGACGGTCAGGGTGCTCCTTGCGAGTGATACTTCATCCGTCAGTGATGGCGATGTCCGTTCCGGAGCAGAGGTTGGTCCTGGCAGGCGAGGTGGCGGCCAGGGTTGATGGCGAGGAGGGTGCTGGCGTCGTAGCGGTGGAGTGTCCAAGAGGAAGTCTCCTTGGTGCTGAGCGAGGTCCAGGGGCAGACAGATGCAAACGGGCCAGCCTATGGGTTGCCTTTGGCACGGGAGACGTCCATTACAACGCAGGCAGTACATCATTAACAACGCAACTCTGACAACGCAGGTGCCTTTACATCGCATTTGAGGTCAGTAATGGGGTAATTTTAATTATTTGGGGTGGGTATGGCTTTGGATGTCGGATCATGAATTGGGGTGTGTCATGGGGTGAAAAATGAAAATTGGAGTGTGTGTTATGGGGTGAAATATGAAAATTGGGGTGTGTCATGGGGTGAAATATGAAAATTGGGGTGTGTCATGGGGTGAAATATGAAAATTGGGGTGTGTCATGGGGTGAAATATGAAAATTGGGGTGTGTTATGGGGTGAAATATGAAAATTGGGGTGTTATGGGGTGAAATATGAAAATTGGGGTGTGTTATGGGGTGAAATATGATTTTTGTGTGTGTTTTGGGGGCTCAAAAAGGAATTCCAGGGTTCACGGTTTGTTTTGGGGTGCAAAGGTAAGTTCAGGGTTGCACTCACTGAAGTGTGAATAGTGATATTATGTCTCCGCTATGCAACACATAGCCTATTGTTGCAATGTGCCTAGTATTAGTATGCATCGGAATGGAATGCTATGTTATGGCATGCGTCGTTACTACGTATGTGCCTTTGGCACACGAGTGGTACGCCCGCTGTGCATGGGCGCACAGCGACCACCATTGAGAAGTGCTGGGGAGGGGGGGGCTGGACAGCTGTGAGGTGGTAAACGCCTGAAAGAATACTGGATGGGGCGTGGACGCGGGGATGTGTGTGTGAGCGGGTGTTGTGAATATTTTAATGAGGGAAGTCTTACCTCGAAGCCGGGCCCCGTGTCTTCGTAGCTCCTGCTCTCCTGTGTCTGCTTCCAGGAACAGGACGTCGTCAGCCAGGCTCACTCCCCTGAGTCAATCTCAACGCTGCGATGCGGCGGTCGGATTGGTAATTGGCAACTGGACAAGGCATGCAGCCAGGGGCTGGAGGGGTGGGCATGTTCTCCATGCAGGCTGTGATGCAGCCTGCATTGCGAACAGGGAAGTGCGCATGACTGATTTGTGCGGCCTGAGTGGGCCGACCGAACAGTCATTACGCACTTGAGTGGGCATGCCACTCCGCCCTTGCCCTGCTCCGTGAGTGGAGCAGTCCTACCCACCCTCCCACCCCCTAAGGATACATAGCATGATAACATCAGTAAATAATCTTCATGTGAAGATTGTCCCTCTTCTGCACTGCTTGAAGGCAGTGGGGCAACGCTCTTCCGCCATAGCGGATGAGCTGCCACTGGGGGTGCGTCATCTACGTGTGATATGGCTGAGCGACTCGCCCCCTAGCAATTCCCGCTCCTGCCTCCCAGCTGTGCCTCCCTTCCCCCTCCCCTATTTACTGTCGTCCGCTGTGCGGCCGCGGAGCAGACCTGCGCAGCGGGTGCGCCGCTGGTGCGCCAAAGACAAGCCCGTCTGCACCCCTCCGTGACCCGACCTTGGCCAGCGCCAGGAACCCTGGATCTACGACCTTCCACTGTTACAACTCCACTACCCTCCTCGCACTCAACCCCTGAAGAAACAACAACTGCCATAGATTTACACCGAACAACACCCTCCTTGACAAACTCTGACAACCTTGGACTGAAGCAGCTCGTCACCACCCCTACCCACAGAGCCGGACACACCCTCGATCCCATCTTTGCAGGAGGGACAAACATCCACTTCAGCCACACCACAGAGCCCCTCTGGACAGACCACCACTGCGTACACTTTGCCTTAAAAAATACCACCGCACACAAACCAGCCCAGCGCCCACCTCGAAGGAACAGGAGCAAGATCACAGAGGAACACGTCAACACCACCCTCCTCCACGACCCCCCCTCCGCCACGACCAACGCCAACTCCGCAGCCAAAGAACTACACCGCTGTAACTCCAGCTGCACTGACAAGCTCGCACCCCTCCCCCACCCTATCAAACAACGCCCACTGAAGGATGCCTGGTTCACCACCAAACTCCAAGAAGCCATGCGCTCCTGCAGACGCCTCGAGGAACTATGGTGGGACAGGAAAACAACCGAAGACCAGAACAACTCCAAGAACGCCATGAATGAATACCACCAGCGCATAAGATCCACCAAGCGGACCTTCATCAAGACCAAAATCCACACCAATGCTAGTAACGGAAAGGTACTCATCAACATCATACAGCAGTTCACCAAACCACCCAGCAAAGCGACAGCCGTCACACCTTCCCAGTACGTCTGCAACAAGCTCAGCTCCTACTTCCACCTAAAAATCAGGTCCCTCTACGAAAACTACAGCGAACAGACTCCGGTCAAAAACCCCCTCCCCACCACCGACAAGCAACCGACCATCACCACCTGGAAAACCGCAACTACCGAAGACACCTCCACGACCATGAAGAACACCCACTCAGGAGCCCCCACGGACCACTGCCCGCCGCACATCTACCACAGAGCCGCCACCGCCATAGCACCCGAACTAGGCCGGACCATCAACACCTCACTCGAATCCGGCATCTTCCCCGACGACTGGAAGCGGGCAGAGGTCAAGCCCCTCCTCAAGAGAGCCTCGTCCGACACAACGGACCTGAAACACTGCCGGCCCATCTCTCTCCTTCCCTTCGCAGCCAAAGTCACCGAGAGATTCATCAACGCCCAGCTGACATCCTTCATCGAAGAGAACGCCATCCTCGACTCCACCCAATCTGGATTTCGCAGCAACCACAGCACCGAGACCGCCCTCCTCGCCGCCACCAATTACATACGCATGCTACTCGGCCAGGGCCACACTGTGGCCCTCATCCTACTAGACCTCTCCGCAGCCTACGACACCGTCTCACACCGCACTCTCGCAAACAGACTCCACGACGCCGGTATACGAGGAACCGCCCTCGACTGGATTCGCTCCTTTATCTCCGTCAGTACCCAAAGGATCAGACTCCCCCCCTTCCTCTACGAACATACATAGATCAACTGTGGAGTACCCCAAGGATCCTTGCTCAGCCACACGCTCTTCAACATCTACATGGCCCCCCTCGCCACCATAGTCAAACAGCATGGGCTCAGCATAGTATCTTACGCTGACGACAAACAGCTCATCCTCTCTCTCACGGAGAACCCAGAATACACCAGACTCAGCTTCCAAGAGGAATGGAAGATGTCGCAGCATGGATGAACGACAGCTGCCTTAAACTGAACTCGGAGATGACTGTGGTCCTCGTCCTCGGACCCTCCCCCACTGCATGAGACAGCTCCTGGTGGCCCCCTGCGCTCGGAAACCCACCCACACCGACGGACCACGGCTGGAACCTCGGCATCATTCTAGACTCCTCCCTCACCATGACCCGCAAGACCAATGCCGTCGCCTCCACCTGCTTCAACTGCCTCCGCATCCTCCGCATGACCTTCAAGTGTATCCCCCCGAATTCAGAAGGACCGTCACCCACGCACTCATGACCAGCAGACTGGACTACGGTAATGCCCTCTATGCAGGAATCAACAATACCCTGCTACACAGGCTCCAAATCATCCAGAACTACGCAGCCAGACTCGTCCTCGGAACCCCACGACAGGAGCATATGACCCAGCACCTACGAGACCTACACTGGCTCCCCATCGAGAAGAGAGTAACATTCAAGCTACTCACCCACGCCTACGAATCCCTCGACAACCTCGGACCCAAAAACCTCAACTGAAGAGTCTCATTCCACGTACCCAAAAGGAACCTCCGCTCTGCCGACCTGGCCCTGGCAGAGACCCCACGCATCCGCAGAACCAGAGCAGGTGGAGGGCCTTCTCCTACCTCGCAGCTAAGACCTGGAACGCGCTCACAGTCAACATCAGAAGCTCACCCACCCTGCACACCTTCAGGAAGAGCCTCAAGACCTGGCTCTTCAAATGATCCAGAGCTGAACCCACCCCCTCCCCAGCGCCTTGAGACCCTCACGGGTGAATAGCGCGCTCTATAAACCCCTGATTGGTCGATTGATTGATGGACATTTACACCGTGGCGCAATACACTGCACTCTCTCAACATCTGTGAATCAGCCAGCAGGAGCCTCAGCCAGGTGTGATTTCACTAGGCTGGGTACAGCAGTCGCCACCTAGTCCGCTGGTGGACCTCCCGATGCAGTTGATGCAGCAGGGCCCCCTTAGGCATGTAGGTTCAGCGCTCACACCACACAAGTTTGGCGTGGCACAGGGTCCTCACCCTCCACAGCGTACGGCCAGCCCAACATCATTCGGCCTGTGATGCAGGGAGACGGCACACACCGTTGGTGATCCCCTCCGTGCACCCCGGTGTAGTGGTAGATCGTAGTATGCGATGCGGACCTCACTACGTTGGTGCGCATGAGCGCCTCTACCATTAACAGCTCCAATGGGCGCAAGGCGGTCTTCTCACACAGCTCTGCAACGTGTCTCCATGTGACCTGCCAGACTTCACCACCAGGTACGGGCGATCGTCGCGCCTCAATGTCTACCGCCACGGCTCATCGACTCCACAGCTCCTCAACATCCCACTACAGGCTCCAGACGCAGGTCCAGCGAGGCATCAAGGCTCCAGACACAGGTCCAGCGAGGCATCAAGGCTCCAGACGTAGGTCCAGCAAGGCATCATGGCTCTCATCATGGTCATCCTGGATGTTGGCTGGCTTGCAGGGGATGTTGATGTGTGCTGCACTTGGCCCTGGCTGCTCCATTCTGCATGTCATTGTATTTTATGCATATTTACTATTGGAGGTTGACTGATAGGCATTTTTTGGCATTAGAGGCAAGAAAACTAAAGTTGGGCTGACTAACGGGAGTTTGCTTGCCGCTAATGGGCCTTTTGCTCGTTATCACCCGCTAACGCAGGAATTCCGATTGCCATCGCGCTGATGTTAGCGTGAGTTTTCACCCCCCTTCCCTGTTACTATCGCCATGTACCGACGGCTTGTTAATACGCCGCTAACATGGCGATGGTTTTCAGGGTTAGGCGGCAATACAATAACTGCCGCTAACTGGCCTTGGCGATAGGTATCGCCAGTCCTTGGGAATATACCCCTGAGTTGCTCTGTGCATCTTTCTGAGGCATGCGCGCGCACACTCACGCGTGCGCACACACGTACACACACACCCGGTAGCAGCCGCTGAGCAAGCTGAGCGTTTCTGCCAGCTTTGTCCCATTCCCAGGAAACATTCAGGCAATAAAGGTTTTAGGGAAGTGAACCGGGGGTTCTCCCTCTACCCTGTGCCACGCTTCCTGTAGATTCACAGCACTTAAGCAATCCCTTATACTGATGTTGAGTAACAGAAAGACAGAAATATACTCTGTCAATGCCCGCTCACCATCCTAGGACTGGCACCCTTTATGAACTCTCTGAGAGTCGTTTTGGTTAAAGGTGGTGATTTTGACAAAAACGCCTGGAATACTATTGGAAGTTTAAGTAGGAAGAAGCAAAACATTTAAGAGCAGAGCCCCAAAATATGTTAACCTTATTGGGGGTAATAAGTATAAAAACAGAGGAGCTGATACCCCTAATCTCTCAGGCCCATGCCCTCTCACCCCATTCGCCACTCACCACATGCACAGTGAAGGTGCTGCTGCAAGCCAGTGCTACTGAGCCCCCTCATTCTCCAGTACCAAAGGCTGTGACAGATTCCAGCCAGAGATATCAAATGTGGCCCAATTTTCGGGGGTGGGGGTTGGTTGCAGAATGCCACTTCGCCTAGTGCATTACAGCACCTTTCAGCGGTCATGCAAGCGGCCCGGCGCGCGAGCCCAGCCGTGAGAGGAAGCCCTTCACCGCCACAGAGAGAGCAATGGTGAGGGAGACACAGGACCCCCACCACACTCCCCCTGCACAGCGCAGAGCACGGGATGAAATGACATTATGCATATGAATATGTCCGGAAAGATGTTTGATTTATGTATGCATTAGATGCAAATTCCATTACCGCATGCGCGCTGTTGTGTGATTTGGCTCTGAATACATCACTGCCCTGATCAAATCTGATCTCATTAATTCCGACAAGGAGAGGGGAAAGGGAATTGGGAGGATTTTATGGCCTGGACACTTGGAGGAAGTAAATTGTTAATCTGTTTAAAGCTGCATTTTACCTTTTCAAAACATTGTGGGGCATATTCTCAAGGACCTATCGCCGAGTTAGCGGCACTTTATCGCAGCCAAAGGGGCGATAGATTTATCGCACCATTCACAAGCTGGTGCTAACAGCCGATATCGCCAGTTTTCCTGCGATAGCAGCCCCAAAAAACATCGCCACGGATGACACCGGCAACTAACGCTAATGAGATGCAGAGTAGGCGTTCCTGTGCAAAAAGCCGCGAAAACACCACTTCGCAATATTCTCTACGACCGGCCAGATCGGCGATAAGATCACAAAACAGGCGATAAGGCGCGTTAGCAGCAGGGATTTAACACCTGCTGTTAAGTCGGACGACAACCTGCACCACAAAAGGGAGCCCAGACCAGAGCCACACCTGAAGAAAAACAGATGCCATGGAGCTACTGATCATGCAGCTCGGAGCCCCAAGAGGACCACAACACCCACCGCCACCACACCCAGGCCCACCACCCCCCCCACTGAACACCCTCCCACCCCCTCCCCCGGACTACCACAGAGGCAGCGCAGACAAAGACAGCGGACCTTCAGAAAACGCACCAGCCTCACAGACTTAACACCAGAGGATGTCATTGCCCACTACAGGCTCAAAAGGACAACCATCCTCCGCATCCTGACCATCATTGCCCACAGGCTGACGGTACCAACACAGCGGACAAACAACATCCCTCCACAGACAAAGCTGCTGGCTGTGCTGCACTTGTTGGCCTCTGGTACCTTCCAACCAACAACTGCCAGAGTCGGAGGAGTCTCACAGCCAGCCCTATCCAAGTTCCTCACACCTGTCTTGGATGCCATCATCAGCTTGGTACCCCAGCACCTTCACTTCCCACACACTGCGCAGGAACAGCTGGAGACCAAGCAAGGCTTCTACGCCATAGCTGGCTTCCCGCACGTGTTGGGGCAATCGACTGCACACATGTACTCCTCGTGCCCCCTGCCGCCACTGCACACAATTACCGCAACAGGAAGCACACGCATTCCATCAATGTGCAGGCAATAGTGGACCACCTGGGACTCTTCACCAATGTCGTCGCCAACCACCCAGGCAGTGTGCATGATTCCTTCATCTTCCGACAGTCCATCATCAACCAGCGCTTTCAGGATGGCACCTATGGGAATGCATTGCTCGTTGGTAATTTCAAAATGAACACACCACACACCTCAACTACACAGTCATGCAACTCACGACTCTGGGAATGCACACGTTACAAACTCACATACAACATGCCAAATACATGCCCACCTACCAGACACGACAGCACAACTTACTGTGGTAACCTGGGCTAGCCATTTACACAAGCCATCAACGGCATGGCACCTCAGCCACACAATAGCAGATTGTGGGGAGAGGTGGGAACCAGGCATGTGCGAAGGAGGCAAGTGACCCATGAATGAGAATGTACACAATGCCAAGTGTGGCGTGGATGTGCTGGCCAGACTGCAGTATGCAGACCACAGACATGTCCATGTCGACATATACTGCTGGTGTTTGGAGTGTAGTGGACAGTGCACGCAACCATGTCCCAGTGGGGAAGATCGCGGAAATGTAGCTTGTTACGTCCTCCCCTGTGAGCGTGAGCGGAGTGGGCTGGCCCGGCGTACGCCAGGCCAGCGAAGGGGTGTGAATAAAAAGCCAGTAGCTCTGGGCGTGGTTCTCTTCTGGAATGGCCAACGTGTCTGCCAGGGCGGCGCCTCTCAGCCCGCCACGAGGCCGACGCCGTGAGCGACGGTGCCTGCGATCCTGTGCGCCTGCTGCACCCCAGGCCGCTGGTCCCCTGACCCGCAATCAGGCCTCAATGCTCACCTCCCGACACCGGCGTGTGTCAAAGAGGGCCCACCACGTGCCGGTGCAAGCTCCAAGCCCGAGGCCCGCGACCTTGGCAGCCTCCTCAGACCATCACGGCCTCCGCGACACAGGCCCCCAGCACTCCTTTCTCGTTGACGTACTCCACTGCTGCCTCCGGCCTACACTGCGGTCCAATAGGTCACACATTTGGAACTGAGTCTTGATTTTTCAATGGCCGAGTTCATATCATTGCACGCAAGGAGAGGAGTAAGAGGAAGACGCGGTTCAGTCTGGAGGAAAAAAGGATCATCGTTATGGAGGTGATCGAACACTTCCAACAACTGCTCTGGTGCCACTAACTCTGTGCATCGTAAGCCAATGACACGTGGCTGTGGGCCCCTGCTGACCGCTGCCTCCGGCCTACACTGCGGTCAAGTAGGTTACACATTTGGAACTGAGTCTTGATTATCATGATGGCCGAGTTCATATGTCAATGGTAGCATTTATATCACTGTACTCCCTCCGATCTGGTGCCACCAACTCTGTGCATCGCAGGCCAACGACACGTGTCTGTGGGCCCTTGATGACTACTGCCTTCGGCCTACACTGCGGTCAAGTAGGTCACACATTTTGAACTGAGTCTTGCTTTTTTCATGGCAGAGTTCATACCATTGTGCAGGCCTCATCGCAGACTGCATCCCCTTTCAGCTCTGGTGCCACTACCTCTGTGCCCCGAAATTCAGGGACACTCTCTGTTTGAACTTTGGTGGCGTCTGAGTCTATGGCCTGGGGGTTGTCTTCATCATCATGTAGCTGATACTGACTAGGTGTTAAAAATGAGTCTGTAGCATTCATCTCCTCCATATTGCCTGTTCATGCTTGGTTCTGCCCTCTGCATCATGCCCTGGAAGAACACCTTCCATTGTCCCCCGAAACACTCTGCGACATTCAACTTTGACATCGACGAGGACCCTCTCAGCTCCCGTGGCCCTACCTCAGTGCACGGCAAGTCACCGTCCCGTGGCGGTGTGCCTGTGCCGGCCGCAGTGCATCCGGGGCCACTAACTCTGTGCAGCTCAAGTGGTGGACCCTTGCTGTTTGGACTTTGAACTACTGATTGTCTGATCACTGTTGTAGTTGTTGCCAGCACCAACCACTCCCTGAGGGCTGGCTTACACTCACCCCTTACCCATACAGCACAGGCGTCACTGGACATGTGACCCTGGCAATAAAAGGGGCCGGGCGCACGTGCCCGTAGCCAGTTCCACAAACTATCTAAGTGTGTCCGTGTGGTCATTGTGTATGCATGAAGGCCCCGGGCCCTACCACATTACATTGTGCTGTGTACAGCGGACGCAACCATGTCACCTCAGGCAGTGGGGAAGACCTGGGATATGTAGCTGTGTCGTACCCCCCTGTAAGCGTAAGCGGAGTGGGCTGGCGTACGACAGTCCAGCGTAGGGGTGTGGATGATCAGCCCGGGGCTCTGGGCGTTGCTATGTGTTGGCCTTGCCAAGGAAGTAACTAATGCATGTGTCTCTGTTGTAGTGTCGGCGCCACCCGTCCCGCAATGGACAATGTTGCGATGTAGCATGCCCCCAAAGTGCGGGCTCGGCGGAAGGGATAAATGAAGGAGCGCAAGCCCGCTCGGGGTCCGGGATCATACATGCCGACTGTTGTGTGTGTCGCTATTACCACAGCATAGGCCATAGGACTACCCTCAACCGCATCGCGAGTTCAGCCAGCCATGAACTCTACATCTGTGTCCGCCCTATCCTTACCGTAGGCCTACACACACGTGGCCGCCCACCGTCAGCGCACAACACCACAGTGTCGTTGTCAGGCTTGTGGACATGCGCAGACAGGCATGACAATGGTGTGCCGTAGTAGTGCAAGTGATGCAACCGCGCTGCGCACACTAGTGAATAGGCTCGGGGGAGGGAGGAGCAGCAGTGAGGCTACGTAATACACATTGATGCTGCTCATTTGCTACAAGTAGTACCTGTCAAACAGGAATCACTGAGTCACACATATCACACACCAATGAACTAGTGAGCCTGCCAACACATCATGCAGAACCAACTTTTGACTCATGTCTCTCTGCACTGTCACAGGTGATCAAGGATATGCACTCTGCCCTTGGATGATGACACCCCTCCGAGCCCCGAACACACAGGCCCAGAGGCAGTACAATGTGGCCCACAAACGCACCAGGGGCATAGTGGAATGCACATTTGGCGGGTTGAAGTCACGTTTCAGGTGCCTGGACATCACAGGTGGAAGGCTCCTGTACAGCCCAGGCATTGTGTGCAAGATGATCGTTGCATGTTATGTGTTGCACAACATATGTGTACGCACCAATGCCCAATGGCTACAAGTGCCAGATGCACCGGATGATGATGACGAAGATGAGGCAGGTGGACCACACCCCACTGCAGCAGCAGCAGGAATAGCCCGTAGGAACACCATCATTGACAATTTCTTCACATGAGCACGTCACATTGTCACAGTCCTTAGCAATCATGGGACAGTACAAAATGACCACAGGCACAGCATGTGCAAATAAATTCATTACAACACACATTCCCTGTGTGCATGTTACTACTCTGTACAAGCACATCACTCTGACAAGTGTAAGTGCAACATGTAGTGCTAACAATCTCATAAATTGGAAATAGATGGTGGGTGTGTCACCTCTGTACAGAGAGGTTGTTTAGGGTGTCACGTTTTCGAAATGCCATTTCTGTGTGTCAAAGATAGTACGGAATCCCACTCATCAGCGTTTCACATGTGTCCCAAATCATTACATGTAGGCTGTCATTTGTGACCTACAATTGACAACAGGGCTTCTTTTAGGGTCAAATATGTACCACCATGATGCAGGGATGCATCCTGTGACTCAAGTCCCACAACATGAGCTACATGGACGTAAGGGGGAATCACTGCCCCTACATTCGTCCATGCTTTCATACTTGATTAATCAGGGACATGACACATCTGTGTGTATTAGAATGTGTTATTCACGTTCAGTGGGGTGTTGAAGCTGTCTTAGTACTGGGCCATGCAGACAACACTTTACAATGTTGCCCCGTGGAGGGCCAGCCAGAGTCCTTTAGGGATTGACAAGTTACTCGGAAGGGGAAGAGTCCAGTCCGCAGGCTGATTTCTGTGTCATTGTTGAGCATGCAAAATATGGCAGTCCATGTCGAGGTCCAAGGTTGGTGTCGCAGAGTGTGTCGGGGGGACAGTGGAAGGTGTTGTTCCAGGTCATGATGCAGAGGGCAGACCCAAGCAGAAACAAGCCATATGGCGGAGATGAATGCTACTGCTTCCTCCTTACCACTAAGGCAGATTCATCCTCATCTTCGTCCTCTGACGTTTCATGTGCCTCACATGTGGGTGGTGGTGTTTGGTTTGCAGCACTGTGTGACACTGACACATCAGGGGCCGGATATGTGGATGTAGAAGTAGCAGCAGCATTCATCTGCGCAATGTCTTGTGGCATCACTCCCATGATGAGGATCTGCAGGGCATGGAAGATCCCATCTACAGCTTTCTCATGTGCAGCCGTGGTAGCCATTCTTTGCGCCTGCATCCGCTCCATGTTATCCATGACCCTCCTCATGTTTCCCAAATCACGGATGACATCGCTGTAGCCACTCTGACTAGACAGTTGTTGTTGTCTCCAAGTCGCGACGCCAGCAATGGATTGTTGGAGGGCATGGGGCGGACTGTGGGTGTCCGTTAGGGAGTGTAAGTGGTCCCTGATGGGACTTAGACACCCACGTATGGCATCTAGTTTGGCTGCCATGAGGTCGAAGCCCACCCGCACCTGTTCAGCCAGCTCCTTCTGGCAGTCTAACACACGGCGTTGGAACGCCATGTGTTCTTTGGTGAGGTGCTGGGAACCAGACGTGGTGGTGGGTGCTTCCTGCTGTGTGGTCTGTGCAGGGAGTGGGATCACCTCGATGGTGCTGGGCTGCCCTGCTACTGGAGGTGGGGTGCAGAGGTTGTCCATGAACCGTTGGAGTTCGTCAAAGTCGATGTCCTGGAGGTTGTCTCCATCATCGCTGACGTGATGTGGGGTCTGCTCTGCAGGAGGTGTTGATTGTCCCTCTGCAATGTAAAGGGGAGATGCAGTTTCACAGTGTGTTCCATGTATGTTGACGCATTGGCGGAGTTTACATACAGACTGCATGACAATGTACATTGTGACAGTTTGTGAGGAGATGCCTATTTGATTCGGGACAGTGGACAATTGTACTACATCACGGATGTGAGGTTGTACCGTACATTGTCATCTCACAGTTTCCTGCTATGCCAGATGTGATTGGCCATTTTGTACACACATGCGGCACCAGTTGTGTCCTGTGTTCTGTTGTGAAGGTGTTGCAGTTTGTATCACATTGTTGTCAATGTTGAGGTGCTCTTATTCTTATGTGTGTGTGCTGCATTGTGGGTGAGTCGCCCCTGCAGCTCTGATTTGGCTGCCCCTTATCCCTTTCAGGCGGTGTGCCTTTGACTTCTGTGCTTCTACAGTGCTGAGATGTTGTGGACTTGGGTAAATTGGGCTCTTGGTCGAGTTGTGACTCTTGGGCATGGTTTGTCCGCAGATGTGTTGTTGACGTCAGGGGTTGTTTGTGCACGTGGATGTGTCAGAGTGTGACCTGCTCCTTTCCGGATGTGGTCCACACTCAGTCACCTCAGTGTCGTGGCGTGCACCATGTCATGATAATTGGACTGCAGCCATGCTAATGGTCATGCAGTGTCACTTGCATTGTCAGTGTGGCACACGGACCCGCATCTTTGCTGGGTTCAGCACATGTATATGGGTTTGTTGTGAGATTAGTGATGTGTGGGGAGGGCCCCCTCCGGGCACATTGTCGACGGGGCCTACTTGCTGTTTCTATGTGTGCTGCAGTATGCCAAGGAGATCAGGGACATGATCCAGAGTCATTGTGGGTGTGCAGTGTGCTCTACTTAATTGTGCATGTGTGCCATTGTGCCCATCTCCCCCGTCCCCCCAGTCCCTGGTCGGTACTCACCCTGTTGATGTTGTGTCAGGTCATGTTGAGCAGTGTCCGGATCCACTACTCCTGGCACCGTCTCCCGACTGATGACTGTGGCCACCATTTTCTCCATGTCATCCAGTTCCTGGTGTGCCGCTGGACCCCCACCTCCAATCTGCGTTGCTGCTTTCATGTTGGCATCGAGTTTCTTCTTGGTTTTGCCCTTCACATCATTCCAGCGCCTCTTGACCTCTTCCATTGTCCTCCTCAACTCTGCAACTGCATTCACATGGTCCAACATAGTCTGCCATGTTTGCGTCTTTGTTGCCAATGACACGTTAGAGGTGACGAACAGTTGTTGGTAGTGTTCTATCACCTCCGTAACGATGATCCTGTTTTCCTGCGGACTGAACCGCGTCTTCCTCTTCCTCTTCTCCTTGGCCTTCCCCGACCCCGAGGTTCCTTGCTGGTCGTCTGTGGGGCTTGTGGGGTTCGCGTTGTCCTCTGCACTCGGTCCGGGTGCATCCATGGTGCTATGCAGTTTCACTTTTTTTGGTCTTTTTTTTCTGCTTTTATGGTGCATTTTCCCGCATGACGCGTGGGAATTGCAGGCCTGTCGCTGGTTATCGCTGATTTTTGTATCGCGATTTGGGGCATCGCAACTTTTTTCGCGTTCGCGTTTCGCATTTTTTCTGCATCGCGTTGATTTTAACGCGGTCATTTTGCGCGTTATCGTGCGACTAGCGCATGGTGCCGCCGGGTTGAGAATACAACGTTAACACGGTGTTATTTTCCCGCGCTGGACTGCGATGTGCAAAGTTGTGTTAAGCAAATTTGGAATAATTATCACACGTTCTTGAGAATATCCCCCTTTATTGTAGTAAGGGGGAGAATGCAGCAAGGCAGTTATCGCCGGGAGTGAAGAAGGGACTTTTCTGCCGCTAATGGGCCGATAGTTAACGCCCGCTAAAGCTGGTTTCCCTATCGCCATCGCAATGATGTTAGCGGCAGTTTTCACATCCGTTCCCTGGTACTATCGCCATGTAGCGGCGGCTTGATAATACGCCGCTAACATGGCGATAGATTTCAGGGTTAGACGGCGATAAAAATACTGCCGCTAACTGTCGTTGGCGATAGGTATCGCCAGTCCTTGAGAATATCCCCCTCTGTGTTTTACAGCTTGGTGTGGGGAAAATGTGTGGCATTATTATTGTATTGGTCCCCATTCCGAGGTTCGTAAAAAGGAGTAAATACCGTACCCTGAGATATTCACAGGATGTCATATTACCCCCACAAATAGCAGGGCATTCAGAAGAACCCTTATTCAGCTTATGGCACAATTCACAAAACCCTTGTCAGAAAACTTGACGATCTACTTCTGCAGATTATTTCCTTTGTTTCTGGTAGATTTTCAATTTCTTGTGATTTACATACATCCCAGGGAGCGCAGTTAGAAATGTTTACCAGTTGTAAACTTGTACGAGTACTGCTTCCTCTCCTTAAGCATATATGTAGGTCACAGTTACCAGATGTTTTTGAGCTACTTGGTGCAACGTAGGTGCGCAAAAGGAGCCTTGCTGATGATTCTAAATGCAACTTCCTAGCTCAGTAAACCTAAATATGTGCAATTTCCTGATCACTAATTCACTAAATCTCACTTCGACACAATTAGGGAACAGTGGAGAGGAAAGATCTACAAAATTTGGTCTTGCGGACTACAGTTTAGTATTATTTTTCAGCAACATAACCAAAACCACATTACATGGTATTTTCTTAACACAAACCCTGTAAATCGACTTGAGGGAGAATGTTTCCGGCGTGCACCTTCAATATCGAATCCAGAATATCGAGGACAAAATATCGAATCATAAATATCGAAATGTAAGTATAGTATTTCTAAACCTAATTCCACATATATGTACCTTGGCGATATATACCTCTTCAAGGTATGCAGATGTGACGGTTGTGGATAGTCAATCTATACTTCCCTACATGCACTTACCTTTCAATATTTTATTTCTCTATATTCTGTTCATGATATTCCGGTTTGTTTATATTCTTGGGCTGGATTTTAAGTAGTACAACAAATTTTTACGGCAGGCATATTTTCAGATCCACTATCCTCCCGTAGTGTGGAAGCACCTGTCCTAACGGGAAACTTTTGATCTCTGAACCTTAAAAAAAGATTTGCTCTGGAAAATAGGATCAATTTATAGCAGAACTTTAGGCTGAGCAAGCTTGGATAAAACATAAAAACGAATTCCATTTATTTCTAGATCCCCAAACTGACAATCTGCGTAAGGACATGAGAGAACTTGCAGAAGATATATTTATATTAATTATTACATTTCTCTGTGCCTCTTCGATAATTATTGTCTCTGCACTGCAGTGTGACACCCATCGCCGGAGAGGGTGACAAACTTTGGAAATGCAGAAATGCTCGAATGGCCTACGGACTTACAGCTTGTAAACATCACCTGACAGCCCAGTTTACAGTAAATGTTCTCAAATCACCACTCAGTGTTTGAGTGTACAGTAGTATGTCTGGACATTTGCAACAGTCAAAGGTCGAGTGAGCATTACACGGCCAGATGATACCTGCTGAGCTGAGGCGGTCTGACATCTGGCCTTCTTTGAAAAGCGACCTTTTTTTTACATGGGCAGATCAAAATAAACTCTACCCGTGGGCTCAGAGAGAGACGGGGGTGGGAGGAGAGAGCAAAAAAGAGATGGTGAGAGAGAGAGCGAAAGAGACACAGAGGAAGGCGAAAGAGACGGGAAGAGTGAGAAAGGGAGAATAAGAGGGCAAAAAGAGATGAGAGAAGAGAGACAATATGAAGAGCGACAGAAATAGGTAGAGAAAGAGAGAGAGGGGCGAAGAGAGAGTGAGAATGGATACGGTGAGATTGCGAGAGAGAGAAAGGGGAAGAGAGAAAGACAGCGAGTAAGAGTGGGGGAAAGATATATAGAGAGGGAGTGACGGTTATGGGGAGTGAGAATAGGGAAAGGTGATGGGAACGGGAGAGGCGAAAGATGGAGAAAAAGCGAGAGAGGAGTGAGATGAGAAGTGGGGAAGCAGAGAGGGGAGGGAGGTGAAGAGTGGAGAAAGGGTTGAGAGGGAGGGAGATGAAGAGTGAGAAGGGGCTCACAGGGATAGAGATGAAGCGGGGAGATATAAGAGAGATGGGGAGCAAGAGTGAGGGAAAGAGGATGGGTGCGGTGAAAGGACATGAAGAGTGGGAGAGGCCTTATCTGTGTGAATGAGCTCAAGAGAATTGCGGAGAGTGAGCGAGGGCTGATACAGACAACAACAGTTTTTATTGCACGTACTGTGTACGAGTGAATGGCGCCCTCTAAACTCTAAATGCAGATGTTTGTGTGGGTCCCGGACAGGAATCTTCGTGTATCTGCAGATCTATTCGCAGAGGATTTAGGCTGTCCTGGAAAAGAAGTGTGGCGAAACCGTCTGGAAATTAACGAGATCTCTTTTCACTAACCCAGCCATGGCTTGATGCCAAGGAGGCTAGGCCGCTAATCCCAGAGAGTGACTCGGGGTAACCCGAGCCATTCCAAGGGGCTTGTGACCCACCCATCCCTCCGGCAGCTTGACTGTGGGCAGGCCCGCGCCTTGGCCCCCTCACTCCTCCAGACATGTAGGCACGCACTTGCAGTTCCACGCCCACACCATTTGCGCGTGTAGGCCCCATAATAGCTTTCATGGCTGTGCAGAGCTAGGTGGAGCAGGCTCTCCCGAGGCTGCAGCCCCATTCTGCAGCTCGCCAACCAGCGGTGTGACTTATGGGTTTAAATAGAACACTTCCTCATCAACCATCTTAAACTAGTTTGCCGAGGAAAACCTTGCATAACCGCCTAAAAGAGTCACCGCGCACCTCTACTTGCGCGCCCAGTGCCATAAACTGTCTTCCCCTAACTGTCACCTTGACCCCGCCCCTCAACCTAGATTACCCAATCCCGCTAAAAAACCTGGCCTGGCCCGCACCATTGCCCGAAGTAACTCGGGGGTGGACGCTCTTCGAGTCATCACCCCATGACGCCCCCATTCAGAAGACCGGTGCGTTGTATCCCGTGACCGTGAGTAACAATCTACACTGTTTGTAAAGCGGGAGATATGGTTTGCTACATAGATTATACAGAAGGTGAAAAATACAGCCAATCGCTTTCATTACCCCTCCCCAGGTCCCCCCGAACTGCATACTCCACTCCCCTAGCACCACGAGCCCTCTAATACCATAGGCAGGGCTTTTTAAGTGGGCCTGCTCCCGCCGGTGTTGAGCACCGGCAGTTCTAAAAAGTAGGTGTCGAGACGGGTCCCTATCGGGCTGTCCATTTTTGCTATCACCCTCCGGGTGAAAAAAAAATCTCAACTTTGCAGCAACACCCTTCACTGCCTTTGGGGTAACTTCGAAGAGTCTAAAGTTCTTTCACAGTCTCATCATTTCAGAACGGAAGGACTGTCATATTATATTCAACGAAGTCATAGTTGTTGCTTATGCAACTAACAACCATTGACAAAGTCAATAGTTTTGACTTGCTGTAGGTGTAATGTTACTTGTTGTATTATATATCTGGATGCAGTGACAGAAGCAGCAAAATACCATTTGGGTGGCGCACTGGGCTAAGCACAGATTTTTCGCTTACGTGTTTTAAGCCAGGCCCTTAATTACATGGGACACGCCCCTTTGAAGACCCCCCAGTTTTTCATCCCACTTAAAGCCCTGACCATAGGGTATGTTTATACTCTAATTCAGTCATGCCTGTCCCTTAATCTAATAACAAGAGCATTTAAAAGGTCAGTACAAAAGACAATGTCATCTTGAAGTGGAGGAATCGCATCTCCTCGCTTGTTTAAAGGGAAAACGAAAGGAAAATACTTGTATTGTGGAACCACATCATATTTTTTACTAAATGCTAATGTTTGATGTCAGTTGGAAACAGGGCACAAGTCATAAAAAAAGAAGTGGGGGGACTAACCTAGTTAGGCAGTATGCAAGTGACATCACATCGCGCGACATCACAGCGCGCAACATCACAGCATGCAACATCACGGTGCGCAACATCACGGCGCCCATGACATAACGGCGTGCGACATCACGGCGCGCATGACTTCACACATGGCATCACAGGAATTGACATCATAGAAAGTGGCATCACAAGCCACGACTTTACATGAAGTGGCATCACAAGAAGTGACATCAGATCTAAAGCCCTCACATATATGTTTAGCAGGTCTATCATGTGTACGTTTGAGCGCTTTGCGCGGATAATAGCACAGTGAGCTATGGAAGATGATATGTGACTTCTACACCTTGCAGTCCCCCAGTTTTATGTAACAAATCCTGTACATTCATTTACAAACTTATATAATTTATTGTACATGTAATATGCACGTGTTGATGTAAAGCGCTCTGACACCCTGCATTGGGATGAGTAGGGCTATACAAGAAAAAATAGTGTTACTTAAATTATTTCAACGCCTCCTCAGGGGAAGTAAGCTCTATATAAATGCAATTTGCTTTGTGTAAATACTGGGAAAGACCAGCACATTTGACATTCTTACAGTGCATGCATATCTCCTAAACAGGGACTGAACAAAGCGAAAAGTTGCCTCTCTTAAGTATGTGTGAAGTGCTACAAGGTGTAAGCCTTTGTTTCCCCTCCACTTCATTTGCATCAGGTGTGAGGCTCCTGACTGCTCCCAGCCAAGAGACTCAAACAAAAGGAGGCCTGATGACCCCCTCAGATTCGGCCTTTGATATGGGCCCAGCAGGAGTCTTAAATAAGAAAGCCCCGTCCTTGTTGCTTGTTGCAGATGGAAAGCAGACAACAACGTGCAGGCGCTGCTGAAAGTGTCACCGGGACGAGTTCAGCACATTATTCAGTGGGGCCCAAATTCTTGGCAGGGTGGACGGCGTTCACCCTGTGAAAAAAGTGGGTGGACGCCGTCCACCCGCGTGTACCCCGGACTCGTACCCTGGTTGGAAACTAACCCAGTATCAAGGCAATGTGAAACTGAATGCACATTTCCTACAAAAAATTGTGAATTTGAAATTCAACAGAATGATATACTGAAGAGCTTTTTCACTGAAAAACTAAGTACAAGGTTAGTTATGCTTCATATATCACGGGGGAAAAAAACGCAGTTAAAAACTGAGTTAAGGTTTTGACTAACATGCCCCCAACTATACATGTAAAAGAACTTTAGAGGTCATGCAGCTCCGAGCTTCATGCTCTTAAAAATCCACTTAACCTGTGGCCTTGTTCCTCTACATGGTCCAGTAACTCCTCTTTCATAGATTCACAGGCTTGAAACATTTCCCATCAGTGAGTTGAGAGCCCTTCGGTGACCTTCAAACAGCAGTCTTCCTCAAACAAGGCTCAAAATGGCAAGGATTTCAGACGGCAGTAAGTACAGATTTTGATGTACCTTGTTCTTTGGTGGTGTTTTTAGGACGAACTACAATGTGTGGCCATCTTCATTTACAACTCACATCTTGTACTCACGTGTCAGTTATTACCTTCCACGCAGTGAAGCAGTGTCACACCTTTCTGACATCAGGCTCTGTGGCAAATAGTAATGGTGTGAGGTAATCGGTGCTGCAGGTCAATGTTGCAACATTTACCGCTGCTTACCATGGCAGGATCCCCCTCCTTCTTTTCTTGTTGGCAGTATAGCAAGGACTTAGGTGTAGGTCTGGACTGAGGATAATTTTGCTGGCAATGCAAAACTGATTCTGTTACTGGGGTCGGAACTGTTAAGGTTGGTATCCTTCTTGAAAGGAAGGAAGACCTCTTCTTCGAACCTTTCAAAATGATGTTTGGCATTTTAATGCAGTTCTCGAAGGGATCTAACAGTATAGGCTTCAATTTTATTGTACTGCAACACTTAGTCTACATAAAGACTGAATAATACTCCCCATCAAAAGGCATGTCATAAATATAATTCTGTGATTAATTATGTAATTTACTGTCTAATATTGGTTAGGGTAATGACTGTTCACATTTGACTAGCATAATGGCCAGTGATGGTCAACATACGTGAAACTTTAATGGATGAAGCAGCCAGAGTAGACACTGCCTTGACCTAATTGTCCATCTTCATTTCTTCACAATCTAGTAGGCAATGGCGGCTCACATAGGGCGTGCTGCGGGGCGGGGGAGGGGCATGGGCAGGGTGGGGGGGTAGTAAACTCGGACATACGATGGAACGGAGGAACGTAATAATTACTTTCCTCCAGTCCGTCGTTTGTCCGAGTTTACTACCCCCCCACCCTACCCCGCCCCACCGCCCCGCATCACGCCCTATGCGAGCCGCCACTGCTAGTAGGGTAATTCTTGGGTACCTTGGATTGCAGAGTCTCCTCTGGATTTCTTGCATGACTACGGAGTCGGCCTTAGCACGTAAGACAAACCAGATTGTTGTCAGAGGCTCTGTATTTCTTATCAATCCCTGCAATATAGCCAGCATTGATGCTGGCTCTTGCATGATTTTTATTACCCCCTGCCAGACGTGGTTTATAATTGGTATGGACTTCACTGCTCTTCTTCTCATCTCTTCAAAATTATAGAGGAAGCAATCTGTCTCTGTGACAGTTGCTGTGAGATATAAGCATGTGTGTGATCTCTCAACTAGTACATGAAAGCATGCAATGACGCCCGAAGGAGATTTCACATGTGGAGGGGAAGGATCCTGCATAGAGGGTACAATAGAACCATCCAACTTATCAGGACAGCTGGTGTGGTCCTCAATAACCTTTCCTTCTTCATCCTTATCCTGCAATTAACTAGTCTCTGAGTGCCTGACTGGTGGAATCTTACATGGTGGGACCTGGGGTATAGGATGTTGACGTAAGTGAAGTTGGGTATTGGCAGAGGCTGCGTAAAAGGTTGTTGTTGCCATAAAGGGAATCTGGAATAGTAGTCCGTCGTCATGTGCTGGAGGTCAGTGATGAAGACTACTGGAATTGACAGCATTGTAGTCCCCTGGTTAGGTGGTTCTTTGTAGTACTTATGATACTGATGGTCATAATGTGGTTGGCCATAACCCCACTGCACAGTTCCATTTCATCAATGTATGGATGATGAGAGTTGTTCTAAGTGTACTCAATGTATTGGTCCTCGTCATGATCCTCTATCTCATACTTCTGCATCCATACACTTAAGTTGGAGTTGCCAGACTGAAGGAACCTTTATCCTGTGATTCTTCTTCTGCCTCAAGGGTCTTTGGTTGCAGAGGTAACAACGCTTTACTGGGAGAGGTATTTGAAGGTAGAGTGGAAAAAGCGACACCTATGTACATTTTCCTATTGGTTATGATAGCAGGATCTGCCATTGACAGTGCTGTCATTGATGGTTCTGGCATTAACTGTGTTCTTGATGATGGTGAAGGCCCTGTTGTTAACAGTGGATTTGGCAACTGTGGCTTTGTTAACAGTGGCTTCCTTTACTGTGTCTTTACTGATGGTGATTTAAAACATTGGTGTCTTCATCAACTGCATATTAGCTGATAGAGTCTTTGTCAACGGTGTCATTGACAGTGCTGTCATGGATGGGGCTGTAGCTCATGGCACAACTGAAGTCAGAACAGAGTAGGAATGCACAAGAGGAGTGGAGGATGACAAAGTGACATCAGCAATCATCGACCTAAGGGGCGTATAACATGGAAGTGCAGCCGTTGCCCAGGATGGAACAGTTTCTTACCTGTAACTCCAGTTCTCTTGTAGGGGTATTTCCATGATAAGTCATAAGCACTTGAATAGTCCCGCCCACGTGCCGGGACCCCGGATCACTTCTTTAGATATATCTTCTTAAGTGGGTATTTTTCGCCTTTCTTCAGGAAGGCCTGCAAAGACACTTAAGAGATAGAAAAGACAATAATGCAGCCTAGATACCAGGCAACACTGGCTGCAACTTAATCTTGAAGTGAAAAAAGATAGCCAGTATACTTTATTTTGTGCCATTTTGATGGAGTTTAACACATAGAAAACTCCCCTTCACAAAACTCTTTTTTTCATGATAGAGATGAAAGGATGGGACAGATTAGCCCCATAGGCTGCCATTATATGTCTTAAAATAGAAGCTGTGCCTTTAAGAACTCCAGAGACCACCAGTATCCCATGATACACAGCCAGTGGCAGTTACTTCAGTTCTTTTGGAAGGCTATGAGAAGTGAATGCCTGTTCTATGTTATGGATTCGTCTGTCTATTCCAGCAGGGAGGAGGGAGGGTTGCTTATGACTTATCATGGAAATACCCCTACAAGAGAACTGGAGTTACAGGTAAGAAACTGTTCCTTCTCTTGTAGGGGATTTCCATGTATAGTCATAAGCACTTGAAAAGACTAGCAAGCCTATCCCTATAAAAAAAACGCAGTGGAAGAGACAGAGAAATTGATATGCAGGTTTAAGCAAATAGGTTCCGAAGGGAAGCCTGCCCAACTTGAGCATCCGCCTTGGCATCAGAGTCCAGGCAGTATTGTTTTGTGAATGTATGGACTGACTTCCAGGTAGCAGCCTTACAAATCTCAGAAATCGGTATATTACAAAGCAAGGCCGCAGTAGCTGCCTTTCCTCTGGTAGAGTGAGCTTTAGGCTTACTGGCAAGGGATTTGTTAACTTTTTGGTAACAGAATAAAATACATGAAACAATCCATCTGGACATGGATTGTTTGGAAGTCACTAGACATGTACGGAGCGAGCCATAGTTTACAAATAACTGATCTGATTTCCTTAGATCCTTAGTTTTATCCAGATAGAATTTTAAAACCCTTCTAACATCCAGGGAATGAAGAGATCTCTCTGCTGGAGAAGATGGGTGCTGGAAAAAAGTAGCCAAGGAAGTAGTCTGGTTCACATGGAAATCTGAAACTACCGTAGGGTGGAATTTTGGATGAGTCCTCATAACTACTTTAGATGTATGGAAAACTGTGTCTGGTTCTTTACAGCAAAGTGCCTGGATTTCGCTGACCCTGCGGGCAAAAGTGATAGCTACAAGGAAAGCTGTCTTCCACGACAAATGTTGAAGAGTAGCCTTATGAATGGGTTCTAA
Source organism: Calotriton arnoldi (assembly GCA_963921515.1). Taxonomy (NCBI): domain Eukaryota; kingdom Metazoa; phylum Chordata; class Amphibia; order Caudata; family Salamandridae; genus Calotriton; species Calotriton arnoldi. The sequence continues at coordinate 1,262,926 of CAWUFW010000496.1, read as the reverse complement.
GGGCTCTTGCATTAGCCGAGAGAGAACCACATTAAGCTCCCAAGGAAGAGAAGGACTTTTAATGGGAGGAAAACCCTTCTTCAAACTCTCCAAGAAATCTTTAATGACAGGAATTCTGAAAAAGGAAGTTTGTGAAGGGCAATTCCTGTAGGCAGTTAGGGCTGCCAAGTGAACCTCAATGGAAGAAAATTGAAGGCCAGATTGTGCTAGATGAAGCAAATATGGAAGGATGACATCTTCCTGGCAAGAGGTAGGATCCACATTCCTCGATAAGCACCAAATACAAAATCTCTTCCATTTATGAGCAATAGCGGAGCGTGTGGATGGCCGCTTAGCTTCCTTAAGAATGTCCATGCAGTTTTGATATAAGTTCAGGTGTCCATACTGCACTGGTCCAGGAGCCATGCTGCCAAATTCAAAGAGGAAAGGTTGGGGTGCACCATCTGTCCTCCGAATTTTGTTAGTAGGTCTGATTTGCATGGAAGCCTGAGATGTGGACTAATAGACCGGTGAAGAAGGTCTGTGAACCACCACTGATGTGGCCACTCCGGGGCTATGAGTTTCATCTTGGCCCGTGACTGTGAGAGCTTGATGAGTACTGCCAGGATCAGGGGAACTGGAGGAAAGGCGTAGAGAAATCTGCCTGACCAGTTGATCCATAGGGCATTCCTCAGGGTTCCCGGTTGGTAGAACCTCGACGCGAAGCTTTGGCATTTGCTGTTTTCTGCGGTGGTGAACAAATTGACCTCCGGCGTACCCCATTTTTCGAATATATCTTTGACCACGCCATCGTTTAAGACCCACTCGTGATTTTCCTGAAGGAGCTTGCTAAGAGAGTTGGCCTGAGCATTTTGAACACCTGGGAGGTGAGTTGCTGTTATGGTCAGGTTTCTGGCTAGAAGCCACTTCCATATCATCTGGGATTCCCGAGATAATGGTCTGGATTTCGAGCCTCCCTACTTGTTGAGGTAGAACATTGTTGTTGTATTTTCCGTCTGGACAAGCAGGGAGCCGCCCTCGACTGGATCCAATCCTTCCTCTCCTGCAGAACCCAGAGGATCCGACTCCCTCCCTTCCTCTCCAAACCCACGGAAATCAGCTGCGGAGTACCCCAGGGATCATCACTCAGCCCCACGCTCTTCAACATCTACATGGCCCCCCTCGCCGCCATCGTCAGACAGCATGGGCTCAGCATCGTATCCTATGCCGACGACACCCAGCTCATCCTCTCGCTCACGTAGAATCCCGAAGACACCAGACTATGCTTCCAGGAAGGAATGAAGAACGTGGCAGCCTGGATGAAGGACAGCTGCCTGACGCTAAACTCAGAGAAAACCGAGGTCCTCATCCTCGGACCATGCACCTCCGCCTGGGACAACACTTGGTGGCCCTCCGCCCTCGGGAGCCCACCCACCCCTACAGACCACGCTCGGAACCTCGGCATCATCCTTGACTCCTCCCTCTCCATGAACCGCCAGATCAACGCCGTCGCCTCCACTAGTTTCAACTGCCTTCGCATCCTCCGTAAGACCTTCAAATGGATCCCCCCCGACTGCAGAAGGACCGTCACCCTCGCACTCATAACCAGCAGACTGGACTATGGCAACACCCTCTACGCCGGAATCAACAAAACCCTTCTACACAAACTCCAAACCATCCAGAACGCCGCAGCCAGACTCGTCCTGGGGACACAGCGCCACGAGCACATGACCCAACACCTACGAGGCCTCCACTGGCTCCCCGTCGAGAAGAGGGTCACCTTCAAACTCCTCACCCACGCCTACAAATCCCTCAACAACATCGGACCCATTTACCTCAACGATAGATTATCCTTCCACGTACCCAAGAGGAACCTCCGCTCCGCCGACCTCGCCCTGGCAGAGGTCCCCGCATCCGCAGAAACAGAACCGGCGGGAGAGCTTTTTCCTACATCGCAGCCAAAACCTGGAACGAGCTCCCTGTGAACATCAGACGCTCCCTGACCCTGCACACGTTCAGGAAGGACCTCAAGACCTGGCTTTCGACTGATCCGGAGCCGCTGCCCCCCCAGCGCCTTGAGACCCTCACGGGTGAGTAGCGCGCTATATAAACCCCCTGATTGATTGATTAATTGGAGCTGGCACAGAATGATGGCTGAAAGGCTTTCAGATTAGCAACATATAACAAGTACACAGACTTGGATGCGGTGTGCACTGTTCACTTTGAACCAAATTAATAAATTTGTTAATCACCGACTTCGCCGGTCGGAGGTGAATCGTCTCGGGCTGACTATACATTGCTAATACCGAGACAGAGACTGAGTAAATACTAGGATAACTTCTGATTGATTACACTCATACTTTGGAGATTGTTTTATACTGATTGGCACCGCTATTATCACGGATCTTCTACTCTGTAGTATTACATGAGATATGCCCCTGAGGAAGGGACCCTGCTGTCCCGAAATGCATCGGGCATGAAAATGAACAGGACATAAATATTTTGTGTAGTGCATAAAATGTTATGACTTCACGTTTATGTCAAATTATGTATCAAAGAAATTTATGATATAAAGATTTTGTTGTAAGGAATAAGTATGAGGTACTAGCGGTATGGTACCAAATGCAATGAAACAACGATATAAAATGAATTAATAAATATACGCTTTAGAATGTAGTAACTAGCAGATTGTGATTTGTATTGTGATTAACAAATTTATTAATTTGGTTCAAAGTGAACAGTGCACACCGCATCCAAGTCTGTGTACTTGTTATATGTTGCTAGTCTATGTAACGTGTGTCGACAGCACACGTAGCGGTGTAGCACCACTTGATTATCTTGAAAATATTTTCATTTATGAAGGAATAGGTATAGGAAATAGGAGTGCACCCCTCAACAAAAACAGTGAAAGGCTTTCAGAGCCATATGAACTGCTCATAGCTCTAGCAGATTGATGTGATAAGTTGATTCCTTGTGTGACCATTTGCCCTGAATTTGAAGATGATCTCTATGGGCTCCCCATCCCAGGAGAGAGGCATCCGTGACTATGGTTTGAACAGGTATCTCCTTGTGAAAAGGAATCCCTCGTAGGAGATTGGTGGTCGAACACCACCACTTGATGGACTGGAGGGTGTGTGACGACAGTTGAATCTGATCTTCCCAATCTCCTGTTCGCTGGTCCCATTGGTCTTCCAGACATTCTTGCTGGGGTCTCATGTGGAGACGTGCATTTGGTGTGAGGAATATACAAGATGCCATCAAGCCCAGAAGAGAGGAAACCTTCCTCAAAGTCGGGTGAGACATTGTCATGAGAGCCTGAGCCTTCCAAAGGATCGATAAGCATCTCTCCTCCAAAGGACTCACGTTTGCGAGTATCGATGGATGCTCCCAGATATTGTAGGCACTGTACAGGTGTTGAGGTAGACTTCGTTTGGTTGATGTGAAGACCCAATCGAAGGAGAAGGTCGGAGGTCCAATTAACGTGTAGTTGAGCCTCCTGATATGTGGATGCCTTGATTAGCCAATCGTCTAGGTAAGGGTAGACAAACACTTTGTGTTTCCTCAGATGGGCAGCTATCACCGCCATGCACTTGGAGAAGGTCCTGGGTGCTGACTTCAGGCCAAATGGAAGTACATAGTATTGGCAGTGGTTGCTCCACACTGCAAATCTCAAGAACTTGCGATGTTTCCTTATGATGGGAATGTGGAAGTATGCGTCTTGCAGGTCGATTGCGCATAACCAATCCCCTCGATGTAACTGAGGGTAGATCTGGTGTAATGCTAGCATCCGGAATCTCTCTCTCCGAATCCACTTGTTGGCCTTTCTTAGAACGTGAATTGGTCTGAACTCGTTCTTGTCTTTCTTTTTGACAAGAAAGAATCTTGAAGATAGCCCTTTGCCTCATTGTAAGGGAGGGACAGGTTCCACCGCCTGTTTTTGTAAGAGAATATTCACTTCCGATTGTAACTGGCACAGTTGGAATCTTGACTGTTTCGGAGGTAATGATGGTGGAGGGCTGATGAATCGTAGAGAATATCCATTGCGAACAATATTCAGCACCCAATTGTCTTGCATGATTTTTTGCTACTCTGCCAACTAATGTTAAATGCTTCCCCCTACCGGAGTGGGTAACAGAAGAGGGGGAAGACAGGATTCAGGGTTTGGAACCTGTCGGCATCTTGCCTCCTTGAGAAGGTTGCTGTCCTGACCTTCCTCTCGGTTGATGCTTTTGATAAGGCTGGTAGGATCGTTAGTACGATTGTTGCGTGCTTGACTGTCGGCCCTGATACCACCGAGGGGTTTGAACCCTTTGTGTCGAATATTGGCGTGAGAAAGGGCGGAAAGATTTACGTTGCTCTTTGGGTCTTTCGAGGCCAACAGCTTTTAGTGTTTCCATCTCCGCCTTCATTCGGGCCATCTCCTCGTCTGCATGAGAGCTAAAAAGGGTTGTACCTGAAAACGGGAGATTCATGATGCGCTGCTGTGCTTCAGGCTTAAGTGATGTCAAGCGAAGCCATGAATGCCGTCTAAGTTCCACGCCGTGGCAATATCCATCTGCAGCCAGTAGGGATGTGTCCGCTGCTGCACTGATTACTTGATTAGATACCATAAGACCTTCCATTAAAACTTCATTAAAGTTTTATCCCTAGGGAGGTGATCCGCAAACTGTTGGAGAGACTCAAACAAGCCCAGTCATCTCTGCCTAGCAGTGCCGTGGCACTAGCAGCTTTCATGGAAGTTGCTGCTGTGTTGCACACCTTCCTTCCCACTGAATCTATCTTACGGCTCTCTTTATCAGGTGGAACTGTAGATGTTGGAGCCGTAGTATGTTGCTTGTTTGCTGCCACCACAATGACAGAATCCGGAGTTGGGTCCGTCCCAGGGAATGTGGGGCACTGCTCTGGAGGACGATACTTCTTTTGCAGCCTGGATGGCGCTGGCTTAATAGAAGACGGTGTTAGAAAAAGTTCAATTGCCGGTTCTAAGAGGCCCAGCACCAGAGGAAGCAAGGGACGAGATGCTTGTCTCTGTTGAAGAGTCTTGAATATCACAGAAGTTGATGGCGTCGGAGTGGACATTGGAATGTTCAATTTGGAGGCCCCCGCACCAAAACTTCTTGAAAGGTAGAAATGTCGTCAATTGGTGAAATCCTTAAAGGAGGAGAGTCAGACAACGTAGGAGAATATCTTCCTGTACATGAAGAGGAAGTGTCCCTGGTGTGTCTGGAACGAGATCTTCCCCCATGACGTCGACGATGGGAACGAGTAGAGGAACGTCTTTGGCTGCGAGAACGATCCCTCATGTGAGACCTAGACCTTGGTCTTCGTGGTGGAGGTGGAGTAGGCGGAGGAGGAGGCAGTGGTGGAGGAGGCGGCGGTGTAGGCAGTCTTGGTTGATCATCTGGTTGATGAGAAGGAGGCTGAGTTGGTGATATGATCCTAGATGGAGAGTATGTTCGGGAATACTCCGAATCCGAAGAGTAGATTAATCTTCTCTTTTTCCGTGCCTTTTGGAGTGAGGAAGCCGCCACAGATTCTGCAGGAGACCCATCTCTCCCCCTCGACGTCGATCTACTTGTCGACGGTGTCCTTCGACGTCGTCTCGAAAGACAACTTCGTCTCCACATTGATCGCCGACTTCTCAACGTCCGTGATCGACGGTGGTGTCTCGACTTCGATCGACGGTGATGTGTCAACGTCGATCGACGATGATGTGTCGACGTCGATCGACGGTGATGTGTCGACATCGAGTGGTGTCGAGTGGTGGGTCTCGACGGCGACCTCCAAGGTATTACCGTCTGCGGTGGGCTTCTCGACGCCAAACGAGGCGTTCTCGCCACTGCCGTCGAAGATCTTCTTCTCGACGTGGAACGTCAACGCCATTTCGACCCAGAGCCCTGAGTCGACGGCGAACCGGTCGGTGCTGTACCTCCTCACGACGTTGTAGTCTTCGACGTCGACCGGGACCGGTGCCGTTTTTCAGCCCGTCTTCTGGTGGGGAGCCCCCCAGAGGCTGAAGACAGAGCCCTGGCTGAAGACTGACCCTCTCCTCGCCCTGAAGTCCCACCTGATGACTGGGCCTGCTGTTTTCATCGCTCTTCTGCTCCTTGAATCCGAATCTTCTCCCTGTCACGCAGGGTGCGCCTGGAAAAGGTTTTACAGATGGAACAGGAGTCAGGAACGTGAGTAGCAGGCAGGCAAATAATGCACACTCTATGGGTGTCTGTTTTGGCCTTCTTCCTACCACAGTCTGGACACTTATCAAAAAGAGATGGCATTTGTTCAGTGAAAACTGTGAAGATTCCTGTCAGAAAAATACAGAAAAAGGTAGAGAAGACCAAAGACGTCGAATGAAGCACTTAGTAGCTAAATTCTGACATTATTTTTAAAGAAAAAAAACAAATATGGTAGAGCTCAATGCTCCAGGGTCCTGATAGCAGGAGCCGGAAAAAAGAACTGAAGTAACTGCCACTGGCTGTGCATCATGAGATACTGGTGGTCTTTGGAGTTCTTAAAGGCACAGCTTCTATTTTAAGACATATAATGGCAGCCTATGGGGCTATTCTGTCCTATCCTTTCATCTCTATCATGAAAAAAGGAGTTTTGTGAAGGGGAGTTTTCTCTGTGTTAAACACCATAAAAATGGCACAAAATATAGTATACTGGCTATCTTTTTTCACTTCAAGATGAAGTTGCGGCCAGTGTAGCCTGGTATCTAGGCTGCATTATTGTCTTTTCTATCTCTTAAGTGTCTTTGCAGGCCTTCCTGAAGAAAGGCGAAAAATACCCACTTAAGAAGATATATCTAAAGAAGTGCTCAGGGGTCCTGGCACGTGGGCGGACTATTCAAGTGCTTATGACTATACATGGAAATCCCCTACAAGAGAAGTGACTTATATGGCTTATCCGGTTTCCTGTCAGACTTTTTAGAGGCCCTGCGTGGAGGATCTACAGATGTGTCTGGCAAGTACTCAGCTGAAACCCTTCCCTATGGGGTCCTAACCTTGCACTGCAGCATTTTTGCAACTTTTTAGAGGTGCCTGAGTAGGAGGACGTCTTCTGCAAATAGCTCAGGAGTCATCCATCCCACTTGGTCATTTAATGTCTTTGCTGAGCATTTTCTACATATTTTACAGTTTTTTGCCTTGAATAGGGGCAATATATGCAGTTTTTGTGGAATTCTTCCGAGTAGAGCCTTTTCTTTCCGCTGGTACTTCTGAAAATAAATTTCCTAGGAGAATCTTGCATGTCAAATACACACTTCCCACTGAAACAAAGTCTAACTGCAATTATACTCCAGTAGAGATGGAAAGAATTCCAGGGAAGTGATGGAAAAATCAAATTCCAAAGTAAAGATAAAGCAGAACTCTAAGAGACTCTCTTCCACATCTGTGGTAGGAATATGAGGTACAGTGACCTCTAGTAGGGAGTTGGGTGCAGGCTTCTTACTTTCATTTGCTGAAGTTTCTGCCTTTTCTGATGCTGATTGCCTACTGAAAATACAGTGTCCCTGGCCCTTTGGGTCAAGTGTGATGAACACTGCTGTTTGAAGGTTACCAAAGGATTCCAAGCTCGATGACAAGGAATGTTTCAATCATGCAAATCCATGAAATATCCAGTGCTGGGGAACTGATTCTTGTTAGGTTGTTCACAGCCCTTTTAATATTTCTCTTGCTTTATTTGCCCTTCCAAATGAAGCGTTTGCCCCTCAATGGATCCATTCTCCTTTTCTGCAGTTGAGGAACAACTCATTATCAAAGTTAGAGCCAATTTGTCTCAATGTTTGCTTGCATCATTTCTAATAATAATTTAGAATTCTAAATAGTGAATGCTACATCATGGAATACAGCAGTATGCAATGGATTTTCATTTGTTATACCATCTGGAAGGGATTTTTTCGATGACGTGCCAGGGTGAGTGTAGGAAAGTAGGATCTGCTTTCATGGTCACCCCCACTTTTTGCTGTTGTATCATTATGTTTTCCTGACTAGTGTGACTGGGATCCTGCTAATCAGGACCCCAGTTTCTGTGCTTCTTCCCTAAAATGGACATGGTGAGTACCTAGGTACCCTCCAGATTGGCTACTGGTGTACCCTTGTAAGTCCCTAGTATACGGTACTAAGGTACCCAGGGCATAGGTACACCAGGGGCCTCCCATGGGCTGCAGCATTTATTATGACACCCATGAGAGACCACTCAAATTGTGCCTAAAGGCCTGCCATTGCAGCCTGTGTAAGCTGGTGCTAAAACCACTTACGACAGATATAGGTTTTCCTATATCTGAGGTCAATACACTTAAAACCTATAAGTCACCCCTAAGGCAGGCCTTTCAATCCTGAAGGCAGGGTGCTGGGTCCTAAGTGGGAGGGTGCCCCTGCATGAGCATGGCATGGCATGAGCAGGGCACTCCTACAACCTTCGGAGTCCATTCTCCCAAGTTGTAAGTACCACAGCCATAACGACATAAAGAGTGGCCATGCGTCATTACGCGATGACCATCTTTAAATTGGCTTTAACGAACCCTGTCATGTTTGGTATCAAACATGTTGGAATCATACGCCCCACACAGTTTTGCACTGTAAAGCTCCTCCGGGAGGCCCTCAGTGCTCCCAGTACCAGTCTTCCAGAACCGGACAGCAAGCTAGGGCTGCTGCCAGCCAGAGACACAATTCTGCCCTCCTGCCGCTGAGCCAAGCTGAAGCAGGGGAAGGCAGAACAACAGGTATCCTGTCACAGGGAGATGCGACCACCTCCCAGACAGGGTTTAGTCTATTGGGACAGGGTGGGGGCACTTGCTAGCGCCACTAAGACTGCTTGAAGGGCACATTTGGTGCCCTCCTTGCATACTCCAGTTCAAACCAGTTCAGGGAGCCGTTGGCTCCCGCTCTTGCGCGAAACTGGACAAAGGACATGAGAGTATCCTCCCCACTGTACAGCCCCTCCTTTGGGAGGGACCCCTGAATCGTCCCAACCCTTTCCTAAGGGTATTTAAGGGCTTACCTGTGAGTGGGTCCCTAGATTCGTCGTGGGACAAGATTCAGATCAGATACAACTTCAACTTTGACCGTCTGGACATTCTGGACTTCGCTTTGGGAACCGAGACTGAACCGGGGAAGATTCCTGCTGCTCCTGGTCTCGTCATCCTGCTGGTCTTCTGCAACGTCTGTGCCCGTGCTCCATACAGGTTCTTCACCAGGCCTGTGGACATCCAAGACACCTGAAGGAATCTCCCTTGGAGTGAAGGAGTCGCTCCCCTGCATCTGCAGGCACCGCAATGCAGCTGACCGGTCTGCTGATCCTGGGCTCCCACCGACTCCGAAAGGCTCAGCAACACAGGTGGTAGTTCTGCAGCTCCATTGAGGCCTGCACTGTCTTCCTACCGAGTTTGAGGCCAGTATCCCTCGTCGGAATTGCTGGAACAGCGCCCCTGTGCACTGCGTCGACTTGCCGTTGCCAAGGCTTGTTGACTCGCTCCTCCAGAGATCTTCGGGCTCCAAGAAGCTCCAAACTCAAGCATCACCTGCAGCCAAGATCTTTGCCCTCACCACTTCCTCTGCACCGTGGGCCTTCATTGGTGAGCTGCTCGAGGTCCTCTTGCGACTCCTGTGCCTTCAGCCCATGGGTCCTCTTGAGGGCCTTCTTTGGCTTCAGTGGGCTCCCTTGCTTGCTCGGGGCCTGCTCTGACTTACCTGGTCGTGGTGAGTCACTTGGACCTTGCTGGTCCCGACACTGCACCTTTTTCGTCGACTACATTGGTTACTGCTGCCAAGGCTTGTTGGTGCCCCTGCCGGACACTGACCCCTTGGCTCTCGACATCCGACGTGGGACAGCTTGTGAACAGCTCCTGGTCTTCCAGAGCGTCGCCTGGTCCGCACAGCTGCAGCTTCAAGGGCACCGTCAACCTAACCTGCATCTCCGACATCGGTGGGCATTCGTCTTCCGTGCCTCCTGGTCACCCCTGAGTGGCATGGATTCTGTCCCCTCTGCTTGAAGGTACCTCTCATCTTGAATCCACCTTTGGGTTCCACCGGACACCTTAATCTCCTTCTCCAGTGGCATCTTTCCTGAAGTCCTCCATTGTGGTCTACGGCAGTTTCCGACATCACTTGCCACCTATGCACCCGGTATCCTGGGGTAGGTATCCTGGTTCCTGGGGTATCCACGGGTGGTGTGACTCTCCAACCTTCCATCTTCCACGGGGTGTCTTCTGGGTTCGCTGGGAAGGATCCTTGTTCTTTAAACTGCAACTTACCAATTGTCTGACATTGCGCACACAGTCGTGTTCCCACTCTGCACACGACCTCCGTGGGGTTCCTAGACACTCAACTTGGGTGGTTCCTTGGGTCCCCGGCTTTTCTACGTCTTCTGGGTCCATTCTTGACTTGAGTCATGGTTCACATTCCACTATTTTAGTACATGGTTTGGTCTCCCCCTGGAGACCACTGTGTATTTGTGCTACTTACGTGCTCTATTTCCTGAGTATTGTGTGTATTGTATTTCTATCTCCGGGTAGGAGATAGTACAAATGTGTTAGTGAGTTTTTGTAATAAAATACATATTTTTATAACTCACTTAATCTATACCATAAGATTAGAGACTAGTAAAACAAGCTGCTTTACACTCCTTCTGGACTAAGCCTGAAGGCTGCTTTCCACAGCTACCACTTAGAGAGCTTTCTAAGGTTGTCTAAGACCACTAAAATCACCATAAGGGTTGTCTGGATTAGTGCAGGGTGCTACACTTACATAAGTGAGCACCATATACTAAGCCAGCCTCCCACAGTGAGATAAAACCATTTTTCTCATGTAAATAGAACCATAATGGCCAGTGATGGTCAACATTCTTGAAGGTGAAGATTTTTACAGTGCAGGTGTTGCAGTCGATCTCTATCTTGATGAACCTATAATCAATCTTGATGTTTCAGGAAAATTGATCCAGCGGAAGCTTCTCGCAAACTACTAGCGGGCAGAGGCTGTTAAATCTTCATGAAGTCCCAAAAAGGGTTCACATGATGGAATGAAAAGAGAGTCTTTCAAGAAACCTGACATTAGTATCCCACTGATAAGTGACTTAGGGCCTGATTTACAGTTTGGCGGATGGGTTACTCCATCACATTTGTGTCCTGTCCCCCTTTTTACAAGTGCATTATATAGTAGGGAACTTGTAACAAGGCGGATAAGATATCCGTCACATTTGTGACTGAGTACCTTAAATTCTAAATCAGGCCCCTAGATATCTAATTCAAACATTTTCCTAAATTTAAAGAGATGAAGCCAATGCATGGCAGTGGCCCCCTAAGGTACAAAAATAAGTAGCTCAAACCTCCAAATACTTCCTATGCGTATGTCCTCAGAAAGAAAATACGTTTCTTACCTGTAACTGCAGTTATTCAGTATTGGTATCTTTTATAGATTCACATGCTTGAGTCATTCCCCGTCGTCGTAGTGAGAGCCCCATGGTATCATAATCAAGCAGTATGTAAAACTACTATAGGCTATAATGGCACTAGGCCATCAATTTAAAGCCTATCTATGTCCTTTAAAAAAAAAAAAGCACCAAACTTCAAATACAACCAATCAGCTGTTACCCTCAAGAACAGTCCCAAGAGTGGCTGAATCCCTCAGATTTTACAGCACAAATGGTGATAAATAAGTAATCCAAAACTATAAGGGAAGCCTCTCAGGGGAGGAGGGTGGGTTGCATGTGAATCGATGAAAGATACCAATAGTGGATAACTGCAGTTACAGGTAAGTAGCTTATTTACTTATCCAGTATTGGGGTATCTTTAATAGATTCACATGCTTGAATCAGAATAGCAAACAGTATCCTTAGATATGTACCTATCCTTAGCGGATGGTGGGTAGCAGTAATATATATTTGCAGCGGTGGCTTCGAGCTTCAAGATGGCGGTCGCACTCTAAGAGTGCTCTGGACCCCTCCGGCATCTGCTCGCAACTCATCAACCCTCCAGAAGCAGGAAACGTTACCAGCAGATCGCAAGTTAAAGGGCGACCTGTTGAGACTTAAACTGCGCCCGAAACGCACTCCGATACACAGCAAAGGCGGCCTATAAAGCGAACCCTGACAGGGAGAAGACAAGATGGCAGTGTCCTAGCAGGGACCCGCGAGGTTCGCCAGCCGCAAGCTTCAACATCCAGGAGGAGAGGGAGACACACTGGGACTCCGGTGGTCTTCCCTGCAGACCAGGCAGGACAAGATTAGTGACGCCGCGATCTGTAAGGCTTGCAGTGGTGCGGGGAGAGGAGCGCGCACTCAGCCTGTGGATCGGTAGGACAGTAGCAGCAACAGCAGTGGACCCATGGGGTTTTTCAAACAGCCTGCGCCGGCTCCGTGTTGGAGGAGGTGAGGCCCAGCGGGATCTCTCATCTGACAATGTCCCGGTGGGAGGGCGACCTACAGGGATCACCAGGCAGTCGGGCGGGCAGGTAGAAGTGACGGGGCCCGCTGACATCATCCCGCGGCGTGGCCGAAATCTTTCCCCCTGCCCCCTGATGGGGAGAGGAGCGTGCACTCCATCTGCGGATCAGCAGGACGGCGGTAGAAATAGCGACAGCTGACCCCTTGGGCCTCCCAAACAGTCCGCACCGGCAGAGGCAGCGCCCAGCGGAATCTCTCCTCTGACAGCGTCCCGGGGGGGGGGGCGGCCTACAGAGATTACCAGGTCAGGCGGGTCCATGGTCGTGACGGGGCCTGCTGACACAATCCCACGGCATGGCCGGATTCTTTCAAACCCCCCCCCCCCTCGAAGCCTCGAAGGCCTGATTCTTGCCGCCAAACCTATGTAAAAGTGTGAAAGGGTGACTGTCCTGGGACTTTAGGTCCCCGGGGACACATCAGCAGTACCTATGGTCCCTGGGGCCCTCTCTGTCACAGCATGACACCCTGGGTTCCTGCCAGAGACAGACTCGGCTTTGAAGGCCTGAACCAGCCAGACTGGCACCCAGGATTTACCAACGCCCCGCCATAGACCGCGTCAACACCTAGGCCGCAGTCAAAGGCCGACATTCAGATGCCACTGTGGATCTCCCCGGGAAGTTTCACCAGACTCAACGGAGCGGAGGGGGGAGCCAGCTGTGGCCACCGCTCCCCTGCACGCCTCTGGGTACAAAGAAGGGGGGCTACCATGAAGCAGCGGAGACAGCGGTGTCGTGACTCGTGCCATCTGAGACTGAGAGCAGGCGGGGGGACTGGCGGGGGGCTCCGAGACCCCCACGGGTCCTGGTGGCTTCACCTCAGCCTCCCAGATAGGGGCCGCCTACCTCCATCCTCCATCCGAGACCAAGAAAATGCGGCACCTGCAGTATCCAGCCCGGCGGGCGGCCCATGGAGTTGACCTTGTGTTTGAGAGGAGACCCCAGGAGGGTTGAGTCAGGGCCATAGAGACCCCCTGAAATACAATCAATGCTGCCCTGTCAGCAACTGACTGAAACACCCAGATCAAGGGCCTTGAGCAACCACACCCCCATCGCCCCCTCCTGGCTGTGGCAGACCTGGTCCAAGCGAGTGCCGGCGGTACACGACATACTATTGAGACCGGTCCCCAAGGGCTACACAAGCCCACAAAGCCCGGGGCTGGACCGGCCACCACTCCGGCGGACCAGAAGTGTGTCGACGTCGGCGAGACTCTTGGGTGCTCCCTGCGTGACCCAGGGACCTGAATGGGGATGCGGCTGCTGCCATGAGACGAGGAGTGAGACGGTTTTGGCAGCCCAAGTGGATCTGTGGAGAGGGCCTGGGCAATTCTACCCTCTACTTGATGTGGGGCGATTTAACGCCCCATCTCCAGTCGCACTGCTAGAACACGCTTGTTCAGCGTTTGCTCATTTATACAACCATTTAACTCCATATTTTCCATGTACTCCATTTTCTTAAACATGCTTTTAATTACTCAGTTTCAATTTAATTCACACGTAGGAATATCATGCCATTTCCAAAGCTTCCCATGTTAACGTTGTGCCCATCCGGACCTCTGACAAAAACACGAACTGATGCATGGTTCGTCGAAGGCAGTGTTTATTAAAACCCAATGCATTTCAGGCTACCAGAGCCCTTCTTCAGGGGTAACTATAAGTGACAATAAAACATTTACAATTATCTTATTGTTCATAATTATTCAAATACATCTTGCATTATTCAAACATTCATTATGGTTATACTAACTGCTTAATCAATCCTAACAATACAGTGCTCAACTGACCCTGTCTCCGTATGTTTATTACTACCCTCCGTGTGTCTCCACTCATACATTTAATCCAAAAAACCAAGCTGTTGATAACCCGCCTAGAAACTAACGCTCCATTTCCATCTCTCAATGAACCACATGCTTTCCCAACTTCACCCGCCCTTTCTCTCAACTGACAAACACCCTCGCATACTTTCACAAACATTCCCATACCCCTCCAACCTCACTTCTTACTCTACTTTTTCCGACTGGCCCCAAGCTCATCAAACTTTCAAATTTACCCGTGTCTCTCAACTCTACCATTCTACCACTTTCTACATTTTCCTCCCTCCTCCACTTGCATACAGCCACCTCCCATACACCCTCGATCAAAACTCTGGTCACAATCCTTTCACATATGCATATACACCCACGTTCTGGCACTCGTCATTCTGCCTATAACACTATTTTCACAAACTCGCTCACTCAGCTTTCAGTCACCGAACCACAACTATTCCATCTGAGTTCACGTACCTCCCACGACTTTTTCAAAACAGTCAATCCTCGTCTCAACTTCTAAAACTGATTCGTCCCCCCAGGCTTTTGCTCAGTATTTAACTGCAGTCACCTGCTATAGTCCCTCCCTCCTTTACATTTGCCCAATTGGCCAATTCTTCTACCTGTTCACTCAAACTATCCACTTTTAACTGGGAGTAAACTACATTTTCCACAATACAATAGACAAGCATAAAAACACAGGTTAAACGATCATCAACATCTTATGACCACTATATTATTGAATTTCACTATTATAAAAATGTCATCAATGTTCGCACTTGGTATTCTCCAAGTGCCGAAATGTAAATGTAAAACAAGTTCAATGCCATTTTCTTTAACACCAACTTGCTAGGCGAACCGCGATGTTCCACCATACGTGTGAAATATTTTAAGCTGTGCTTAAAGTTCCATTTTTTCATTTTCTTCAGCCGGGTGCTATTCCAAAGAAGGGCAAAATTCTTGAATCAACAATTATGGTGGTGGAGTGCACACCTCTTAGTCCACAAGTTATCCTTATAAGTCCTATATCTCCAAAGATGCGTGCTCACTGGAAAAGTGCCTTGCCCCATCTCCAGTCGCACTGCTAGAACACGCTTGTTCAGCGTTTGCTTATTTATACAACCATTTAACTCCATAATTTCCAAGTACTCCATTTTCTTAAACATGCTTTTAATTACTCAGATGTATTTGAATAATTATGAACAATAAGATAATTGAAAATGTTTTATTGTCACTTATAGTTACCCCTGAAGAAGGGCTCTGGTAGCCTGAAATGCATTGGGTTTTAATAAACACTGCCTTCGACGAACCATGCATCAGTTCGTGTTTTTGTCAGAGGTCCGGATGGGCACAACGTTAACATGGGAAGCTTTGGAAATGGCATGATATTCCTACGTGTGAATTAAATTGAAACTGAGTAATTAAAAGCATGTTTAAGAAAATGGAGTACATGGAAAATATGGAGTTAAATGGTTGTATAAATGAGCAAACGCTGAACAAGCGTGTTCTAGCAGTGCGACTGGAGATGGGGCGTTAAATCGCCCCACATCAAGTAGGTGTTCATCGTAGTGTCATTTGGGCAAGGCACTTTTCCAGTGAGCACGCATCTTTGGAGATATAGGACTTATAAGGATAACTTGTGGACTAAGAGGTGTGCACTCCACCACCATAATTGTCAATTTTACCCTCTGACAGCAACCACATACTACAACTCTGCACCACTTCTTCCAGTGCAATCCCACCATGGGGAAAGATAAAGGGCGCAAAGCCACCCCTGTCCCGAACCCGCATGGAACAATAGACTACAGGTGGGACAAGCGCCTGTGACGCCGCTCCAACCAAGGCCCCCCTCCCGGAAGAAGACCTCGCCATGATCCTACAGGCCATAAAGTCCTCACAAGACTCTGTGGAAACTAAAATAGGGGTGGTGCGGGTAGACATGGCCCTTATACGGCAAGACCTCCGCAATGCCACTTCCCGTATAACAGAAGCCGAATCCTGGCTATCCACGATGGAAGGCGATGTAATACATCTGAAGGAGCAGGTCACGCAGCTGCTGTCCCACACGAGTGACCTTCACAAGCGTGCAGAAGATGCCAAAAATCGCTCACGCCAAAACAATCTCCGCTTAGTGGGCATCCCCGAGGGGGCAGAACCTGCACAGGTAGCCAACTTCATAGAGGCCTGGATCAAATCCTGGATGTCATCGGACCCTCTCTCAGCGTGGTTCATCATGGAACACGCCCACTTTGCTCTTACGCCCAGGAGCCCCACACCAGCCAATCATCGCCAAAATCCTTAACTTCAAGGACAGGGATGCCATCCTGCAGGAAGCCAGCGCCCATCCCACCTTGTCCTATCAGGGCAATAAAGTGATGATCTTCCCAGACTACACCAGAGAAGTGCAGGCACAAAGGCGATCATATTACGCTGTCAAGCAGAAACTGCGGGCCGTCAACCAAAAATATAGACTCCTGTTTCCGGCCCGGCTCAGGGTGGTTTTCCAGAACAAAACCCACTTCTTCGAAACCCCAGAGGCGGCGTGGACCTGGGTGACCGAGGAACGTCAGCTCCACCCACAGGTGGCCACTTCTCTGTCTGCCTCCCTGGCATGGCCGGCAACAACTAAAGACACTGGGTCTTACAGACGACGCATCCGCTCCCGTAGGGGGCGCAATGCCCATAGAGTGGTCTTCGCCTCGCCCACTGGCACGCCAAAAAAGTTAAACGGATCACCTGAACCTAAAGGCTCCTACTTCCATCTGAAAATCAAGGCCCTCTACGACAACTTCAGCGAACAGACGACGGACACCACCCCACGCTCCACCACCACCGACAAAGAGCCGACCATCATCACCTGGAATCCTGCCACCGTCGAACACATCACCGTGACCATGAAGAACACCCACTCAGGAGCCCCCACGGACCCCTGCCCACCGCACATCTACCACACCCGCACATCTACCGCCGCCATCGCACCCGAACTAGGACGCACCATCAACGCCTCCTTCGAATCCGGCATCTTCCCCGACGACTGGAAGCGGGTGGAGGTCAAACCTCTCCTCAAGAAGCCCAAGGCCGACCCGACAGACCTGAAAAACTACCGGCCCATCTCTCTCCTCCCCTTCGCTGCCAAAGTCACCGAGAGACTCGTAAACACCCAGCTGACCGCCTTCATCGAAGAAAACTCCATCCTAGATGCCTCCCAGTCCGGATTCCGCAGCAACCACAGCACTGAGACGGCCCTCCTCGTTGCCACCGACGACTTCCGCAGGCTACTAGACCAGGGGCACACCGCAGCCCTCATCCTACTAGACCTCTCTGCAGCTTTCGACACCGTCTCACATCGCACCCTCGCAGCCAGACTCCACGACGCTGGGATACGAGGAACTGCCCTCTCCTGGATCCGATCCTTTCTCTCCGGCAGAACCCAGAGGATCAGACTCCCTCCTTTCCTCTCCGAACCCACACAGATCAACTGCGGAGTTCCCCAAGGATCATCGCTCAGCCCCATGCTCTTCAACATCTACATGACCCCCCTCGCCGCCATCGTCAGACAACACGGGCTCAGCATAGTATCTTACGCCGACGACACCCAGCTCATCTTCTCCCTCACGAAGAACCCCGGAGACACCAGGCTCTGTTTCCAGGAAGGAATGAGAGACGTAGCCGCCTGGATGAAAAGCAGCTGCCTGAAGCTCAACTCGGAGAAGACCGAGGTCCTCATCCTCGGACCCTCCGCCTAGGACAAAACCTGGTGGCCCTCCGCCCTCGGGAGTCCGCCCATCCCGACAGACCACGCACGGAACCTCGGCATCATCCTCGACTCCTCCCTCACCATGACCCGCCAGATCAACTCCATCGCCTCCACCAGCTTCAACTGCCTTCGGATCCTCCGCAAGACCTTCAAATGGATACCCCCAGAATGCAGAAAAACCGTCACCCGCGCACTCATAACCAGCAGATTGGACTACGGCAACGCCCTCTACGCCGGAATCAACAGAACTCTCCTACACAGGCTACAGACCATCCAGAACGCCGCAGCCAGACTCGTCCTCGGAACCCCACGGCACAAACACATGACCCGACACCTTCGTAACCTCCACTGGCTCCCCGTCGAGAAGAGAGTTACCTTCAAACTGCTCACCCACGCCTACAAATCCCTCCACAACATCGGACCCAAATACCTCAACGAGAGAGTCTCCTTCCACGTACCCAAGAGGAACCTTCGCTCCACAGACCTCGCCCTCGCAGAGACCCCCCGCATCCGCAGAACCAGAGCAGGAGTAAGAGCTTTCTCCTACGTCGCAGGCAAAGCCTGGAACGAGCTCCCAGTGAACATCAGACGCTCCCCCACCCTCCACACCTTCAGGAAGAACCTCAAGACCTGGCTCTTCGATTGAACCGGAGCTGCACCCCCCCCCCCACTCCCAGCGCCTTGAGACCCTCACGGGTGAGTAGCGCGCTTTATAAATCACCTGATTGATTGATTGATTGAATCTCCAGTGGAGCCTGAAAAATGCTAGTGTGGTATCTGGCGAGAAACCCCCCATATCTCCAGCAACGGGATCAGATGACACTAACCTCTCGGGAAGCCCAAAGACTTAATTCAGAATCCAGCGTCTTCAATGCTCCTGCTCCAGAGGCATGGAAAATCCTGTTAAGTGGAGGGGTCCACCACTCTACTCCTGCATCAAGGTTCATAGTTTAATTTTGTTTTGAGTTCTCGTTACCTGGGCGACAGATGCTTCCTCGAAAGAAGGATAGGGTGGGGGGTTGGTTGGGGACCGTTGTCCCTGTTCTTGTTATAGTTTTTTCTCTCGGTTGCAGCACTTGGCATGACACTCTCGATACGCACAAGCGCCGCCCTCGAGACAGGGCAAAGTGCCCACAGATACACCCAGGCCCTGAAAACTGAAGTCCAATAGGTTGCCCACGCAGACGCCCCCACACACCTACACCTAATCAACATGGCTGCACCCCAAAATGAGGGAGAACCCCTATGGGTCCTCTCCTGGAACATCAATGGGCTCCTAGATAAGGTGAAATGCACAGCGGTATTAAAGTATTCACAGAGATCCACCTGAGATATCCTCTTGCTGCAAGAGACGCATCTCATGGGATACCACTGTCCCTTCCTTGTGCGTCAGGAGTTTGATAGGGTTTGTCACTCTGGCTTTTCACGAGGTTCCCAGGGGGTGGCGATTCTCCTGCGGTGCTTCCTTCCCTTCACAGCTGTCCGAGAGATCAGGGAACCCCATGGCCGCTTTGTGGCTCTTATGGGGACCCTAGGGGGTGCCACTCTCAACCTGGTATCGCTCTATGTGCCTCCAGCGACCTTTGAGCCCACCCTTCGTGCCACCGTAGATGTAATATCCTCCCTTCTCCAGGGTCTGACAGTGGTCGGGGGGGACTTAAACGCAGTCTTGGAGCCCACCAGAGATGTTATCGGGATATCCTCCTCCCACAGAAAGCTATGCGCCAAGCGACTTAAAGACTGGTCATCCAGACTAGGCCTATGCGGTGTGTGGCAAACATGGCATCCCAGGACACTCCAATACACCCACACCTCCGCTGCGTACCATACCCACTCCCGCATTGACCTAATATTTATGCCCGCCTCCGATTGCCGTGAGGTCACCAGTATTCAAATCCTAGCTCGTGGCAAATCCGACCACGCTCCCCTCCTCCTCCTACAGGACAGCGACTGCAAGCAGGCAATTGGAGAGGAACTCAAACAGTATTTCCAGTCAAATGAGGGCACAGTGGACTCCCAGGGTACACTGTGGGCGGCAGGCAAGGCCCCGATCAGGGGCTATGCCAAGGAGTATCTCAAACACAAACGCCTGACACAAGACAACCACCTTTCCCAGTTGGAAGCCCAGGCCCTTCGCCTGGACCAGATGACTGCTACGGCAAACGGTGCGCCGACAACTCGACATGCTACAGGAAGAAATACGCCATATGACGCTTGAATCGGCAAATTGATGTGAAGGTCCTCCATGGCCCGAGTCTATGGCTGGTGCGATAATAACGGTTAACTGCTCCACTGGCTGGCCTTGCGTCCCCTTGCTAACCAGATAGTTCCGGAGATTCTAGACAACCAGGGATGTACACACCGCACCCCTGCAGCTGTTGTGCAGGCCTCTGCTAGCTACCACACGCTGCTCTATTCATCGATAGATCTTGGGCATCAGAGTCCAGCCCCCATTTTCTACATGATATTTCCCTCCCAAGACTGTCGGGCCAGAAACACAACATTTGGACCAACTCATTCCGCAAGAAGAGATCGAGGAGGCAATCTCAATAGTCGCGTCCGGGAAGACGCCTGGCCCAGACAGATTCCCGGTGGAATACTATGCTGCATTCATGGAAACCTTGGTACTACATCTTCACACTCTGTACGAAGATGTGGCGGAGAAAGGCGCCTTCCCCCCAGAGATTGATTTGGCCACTATCGTGGTCATTTCTAAAACGCACCCCCATCAGCCTCCTGTTCGGACTACCGTCTGATCTTTCTCATTAATACTGAAGTCAAAATCAACGCGACTATCCGTGCCACACACCTGAAACCGGTATTCGGCAGCATCATACCCCCGACCAATGTGGCTTTATGCCACATCGCAGCACGAGACATTGCCTGTAATGCCTGCATGTGGCACTGGCTCACCGCCACCTCCTCTCCACATACCTGGCTTTATCACTGATCGACTTCGAAGAAGCCTTTGATATGGTCAATTGGTGGAACTTGGAGAGTGTACTGGAAAGCACAGGATTTGGCCCACACTTCCGGAAGCTGATACGGGTGCTCTACTCCAATCCATCAGCTAGGGTCCTCATAAAAGGGGCACTCTCGAAGGTCTTCCCTATCAGGAGAGGAACGAGACAGGGCTGACCTCTGTCTCCCCTTCTCTTCGCTCTAGCAATAGAGTCGCTCGCCCGACTCATCCGCGCCGATGCACAAATACAAGGATGGCAATGGCAGGGATCCCACGAAGATCGCATCGCCCTATACGCAGATGATGTTCTACTCTTCCTTGCAGACCCGGCACACTCTGGTCCCCGATGCCTCCATATCCTCTGGCTATTTGGAGCAGCGTCAGGCCTGTGCCTGAATCCAGCCAAATCAACTCTGGTGCCTCGCCACATGTCACGGGAATTTTTGGAATGGCAAACTAATATACCCATACGACGCCTCACCTTTAAATATCTAGGCATCTGGGTCGCGCTCCTCCCGGAACTTACCTGGTCACTCAATATCAACCCTCTAACTAAGAGAACAAAAGAAGACCTCCGCAGACGGCAATCCCTCCCCCTTAACCCCTTGGGTAAGATCGCCTTGTTCAAAATGATGGTGCTTCCTCGGTTCCTATACATAATCCAGAACCTCCCACTCCACCTTCCGCGTAGATGGTTCTGCGAATTAGATAGAATGATCACAGCATTTCTCTGGGGAAACACAGGGCCACACATGGCTCTTACCCACTGTCAGCAGGGCCGGTATGAATGGGGAATGGGGACGACCAACCTTTTCCTGTACTATACAGCCACTCTCCTCCCGGTGATACGCAACTGGTTCTCTGGAGGATGGTCCAACCCGGCCTACCAACCGTATCTGGAGAACCTCAGGTTCTCACAGATCCAGCCAATGCTCTATAGTGCCCTGATCTCTCACACTCTCCCGGCAGTGACTCGGGTGGCTCTACCGGCATGGCGCTCCGTACACTCTTTGGGAGGCTAAACTCACACTACAGACACCCCTGTGGCGTGGCACCTGGCTTGAGGAGGTGGGGGCACTGGAAGGGTTTCGGAAGTGGGACCTGATCGGTATCACACACCTGGGGGATGTGTGGTCAGAGGGACACTTATTCTCCTTTCAAGACTTGCAGAACACTTACTCGCTACACTCCACTCGGTTCTATAAATACCTACAGCTCCAGCACGCCATCACCCTTCAAGCTCCTGCGGGCACTACATTTCCAAAACTCAGTCCGCTAGAAGCTAAAATCCTTATGGGAAATCTAGGGAAGGGTGGAGTATCTCAGATTTATCGCTCACTGGTTAACAATTCCCCATCCACCTTAGGATATCTGAGAAACCGGTGGGAGCAATGGCTGGGCCCTCTGGAGGAAGATGACTGGAGAGACCCCCTGATGGCTCCCTGAGTAATTACCATCTCTGCCAGACGCCGCCTAATCCAAATATACTACCTCCATTGCCCCTACTTCACCCTTGTCCACCTGCACCAGGCTGGCTTTCTTCCTGCCCCCAAATGTTTCGCGATGCACCTTAGAGCCAGCTGACTTTTACCTTATGGTCTGGTCCTGTACTACCCCCACCCAATACTGAACAGCAATTGCGACAGAGATGAGCGCCACCCTTATCCTGTGACTCATGGAGGGACTGGACGGTTCCCGTGCCAAAAAAACATTCTTGGGGACGGCCACCATGGTGGCCAAAAGGGACATAGCGGCCACCTGGAAAGACTCTGCCCCCCCTATCTCTGAATGGCGCTAAGGAGTGGATTGGTGCGCCATGCAAGAAAAACCAGTGTATGAGGCGAGAGTATGTCCTGCCAAATACGATTGTGTATGGGGCAAATGACTGTGACTGGCGAACTAAAGAGACCCTAGCTGGTCGTGGGTAAACCTCTGGACTCATGATGCGTTCAATCCAGATATGTAAACATAGGGCAACAAACTGAGAAAGACTGAGAATGTATTGTATGCCACAATGTAATGAACTATCGTGCTGTTGTTTTCAAAAACCAGCAAAATTGGATTATCAAAAAAATATATATATTTGCAGCGAATGATTTTTTAGAATAAACATAGAAGTACATACATCCATATTAAATTCATAACTAAATGCATAAAATACAAAAGTATGTTCATCATTCACAATGAAAAGAAAAGCATTTATACGTGATCGTTAAGTAGTAGAAATAACCATAACAATCAGTCAATTATATAACTAATGGAAGGAAAAAACACCTATATTTAAAGAGGCTCACCTTATTAGAACAAATGTCGGAGAACCGCCTGGCCTACGGCTGCGTTACTGAGCTGCGTAGATTCCAGGCAGTAGTGCTTCATGAACGTGTGGATGCTCTTCCACGTCGCAGCACCTCATATCTTTTCCCGTGGAATGCCCGCAAATAGAGCAGCCGATGTGGAGACTGCTCTTGTAGAATACGCCTTTGACCTTTTTGACAAAGGTTTGCCAGCTTTGATATGGCAAAATTGAGTTGCAGCAGAGATCTATCTGGCAATGGCTGGTTTTGATACTGCAGCGCCAATACAGCCTTGTCCATAGGTCACCAGTAGCTGGTCAATTTTGCGCATGCCTTTAGTCCTTTGTAGGCAAAACTTGAGACCTCGTTTGATGTCCAAAGTGTGAAGCAGCTGTTCCGCTGGCGTAGCCGGATTGGGAAAGAAAGTTCGGAGAATGACATGCTCATTGAGGTGAAATTGAGAAGGTAGGGATGACTTTAGGATTAGTCCTGAGAAGCACAAAGTCGTTCCGTGAAGCAAAAGAAATGTTCTTTAGTGGTAAAGGCCTGTATTTCACTAACCCTTCTGGTGGATATGAGAGCAACGAGAAGAGCAACTTTCCATGTGAGGAATTTTAACTCAGCCTTATGAATAGGCTTGAAAGGCCGCTTCCTTAGTTGTGAGAGTACCACATTGAGATGCCATTCTGGAGGTGGGCCTCTTATTGGAGGGAATGTTTGGAAGAGTTCTTTCAAGAATTGCTTCACAAGTCTTGAAGAATAGAGAGACAAAGCCTGAGAAGAGTGCCTGTATCTGGAGATTGCAGCAAGGTGGACCTTTACTGAAGTATACACAAGGCCTGATTTAGCCAGGGAGAGACGATACTGTAGGATTTGCTCTGGAGAAGCGTGGAACAGATGCACACTGTTCTGTTGGCACCAAATGCAGAATCTTTTGGATTTTGATTTGTAAGTCTTGTTGGTGCCTCCCACTCTAGACTTGGAAAGAATATCTCTGCATTCTTGTGTGATACTTAGAATTAAAAATTTGTAGAATTCAGGAGCCATGCATGCAATTAAGCAATTCTGGTTCCAGATGGCAGATCTGATCCCCATTCATGGTCAGAAGAGATGGAGTAGGTAGAAGGTGAATGGGTTTGATCTCCGAGAGGAGGAGAAGCTCCGAAAACCAGTGCTACCTGGGCCACTTGGGGCAATCAGCAGGAAAGGACATGTTCTGTCTTTATCTTGGTGAGGACCCTGGGAATCAGCGGGATGGGGGAAAAGCGTATGCACATATCTCAGACCAACGCATTGAAAGGGCATTCCCCCAAGACCCTGGGTGAGGGAATCTGCTGGCATAGAACTGGCATTTGGTATTGCTGTCCGTCGTGAAGAGATCCAGCGCTGGTTTCCCCTATCATGAGAAAACCTTGCCCAGTTGACGCTGGTCCAGTTCCCACTTGTGGCAACTGTGCTTTGCCCTGCTGAGTGTGTCTGCCAATGTACTGATTAGCCCTGGACCGTGTTCGGCTTTCAGAGATATTCCGTGCTCTGTAAGCCAGGTCCAAAACTCTTGAGCCTCTTGAGAGAGTGTGAGAGACCTGGTTCCTCCCTGCTTGTTGATGTAGTACATGCTGGTCGTGTTGTCTGTACGAACCAACATTGAGAATCCTGCAGTCCTTGGAAGGAAAGCTTGCAGGGAGAGGAATATGGCTTTGAGCTGCAGGCTGTTGATGTGCATCATTTTTTGAGAGGAAGACCATTTGCCCTGGATTTGAAGGTCCTGCATGTGACCCCTCCAACCGTCCATAGATGTGTCCATAGTGACGATGAAATCTGGAATCAACGGTAGGAAAGTGAGGCCCTCTAAAAGATGTGGTTTGAGATACCACCATTTCAATGCTTCCCTCTTGACCGGGGTTATTGAGATTAAGTCTTCGAAGGATCTCATTGCTTGAACCCACTGAAGTTGAAGCTCTTCTTGCAACAGTCTCATTTTGAGGCATGCTATTGGAATCAAGTTGATCGCCGACGATAGCATGCCTAGGAGCCACTTCTACATCCTCCCTAATACGGTGCGTCTTCTTGAGATGGTTTGAGCCAAGCTTGCTAACCGACCTTGCCGTTACCGGGATAGGAAGGCTTTGTTTTGGATTGTGTGTAGGTCGGCTCCAGGTTTGACTGGGAGTGAATGAGGATTTTTGTTGCTTCATAGCAAGGCTGAGCTTGCGGAAAAGTGATAGGCAGGCTGTCGTAGCTCTGGCCACTTGTAGTACAGTTGGGGCTTTTAGCTGATAGTCATCTGGGTAGGGGAATACCTGATGACCCTGCTTCCTTAGTGTGGCTACTACTGGGGCGAGGCACTTGGTAAATATCCCAGGGGCGGATTTTAGGCAGACAGGAAGGACCTTGAATTGGTAGTGGATACCAGCTACAGCGAATCGGAGGTATCTTCGATGCTTGATATGAATGGAGATATGCGTCTTCCAGCTCTAGAGACGTCATGTAATCTCCACTGTTGAGGCAATGCAGGATATCCGAAATAGTAACCATCCTGAAGGTTTGTTTTCTGGGGAATCTTTTTTAGTTTCCTGAGATCAAATATAGGTCTTCACTCCCATGCTTTCTTGCGTATAAGGAAAAAATGGGAGTAGAATGCTCTTCCCCTTTGTGCTGCAGTAACTTCCTCCATCCCTCCTTTGGTGAGCATCATTTTGGCCTCTTTCCTTAATAAGTGAAGGCGAGTGGGGTTGCGCTTCCCTGGGTGGTTTCAGGTGGTCGCTCTGGAAACTCCAGGGTATGGCCATAGGAGATTAAGTCCAATTTTCATCTGACCGATGAGCTATTTTTCCACTGATGGATGTGGTTGGATATCTTCACACCAACGGGACGGGAGAGGATAGTAGCTGGCACCTGACTGAGGTCACTGCTTGCGACCTGTTTCAGGGGCATTGAGAAGGTGCTCGTCTGCGGAAGCCCTGTCCGGAGAATCCCGCTGTGGATGACTGGCGATATGACGGCTGCTGGTAACCTTGTCTGTACTGCGACTGATAGGTTTGGTATGGCAGGGTGCGTTGGTATCCACCCTTATACCCTGAAAAGCTCTGTCCTCGTGCTCCCTGAAAGGGCAACTTTCTGTACCGTAGGTTGCCAGGGGATTTGGCAGTATCAGTGTTGGTCTTAATTGTTAGTAAGGCTTCATCAATATGTTTGCCAAATAAGGAATCACCATCGTACGCCATGTCCAAGATCTTGGATTGGACTTCCGGTCTGAATGACGTCGCCCTAAGCCATCCTTGGTGCCGTAAGACTGCAGCGCCAGCTAGCTGTCAAAAGCCTGTGATGGCTATATCCATTGCGCAGTCAATCACTTCAGATACTGCGCGCTCTCCCTCCTGTAGTATTTTTCTAACCTCTTGTTTTTTGTCTTCCAGGATGAGGTCCAACATGTCACCTACATCGGACCACAACTGGCGGTCATAGTGGCCAAGATCGCCAAGGCATTTTTCGCTCGTACAGTAATTGAAGACATGGTAGTGACGCGTGTACCAATGGTGTCTAAGCGGCTCCCTTTCTTGTCGGGTGGCATAGTAATAGGTGTTGACGGATTCTTGGACCTCCTCTGCGCAGCCTCAGATATAACTGAGTCAGGCTTGGGGTGCCCTGTCAAGCATGCAGGGGCGTCTTCTGGGGCTGTATACTTTTTTATCAATCTGAGGCAGGACAGCCATCACTGAGGCTGGAGTCTTCATCACCTTTATTCCCTCCTGTCAAATGTATTCGATGATTGGTATGGACCGTACTTTCTTGTCTGTTCTTTAAAGTCATGTCGGACTGCTTTACTGCCATGGGGAGGTGAAATCTGGTAGCCGCTCTCTCAATTGGACTGTGAAAATCTCCAATGTTCTCTGAAGGAGAGTCAACTAGTTGGTGTGGAGGTGGGGACGGTGTGGAATAAAGTAGTCATTCCAGTCATCCACAGGTAGTGGAGGCTCAGGAATTTTGCCCTCTTCTCTGTCCTCCTCCAAGGAGGATGGATCTTCCCTCAGGGGTAACGCCATCAGGGGACAAGGTGTCATTCTCGGTGCGGCAGGTGGCGGCATTGGTGGTGTAAGAGGGGCAGTAGGCTGCTGTGATGGTGCTGCAGGACATTTCTCTGGAGGTTGAGGGAACCGTTTTTTGTAGTCTGAAAGCATAGTCTGCAGGT
Source organism: Calotriton arnoldi (assembly GCA_963921515.1). NCBI lineage: Eukaryota > Metazoa > Chordata > Amphibia > Caudata > Salamandridae > Calotriton > Calotriton arnoldi. Next base: position 1,235,506 of record CAWUFW010000496.1, on the reverse strand, counting down.
CCTGGATTAGTGAGGATGGTAGGTGAGCAGTATCCTGTCTAGGAGGTTCATATAGTATTGGTAAGGCTCAAAATGCCTTGGAGGCTCAGGGCAACAATGCTGGTAATACTGTTCCTCATCGTCATAATCCTCATCCTCCTCATGACATTTAACATGCAGCTCCGAAGGGCTGTGAGCAGGCCCATATGGGCTCTCATCCTCAGATTCCTGGAGGTCCAGAAGGTGTATTGGGGGAAAAAGCGAGACTTTGCTTAGTGAATCTATTTTCGGGCATAAGAAGGTCTTACTTACTTTAATTTGTACCCTCATCGACGGTGGCGTCGATGGTATTGTCATCAGCTGAATGGAGCCGTCTTTAGGTGTTGTCGTTGACAGAGCAGTTATCGACAGAATATTCGTCAATGTGGTCAGAGGCGTCGTCGACGGTGTTGTGGTCAATGGGGTCATCTTCCGCAGCGTCGATGGGTCCTTCTTTGACGGTTGGATTCTTATTGAGGAGATGGAGGCGTTGATGACTTCTGTTGTCGACGTTGTTGCCGTCGACGGTCTCAACGATGAGAGAGTAGTACTAGTCGTCGTCGATGGTGATGGCATTGTCGACCATGTTTTCTGAGATGATTTATGCCTCCCTGGATCTGAAGAGGAGACCTGAGGGCACTCTTTCTCCTTAGTAGAAGGAGTAGATAGCAAAGCCAAGGCTGGCTCTGAGGAGGTTTTGGAATGCTTCTCCTCTTTACCAGAGTCCTTAGCCTGACGGGAGGCTTTATGATGTTTTCAGGTCTCATCAGACGTACCCTCATGGGATCTGGCTCTCTTGTGTGACTTGGCAGAGGTGTCGCTGTACTCTTCTCAAGAGGTCTTAAGTGACTTTGGGGGATATTCTCAAGAACGTGCGAAAAACATCGCCAAAACAGGCTAACGCAATTTTTCATATCGCCATCTATCGCGGGAAAATAACTCTGTGTCAACGTCGTATTCTCAACACAGCGGTAACATGCGATAGTTTCCCGATAACGCGTCAAATGTCCGCGATAAAATCACCGGGACGGCAATAAAAATCTAAAGCCTAACGTGAAAAAAGTTGCGATGGGCCCAACTGCGATAAAAAATACAGCGACAAGCAGCGCCAGGCCTGTAAGTCCCACAAGTCAGGCGGGAAAAACCACTATAAAAGCGCCAACAAAAAACACAAACAACTGCGAAGCACCATGGAGGTAGCCGGAGCGAGTACAGAGGACAACCAGAACCCCACAAGCCCCACGGAGGACCAGCTTGGGACCTCGGGGTCAGGGAAGGGCAAGGAGAAGAAGAAGATGAACCCGTCTTACAGTACGCAGGAAAACCAGATCCTCATTACGGAGGTGATAGAACACCACCACCAACTGTTCATCACCTCCACTGTGTCATTGGCAACTAAAAATACAATATGGCAGTCCATCTTGGCCAAGGTGAATGCAGTCGGAGTGAAGAGAAGGGAAGTGGACGACTGCAAGAAGCGCTGGACTGATATGAAGCGAAAAACCAAGCTGAAACTCGCAGCCAACCTGAAAGCAGCAATGCAGACTGGAGGTGGGAGTCAAGCGACACACCAGGAGCTGGATGAGATGGAGGAAATGGTGACCCGAGTCATCATTGGGGAGACGGTGGCAGGAGTTGGGGACCGGACACTGCACAACATGACCTGACCCAACAGCAACAGGGTGAGTAACGACCAGGGACTGGGGGACGGGGGAGATGGGCACAATGGCACACATGCACAATTAAGTATAGCACATCTGCGGACAAACCATGCCCTAGAGTCACAACTCCGACCAAGAGCCCAAGTTACCCAAGTCTGCAACATCTCAGCACTGTATAAGCACAGAAGTGAAAGGCACACCGCCTGAAAGGGATAAGAGTCAGCCAAATCAGAGCTGAAGGGGCAACACACCCACAATGCTGCACACACACATAAGAATCAGAGCACCTCAACATTGACAACAATGTGGTACAAACTGCAACACTTTCACAACAGAACAGAGGGCACAACTGCCGCCGCTTGTGTGTAGAAAATGGCTATTCGCATTTGGCATAGCAGGAAACTGTGAGATGACAATGTACAAGTACAACCTCACATCCTTGATGGTGTAGAAATGTCAACTGTCCCGCATCACATAGGCATCTCCTCACAAACAGTCACAATGTACATTGTCATGCAGTCTGTAAGTAAACTTGTCCAATGCGTCAACATACATGTGAACACAATGTCAATCTGCATCTCCCCTTCACATTGCAGAGGGAGAATCAACACCTCCTGCAGAGCAGACCCAACAACTCAGCACTGATGATGAAGAGGACCTCCCCAACATCGACACCGACGCCCTCCAACAGCCCATGGACAGCTTCGGCACCCCACCTCCAGGAGCAGTGCAGCCCAGCTGCATCAAGGAGACCCCACCCCCTGCACAGACCACACAGCAGGAAGCACCCACCACCACGGCTGTCTCCCAGGACCCCCACGACCAACACATGGCATTCCAACGCCGTGTGTTAGGGTGCCAGGAGAAGATGGCTGATCAGCTGTGGGTGGGGTTCGACCTCATGGTAGCCAAACTAGATGCCATACGTGGGTGTCTACGTCCCATCAGGGACCACTTACAGTCCCTAACGGACACCCACTGTCCGCTCCATGCTCTCCAACAAGCCATGGCTGACATCGCTGGAGTCATGACTCTGAGCCAAGAACAACTGTCTAGTCAGAGTGGCTCCAGCGATGTCAGCTGGGAGTTGGGACACATGCGGAGGATCATGTTGAACATGGAGCGGATGCAGGCGGAAAGAATGTTTGCCACGGCTGCACACCAGCGAGATGTAGCTGTGATCTTCCATGCCCTGCAGATCCTCGTCATGGCATTGCCGCCACAAGGCCTGGCGCGGATGAATACTGCTGCTACTACTCCATCCACATCTCCGCCCCCTGAAGTGTCAGTGCCACACAGTGATGCAGACTAAACACCACCACCTACATGTGAGGCACCTGACACATCAGAGGACGAAGATGATGATGAATCTGGCTTTGTGGTAAGAATGAAGTGGTAGCATTCATCTCCGCAATATGGCCTGTTTCAGCTTGGTTCTGCCCTCTGCATCATGCCCTGGAATAACACCTTCCACTGTCCCCCGATACACTCAGCGACACTCACCTTGGACCTCGACAGGGACTGCCATATTTGGTTTGGTTACCAATGACACAGCAATCACACTGCGGACTGAAGTCTTCCTCTTCCGATGAACTTGTCAATCCCTAAAGGACTCTGGCTGGCCCTCCACGGGGCAACAATGTAAAGTGGGGTTTACATGGCCCTGTACTGCTTCAGCTTCAACACTCCACTGAATGCGAATAAAACATTCTAATTCACACAGATGTGTCGTGGCTATGAGCAATCAAGTATGAAAGTATGGATGAATGTAGGGACAGTGATTCCACAAAAAGGCACTCCCTGGGTAATGCTATCAATGCGCATGTATGGCCGTGCCCCAGATAGGCAGTGAGACACACATTGTCATTCAAATCAACACTCATCACAGTTGAATCCATGTGAAGGTGCGTAGACTTTATTAGCATATGCTTGTCAGTACGGGCAAGATAAGTGCCACAACATGCAGACCAATGCAGCAGTATGTCAGGATGAGGAACGTTGCCAGCGCCGTTGTCCACTCCGGGGAGTGCCTCACCTTTCACAGGTGTGTGTTAACCCGCGTTGTTGTCCGCTCATGTATTCGGAGTCCAGGCGAATGCAGCCATGTCCACTGTTGTCGTGGGACATGTGACCAGATCTCCAAGATGCAACAAGGTGTTGGGACATGTGCAATGGGTTCCAATCTGTTGTGGCTGCAGGTACGTAGTTACTCGTCCATGAAAGCGATTGCAGCTCCGTAGGCTATCATTTCCAACATGAGCTCGTTGTCGACTTCATCAAACAGGACGGTGAGGCAATCCATTAGCAGGTCCGGACAGATGTGCTGCGTCCACCCCCTTTCACCAATTAGCACTACAGCCCAATAGGGGAGCTGTTCAATGTGGTCACTGCACACGAGGAGTTGTGCAATCTCCCAGGTCCAGCTGCCAGCATGTATGCCAAGTATCAAGGCATCCCATAAACGGGTATCACGGTGACACTCCTGGTCGTGGGCCAACAGGGGGCGCACACACATGTCAAAATGCAGTTAAGCTACCGTCCTGTTGGATAGGCAGACATCCATGGACCACTCGAATATGCACGATCGACAATGCAACACAGGCTGAACGCAGGTGATGTTGGCAAGGCGGAAGCTTAGCCGGTAACTGATCCGCAGCACTGCCAATGGCAGTGCCCCCAGTAAACGCAGCATACGTGCACAGTACAGTTCCACCTGACAGGGGTTGTGCATGTGTCCGGGATGTTCTGCCATTGCGTTAGTGGCTCTGGTTGAAGCGGCACTGTTCTGACCTGCGCCAGTTCTGTGGATGAAATGCCACAGCTTGGATCAATGAGTTGTTTTAGTGTGCAACGGTTGTACGCCTGGGATGGTGTGGGAGTAAGTGTGAAGGCCATTCCATGCAAGATAACTTCGAGCAAGGACTTCTGTGTGTGGGGTGTGTATACGTTGGTCTTTCGTCGGGCTGTGCGTAGTGTGGGAGTCGTCATCAGCTGCTATAGTATCTGTCAGGGGGTGCCGGGCACATGCAATTCCGAGGTCAGAGGTGCAGATGTGCTTCTGCCTGATAGTTCAGACAAAGGAGCTTTCATCCCTAATGTTAGTTTCTCATCTGCTTGCATTTAGGAAATGTGAAGTGGCTTGTTGGGGGTGGGGTGGGATGTGTGCGACTTTGGGATTCATGTTTGACATGTCTTGCATGTGGCAAATGGGCGGCATCACTGTGTGTTACATTGCCTCACAGCTGCTCCTCCCTCCCCCCGAGCCTATTTACTTGTGTGCGCTGCGCGGTTGCATCACTTGCACCCCTACGGCACACCATTGTCATGCCTGTCTGCGCATGTCCACAAGCCTGACAACGACACTGTGATGTTGGCCGTTGAAGGTGGGCGGCCACGTGAGTGTAGGCCTGTGGGAAGGATAGGGCGGACACAGATGTAGAGTTCATGCCTGGCTGAACTCGCGCTGCGATTAAGGCTAGGCATTTGGCTCACGCTGTGGCAATACAGATACACACAACACTTGGCATGTATGAGCCAAGACCCCGAGCGGTCTTGCGCTCCTTCATTTCTCCGTTTGTGCAAGCCCGCCCTCTGGGTGCATGCTGCATTGCAACATTGTCGATTGCGGGCTGGGTGGCGCCAACACTACAACAGTGACACACTCATTAGTTACTTCCTTGTCCAGGCCAGAACTGAACCACGCCCAGAGCCCCGGGCAAATCCTTCACACCCCTACGCTGGCTTGGCGTACGCCGGCTCAGCCCACTCCGCTTACGCTTACAGGGGGGGGGGACAAAGCTACCTGTCCAAGGTCTTACCCACTGCCTGAGGTGACATGGTTGCGTCCGCTGTCCACAGCACAATGTAATGTGGTAGGGCCCGGGGCCATCATGCATACATAATGACCACACGGACACACTTAGATAGATAGTGGAACTGGCTACGGGCACGTGCGCCCGGCCCCTTTTTATTACCAGGGTCACATGTCTAGTGACGCCTGTCCTGGATGGGTGTGGGGTGAGTGTAAGCCAGCCCTCAGGGAGTGGTTGGTGCTGGCAACAACTAGAACAGTGATCATCGGATCACACACACAGATTCAATCATAAAGGGTCCATGACTTGTGGTGCGCTGAGTTAGTGGCACCGGATGCACGGCGGCCGGCACGGGCCTACCGCCACGTGGCGATGACTTGAGCTGCACTGAGGTAGGGGCACCAGAGATGAGCGTGCTCATGTGAAGAAATTGTTAATGAGTTGGTCCCTTCGGGATATTCCTGCTGCAGCTGCAGTGGGGTGTGGTACACCTGCCTCATCTTCATCATCATCGTCCCAGGTCTTCCCCACTGCCTGAGGTGACATTGTTGCATCCGATGTCCACAGCACAAAACTCAATCATGAAGGGTCCATGAGTTGTGGTGCACTGAGTTAGTGGCACCTGAAGAGCTGAGCAGGGTATCAAGCTGATGATGGCATCCAAGACAGGTGTGAGCAACTTTGATAGGCTGGCTGTGAGACTCCTCCGACTCTGGCAGTTTTTGGTTGGAGGTGGTCCTGGCGGTGGTGGCGGGTGTGCAGCCAGCGATTATGGCGTGTCCTTGCAGGTCAGGATTGGATTTGATTTGTGAGCCCTGCTGACCGCAGTGTAGGCCGGAGGCAGCGGTCAGCAAGGGCACACAGCCACGTGGCGTTGACTTGAGCTGCACAGAGTTAGTGGCACCTGAAGCGCTTAGCGGGTGTGCAGGCAGCGATGATGCGTCGTCCGGGCGGGCCGCACTGGAAGCAATGTCTGTTGCCTACTGGACTGCGCCATAAAAAAAATCAAGACTCTATTTGAATTGTGAGCCCTGCTGACCGCAGTGTAGGCCGGAGGCAGCGGTCAGCAAGGGCACACAGCCACGTGGCGATGACTTGAGCTGCACAGAGTTAGTGGCACCTGAAGCGCTCAGCGGGTGTGCAGGCAGCGATGATGTGTCGTCCGGGCGAACCGCACTGGAAGCAATGTTTGTTGCCTACTGGACTGCGCCATAAATAAATCAAGACTCAATTTTAATTGGGGGACCTGCTGACCGCAGTGTAGGCCGAAGGCAGAAGTCAGCACACACATGACTCCGCGGTGCTGTGCCGCTGGGTGCGCTGGGGGCCTGTGTCGCGGAAGCCAGCGATCGGCTGAGGAGGCTGGCGGTCACGGCGGCGGACTAGTGGCAGGGTGAGGGGCGCCGCCGCGGCAGACGCGTTGGCCATCCGGGAAGTGAACCACGTCCAGAGCCCCGGCCTATTTATTCACACTCCTACGCTGGACTGGCGTACGCCGGACAAGCCCACTCCGCTTACGCTTACAGGGGGGGACGACACAGCTACATGACAGAGGTCTTCCCCACTGCCTGAGGTGACATGGTTGCGTCCACTGTCCACAACACTACACACACCAGCAGTATATGTCCACATGGACATGTCTGTGCTCTGCATACTGAAGTCTGTCCAGCACATCACCGCCACACTTGGCATTGTGTACATTCTTATTGATGGGTCACTTGCCTCCTTCGCATATACTTGGTTCCCACCTCTCCCCACATTCTGCAATTGTGTGGCTGAGGGGCCATGCCGTTTTCGGAAGGTCAGCTGTCTTGTTCTGCGCTGCCTCGGTGGTAGTCCGGAGGGGGGGACTGGCGGGGGGGCCTGGGGGTGGTGGCGGTGGGTGTTGTGGCCCTCTTGGGTCTCCAAGCTGCATGATCATTGGCTCCATGGCATGTGTTGGTCTTCAGATGTGGCTCTGGGCTGGGCTCCCTTTCAAACTGCAGGTTGTCGTCCTGCTTAACACCAGTAAAAGGCAGGTGTTAAATCCCTGCTGCTAACGCGCCTTATCGCCTGTTTTTGGGTCGCATCGCAGATCTGGCTGGTCGTTGAGAATTTCGCGAAGTGGTGTTTTCGTGTGTTTTTGCACGGGAACGCCTACTCTGCATATCATTAGTGTTAGTTGTCGCTCTCATCCGTGGCGATGTTTTTTGCGCCAGCTATCGCTGGAAAACTGGCGATATCAGCAGTTTGCACCAGCTTGAGAATAGGGCGATAAATCTATCTTCACTTTTGCGGCGCTAAAGTGCCGATAAATCGGCGATGGGTCCTTGAGAATATGCCCCTTTGTTTTCTAAAGCCATAGAGCCCTCTCTATCTCTTAAGGTTTGTGAGGAAAATGTGCAACATATTTTACACTATTTCACCTCATGCTAGGGATGGAGGCAGTAGATGCAGTCTTTATGTGGGTCATCCACATGAGCCCGTTTCTTCCCACAGGTCTTGCGGGGACAGAAAAGACCTTTTCTGTCAGACATAGTAGAATATGCATATCCAAAGCTGTAGAAGCTGTTTGAAGAAGAAAACTGAGCAGAGCTCAGGGAGACTCCCTTCACACACAATGTGTGGTGGAAATCTGAGGGATACAGCCTCTCTTGGGACTGTTTTTGAGGGTGCTAGCAGCTGATTGGTTGTATTTGAAGTTTGGTACTTTTTTTAAAAAGACATAGATAGGCTTTAAATTGATAGCCTAGTGCCATTATAGCCTATAGTAGTTTAACATACTGCTTGATTATGGTACCGTGGGACTCCCACTTCAACGACGGGGAATGATTCAAGCATGTGAATCTATGAAAGATACCCGAATACTGTATAACTACCTTTGCCAATATATGATATTTCCTGCTGTAGAGATTGCACAAGAGGGATGTCTCTGTTTATTTATTTTTTTAAAACAACAAAACGTGCTGGTAAGGGAGAGATGGCAGTGGCATTGTGGTTATGGAGGTTGAGGAGAAAAATAAAAAAAAGATTTTCATGTCTCCTAAATTCATGCCCTCTCCCACATACTCCCCCTCCCTCGTGAGGTCCATAGCACATACAGCTCAGGGGCTGCTACACTCGGCACATTATGCAACAGTTAACTGTATTCTTGAAATAAAAGCCACAAGTGGGATTTAGTAAACGCAGTTTTAAGCTAGTAAGATTGTTGCTATCTTCCCAGGGGTCCTAGATAAAATTAATTTCTTTGAAGGTTGTTGGTATCTACAGGAGTAAAAAATAAATTTGCAGAATAAATGAAATAAAGTTGGCTGGTAAATAGTCAGCTGTATTTCTCAGACCAATATTCAGTTAATTCTACTCATTTGGGTATTTTCTCCTATGCAGCCAAGTGATTGTACCCAAAGGATGCCTCTTGAGACTATGTGGCAGAGACTATGAGTGTGTGAAATTCTAATAATTTGCTTTTGCGTGTAATTAGGCAAAATGTAAAACTGGCATCATGAACTTTATTATAGGGAGAAATTAGTTATTGAGTCCATTGTGGACGCTAGAACACATTTTGTACAAACATTAGGACAAAAAACATAAACACCCTGAACAACAGCCACTCGCGTTCTGTCATTTGCGCTGTCCCTGTGTGCATGAACTACATTTTTACCATAATAGGCGCATAATTATGTGAAGTGACGTAATAGTGAGATTTCGGGAACTCCACGTAACAAGAGTAAAAAACAAGTTACTTACCTGTACACTGTGGTTCTCCAGTATTGATATCTTTCATAGATTCACATGCTTGAATCTTCCCCATCGTCATGGTGGGAGTCCCATAGTAACAGTAGAATAGCAATATAAAAGCTAAAAGGACAATCTCCCTTGAGAATCAATAGCATTTAGTAACCAGTTAGCCTCATTAAAGAACATCCAAACACCAGCCAATCACATCGCAGACTCTTGAGTATCCATCCTCTGCAGAGCTACCATACCTCAGATTTCGAGCACGAGTGTAGTTAGTAAAATAATAGAGGTATGGAAGGGGGTACCTGTAAGGGGAAGATGGAGGGCCGCATGCGAATCTATAAAAGATATCAATACTGGAGAACCACAGTGTACAGGTAAGTAACTTGTTTTTCTCCAGTATTGTATCTTTTATAGATTCACATGCTTGAATCAGACTAGTAAGCAGTACATTATAATAAATGGAGGTGGGAAAAACAGGTGAACCATCCCACCATGCGACATAATGTCATCACCTAAAACTGAAACAAGTAACATAACTTCTGCGGATATAAAATATACATATATATATATATACAAAAATAACATTTGCAAGAAGTAATAACAATAATGACCATAAAAATTCTTAATAAACCTCCAATAAACTGAGGCCAACCGCAGTATCCGTCTTTCGCAAAGTATCCAGGCAGTAGTGCCTTGTGAAGGCATGGACGTTCGTCCATGTCGCCGCCCTGCAGATGTCTGGTAGGGACACACCAGCAAACAGGGCCGAGGACGTTGCCATCTTCCTTGTGGAATAGGCAGTCACTTTAGAAGTAAGCGGGCGTCCCGCTCTTTCATGGCAGTACGGTATAGTAGAAGAAACCCAACAAGCAATTGAAGCTCTAGTCAAAGCCTGACCCTTCCTAGGGGCAGAGAAGGCGATGAGGAGTTGGGTAGATTTACGAAAAGGTCTTGTCCTTTGAAGGTAAAACTTCAAACATTGTTTGATGTCCAAGGAATGGAGAGCTCTCTCCGCTGGTGTAGACGGAGCAGGAAAAAATGAAGGCAGGACTACAGTTTCATTCAGATGGAACGTGGTAGGTACCTTGGGGATGAACGAGGGATTAGTGCGGAGCACCACTCTATCCTGCTGGAATTGAAGGTAAGGTTCTGTTGCTGTGAAAGCTTGAATTTCATTAATATGTCTAGCAGACGTGATGGCTAAGAGAAAAGCCACCTTCCAAGAGTGGAATTTCAGATCACACTTGTGAATTGGTTCGAATGGTGCTTTCATGAGATGAGACAACACAATGTTCAATTGCCAGAGCACTGGAGGAGGCCGAACCGGCGGGTAGGCTCTAAAAAGATCTTTCATAAATTCCTTCACTAGTCTGCAGGACCATAGGGACGACTGGCTCAAACGTCTCCTATACCTTAAAATTGCGGCCAAATGAACTTTAACCGAAGAATGGGAATGGGCCAGCTTTTGCCAGAGATATGGCAAAACCTACTCCAGAGAAGAAGAGAGCGGATGGCAGGAGTGTTTTGTACACCAGGAGCAGAATCTTATCCATTTGGCTGAATAACACTTGACCGTGGAGGGAGCACAGGCCTTGTTAAGAATGAAACAGCACTCCTCAGAGATAGCTAAGTTACCAAACTCTGTGTGGTGAGGTGCCGGGCCGACAAGTGAAGAGAGTGAATCTATGGATGAATCACCTGCCGTTGGTCCATGGAAAGAAGACGTTCCGAAGGATGAAGACGTATTGGAGAAGCCTCTGATAGGCGAAACAGCTCTGTGAACCAGTATTGCCTTGTCCACGCCGGGGCAATGAGAATGATGCGGCAAAGCTCTCGTTTCACCTACTGTAGAGCGTTTGGTATTAGTAGGAATGGAGGGAATGTGTAAGCAAACGTCCCTTCCCAGGAAAAATGGAAGGCGTTCCCCAGAGAACCTGGCTGAGGAAATCTGCTGGCGTAGAATTCACATTTTTTGTTGAGTAATGTAGCGAACAGATCCAGGGTTGGCGATCCCAACACTGAATTTTTTTTTCCAGCTGAACGGCATCCATTTCCCACTCATGACACTGCTTGGTATCTCTGCTGAGTGAATCGGCCCATTCGTTCAGCACCCCTGGAACGTGCTGGACTTGTAAGGAAATATTGTGGTGAATCAGCCAATTCCAAATTCGTTGCACCAGACTTGAGAGAGCCGGAGATCTCGTCCCTCCTTGTTTCTGCAGGTAGAACATGGGGGTTGTGTTGTCCGTGCGGATGAGGATTGACGAACCCTTTATCCTTGGTTGGAAGGAACGGAGCCCTAGAAAACTGCCTTGATGTGGCATAGAGACTCCTGATCCGACCACCTCCCTTGAACCTGAAGTTCCTGGAGGTGAGCTCCCCATCCCTCCATGGAGGCATCCGTTGTCATTATCATCAAAGGCTTTGGTGGAAGGAAGGATAGGACTTGTGAGAGATTGCTTCTTAATGTCCACCAAGACATTGCCCTGATCATCTGAGGCATGATTGACAGAGTGTCTTCGAATGAGCCTCGAGCTTGTATCCATTGGGGGTCAAGCTGCTCCTTAAGAGGCCTCATCCGCAATTGACAGTGAGGAATCAACGGAATGCAAGATGACATCATCCCCAACATTGATTTTTAAGTCCTCACAGAAACTAACTTTTTTGAAGAAAGGGACTGAACTATCCTTAGAAGACATGACATTCTTTCCTCTGTGGGAAAAGCCATTGAGAAGTTGGTGTCTGACATCGCTCCCAGAAACACCAGAGACTTGGAAGGAAGGAGTGAAGACTTCTCTTCATTGAGATTGAGACCCAGCGAGTGAAAAAGGCGAAGACAGGCGTTCGTGGACTTTCTTGCACCTTGAAATGTTGGAGCCTTGACCAACCAGTCGTCCAGGTAGGGAAATACCTGGTGACCGGAGCGCCGGAGATAGGCTGCTACTGGCGCCAGGCATTTGGTGAAAACCCTGGGGCGCAGACTTTAGCCCGAAAGGTAGCACCTTGAACTGATAGTGACACCCTGCCACTTGGAACCTGAGGAAACGACGGTGCTTTGGATGAATAGGAATATGGAAATATGCATCCAGAAGATCCAGGGAGGTCATGTAATCTCCTGAATCCAAGAAAAGGAGAATCTCCTGGAGCGACAACATCCAGAACGGCTGACTTTTGATGAACTTGTTCAACAACCTGAGATCCATAACCTGCCACCATTTTCCGGACTTTTTCTTTATCAGAAAAAAGTGGGAGTAGAAGCCCAAGTTGTGCTTACTGCGTGGCACTATCTCGATTGCCTGTTTGTCGAGAAGGAGCTTTATCTCCTATTTGAGAAGCGCCAGATGGCGGTGAGCAGTCTTTCTTGGGGGAAAATCCAGAGGTTGTTGAAGAAATTCCAAGATGTGACCATGGTTGAAAACGTCTAACACCCATCTGTCAGACGAAATGGAGTTCCATTGAACAAAGAATTTGGAGCAATCTTGAGACAAATGTAGTGGGACTGGGGTGGCGGATGCCTGATAAGTCTCATTGCCTTCTACCTGCGTCATGGGATTTCCCTCGAGATGCGGAACGTCTTCGAGCTGGAGCCCTGGTGTAAGACAGTGCAGGCGTCTGCCGAAAGGACTGGGCAGAGTATTGAGGTCAGAAACCTTGTTGGTAATAAGGTTGAAAACGCTGCTGAAGCTGGGGCCGAGATGTAAATTGACCTCTTCCCCTTCTTCGAAAAGAAGAGAACCTTTTCTGTTGCAGATTGGCTAAAGATTTCGCCGTATCTGTGTCAGATTTGATAGCCTGAAGTGCCTCATCAACATGTTTGCCGAACAGGTTCTCCCCGTCGCACGGCATGTCCAGCACCCTAGCTTGGAACTCTGGGCAAAATGCTGTTGCTTTCAGTCAACCCTGTCTGCGCAACACTGCAGCGCCTGCCATCTGCCTAAAGGCAGTAGAAGAAATGTCCATCGCCACATCAATGGCTTCCGATGAGGCTCTCTAGCCCTCTAAAAGAATCTCTTTCGCTTCCTTTTTCTTGTCTTCAGGCAGAAATTTCAGAAAAGGAGCAATGTCTGACCACATCTGCCTATTTTACCTCCCAAGGATGGCCATGGCATTGGAGGCTCTGATGGCTGTAGCCGCCAGCGTGGAAAATCTTTGCCCGATATTGTCCAACCTACGCTCTTCCTTGTCTGGCGGGGTGGTACATGGAGAAGCAGGGCTCTTAGATCTTCTTTGAGCAGCTTGCATTATTACCGAATCAGGCTTCGGATGGCCGATGAGACATGCCGGAGAGTCTTCCGGTGCTCAGTACTTTTTGTCCAGTTTTGGAATGACTGCTGGCACAGAAGCTGGATTTTTCATTAACTTAATGCCTTCTTGCCACAAGAAGTCGACAATAGGGATTGCCCTAACAGAACGCTGTGTGGTAAGACGCATTCCGCTTGCTTGACGGGCATGGGAAGCTCAAAGCATTTCAACGCTCTTTCAAGGAGGTCATGGAAGCCGCCGATATCTGCTGGTCAGCCACTGGCAGCGTGGGGGAAGGCGGTGTATGTGCCACATAATCCATCCACTCATCATGGACATCAGGGTGCACTTGTATCTCTCCTTCTTCCAATTGTTGGACACCACTGTCTGATGCTCTAGTAGAAATCTGCAGGGGAGGTAAGGACTTTTGTTTCGGCGGAGCAGGTGGGGTTTCTTGATCTGGAGTAATGGCAGGCTCCTCCTGTCAGGAAACTGGCTTCTAAGCCACATTAGCCTCAGCGAACCGTTTATATTAGTCACTTAGCATCAAACGTAAGTCCATGACCAGTGACATTGGAACGTTAATGGAGGGTTCTTGTTGACGGTCCTCCTCTTCCTGCTCAAAGTATGGGTAATGTTCCTGAAAGGTGTCCAAGCGCTGCATACCTGAGCGTCTGTCCGAAAAGGAATAATTACCTTCAAAGTAAGCAGAAGGGTCATCTGGTTGATCTTTTTCTTCAGATTCCTGGCACTTTACTCTCAGTTCAGAGGGGCTGTAAGCAGGGCCATAAGGACCTTCATACTCCGATTCCTGAAAATCCAGGAGGCGAGAAGGAGGCAGAGGAGAGATTTTGGATAAGTCCTGTAATAATGAAGGAATTGTTTTGGAGACTGGCATGTCCATTTTCTTCGTCAACGGGATCATCAACGGGATCGTCACCAGGGACTGCACAGACAGCGGAGACGCTCGTCGACGACGCAGCACCCAACTGAACCGTCGACAGCGAAGCTCTCGATGACGACGAACTCCTTACCGAAGCCGTCGACGACATCACCACTTCTGTCTTCGTCGACGAGACAGCCGTCGTTGTCTTCACCGTCTACTTCGTTGGTGTCGCTGACAAAACCGTCAACGGTGTCTTCGTTTCGACGGTCGTAGGCAGAGAATGCCTCGTCGACGAGCCTGTCAACGGGCGGATTTTTTGTGAGCGAGTATGTGGCACAGAAGGAGGAGCTGAACCAGATCTTTTTTGGGCATGAGACAAGCCAGGTTGCTCCTTTTTCGCCCTTTTTTCCACTGAAGACTCCTTGCTCTAAGATCTTGATTTCTTTGGATCTCTCTGAACAGAAGAAGGATCCTCTCCCTTCCTTTTGTTAGAGGAGGTATGAGGCCTCTCCTCACTCTCGGAGTCAGATTCCCTAACAGATTTTCTCTTTTGAAGCCAAATGGGAAGTCTTCCCTCACGATCTTTGAGGGTTTTTTATGAAAAAGTCCGGCAGTGCATACAGTCTTTAGGTTTGTGATCTGGGTAAAGGCAGTATAAGCACTCATTATGAGGGTCTTCTGAGAAAAGCCTGGACTTTCCACAGGTCTTGCAGGGCCTAAACAGCCCTTTTTTACACTCTGACATTCTGCAGTAAATACAGAAATAAAGGAGTAAACTCACTTTCTAGCAGCACCTCAGTTGAAGAGAAGGTTGAGGAAAAGGAATTGCTAGCTCAAAGTTGAAAAGTTCAATGTAGAAACACTGTGACTGAGCAGAGCTTAGGGAGACTCCCTAACACACGACGTGCAGTAAGAAATCTGAGGTATGGTGGCCTTGCAGGGGATGGATACTCAAGAGTCTGCGATGTGATTGGCTGGAGTTTGGATGTTCTTTAATGAGGCTAACTGGCTACTAAATGCTATTGATTCTCTAGGGAGATTGTCCTTTTAGCTTTTATACTGCTATTTTACTGTTACAGTGGGACTCTCACCATGACGACGGGGAAGATTCAAGCATGTGAATCAATAAAAGATAAAATACTGGAAAATGCAAAATTACCAACATTACATAAATTTACAGCGGCGTAATTTAAATTTCACCTGGGCCTATCATAGAGCATGGACAGAGTTAAAGCCTCTCTTGTGTATGGTACCAGAATATTGTGGACTAAATATTGCCTGGCAAGAAATGTATGTACTAAATACAATTTATATCATTTATGAAAAATATTGCGCTATTGACATTAATAAGAAAACAAGTTACTTACCTGTAACTACAGTTATCCAGTATTGGTATCTTTCATAGATTCACATGCCTGAATCATTCCCCGTCGTCGAGGCGGGAGTCCCATGGTAAATTACAAAAGTAGTGCCAAAAGTAAATAACAGTAGAAGGCTAAAAGAAAAGGCCTAAGGCCTAAAACTTAGTAGCCTATCTACATCATTATAATGAAAAAGAACCAAAGGTTAGCTCCAACCAATCAGCTACCAGCACCCTCTAGAACACTCTCAGCAGAGGCAGTTCTCCTCAGATTTTCTTAGCACAAGTGGGAGTAAGAGTCCCAAATCCTAGAGAACTGACCTGCCGGGGAGGAGGGTGGGTGCATGTGAATCTATGAAAGATACCAATACTGGATAACTGTAGTTACAGGTAAGTAACTTGTTTTCTTATCCAGTATTGGGGTACCTTTCATAGATGCACATGCCTGAATCAGAGTAGTCAGCAGTATATCAAACGTAATGTCGTTTGCGGATGGTGGGAGACAAGTATTACTAAACCCCCAAACTGTATCCACAATGACTGAGATTTTTTTTTTTTTTACACAAGCCTTCAAGATATCAAAGTTATGTAAAATGCAATCTACTACTAAGAACAAGAATACATAAGAATTATCATATATGTATATTTGTACAACTATACTTTATATAGATATTTACATATCAATTTTGTATGAATACTGATCGCAGGAACAAACAGCATATAAAAGAGAAAATACCTGGTCCGACTTAATGAAAGAGATGTCGTAGAACCGCCTGTCCAACTGCTGCATCTTCTCGCTGAGCAGATTGAAGACAGTAGTGCTTCGTGAACGTGTGGACATTTTTCCATGTCGCAGCACGACAGATATTCTCTAGAGTCACTCCAGCAAATAAAGCTGCAGAAGCCACCATAGTCCTTGTAGAGTGAGCCTTGACCTTCCTCTGTAAAGGCTTGTTGGCCTTGTCATGGCAGAAGCGGATAGCGGAAGCCAGCCATCTGGCGACTGTTGCCTTTGTTACTGCAGTTCCAATAGTTGTTTGGCCATAGGCCACGAACAGTTGGTTGGAACGCTTGATGTCTTTAGTTTTTTGTAAGTAGAATTTTAAACAGCGTTTGACATCCAGAGAGTGTAACGCTCTCTCAGCTGGAGTGGATGGATCCGGAAAGAAAGTTCTTAACCTTACCGGTTCGTTCAAATGAAATTGTGACGGTACCTTGGGGATGAATTTAGGATTTGTGCGAAGGGTTACATAATCTCGAGTGAAATGTAGAAAAGGCTCAGTGATAGTGAATGCTTGGATTTCACTAACCCTTCTTGCCGAAGTTAGCGTCAGTAAAAGTGCGACCTTCCACATGAGGAATTTGAGGTCCGCCTTGTGGATTGGTTCAAATGGGCGCTTCATCAGCTGCGCTAGCACAGTATTGAGCTCCCACTCTGGAGGGGGTGCTTGCACTGGAGGGAAAGCTCTGAAAAGTCCCTTCATGAATTGCTTGACAAGTGAGGATGAACAGAGAGACGGCCGATCAGCACTTTTTCTGAATCTAGACAGAGCAGCAAGGTGGACCTTGACTGATGAAAAGGTAAGACCAGACTTGGCTAGAGACAGCAAGTAAGGGAGAATCTGTTCCGCAGGAGCTTGAACTGGGTGAGTATTATTCGCTTCGCACCAATAACAAAATCGTTTCCATTTTGAACGATAAGTCTTTATCGTGCTTTGAGCACGAGCTTTGGTCAAGATTTCACGACAGTCTTGCGAGATGTTGAAGTCTTTGAACTCTAAGAAATCAGGAGCCATGCGTGCAAGTGTAAGGACTGTGGGTCCGGGTGGACCACTTGGCCGCTGTTCCTGGACAACATCGTAGGAGTCGGACACAGGCGAATAGGCTTGTCCTGAGTCAACAGTAGTAGTTCCTGGAACCAATATTGTCTTGGCCAACGGGGTGCAATTAGGATTATGCGGCAACCCTCTAGCTTCATTTTCCGGAGCACTCTCGGGACCAACGGGATCGGGGAAAAGCGTAAGCACAAATCCCTGACCATCGCATGGACAGGGCATTCCCTCTTGACCCCTGTTGAGGGAATCTGCTGGCATAGTACCGGCATTTCTTGTTGTCCCTTGTTGCAAACAAATCCAGTGCAGGTTTGCCCCAGGTTTGAAACACTCTGTTCAACTGTTCCTGTTCCAGTTCCCACTCGGGACAGTCCGACAGAGACCTGCTCAACGTGTCCGCCAGAGTATTGTGTAAACCTCTGACGTGTTCTGCTCTGAGGGTTATCCCGTGAAGAGTGACCCATTCCCACAGTTCCTGGGCCTCTTGTGAGAGTGTGGCAGATTTCGTTCCTCCCTGTTTGTTGATGTAATACATGCTGGTCGTATTGTCCGTACGGACCAGCACTGAGGAACCCGCAATCCTTGGCAGGAACGCTTGTAGGGACAGAAAAATTGCGCGGAGCTCCAGACTGTTGATATGTTGTTGTTTGTGAATTTGAGACCATTTTCCTTGTATTCTTAAATCTTGTAGATGGCCTCCCCATCCCTCCATGGAGGCATCGGTAGTCAACACGAAATCTGGGATGGCTTGTAAAAATGTTAGTCCCTGGGTTAAATTCGTTGCCTTGGACCACCAGTGCAGAGCCTGTATCATGCGAGGTGTAACCTTTATGGAGTCGTCGAAGGAACCCACGGCTTGCTGCCATTGAAGATGTAATTCCTCTTGAAGAGGCCTCATTTTGAGCCGCGCTAGGGGTATCAAGTTTATTGCAGAAGAGCACATTCCCAGGAGTGAAGCAAACATCCGGACAGAAACTGACTTTCTTTTTGAAATTGATGTTGCTAGTTTTCGGAGACGCAATTGCCGATCTTCTGACAAGAAGGCTGTTTGACGAATTCTAGCGTGTGACCGCTGGATACCAGGTCTAGAACCCATCGGTCTGATGTAATGTCCTGCCACCTGCGAACAAAGGCTGAAATTTTCGCACCCACGGGAATGGAAGGTAATGTGGTTGGCGCCCTGCTGAGATCATTGCTTCTTGTTGGTGTCTCGGCCTTGATTTTGGGATCTTCTGCGCCCGCCCTGACGGGAGAAACCAGCCGAAGAGGATTGGTGATATGAAGACTGGTTATACTGTTGTCTATATTGTGGCTGATATTGCCTATTCTGTTGATTTTGATATCCTCCTCGTGATGTGAAACTACGTCCTCTTGTGCCTCTAAAAGATCCGCGCCTGTATTGAAGGACGCCTAAAGATTTGGCGGTGTCCGTGTCCGTTTTAATGGCAAGAAGAGCGTTGTCAATATGTTTTCCTAACAAAGACTCTCCATCATAGGCCATATCTAGGATCTTCGTTTGTACTTCCGGTCGGAAAGTAGTGGCCTTAAGCCATCCCTGGCGTCTAAGTACGGCAGCCCCGGCAAGCTGACGAAAGTTGGTATTAACGATATCCAGCGCGCAATCTATAGTCTCAGATGCGGCTCTTTCTCCCTCAAGCAGAATCTTTCGTGCTTCCTGCCTGTGGTCTTCAGTGATTAGATCAATAAGGGCAGCCATATCTGACCACATTTGGCGGTCATACCGGCCGATTATTGCTAATGAATTTGCCGCTCTAATGGAGGCCGCCGCCATGGTGGAAAACTTTTTGCCAATGAGATCGAGCCGACGTCCTTCTTTGTCGGGCGGTGTGGTGATAGGCGTTGCAGGACTTTTAGAACGCTGTTGAGCAGCTTGGGAGATGACTGAGTCCGGGCGAGGATGACCAATCAGACAAGATGGACTATTAGCAGGCGCTCGGTACTTTTTTTCAATACGAGAAAGCACCGCTGGAATGGAAGCAGGCGTCTTCATAATTTTTATCCCCTCTTTCCAGATATAGTCTATGATTGGGACCGCTCTAGTGATTTTTCTGGACTCCTCCTTAAAATCATGTAGGAAACATTCTGTTTGTTCAATTGTAACAGGCAATTGAAACCTGGCTGCCGCCCGTTGCATCAAGTTATGAAAACCCCGATATCCTCCGGGGGAGTCGGATGGTAAAGGTATGGGCGGAGAAGGTACCGGTATGATGTAATTATCCCACGGATCCTGGTGAGGGATATTCTCAGGTAATTCTCCCTCTTCAACTTCATCTTCCGAGGAAGTAACATCCTGTTGCACATGCTCGGAGGGAGCAGGCGGAGGAAGCGGTATGACTGGAACCTGTGGCTGCGGTAACGGTTCAGGGACCACTGATGGTTGTGATGGATTTTCTGGAACCCCTTGTTGCGGCGGAAATCTTTGCCGGTAATCCTCCAGCATGGCCTGGAGATCTTGAATGAGCGTCGGAGGGAGATGACTGGTTTCCCTCTGGTACGACTCCCTTTGATGAAACCTATGCTGCGGGACCGTAAGGTGTTGTTGATAATAATGTTCTTGGTAATTATCATCATCTTCGTCGTCCTCCTGACATTTTATATTAAGTTCAGAGGGATGGTGAGCTATGGCAAATGGTCCTTCCTCATCCTCATCCTCATATTCATCTTCATCATCATCTACATAAGATAGGAGATG
This sequence comes from Calotriton arnoldi, assembly GCA_963921515.1. Taxonomy (NCBI): domain Eukaryota; kingdom Metazoa; phylum Chordata; class Amphibia; order Caudata; family Salamandridae; genus Calotriton; species Calotriton arnoldi. The sequence goes on along the minus strand of CAWUFW010000496.1, from coordinate 1,215,262 downwards.
TGAGGGAAGAAGCGGGGAAATTTTAGTATAGTCCTGCTGTTTTTGGAATGTCTTAAGCTGGAAAGACCCCGATAATAAAGGCGTCGATTGCGAAGGCACAATTATCACCGTCGACGGGATCGTCGTCGACGGGATCGTCGTCAACGGAATTGTCGTCGACGGGCTCTTCGTCGACGGGCTCTTCGTCGACGGGGTCGTCGTCTGATTCTTCGTCGACGGGGTCGTCGTCGTCGTGCTCTTCGTCGACGGGATAGTCGTCGACGGGGCTATCATGGACGGACTCTTCGTCGACGATATTTTCGTCGATGTTAGAAGCTTAGTCGACGGTACCGTCATCGACGGACTCGTCATTGATGCGGTCGTCGACGGGGCCTTCAAAGAAGGTTTTCTCACAGAGGAGTCCTCAATACCAGATTTCTTAGATGACATAGAAATTCTGGTAGATAAAATAGGTGAGGTTATGGCCGTCGTCGAGATAGTAGCTGTCGACGATGAGGCAGAAGAGGTCACAAGGATTAGTTACTTACCTGTAATCCTAGTTCTCTTCCAGGGGTATACTCATCAAAGTCATAAGCACTGAATTATCCCCGCCCACCTGCGGGATCCGGGATCCCGCAGGTGGGCGGGGATAATTCAGTGCTTATGACTATTGATGAGTATCCCCTGGAAGAGAAGGATTAGTTACTTACCTGTAATCCTAGTTCTCTTCCAGGGGTATACTCATCAAAGTCATAAGCACTGAATTATCCCCGCCCACCTGCGGGATCCCGGATCCCGCAGGTGGGCGGGGATAATTCAGTGCTTATGACTATTGATGAGTATCCCCTGGAAGAGAATAATGGTTTTACTCACAGTTTTTGTGACAGCCGCTTTAGGTGACCTTTGTGAAGGGTCAGGAACAGCATGGGAAGACTTGTGATGTTTTCGTCCTTCACTTGAGGAGCTGTCCTGGGATCCAGCCCTCTTGCTGGACGTAGAGGCTCTGTCATCCTCCTCAGCCGAAGAGGATTTAAGCCACAAAATAAGCCTTGCCTCCCTATCCCTCAGAGTTTTGGCAGGGAAGGTACGGCAGATTTTACAATTTTTTGCCTCATGCTTAGGATAGAGGCAATAAATGCAATCCTTATGTTGATCATCAACATGGACCCTCTTCTTATCACAGGTCCTACAGGGTCTAAAAAGGGCCTTCTTGTCAGACATGCTGAAGAAAGTTGAGAAGAACTGAGTTGGCACTCAGGGAGACTCCCTTCCACACGACGTGCGGTGAAAATCTGAGGAAAACTGCCTCTGCTGAGAGTGTTCTAGAGGGTGCTGGTAGCTGATTGGTTGGAGCTAACCTTTGGTTCTTTTTCATTATAATGATGTAGATAGGCTACTAAGTTTTAGGCCTTAGGCCTTTTCTTTTAGCCTTCTACTGTTATTTACTTTTGGCACTACTTTTGTAATTTACCGTGGGACTCCCGCCTCGACTACGGGGAATGATTCAGGCATGTGAATCTATGAAAGATACCCCAATTCTGGATAATTTAAAATTTACATCCAATGGGACAATATTTTGATTAGAGAAATCAATGATATTCTGGCATAGAACCAACTCTTGAAATTATATTCCACCTGTAAAATGATATACAAGTTGGGTAATGTTCACAATTTAGAGCCTGCACCACCTTTAAGTGCAGCCACCTGTCTCCAACTGGCTGCCGCCCACAGCCTTGTGTCAATTGCCCATATGACACATTCATCTGCTGGCCTCTTTCCCTTTTTTTTGCACACATAAAGCACATTTAAACACCTGATTTCTAAATGAGAATGCTGAAACACGTGATACCTCAGTTCCTTTTGTTTCTGGCGGATCTCCTTAGACTCTGAGTGCCCAAGGTCCATCAAGCTGTCTGCAAGCTGGTGGCATGCTGCCACTCTCTGGGCTGAGGCCTCCATTTGGTGCTTGAATGTATCATACTTGGCATGGAGAAGCTATAAAGCCAAAGCAACGGAGGAAAGTTATATTTTTTATTAACCCCACAATTATGTAGAAAAGTGTTTTTACTTTAAATAAAACCAAACATTAAGCACTGTCCAAATATTCTAGGAGTAGAGGTAGAATATTTAAATGACCCAGTCCTACAATTAATGGGAAGTGAGTAAGAATATAAAACTGAACAAAGCCTGTACAGAGACACGTTAATGGATGGCAGATATATTGGCAGTAGATGTTTTTGAGTCTATTTTTGATACTAAACTTTTTCATTAAATGTTTTCACATGGAAATTAAGCTCAGGCGGAGCTGGCGTAGCACCTCTACGCAAAGTTCCACGGAGTTGGAAAAAAACTCAGTGGAACTCCGCTCCCTCCCTAATTAATTATAATTTTTAAGGGAGGGTGCAGGGGCCGGCTAACTCCGCCCCGCCACAGAGTCAGAGTTTTGCCTAAACTCCGCGTTCGCAACAGAGCGCGGAGTAGGCAAAACTCCGTAATCTCCGCTGGCTGAGCGGAGTTACCTGCCTAGGCTTAATGGAAATATGCTACTGAAATACCCTGAAAAAACGTCTCTTCGATTTCACTACTTATATCTTTGATACTTTTTCAATACTCACATATGTTTGGGATTTTTACCCATATTCTGTTGATCACAAGTTACTCTAGCATGTCCCAGAAATAAAAGAAATCATTTAGGGGTTCAGTGGATGGGTAGGGATAGTTTAGACAGAGAAGATACAAGCAAACGTCAATAGGATTAGTATGGGGTAGTGAAGAGAGTTTGAAAAAAGCAAAATTGAGGAGCTAACTTCAAGAGCGTTGGGGAGAAGGTGGAAACCGATGCTGAGAGAGAGAGACAGAGAGCAGTTCAACTGCGAATGAGATGAAGGGAGTGAGGCACAGTAAAGGACAAACAAGAAGCTATCATGTCATGAGTGGACAAAGAAGAAGGACTGTGTTACAGAGAGAGAGGTGCACACACAGAAAAAGAAGAACAAGAATGATCACCAAGCAAAGATTATGAGTGATGGGAAAGGGGTTAGAGAAAGAGAGAGGAGGTGAAATGGCACAATGGACAGGAAACATCTTAGGAAGAGATAAGAAGCTAGGTGGGGTGTATGGATGTGGGGAGAAGTAGAAGAATGTGAGATGGGAGTAAAAGGTTTTGGGCAGAAGAAATGGGTGCAGCTAAGGAACTGAAATATGGGGTGGTGAATAGAAGTATATCTGAGAAAGTAGAGGGTGGAAGAGTGGAGCAGAGAGAAAACAGCATGAGATAGGATGTAAGTGGTGAAGTGATGGTGAAGAGGGGCAGGGGAGAAAGTCACATAGGGTAACAGATAGTGGGGAAGTGGTAACAAGGCACAGCGGGGACACTGGAGGCACAGCAGAAATGGGTTGGTTGGATGGAAGACTAGGGATTGCAGAGGATGGGAAGAAGATAAAGTGGTGAGGGACAGTAGAAGGAGCTGTAGAAATAAAAGTGATGAAAGAGTAGTAGGTGGCGCGGAGGGAATAGTTGAGGGTAAATAAATGCTGTAGAACAGAGGGGAAGAGGTGTTGGTGAATGTAGTAGGGAGAAACGATGGGTGCAATTGAAAAGAAGTAAGGTGTAGGGAAAGCAATGGGTAAGTGCTCATAGAGTACAGGAAAATATAAACACAGAGAAGGGATGAGAAGAAATGGACAAATCATACAAAAAAGAACTTAAATAGGGTTAATAGAGGGCCAAGAGGTAAAGTGAGAGGAACCATGACATGTAAGGAGAAGAGACAGAAGAGAAATCAAGATTCATTTGTGCAGGGATAGAATGGAAGGGTAGGGCAGACAGAAATGAACACATTGGGTGAGAAGAGGGAAAGGAAGATGGAAGGAGATGCTTTAAATTTGATGATTTTAAGATTGTGTCAGGGTTACCAAAGTCAAAGGCCTTTGTGTTCATTTTGATGTCTCTCGTACCATGTAGAGCTCGGGATAACTCAGTAGTGACCTCCAGTTACTGTTACTTTGTAAACTGTTTTGGAGCATTCATTCTTTTCTTTTGTAAGTGCTTTTATTTACAGAAGCAAGAAGCATCTTGAGGGTGAGACATGTAGGCTGCAAGTGAGTTAGAGCCAGGCAGCACATTGTTACTCAAAACCCTTTTAGGATCTCATGTGTCCCCAATCCTAAGACAGCAGAAATCACTGCCTGTCCCAGTACAAATTGCATTTACAATATTGTTTACTACATATCATGCTTTGTGTATGACTTTTTTTTAAAGGGAAACCTTGGGACCTTGTACCAGCACATGCCCTTACCTCTCATAAAAAGGTCTTGGTTGTAATTCTAAGATACACTAGGTCTAAAGTTGAGAGTAAGAGCTTTGTCATTCACACCACTTGGTTATGGAACCGATACCCAGAGGAATTTAGAAAAACAATAGAGCCTGCTGTAGAAAAGCACAATCTTTTCCCTTTTAAGGGTTCCGTTTCTTTGTTGAACCCATGTTCATCTCTTTGGTGTTAATGGGTCTTTAGCACTTCATGGACAGTTTGAACTGGATTGGATATAAATGCAGGCATGCCTGATGGGATGAGTTGAAATAGCGGTTACAGACGTTGAAGGAGGTAGGCATCTTTGATCAGAGAGACAGGGTACAGAAGAAAGGAGCAATGTAGAAGGGAAGAAGGGATAGAGATTGGCAGATGATATCTGAAATAAGGAAAGGCATGGGTACAATGGAATGTGGTGGGGCAGGGAGGAGTATGACACAATCTGGTTGATAGGTTGGGTGGGATCAAGGAGAGAGAGAATGAATGTGTGATTGAAGATGGAATGAATGTGTGATGGAAAATAACTAGAAGCTGAACAGCGATGATGTAAAAATCAATTTCAAACACTCACCAAGGCATGCTCATAGTCATTTCCATAGTCCTCGGAACTGGCCACCTGGATTTGCTGGTAAATCCACTCCTGTAAATCTTTAGATTCCCTCAGGTATTCGTGCAGACTCAGGGTTTCTTTCAATTTCTTGCTCCTGCACATGTGGAGAAAGCGATGTGGAGACAAAAAGTGAGAATGTAGGACATTCATGCAGAGTGGCTGATATATGTGTAGCTATGTGGACAGGGGTGTAGCGTAGTGAACAAAGTTAGGGAGGTGTGAGTCTGAAATTTCCCAACAAGTAACATGGTGCTCCCAACTAAAATGGATAAGACAGGCTGGGCCTCTGGACGGGCTAACGGACAGGGTTAAGAATATCATTTGAGAGTTATTTAGAAAAGTAATGCTAGTCATCAACATAGGAGAGGGGGGCTAAAAAGAGCAGGACTATCACAATCCCAGACCCAGCATCAACAGACCAGGTTTAGGGAGGGCACTGAGAGCAGACCTTGTAGTAGTCGAGGCCCAGCAGCAGACTAGCTTGGAAGAAGAGAGAGGTCAGAGAGTGAAGGCTAGGTGAAGAAAGTGAAATGGGAGAAAAACTGTGGAATATCTAGCTATGTATAATGACGTGTAGGAAAGTAGGATCTTTCTGGCATAGATACCCCCACTTTTTGCCTGGTGTCAGTGTGTTTTGACTGTAGTTCACTGGGATCCTGCTAACCAGGGCCCAAGTGACAGTGCTATTGCCTCTAAATGTGATGGTAAGTACTTTGTACACCCCACAATTGGTATTCTGGGGTACCACTGTAAGTCCCTAGTATATGGTACTGAGGTACCCAGGGCATTGGTACACCAGGGATCTCCCATGGACTGCAACATGTATTATGCCACCCATGGTAGTCCATGCAAACTGTGTCTGCAGAGCTGCTATCACAGTTTGCATGAAATGGTGCACGCACCTTTCACTTTAGATATAAGGCTTTCCTTATATCCTGGTCACTACACTTTAAACCTATAAGTCACACCTAAGGTAGGCTCTTCAGTACAAGAGCAGGGTGCATGGTTCTAAGTCTGTGGGTACCCCTGCACAAGCAGAGGTGCCCCTACAAACCCCAGACTCGATTCTCTGGTTTTCATAAGTGTGGGGCAGCCATTTTAAGGCATGTAGTGGACACTGGCAAGTTGAGATGTCCAACTACATAATGGCTGCTCTGAACCTGGTCATGTTAGGTATCAAACATGTTGGAATGATGCAACTATGCCGATTCCAGTGTTAGTTGCATGATACCATGTACAGGGGGCTCCTTAGAGGACCCCCCCAATACCTACCTGTGTAGCTTTACAGGGTCTGCCTGCCAGCCCAACCTGCTGGAGACCCTATACAGTGTTCTCCCCCCAGTTGAGGAGCTTAACTCGGGCAGGGGAAGCTGAACAAATGTCTTCCTGCGAAGGAGAGTGAATGTGACCATCTCTTCTTTAGAATTAGATAGGGCAAGGGCACTTCCGAGCGCAACCAGACTTCATTGAAGGGCACATTTGGTGCCCTCCTTGCACAAACCAGTATGGCCCATTCAGGAGCCCTTGACCCTCGCTCTGGTGCTAAACTACACAAAGGACAGGGGAATGTCCACCCCCTGTCCAGCTCCTCCCTAGGGAGGTGCCCAGAGCTCCTCCAGGTTGCCACTTGATTCTGCCATGTTGAATCTTGGCCCCTGGGAGCATCTGACTTGCTAGGCCAGCTGAGTAGCGACCCCAAACTCCTCTTATTGGTGGGTCACCGCAGAAGATGTCCTTCTCCCTTTTAGGGTTACTTAAGACTCTTCTGCTGTTGGACACTGAAACCTTGCTGCTGGATCGAGCCAGGACCAAAGACAAGATTGCTCTTGGTGGGAAGATTCCTGCTGCAACTTAATCTCCGTGCTCTTACAAGTTTCTGCAACTCAGTGGCCGTGCATTCTCTGAGTCAGCAAGGACTCTGCATGCATCGAAGCAAGAAGGAATCTACCCTTGGAGTGAAGGAGTTACTTCCCTGCATCCACAGGCATCTCAGTCTTGGCTAGCGGTTTGCTGATCCTGCTGTCCCACTGACACTTCCCTGGTCTGCAACACAGGTGGTGGTTTGTTAGCTCTCCAGAGGCCTGACCAGTCTTCCCAGCAACTTGGAAAGTTGCACTCCCTCTCCAGCCGACTTGAACTGCATCCCTCTGCATCGCATTTATTTGTCATTGCCAAGGTTTATTGAGTCTGATCACTGAAGATCTTCGAGCTCCAAGAAGCCCCAGCCTCCAGCATTGCACAGCTTCAAGAATGACGTCCTGCCTGCATCCTCGGCACCATGGGCCTCCATCTTCTGTGTGCTGCTGAGGCTTCCCTGCGACTCCCTGTGCCTGCTGCCTAGGGTTCTTAAGGGGGCTCCAACGATTCCTGCTGGCTCTTCTGCATGTTGAGGGCCGGCCTTGACTTACCCTTGCTGGGCTAGTCCCCCAGGCGTTGCTGGTTTGCAACCAAATTTATTTTCCTTTGACCCGACTGTAGCGGTTGCCAAGGCTTGTTGGTGGTCCTGCCGGCCATTGACCTTCCTGCATTCTTCATCCATCATGGGTCAGCTCGTGGACAGCTCCTGTTCTCCTGCATCATTGCCTGGGTTCCAAAGCTGCTTCATCAATACTGTCGTGCTACAGCAAGTACCTCTGGCAAAGGGTGGCATTGTGCTCCTGCTCCTCCTGGACACCTCCGGGTGGTTTGGATTCTGTCCCCAATGCTTTCAGCTACTTCTTGTCTAAAATCCACGTTTGGGTTCCACCATCCTGCTCCAAGAGTTGCTGTAGTCATTGGACTTCCAAGATCCTCCATTGGCTTTTACAGGTGGATCCAACACCACTTCGCCCCTATGCACCTGGGCTCCCTGGTTTAGGTATCCTGGTTCCCTGGGTATTCACGGGTGGGGTGGCTCTTCAACCACCCTTGATCCAATTGGTGTCCTCTGGGTTCTTTGGGAAGGGTCCAGAAACAAGAAAATACCAACCACAACTTACCCTGTGCTGTCCTATAAACGTCTGATCCGGTGTAACCACTCTGCACCCGGGCATCTTGGGGTCCCTAGCTACTCACTTTTGGTGATTCCTTGCTTCCCCTGGGCTTATCCATCCTTGGGTATCAGTCTCGTTTTGGTATTTTCCTTACATACCACTCTCTTAGTATATGGTTTGGCCCCCTATATGACCCCATGTGTTTTTCTATGCTACTTACCTGTTATTGAAGTATTTCTTGTGTGTATTTGATATCTCCGGGTAGGCGATATACCAAGTTAATTCTTAGTGTTGTGTAAATAAATACTAAAGTATTTTTCTAAACAATTGTGTGGTTCTTTCTTGTGTGAAAGCTTGCTGACTGTGGTAAATGCACCCGCTTTATACCCTCCTGAATAAGTCTTAGCTGCTCTCCACAGCTACTGCTTGAGAGCTTTGGTTATCAGGGACCTAAACACTATCACTAAGGGTTGCCTGGACTCAGTGCACAGTGCCTCACCATAGGTGGACACTATATACTGAGCCAGCCTCCTACAGATATGACATCTCCTTCAGTGACCACAAGCCTTGAATTTGTAGATGATCCATGTGGGCTCCCCACCCATGCAGTGATGCATCCGTCACTATGATCTGAGAAGGAACCTGTTGGTGAAAAGGCATTCCTTGAAGCAGCTTGGCAGGGGAACACCACCATTTGAGATAATGTTTTGCATGGAGGGACAGCTCGATCCTGTCATCCCAATCACCAGTTAGCTGATCCCACTGGTCCTTGAGGCATTCTTGGAAAGGTTGCATGTGGAGACGGGCATTTGCAGTGAGGAAGATGCAGGAGGCCATCGAACCAAGGAGGGATGAGACCGTCCTCACTTTGGGATGAGATGCTGTCATAAGAAAGAGACATTTCTGAAGGATCGATAAGCGTCTCCCCTCCGAAGGACACACTTTTGATTGAATGGTGTCAATGGAGGCTCCCAGATATTGCAAAGTCTGAACCGGGACTGGTTGTGACTTGCTGTGATTGACATGAAGCCCCAAGCATGAGAGGAGATTACATGTCCAGTTAAAATGAAGCTGTGCTTCTTGAAAAGTTGACGCCTTTATGAGCCAATCGTCTAGCTATGGATAGACGAAGACCTGGTGTTTCTTGAGGTTGACAGTTACAACTGCAATGCAGTTTGAGAATGTTCTGGGTGCTGATTTTAAACCAAACAGTAGTATTTGGTATTGATAGTGGTCCTGCCCCACCACAAACCTCAAGAATTTCCAATGTTTCTTTGCAATTGGGATGTGAAAATAAGCATCTTGGAGGTCAATGGAGCAGAGCCAATCCACTTGGAGGAGTTGGAGATAGATACGATGTAAAGCCAACATCTGGAACTTTTCCCTTGGAATCCATTTGTTGGCAAATTTCAGGTCGAGAAAGGGTCTGAATTCGTTCTTGCCTTTTTCTGTATCAGAAAATATCTGGAATAAATACCTGTTCCCCATCGATGGTGAGGAACAGCCTCCACCGCTTGTTTTTGAAGCAAGATGTTGACTTCTGATCTCAGCATCGTCAGATGGTGATTGGATGGTTTTAGTGGTATGGCCGGAGAAGGACATATAAACTTGGGACCGTATCCATGCCGAAAAATATTCAGTACCCAGGTGTCTTTTGCTATTTCTTGCCACTCTGCCAGAAAATGTGAAATACTTCTCCCTACCGGAGTGGGTAATGGAAGAGGGAGAAGGAATAATTCAAGGCTTTGTGCCTGTGGTAGGCTTTCTGCCTTGTGCTGGCTGTTGTGAGGCTTTTCCCCTAGGCTGCCTTTGCTGCTGTTGTTGCTGTCGCTCTTGATGGCATGAAGGGGTTTGAACCTTCTGAGGGTAGTATCTCCTCTGGTAAGGCCTAAATGATTTCTTTGTTCCTTGGGCCTCTCTAGGCCAACCGCCTTAAGGATGTCCATTTCGGCTTTCATCTGAGCCATTTCATCGTCCATGTGGCTGCCAAATTGGGTAGAACCAGAAAATGGCAGATATATGATCCATTGTTGTGATTTCGGCTTCAAAGATGTGAGACGGAGACAAGCATGTCTGTGGAGGGCCACACCATGGCAATATTCATGAGCTGATAGGAGAGGGGAATCAGCAGCCTCACTTATTATCTGGTTTGAGACTATCAAACCCTCGTTCACTATTTCTAGGAAATCCTCCTGTTTGTCTCTGGGCAGATCTTCGGCAAACTTCTGGACAGATTCCCACAATGCTCATCTGAGAGGAGCAGCTGCACTTGCTGCTTTAAAGGAAGTGACAGCAATGCCACATGCTTTGCAGCCCACCTCTTTATCTGGTGAAACTGAGGAGGCAGGAGTAGTTACATGTTGTTTCTTCACTGCAGGTATGACTACAGAGTATGGAGGAGCGTCCGAACGCAGGAAGAGTGGATGCTGCTCAAGAGGTCTGTACCTCTTTTGCAGCCTCGAGGTAGCAGACTTGGCTGAGGCCGGCATCAAAAAGAGTCCCATGGCCGGTTCTAAGAGGACTGGTACTAGAGGAAGGAGTGGTCTGGACACTGTGCATTGGTGAAGCGCCTCAAATATCACTGATGTCAAAGGTGTAGGCACCGACATGTGGATATTTAATTTTGCCATGCCTCTCACTAAGACCTCATGAAAGGTGGTAATATCGTCTACCGGGGAGACACTTTGTGGTGGAGAGTCTATAAGGGTAGGCAAGTAGCATCCTGTAGATGTGGAGGGTGAATACCTGGAGTGATGGTGAGATCGTGACCGTGATCTGGATCTATGTGACCGACGGTGATGATGATGCCGTCTTAATGACAAATCTTGTGACCTATGGTGGCTGTGGTGAGAACGATGGTAGATTCTGGAATGCAATCTTGGCCTTGGACGAGGTGGATCCGGAAGAGGTTTTGGCACAGTTGGAATTGGGCTGAAGGCAGTGGAGGTGACCGAAGTGGTGAAGGCAGAAGTGGAGGAGGTGGAGTTGGTGAAGGAGATGCTGGCAAGACTATAGGTGTAGATGGAGAGTACATCCTGGAATAGTCAGACCCTGGTGACAAAGAAATGCGTCTCCTCTTCCCTTGGCATGTCCTGGACGTCGACATGCTCCTCGACGTCTACCGCCTGTGATGCCTCGATGTTGATCTGCTCCTCGACGTCGATCATCGGCGCCTCCTTAAGGTCAAACCAGTTCTACGCATCGATAGGACTGTGTGTCTCGATGTCGACCTGCCCCTCAACAGCCATCTGCGGCTATGTGTCGATGGTGGGTAAGTCTTCGATGTCGACCTACCCTGTCTCGATCTTCTTGTCTATGTCAACGTCGATCCAGCTCTTGACGGCGAACAGGTCGGTGCAGTACCTTGTCTCGACTTCAAAGCAATCAACGCCGATGGGGAATGACACCGTTTTTGAGCTGGAAACCTCTTCTGGGATGTTCCACGTCCACCAGAGGTTGATGACAGAGCCCTGGTAGAGGACTGACCCTCTCCTCGCTCTGAAGGCTGACCTGCAGACTGTATCTGCTGCCTGCAATGTTCTTATATGCACTGAAGGTGAATCTTCTCCGTATCTCGTAGTGTTCGCATGGAAAACTTCCTGAAGTGATGACAATCTTCAGGAAGATGACCTGCTGGAAGATAAATAATACAGACATCATGGGGGTATGTCTTGCTTTTCTTTCTCCCACAGTAAGGGCATTTATCAAATAAAGAATGGCATTTTTAAAGACAAAAACCCCCAAATTCCTGTCAGAAAATTGCACGAAATGCAAGGGAGAGCCAAAAAAGCTAAATAACGTTGAATAAAGCAGTTGTCAAGAGAAAAGCCTTAGAAAGGCCGAGTTCAGTGCTTCTAGGTCCTGTCAGCAGGAGCCGGAAAAGAGAACTGGGGCAACTGCCTCTCGCTGAGCATGATGGGATACTGGAGGTCCCTGGGTTCTTAAAGGCACAACCTCTATTTTCAACTCTTAGAATGGCAGCCTATGGGGCCACACCGTCCTGCACTCCTTCATCTCTATACTCTATTAAAAAAAGGGTTTGTGAAAGACATTTGTATTGTTTTACAAAGGCAACATGCATTTATATGCATATACAGTTCTCCTGGCAAATTTTTGAACTACAAGATGAAGAATTTGGCCATTGTAGCCTACTCCTATAGGCTGCATAATATGCTTCTTGCTTAAGTGACTCTGCAGCCTTCCCGAAGAAAGGCAAACATCTACACTTAAAAAAATGTATTGGAAAAAGTGCTCTGGGGTCCCCACACGTGGACGGAACTATTCAGTGCTTATGACTATACATGGAAATCCCCTACGAGAGAAGATTCGGTTCCGCTGGATCCACAGGGGATGGCAGAACACCTTACCTCCACTTCGAAGAGCCCAGGACTGGGATGGCACCACTTGGTAGGGTAGACTCATAGATGGCAGACTTCAGGTGCAGATACAAGGTGGTTGGAAGCCTGTTATATCCCTGAGGCTCCAGAGCAGGAGGCTAGTCAACTAGCCTTTGGAGTAAATCTGGGTTCTGGGTTCAAAATATGCAGATCCAGTTCTCCTCACCAGCAGACAGCAGGACAGCACAGCAGGACAGCAGTTCTTCCAGAGGAGCAGTCCGGCAGAGTGGCTGTCCTTGTAGCAGCACTATAGTCCTTCCTGGCAGAGTATCTACTTGTATTGAAGAATTGGTGTCTGAGGCCCTTCTTTTATAACCTGGCGCCCTGGTTCTGGAAGGTGGGAGATGCTTCTAGACAGTGGCTGTGAAGTGCATGGAATTCTCTACCTCCCCTGCCCTGGCACCAAGCTGCCCAGTGGTAGCATTTAATTTACAGGCCCTGGGAATATGGTATTCCACTCTACAAGGGACTTACAAGTAAGTAAAATATACCAATTGGGTCGAAACCAATATAACCATGTTTTGGGGAGTGAGCACAAGCACTTTAGCACTGGTTAGCAGTGGTAAAGAGCACTGATTCCTAATGCCAACAAAAACGAATTCAGCAAAAATATAGGAGGAGGAAGGCAAAAAGTTTAGGGGTTACCCTGCAGAGAGGGCCAGGTCCAACAGGGACAACTAATTGTAAATGTGTAAAACATCATGATAATTGCACAATTAAGAAACATATCCATTACTGACATTCATTAAGCGGCACTTGGAGGTCCATACACACGTTTGTAAGATATCATTGTCTCGATTCAAATTGCAGAGCAGATGCCTTTTGTCTTTTTTATCTGCCTTTTATAGGGCCTGCTCCTCTATTAGGTGCTTATAACTATAAATGAAGATCCCCTAGAGGAGAAGGAATAAGTATTTACCTTTAATCCTATATCTCCTTCTGAGGAATCCAAATTATGGTCATAAGCAACCCTCCTTCCTCCCCAGACAAGAGGCAAATATATTAACTACAATTCTACCATGATCCTTAATCCCCATTAAGGAGGACTGGCTCACTTGCCGCTGGCATGACATGATGGGATATTGGTAGCATAATATTCCTTAAAGGAACAGTGACAATTTTCCCGACTCTTTTATGCTGCATCTTATCAGGTTACATCTCTCTTCTTTCCTCGCATCCTTCCTTTAAAAAAGGCCATGAAGAGTTTCCTTGTCACAAAACTTAAAATAGTGAGCTTCTCTACCTAATAATCTCTTTTTAAAGAAAATCAGTGAAAAAGGGCCAAAAATAACCTATTATAGGCTGTTAAAAATACATTGCTTTTCTTCTTTTTTTTTTTTTTTAAAGTGAATTGTTTAGCTTTTGGTAAAAAGTGCTCCAGGATTCTGCATGTGAGTAGGACCATTCAGTGCTTATGATTATAATGAAGATTCCCCTGGAGGAAAACTAGGGTTTCAGGTTACTTTTCCTTTCAAAGCTTTCATAGCTGTTGGAAGTACAAGACTTATGCCTCTTTGCTTAAATATGGGCCCCTCCTAATATCTTAAACTTCTCCACTGTATTTTGGCATGTGTACGTGTTTTGCTTTGCATATGATAAAAGTTCATTTGAAGGAGAATTTAGCTGTAGGTGCAAGAAAATGGTTTTACTGAATGTCATCTATTTTTTATATAATATATACAGATCATTATGAAAGGGTGAGCCATCATGCATTCTAGTTCCAAGTCGTCGACATTACCTGGATTACAAGACATTGCATGCCTTTTGCGCTGACAAACACATAATCAGACACTACAAATTTGAATAGAAAATCAAGTAGGATGTGCTAGGCTTCATTTGGCAGGTAAGGTAGAGGGAATTAAAGCACTCAATGAAACCTAATTTTAAAAATCTATTTGCAGAAACATAACATATAATCCACATGCAGACTTAGGTGTTACCTGTGTGTGCTAGTCAATCTTATCTATACTTGATGGAGAATTGAAGGTAGTTGAACTGCAATAGACCTGCCCCTCTCTAGCTTGCCTCACTTACCGCACGCCAGCACAATCCTGCAGGTCATGGAGCAAGGAGTGAACCCTCTCCTGTGGTCCATCCACCTCATTGTAGTTAACAGATCCATGAAGTAGAAGAGCCTGGCCAGCCTTCTCCAGCTGTTTTGCAAGATTCTGATAAACCTCAATTTCACGCTCTGTAGCCTATTAAAAGAATAAAGCAAAATGGCAGCAATAGAACCCTGTGATAAGGATTAGCTATAATATGATGAAATGCATTTTCAGAAAAAGGAAGTGTGTGCCAATGGTTAGAGAAGATAAAAGATACTTTAAGTACATTAATTAGCCTTGAAGTTAAGTAATCAATGGATTTTGGAAATCAGTCTCCTCAGAAAATACAGTTTTCCAAAAACTGGACGTCGTAGTCATTACTAAAGTATAATTTAAATATTTCAAAAGACTTTGACCAACACAATAGCCAAAAACTTCACAGCCTGTTCACTATAAGTGATAAAATATAAAGTTAACTGGCTGTGACTCTGACTCCTATGGGCATCAATTCACCAAAATGCGAGATGTAGTGGACGTGGCATTATGCACTTTTTAACCCTAGGGTCATCACAGCGTTCATCCCTTATCCCATACTGCATCATCGGCCTCCTGTCTGCTGCTGAGGGGTTTGTGGAAGGACGATGAGTGGAAACTCAGACAGTAAATAGGGCACAAGAGCCCTGATTATTTCCTGTTTCTGCTGCTGCCTTTGTGCCACTGACATCTTAAGTGGGAATGGAAGACCTTGGGATATTGAAGGGTAAAACGGAAGTAGCTGGCAATCATCCTGTATTTCCTATGTTGTCAGTATAGGAGCCTTTGAAATGTAACCTGATGGGCTTCTTCGGACACTAAAACCTGCCCCTATAATTTCATTGCATCTAATACTATGGCTGACTATCTATGAGACTTTATATGAGCACAAAGGCTTACAAAAACCAGGGTCTTACCAGATTACCAAGAAGGGATCAAGCAAGGTATTTCACTTTCCTGGATGCATTAATTCAAACATATGTAAAGCAAATGGAAGCAGGTAATCGCTCCCTACAATACTGCCTCAAATTCACTAGTCTACAGTGATGCAGCTGATAAGTACCTAGATCCTTTGATACATACCTAAACCGATTATGAGACATCTTGAGTAAAATATGAATAAACGTACACTAATCACATGTTGAAAAGACATGAAAAATAACTGTTAAAAAATGTAGTTACTGCATCGTAAAAGCATGCAAATAAATTGTAGGATAGATGAAATCATATATATTATATAATATAGGTTAATATTTTATTTACCAGCTTTAGTTGTTAATTCAACATGTATGAAAAATTATCGTTATTGAAATAGTAATGTATGTAGAGAATTAATGAAATCTAATGTGATTTAGATAATTTTACGTGTGATACTGAAGGCTTTCATTCTCAATTTCATCATTTGCATATGTGAAATTGTGCACCGAATGTGAAAAGAGAAAAACTGGTGTTGCATACCCATATTTAGCGCAATTGTTCTGAAACCTTAATATTATGATCTTCATATATGTACTAATGTAAAAAATGTGAAACTATATTAATATTTTATGATTTGAAATAATTGTACTCGTTAGTACTTTGAAAATGCAGTAACATGCCATAGTTATTGCCGTGGATTAGCTTGTTCTTTTACACTCGTGGTTTGGGGTCACCACTGGATGGGGGGTCTAACAGCAACATCTATATCCCTATAATTATAATGTATCCATATCATGCTGTACTATGTCGTGTCATGGGTGCTTGCACTCTGTTAAAAACAATAAAATTGTTTATAAAAAAAAAACATGCCATAGTTATATGTGATCTTTGCAATTCCACAAATAACGCATTCTGAGTGCTTATAAGTTGGAAGGATTTCAGAATAGTGATTCCCCTTATGAAATCTATATTTCCAATACTTTATATTCTACGTATTTTAACCTAACTTTATTATAGGCCTGCATGTTTTTTCTCCTACTCTGCTTTGTCTTACACTTGCGAGAAGTCTCCTTAAACTTTCAATGTGAAGCGAAATGGTGTCTTACTAGCAGAGTTCTCACTTGCTTATAAGGACTATTTGCAACAAGAGTTGTTACTTTGCGAACATTTGCTAAGGGAAAATGTCCTCTTAAACTCACTCGTGTGCCTGTTGCTAAAGGGTCTTTGATTGGAGGTTTACGTAAACCGGATGATCTGACAAATTAAGTGATCTGCACCACCTCTTCTTATAATTTGTTTCTTCCTTTATGTCAAATGACAACCATCCTACACGAACTGACCAAAAGACTGAGGGGTCTGACATGATGAGGTGACCAAGGAGGTGTCACCACCGGAACTAGAGGATTATAATATACATTGATTTGAAGGAGAGTGACGGACGGACTGATTGATCAGCTCACTCTGACTTTCTTAATCTGAACCAAACATGATCCCAGAGACTGCCTTTTGGGAACTTTTGCGGACCCTGTGTGCTTCCTTTTGGACTGACACATACGCTGTTTGCCCCATTCGTGGACTCCTTCTTGATGGGACACTGCCCGTGAGCTGTCGTGACTCATGTTCTTGCTGAACTTTCCAAATCTACTTTTTACTCATGGCAAGCCCAAACTAATTAGATTGTCCTGTACTCTTTATATTCTAAATATTTATTAATGATGCACTACACTTTGAATAACTTTGATAAATTTTACTTTCAACTAAATCAACTTATCTCCTTAAGTTGATTATGCTTTCCAATTGATTTATTAGTGCCAGAGAAATATCAGAATAGAGAATGCTCAAATCATCAGGTACTAATGTTATTGTTTTGTATTGCTTTAACCGAACTTTTGGTTTGCATGATTTTTAGTCCGGCTAAATTTCTTTAGAAGGTTCGGACTACCAGTGATAATTCTTTATCTATATAGTCTGGTATTGAGAGTCATATACATGAATTTAATTATTAATTTGTGAATCGGTTATCCAATTCCTGATCCTCATTGGATATCCAGATGTTAGGTCTCCTTTATCCAACCTCTCAGAAGCACAATACAAGATCCATTGGAGTATCAAGTAAATGTTCGAGAACTAAGTCCTATGATACAGAAATATGTTAATAAGAAACTAATTGTTAAGAAAAAAGGGGTCCAGTATCCACTGCAAC
Organism: Calotriton arnoldi; assembly: GCA_963921515.1. Classification (NCBI taxonomy): domain Eukaryota; kingdom Metazoa; phylum Chordata; class Amphibia; order Caudata; family Salamandridae; genus Calotriton; species Calotriton arnoldi. The sequence continues at coordinate 1,197,792 of CAWUFW010000496.1, read as the reverse complement.
AATAATCTGGTAGCACGCCAGATGGTTTTGTCCATTGACGTTAGGATATAAAGAGATCTTTACTGAGATCTCTTTCAGGATCCCTGTTTAGAAATTGCCAATCCCAGCCCAAGTCCAATGCTCTATAGTCAGCTGAAGAAGATCGAGTACCAGTAGAGTGGAGTGAAGACAATTTGAAGCAGTGGTGTGAGTATCAAAAGGGTTGCGCGTCGCAAATGCTTAAGCTTAGATTGTGGTATTTTGAAATGGCTGTGATGATGCGAAGTAGTTAAAGTCCATGTTTGGGTGATGCGCTTTATGCAAGGAAGTTGAAGTTGTTATCGGGTCCGACGTGATCTAAGATCCCAGGATATACGTCAAGGGTGGTCTCAGTGTGGCATACGCTTAGTAAGTTGTCTGATGTTTCGAAGGTGCTGTTCGTGAGACGTCGTCAACAGTACCACCAAGAGAAGGGAAATTTCTTCATGAGATTGAGGGTTACGGTTGTTACAATAGTTCTCAGTGCATGGGGAGTAATTGCATCAGCCTGAGTGAGACCGCGCTGGTCGAGGTTTCATCTGAAGTGTTTGTTAAAGTAGGTTAGATCATTGTATCTGGTGAGACGTCTTGTGTGAAAGGATCTATCATTTCTTTAGAGGAGCAGATAGAGTTTACTGAAATAGTTTGGATTGTGTGAGGATTTGTTGCTTAGAAATACGCACTCGAAGGATTGTAAATGAGGTGGTAACTGCTGGAAGGAGTGAGATTGACATCACAGTGCACTGCACTGGTATTGGCCGGTTGGTGTAACGCTGCACTGTGATAGGTTAACTACGTCATCGTGCTCCGCGTTGGTATTGGTTGTGAAAGCTAAACAAGGAGGTGGAAGAGAAATCGATTCTGGAGAATCATTAGTGAAGGACAAATAAATTTAATTAGTGAGAAAAAATGAAATTCCTGAAGAATTTGGAAAGCTTAATGCAGGGAGATGTGCCTGTACCCACTAGAGGAGCAGTACGGATACCACCTGAGGGTACACCAGCACTGCCTATATCAAAAGAAAGGGGACATCATACATGCACGTGGCTTGAAAATTGGATGAAATACACTGAGAATGATGGTCACTTAGCCTTTTCACAATATTGAACCTTTAATGTTAGTATTCTTGAAAATTTGAGGAGCCAATTATATGAGATCAAACCACCTCTAGACCCATGCAATTTGAAGCACTTAGTGAATGGAAGCATGTAGTTCACCAGAAAGAAAAACAGAAATATCAGGGGAGGTACAAGAATACCATGAACAGATATGTTGAGGCCAGATGGGATGCACAACAAAAGGCTTGGGGAACTGACATAGCAGAAAGAACTAGAATTTATCCTGTACTAGTTGCAAAGAAAGAGGGTGGAGGGAAGCAAAAGGTAAAGACAAAATACCTCAAAGAGACAAAAACACTAGCTGCAACTGGAGGTAGTGATAGTGAATTTGATGATGAATTTTTAAATGAATTATTGCTAAATCGTCCACCACCTTATAATGAGAGTCAGCCCCTGAATTTAACAAACTCATATCTTGGGAAAATGCTTGATGCACCTGCTGTGCCTATAGATCCAATCCCACACACACCTTTCACGCCAATGGGAGGTAATGCTGAATTGCCAAACATTACTAATCAGAATGTTCAGAATGCACCAGACACGCTAACTCTTCCAGTAACTATAGGTCCTGTAGTCCCTTTATTTCAATCTAGGAACAGGGAAAGCCAGGTACACACTTTAGCTGTCCCTACTGGGATAAATGGTCCAACCTCTACTCCTGTTGATATGAAACCAAGACAGCTAACACAGACACTGTTGGTTCCGATTCCAGCTGATGTTTCTAATGGAATGAATGCTGGTTCAGCTGTGCATTCAGTACGACCTAATTCCTCAACAGGGAGGTCGAGGCAAGCTCAATCTTTCTCTTTTTCACAATAGAGAGTGAGAGAAAAGCAGGTCAGTTGCAATCTCCCAAACATACTCATATCACATATGAGCAACTGCTGTCGCCTGAAGTTCCGTTAGGACTTCAGGCTGTCGTGTAGTTCCTATATAACCTATACAGGATCTGTGCGTTCGGATAACATAAACTGTGGGATTGGTGGCAGACTGATTCCGTGCACCCCCACCGGATACGTTAGCCTGTCTGTATCAGCTAGCTCACAGTGCCTCTAGAATCTCCTCTTATCGGGGAGAGAATAGTTTTTGGCAACCTCAGAACATGACAACCCTGATCCCTCAGAATCGTGGAAACAATATACTACCTTTCGCTCAGTCACTCGTGCTCACTTAGTTCGTCTCAGAGATACACAGAATAAACATACTGGGCGTTTGTTAATAAGGTTTTATTGAACAGTTGTTATTCTAGTGTAGAATAGATGAGCTGCAACAACCATTAGACAGTAGCAGAGATATATGATTAGAAGCACTAAGAAAGTAAATGGATGGTATAGCTCTACCATTTTGCAATAATCATGAATACATACAAGTATATAAAGCACATGATATAAAAAGTGCGTACTCCTACGATGTCTCCCTAACTAGATGTTCCCTGAATGTACCTAGCATCTATGTATGTGTTATGCCAAGAATCCCTCTAGGATCTAGTCAACCCCATTACCTGAGAATGAGAGAGTATGGGACCCCATCCTGGTCTCGAGTTGGACACCCCGCGAGGGATGTTAGACCACTGCGAGCTGGAGTGTCTGCATGCAGGAACCTCAGCGTCTTTGGTCAGTGTGTCAGCCAGGAAGTCTCGGTCTCCTCTCCCCTTCTAAGCAAGATGTGATGTATATATACCCATAGTTCTCCCCAGGGGTCCTACCTTGCTGTGTTGCTGTGACGGCCTAAAGGATGACGTCGGGCCTGAACTTTATACAGAGATATTATACAGGAGATGTTGGTACTACTGTGCTTCCAAGAAGCCTCATGCATAATGTATGAGATTCGAACTAGGGAAAAACCCGCGTTCTGAATGCAGTGTCATATCTAGGTAAAAGGTCAGTACCTATGAACCGTTATGTATGTAATGTAGGGAATAATATAGGTGAAAGGTTGCAAATTTACCTGCGCCTAAATAGGGTACCTATATGGAATATAACACCCACTCCTCTTCCTACTGGATGACATATGTAACTTATTCACGTACTACTAGCCTAACTGGATATTGGTATGCAAAAAGTTTATAAAAACATCTCTAAAATGTTTAAAACATCTAAAAAATGTCCCAAAAACTTAAAAACATCTAAAAAAAAAATTGTGCAAGCCATAGCTTAAAGGTGTCCGTAGTTATAGTCCGCATCACTATAAGCATTAGAAAGCCATGTATGCCCAATAAATGAAAGGAATGTCAATGTCAATTTTGCTTTTGAGTTCCAAATTTGAGCTTGTTAAAAAAAGGCCAAATTTCTTCCAGCACATGACGAGCCAAAAAATGAGTTAAATGTTTATGTGTCCTGGTTGGTAGACGCAACATTTTCATTGCTTGCTTCCGCAGTAGACGTCCCCTGTAGCACCTCGCAGAGTACGTCAATTGAGCACAGATGATGTTCCACGCTGTCCGCAGCCGGTGCTGGGGCAGCCTGTGCGCCGTCCAAAGCCTGGGTGTCAGTGGAGGAGCCGGTGTCCATACCAACAGGTGCAGTTTCTACCTGTGGTGGCTCAAGGAATGCCGCCATCAACATTGGAATACGCTGAGGACACTGCAAAACATGGGCCGTTATCGGGTCCAGTAGAGCATTCACGTCCGGTTGCGCACATGATGGGAGTGTCAAACAGAGGTCCAACACGCATTCTTCTCCACAAAACAGGCATCGTCGGACAGGTAAGATGCAGTCCATCCAGACTGGTCGAAATGACAAGAACCAAGATGCACTTAGTTCTCTTTGGTGAGGCATGCCTAGATGTTGTACCATGCGGTCACGGTATTTACGCTCCAGGAGTGCTTTTTCCATCTCCTTGGTGACTGGGACGTCCATTGCGTAGCAGATAGAAGACAATCAGGATACCTGCTATTAGAAACAGGATTAGCGGAAGTCCTCCAAAGATGCTTCCGAATACGGAGTGTATGACGTTTGGTATAACTCCAAGTACCGTCTGAAAGGTGCCTATAAGTCCAGAACCTATGGTCTTAAATAGGTGGACTATGCCTGTCGTATCAGACATGTTAAAGATACGATTTACAATTTCTACGAAATGGAAAGGGCAGTTTGTATGGATAAGCGCCTGTATCTCTGCCGAAGACCTTGCGATCTAGAGATCAAAAGTCTCTCGAGCGGAGGTTAAGGGCACAGACTTCTGTAAAAGCATGGCTTTCATTCTGCTTAGAGTATCAAACCGTATTAAAGAAACATTCAGTGAAGGCCATAATGGCGCCTCCCTGACTGTATGTGTCGGTGGAAACAATATTGCATACAACAAGTAACCCTGGAGCTCATGGTTACCAGATATGCGATGCCCGGGAGCATTCCGCAGCAGCCTTGACTGTTCAGCATCAAGTAACTCCCATTTGAAAGTAGCCCGAATGCTGGAGTAATCACTGCAGCTGGGGCACCCCTCAGATGACAGGACAAGTTCGCTACAGAACCATTACAAGCTCCGTGCAGCATTATATCCTGACATATGAGTGATCCACTTAAAGCATTCTCACAGTTTGCACCGCTTAGAAACACTTCTCGATCCCCACTCCGGCATCGAAATCTGTATGGTAATTCCCAAGATTCCTTAATGTATTCCTTACCCATATTTTCATATCTGCCTGCCTGCTTTTGTTCAAGGCAATACTGAAACTGAAAAGTAGTGACTGGTAGAGTTATGTGGCCATGGATTAGCCATTCTGTGGATGGTGATTCTGCCACTGTAAATGGTAATCTATCCAGTTTTTCGATACGCAGCATTGTATATTTTGCTCCCCTTTGTGCCATTTCTATCTGTTTACCTGTGAGATTGTATTCAGAAAACAGAGATGTGCTGTTGATAAAACGCCAAGGCACATAGCCTGCAAGCAAAGATTGCAGCGTCCAGCTTAACAACATAATAGAACGTAATTTAGACTGCCCGTGTTGTAATATGGCCATATCTTGTTCTAGTATGTCTATCGCAGAAGATACAATGTTGCCTAAGGAATATATCCTGGAGGTCAATGTAGTTAACCCATTATCTACCACTGTTAGAGATTTTTCTAGATTTATACGGTCTATTTCCCGTAATCTCTCTGCGGCCTCTTGGGATATTTTCCATATTTCATTGTAGGCAGCATAAATGCCAGCATAAATGAAACGTTTCTGACGTGGCTGCCTGGGACCTAGTAAAAAATCCCTAAGATCCACATCTTGTGACAGTAAGGATAAGTGTTGTTTCACCTGTGTGAGTGTTGAGGTTTCTAGCCATTCAAGGCACAACTTCCCAACACTGTAGGATGTCACTACCCCTGGATGTTCTCTCTGTACATAACATGGATCTGGCCTATGGATACTGAACCCTTCGGTCCTACCCATGAATCTAGCTTGACAACTATCGGTGTCTGTGGGCCAAATCAACCATTTCTTCCAATCGGGGTCTGATCTATTGCATTGTATGATGTCATCTAATGTAATCCCTTTTTGTCATGTTTCGTTTCCCTCGGTGTGTGATGGAGTTGGCAGCCGAGGTGTGTTCAAGTCTTTGTTCTTGGCTAGTCCAAGGCAAGACGTCTGTTGTACTGTCTCGTTCAAAAACACGATCTGTTGAGGGATAATTCATGCTCTAAACAAAGCTTCTGTCCCCTAAACTTGCCATTCTCTAGTACCGCAGACTGATTTTAAGTCTATGGTGTCCTTCCATAAGTCGAAACCTTGTTCAGACAACTGGGCAAAAAATGAAGCAGAGTAAATCTGTTTGGTGTTTGTTAACATATTTTTCTGTGCTGATGTTGGTTCAACCTTGTAATAATATGAGGCTGGATCAGACATATTATACCCTGAAAAATATGGAAACCTTTGTGTAAATGTATTTGAACTGCCTTTCGGCGGTGTTGGACAATGTTCCCACTGGTGGTATGTGAACACATTTCTAGGATTAGCAGATTTATGCAAAAAATGATGACCATAATGTTGATAACAATACATTTTTTCGAAATCTGGTGTGCTTTCCAATGTTTCACTATTAGAAAATGCAGCAGATTTTTCTAAATCAGACAACATGTTATTTACAGTCTCAAAATCCCGATCATTGGAAAATGTACTTGAGGTAATGATATCACTCAATGATATTTTAAATAAATGAGGAATTTTTAAAAGTTCGGTCGGACCAAATATATCAAAATCAACCTTGTCCCAAACTATACCATCAGGTATTGGAACTGCTGTAATGTTCACTGATGACAAGTCTCTTTGTTCTCGATGAGATGATTGATGTGGTTTTAAAATTAAATTTACCTTTTGGACTGCAGAGCTTTGTCGAAGGTATTTTCCATTAACAAGCATGCTAAAAACTATTACTAAGCCTACACAGAAAAGAAAGAAAAGTATCTCGGTGATTACCCATAGTTCTACCCAAGGAGACACCAGGTAAGTCTTTTTAAGAAAGTTCAGAAAGTCTTTAATTTGCTGCTTGCGCGATTTTTGGGCTGGCATCGTTTCCGGTTCACTTGGATCCAAAGAAAACGTATCAAAGTTTATGAAGTAGCCAGAAGCAGTTCGATCAATTGTTGGTATTGCGCCAGGATTTGTTGAGATTGTAGTTTGCTCTTGTTGAGGCATGTTGATGTAGACTTCTGTATTTGGTCGTATAGCAATTTGTTGTTCATTTTGGTTTTGAATTTGAACTTCAGGTTCAAGAGGAACGAATTCCATAGCATTATTGCATAGTCCTTCATTCCGTGCAGGGGACTCTTCGAACGTAATGAGTCTTTCCGTTTGAACTTCTTGAATAGTAGCGAGAGGAGGGTGTCTGCTACTTTGGAGTCCACGTGGCCTACTACTCAGTATCGGCCACATAGTGTGGTTTGATTAGGTCAATTGAGACAAATCTTTTCTCCTTTTTTCCGGCAAGAGGCGGTAGAAGTACAGTTCTTGTTCCTTCGACTGCTAGTACCTGTACAGGCTTTCTGTAGGATGGCCCAAATTCTTTCTTGTCCGCTATTTTCTCTCTGACCAGATCCCCGACTTTTGGGATCCAGACAGGTCTTGCCGTGAATGATTTGACTTCCCCAGTGGCGGCTTGCTTCAGGTGGACATTACTTTGTTATGTCCTGGATTCATTTAGATCCTGTAAATTAGCCAAACGATCATGGATGTGAAAAGGCTTTTCATCCGCCACTGCGCCTTCACAGTCAAGATCAGGTTCCCACATTCTTGTCCCAAATAGGACCTCATATGGAGTGACCCCCCTAGAGAACTTCTTGGAATATTGTTCAAAGCTCGCTGCACTCCATACAGATGTTTTACCCAGCTCTCACCCGTGCCTAATACTCTGGCTGTCAAAGACTGCTTCAAGTCTCGGTTTTTCCTCTCCACGACCGAATTTCCCTTGGGATGGTACGGAGAGGAGTACCGCAATGCTACACCCAATCCTCGCATGGCCTCCTTGTAAGCCCGAGAACTAAACGCAGGGCCCTGGTCAGAATGTAATGTGCCAATTGCGTATGTCCCTATAAAGACTCGCAAATCTTTTATAACAGTTCGAGCGTCAGCCGAGCGTTGGGCCCACACCCATAGGAATCTTGAGCAGGAATCCACTGCAACCATGATATACCTGTAAGCCCCATCTCTTTTTAAGGGGCCGCAGTGGTCCAAATAAACACATGCTAGTGGTTTGTCAGATATTTACAATGGTGTCTGCGCTGGACGTGTTACGGTGGAACCTTTCATCTGCTGGCAGATGTCACATTTCAAAACATAGTCTTTAGTCTGCTTCCTTAGTCCAGGCCACCAATAGCGTTGTTTCAATAAAGAAACAGTCGCCGTAACTCCTGCATGTGCAGAGCCTATCCCTTCGTGCGCTGCTAGAATTAAACCTAACCTACGATTCATGTTTGGAATTACTCTATCCCCCACACCAGGAATCTGAGCAAATGGAATGTTATTGGCATCTAACTTGTAGGAGTACTCGAGTGGAAACCTTTTTGGTACTGCTTTGCTGTTTTTGCGAGAAGCAATGACAGCCACCATAATCTCACCGTCTATCAAGTGTTGTTTTATGTTTTTTCCACACAATGTTATTCATTAATGCGGCACTGTGTGCATTTTGGACTGCAAATGTCTTAGTGCAGGTGTTTAAATGTCTGTAATCTAAAACTAAACAATATGAATTGTCAGATTTCATGGCTGGAAACAAAGGATTATTCATTGATGAGGTGCAGTTTTCGATCACCCCTTGGTATTCAAGCTGATCTAAGATCTCCCTGACCTGTTTTTTAGCTTCTTGCTTTATTGGATACTGCCTCTGTGCAGTTGGAGTATTTTTAAAAAAATTATGTGGTGGGTTGAATCCTCATGCCATCCAACATGGTTTTTATATAATACAGGAGCCTGGGCTACCACCCACTCCTGCGCATAAGTGTGTTTTAGGTGCTTGGGAATATGGTCTGAGAATGCCAGTAGAATTACCGTTTCTCCTTTAGGGCAATCCATGACGAATGCTGGCGGCCAATCTCGTTCAGCTAACAAAATGTCATAGCCAAACGTCAGGTTCTCCCAAAAGAGACCTCTCACTGTTCTACACTTGTCCCCCTCCATGTGGAGCGTTATTTCATATACTTTATGTGGGACACTTACCCTAGTATCGGGTGTTTTTACCGTGATATAATCATTCAAGTCCGCTATCACCAGAAATTCCATCAGGTTCTGGCGAGCTATTGTTACTTCTGCCGCACTGTCTCGGATCGTCAGAGCCCATTCCCCGTTCAGTAGTCGAGTCCTCAGAATTTTGGGCATGTCTGATCTTTAGACCTGCAACCTTCTTCCTTTTGAACTGTGGCTTTTGCTTTGGTTTCTCTTCTTTTTTAGAAGTGTAATCTTGAGCGTGCTGCTTGTCTCTGGATTTTGTACGCTCTTCTTGTCTGTCTGACCGTCCTTCCCTCTCGGAGTTTTTCGATGAACACTGAAAGGAACGAGAGGAACGTGTATCAGTATCCTGATACCTGTCAGGTTTCCTAATATTATCCCTATTCCTAAGGTTATACCTCTTTTCGGACGGCTCCTGTGGAGGAGATCTACCTCGGGATTGAGATCTGTTTCCTTTAAAGTTTTGTTGTTTCTTATTGTCCCACTTCATTTTAGTTGTAGCAGTTGTCTGCTTGGAAGTGTCCTTTTCAGGACTGCCCATCAGTTGTGGTTTTAAAGCTTTCCCACCCAAACTGTCTCTGCCTAATTCTGCATATGCAGTTTCAATAATTTTTGGTAGTTTGTGTTCCTGTTCTAAAGGACTGAACTCCCTTAGGCGTTGGCGGATAGCCACTTAAGCTGCTTCCCCTTTAATATTAGCTAGTATTATGGCTGATACCTGGGCATAGTTACCTAGTAACTTCATCCCTAAGTTCAGAGCAGGCTCTGCTCCGTATTCGTTTTGTATTTGTCTCAATACATCTGGTATCACCGCTAATGAAGGAATACCATGAGTCTTCTACCTGTGGTGTTATCCCCATGGGCAAGCAGATTGTTAGCATTCTGTGTTTTCCATACGGGGTAGTATTCGGGAATACTGCCTCGAGCTGTGTTATTTTCTGAGCTACCCAGAATGGCATTTGTTCACGTTTTGTGGGCATTTTACCCATCACTGCGTGTAATGTTTGTGGTGTGATTATAGTTGCTGTACCCTGAGTTTGAGTTCCATTTATTGCAACTATTGCTGGTTGGACTGTAAGTGTCCTCATGACGAATTGCGTCAAGTTTCTATAGATTTTAATGAAATCTTTGTGTTGTGTGAGTAAGTCTCCTACTGGCATTGTTTCGATGTCAGGATGTGGTGTGTAGGCCGCTAATATCGGCCATGTTGCCCCTTCTCTTCCGAGCGGGCCGAGTCTCACTCTTCTTCTTATGTGGGGTAGGGCGCCGTTAAAGCAGTATAAGTGTTCCTGGTACGTGAGTGGAACCTCTATGTCTTCAAACGGACAGTATTCCGCTGGTGCATCTCCTTCTGTGTAGGAGTGAAATGTTTTAGTTCTTGCATTTGCTGCTGGGAATGTAACCCATGAATAAAATACCTCTCTTCTGTTTGATTCGCGGGCCTCAATCACGAATACCACTATACCACCCCCATGTTCTAGCAGTTTCAGGGTGACTGTATTTCTAAAATTCGGTGCAATGTGTATTGCGTCTGCATCCTCCTCCTCTGAGAGGGGCAGTGCTTGTTGCAGTGGGTCTAAGACCTGGTTCGTCATTATTTTTAGAACATTAAATAGCTTTTCAAGGGAACCAAGATAAGGTGTTTTTGCACAATTTAGGAAGAATGTGCCCTTCAAGCTTGATTAACCAACAGCCAATAAATAGGATTTTTCGCCTACTCAGCTGTGGCGGAGTTTGTGCCCACCCACTCCAGACGTCTCTTGTGTTTTGTGGGTAGGGGTCTCTGAGAATAGCACGACTGAACTACTCAGATTCTACTGTTAAATAAGTACCCAACCAACGTTGGCGGCGCCATGTCGTGTAGTTTCTATATAACCTATATAGGATCTGCGCGTTCGGATAACATAAACTGTGGGATTGGTGGCAGACTGATTCCGTGCACCCCCACCGGATACGTTAGCCTGTCTGTATCAGCTAGCTCACGGTGCCACTAGAATCTCCTCTTATCGGGGAGAGAATAGTTTTTGGCAACCTCAGTACATGACAACCCTGATCCCTCAGAATCGTGGAAACAATATACTACCTTTCGCTCAGTCACTTGTGCTCACTTAGTTCGTCTCAGAGATATACAGAATAAACATACTGGGCGTTTTGTCAGTAAGGTTTTATTGAACAGTTGTTATTCTAGTGTTGAATAGATGAGCTGCAACAACCATTAGACAGTAGCAGAGATATATGATTAGAAGCACTAAGAAAGTAAATGGGTGGTATAGCTCTATTATTTTGCAATAATCATGAATACATACAGTATATAAAACACATGATAAAAAGTGCGTACTCCTACGATGTCTCCCTAACTAGATGTACCTGAATATACCTAGCATCTATGTAGGTGTTATGCCAAGAATCCCTCTAGGATCTAGTCAACCCCATTACCTGAGAATGAGAGAGTATGGGATCCCGTCCTGGTCTCGAGTTGGACACCCCGCGAGGGATGTTAGACCACTGCGAGCTGGAGTGTCTGCATGCAGGAACCTCAGCGTCTCTGGTGAGTGTGTCAGCCAGGAAGTCTCGGTCTCCTCACCCCTTCTAAGCAAGATGTGATGTATATATACCCATAGGTCTCCCCAGGGGTCCTACCTTGCTGTGTTACTGTGTCAGCCTAAAGGATGACGTCGGGCCTGAACTTTATACAGAGATATTATACAGGAGATGTTGGTCCTGCTGTGCTTCCAAGAAGCCTCATGCATAATGTATGAGATTCAAACTAGGGAAAAACCCGCGTTCTGAATGCAGTGTCGTATCTAGGTAAAAGGTCAGTTCCTATGAACCATTATGTATGTAATGTAGGGAATAATATAGGTGAAAGGTTGCAATGTTTCCCGTGCCTATATAGGGTACCTATATGGAATATAACAAGGCTTTTCCTAGAGGAGGAGAAAAAACGAAGGAAAACCGGGTTCGAGAGGGTGTATTGCTCTCCCTCTGCTTAACCTTTGGAGGTGGGGTATCCAAAGATATTCGAGTAGACGCCTCACTCACTTATCGTGACATGCTTCATCATAGGCGTCTATCCACACCCAGGTAAGATGGTACTACCCGGGAGGACTCAACTGAAGATGTGATGGGAGTTCTTATATAAAGCAAGTATTGGTTATGCAGGGAACCAGGGGAGTGAGAGTAAAAATACCTTCAGGTATACCCAAACAATGCGTTTATTCAAAGGGTACCTGGGGCATGGATAAAAAAAGTGCAAAGTTCGGGGTTTTCTGAATATAATTGTTCAGTTGTACCCCTTTTAAAGTGCCAACATGTTTCAGCCCGCGCTGGGAGCCCACGTGGGTCTGGGGCCTTTGTCAGGGCTATTCATCTACTACTTAATGTCCCTACTTCTGACAAAGTGCACGCATTCCATGCACTGCAGTGAGGCCTAATGCGCTCACCTGTCTTCAGTGTGTCCTCAGTAGAATTTCCACTGGATGTTTGTGTTATGTAACATGCGGATCAGGCGGTTGGTGCTGCCTTATAGTCACACATTCGTCAAAGTGCTAGCACCACTTGTATGCCTACACGCCTCGCTCTGTCCACCGCCGCCAATCTTTCTACATACCTGAGAATGATGTGGTAACTCCACAATTAACTCAGAACGCCACAGGAAATACTTTTCCTTTGGGAACGCCAGATTCAGATGTCTCCCTCTTACATTCGACACCTATTGCAGGAAAGGAAGATTGTCATGGGGATTTATTTCTGAATATGCCAAAAGAACAACCAGGACCCACTCCTCAAGAAATTGATGATTGGCTTAGAGGTATTGACACTTCTGCTAATGGAAAAGGTGCAGGAAATAATGGAGCAGATACCCTGGGAGTGAAAAAAACTAGATTCTTGGATGTGGCAAGACTAAAAGTAGAATTGGAAGAGATGATCATAGGGACAATAAGCCCGGCCAGCATAAGTGCTTATCAGGACAATAAACTACTGTTCATTTGTAAAGATATTGACCAGACATGCTCGAAGAACTCATGAGAAATTGTCTGAATTGGCTCAGAAATATAGGGTAGATGTACAGAAATCCAAGGTGTCGCAGAAACCCTACAGAGTAGATTTCAGTGACAGAGATATATGAAAACACTAGACCTTCAAGAATGAAATTGCAAGTTAAGGAATTACTGGCTAACCTTAGGAAGTGGGGAGAACTAGAAAAATGGGAAGGCTGGTGTGCTAAGAAGAAGGATACAAAGAGAGTCATGATGCAGATGCTCCCAGCTATCGAAGACAATGGGGGTGAGGAAATAAGGATGCTCCCTATGAGAGAAGTGCCTGGAGGAGGATATATGGCTATCCCTTGGACTAGGCCAGACATATTGTCCTTTACCAATGATTTTCCAAAATTAAGAGAAAATCCAGTTGATTGGTATAAACAGGTTAAACGGTTTGTAAAGGTTTCAAAGGTTTTGCTGAAGGATTTGGATACCTTATTTGACAATGTGGTTCCAAGTGATTTATGGGCAGAATGTAAAATTGCTGTTGATTGGCCTGACAAAGAATAAGATAGGAATGCTCCTACAGGAGCACCATCTGCTGAGTTGATGAAGAAATATAATCAAGCCATCACCTATTTAAAAGGGAAAAATTCCCCTAAAGAAATTGATTGCGTGAAAATAGATCAGACGACCCAAGAGTTGAAGGAAACAGTCCATGCCTACTATGAGAGATTGTTTCAGGCATTCAAGCAGTACAGTGGAATGGAAAGTGTGTCTGAGAAGGATATGGGACATTTTGTTTATTGATTTATATACTGATTGAGATCCGAGATTAGCAACATGACTCAGCAGCATTTGATTTGTTGGCAAGGGAAACCTGTGGATGATATCCTCCGGTATGCAAAATATTGTGGGAATGAGATGGAAATTAAGCATAAGAGGCTCAAGAAGAAGTTGATGGTTGCACAAATGAAAGCTGTTCAGAAAAAACAGAATGTATCAGGTGCTGATCACATGCCTTCTGTGCAGGGAGGTTATCAGCAAAACTCTACAATGCAAGGGGTAGGTGGAGTTCAACAACAGGGTATGCAGCCACAAGGTATAGAGGTCGGGGTGTTTCAAATGAAGCATTGAAAAAGACAAATCCATGTCACATTTGCAGCAAGTTAGGGCATTAGAAGCGTGAATGTCAATTTAATCCAGTTAATCAGGGAAATGGAGGACAGATTCAGAATGTTGGACATGCACAATCACAGGGAAATGGCATGACACAGACTCAACAGGGTCACAGACAGAGAAATCAAGCTCAGAATATGCCACAAGCCCCGATGCCTAAAATGAATGGCCAGGTTCAGAAATACAATTCGAATCAAGGGCTCAATGTAGGTACAGAAAACCTTGTGATCCGAATTTGTCTCAGCAATATTTCTTGAATCAGATGATGCACACTCAGACCTGTCCCAATGACGGTGCCTGAGGGTGAAGGAGGAATGCATACTTGGCGCATCCATAGTGGTAGAACAGAGTGGTCCCTATGTGGATGGTAAAGTAAATGGGATGCCCATCTCATTTTTTGTTGACGCTGGTGCTACCCGTTCCACTGTGAGAACAGTAGAAGTTCCAATCCTACCCCTCTCGGGAGAAAGAATCCAAGTCGTGGGAGTTGCAAAAAAGCAAATGTCAAATTACGAAACCTGTACCTGTGAAAACAGGTTCCTTTGAGGATCTACACAAATTTGTTGTGTGCAATTCAGGTCCAGTTAATTTACTGGGACGAGATTTGCTATGCAACTCAACTGTTCAATTTATTTTACTCCAAAAGGAATTGAATTTCATACCAATGATGAGGATGTTGTTTTCAAATTGGCTAAACAGAACTCAGAACCTGAAAGATTATTTCTCTTGTTAACATGAGATGACTTACCTCTGGAATTGAGAGATACTGTATCACCAGAAGTCTGGGACTTTACAGGAAAGGATATTGGCCTGATTAAAGGTGTTGCACAAGTAAAAATCACTGTGAAGCCCAATGCTGAATTTTTACGAATCCCGCAATATCATTTGAGTCCAGAAACTATTGCAGGGATTACTCCCTTGATTAATTCGATGATTGAGCAAGGAATCCTAAAATAAATAATGGGAAGTCCATGTAACTCTCCTACTATGGGTTTGCAGACACCTAATGGTAAATACTGTATTGTTCAGGAGTTACGCCAGATTATTCAGATTGTGGTTTCATGTTGTCCTGGGGTACTGATATTATTTCAGATTACATGTGAGGCTAAATAGTTCTCTGACATTGATTTGTGCCAAGCCTTCTTTTCTATTCCTTTGCATGAGGATAACCAATACCTTTTTGCTTTCCAGTTCGGCAGTCGTGTCTTGGCATGGTGACGAGTACCATAAGGGTATACGGAAAGCCATTCAATATTCAATCAGATTCGAAGAAAAATCTAGAGTCTTTGGTGATGCCAAATCATTCTGGGCCAGATGTATCAACGCCTTTTGCGATCGCAAAGGGACCGATTCGCAGAAAATGCGTTTTCCAATGTATCAAACATTTTGAATTCGCAATATGGGTAATCGCAATTATTTGCGAAGACCTAAATTGCAAATGCAGTTAGGGAATCGCAATTTGCGATTCCCTAAATTCAATTCATGTACCTATTGCAAATTGCGATTTTGCATTAAGGAATCGCAAATTACCACCGACTTCTAGTTGGTGGTAATTTGCAAATTCCTGGAAAAATGCACTTTTTTGCATTTTTCTAAGTGCCATGTGGCGCACATACATGCCCTTAGGGCATGTATGTGCGCCACATGTGCACACATGCATATTTTAGGGGTGCATCAGGGTGGCCTTTTGGCCCCCTTGCACCCTTGAAATTGCATGCGCAAATTGCGAGTACCTATTGGGTACTCGCAAATTGCGCATGCAATTCCCATTCATTCCTATGGGCCTCTAGGCCGATAGAAATGAATGGGAAGCCATTCCTTATTTGCGAGTCGCAATTTGCGAGTTGCAAATAAGGAATGCGTAGGAATTGCAATTTTATTTGCAAAACCTACATACATTGCATTTTGCGAGTCCATAATAGCGAATCGGTAAAATTCGCTATTAAGGACCCCTAAAATACAATGTTGATACATCTGGCCCTCTGTTTTTTCCAGTACATTGACAACCTGTTGGTAGCGTCAAGTACACAGGAGGCTTGCACACGCAATATCATTGCTTTACTGAACCGTTTGGCTGAGAATGGACATAAGGTGTCCCGTCCAAATTGCAATTTTGCAAAAGAGACGTTCTGTATTTTGGACATCATATTGACAAGGAGCAACAATAGTGTCCCAGGACAGAATCACAGTGATTCTGAACATGAGTTCATCCACTACACAAAAGGAAGTTTGCATGTTTTTGGGACTAGTTGGCTATTGTCGCCAATGGATTCCTAATTTTTCCCAGAGTGCCAAGCCTCTTAAGAGTCTGACATGCAAAGATGTGTTCGACCCGGTACCTTTGGATGATGACTGCATGCGTTCTTTTACTGAACTGCAAGAGAATCTTTGTCCAGCTCCAGATCTGGGAATTCCTGACTATATTAAGAGTGTTTGCTCTGTTCTGCGGTGAGCGCGAAGGTTGCGCATTGTCAGTGCTAGCTCTAATGCATGGTACTGCGTATAGATCTGTGGCCTATTTTTCGGCAACTCTTGATCCCCTAGCTGACTCATTGCCTGGATTTGTGAAACCCGTTGCTTCTACATGTGTGAGTTTGGAACAGAGTGAGAGCATTGTCATGGGACATCCATTGAAAGTACATGTGCCCCATTTAGTGGAGGTGTTGCTTACTCATACTCGAACCCAGCATCTTACCAGCAGCCACCTCACAAAGTATGAACATATTGTTTCGGGAGCTGAGAATCTTACATTGATTAGATGCACGAGTCTAAATCCTGCAACTTTGATGCCTCTTCCTAGAAATGAGATTGTAATTAATGAAGCTGAGCATGATTTTCTGGACATGACTGAGCTGTGCACGAAGCCCCATCCCGACATACTTGATACCCCTTTGCCTGAATCAGATCATGTGCTGTTTGTTGATGGATCATGTTTACCAAATATGGAAGGAAATCTGAAAGCTGCATATGCCATTTGTACAGCTGAGGGTGTGGTTGAAGCTTCATGGTTGCAAGGAGTGTTTTCTGCACAAGTGGCTAAGTTGGTAGCCTTGACGCGAGCTTGTAGCATCTCTGACCAAATTTGAGTCCCCATCTTCACCGAGTCAGTACGGATTTAGTGTCGTACATGACTTTGGGCAATTGTGGTCACAGAGGGGGTTCATGACGTTGTCTGGTTCCCATATCCGGAATGGAGAGAGTGTGCGGGACCTCCTGATGTCACAGACTGCAGACTGTTGTTATCACTGTAGATACCTGGGAGGAGGTAAAAGCACTGCAAGATGAAGTACCAGAAGCTGAGAAACAGGGCTGGATTAGAGCAGGTTGCACTAGGAGACAGGAAGATGAAGTATGGGTGTATATTGACAGAAGGCCTGTGTTACCAGATAGTTTGCTGTCTCCTATGCCGCAATACTATCATGGTCCTGGACATGTCAGGAGAGATGCTATGATAGGTCTTTTTCACCAAAAGTGGTTTAATCCAAGATTCAGGTCAGTTGCAGAGTCTCTGTGTGTGTCAACCAAAAAATGCAGGAAAAAGGACTCCAGTCTCGATGAGTCACGTATGGAGGTCAGGAGGTCCTTTTTACTGAATGCAACTAAATTTCATAGAGATGCCCATGTGTAATGGCTTGAAATATGTACTTGTGATTGTCTGTGTTTTCTCACGTTGGGTGGAAGCTTACTCTACAAGACGAAATGACAATTTAACTGTAGCAAAGCTGTTACTGAGGGAACTAATACCACGTTTCAGATTCCCGACTTCTTTGGAGTCAGACCGAGGAACTCATTTTAACAATGACGTCTTGAAGATGTTATGTGCAGCATTACAAATTGACCAAAAGCTCCACTGTGCTATTTTGTTTATTATCCAGAAGCTTCTGGGATTGTGGAGCAAGTGAATGGGACACTAAAGTCCAGGCTGGCGAAAGTGTGTGCTTCAACTTCTCTCGAAGGGCCTGATGCATTGCCTCTTCTGTTGATGAGTTTGAGAAGTACCCCAGAGAGAAGAACAGGATTATCCCCAAAAGAAGTAATTATGGGGAGGGCTATGAGACAGCCTGCAGTCTCTTCCAATGCCTTAGTGAACATTACAGATGACTTGGTGCTCGATTACTGTAATGGACTGGCTGACGTGGTACGTTCTGTGTCTCAGCAGGTTGGAGAAGCTGCAACTTCACCTCAACAGGAGAAGTGCCATGATCTCAGTCCCGGTGAGTGGGTCATGGCAAAGAAGCATGTATGCAAGTCATGCTTGGAGTCTCGTTGGCATGGGCCGTTCCAGGTGATTCTGGTAACCACAACTGCTGTTAAGTGTGGTGGTCTTCCGAACTGGGTGCATGCTGCCCATACCCACAGAGTCACATGTCCTCTTGAAGATATAGTGCCTGTTTCGGATGTACCGGTGGTTACAGAGAGACAACCGACTCAGGTCAGCCAAGCTGTTGATGGCACACAAGCTACTGGGATTCCGAGCACTGGTCCCGAGGGGGGTCAGAGAGAGCCGACTCTTGTAGGTACCAAAGAGTCAAAAAAGGAAGGGCTGACTAGGCATGATTTTGATCCAGTCGAAGGAATTAGTGCACCTGAGACGTGAGTAGTACCCAGAGACCGTTGGCCCAGAAGACACATCTTGACAGAAAGAAAATTAACACGAACAATTGCAGAAGTCTCTAGTCAGTCTGATCAAAGTGACAGTGATGGTGAAGGACAGTCAGTGAAGAGGTCTAAAAGAGCTATAGTACAGAGTCAAAGATACGCTGCACCTGAATATTCTTACTTGGCATTAAATGACTGGGAGAAAGCATATCACACCTTTTTGCTACAACAATTCAAGTCTGCATGAGCTGCCTTGAGAAAATGCTGTGTTCTCACTGAAACTTGAGATTGATTTACGGATAAAAAGAACTTGAGTCAGTTTGTGTTGGAAATATTTTACAGCAAGCAATAACTGTGCTGTCGTTGAGAGATTCATTCACAAGGCAAGAAAGAAAACATGAACTGTACCATGAAGGGACTTTTTGTTGAAAAGGCCTTGACTGAAAAACATTGGAACTTTGATTGCGCTGCAACGTTACTAAAACATCTAAACCAAATTTATTGGATGTTGCAAGATCTGATTCTGGGGAAGTAATGGATCCGAAAGTGGTATCACCAAAACGCAAATGTATGGGTGCATGTGTACTTGCCGTATTTTCTATAATACTTGTAGTGATCCTTATAGTTCTGAATCTGCCACATCATGTGTATACGACAAGAGTTAAGCCTACTTCTGTGCCTAAACCCCTTTTAACAAATAATAACTAACTAAGCATTTCAGACGATAAGGCATTACATGGAGACCTGTCCACTGGGGATTTTTCAATGAATGTATTTACAAAACTTTTATATAAATATGTAGAGACTATGGATGTTCGTGATTGTTATGTGTGCATGCAGCTGCCTACATCAGTATCTGAAGGTGGGACCTCTCACCACCTTCCTCTGACTTATGGAATTTCTTGCAGTGTATTAACCAGTTTATTTTATGGCAAAGGACAATTTTAGTATTATTACTCTAATTATGATGTAATCTTTTATGAGATACCTGGGAGAAAATACTTAAATCCTGTGCCTGATACTAAAACAGCAGAAATGATGGGAGAATGTTTCAAGCCGACACAAAGCTAATACACAACCTATGCACATAGACATAACTTAACCTGTACTTTACACCAGGCAGAGAAGGAATTTGTAGAATCAGTGAAGACTGCCTCACCTACCCCGAGCAACACACACTGGACCATAGCTCCTCCAACACCAGGCTCCCCTAACTCACCCACCGTGCCACGACCTGACCAGACTTTGGCCAATAATCACCGTGCACTTGTTATCCCTCGCTCCGTCCACCTCTCCGACACTTCCCCCACCCCCTCTCCCACTAGCCCTCGCCTACATAACTCCCTCACTAGACAGCGGGCTTGCCCAATTTCCAACAGGAACTCATTCAACCTCCCTTACATCGCCCACCCGCCTGACGCGCCAGTACTTCGGAGAGGGAACTCTCCATTAGTGGACTTCCCTCACCCCTCCCGTTCACCTGCCCTGATCTCCCCTCCGCCCTCCCCATTGACCAACCCTTCTCCTCCCCTCCACGTGACCCATAATCCACACTCTGACCCTGCTTCTAAACTCAAGAAAATAAACCTTGAACTGCTAACTCTCAAAACTGTCATCCTTAAACTCATTAAGGCCACCGAAGAGCTAGCCCTTGATCTCTCTCCCAACATGTCCACACTTGAGATCCCCCATCTCTCTTCCACCATACCAACACTTGAGATCCCACATATGAAACCCACTGCCCAAAATTCGAACACCACTCCCTACCCTAACGCCCCGTCTAGACCTGCCTGATCCTTAAATCCATATTCAGAACCTGATATTCTCCCTCCGCCTTGAGTACACCTCTCCATACTCAGAAGCTGATATTCTCTCCCTCCTCCTTGAGTACGCCTCTCCTCCTTCGGCCATCTCAGGCCCTGCTATATGCTCTCAAACAGCCCCACTAATTGCACCTAACTCGACACTCCCTAAACATGGTAATGCAGATCCCATCCAAACCATCACGCCCAACCCCCATAGAGCGCCCAGACTCAACGCCAATTCCATAAACATCAATAACCTCTTGCAGATCCCCACTACACAACCCGCGCCCACAGACACCCTGCATAAATCACACCTGAAAAGCATGTTACTTAACTGTAGATCAGCGGTGAAACATGCCACAGACCTTGCCGATCTCATCCTTGCCCAAGATCTGGACCTCCTTATCCTCACAGAAACTTGGCTCAGCGACTCCTCTGGCCCTATCCTTGACCTATTAGTCCCTCCTAGTCACAACATTATCAGACTCGACCGAGTTAAGAAATTGGGAGGTGGCATAGCCTGTATCTTCCGCAACTCTCTCACAGCAAAACAGTCCCCTTCAGCTAATCTCTCCTCCTGTGAATACCTATGCATAGATATCACTAGCACACACAGACCCTTATGCACCCTTCACATCTTCTACCACCCCCCAGGTGATAACCTCCATCTAATCGAACAAGTTATGGAAACCATCTCCTCCAACCTGGGTCGACACTCCCCCCAGATCTTCCTTGGTGACTTCAATCTCCACTGGAATGACCCGCACGATCAGGCGGTTACAACCCTCAAAAACTTCCTAACCGACCTATCTCTGACCCAATTCTGCGACAGCCTCACTCACAACTTAGGCTCGACACTTGATCTCATCATCTCCAACCCCAACTCCATTCATCTCGAATCCATTCTCCCCTGTGACTGGTCTGACCATCATTTTATCAACTTCCTGATACCTGAAAGCTGGAACCACAAAACTGCTCAACCACTGAAATTAAAACACTGGAAAAGACCGCTCCATAACACAAGCGTTAATGAGCTCATAGAGCGCTGCAATCTCTTCCTTCCGCCGCCTTCTAACATGATTGACGTTCACGACCTCACCGACCACTATAACAACAACATGCTATCTGCCTTGAATGATTCGGCCCCCCTTCAACTAAAAAGAATTCCCATAAAAGACTCCAAACCGTGGTTCAATGACAAACTAAATGCAGACAGACGCAGTCTTAGACTAGCTGAACGCAAATGGAGATCCACTCCCTCCACGGATCTTCTAAAAACTCTAAGATCCCAAAGAAGTAGATACAACAAACTCATTAGATCGGTGAAAGCCAACTTCCTCAAATACCAACTTGACAAAGCCAAAAATCGCCCGAAACGACTTTTTGAGCTCATTAAATCACAATCCAACAACACCTCTACCCAATCTCAGCACCCCGCTCGCCCAAAACCAAACTGCGATGCGGTGGCTGAATTCTTCCTCGAAAAGACGAATAAAATCGAATCAGATCTAAGGTCTGCTATACTCACTCTCTCGCCCTCTCCTGACTCCTCTGTCTCCACACCCATGCCCTCGCCTCAGGGTATCTCACTCAAAAACAATGCGTCATGGAGTCATTTCACTCCCCTCAATGACATTACCATCCTCAACATTCTCTCTACCCTTAAACCCTCAAATCACTTCAATGACCCCCTCCCCCCTAACTTCTTTAAAGAAACGATCGGTTCACTAGCACCACTCTGGTCCAAGATCATCAAGGCCTCACTTCTTCAAGGTGAGATCCCTGACTGCTTGAAGGCGGTCCTAGTGCTCCCTATTCTCAAAAACCCCTCGGCTGACCCTGCTGACCTGAACAACTACCACCCAATCACAAACATACCCACCATGGCTAAACTTCTGAAGAAATGTGTTCATGAACAACTACGCAAACACATTGAGCAATTCCAGCTTCTCGACCTATTCCAATCGGGCTGCCGCATTGGCCACAGCACCGAAACGGCCATCACTCACATTGTGGACGACGCTCTCACTTTACTTGACCAACATGAAGCCTGCCTTTTAATTCTGCTCGATCTCTCATCGGCATTTGACACTGTCAAACATGACAATCTACTCTTCCTCTTGGAACGTAGGATGGGGCTCTCAGGCACGGTCCTTAAATGGTTTACCTCTTTCCTCAACAACAGAACACAAAGAGTCAAATCCAACCAGTCTCTCTCCAACCCGAGTCCCTGCACACTTGGTGTCCCCCAAGGATCCTCACTCTCCCCCACACTCCTCAACCTTTTCCTGGAACCACTGACTGTAATTCTTAAAGCCTCCAACATCCAATATCACATGTATGCGGATGACACCCAACTCTACATGAAAATCTCCTCCCCCGAAGACATCAAATCTCTCAACGGAACCCTGCTCAAAACCCTTAACTGGCCAACCTCCAATCATCTCAAATTAAACGCCCTCAAGACGGAATTCCTCCTCATTGCACCCGCTAGGCAAACCCCCACTGTGGTGAAATTTCTCTGTAACCTCACCGCCCTCAACTGCACACCTCACATCGTTGACTCCACTAAATCACTGGGAGTTTTGCTAGACAAAAACCTAAACATGCAAGACCACATCAGATCATCGACCAAAGGAGCGAACTTCCAACTCTGCAGCCTAAGAAAACTCAAACCCTACCTTCCCCAAGATGACTTTAAATTGGCGGTGCAAGCACTTGTCATTTCCAGACTAGAATACGGCAGTGCGACTCTTTGCGGTCTGCCGAAACTCAGTTTAACACCTATCAGAGCATCTCTAAATGCTGCTACTAGACTCATCACGGGTTCTAAGAAGACCAACCACATTTCACCGGACCTTAAATCGCTCAATTGGCTTCCCTTTGAAGCAAGGATACAACTAAAGATCGCCTGTATGACCCATAGAGCACTACACTTCAACACCCCACTCTACCTGACAAACAAGCTGGAACTTTCGGGTGGCTCCAGGCCCACAAGGAGCACCGGCACACTGCTGCTCAAGCCCAAGAAATTTAATAAGCTTAAAACTTACAATCGTACATTCTCTGGCATCGCCCCGAGAATCTGGAACTCCCTTCCAGTGGAAACAAGACTGATTCCCTCTACTCTTGCTTTCAAAAGGGAAGTCAAAACTCTACTATTGAACAAACTCTTCTAATGAACAATGCGTTGAACTTGATGCTGTGCTCCTACTGTCTCTAAGTGACTGTATTTTGTCTGGTTTGCTCTTGATGTATATTGCCCTACTTGTCGCTCTCACCCATCCTGCTTCCTATGCCCACCTCAATTTCATCTTGCCCCTGTTGTATATTGTCCCACTGTTTCCATGATTTCTCTCCCCTAGCTGTTTTCCTTTGTCTACCTAAACCGTATGTAAAGCGCTCTGATACCCACCTGGGTCATGTTCGCGCTATACAAAACTTTAAATAAATAAAAGATAGACAAAGAGAAATCATGAGCAAAGCTGCAAATCATTCTAAAAATCCATCTTGGGCGCTGAAAGAGCCGGAGTTTAAAGCAATGGGAAACCAAGCTGCTATAGCTTTAGACTGGCAACATAAAGGAATGATACGTGTATTGCGACGTAAAACTGAAATTAATATTAACTTTGTTGGCTTAAGTGAATAATAATACCTTCCAAGTATTGGGAAATGTTTGATTGTTCCTGGGAGGTATAGATCATGTGTTTCCTGAAATGTATTACATTTAGGGCTCCCGGTTTTATGGTATTTATTTTTTTGACATTTCTGTCTGTATTTATCCGTATTTATTTTTTGTCATCTTTTTCTGTATTTATCCATATTTATTATGGGTTTTGTGAAAAAAATAAGGCTGAAACTGGTATATTTCCACATTTATTTAACCAATAAATATGCAGTCATGCTTGAATGCCTGCCAGGTTTCAGTGATATGAACACCTGCAGAAGATAAATCAATGCACTTATGTGAAACTATGCACATTTCAGTATCAGCCTTGTGCATATCTACTGCTGTTCAAGCCTCTTTACTAAAATTCTTTTTTAAGCCCCTTACCTATCAATCCACACAGTTATTGGTCTGGCAGTCATGGCAAAGTGTATTTAGAATCACTCAACAAGCACCCAATTTCCGTTTTTATCCACATTTAAAAATAAATACAGACAAGAAAATAAATGGTTTTCTGTCTGTATTTATCTGTAAAAATCAGTAAAAACGGGAAACAGGGAGCCTTAATTACATTTGTTAGAAAAATGCCTATTCCAGGCTGCCTAAAAATGGTATGTATCCTGCCACATGGGAATAGTTTTTCCAAAAATGTATGGTGTGGGTCAATCTGATGAAACCAACGGAGTGACACACCGAAGAGTTAAAAGATGTGCAAGTATTAGTGAAATAGTGGGAGACATTTTTGGAGCCATAATACCATCGGTTGGAGTGATTCTGAATTCTTATAAGATATGGAAGCTTTCTTCGGTAGTAGACAAGCTGTCTACCGACACCGCTGGTGGAGTCTTAGCAACGGACACCAAAATGGTTGCCATGAGATCTATGGTTTCTCAAGACAGTCTTGCTCTAGACATCTTTCTCGCAAAGGAAAAAAACAAGTTACTTACCTGTACACTGTGGTTCTCCGTCATTGACATCTTTCATAGATTCACATGCTTGAATCTTGCCTGTCGTCATGGTGGGAGTCTCACTGTATATTATAAAGCAGTACACAAAGAAGTACAAAGAAACCAATGTAAAAGCAGTTGAATTTTGCTAACCCATTCTCATCATTATAAAGGCCCAAACTTCAGCCAATGAGGTGCCAGTCCTGAGACCACAAGCCCCAGCAGAGCCACCATAGCTCAGATTTCGATCAGAAGTGTGAATTAGCGCCTAAGCGCCATCAGGTATAAGTGGGCAACTTAAAACGGGGAGGTGGGCGGGCCACATGTGAATCTATGAAAGATGTCAATATTGGAGAACCACAGTGTACAGGTAAGTAACTTGTTTTTTCTCCAGTATTGAATCTTTCATAGATTCACATGCTTGAATCAGAATAGTAAGCAGTACAATATTATAAAAAATAAAGCGTTTGAAGGCATGGACACTTTCTCCTCTAAAACAGGAAGTTCTGTCAAGCCATATATGGAAATAGAACATGTATGCAAACTTTTGTACCTTAAGGAAACAGTTGACGTTAAACTGCTTGCCCAACCGCCGAATCTCCTTTCCATGCTGTATCCAAACAGTAGTGTTTGGTAATGGTATAGGCATTCAAGCTTGTCGCTGCTCTACAGATGTCTGGAAGAAATAGCCGATGATATGCAATGGGATATACTGCTTCTTGTCAGAGTGTATCCCTTTCTGGGAGGAGCGAGGGATATACGTAATTGATCCGATTTTTGAAAAGTGTTTGTCCTTCAATGAAAAATCTCAAGCTGCGTTTGACATCCAGCGTGTGGAGAGATCTTTCTGCCAGAGATGATGGATTCCGAAGTACTTTGGCAATATAATAGGCTCATTCAGGTGAACGAACTTGGGATTTGTTCTCAGTAGCACTTTGTCTTGTTTGCATTGAATAAAGGGTTCTAAGACTGAGAATGCTTGGATTGCGCTTACTCTCCTAGCTGATGTCAAAGGGAAGAGGTGTGGCGCCACGGCCAGGGCGACTGACGCTGGAATCTGGGGCTCACGGTTCGATCACCGGCGGCAGGTCAGCCCAGCACCATGTGACTCTGGGCAATAGCTTGCTTAATCTTCCCGACGGCCCCCAGCGCCGGGATACCTTCGGGTAGCTGTTCGCACTTTACAAATACTGGATTTACATTTACATGTCAATGCCAGCAAGAGCGCTGTCTTCCAGGATACAAATTTGATGTTCGCCTTATGAATCGATTTGGACGGCGGCCTCATCAGTTGAGCAAGGATCGTATTTAATTGACAGGAAACTGCTAGACACCTTATCGGCGGAAACACCCTGAAGAGTCCCTTCATGAATTCTTTTATCACTCTGAAAGACCAAAGCAATATATGTCCGGGCTTTCTCTGATATCTCGAGATTGCCAACAAATGCATTTTTAAAGAGGAATGTGCCAATCCTGCCCTTGCTAACTGGAACAAGTATGGTAATATCTGATCCAGTGTAGATTAAAAAGGTTGAACATTGTTGTTTATGCTCCAGTGACAGAATCTCTTCCATTTCGTGACATGAGGTTTATAAGTGGCAAACGCTCTTGAGTGATTCAGAATGTCTCTACAGTCTTGTGGAATATTCAGGGATTCAAATTACTGGTCATGAGGTTGCAAGCGGATACATTCAGCGAGTCTATCTGCAGGTGTACCACCTGCCCTTTGTTCATGGATCATGGTTCAAATTGTGAATAGGTGGGAGACGGATGTGAGGGGACACTAACATCCTCAACAGTTCTGAGAACCAAAATTGTCTCGGGCATGCCGGAGCTATTCGGATCAGATGACACTGCTCCGACTACATCTTGCGAAGTACCCTTGGTTTTAGAGGGAACAGCGGAAATGCATAAGCAAACATTCCTGTCCAGCGAAGCTGAAGAGCATTCCCCCACGATCCCTTCTGAGGGAATCTGCTGGAAAACGTTTCGCATTTTCTGTTGTCCAGAGTTGCAAACAGATCCAACCATGAGGTCCCCCATCTTTTGAAGATTTAGTCGATCTGCAGTTGATTCAACTCCCATTCATGGCATTGAATTGTGGACCTGCTCAGAGAGTCTGCCCACGTGTTGTGAATTCCGGGGACATGTTCTACTGAAAGAGCGATGGTGTGCTTTAGAAGCCACTGCCAAATTTCCTGAGCTTGAGAAGATAGGATCTGTAATCTCGTTCCTCCTTGCTTGAGCAGAAAAAGCATCATGGTGGTGTTGTCTGTTCTCACTGGAACGGGAGAACCGCAGATCCTGGAAAGAAAAAACGCTCTTAGTTGATGTGCATTTGTGCCTCTTAGGCATTCCATTTTCCCTAAATTTCCATTTCTTGAAGATGTGCCCCCATCCTTGAAGGGACACATCTGTAGTCATTACATAACTGGGACTTTGCGGCTTGAAGCTAGTCCTGTAGATACATTTTCCCGTATCTTCCACCATGACAGGGCTTCTTGAATTTTGTGATGATAATGGGTTCTTCGAATGAACCTTGAGCTTTGATCCACTGGATATCTAGGTGTTCCTGAAGCGGCCTCATATGCAGCCGGCAGTTCGGGATCAGCGGAATGCACGAGGACAGCCTCCCCAAAATGGATTTGTATGTTCTCACTGAAACTGGCTTTTTTCTTTGTATTTGCGATATTATATGCAAGATTTTTTGGATGAGTTCTGTCGAAGGGTAAGCCTTCACTCCCTTGGTATCCAGCACCACACCAAGGAACACCAGAGATCTTGTCGGTATGAGGAATGATTTGTCCATGTTGATTCGTAGGCCTACACCTTGAATAGCTGCCAACAAGCCCATGCAGAGTTTTCGGTAGGTCCTTTGACTAGCCAGTCGTCGAGATAGGGATAAACTTGGTGTCCTTGATGTCTCAAAAACGCAGCTACTTGCGCCATACACTTCGTGAACACCCTTGGCGCTGACTGGAGACCAAAGGGCAGCACTTTGAATTGATAGTGACACCCTTCCACCTCGAACCGTAGAAATCATCGATGTTTGACATGAATGGGGATGTGAAAATAAGCGTCACATAAAGTCTCCTCTGTTGATCATCAAAAGGATCTCCTGCAACTACAGAATTCTGAAGGGTTGTTTTTTGATATAATTGTTCAAACCCCTGAGATCCATTACCTGTCTCCATTTGGTACTCTGTTTCTTTTTTATCAGGAAGAAGTTTGAATAAAATCCCTTTCCGCGGTGTTGCTGCAGAACTTCTTCTATTGCGCCTTTCAGGATAAGGCTTGAAATTTCCTGTTTCAACAGAGTCAGATGTTGATGTTTTCTTGGAACATGAGGGAGTCCAGGAGGCATTTGGACAAACTCTAGGTTGTGTCCATGATGAATAATGTCCAACACCCGTTTGTCTGATGTAATATTGCGCCATTGCTGGTAATACGCGGACAGGTAGTGATTCTGATGAGGCTTGTGTTGGAACGAGGTGGCTAATGGATCCAAAATGTCACTGACCTCTGGAGTTGTCCTGGAAATTTCCTCTTGTTGCAGGGCGTCGTCGAGTAGACTGCTGGTTGTATGGCACGTTAGATTGCTCTGAACTGCTGCCAACCCGCATATTAACGATATCCCTGTCACGTGTAAGGCTGATATCTATAGGAGTGAAAGGAAGGTCTTTGCTGGTATTGACCCCTTCCTCTACCCCCTCGAAATGACTGAAAATGCTGTTGCTGGAGGGTTTCTAGGGACCGTGCTGTTTTCGTGTCGGCCTTTATGCCTTGCAAGCTGTTGTCAATATGCTGTCCGAAAAGATTTTCACCATCGAACGGCATATCTATAATTTTCGACTGAACCTCCGGGTGGAAAGAGGTAGCCTTCAGCCAGCCCTGTCTGCGAAGAACTGTTGCTCCCGCCATTTGTCTGAAAGCGATGGAGGATATATCCATTGCTTTATCTATGACCTCTGAGGCTGCTCTGGTGCCCTCCTGAGGAATCTGTGTAGCCTCCACTTTCCTATCTTCCGGGAGATGGTCCAGAAAAGGTACCAAGTCAGACCACATCTGTCGGTCATAGCGGCCTAAGATGGCTAAGGCGTTTGATGCCTTGATGGAAGTGGCCGCCATTACTGCGAAGCATTTTCCTGCAGCATCCATCCATCTGCCGTCCTTATTGGGAGGAGATGCACACGGAGCCGAAGGTTTTCTGGAGTGCCTTTGGGCATGACAACTGACTCTGGTCTTGGGAGCCCAATCAGACATGCTGGAGAAGACTCTGGGGCTATATATTTGTTGTCCATTCTCAGAACTATTTCAGCTACCGAAGCCGGATCATTCATAAGTTTGAGCCCCTCCTCCCAAATGTAGCTCACCATTGGAATGGCATTTATAGACATCCTGGTAGAATCTTTAAAATCGTATAGGAAACACTCTGCCTGTCTCGCGGGGAGAGGCAAGTCAAACCTTTTAGAGGCTCACTCCAATAGCTCATGGAACCCCGCAATGTCCTCAGGCGGGAAAGTGGCCGGAGAAGGTGAAGGAGATGGCGAGGATGGTGCAATGTAGTCATCCCATTCTGCACCAGCTAGAACTGCATCATGTACTAACTCTCCTTCCTCTGGCTCGTCTTCCAGATCACTTTTGATGTAATCATCTCTGATGGTTCTGATTCGAGGGGCTAAAACACTCTCTTGTGCTGGGGAGGTTACGAAACCTCAGCAGAAGGCGTTTCCTGTCGCCTTTCTTGCCTAGTCGGAGTGCGAGGAACAGGAGTATGAGAATCTGGGAAACATTTGTAGTAATCATCCAACATGTTTCTGAGGTCCATGACCAGCTACATTGCTACCGCTATGGTATCCCATCATGAAGGAGACATATTATCATAATCCTCCTCAAAATCATAATGCTGTTGGAATTAATCTTATCGAAGTGGCCTAGGTGGAGGACGATCTTTAAAGG
This sequence comes from Calotriton arnoldi, assembly GCA_963921515.1. Taxonomy (NCBI): domain Eukaryota; kingdom Metazoa; phylum Chordata; class Amphibia; order Caudata; family Salamandridae; genus Calotriton; species Calotriton arnoldi. The sequence goes on along the minus strand of CAWUFW010000496.1, from coordinate 1,167,874 downwards.
AGAAATCAGCCTCCATATATTCCGAAGTATCCCCTTGATACTTTTCCTTGTTGTCAGTATCCTGGCATTTCACTTTAGTTGTGATGGACTATATGCGGGTCCGAACGAACCTTCATCTGCCGATTCTTCGATATCTAGAAGGTGTGACGGAAAAAGCGGTGAAACTTTGCTCAAGGATGTCAGATCTGATGACATCCGCTTTGATTCCTGTGGTTCTGTCTCTCTTCTGCTCTGTCGACGAGGTCGTTGACTGTGATATGCGATGGAACTGTGGTCGACGAGTTCGTCGTCGAAGAAGTTGTCCTTGAGGTGGCCGTCAAGGATGTCGTCGTCGGGTCAGCCGTCGACAATGCCGTCAATGATGTCATTGTCATCACTCCTCTCGTCATCACCGTCGTCGTCGAAGCCATCAGCGCAGAACTGACTGCAGTCATCGACGGCGTAGTAGATTTTGCTGCCGTCGTCAACGGAGCTGCCGTTGGCGGATCCGTCAACTAGGTCTTGTTTGTCAATGAAGGTTTGTGAGGAGTATGAGGCACTGAACAGAAGAAGTTGAAGACTTCTTGTGAGTAGAGCTAGTAGAAGGCTCAGAAGAGGCTAGTATTTCAAATGTTTTACTTGCTCTTGCCTTTTTTTTAATCTGCCTTAGATGAGGTAGATGCCTCATGTTTCCACTTACGCTCAGAAGTAGAGCGGCCCTCTTCAAGTCAGAGCCAAAGTCAAATCTGAACTTCTTCTGGACTTCTTCTTTTGAAGCTAAAACAACAATCTTGGCTCTCTGTCTTTCAAGGTTTTAGCAGAAAAGGTTCTGCAGTATTTACAATCCCTTGGAACATGATTAGGATGTAGGCAGTAAAGGCAGTCCTTATGAGGATCTTCAGAGAATAACCTTGCCTTTCCACAAGACCTGCAGGGTCTGAATAATCTCTTCTTGGATCCTTCTGACATTTTCAAAAAGAACCCAAACACAATACCTTCAAGTCACTTCCTTCCAGAGAATTCTGAACTCAGTACAGTTAGGGTCAAATGTTCACCAGTATGAAGAACTGAGCAGAGCTCAGGGAGACTCCTTCTCACATGACATGCGGTTAGAAAAACTGAGGTATGGTGGTTCTGCAGGGGTTTGTGGTCTCAGGGCTGGCACCTCATTGGCTGAAGTTTGGGCCTTTATAATGATGAGAATGCGTCAGCAAAATTCAATTGCTTTTGCATTGGTTTCTATGTACTTCTTTGTGTACTGCTTTATAAGATACCATGAGACTCCCACCATGACGTCGGAGAAGATTCAAGCATGTGAATCTATGAAAGATTCAGTACTTGAGAAGGCAGAGTCTGCTGGATGTTAAAGGTGCAGCATTGTTGCACTTACATTCCAGCCAAAAGTAAAGATCTGAAAGGGTACATTATAAACATCACACACCTTGGAAAGGATTTGTGAGATTTGAAGGCTGATGGTGCCTGGGAATCAATTTGGGAAGGATTTTCCTCTATAGGTAGATGGTTTGCAGACCTAGGAGGTCGATTGATGGGAAGAATCCTGAAGCCTATATTAATCATTGTTACCTGTGTATTTATCTTGATTATCATCTTCAAGATTTATAGACGTATGAAAACAAAGAAAGAAACGAGATTTACGCAAAGGAAAAGAGCTGACATAGAACTGGAAGACAGGCAAAACAAATACTATGATGAAATGAAGAATTTAGAAAAGTCTAGAGTAAAGATCATGAAGACTATTGAATTGTAACATGTGACATCAGATACGATAATGATGTGATGGCTTAATTTGTCATCAGAGGGGGAGATTGCTGCAGCTGACAAGTAGCTAGATCCTTTGATACATACCTAAACCAATTATGAGACATCTTGAGTAAAATATGAATAAACGTACTCTGATCACACATTAAAGAGACATGAAAAATTACTTTGAGAAAATGTAGTTACTGCATCTTAAATGCTTGCAGATAAATTGTAGGAGATGAAAGCATATACATTAAATAATATAGGTTCATATTTTATGAACCAGCTTTAGTTGCTAATTCATTATGTATGAAAAAGGTAAAGTGATATACTCGTGTTATAAAACTTCTAATTATCCTTATTGAAATAGTAATATGTGTAGAGAATTATTTAAATCTAATGTGATTTAGATCATTTTATGTGTGATATTGAAGGGTTTCGTTCTCAATTTTATCATTTGCATATGTGAAATTGTGCACCGAATGTGAAAAGAGAAAAACTGGTGTTGCATAGCCATATTTAGTGCAATTGTCCTGAAACCTTCAGATTATGATCTTCTTATATGTACTAATGTAAAACATTTGAAACAATATTAATATGTTATGATTTGAAATAAGTTTTACACGTTAGTACTTTGAAAATGCAGTAATATGCCATAGTTATATGTGATCTTTGCAATTCAACAAATAACATATTCTGAGCGCTTATAAGTTGAAAGGAATTTAGAATATTGACTCCCCCTATGAAATGTATATGTTCATTACTTTATAGTCTACATATTTTAATCTAACTTTATTGTAGGCCTACATGTTTTTTCTCCTACTCTGCTTTGTCTTACACTTGTGTGAAGTTTCTGTAAACTTTCAATGTGAAGCGAAACTGTGTCTTACTAGAAAAGTTCTCACTCGCTTATAAGGAATATTTGCAACAAAAGTTGTTACTTTGGGAACATCTGCTATGAGAACTGTCCTCTTGCACTCACTCAGGTGCCTGTTGCTAAAGGATCATTGTTTGGAAGTTTACGTATACTGGATGATCTGACAAATTATGTGATCTGCACCACCTCTTCTTATATTTGTTTCTTCCTTTTTGTTGTATGAAAACCATCCTTTATAAACTGACCAATGGACTGAGTGGTCTGACACGATGAGGTGACTAAGGAGGTGTCACCACTTAAACTAGAGGATTATAATATATATTAGAACATTGGAATGTTGGGAGCTCCATTGAAAACAATGGAGTAGCTCCGGGCTTATAATGGCTGGTATAAGCCCGGAGCTCCAACATTCCAATGTTTTTCTTTGTTCACAGCTGTCGCTGTGAACAAAGGCTTCAGGGAGCCTGAGGGGATTTTGATCCCCTTGCGCTCCCTGAAGCCTTTATTTTATTTGTTAGAACATTCTGCCCTCTAGTGACAGGATGTTCTAATAGCCTTATAGCCCTTCGTAGCTGGGCTATACCGGCTATTAAAGTCCTGCTCCCTTGTTAAAAGCCCTCGCCTTCGGCTCGGGCCTTTTACGCTGGAGCGGGCCGTTAATAGCCGGTATAGCCCGCTACGGTGGGCTATAAGGCTATATTGATTTGAAGGAGAGTGATGAACAGACTGATTGATTGGCTCGCTCTGACTTTCCTGATTTGAACCAAACCTGATCCCAAAGACTGCCTTTTGGGAACTTTTACGGACTCTATGTGCTTCCTTTCGGACTGATGCATACGCTGTGTGCGCCATTCGTGGATGGACTCTTTCTTGATGGGACACTACCCATGAGCTATTGTGGCTCATATTCTTGCTGATCTTTCCAAATCTCCTTTTTACTCATGGCAAGCCCAAACTAATTAGATTGTCCTGTACTCTTTATGTTCTAAATGTTTATTAATGATGCACTACCCTTTGAATATCTTTGATCAAGTTTACTTTTAACTAAATCAGAGTCTATGTTTATCATGACTTGTCTCCTTAAGTTGATTGTGCTTTCCAATTGATTTATTAATGCCAGGGAAAGTTCAGTATAGAGAAAGTTCTAATCATAATGTACTAATGTTATTGTTTTGCATTGCTTTAACAGTACGCTTGGTTTGCATGATTTTAGTTTGGTTAAAAGTATTTAGAATGTTTGGACTAGCGGTGATAATTCTTTATCTATACAGTCTGGGATTGAGAGTCAGATACATGAATTTAATTATTAATTTGTGAATCGGTTATCCAATTCCTGATCTTCGTTGGATATCCAGATGTTAGGTCTCCTATATCCAACCCCTCAGAAGCACAATACAAGATCCATCAGAGGATCAAGTGAGTGTTAGAGAACTAAGTCATATGATAGTGAAATATAGTATTAAGAACCCAGGGGCATATTAGCAAGACCGGCGATAAATTTATCGCCGTTTTAGCGCCTGGAAACTGCCGCTAAAACGGCGATAATGGGCTTGCTAATATGCGTTATAGAATTCCAATAGAAGCCAAGGTTAGATGTGCAGGACATCTAACCTGGGCTTCTATTGGAATTCTATAACGCATATTAGCAAGCCCATTATCGCCGCTTTAGCGGCAGTTTCCTGCCGCTAAAACGGCGATAAATTTATCGCCGGTCTTGCTAATATGCCCCCTAGTTGTTAAGAAAAAAGGGGCCCAGTATCAGCTGCAACAACAGTCTATTTGTGACATCACAGCTCATCTAAAATTTGAAAATGCAACTTCCACCTACTGCAATAATTTATTACAGTGCACTATGATGTTGTAACGCCTGTTGCCACCGGAATGTGTGAACATCAACTCTCTGAGAAGAACATCAACAACAACCTATCCAATTAAATGGAAGGTTTGAGTTTCAGCTTATGTTCTATTTTTCCCTAGAAATGCAGTCACTGGCTGATGAGGAGTCATTCATGGCACTATGTTTGTTGCTTACATTCTACAGTCAACATTTATAGTAACTGATAGGAAAATACTTACGATATGTGGGCAACAAATTGTTAGCTACATTTTGGTTTGTTTTTACAGAACAGATCCCACTTGTATTCAACCATTTTCATGCCAAGAAGCAAAAGACTGAGGACTTGATAGGAGGCGGGTGGAATAGCAATGGATGTAACTATATATAATAAGAAATAAAATATTTCAAGTCAGCTCAGAGTTCAGAAGGCAGATAAGGAACTATGGGGACCTTTTGAGGTCGGCAGTACTCCGGCCTGGCCGAACTCGCAATTCACCCACTATTATTTAGAGTTGGGGTAGCGCTTCGATCACACCGGTGAAGCCTCAGCTGGCTGAACTATGTAAATACTGGACCTGGTGGCCTGTATGCCACAGGGCAGCTTGATCACAGTGGTGCTCACCCCACCCCAGTTTACGGTGGGGTAACTGTCTATGATTTTCCTTTCCTAGGACACCATGCAAGACATGCCGTCCACCGTCGATAAAATAAGCAGTGGCCCCATGTGCAGGGAGAAAACTCAGGGCCAGATGTAGGTAAATGCATGTTTGCGATTCCTTAATAGCGATTTTTAGGGAATCGCTATTAAGGAATCGCAAATTGCCATGTAGGTAGGAATCGCAATATTTTTAGCGATTCCTTAATATTCCTTAATTGTGAATCGCAAATTGCGATTCGCAATTAAGGAATACTCTTCCCATTCATTCCTATGGGCCAAGAGGCCCATAGGAATGAATAGGAGTGCTCCCGCAATTTGCGAGTCACCAAGAGGCACTCGCAAATTGCGGGCGCACTTCAAGGGTGCCAGGGTTCCAAAAGGACACCCTGTTGCACCCCTGAAATGTGCATGTGTGCACATGTGGCGCACATACATGCCCTAAGGGCATGAATGTGTGCCACATGGCACTTAAAAAAGCAAAAAAGTGCTTTTTAAAGGAAATCAAATCGCTAATTACCACCAACTTGAAGTTGGTGGTAATTAGCGATTCCTTAAGGCTAAAGTGCACTTTCTTTGTGTTACTTACATTGCATTTAAGGAATCGCAATTTGCGATTCCTTAAATGCAAGAGCAAAATAAGGAATCGAAATTTTGCGATTCCTTATTTTGCTAGTAGGTTTCAACTTACCTACATTGCTCGCTGCCAAATAGCGATCGCAAACGCTGAAATTCTGCGAATTTCAGCGTTAGCGCTCGCTATTTGGCCACCTACATCTGGCCCTCAATGTGTATCATGGCTATTATTTCTTTGTTTATTGAAGACAAATTCACCCTTTTGAAGCTTGTTTTCAGAAAACAAAAAACTGTCCTGAGTGGGCGCATCAGACATGGAGCATGCTCAATAAATAATCAGTGTGTTCAATGGACACCTGCAGCAATGCATACACTGAGATCCAATGTTTGCCAGGTTGGAATATCTAAACATGGCAGGTGGTCCTCTTTGGGATTAGAAGCCATAGCGAACATTGACCTGTTCGGTTCTCAGGTAGCGCACCAGGATCTAAGTGAGTCCTTCAGCCTTCTACCTGATTCTTTATTTGGTCTCAAATAAGTCACTGGGGACAGCGACTTGCAAGAATATTATTATGTGCAGTAAGTGCGGGGAGAGGAGTTGGCCTAACGGCTAGGGCGGTCGACCTCGAATCTGGGGAACTGGGTTCGAGTCTCGACAATGACGCTGAATATCCTGTGATTCTGGGCAAATCACTTAATCTCCCCGTGCCTAACAAAAATGAATGTGTCCTCATGTAATGCAACTGGTGCTATTTAAAGCACTCTGATACCCGATTCGGGTCAAGCTCGCGCTATATAAAACTCTGTTAAACATTTTTTTCTTTTTTAAAAGTAGTATTTGATTACATATATATTGACATGATTTTCATATCACGTTATCTTTTGATGTGGCTAATGATCTATACCTTTCCTTTACTTACCTTTAACAAAGTTAGAGAACTTTGTTGGAAGTTATGGTTCATAAGTCACACACATCAAAAAATAACACATTATGAAAAAACATACAAATTCTACTGTCAAACTGTGATTTGGGCACACGCACCATCTCTCGCTAAAGGGGGTGGACAATAAACAATGAGACAAATCATAATAACATATAATGAAGAGTGTGTACTCTACACCACACAATATTTTCAGGAAGAAACTCACTAAACTAGACCTAGTGGCATGGCACTACGATGTCTGCCAGGACTAAACAGGGCCCATCCCCTAATTACAGAGTAGGGTCCTACCTATGCCTTTCTCGCCCGCTGAGTTGGAAGCACTGAAGTGTCACTGGCCAGGCATCACTCACAAATTGTCCCATAGGCTTTCAAGGGTACGGCATTGCAGAGATGGCCTGGGCCCACAATAACCCCAGCAATCTGATCGCTCGTTGTTCAGGACCGGTTCGGTCCTACCTTCCGAACCATTGAACTCCCTCTGGTCCTGTTTCCAGTAGAATGGAACTACTACATGGGTCTCCGGGAATGGAGTTGCAGGGCCAAAGCCTGTGCCTTGGGTTTACCTTAACTGATTGCTTATTCTATACTCTATGGAATCACTTAGCACACTCATGCTTCAGCCATACACTACCGCACTGTTGCAGACACTTGGACAATTGAACATCCACTTTTATTGACACTAACCCAGCCACTAACTCTGCTCGACCACCACCTAACTAACCCACATGTTCACAATACAGAGATGTAAACAGAAGGCTGGCCCCTAGTTACACTTCGACAAATGCCACGAGGAAGTGGACCGTCACAGTCATTACTTCCAGTAAGTATTTAAATTAAGTGCACTGCCTTCATGGTATGACTTTTATGGTGATGGCAATCTTCCCTATGAAGCCCTGATCACTATCATCTCTTTCCAAAAAGCCCACTACTGATCATCCAATAAAGCACCTTACCTTGTGTTTTTTTATGAGATTCAGAGTTGCAGGCTCATCCTTGCCATAGTCTTTACTGGTCACAAGTGGTCGCTTCTCAGCCACCCAGTTGTCAAAGTCAGATGTTTCCGAAAGGAACTTAAAAAAGGAAAACAAAGACACCTCAATGTGTAAAGATCCTATAGTCTTATATATTTGTAATAAAATACTTAATAATACCTAAAGAAGTTACAGAAGTATTCCAACATAAGGTAGCAATTACACTAGCTCCTCAAAAGCCTCAGGGGTGTAGAAATAGTTGAATAAAGCTGCCTATGGAAATGAAAGACAGTTGAGGGACGAAGCAGCAAGACAATGAGGCCATTACTGGGAAGAATGCATTTTAGGGACTAAGCTGTACTGCAACGAATGATTTTCCAAGTGATTGTTTCCGTAATGAATTCTGGAGGATAGGATGACAATGGTAACCGGCAAACCTAACCATGTAAATAAACATGAATTCAGCTCCTTCCAGGAAAGCATCGGGATGATCAGTTAAATGAGAGCAGAGAAAAAAGGGAGTCCCAAAAGTGCAATTTCCCAGGCAAATTTCCGTAGAAAAAATTAAACAACAATATAGAAAAAATGGTTGTACAGACTTAACCCAAATTTGGCAGAAAGCTATATCTTTACCCAGAAAGCATGCTTTGTTTGATTTGGTGTAAACCATTCAGTAGTGTTAGAGAAATTGAGGTACAAAAAATAGAGATATATTGACCGTTGAACCCTCAGGAGCGCCTCTGGAGTCCCGTGGGACCGGGAATTAAAAAAAATATAGCGTTGTTATTGGCCAAGCAGACTTTTTCTCCCATTGTTCATTTTGCTCACAAGTGCAGAGATTGGTACCACAGAAGTGAGCTATCTGATTGGAAGGCCGCAACATCAGATAAAATGTTGTGGCTACCATTACAGGACACAAGGGCTCGGTGCCTGTGTCATGAAAATATTTCTAAATTACCATATAAGGGGAGCAGGGTAGGGCCCAAAATCTTTTTTAAAAATTGGGGGGTCGCTGGAATCCCTCAGGGCTGCTGCAGGACTGGGAAAATGAACTATAACAATTCATGGGGTAGGTCTCTGTGTGGGTTTGACTGCCTGCAAGATGTCGGCTGCAGGGCCAGAGCTAACTAGAACTTGTGTCCACACCATGCTCTGCTTATGAGCTCACAGATTGCATCACTCATGACATATTCAGTGGCATCATTGATGACATCACTGTTAACAACTCAAATGACATCATTGAAGATAACACTGAGCATGGTGGGTGCACAAGTTCTAGTGATGTAATTTGAGATGGCTTATCTCAGAGGCAATGTGTAGAGCATTTGCACATAACGCACAGTAATACAGTGAAAATACAAAATAACACCACACCAGTTTTAGAAAAATAACCAATATTTATCTGTGTAAAACAAGACCAAAATGATAAAAATCAAACATACAGTAATCAAGATACGAATATTGCAAAAATAGACTTAAAATACACTTCCCTTGAAGTTGACAGCTCTGTCCGGGGCTATCCCGGCGTCTTGAATAAACAAATCCAACAGTTCAGGCCGACCGGAGCGTCGCTGGGCAGTTACAGTGTCATGAAGACCCGCAAACAGTACCTTGGAAATGCAGGGTGTCATGGACCTTGCGATGAGCTCCGAAAAGGCGTCAGTGCAGGAGTCATCCGGCCCTTGAAGTCACACGAGTTGCAGATTGAACTCTGTGAGGTTGAAGTCAGGAGCGCCGGCAGGCGTCGGGGCTGGGGTGTGAAGTGGAGCGGCGTGCGGTACCCTCAGGTCGCAGTGCAGGCAGCGGCACGGTGACGCCATCCAGCAGCTTTGGTGTGACCAGGGCTGTGGTGCGGAGCGGGGAGGTGCTGGTAGGTCATGGTGGAAGCAGCATCGTCGTTGTTGCTGAAGCGCTAGCATTGGTAGACAATCTGGAGTCGATGGCGTTGGTGGGCCAGGCTGCAGTGTGGGATGGGGCGGTGCATTGTGTAACTTATGAGCGGTGCCCCCTGGCCACAGTGCAGGCATTGGTGTCAGCGTGGAGCATCGTCAGTGGGGATACCAAGGCGGGGATGTGAAGCGAGGCGATGCGAAGTGCGTTGCCCTCAGATCACAGTGCAAGCAGCGGCTCTGTGGCAGCGTAGGCGGTGGCGTCAGTGATACCAGGGTTGCGGTTCTCTCTGTGGTGCCAACAGGTCACAGAGCCAGCAGCGGCGTTGTTGACAGAATCAGGTTGCTTTTTCTTCTGTTGCAGCACAAAACATACAGTTCCCAGTGCTGGTTGCAGATGATATTAAAGTCTTTGCTGTTCCTGAGACTTCTTGAACAGGGGGCAAGCTCTACCTCAAGCCCTTGGAGAAACTCAGGAAAATAAGTTACAGAAAGTCCAGCCCTTTCACTGCCCAAGACAGAAGCAGCCACTGCAGGCCAGCACAGCAAAGCACACAGCAAAGTGGTAGTTCCTCCTAACAGCTTCTCCAGCTCTTCTTCTTGGCAGTTTCCTTAGTCAAAAGAGTTCTAAAGTTCTAGGATTAGGGCCTCAACATTTATACTACTCTTCCGTTTGATGTTTTAGGCAGAAAGACTCTGAGCTCAGTAAAAACCAGTTCTGTTCTCCCTGGTCCAGCTTCACTACAGGAGGTGGAGACAGCATTGTCCAGAGCAGAAACAGCCTATTCAGGTGCTGGTAAAAACCCCTCCCACCACTCTAAATGCAGAAAGGTCTATTCAGCCACCTAGGAAAGGCAGGCCACACCTCAAACCCCCTTGTGACTGTCTAGTGTGAATGCCCCTCCCCATCTCCTGTCACTCCAAAACCAGACGGTGAATACACAAACAGGCAAAGGCACACAGGACGGTTAAGCAAGAAAATGCCCACTTTCTAAAAGTGGCATTTTTAAACACACAATTTAAAACCCATCTTTACTAACAAATGTGTTATTAAATTTTGAGCTCAGGGGGCCTAAACTCAATTTCTCTATATTTTTCCAATTGAAAGTTACACTTGTAAATGTTACAAGTCAGCTCCAATAATCACCTATGGGAAAGACAGCCTTTCAATAGTGAAAAACAAAATTGGCTGTATTTCACTATCAGGGCATGTAAAACACACAGCTACATGTCCTACCTTTCACATACACTGCCCCTGCCCATGGGGCTACCTTGGGTCTACCTTAGGGGTGACTTACATGTAGGACAAGGGAAGGTTAGGGCCTGGCAAGTGGAGGCACTTGCCAGGTCGACATGGCAGTAAAAACTGTGTGCAGACACTGCAGTGGCAGGTCTGAGACACCTTTGTGTGGGTGGCAAAACCAGTGCTGCAGGCCTACTAGCAGCATTTGGTTTACAGGCCCTGGGCACACACAGTGCACTGTACTAGGGACTTACTAGTAAATCAAATATGCCAATCATGGAAAACCAATCGTAACACAACTTACAGTAGGAGCACTTACACTTTAGCACTGAATAACAATGAAAAGTGGTGAGACACTAAACCAGCAAAAACTAAGTCCAGCATACCATAAAAACAGGAGGTCAGAAAGCAAAAATACAGGGGAAACACATTAAAAGATGCCAGGTCTAACAGAGTGGATATCTTCTTTTGTGTGCTTTTTAAAACTTTTTTGTTTTTCAAATTTACGCATTTTTGAAGCTTTCAACTACTGCTTTTATATATCATTTTAATCTTTTAGTTTTTGTCATTTTTAATAGATTTTAACTAATGTTTTTGAATTTTTTCATATTCTTTTTTACTTTTTTCTGTTTTTATTACTTTTATTTTTTACAAACGTCTTTGTGCTCTTTTTGCAGGTGCAGTTCCGAAGCCCTCTAATATATTCTACTGTTTACTTTACCCCAGGCTAAACTATATAACAGTGTTTGCAACATATCCAGAAATGATGCATGTTGTCATCTTTTCTTACTCTTCTTATTGCAGCACTTCCTCTGGAGCAGTTGGTTGTCTTTCAACTGCTCGGTTCTTTTGTACCTTTGCACATGCTATTGTATGTGGGTGCATAGCCCTCCGGTACTTAGCAGATTTCAGTGTGTCCCATCAAATACTGGTCAGCCTTCCCTTTGTGGAGGACCTCCAGGCACAATGTGCATGTCACCTCCTCTGCACTAACATTTTTTTGCTAGCTGAAAGGTAAAAAAAACCTCCACCAGTGATTCTTTTTCTGGTCTTCATATGGTGCTGCAGAAGTGCATAATAGTAGAATGACGTCAAAATCTTCCTATACTATATAGCCATGGTGGATGATGCACTTGGTGTCTGCTGGTTTCCAGTTTTGTCTGAGGGCAAGATGGCTTTGGGTTGTATGTACTGCAAACTGACTCTCTAACACAGCAGTCCCGTACTGGTGGTTACCAAAATCATTTGAAGTTGTTTCTAAAGGGAATGAGCTTTTTTGAGTAGTATCTCTTAAGTGACAAATCAAATGGCTGCTTTTAAGTTTTTTCTTTTGACCTCCCATAGGTACCGCAGTACTCCTGCAGGACCCACAGAACTAAAGAGAGGGTCCCATGGAAGCCCTCAGCGGGTTTTACCTGTTCTGGAGCCCGCGGTTGTGTTCACTATAAAGGAGTTGTTTTATTTAAAATTGGAGACAAGAGGTTTCCTCAAAGGCCCAAATAACAAAGATGTCTTGCATGTTTTGATGGAATTTTGGTGTTGTTAGGTGGCACGGTAACGGAGTATCCAGTGACCTGTATCACGGTAACTGTCAAAGACAGACACACAGCATCTTATTGGCTAATATCATTAGTTTATTATATAGAAAGGAAGGTCCTGTACCCAACCCCCCATGGGCGGCAAACCCCTCACCATGCACAACAGCCAGGCCCTGTTGGGGTGGCGAAACCCACCGGTGCAAAAGGTCTTCGGCCGTGCATGGCATGGTGTTGGCCACAGGGTCTGATTCATAGCGGTAGGAAACTGGAATGATGAAGTGCAGAGGTTGTGGTCGATATCATCATACGGAAAACAAAGGAAACGACTAAAACAGCAAAGATGCATAATAAGGGAAGGCCGAATGCAAAATGGTATGAGAGAGAAGAAACTGAAAAAAACACAGAGTTGTCAGGTAAGATGTTCTCAGATGTACTGGGTTAAATACTGTCTCTTCCCAAACTGACCAGGTAGAACTCCTCCACCATCTAGGATTTGGAAGTGTTTGTACTTTCTGATATTACATTGTACTTTCCAATGGTAACTTTGGTGAAATGCAAAGGACACTAGCACTGCTGGTACTTCTAAAGTCACCTCATGGTTCTCCAGTCTCCAGGTCCTTTTCTTATGCATGTGGAATGTGATATGTCCATGAAAACTGTGGGATCTCCTTGCTCCCCTGACAGGCACTTTGTCCGTCAAGGCAGAGGCACATTGGCAGTTCAAGTATTTAGGAACACATTCACATTTGTGATCATTTGCAGACAGCAGAGATCAGCACATTTAGATGTTCCTACTGATAACATAAGAGAGTGTACTGAGGTATTCTCAATGAATAAACAGTCTAAAGAATAGGTAAGCCAATCTGTGTAATACCATGCTTACAGGTTTGCATTTTGGCAGGTATCAACTGTCACAAACTAAATCTTAGTGTTCTAATTTGAGAGGACTATGAACGCTGTTTTCTTCAAACTTTCCTACATTAGAATATTGAAAGGTGAGGGAAGGTGGAGGGGTGTTGGCTGCCCACATGAGTTGGGTGCAAGGCCATGTGCAGAGGTTAGTTATGGTACCACAATGGTATTTTAAAATAAAATAATAATAATTTAACTGAAAAAGAACCAAAGGTTAATGTGACATTATAATTAGGTGAAAATGTCAGTCAAAGTGAAATTCACCAGTTATAGTTTACTGAGCTATTACCTGTCTGACAGTTTAGCATACAAATAGGCGGAACTGAAATTTGGATCCAAAATAAATGTAACTGAAAATGTGGATCCAAACTTCTGGCAATATTCAAAGACACTAGGCTGTTGACTGTTGATTCCCTTTAAGCCAGCACCAATACCTCACCTAAATGTGTGTACCCATCCACTTTTCTTTATATATTTATGGGTATACATATATAAATATATGTAGAAGCAAAAAAAGGGAGCAGGGATCTCTGGGTAGTTCCCAAGTTAAGGTGGAGAGCAGCACTTGTATGGAGCACCCTACAACACCATGGACAATCTGCTCACCTCAAATATCTGTTTCTCCAGCACAGGTTTTAAGCATAGGATTAGCATAGTGCCATCTACACCAAGTAATAATTTTTACAGCAAAGTAAAAGGCTTTTGTCATTTTTCAGAAAGAAAAATGTTACAGGTTGCAAATTATAGGACTTCGGGACTTAGTCCCCTGTCCTGAGCTTAAATGTAAACAATAATATGAGGGGGCAAGGTAAAGATACCCTGCCCTCCCAGGGCCTGTGGGAGGCTCCCAGAGGGACCTCTCCCCTACCCCCCAGGCCAAAATATATTTAAAACAAAAAAGCAGCAATCCCGCAGGAGTCCCATAGGACTCTTTGCTGTATCGCAGCATTTTATAAAAATTAAATGGTGGCCCGGGGTTGCCGTGAAAAACGAAAAGGAGGGAGGCGGCGTTCAGTACTCTCCACAAGCCTTATCGAGGACCATGCCCTGGGGCCGAAATATAAATAAAAGGGAGGAGGGCACTTGACCCCCCCTCCCTAGGCCATTTACGACCGCGGGAACCCCATTCCCCAGGGTCACGTCTTTTAAAAAAAGGGGAGGAGGGTGCGGCCCCTCCCTGAGGATGTATAGGCCCCGGGGGTCCCATCCTCTGAGTCCAAAATGTTTTAATAGGGGAGGGAGTGCATGGCCCCCATCCCCAAGGCTTTAAAGGCCCTGGGGTCCCCATCTCCCCCGGTGCAGCTCACACACTGTGTCCATGGGAGCACACAGGAATATGGGCAGGGAAAGCAAGTGTTCGAGCTGGGTGGGAGCAGACTTTTGTTTCCCTGCCCATGCTCTTGCCGGCAGGGAAATTCAAATTGCTCCCACCCGGTAGTAGCAAGCAGAAACCACTGCTCCTGCCGGGCAGGCACAATGATGGCTGCCACAACACTTAGGATGGGTGCATGCAGCGAGCTGGGGGCCTCAGGGTCCAAGGGCTCCCCCTGGAGCCCCTAACGTACTGTTTAGTGGGTGCCCCGGGTGGGCACCAGGGCACCCACTCAGGAGCACATAAGGCCCTAGGAAATGGGGTTCCCGGGCCATTATAGGGTTGGAGAGTGGGGCTGCGTGCCCACTCCCCTTTTTAAAAAAGAGAAGGCCCCAGAGGATGGGGGTCCCATAGTGGCTTTGGGAGGGGGGCTGAGCGCCCTCCTCCCCTTAATAAACAAGCATTTAAAATGCAATCGGTCTCGCCTTTGATTAAGTTAAAGCAATTTGCTTTGCTAATGGTATTGTATAGCAAAGCAAATGGCTTTAACTTAATGAAAGGCGAGACCTATTGCATTTTTAACCAGCACCATGATATTATAGATGCTATAGAAATAACAGCTCCTGTACATAGTTCGGTTGAGTTTGCATAGCCAAGGCACACCGACATCCATACGTTCCTGCCCCGGTTCCCCCCAGTATTTGCGATCCCGATTGCATGCTGCCTTTTTTGTGGTCTGGCTCAAGTCTCGGTGGCACTGCAGAGCCCTTCCTGCTTCCACTCCGTCTGGTTTCATCCATACGTTCCTGCCCCGGGTCCCCCCAGTATTTGCGCTCCCGATTGCATGACGCTTTTTTTGTGGTCTGGCTCAAGTCTTGGTGGCACTGCAGAGCCCTTCCTGCTTGCACTCCGCCTGGTTTCGGGAGTTTGCTCCAAAGGGCCCCGTGGAAGCCCCCATCCCCACAGGCATGCATATCCTGCCACATCGGACACCCTCCCTGATTATGGACTACAGGATTATCGATCAACCGATTTAATATCTCCGCCCACTCCACTCCATAAAGGCGTCTTAATACTTTTAATTGTAAAGTACCAGCACTTCTCAGAAACAAGCAGGTACAGAGTACCTGTACTTCTATTTTTTCATTTCAAGCACTGATAATCGAAGTTCTTCCGCGAGGGCCAATAGGAGGCCCAGGGTTGGGATCTGTGAGATATTTCCCTGTTTGATCTTGGGCACAACGCTCAGCAGGGAATGGTGTGTCGTTAGCTGTGAGAGGTATTTTCGTTGCCTGTTTGAGCCCAGTCACCTCCTCTTCCCAGGATCCCACCAATGGGTCCAGCCCATGTGCCTCGTCGCATTTGGGGCAGGGCGAGGGTATAGATGCTATAGTTAATGGAGGCAGGCATCTTGAACCATATTTTATGTCTGGAAGTTTATCGCTAAAGGATGCGTTACTATAGAAATATGTTAGCAGGCCTCTTGGCGTTGTCTTTGCGTGACGTGTCATAAAACAACTTTTAAAAACAGTGCAAACAACACATCCTCGCGATGTAGCTGTATATTTGTGGTTAGAGCCGCAGAGAAGGTGTGGTTTTCATGCTTGTTTTCTACTTTGGAAGTGGGTAAAGAGCACGCGAGGGGGAAGTTTGCAAATGTAATTCTTTTAAATGGAAGGCGGTATTTTTGGGTAAAAGCGTGTGCCTCTCGGGCCTTGTAAAGAATGGAGCGCAGGGCATGTACCGCGCCTGGCTGACTGCTGCTGCAGCCTGCCTGCTTTCGGGAACAATGGAGCCGTGTCATTAATAGATGTGCAGGGCGGACCTTAGACTGCATTAAATGGCTGCGTGGGGACTGAGGAGACAGCAGAGAAAATCGTATTACTCGGTCTCCATGGCAACCGCTCACCACAGCAGTGTTCTTATTTTGCTGAGTTGATCACATCCTGTAACACTGATCATTAGCCTGCTTTTTAAAGAAGAAAAGGCACAGCGAAAAACAAAAGAGCAGGCAGGCTGGCAGCGACCTGAGAAAGAAGGAGGGGAGGAGTGAAGAGAAGATAAGCTGTCGCCAGTGTGAAAAATATAGTGCGTCTGTCTCACGCCGCGAGTAAAGCATCCAGTCCCCGGGTGCACATCTTCTGTCCGCCCGCGTGCACATCTGGAATCCGTATTGATTCCAAAAGGCCCTCGCATGGCGAGAGCAGTGCATGCGCGCTGCTAACGCCAGGCGAGACCTAAAAAAGGAAGCCCGGGGATGGAGTCTCCGGGGCATATAGTTGCTCTGGGAGGGTCGGCACGCACCCCCTCCCCTCTAAATGTATGTTATGGCCAGGGGGATGGGTACCAGGGACTGCAAAGGCCGGGGCAGGGGAGCCACTTGCCCCCTCCCCTTTTAAAAAAGAAAGGCCCCGGGGGATGAGGTACCTGGACCGTAAATGTTGGGGGAGCTGCGTGCCCCCCTCTCCGTGATAAACAAATACAGCCCATGGATGGGGTCCCAGGGGTCCGTAGTGCCTCTGGGAGAGGGGGGCCGTGCACCCCTCCACTTAATTTTTAAAAAAGTGCCAGAGGGATGGGGTCCTCAGGGCCTACAAAGGCTCAGGAGAGAGCTACCCGCCCCTTCCCCTTAATAAAAGAAATGTGGCTTCGGGGATGGGATCCCCGGGAACAGCAAAGGCTCAGGGAGGGATGCAGTGAGATGTTGGCTGCCCTTGAGGGTTGGATGTAGGGCCTGGCCGCAGGCCCGACCTTGCGGCCAACTCCTGGTCGCACACTGCCTGCTGCTTGCCTGCAAGGGGTTGGCCACAAGGCCTGGCCAAAGTGGCCAAACCCCCGCCGCGCACGGCCAAAGGCCATGCAAGATGGAGGGTTTGCTTTATGTATGGTAATGAAATATTACTTTATGTAAAAAAATAGAAATTCACTGGAAAAAACAAAAGGTTAAAGTGACGTTATAGTTAGGTGAAAACTTTAGTGACAACATAACATTTGAAACAAAAAAAATACTGAAATTCACTAGTTATAGTTATCTCTAGTAACAATAATTTGTGTCCTAAGGTAACTATAACTCGCACCCTTGCCATTCACAGCTAATTACCCCACATCTTAGGCGCTGTTTAGGGAAATCTTCACAAAACGTTCAGAAAAAAAGCTTCATCCACCTCAGCTCCTTTCTGTAAAGTTTTGGGGTGATCCATCAAGGGAGGGCCAAGAACAAGGAAGGTCCCACACATGGCTTCCCATGTAATTGCCCAAAGAAACTTAGACAACACTAAAGCCAAAATGGCTAAACGGAATTACACCAAATTCAGCAGACAGCTAGATCTTTAGCCAGAAAAGAATTTGTTACTTACCTGTAACTCCCATTCACATGCTTGAATCATTCCCCGCCATCGAAGTGGGAGTCCCACGGTATCATAGTAAAGCAGTATGTATCAGTTTTATAAGCTGTAAAGGGAATGCCAGGTTCAGCCTAATAGCCTATCTATGTCTTCTTTTAAAAAAAGAACCAAAGTTGAACAATGACCAATCAGGCGACAGCACCCCAAGAACACTTCCAACAGAGGCATCTTCCCTCCGATTTTCCAAGCACTAGTGGGTTAGACCTCACTTGCCAAGAAGGAGAGCCTCTAAGGGGAGGAGGGTGGGTCGCATGTGAATCTATGAAAGATACCAATACTGGAGAATGGGAGTTACAGGTAAGTAGCAAATTCTTTCTCCAGTATTAGGGTATCTTTCATAGATTCACATGCTTGAATCAGAATAGTTAACAGTGCAATACATTAGCAATAAAATAACATGATTATGACAGTGGATGGTGAGTACAACATTATACCTTGTATGGTAACAGGCTCACCTTATTGGAAAAGATGCCAAAGTACTGCTTGACCCACGGCTGTATCAGTGCTCATCGCTGAATCCAGACAATAATGCTAGGTGAAAGTATGCCTGCTCTTCTAGGTTGCAGTAAGGCATATGCTTCCGATGGGCACCCCAGCAAATAAAGCCGCCATTGTAGAAACTGTTTGCGTAGAGTGCGCTTTGATCTTTTGTGTTAAAGGCCTTCCTGCCTTAGAATGACAGAACTGAATGTCTGTTGAAATCCAGTTTGCTATGGTGGGCTTGGACACTGGTCTATCTTTGTTATTGCTGCCGTAGGCCACAAAAAGTTGGTCTGTAGTACGAATTTGCTTTGTGCAATGTAATTAGAACTTTAAGCATCTCTTGACATCAACAGTATGAAGAATCGTTTCCGCTACTGTTTGAGGGTTGGGAAAGGAAGTCCTTAGCATAACAGGTTGGTTGAGATGGAAATCAGTAGGAACATAAGGTATGAACTTGGGATTCGTCGGAAGAATTACCATGGTGTCTTTGAAATGTAAGAAAGGTTCCTTAACAGTGAATGTTTTGAGTTTGCTTGATCTTCAAGCAGTAGCAACACCACTTTCCAGGTAAGGAACTTCAGATCAGCCCTATGGATAGGCTCAAATGGGCTTTTAATCAATTGAGACAGTACGGTATTAAGCTGCAATGCAGGTGACGATGAGTTTATTGGAGGATATGCTCTGAAGACTCCTTTAAGAAAGTGGACGGTTAATCTGTGAAACTACACAGAAGGAGACCCCAACGTCCGCCTGTACCTTGAAATAGCAGCCAGATGCACTTTAACAGAAGAGTGCGCCAGACCGGATTTGGCTAGAGATAACAAATATGGCAACACTTGTTCTGGAGGTGATGTGACAGGATGTACTTTAGATTTCTCGCACCATAGACAAAATCGTTTCCATTTGAGGCAATATGTTTTGTTGGTAGAATCAGCTCTGGCCTTTGCCAGGATACTCCTACAATCATCTGGAATAGCTAGATATTGAAGCTTATGGTGCTCAGGAGTCAGGCTGATAAATGCAGAGAAATCGGGTCTGGATGAAGAACCTGCTGGTTGTTCATCGACAACAAGTCTACTTGTGGCTTAAGTTGAATGTGGTTGTCCTCCAACAACATGAGGAGCTCTGTAAACCAGTGTTGTCTGGGCCAGCGTGGAGTGATGAGTATTAACCGGCATGGTTTCCTTTCCATTTTACTTAGAAACCTGGGAATAAGCGGGATCAAGGGAAACGCCTAGGCATAAATCCTGGACTATTGCCTCAAAAGGGCATTCCTCCAGGACTCTTTTTGAGGGTACCTGACGGCCGTGGCGGCTCGCATAGGGCGTGCAGCGGGGCGGTGGGGCAGGGGAGGGGCAGGGTGGGGGGGTTTAGTAAACTCGGACATACGACGGAACAGAGGAAAGTAATAATTACGTTCCTCCGTTCCGTCGTATGTCCGAGTTTACTACCCCCACCCTGCCCCTCCCCGCCCCGCAGCACGCCCTATGCGAGCCGCCACTGCCTGCTGGTGTTAAACCGGAATTTCTTGTTTTCTTGAGATGCGAAATGATCTAGTTTGGGCTTGCCCTATCGCTGAAATATGGCAACTTTGGGTCATTCTGCTCAAGGTGTCTGCTGGAGAGATGTGCACTCCTGGGAGAGGTTCTGCCCTTATGATCACTTGATGACCTAGTGCCTATTGCCATATAGTTTGAGCTTCTTGACACAGAATCTTGGATCTTGTACCTCCCTGTTTGTTGAGGTAGTGCATACTCGTTGTGTGTCTGTCCTCATCAACATGGATGGCCCCTGAATCCTCAGCAAGAAAGCTTGAAGAGCCAGCAAGATTGTTCTGAGCTCCAGGAAGTTGATATGCGTTCTGGACTGCTCTGGAGTCCACTTGACCTGAATTTGAAGATCTTGCATTGAGCTCCACACCCTTCTAGAGAAGCGTCTGTTGTAATGACATATTCTGAAGGGGACAAAAGGAATGATAACCCTGCAGAGAGATTGCTGGAGCTTGACCACCATGGAAGAGCTGCTTTCACCACATATGTGAACTGAATGGTGTCGTTAAACTGACCTTCCACCTGGAGCCACTATGCATCCAGTTCTTCCCTGAAAAGTTGCATTTTGAGCCGAGCATGAGGCACTAGGAGAATGGCTGAAGACATCATGCTGAGTAGAAACTTGGCCAGGCAAGCTGAAGCACACTTTCTTTCTGAAAGAGAGTGGGCCAGAACGGAGAGTTTCTTTTGCCTGTCTATGGACAAGAATGCCTTGTCGAGCAGTGTGTCCAGAGTTGCTCCCGGAAAGGTTATTCTTGTTGAAGGCAAGGAGAGACTTCTGAAAGTTGACTGTGAGCCCCCGGGTTTGAAAAAGGTGAACACAGGTGGAAGTATCCCTCAAAGACTGCAGGAAGAATGGAGCCTTTATAAGACAGTCGTCCAGGTAAGGAAAACTTGAAGGCCGTTTTGCCGCAGGTGGGCCGCCACTGGGGCAAGACATTTCGTAAATATCTGGGGAGTGGATTGGAGACCAAAGGGGTGCACCTAGAACTGGTAATGGGTGCCGGCTACTGTGAATCTGAGGAATTTGCGATGCCTCGGGTGAATAGGAACATGGTAATAGGCATCTTGGAGATCTAGGCTGGTTAGAAAATCTCTGTGGTTGAGAAGGTGAAGAATTTCATATGGAAAGATTGCTTCTTCAGGTACTTGTTGAGTTTCCTGAGATCGAGAATGGGGCACCACTCCCCTGACTTCTTCCTTACTAGGAAAAAACGGGAGTAAAACCCCTTTCCTTTCTGAGAGTGTGGAACGTGTTCTATGGCTCCTTTTGACAACATGATTAAAGCCTCCTTGCAAAGAAGTTGAAGGTGAGATGGGAGGAATTTTGTTGGTGGAGTTTGAGGTGGACCTTGAATGAACTCCAGAGTATGGCCATATGCGATGAGATCTAGAACCCACTTGTCCGTAGTGATTTTGCTCCAGTGGTGTAGGTATTGAGAAATATTTTGGTACCCACTGGATGATGAGTAGGGGGTGTGGCCGGCACCTCGAGGCTGTGACTGCTTCCTGGCAGTATCTCTGGCAAAAGCAGCCTGTCTCCTTCTTTGTTCCTGCTTAGAATAGGCTGCTGGCGGTGGTGCTCTATAGGTTTGATGCTGCTGATAGGCGGGTCGAAAGGACTGTTGGTAGGGCTGTGGTTGATATCTCTGGTATCCTCCACAATACGAGTAAGCTTCACACCCACGAGCCCAGCAAAAAGGGGTCCTACGGAACTGGAGAGTTCCTATGGAACTAGCTGTTTCAGTGTCTGCCTTTATAGCCTGCAGGGTGTCCTTGACATGCTTCCCGAATAAAGAGTCACCATCCAAGGGCATATCGAGGATCTTAGTTTGAACCTCTGGCTGGAATAATGTGGCCTTGAGCGAACCCTGGCACCGAAGGACAACTGATCCTGCCAACTGCCGGATTCTTATGGATGCAATATCAATTGCCCAGTCAATAATTTCAGATGCTGCCTTTTCGCCTCCCTGCCAAATGCTTGTAGATTCAGCTTTCTTTTCTCCTCAAGATATACAGATATGCGGCAATGTCTGACCACATTTGGTGGTCATATATTGCCCCAGGATGGCCAGATTTTGCAGCACGGACAGCTGTTCCTGACATCAGTGCTCTTACCAATGTTATCCAGTCACCTGCCTTCCTTGTCATGCGGGAAAGAGTTTGAAGTGGATGGATTTTTAGACTTATGCAGCCTGAGTAATAACCGAATCAGGTTTTGGATGTGCGATCAAACAGGCAGGTGAGTCCTCTGGCGCTTTATATTTTTTGCCTATTCTAGGGAGAACGCAGTGACAGTCGCTGGTGTTTTAATTATTTTTACTCCTTCCTCCCAGATATAATCCGCAATCGATATTGCTCTGTCGGTTTTTCTGTATTGATCTTTGAAATCGTACATAAAACAGTCCAATTGTTTAACAGTAATGGGGAGCTGGAAACGCTTGCCCGCTCTCTCCATTAGCGTGTGAAAACCCCCAATATCTTCTGGTGGAGAATCCACTGGTTGTGGAGCTGGAGGTGAAGGTCGAGGAATGAGGTAATCATCCCATTCATTGGTGATGGTTAGATTGTCCTTTATTTTGCCTTCTTCTCTATCCCCATCACCGTCATCATCATCATCATCATCATCATCTGTTGTGGACAGATTCTCCTGAGGAGGCATGGCGATGTGGGACTGTGGTTGCATTCTTGGAGTAGGTGGAGGAGGCGTATGGTCCGTTGATTTAGGTGCGGGCGTAGGTACCACTGTAGGTGGTTGTTGTGCTTCAGCTGATGTTGGAAAGTGCTTGTAATAGTCTTGTAGCATGCTTTGTGGGTCTTGCACCAAAGCAGGAGGAACTTAGACCATGCCTGTTGGTGGTGGAGGAGGAGCATAACGATGATATTGCTACACATTGTGGTGGCTTTGATAAGCAGGTTTGTAATAATCCTCTTTCTCCTCTTCATCTTGATATTTGACATGCAACTCTGAGGGGCTTTGGGCTGCATCAAACATTCTCATAGTCCTTTGATTCTTTAAGATCCAACAAGTGGCTGGGTGGTAGTGGGGACACTTTACCAGGAGATGTGTATTCAGGGCAAATACTTTCTGGAGATGGCAAAATTCTCAGGTCATCAACGGTAGCGTCGTTGGTGTGGACAAAAGCAATATTGGTGGCTTCTTCTGTTTGAACTTTGCCGACGATGAGGAGGACTTCTCCAATGGCTGTGTCATTGACAGCGTCGCCGAAGAGTTCGTTGTCGATGGTGGTACTGACGCCAATGCGGTGGTCGACGGTATTGAGACAGTCTTCAAATTATTTCAGTGAAGTTGGTCATTTTTTAATCCGGTTCAGAGGAGGATTTAGGTTTCAATAGGAGGGCTGTAGATGGAGTAGAAGGCTCAGATTTAGAGTCTGAGGAGGCCCTTTTTAATTTTTCCTCATGAGAGGAGCCTTGTGTAAATCCATGGTGGGTCTATTTAAAGGCTTTCTTGCTTCTGTGAGGGGACTCATGATGAGACTTTTACCTTTTTCTGGAAGTCTGTGAGGAGACAGAGACTCGCTACTTTCCTCCTCAGAAGCGACGGCAGTCTTGGTTTTAAGTTTCTGAAACCATAATAAAAGTCTTCCCTCAGGGTCTTTCAGGGTTTTGGTAGAAAAAGTTCTGCATATCTTGCAGTCTCTCACCTTGTGGGACGGATGAAGGCAATAAATATATTCCTCATGAAGGTCCTCTGAATGAAGCCTTTTCTTACCACAGGTGGCACACGGTCTGAAGAGTCCTTTCTAGACAAGTTTTCACATACTGGAACAGAGAAAAAAACTATTTGGAAATCACCAAATCTGAAGAGCTGAGCAGAGCTCAGGGAGACTCCCTCCCACACGACGTGGGATGAAAATCTGAGGGAAGATGCCTCTGTTGGGAGTGTTCTAAGGGGGCTGTCGCCTGATTGTTCATTGTTCAACTTTGGCCCGCTTTAAAAAAAGGACATAGATAAGCTATTAAGCTGAATCTTGCATTCCCTTTACAGCCTATTATACTGATACATACTGCTGTACTATGATGCCGTGGGATTCCCACTTCGACGACGGGGAATGATTCAAGCATATGAATCTATGAAAGCTACCCCAATATGGAAGAAGCGTGCTGTTTGTGATTTGGTGAAAGTCTGTCCAGCCATTTGAGAGAAGTTAAGCTTTAAAATGTGTACATATTTGGCGAGGTGGTACTGCCGAGGGAGTCCCAAGGGAAAAACGCTACCAATGAAGCATTCTGATTAGCTGTTCCCGTGGGACTGGGCCCAGTCCTGAGAGACCGAGCGCTGTGATTGATAAGCCACAACACGAAGAGAAATGTTGTGGCAGGCATTTTAGGATTCAGGGACTTGGTCCCCATGCCCTGAAAATTAAAATAAAACTACATACATATTCTCCACACCCCCCTTCCTGGATCAAAGTGCAAAAAAAACTTTTTTAGGTGGCACAGCAAAATTACCACAAGCTGACAGTGGGACCCATAAAACGTTGGGTAGGTGTGTGCATATTGAGTACCTGCAGACAGACTCACAGGTGGCATTTGGTCTGCATCGCCATTCATACATGTGAATAGTGAAAGTGCCTTAGATCCCACAATATTGGTAAAGATGTCATGTAAAAAATAATCTGTGGACTTGCTTCAGTGAATCCTCACCTAATAAGAGGCCCTATTGGTGCTTTGTCTGCTCTAGAAATACATATATTTTAATGGATTTGTATACCCAAAATAATTTAACAGTAGACAAGCCAATAATTTGACTTTGGCTTTATTAGATCTTGTTCTACTGCAAGTTCTTTTGAAATGTGTTGTTTTAAATTTAAAACAGCAGATAAGAAGACCCCTATAATATGATCCCAGGACAATGCTAGACTCACCTTATTGAATTGCAGGCTATGCCTCTGAAGCTAAATCTACATATTATTTGTACCATACCTGCTGCAACCCAACAGCGTGCTGCAAAAGCTTAGTCCTCTCCTCACATGCCTTCTCGAGTTCGACCCAGTTGTGCTTAAGATCCTTGCATGCCTCCTCAATCTTCTGGGCAGAAGCATGCCTGGATGGATTCATGCCTTTGCCGATTTCCAAAACTTTCTGCACCTGTGGTTTGTGGGCATTGACTTCCAGTTGCAGCTCCTGGAAGTAAATGGAGAAGAAATGTGTAAAAACTGGGTAAGAAAAGGACAAGGAACAAGAGGTAAAGAGGATGGAACATCATCAGAAAAAAAGCAAAAACGAGAGGCCTGGGGGAGGGGGCATTTGAGGGTGATACAGGCAGCGGTGTTACAGAAAATGAATTGGGAAGAAAGAAGATTGAGCCGTAGGACAGTCTCAAAGTATCAAGAATTAAGAAGAGTTCAATTCAAAGGAGCCATGTTGTAAAACAGATAAAACAAGAACTGTTTATAAATGAGCATTTTCATCTTCATATGAAACAGCAATAAGAGGGATGATTTCTGTGCTCTAGATGGAGGGAATTACAAAGAGAAGAAATCAGCATTAAGCAAGAGTGTCCTCCAAGCATAGTCCTTAAAAGTCTTTCAAACAGTAGTTTAAAGGATGTGGTCATGTGCAGAGGTCTGCTTGGCTGAAGCTGATGTGTTTATGTAAAATGAATGGAAGACAGACTTGCAATAGCTCTAAGGATGAGTAGGACATTTCAAAGAACACTTTAAAGACACTCTAGCTTGTTTAAGTAGCTAATGGAGAGCCTTAAGAATGGTTATAGCATGACTAATTTGTAGCCAACCTGCATTGTTTTGGACAACCAGCAGCTTTTAGGGAAGGGTAACAGAACTAGATATGTCGCAATACAGTAGCTTAGCCTTGGTCCATATTGTGCATGTGTCCCCATACTGTTTTCAGACAGAAGGTACAAGCAGAGGCTAGCACCAATATCTAACTAAAGACAAGCACCAATCTTTATCCTAATTTTTGTACAGCTTCAGCTTGATAAGACAAGGGGGATATGCTCATTTAGAGGGTGGTGGACAACCCGGCAGCCAACCAGCCGACCTACCAGTTCAGCTGAGGCTATGACTTTTGCTTCCCTGGGGGAGGACTGCCAGCGAGATTTAGAGATCCCCACCTGCCTGGCAGGAATCTGGAAGCCTTCAGAGCAACCACTGTGCTGCGAGTGTACTGTCGGCTGAAAGTCTTGCCATGTTTTGTGCCCCTGGGTCCGTATTACAGAAAGTGCTTCGAGGGCGCAATGGGCGTGTACGCCCCTGAAGCACTTTGGTATTACAGAAGGGGCTACAAATGCTTATGCGCCCCCTTCTGTAATACTGATAGCGCTGGCGCACATGTATCGGCAGTGCTATTGTGAGAGGGTGTTCAGTCATTTGCATAGAGGCGTGGCCTCATGCAAATGAGGAAATCACTCTGACTCTGCGTCTGCTCTGTATTACCAACGAGGGCGCAGAGGCAAGCATGTCCCTAGGATGCACACTCGAAGTGCGCCACAAAAAGGTGGAGCACTGTCAGTGCACCCCCTGTGGGCAGCTCTCTCGAGGGGTGAAAGGGAGGCCCATGTACCCTCCAGACATCCTCCTGCAGGCAGGTGCAGTCACTCACTGCACCCGCCTGCAAGGGGATCTCTAATCCCTCTTGAAAGTGCAGGTGGGCTGCCGCCTTCACTGTGAAACACGGAGAAACTTTTAAACAGCTGCTCCGTATCTCGCTTGAATGAGTGGCAGCTAGGGCAGTGCAAGTTCGCAGCTGCCCTGAGGCCATCGCATTCATCACAATAGGGCACACGTGTTTAAAGGAGCGCCATAGTGCAAACAAGGAAAACATGCCCTTTTAATAATTCAGACCCTGCTCAGTAAACTATTATTATGACATTGATTATTATAATCATTATAATTAGTAAGGCAGGGATATTACTGAAGAAATGTATTATGTGGAGTCGTAATTATGTTTGGTTCTCATTCGAACTTACATTTCTTATTGAATGTGAATACTGTTTGTGTGGGAAGGCACAACTTTGGCTTTTACACACTCTCACCTGGTACTTGGCACAGTAGGCCTGCATGGCTGAGTCCACCGGGCACACGGCACACATTTTACCGGTACTCCGTTTTGTTTTCAGCCACTTACTCCCTGGGACAAGAGGTCTCAAGTTGCTCTACTTTAGGTTTACGTCTTTGCATTGCCTTTGTCAGTTCTGGTTTTCACCTTGCATTGTTTCTTGAAGTTGCGCCTTGCCATTATAAATGCAGGCCTTCACTTACCAGAAAGCAAAGTAAAAATAGTAAGGTATGGTTTATTTACCTACACCTGATATGCAAGCACTTGAGATCTCTGTTTGATCCTCCTTAAAGATCCGTATTATTATTTTTAAAGATTATTATTATTATTGTTCATCTGCACAATTCACAAAGCACTGTGTGACTGGCTACGTGAAACCACACCACACCAGCAGCATCCAGACCAGTCACCTCTTACTCCTACTGACTCACAATCCAAAGAAAACTCAAAGGGCAGGATGCTTTAACCCCTCAGCAGTGTGCTTTGTACAGTACGCTTCATTATTCAAAATGTTCATGATTTTCAATCTTACCTTTGTAGTTGCTTTGGAGATATTCCTGCTATTAGTCTTACTCGTCCAACTGCCCTCAAACTACTACTAATAACGATAATAGGAATAATAAATCTAATTTTATAAAGTACACAATACTAAATCCAAAGTGTCTAGGTGCTTCACAGAGTTCACAGCAGAACCAGAATTACCCATTAGAGGTGTGTTCCTTTCATCGACCTTACAAAGGGCGGCTATTGTGTCCTTCTGCAGGGATTCAACCCTGTGGCTGAATGTCACATACTTATTTCTGGAGCATGAGCCATCGCAGCAGCTTACTGCGGGCTGTTAAACACCACACAGGGACAACCGTTTGTCCTGGGCCATTCTGGCCTGCACTGGCATCTCCCTGCTCCAGCCACTTATATTATCATGAGTCACAAGTTTCTCATCGGTGGAATTCTATATATGCCTCATGATAAGAAATCCTGCTAAATGACGCATCCCTAAATATTGACCATGTTGCTCTTTCAGACAGATGACTCACCATTGAAAAGCTTGCTGTGCAGTTATTCTCCTCTTCCCACCATTTGCTATCTGTTTTTCCCCAATTCCACTCTGTTTTCAGAATTTCCCTTATTCCAATTATCCCCATCGTTCTACATCATTATTTTGCTAGGTATAAATGCACTGTGTAATATAATCTTTGTACAATGCTTGAATTACTTTCCAGTTGGCCAGTGATAACTAGAGCCTCGAGCTCAGAGGCTCTTCTTTCAAATCTATTTTATTGAAAATACAAGTTAAAACAATACAACAACATGCATAAAAAAAAGAAAGAAAAAATAAAAAAGGGTAGGAAAAAGGAAAAAAAATAGGGGGGGGGGGAATGGGAAGGGCAAGGGTAAAAGCAAATCAACTTGTTAAAGAGCACAGCATTGGGATCCCAGGAATATCGATATGCTAAAACAGAAATACAGAGCAGTTGCATGTCACAAATCTTTAACATGTGGAAAGATATCACACGAGGTAGAAAGCATTAAACATGTAAGAAGAGACTAAATGGTGTTAATAAAAAAGGAAAGACACCAATGTAGGATAGAAGCGGAGGAAGCAGAATGTCCCACAGCAAAGAGGGGAACCCCTGTGAAGGGAAGAGCCAAATGTGAAGAAGGACCCATGGGAAGTCATGAATATGCACGTGTCCAGCGCCATGTGGGAGATTGATTAAGTGCTATCTCTGTTTAGCCCCCAAAGTCTGTCCGCGCAGGAAGGGAGTATGTTGTCCTCGAAGAGGTGTAAGGCCCAAAGCTTCGGGGGCTGAAGGTGGGCATTTTTTAAGTTTGCAGAAATAATCTATCAATGGTTGCCAAGTGTTTGTAAATTTGGTCTTATGAAGATGAAGCCGCGCCGTGAGTAGCTCCATCGCAATGGTATGCCACAGGCGAGTGAACAACACGTTCACTGGGGGCCTTTCAGCCTTTTTCCAGTACACCGCTATTGTCTGTTTAGCTGCGCCAAGCATGTGCAAGATTAAGCGCCAGTCTGCGTGTGTCATAGCAAGAAGGTTCGCAGGTTTGAGTCCCAGGATAAGTATGGTCGGGACTTCAGGTATGGGGTAGCCAATCACCTGTTTAATGTGACTAAGAATCTCCTTCCAGTAAGTGGCCAGTAACGGGCAGTGCCACTAAATGTGAAGGAAATCCCTGATAACGCTCGTGCAACGCCAACAAACAGGAGAAGAGTTGGGGAACATTTTATGTAACCTGTGGGGGGTGTAGTACCATTATGTCATAACTTTGTAGGCGGTTTCCTTCTGGGGCATGCTGCGGAAGACCCTTGGTATGTCACGCCAGCTCTTAACATCATCTAGAGGAGATGAAGCAAAAGAGAGACAAAAAAAGACAAGTACCTTGTGTTTCTGGAAGAGACTTTGCGCCGAGTCGAGAGATTTGCCTCGGTTTGTGGAATTGGCAATTGGCATTCGTTCGCCGATCCAGTTCATTTCCAAGTCATAGTAGTGATAGAACTGAAACTCGTCCACCTTGGCCTGCAACAACTCTCGTCTTCGTGCCAGAGGCTCCTGCAAAGACTCGAACCTGAAGCGAGTGACAAAGAAGATTACATTAAACCTTGGGATCTTCTGTGTGTGTGAATACACAAGGACTGTAGAGGGCCAGTTGGCAAATTGTTAAACAAATCTGCCGGAGCAGCAGCGTTCTGCAACCATCTGCGAAAAGCAACCAACCTTGCACATTTTTACTGATGTACAATCTCTCAGGGGCGGCTCCTCCGTTTGAGCAGAGGAGTGTCGCCCTCCAAACAAAACCCCCAGGCCAGAGTTGAAAAATAAAATGGTAATAAAGTGAATTTATTACCATTTTATTTTTTAGCAACCTATCCATCCTGAACTGACCGTCGGGGCAGGGGGGGCCATTGCTGCTGAGTGGCAGCAGGGAGCTTTGTGCTCTCGAGTTTAAAATGCGCATGTCTCTTTGGCCGGCCGTCTTGTGATGGCCAGCCAGGCATGCACATTTTAAACCTCTCTAATCCAGCTGTCTTAAGACATCTGGGTTAGAGAAAGCAAAGGCCTCCAGTGCTCCTGTGAGCGCTGATAGAGGCTGCTCCCACCAATCCTAGCGCTGCTCTCATGCTGCATGAGAGCAGCGCCAGAATTGGCTTGGGGGTAGGGAGCCTGCCTGCCTGGAGGAGAGAAGGATCGAGGAGGACGTCGCGCTCGTGGAAAAGGGAAGTGCCTTTTATTTTTTATTTTGTTTTGTGCCCCCCCACCTCACCACCCTCGGGACATGTCAGCCATCACTGGTGCTATCATGTTATTTAAATCTCCATAACCTTAGCTCTTGATAGGACTCCCACAACGTGTTTAGAATGGTGACAACTTGCAATAGCCTTGACTACCGTTCCTGATGATAACCTCGTCCCACTTGTGACACAGGGGGGCACATTTACAATGAAATGGCACAGCGCGCCGCTGCAAGCAGTTTAGCTGCACCATGCTGCGTCATTTTTAAAAACGCAGGGATGCGGCGTATTTACAAGAATACGGTGCACCCCTGTGTTTTCCCTTGTGCCGGCGCTCAAAATGCTGCCAGCACAGGCACGGTGCCTGTGTTGCAGGGATGATTGTGTTTGTGCAGGAAGGGACGACTTCCTGACCAAAAACAATCATTAACGGCGTTTTGCCCCTTCTATGTGTGCTGCAGGGTTAGGACAACAATTCCTAACTTACGCAACAGTTGTGCAAACCATAACTTACACACCAAGCATTGCATTTGGTGAGCAAGTTATGGTTTTTATGGTTGTTGTGGAGTTATGGATTGTCCTACTAGCCATAACTTGATATTTTCAGTGGGATTTTGGTTTTAATTCACAACCATAACTACACTTTTACTGTGTTTTATTTTAAGCGAAGAAATAAGTTGCTCACCTGTAACTGTATTTCTCCAGTATTGGAAGCTTTCATAGATTCACATGCTTGAATCATTCCCCGTCGTCATGATGGGAGTCCCCGGTACTTTATATAGTAATAGTAATAAAAGTAGACTGATAGGTATAGACTAGAAAAGGCCTAGGCCTCACAGTTTGGTAACCTATCATAGTCATTATTAAAAAAGAGACCAAAGTTTTGCCTTAGCCAATCAGCATCGACCACCCTCTAGAACACCCCTGAGAGAAGCTCAGAACCTCTGATTTTCAAGCACTAGTGCTAGCGTTCATATGGAGAAATAAAGGAAGGTGAGCTGTCCCCGCGGGGAGGAGGGTGGGTCGCATGTGAATCTATGAAAGCTTCCAATACTGGAGAACTACAGTTACAGGTAAGTAACTTATTTCTTACTCCAGTGTTGGAGCGTTCATATATTCACATGCTTGAATCAGAGTAGCTAACAGTTAAATAGCACATTTATAATGGCCTTGAACAACTTAACAGGACGATGCGATAGCAGATCTTTAAGTAAACATCAAGCAGCATGTTAATCACAATCATACGTATAACAATTAGGAACTAAATTCCTTTAACCATTAAACAGTGCAAATAATCTATGATACAAAAATGTGATGCAGCAATGAAAGGCAGGAGGATATACAGGGATGGCTCACCTTAATAAAATAGATTACGAAGCACTGTTTGTCCCACCGCTGTGTCATTTTGGACTGTTGAATCCAAACAGTAGTGCCTTGTAAATATGTGTCTATTCTTCCACATTGCTGCACGGAAAATTTCAGGAAGTGACACTCCCGCAAATAATTCTGTAGACATTGACACAGCCCTCGTCGAGTGAGCCCGGTCTCTTGAGGATAGTGGTCTGCCAGCTTTGCGATGGCAAAATAGTATGGCACTGGAAATCCATCTAGAAATACTCTGCTTAGAAAGCGGGAAACATTTCCTTGGAGCGCTGTATGTGACAAATAATTGCGAAGTCTTGCGAAAGGGTTTGGTTTTTTGCAGATAGAACTTAAGGCAATGCCTGACGTCTAGCAAATGAAGGGCCCTCTCTGCAGCAGTCGATGGATTCGGGAAGAAAGTCTTTAGTACCACCGGCTCATTCAAATGGAAGTCCGAAGTAACCTTTGGGACAAATTTTGGATTTGGGCGGAGGAGAAGACCGTCAGACTTGACTTGTAAAAATGGTTCTTTTATAACAAATGCCTGCATTTCACTTACTCTTCTGGCGGATGTCAGGGCAAGCAGTAAAGCTAACTTCCACGATAGGAACTTGATCTCTGCCCTGTGAATCGGCTCGAAAGGAGGCTTGATCAATTGTGAAAGAACAGTATTTAACTTCCTTGCTGGAGGTGGAGGCCTTACAGGCAAATAGGCATGAAACAAACCTTTGAGGAATTCCTTGATTATCCTGGAAGACCACACTGGTGGAGAGGAAAGTGTCCTTCTGTAGTGGGAAATGGCTGCTAGAAGGACCTTTATAGAACTATGTGCCAAGCCTGATTGCGACAATTGTAGGAAGTATGGCAAGAGTTGTTCTGGAGAGGAGAAAAACGGATGTATTCCTGCTTGCAGCACCAGATACAGCAACGCTTCCACTTGAAGTGATACATTTTGTTGGTACTATCTGCTCTGGCCAAGATAGCTCTAAGTCGTCGGAAATGTTCAAATGCTGGAACTCATTGAACTCAGGAGCCATGCCGATAAGTGGAGGTGTCGGGGATCCGGATGTAGGATCTCTCCCTGGTTCATCGTGAGGAGGTTGGAGAATATTGGTTGTCGAATGTGCGGAACCTGAGAGAGGAGAAGCAGTTCCGTGTACCAGTGTTGACGTGGCCATGCTAGAGCAATGAGAATTAGCTTGCAGGGCTCATTCTTCATCTTCCTAATGACTCTTAGGAGAAGAGGGCTGGGAGGAAAAGTGTAGGCAAAGGTGCCAGACCATGTAATCGAAAAAGCATTCCCCCATGACCCCCGTTGGGGATGCCAGCTTGCATAGTACCGGCATTTGCGGTTCTAGAGAGTTGCGAATAGATGTAACTCTGGGGTGCCCCAGCGGTTGAAGATGTCGTGCAGGGTCTGTTGGTGTAGTTCCCACTCGTGACACGATGTTGTGAGCCTGCTGAGTGTATCCGCAATCGTGTTTTGTGTTCCTGGAACATGTTCTGCTCGGAGGCAGATTTTGTGAGTTATAGCCCATTCCCATAACCTCTGTGCCGTTCTGGAAAGTTGACGAGATCGTGTGCTGCCCTGTTTGTTTATGTAACACATCGTTGTGGTATTGTCTGTTCGGACAAGCACCGACAAACCTTGTATTCTGGGAAGAAAGGCTTGAAGAGCTAAATGGACTGCTTTTAATTCCAGCATATTTATGTGTGATTGACTTTGAGTTCAATGCCACTTGCCGCTTACTTGTAGCTCTTGGTGGTAAGCTCCCACACCCTCCAGGGATACATCTGTGGTGATTACAAAGGGTGCCAGCGTGTGCTTGAGAGACAGCCCTACTGACAGATGGTTCTTGTCTATCCAACACTCCAAGGTCTTTAGCATTCGTGGGGTTACCTTGATAATGTCGTCAAACGAGCCTTTGGATTGTGTCCACTGTTTGTCCAGCTCCTCTAGGATAGGTCGCATTTTGAGGCGACGAAATGGGATCAGAGGTATGCATGAAGACATCATTCCCAAGAGTGACTTGTATGATCGGACTGAAAGAGACTTTCTTCTTCTTATGGATGCCGCTAGCATGAGAAGTCGTCGTTGCGGTTCTTCAGCAGGATATGCTTTTCAGCACCCAGCGCCTAGCTTTGCTCCAGGAAAGACACTCTTTTACGATGGTTTCTGGTTGGACTTTTCCAGATTAAGAGTGAGACCCAGTCGATGGAAAAGATCTGTGCAGGCTTGTGTTGATGCTCGCGCTGCTGACTCGGAAGGTGCCTTTATCAGCCAGTCGTCCGAATACGGGAAGACCTGATGCTGGCTTTGCTTGAGGAATGCTGCGACTGGCGCAAGGAACTTTGTGAAAATCCTGGGTGCTGATTTGAGACCAAACGGGAGCACTTTGAACTGAAAAAGGCATCCGGCAACCAAAAACCTCAGCTATTTCCTGGGCTTTGGATGAATGGGTATGTGGAAATATGTGTCTTGGAGATCCAATGAGGTCATGTAATCGGATTGGTTTAAAGGTCTCAGAACCTCCTGCAGAGAAATCATCCAAAAGGTTTGCTTTTTCAGGTAAAGATTGAGGCTTCTGAGGTCGAGAATTGGTCACCACTGCCTTAACTTCTTTCTGATTAAGAAGAATCAGGAGTAGAAACCTTTGTCAGTTTGGGAGACTGGGACCTTCTCTATCATCCCTTTGGAGAGCATTATTTTGACCTCTTGTTGAAGAGCTGTGAGACGTTTTTGGTGAAAAGGCTGTGGTGGGGTTGTAGGTGGTTTTTGGATAAATTCCAGTGTGTGTCCAAATTGTATCAGGCGTAGAACCCACTTGTCCATTGTAATGGTTTGCCATTGGAAGAGGTAGTTGAAAATTTTGCCTGAACGGTTGGAGGTTTTTGATGGGAAAGAATGAGGAGAGTGTAGTGAAGGGGTTGGAGCCGGAGCCTGTACGATATCATTGTCTATGGCCCCCATCCTTGCCTGCTCATGCTGACTTTCCTCTGTTCGCTCCAACATAGGATGTCTGCGGAGGCTGTTTTTGCTGGAAGTGGGAACGATAAGGCTGGTGACTGGATGAGTATGCAGGATATTGGTATTGCTGATAGCCTCCCCTATAGGATTGTTGCCCTTTCCTTCGGGAACCACAAAAATGAGGCTTCCAAAATTGGAGTGTCCACAAACATTTGGTAGTATCCGTGTCCGCCTTGATCGTTTTGAGGGCTTCTTCCGCTTGACTCCCAAAGAATTCCTCTCCAACGTATGGGAGGTCCAAGATTTCATTTTGAACCTCAGGGCGGAATGAAGTGGCTTTAAGCCAACCCTGTCTTCTGAGAACCACTGCTCCTGCCAACTACCTGAAACCTGTGATGGCAACATCCATGGCGGAATCTATTATTTCATTGGATGCTCTTTCTCCCTCATGTAATAACTTTTTTGCCTCTTCTTCAGCATCCTCTGGGAGTTGGTCCATGTAGGGAGCAATGTCGGACCACATCTGGCGATCATAGCGCCCTAAGATCGCCAGAGAATTTGCGGCTCTCACTGTCAATGCTGACATTGATGAAAAACGCTTTACAATTGAATCTAGACGCCTGCCATCTTTATCAGGAGGAGCCGAAAGAGGTGCTGCCGGATGTTTTGAGCGGCGTTAAGCCTCCTGCAGAACCACTGAATCCGGCTTTGGATGTCCCGTAAGGCACGCTGGTGCATTGTCTGTGGCTTTGTATTTTTTGTCAAGGCGCAGAAGCACCGCTGGTACGGGTGCTGGGGGGTCTTCATAATCTGCATACCCTCTTCCCAGATGTAATCAATAATCGGTATGGCTCTAACGGATTTACGGTACGGTTCCTTAAAATCGTAAAGGAAACAGTCGGATTGCTTTGAATGGAGTGGTAAAGCAAATTTTTTTGCTGCATGTTCTAGAAGATTATGAAAACCTCCTATATCCTCTGGTGGAGAGTCTACTGGAAGAGGTGTTGGTGAAGCAGGCAGAGAGACTGAGTAACTATCCCATTCTGCGCACGTGTCGCAAAGTTCTCCCTTCTCACGTTCTTCGTCCGAAGAAACTGTTTCCTGGATAGGAACAGACTGCGGAGTATTTGGGAGTGACAGTCTGGTAGGAGTGGATTTCTGCACTGGTCACCCCATTGGAGACGGAGAGACAGCAACAGGTACTGAAGGTGGGAAACGGCAGAAATAGTCCTCAAGCATAAACTGAAGATCTGAAATTAAGGCAGAAGGCACTGTCACGTCTCCTGCTGATATTACTGACGGCCTGGCTCAGGTTGTGCACAGTAAACTTGACAATAGCAGTCTTGCTCCTGCTTCTCATCATCATCTGGCTGATACTTGACATGCAAATCTGATGGACTATATGCAGGTCCAAAGGTCTTTCCTCTTCTGAATCCTCTTCTTCCAAAAGATGAGTGAGTACAAGAGGCGTAATTTTACTTGGTGACGTATGTTCTGGGGTAATATCTATCTCCCTCGGTAAGATGGTAGTCATTGGCAATGGTGATTTAACTCCTGGACTTGACGTTGATGATCTAGGAGCCTTCGTCAATGAGATAGTCTCCGTCGACAGCTGCGTCGACGCTGACAGCGATGGGCTCGACAACCGTGTGCCCTCCTCCTGCAGCATCTTCTTCCTTGTTGACGACGATTCCGCCGACGTCGGTATCTTCGTCGACGTCGGTGCCTTCATCGACGCCGGTGACTTCGTCGGCGACGGTGGCTTTGTTGTCGACGGTGACTTTGTTGACGGCGGTATCTTTGTCGACGACGGTATTTTCATCGACGACGGTATCTTCGTCGACGGCGGTGTTTTCCTCGACGGCGGTGTCTGCGTTGGCGGTACTGTCCTCGTCGACGACGCCGATTTCGTCGACGCCAACTTCTCAGTCGGCGGCTTTAATTTCAGTGACAGTGAGAAGATCCTTGTCGCCGATGCTAGAGGGATAGTTGACGAAATCGGGGCCTGAATAGACAACGACAGGGATGTCGTTAATGCTGACAGGGCTGTGGAGAACGATGTCGACATTGACGTCCCTGAGGTGCATCCCCTTGTTGTCGACGGC
The DNA here is from genome assembly GCA_963921515.1 of Calotriton arnoldi. Classification (NCBI taxonomy): domain Eukaryota; kingdom Metazoa; phylum Chordata; class Amphibia; order Caudata; family Salamandridae; genus Calotriton; species Calotriton arnoldi. Next base: position 1,131,208 of record CAWUFW010000496.1, on the reverse strand, counting down.
AAATCCCTCTTGGGTGGCAGAGAACTTATAGATGGCTCTGAAGAAGGTTTTTTAAAAGTCAGTTTTAGGGCGGGAGGTGGAGTTTTTGGCTCAGATACAGACTTATAAGACTGTTCTTTCTTGAGAGACCCTTTACTGTGCCCTGAGGAAAAAATCCTGAGAAGACTTTTTGGCACATTTTGAGTGGGGTTCCTTGACAGAGTGCGATGAATCCCTCTCTCTTTTGAGAAGGTGCGACATGCCTTGCAGTCAGACGCCTTATGAGAAGGATATAAACAATAAATGCACTCTTTGTGAGGGTCTTCCACATACAGTCTCTTCTTCAGACAAGTGGCACACTCTCTAAAGAGAGCCTTTTTTGCCTTTTCTGACATGACTCAGTCAGATTTGTGGCAAACAACAGATATAAAGAGCAGATATCTGATTGAGACAATATATCAAATAAAGTCACTTCCCTGAAAGTTGAAGTCCAGAAAATTGTCTTGAAGATGAGAAAAGCTGAGCAGAGCTCAGAGGAGAATCCCTAGCACAACGTGCAGTAGAAAATCTGAGGTTCTGAGCTTCTCTCAGGGGTGTTCTAGAGGGTGGTCGATGCTGATTGGCTGAGGCAAAACTTTGGTCTCTTTTTTAATAATGACTATGATAGGTTAATAAACTGTGAGGCCTAGGCCTTTTCTAGTCTATACCTATCAGTCTACTTTTATTACTATTTAAAGTACTGGGGACTCCCATCATGACGATGGGGAATGATTCAAGCATGTGAATCTATGAAAGGTCCAATAGTGGAGTAACATATTTAGATACCTTTAAGACAAGGCAATGAAAATAAATGTGGGCCCATAAAACGTTATCTGTTTCAAGTGCACTAACTAACCCAAATTCGCACATATATTGCTACTGGTCAAATTGAAGGTTATTACCACAGTACAGTGACCTTGACATTAGAAAACACTGCTTTACTGCGTCACAGATTGTATATTACAATTAGTTAACACATGGAAACAATTCTCCAAATAGTCACAAGGCCTCTTCAAAGTGATTTTGCCATACTGAACAATTTTAATCCTCTGCACCCTGGTTTTGGTTAAATAGCTATTTTTTAACAAATACAAGTGAAAAATGCACAAACCATATACGCAGATGCGCAGAGTGTAATATGGTATTTACTACCATTGTCCAGAGGGAGGGGCATCACCTCTTGTAACTCATGGCACCTCCCTACACTTAAAATGTTTATTATTAGCATATTAAACTCTTTGCATTTGCATATTTCCAATGCATTACACTTGAAAAACAGCACTAGAATTTAAGTAACAAACAGCTATTTGCAAAGATTCTATATACAAACAATACACAACTTTATAAATATTCCAATTGGGAACACTGTCTTTTGCCCAGTTCTCATTCTAAATATCGGGCTCCCCTGTTGTATACAGCTATGCAAGGGATTCAGTGCTAAATCCTGTTATTTGGTGCATTGAACCTTTTGCTACAAAGCCACTTGACATGGTACAGATTATTGTTTTGGCTGTTATTGAAGCATGAAATGTCACACCCTCTGTTCTAAAAAGTGACACTGAAGCACCTATCCTCAGTCTGCGGGACAGACACTGCCTCTAGAGAATACCATACTATTTAATACTGCCAAAAACAGATACAAATTGGATTTGATTACGTTTCCACCTCATTTCCATATACAATTAAAATACTTAATTGCAACATTGTTTTGATTTCAGCTGAAACTCTTACTGAAATATATCAGATAAGTGTAAATGTGTGTTTCTCTTCTGCCTTACTATATAATAAAAACTATAACGCATATACAGCTGTGGCAAATAGCGCAAAACATAAAAAATGAACAAAGGAGTTTAAAGAGAAACAGCTGAAGGCCAGTTGAGAACATTGGTGAAGAGTCTCACCTTTTGAGATATTTTTGCGTTTCTTCCATAATCCCCTGAGAATTGAAATGGTTGGTGGCCATTTTCTGGGCATGGGATACGATGGAATTCATCTTGTCGGCAAGCTCACGTGTCTCGTTCTCCAGCTGGCGGTGGTTCTTCAGAAGGTCTCGGCTAGAGCGCAAGTCATGACCTGCCTGGGTGTCCTGTAAAACCTTTTCAATCTTCTCAATTTTCTCTTTAGCGTCCTATGGCACAGAAATGTCCACACACCATGTCATTCAGACTAAGTACTAAAAAAAGTCAATCCACTTAATCCCCAAACAGTAGCATAAGACTGCAGATAAAGCAAAGTGTGGTGCACAACACTGCCAAAATTCTCATAAAAATATATTAATAAGAAACGTGAGTTTCAAGGTTTATTCATGAGCCCCTTGTCATGTCCACACTAGCAAAGAGCACCAGAATAAAAAAGCAGTGACAAAAATCAGTGGCAGGCAGTGGTGTATGCCTTGCAGTTGTCTAGCAAAGGTCCAACTAAGAAGAAACTCTGTGAGCCTAGCAGAGGACTATGGAGAATTTCAGCAAAGGAAGATGTACAGGCCTACAAGGCAGCTACCAAGGGCTCACGTTACAGGCAGTAGTGTCTGACTAGAAAATCTACCTGGCGACCCAGTGACAAACGTGGTGTGAACTTGGAAGTGTCTAACAAAGGTACTGGTGACATGGGTTACTGCAGGTCTAGGAAACGACTAACAAGGGCCTCAGTGACAGGACGTACTGCAGGACTAGGAACTTTTACCATGAGCCACAGTGACTGGAAGGACTGCAGGTCTAGGAAGCATCTACCGTGAGCCTCAGTGACAGAAAGTAGAGCAGGACTACAAAACGTCTACCACGAACCCCAGTGACAGAAAGTACTGCAGGACAAGGAAAAGTCAAATATGAGCCCCAGTGACAGGAAGCAGTGCCGGACTAGGAATCATCTATCATGACCCCTAGTGACAGGATTAGTGCAGAATGATGAAGTGTCTACCAAGACCCCGAGTTATGAGAAGTACTGCAGGGCAAGGAAAAGTCGAAAAAGGACCTCAGTGACAGGAACCAGCGCAGGACTAGAAACTTCTACCAAGAGCCTCAGTGACAAGGAATAGTTCAGGATGAAGAAATATCTACCAAGAGCCCTAGTGACAGGAAGTACTGCAGGATTCGGAAACATCAAACAAGGGCTCCAGTGACAGGAAGTACCGCAGCATTAGGCACTTCTACCAGGAGCCCCGATGAGAGGAAGTATTGCACGACAAGCAAACATCTACTAGGAACCCCAGTGGCAGGAAGAATTGGAGGATTTTGAAATGTCTACTGTGAGCCCCAGGAACAGGAGGTACTGCAGGACTAGAAAGTGTCTACCATGATCGCCAGTGGCAGGAAATACTGTCCTCAACTAGGAATCATCTACCATAAGCACCAGTGACAGGAGGTGCTTCAGGGCAGGAAATATCTACCATGAGCCCCTGTGACAGGAAGCAATGCAGGATTAGGAAAAGTTTACTGAGTGCCCCAATAACAGAAAATAGTGCAGGACTAGGAAAGGTCAAACAAGAACCCCAATTACATCAAGAAGTGTTTACCTAGAGAAGGACTACTTTAGGCCCTATGACACAAAGTGATTCAGGTGTACGAAATAATTGTGAAAAACCTTCATGTTACATAGGCCCATTAAAATACAGACAAGCCATCTGGATGTCACAGGAGAAGACCAATTCTAGAACCATGTATCAGAAAAATTGACAAGCTCCAACTAGATAACTTTACTCTGTTAGATGACTTGAATCCTTGTTCCCTCAGCCTGCTTCCAGCTGGCCAGACACAAAGTCCTTCCTCTGCTATTTTACAGGTGTAGCCCATTGTTACTTGTTGTTCCCATTAAGTTGAATGAGAGTCACAGTGCATGGCTTAACTCCATCCTCCTCTTAAGAAAGTCCAAGTGTGATGTGAGCAAGAGTGGGGTTTTCTCATCTGTGAGTGGGTGCATACAGTGCATGCCATACTCATGTGCTGTATGCCCCAACAACTGAACCAATTCTAGTATCTCTATTTGGATCTGCGACAATCATGAAAGTGCATTACTGACACACTCCCTCTCAAAGGAGCACAGACAATGTTCTCTGGAGAGGTTATATTATGAAGTTGAGGACTGCACTCCCACAATGGGGGAATTCAAAGAGGAGCCTGTTATGGGAGATAAGGTCCACCTACCCATTCGGGACCCAGTCTACGGTCAAACTACATACCCACACACATGGGAATTACTGGCTCCACACCTACACAGGGCGAATACAGTGAAGGGTTCTGATGATATAAGAGCCCTCTATGTTATTCCTCATATTTAGCTACCCCAGGCACTACTCATGATCCCAGAGGCCTCCTTATAAAGCAGCGCATCCCGATCAATGAGATAGTGAAGTGCATCATCATAGGTTCATCCTTTCACTCTCTTCCTTGGGAATCCAAAGCAGGAATGGGCTCTAGATATTTTTAAACTAGGATCCTTACATCTTACGATAGACTGCTTGGATTAGGGCCAGAGCCTACCAGTAACATAGGTAGCGGCTGCCTAGCACCCAGACAAACCCAGAGATTTGTTGACCTTATATGGCAGCTCAATATGTACGGACTCTTACTGCCCTCCTCCCTGTTTCCGAAGGTGCATGTTGCGTGCTAGTTTATGGTTACTACCTCCTTGGTGTGGTCTGGAGATCAAAGATTCGTGGAGAATACGAGCCAGACACCCGTGAAAGGCCTACAGCTCACCGTTTGTACTCTCGAGCTGCCCCGTATCCTGCTCCATCCAGGGGTGGCTGCTCCAAGGCAGGGACCTTCACAGGGGCACGCCCGTGGAGTCCTGCCTCCTAATATGATCTATCCTTTCCAAGGCCGGTCACTCAATCAACGCAACTCATTCTTCCAGAAAATTAAAACCCAAGCAGACTTCAAGTCGCACCATTCTATACAGCTGGTCAATGACACGCCTACTCTGCACTCACTGGCACTCATTGCCTGCTCACATAGTTCATCAACCTGTCATCCATTGCTAGGGAATGTTCCCAACTATCCAACACTCATCAGTCGTTTCAGCACTGCCACCCAAGTGCACACACAGGTGCAAGCACAGAGAGCACACTCACCATATCAGCAGAACTATTCACACGTGTGACCCACTCAAAGCATTCTTCTGCCCAAACACTGGGAAGAGAAGGGCCCTACAAAGGTAAGGCAGCATTCTAATGATCCTTAAACAAATGTATTTTTAGACCTTGATATTTACAATTTTCTTCCTGTTTATTTGAAAAATATCCGAAAAAGACATAGTAAAGTAGTAAAAATACTACAGTTACATTTTTGCGTTCTTTGCCACTGTATCATTCACAAATAATCACTAGTTAACTTTTTCACAAATGCTTCCAAAATTGAACAAATAAGCTTGGAAGCAGATGGGTGGTCACGTGGTGGTGGGGAGAGCCTGCTTCAGGAGAGGATTGAGGGGCCTATTAGCAATAACCGGCGATAATTATCGCTAAGCGCAGTTAGCGCTAGGATAATTATCGCCGGCTATCGCAGGTTTCTATCGCGGAGATAGCGTGCTATCAGCAACGCTTATCTCCAAAGCGATAGAAACCCTGGAGAACAGTGTGAATATCACTTGAAAACAAGCGATATTCACACTGTGACCAGTGTTAGCTTGGCGATAGGGCGAGGGGGATTTAGCCATGTAATCCACCTCCCATTGGATTACATGGCTAAGTCAGGTTTAGACCAGGCGTTAACAAACCAGCGCTAAACGTGTTTAGCGCTGGTTCGTTAATCACCTCCCCTGCCTCGCTAATAGGCGATAGCGACCTTAGCGACTGTTTCCAGACGCTTTAGGTTGGGAACGCCTACTTTGCATGCCATTCGCGATAAATATCGCTGGCATGCAAAGCGGCACTCAACCCGGTCGCTATCGCCTAGAAGCTGTCGCTAACAGCAGTTAGCGACAGCTTGCTAATAGGGCGTTTGAATTATCGCCGCTTTAGCAGGAAAAAGTCCCGCTAAAGCGGCGATAGAGCCCTTGATAATATGCCCCTGAGTCTTCAGCAGCAGAGAGTAGCAGAATACACCAGCCCTTAAATCTCTGCCATGCAGGACCTCATCAGCACTTACAAATTCTAGTCCAGGTGCATACTCCTTGTAGTCCCTGATTAGAATTACTTGGACACAAAATGCAGACGCTGTTATTTTTTGCCTGCACAATATTTCTCCAAGAAAGGTCTGGTGCAAATTTTGCAGGTAAATAACACAGATACACTATATATGTGTATTTTGAAATGGGGAATCAACTGTGCTATTAGTGCATTATCAATTATTCCAAAGTGCCTAAATCGTTTAGGGGTGCAAATTATGCACCTGGTAAATACCAAACCCCACGGAATTGGTATTTACTGGATGTGCAGTTTGCACTGGAACACTGCACGATTTGCAGTCTTCTCATAATGCGTTCAGGCTCTTACTATTCTCCCTCCACATACATATGGGTTTGTAGCGAGCCATACAGAGTCTGAACAGATCCATACCGGTTTGGACTTACTGAATCAGGTGGGACATAATACTTGGGTCTTATGGTGCTATGTTGAGTTTGGTGATGAAAAATCTTTAGTTAGGTCAGAGAGAAAACCTCCCCCCTACTACTTTTGTCACTTTTATATAATGCGAATTTGGCCAGAGAGCATTAGACCCCTTTACAAAAGAACCAGACAAAGTTACACATATTTGTTGTTTACAAAATAACTGCAAGGAGATTAAGGGGTTTCCTCAGATTCACAGGATGTTGAGCCGAGGCCAGAATTCGAACTGGGTTCCCCATTTCCAAGGTCGGCCGCTTTGGACCATAGGCCACATCTCCTCACTTTGTGGCACATGACGCGTCCATGTTTGTAGAATGCTTAGAATAGCATTGTTTGGGTCTAGAGGACACAAAAGATGACATCCTAGGGCCTTGGGTGGTGTCCTGTGATAGAAGGGTGGTATAGGTATAATCGCACTAGGAAAAAGAAGGGACGGATGCTGTGATCACCCCGGTGAAAAGGTAGATTGAAGGATGTGTTCAATCCCCATACTTTCATCCTATCTTCGAGAAGGTCAGGATTTTTCCAGCATTTTCTGCTGAAAATAGCCCGGTTTCATTGTGTACAAATCCATTTTGCGCACATGCAAGTCCACAATGTGCTAATGTCTGTCCTGTACAAAAGCTACCGAAGATATATCCAACATGGAAGTCAGTGCTGATGTGAAAAAAGTACTGTTGAATATGCATGAGGTTATGCAATGTGCATCATGACCTCGAAGTATCACCAGAGTGAATACTGTGTTTCTTTTTCTCCAGCATAAGACGTGTTGTAAAGCAATGCAGAACCGGATTGGCCATTTATCCCATCAGGCATTTTCCAGGAGGTCTGACGCCAGGAGCCATAGGAGCCCGGTTTTTGAATGCCTAAGGCCGCTTCTGGTATCTCTGTCATTTTCTCCCGCTCTCCTATGGTAATAACAGCAGGCACAAGCGGAGGCTTCAGAAGGGAAAGTGTATGCATTCATATGCGGGTAATAAAAAAAGCACTGGCAAAGGCAATAGCTTGGCATTTTAAGAGCCGCGGCCTATTGGCTTTGCCAATGCTTATTTCCTTTATGTTATTAATGATAATGGAGACATTGGCCCATTCTTTCTTGTATGCAACCTTTTGTTTCTAAGTATTTAATGTTTTCACTGTAAACATGTTCCTTGCTTAAGTGGCGAAAGCCAAATAAAAAGGCAACATGCATATTCTAAAGCAGCTACTATAGATATAAACGAATTATTGCTGAGGTTATACGCGGTCATGGACAAATTATCTGCCAGCCTTGCTAATCCACTAATGAAGCATGTCGACGTTTATGGTATTATGTTGAAGAGATGGGTATCTGGTCTTAGCACCTCCCTGTGAACCAGCAATATATGTGAAACAGCTGCTGGGTGTGTTAAAGCAGGCAGCACTTTGGGATCCCTGGCAATGAACAGCATTAGTCACAGCATGGCTGCAATGTTTGTGGGAATGCTTGTAACAAAAAGATGCCACTGGAGATGTACATGCATTTCTCGAATAGTGGGCATACTTCCTTCTCTGAAGGATGCCAGCCTGCTCTGCCTGATTCTATGAAGATACGCCTCAGTCCGCGGGCATTCCTTAGCAGATGGATAGGACAGTGCTCCTTGGGAGCTCAGTGTTAGAGATTTAGTCACAAGAGTCTGTCATACTGGTTTCATGCCCAGTCACACATTTTATCCATAGGAATCTGATGCAAATGTATTGTGCAATTTGCTGTGTGATTTGAGTTGTATGAGGTGCTTCTCTCTCATTAGAAACTTCAACATTTTATTGCATTACCCTACAATTTATATAGCGCTTTCTACACCTGATGAGGTGCTGAAAGGCTTAGCCGGTGAGTAGTATGCTACTCCGTGCAGGGATCATGTGAGTGGTCATGCATGTAGTGTTGGGAGCTCATAGATACCATTTGGTAATGGTACTACCAATTAACTACTACATGGTGTCAAATGAGAAGCGAAAGAATTCCAGCTCTAGCGATAGTGCCAAGCAACCAGGAACTACAATATGGAGTCAAGGCAGAAGTAATAAAATCCCAGCCTCTGGTTACAGTAACAAGCCACCAGGAAGTACAATATGGCATCAACTCAGGAGTGGCAGAATCCTAGCCCTGGCGGCAGTGCCAAGACACAAGGAGATACTGTGAGGCGTAGTCAAGTGAGACAGAGACACTGTGGTAGATGATTTATGGTTTAACCCGAGAAGTAGTGAATTATTTTGTAGACACAGAGGTTGGCTCAGGTGACATCTAGTACTGTCTGTAGGAGGAATACATTAGACTAATTGAAGATACCGTGGGGGAGTTACCGGTGAAAAGGCAAGAATGATGGTAGAGTGGAAGTTGATGCTATAGCCTAATGCTCAGCTTATAAATGACATCCACCCCTTTGGATTTAAGAGTGGGCCAGTAGCAGGCAGATTTCAGACTTTGCTTAATAGGGTCCACCCAGTAGGGACATAGAAGTCACCCGTGGCATGCAGTGGTTACAAGCAGCCAGGATAAATGCCATTTACAATCACCGGCAACAATATCGGAGCAGAGCATTGTGTGTACTGGTAAAAGCAAAGCGAACACGGAGATGTTAGGGAAGTCAATTAATTCTGCATCCCACTGGTACAGTGGCGGCTCCTCCACTAAGGTGGAGGTGCGTCGCCCCACTGCTTTTAAGCAGTGTGACTAAAGGAAAAATAAAATGATAATAACTGAATGTTATTATCATTTTATTTGTTCCAGCTGCTTTGAGGGCGGGCGGGTGGGGCTGCTCTGTTCTCAGAGCAGGGCAGAGGAGAAGTGGTGGGCACACTCAAGTGCACATGGCGCTTTGGCCGGCCCTGTGGGGCCGGCCAAACAGTCATGCACATTTTCCATATTTTGCATCCAGGCTGCATTACAGCCTGGGTGGAGAACATACCCAGGCCCCCAGTCCCCGTCTGAGCGCCGAACCACGGTGCTCAGACTAATCACAACGCTGCATTGCAGCATTGTCATTGGTCAGGGGAGCCTGGGGGTGCTTCCTGATTCATGTTCCGACGCAGAGGAGAGACGGAGCAGAGACGCGGGACGCTGTGATAGGTAAGTGTTTTTTATTTTTTTACATTCCTCTTTCTCCGCCCCTGCCCCTGATCCGTGCCAGCCACCGTTGCATTGGTCGACATCTTTCAGCCATATTACTATCCCTGAACGGGGTCCCAGGCTTTTTCAGGACCTGCATCCCAATGTGGAATATAGATGCTGAGGCCTTACGTTCTGTTGCAGTCATGTTTGGTGCCTACACATGCACACAACTCGTGCACACAATGAACATTGGAGGTGGCTCAGAAAATAGGTATTCTGATGGGATGCTCTCTTGACGACTGTGTGACGACAGAGGATAGTATACTGCACTTTATATAATTGTTATAAATAAAAAATATTAGCCTTAGTTACAATTATTGCCAGCTGGTATAGTATCCTACTTTTCATATGGTCTATCAGATTTTTAGATTTTCTCTGTGGAAAATTCTGGCTGTACAGTTCAAAATCATTGCATCCAGATGGACTGAACATCACTGACAACACCACCTGATTGCTGCATATCTCAAGAGATCTCAGGACTGCATTGATTCCACATTCCAAATGTAATCTCACTTATAATGCTTTTTGGAAATCTAGCAGTGTCAGCTGTGCAGCCACTGATCAAACAATCTTGTACTACCTGAGGAAGGCGGCAGCTGAAAGTTGGGTGGAAATATATTTTTGTTCTTTGGTGAGTCCATCTGTTTGAGTCACTTCTCTCTTGGATAATCAGTTTGTTTGTGACTCGTATCCTTTGGTGGTACGGTTTTGGATTTTTGCCCTAGCAGGCTGTTGTATATATATATATATATATTATCTACTGGCGGTCGCCAGTAGATAGTTATAGTTAGGACCTATTTTCCATAGGAAATCCGCAACATTCTATTTGAAATAACTCTTGCGTCGGTTGACGAATCTTCGTGAAAATTTCAAACTTTATGGCCCGCTCCGGTCCGCTCCTATCCTGAAAGTCTCGGGGTGATTCGTCAAGCGGGGGCCGAGAAAACAGAGGGGTCCCAAAACGTGTTTTCCCCATTCATTTTCCCATAGGAAACTTTAGCCACGGCTACAGCCCGAACTGCTGAACGGAATTACACCAAATTTGGCAAAGAGGTAGTTCTTGGTTCAGAAAGAACCCTTTTTGTTAAATGGTGTAAATCCGTTCAGTAGTTGCTGAGAAAATCAAAAGTAAAATTACATATATATCTATGGCCGCGTAGGGTCCGCGCACCCTCCCGATCACGAGCTGTATGCTAATTGGCTGTCAACACTCCAAATCAGGAAGAACCGAGGAACAAGAAAGCAGTAAAAAAAAGTGCGCAAAACGCAAAAAGGGGGCAGGGTAGAAACACCCTGACCCCCTAGGCCTGCTCAGGGCCCAAAAAAAAATATATATTTTTTTTAAATCGGCAAAAAACGCGCTGGGTGCGCGGATCCAGCCGATAAAAAAAAAAAACGAAGCGCGGGCTCCCACGCTTCGTTCTTAATTGGCCCCCGGGTGGGCCAAGTCCCGGGGGCATGCGGGGGTTTATCATATTTATGACAAGCCCCGGGGACCGCCACCCGCGGGGCTATAAAAAAATAATGGTGGCGGGGGGGCACACGGCCCCCCCGCAGCCTCGGGGACCGCCACCCCCCGGGGCTTCTTTTTTTAATTTTGAAATTACCTGTGTGGGGGGGCTCGAGCCCCCCCACATGCCCCGGGGACCACCACCTCCCCGGGGCACTAAATAATAAAATGTGGGGGTCCGTTTAGGAGCCCCGGGGACCACCACCTCCTTGTCACAGGAAGGGAGGGGGGCCGCGCGGCCCCCCTCCTGGAGCCTGTGGTGGCCCTGGGGACCGCCACCCCCCAGGGCCGGCTCCTGCAGTGTCCCGGGGTGCCTACCCCCGGGACACTGCTGTTTGCAATGGCAGGACGGGAGCCTCGCGGCTCCCGTCCTGCCATTGCAAACTTGCTTTGCTTCATTGAAGCGAGTTTCCCTGCTCTCGCTTCAATGAAGCAAAGCAGATTGCTTTTCCATAAGGGGAGCTGCATGTCAGCAGCTCCCCTTATGGAAAAGCAATGCCGGCTCCCGCAGGACGCGGGGAGCCGGCGGGACCGTGCGGGGATTGGGGACCCCCCCACGGTCCCCAACCAGTGGCCAGGCCCCGTGGGATGGGGTCCCCGGGGCTATTAGTGGCCCGGGAGGGGGGCCACGCAGCCCCCCTCCCCAAAAAAGGAATTTTTATTTAAAAAAAAAAATAACATAAAGGCCGGCCCCGGGGGATGGGGTCCCCGGGGCCTTAAATGGCCTGAGGAGGGGGGCCAAGCAGCCCCCCTCCGAATATTTATTTTAAAAAAACAGTGGGCATGCCCCGGGGGATGGGGTCCCCGGGGCCAATAGAGGCCCAGGAAAGGGGGGCCACGCGGCCCCCTTCCCGTTTTTAAAATTTTTTTTTTTAAGTAAATCCTCAGGCCCCGGGGGATGGGATCCCCGGGGCCAAAAGTGGCCACGCAGGCCGCCTCCCATAGAAAGAAAAAAAAAAAAAAAGACCGGCATCGTGCCGGAGGCCCCGCCCCTCCTGCAGAAGTCTGCAAACGCGCCCCTGGCGCGTTTGCAGAGAGGGAACGAATTCCCCTTGAATACTGGGGGTCCCTGGGGGCCAACTAGCCCACCAGGAACCTCCAGTATGCGCCAGGGCTGTGTTGCAGAGAGGTGTACAGAGGCCACGCCCTTTTACACCTCTCTGCAACGCAGCTCTGTGGCGCTTACTGGAGGTACCTGGTGGGATAGTTGGACCCCGGGACCCTCAGGATTCAAGGGGACTTAATCCCCAACTCAAAACGCGCCACGGGGCGCGTTTGCACAGTGGTGATGGGAGGGGGCGGGGCTAAAGGTGACATGTGTGCAAACAGGCCCCCTGGTGCGTTTTAAGATGGGGAATTAAATCCCCTTCAATCCTGAGGGGCCCTGGGGGCCAACTAGCCCACCAGGTACGTCCAGAAAGCGCCACAGAGCTGCGTTGCAGAGAGGTGTAAAAAGGGGCGTGGCCTCTGAACACCTCTCTGCAACGCAGCTCTGTGGCGCTTACTGGAGGTACCTGGTGGGCTAGTTGGGCCCCAGGGACCCTCAGGATTCAAGGGGACTTAATACCCCAACTTAAAACGCGCCACGGGGCGCGTTTGCACAGATGTCACCTCAGACCCCGCCCCCTCCCTTTACCATTGTGCAAATATTCCTCTAAAATCAGCAGAACTACGAATTCCGATTTACTCACCTGTTATCAGGAGAGACCTCAGTGCTGCATCTTTCAGCCCAGTACTGATCCTGAAAAGTAATTTTAACCGTACTTACCAGTAACTTGAATTTCCTTCCATAGGATATCATTGCCTGCTTTTTGCTGAAGAAGTTTCTAAGTGTCGATTTTTGTAACATACAAATATTCCTCTAAAATCAGCCGAACTACGAATTCCGATTTACTCACCTGTTATCAGGAGAGACCTCAATGCTGCATCTTTGAGCCCAATACTGATCCTGAAAAGTAATTTTAACCGTACTTACCAGTAACTTGAATTTCCTTCCATAGGCTAACATTGACTGGTTTCACTTGGAAATTCTTCTAAGTGTGGAGTTTTGGAACTTTATAATATTCCTCTAAAATCAGCCGAACTACGAATTCCGATTTACTCACCTGTTATCAGGAGAGAACCCAGTGCTGCATCTTTTAGCCCAGCACTGACCTTGAAAAGTAATTCTAACCGTACTTACCAGTAAATTGAATTTCCTTCCATAGGATATCATTGCCTGCTTTTTGCTGAAAAAGTTTCAAAGTGTCGATTTTTAAAACATACAAATATTCCTCTAAAATCAGCAGAACTACGAATTCCGATTTACTCACCTGTTATCAGGAGAGACCTCAGTGCTGCATCTTTGAGCCCAGTACTGATCCTGAAAAGTAATTTTAACCGTACTTACCAGTAACTTGAATTTCCTTCCATAGGATATCATTGCCTGCTTTTTGCTGAAAAAGTTTCTAAGTGTCGATTTTTAAAACATACAAATATTCCTCTAAAATCAGCAGAACTACGAATTCCGATTTACTCACCTGTTATCAGGAGAGACCTCAGTGCTGCATCTTTGAGCCCAGTACAGATCCTGAAAAGTAATTCTAACCGTACTTACCAGTAACTTGAATTTCCTTCCATAGGAATCCATTGTCTGGTTTTCAGCAGAAAAGTTTCAAAGTGTCGATTTTCACAAACTACAAATATTCCTTAAAAATCGCCTGTATGACTTAAACGCATTCTTTCAACTGTTTACAGGAGATGCACCAGTGCTGGATCCAGGATCCACCACTGAGTAAGAAAAAGTAACGATAACACTACTTACCTGCTAAGTGAATTTCCTCCCATAGGATAACATTGGTGATTCTATGTGAAAAAGTTTCTAAGTGTCAACTTTTAAAATACAATAATATTCCTTAAAAATCACTACTGTAACCAAAACGCTTTTACTCAACTGTTTACAGGAGATGTCCCAGGACTGAATCTAGGATCCAGTCCTGTGGTTAGAAAAGTAATCCATAAAGTAACTAATTGCATTTAACTAGAAATTCACATTGAGCTCAATGTTGCATTGTGTTTGAAATTGTGTTGCCCATTGCAACAACTGTAACTACTGTACTTAAAAGTCTATTGCCTATTTGCAAAGTATTTAAACTAAAGTAATTCATTCTGAGAAAGTATATTTTGTAATGTAATGTATAATGTAATTATAATGTAATTTAAAATATAAAATTTCTAAAAATAAAGTTTAAAAAATGTAGTACATCAGTATCAAAAAAATAAATATAACAATTAATACATTTAAAAATTGTCATTTACAAAACCTTTGAAATTCACTGAAAAAAACCATAGGTTTGAGGCACGTTACAGTTAGGAATTAGCATTTAAAAAACCTTTGAAATTCACTGAAAAACCATAGGTTTCAGGCACGTTATAGTTAGAAATTAGCATTTAAAAACCTTTGAAATTCACTGAAAAAACCATAGGTTTCAGGCACGTTATAGTTAGAAATTAGCATTTAAAAACCTTTGAAATTCACTGAAAAAACCATAGGTTTCAGGCACGTTATAGTTAGAAATTAGCATTTAAAAACCTTACAAATTCACTGAAAAAAACATAGGTTTTAGGGACAGTTATAGTTAGTTGGACATTGCACTCGTACAAAACTAGAGAAATTCCCCGTTATAGTTAGTTCAGCTAACTATAACTCGCGCCCGCAATGCACTGCTGATGACGTCACATATTACATCACTCATGACATGGTCAGTGACATCACTGATGACATCACTGATGACATCTCAAATGACATCAATGATGATATCACTGATGACATCATCCATGTGATAATTTCATGCATCTTCTCACACCCTAATATAACTTTGATACACCCACTCTAAATTACAGACTGCCATTGTCAAAACCATAGACACTCCAACACCAATAACTACATACCCACTCACTGATTCTTAGGTCTACACACACATCCACTCACTCACCTGTACAGTCACTCATACTTACGGTCACTCAGTACAGGACTATCATATGCACTCATACACCTACATAGACACTCACACACCGCCACTCATCCATAGAGGTACTCACACACCTAGTCAGTCATGCAAATAATTAATCACACTGCCATTTACTCACCTATACAGTTATACACACACTAGCTCACTTACTCATACAAATACTAGCACATTCTTACGCTCTTATACAATCACTGATACAAGTACACACTCATCCATACAGCCACTCTCACAATCACACACTCTCACTTATACCCATTTATATACTCCAACACACATATTTACTGCCTTTCACACATGTAGTTACTCATGCATGTACCACTGAGATATACATTCACTCACTAACACACCTCATACACACACTCACCCACCCATACAGTCCATCACAGATGCACTCTTGAAACCATGCACCCAGTGAATCACCCACTGATACATCTATGTGCAGTCACACACCCCACCCACACAAACACTCAGGCACCCATACAGATACTCAGACAACCAATCAATAACTCATATAGACACTCATGTAGCTATTTACAAACCCATGCAGCCACTTACACACCAACAGACAGACGGATAAAGACATTCACACAGTTTAGTTACTAACCCATGCATTTAGTAAGATACGTTTAATCACTCACTTATAGAGTCAGTCACGCACCTTCTAAATCATCCATCCAGACACTTATACACCCACTCATTATTCAATACACCTTGGCATATATATTAAACATATTTAAACTTCATAGAAACACACAGTCACTGCATGATGTCATCAGTGATGTCATTTTAGATGTCATCAGTGATGTCACTGACCATGTACATGAGTGATGTAATATGTGACGTCATCAGCAGTGCATTGCGGGGCGCGAGTTATAGTTAGCTGAACTAACTATAACGGGGAATTTCACTGGTTTTCTACGAGTGCAATGTCCAACTAACTATAACTGTCCCTAAAACCTATGTTTTTTTCAGTGAATTTGTAAGGTTTTTTAAATGCTAATTTCTAACTATAACGTGCCTGAAACCTATGGTTTTTTCAATGAATATATATATATATATATATATACATACATATGTATACATATATATATATATACATACATATGTATATATATATATATATATATATATATATATATATATATATATATATATATATATATATATATATATTCCCTGAAAAAACCACAGGTTTCAGGGACATTATAGTTGGGATTTAGCATATGAAAAACCTTAGAAATTAACTGAAAAAAACACAGGTTACAGGAACGTTATAGTTAGGCTGACATTTCACTCGTACAAAACCAGAGCAATTCAGCCGTTATAGTTATCTGAGCTAAATAAAACTCGCTCCCCCGCAATGTACTGCTGATGACGTCACATATTACATCACTCATGACATGGTCAGTGACATCACTAATGACATCACTGATGACATCATCCAGTGACTGTGAGTGTTTCTAAGAAGTTTAAGAATGTTATAAATATATATATGTGATCAAGGCTCCTTGGAGCCGAAACGCGTTATGCTGCTAGTGCTTGTTTGACAAAATAAAATTCAAATCTGCACCTACTTGTGGTCCGTGCTCCTGTTCCTGTTCTTGGGAGATCGAGGAAAGGTTGGAGTGTTGCGGATATAAATATATATATATATATATATATATATATATATATATATATATATATAGCAAGGTGTATTGAAGAATGAATGGGTGTATGAGTGTCTGTATGGATGATTCAGTGAGTGCGTGACTGGCTGTATAAGTGAGTGATTATACATGTCTCAGTGAATGGATGGGTGAGTGACTAATCTGTGTGAATGTCTGTATCAGTCTGTCAGTTGGTGTGTAAGTGGCTGCATGGGTTGGTGAGTAGCTACATGAGTTTCTATATGGATTATTTATTGGTTGTCTGAGGACCTGTATGGGAGCGTGAGTTGCGTGTGGGGTGGGTGGGGGTTGTGTGACTCCCTGCATGGATGTGTAAGTGGGTGATTCACTAGGTGCATGGGTTCATGAGTGCGTCTGCGAGGGGCTGTATGGGTAAGTGAGTGTGTGTATGGCTGTGTCAGTGAGTGAATGGATGTCTCAGTGGTATATGGGTGAGTAACTGCATATGTGAAAGGCAGTATATGTGAGTGTTGGAGTATATAAGTGACTGTATGTGAGAGTGAGTGATTGTGAGAGTGGCTGTATGGATGAGTGTGTGCTTGTGTCAGTGATTGTATAATAGAGTAAGTATGTGTTAGTATCTGTATGAATAAGTGAGGTGCGGTGCGTATTACTGTATAGGTGAGTAAATGGCAGTGTGATTGACTCTTTGGGTGACTGACTAGGTGTGTGAGTAACTCTATGGTAAGCGTGGGCAGTAAACTCCGCTCCGCTGGCGGAGTTCACAGAGTTTTGCTCACTCCGCACTCCGCTTGGAGTGCGGAGTTTTCAGTGAAAGTACGCTCTGCCAGCAGTCGGAGCGGAGTCTACCCAGCTCGCGCTCACCCTCACGCCATCATTTTTATGGCCCATTTGGCCTATTTCTGTAGGAGATTGGCTTTCTCCGCATTGTGCCGATAGGCTGGCTAAACTGACGTCAGAGTGCGGCGTCACCCACCCTCTTCCTTGCCGTGAATGCTAGAGAGCCGTTTGGGGGCTGATGTCGGTGGGAAGACGCCGCAGAAATGGACGTGGTGTAACTGGGGTCACAGCAGTCCACTAGAGAACAGAGGAGGAGGTATTGCGGTGGAAGAGACAGGTGGGGGGCACTGCAGGGTGCTGCGGCACGGCAGGAGCCAGCCTCCCCTGTGTCCCCCTGGTGGGCTCCGTCTCTCACCGCAGGAAGGCAGAGCAGTGTTGCTGTTCCCGGCAGAGAACTGGAAGGTGAAGCGGAGCTGGGCTGGTGGCCCTGCTCTCGGACCCTGATGGAACTCGGAGGAGCGAGAAGAAACGGCATTGGTGGTACAGCGAGGAAGAGCAGTAACCAAGCCGACAACGAGGAGGAGGGGCCCAGCAGTGATGCCACAGGTTCCACTGGTCCAGCAGTTTGATGTGAGTACTACTGAGTACATTTAAGGCAGCAGCATTAAACAGCAGGAGAACATGAGAGGCCTGCACAGAAACTGGGTATACCTGGGCTGAGTATAAGCCGGGGGCTCGTGTCTAGTTAGCAATACTCCACCTGGTTGCGGAACTCCGTGGAATTAGGCGGAGTTTTTCGGCAACTCCGCGTAATTCCACGGAGTGCAACTCCACGAGCTACGCCCAGGGTTACTCTATGGGTGAGTGGCGGTGTGTGAGTGTCTATGGGTGTATGAGTGGATATATCAGTGGGTGTATTGGTGACTGACTGGGTGTATGAGTGACTGTATGGGTGAGTGAGTGGATGTGTGTGTAGACCTATGAATCAGTGAGTGGGTATGTGTGTACTGGTATTGGTGTGTCTATAGTTTTGAGAATGGTAGTCTGAAATTGGGAGTAGGTGTATGAAAGATTATATTAGGGTGTGAGTAGGTGCATCAGAGATTATGTGGATGATGTAATCAGTGATGTCATTTGAGATGTCATCAGTGATGTCACTCACCATGTCATGAGTGATGTAATATGTGATGTCATCAGCAGTGTATTGCGGGGGCGCGAGTTATAATTGGCTCAGCTAACTATAACGGCTGAATTTCTCTGGTTTTGTACCAGTGAAATGTCAGCCTAACTATAACGCTCCCGTAACCTGTGTTTTTTTCCGTGAATTTCTAAGGTTTTTTAAATGCTTATTCCTAACTATAACATCAGTGAATTTCTAAGGTTTTTTAAATGCTAATTCCTAACTATAACGTCCTTGTAACCTTTGTTTTTTTCTGTGAATTTCTTTGTTTTTTTAAGTAGTAGTTGCATTTGCAGAGTTGTGGAGAAAGGGGGCTGGTTCTCCAACCAGCTCTCAGGAATTCCATTGTGTTTGACTTACAGGAGGTACCAGGAGGGCTTCTTGGCCTCCAAGGTGCCTCAGAAGTAAAGTGGACTTCATCCTCAAACCATTAGTGCACCAGGAGGCGCGTTTGCAGAGTGGTGGAAAAAGGGGGGCGTGGCCTCCGAAGACCTCTTAGCAATCCCACTGTGTGGGACTTACTGGAGGTAACAAGAGGGGTAGTTGGCCCTAAGGATGTCCTTGTTGGCCAACAACCCCTCCTGTTACCTCCAATTAGTCCCACACAGCAGGATTGCTGAGTTCTGATAGGCCACACCCCCTTTCTCCACCAGTCTACAAACGCACCTCCTGGCGCACTCTTGGTTGGGGGTGAAGTCACCTTCACTGCTGGGGGTCCTTAGGGGCAAACTAGCCTACCTGTTACCTCCAGTAAGCCCCACACAGTGAGACTGCTGAGAGGTGGTCGCAGGCCACGCCCCCTTTCTCCACCACTCCTGGCGCACTCTTGGTTGGGGATGAAGTCCCTTTGCCTCTCGAGGGTCCCTGGGGGCCAACTAGCCCTACTGTTACCTCTAGTAAGCCCCACACAGCTGGATTGCAGAGAGGTCTTCGGAGGCCACGCCCCCCCTTTCTCCACCACTCTGCAAACGCGCCTCCTGGCGCACTGCTGCTTGGGGGATGAAGTCTACTTTACTCCTGAGGCCCTCATGAGGCAAGCAGACCTCATCACCCTACCAGCAGTGCGCTGAGAGGCGCGTTTGCAAAGTGGTGGAAAAGGGGCGTGGCCTTTGACCACCTCTCAGAAATCCTACTGTGTGGGGCTTTCTGGAGGTAACAGATGGGCTAGTTGGCCCCTAAGGACCCTCAGCAGCGAAGGGGGCTTCATCCTCCAACCAAGATCGCGCCAGGAGCCATGTTTGCAGAGTAGTGGAGAAAGGGGGCGGGGCCTCTGGCGAGTTGCCGGCTTCCGATTTTTATTTTTTATTTTAGGAAGGGGGGCTGTGTGGCCCCCCTTCCCTTTACCCTTTTGGGCCACGGGGACCCCATGCCACGGGGCCTGACCCATTTGTTATTTTTTAATAAAAATAAAACGGGAGGGGGGTCATGTGGTGCCCCTCCCGAGGCCGATTTCTGCCACGAGGACCCGATCCCCCGGGGCTGGGCCATTTTTCTAATTTTGTTTTTTAAAGGTAGGGGGCCGCATGGCCCCCCTTCCCTGGGTCAGTTTTGGCCCCGGGAACTCCATCCCTCATGCCCTCTATTTTTTTATTTTTGGAGCACGGCCCCCCTCTTGAGGCCGATATTGCCCCTGGGACCCCATCCCCCGGGGCATGGCCACATCCTTTCTTTAAAAAAAAAAAAAAAAAAATAGGTAGGGGGGCCTGCTTAGCCCCCCTACCTGGGCCATTTTCAGCCCCGGTGACCCCAACCCCCGGGGCATGGCCACGTCCTTGGGGACTGCGGGGGGAGCCTCAAGGCCCCTGCCCTCCTTGCCGGCTCCCCGCCTCCTGCGGGAGCTGGCATTGCTTTTGGGCAGAGGGAGCTGCTAACATGCAACTCCCTCTACCCAAAAGCAATTCTGCTTCGCTTCATGGAAGCGAGAGCATTTTTCCTGCTCTCGCTTCCATGAAGCCATAGCAAACTGCAATGTCTCAGGGGTGGGCACCGTGGGACATTGCTGGAGGCGGCCCTGGGGGGTTGCGGTCCCCAGGGCTGTGGGGGCGCGTAGCCCCCCACATTCAATTTAAGCCCCGGGGAAGTGGCAGTCCCCTGCATCTCATTTCATCATTGCCTTCGGGACCTAGCCCACCCGGGGGCTTAATGAAAAAGAAGCGCGGGAGACCACGCTTCGTTTTTATTATTGTTGGCTGGATTCGTGGATACACCACGAATCCCGCCAAAAATAAAAAATGCTTTTTTTGGCCCTGGGGGTCCCTATGGGACCCCCTCAGCAGGCCTAGGCGGTCAGGGTGTTTCTACCCTGCTCCTTTTTCTTGATTTTAAACGTTTTTTAACCTTTTTACTTGTGACTCCGTTCAAGCGAGTCACAAGATGACTGCCAACACTTCCTGGTTTGAAGTGTTGGCAGCCAATCGGATCGGGAGGGTTCGCAGATCCTCCGTGTCCCCACATGGATATCTCAGAAATATTAAAATTTCTCAGGAACTACTGAACGGATATACACCATTTAACAAAAAAACAGCTTTCTGAACCAAGAGCTACCTTTTTGCCAAAGTTGGTGTAATTCCGTTCTGCAGTTTGGGCTGTAGCCGTGTCTAAAGTTTCCTATGGAAATTAACATGAAGAAAAAGCGTTTTGAGACCCCCCTTTTTCTCAGCCCCCGCTTGACAAATCACCCCGAAACTTTCAACACAGCAGCTGACCTGACCGCCACATTAGTTTCGAAACTTTCGCGAACATTCGTCAAACGACGCCAAAGATATTGGCAAATCAAAAAACGCATTTCCTATGGAAACTAGGTCCTAACTATAACTACCTACTGGCAACCGCCAGTTGGTAATATATATATATAGGCTGTGTGTTTTTCTGTTTAAAAAACTAGGTATCATAGACTCTTACAGATACAAACTTAGAGCCCAAAGAAACACTACTCTTAAGTGCCTGTAACGGTATACAGGATGATAGATGCTGTGTACCTTTGATATTAAAGAAGTGCTGTCTGCATAGGGTGACCCTTTCTGCTTCTGAAATATGATACAGTCTTTGGTCAAGCAAGACAACTTATATTAATTTCTGGAGTAGGTAACCAATGACTCGATTATAAAGAAATACACGCAGGGGCCGAAAGCTTTTCGTAGAAGCCCATTTCAGGTGCTGCCAAATGATGAAGTCGAACAGTATTATGGTTGCCTAGTTTTGATTCCATCTTATGCCTCTTTTTTCTTCCACATGGTATTCCTGTCTCCTTATCTCACTCTTGCAGGTTCTTTTTCATGTCTTCTCTCTCCCTTTGACACTTTTTTCATATCTTTCTCTCCTTATTTCTTTTCCTGCCTTCTGCTCTCTTGCTCTACGTTAAAGTCTGATAATGAAAAATAAATTCTGTATCTCAAAAATGAGTGCTAGGGCCCACCACCTGATGGGACCTGTGCATGATCAAGATAGAGGCAAACCTGGAACTGCAGTTATTAAACTGCAAGTCATCTGGAGTTCTCTGAAAGTGGAAGAGAGGATGGCTGGTTTGCATGAGGCTGAACACGCAGTACCTGGATCTCCTGTGACAACCAATGGCATGGACAGTGTCGGATTAGTCAAAGACCGACTTGCAATGCGCTACTCTGAATGAAAGCAGCTCCTAAGAAATGTGTCTCCATCTAACCCCAGTGCTGAGGTGCTTCATGGTGGAGTGGACTTATTGCCACTGCAATGCAAAGAGTAATCTCAGGCAGTACAATCCACCCTGGTACTGCTGAGTACAAGTCAGCCCAGTCCCATGCTGTGGTGAATGGATGCATTGCAGGAATCGCCTGGAGAACCAGTCTCCATGCACTGCAGAAAGAGGTCACATGAAAGATTTGTACCACACTAAAGGTCTTAAATAAAGTTGCCCAGTAAAACAGAACAGTAATACCCCACCCAGAATTACCAGTGTAGTAAAATAGTAACCATAGAAGAAAATCATATATCTAAATTGTTTCAACTCTCAGGTTTTCAAGATGGAGCGGAATCATTAACAGAGCAACTGTGTTCCCACCTCAAATCTGCACGAAAGAAGAGTTGTGGTAGGTGGTTAAAAATAGCCCTCCTGTTGATCACATAGTTCAATCACCTTTTGAACGTAGGTGTTACAATGGAGGATAATAATAAGGAGAAGCTGACCAGACCAAATGGTTAGCAAAAGGGTACCCAATGACTAATGTGACTTTATGCAACTTACATTAATTCACTCAACACTAGAAGGCTCTACCATGTCATGATTTTAGGAGAACACGGTATGCTCAAACAGATATTTAACTTACTGTAGTCAACATATTGGTTGTTGCTAGAGACCAGGCATATCACAGAACAAGTTTCTAAGTCACTTTCTTTATTGTGAGACAAGTTGCTTTGTAGGGGTACAGGTAAGTGGGTAAATTACAGACTACTTCTAATTGGGAAGTAGAAATAGGCAAGGCTTTCTTCTGCTTCTAATACTTTTCTCAACGGCACTGTGGCCTCTGCCGGCCTGATTTACTTTACCCCATTATGGAAGAAATTCAATTGGCAATGAATGACTGGAAACATTAAACTTTTTGCAAGCAAACATTCAAGTTTAGTAATCGATTGGAGCAATCCCACTTGTTTGGCAACAGTTGGATCTTACTCGAAGAGGAAACATTTAAGTACATCAGGAGAGTCAAATGTAGATTCATATATGATAACATTAGTCCAATCCTTGAGAACTCTATCAAGGACCATAAACACTGGTTGATGCTGCCTTTCTCTCTTAAGGGTAAGTTGGCCTTCTATAAAATTCTAACTCTCCATGCTTCACTGAAGTGGCTGACAGTTAGACTGGCTTGGTATTTTAATACGACTGTAAGGGAGCTAAGCAACATTAGGGCAGGTGTACCAAGGGTTGTACATTTATTCTGTAATAAGCATTGGCAATGTCAATAGGTCTGGTTTTAAAGGAATGTTGTACAGTAATGTGAAGCATTATCAGTAAATTGCATGGGAATGGGTATGTATTTTGTGCAAGCAAAGAACTATAGAATAATATTAGTGTAGGTTAAAAGGCAGGAGACAGTTGCACTGTAAAGCCAGACCTAAACATCCATGTAGGTTAATGAATGCCCTCCTTCCATCCGTGCTGCTGCCAGAAAAAAACACCATAAATTACCTAGTTGTCTAAGACACTTTAATAGCATTCCAATGTCATGTGTGTGCCCCTGAAAGTTCAGGCTTAGGCAGTTGGATAAATAAACAAAATGATCACAACTGGGTGGAGGGCAAGCACTTTTTTTTTGGGAGGAACACAACTCTTGCCCAATCAAAACATGTACTTCTGGCTCCCAACGGTGGGTGTAGCCAAAGCACCCCTCTAGTGGTACTCACATAATTGTCTGGCGACAGCTAAGCTGTCAAGCCAGATCATAAAAAGAAACATTAGAGAGATGGTTTGTATTAGTGGATATTCCGAAAAATTGTGAGTTTCGCAACTTGTGATGAGAAGAGAGAGGATAAATGCAGGTCCTGAAGGCACTGTTGCTAGTTTGGAGGAGCCAAGACAACGCCTCCTGTCAATTGCACAACTCCATATGTACAGCCTAATAAGTATTCTTAACTTGCCAATGTTTCACTTTAATATTTCCCTGAGCACTCAGTTCACTATCTGTTTTCAAACTGTGATGCTTCCGAATCTGTTCAGCTGCTCTTTCTTCTGTTATTCACAGAATTGAAACACAGTAGACCGGCCAATCCCACCTGGGAAAGCTCCTGATTTTTACTTGCATTTACATTGTAATGAAAAACATACACTCTTAAAGTTTAAGTATGGAAGTGTTTATATTTCCCATCAATAGATCTGTGTGGAAATTATTGTGCATGGGATTTCATAGCTTCCTCTAACAAAATGTTGACTTAGGCGCTCCTGCTTATAGACAGATAAGCTAACAAAAGTTTATGAAATATTGATAAAATCAAGGGCAGGGAGGCTTTTTATAAGCTGAATATTTCGTAAAAGAATCTGGCATTTGTTGGTCAAATGGTACGGGTTTGAAAAACATCAAAAGGGTATGAATAAGAAAAAATTATATAAGTAATACATTTTATTGTTTCCACTTCTTTAAGCATTCAAAGGAAAAAAATACATTTTTAAATCGCTTTTAGTAGATGACAGTGTGACTGAAGGAAAATTGATCTATCAATAGAAAATACTTGTGCAGCTTGCTGCTTTTACCTTTTTTGAAAATCAACAAAAATAAGACATTAACAAACTTTAAGCTGAACGCGCAGACAGGCATCTCTTCCAGATTGAGCCCACCTCCACAGTATGGCACATTATGGGTTGTTCCCTGACCTGTAGTAGTTCCATGAGCTGCTCTTGCTGTCCAGCCTGTCTCAGCTTGTCTCCTCTCTCCGCCATCTTGTTGTTGAGCTTTGACCACTTTTTGTCCAGCTCCATCACCTTGGCTTGGATTGCTTTCTGAGCATAATGATCCTCTTTAATTAGCTGATTTCCCACCTGCAAAGACAGCGACATGACTGGATTGAGCCGGATCAAATTGATTTGGCGAAATGTTTCATATTCTTGAGCAGAAACTGTACAAACACATAAAGACCTTCTTCCATTAAAGCATTTGCAGCTTTAATATTTCTCATGCCTCAAACCCATTCCCACACCTGTACAACCCTGATTATACAAGTCACAGATTCTTATAAATTTTATTTCTGAAAAACAGAATGTTCAAAAGCGTTCGTTAAGGAGAAGACCAGGACAAGTAGGATGTTCTGTAATTGTTCGTTGTAAATGAAATTCAGAATCTAGTTTAGTACTGGCGGTGAAATGAAGTTGGAAACTCGTATCTTCTCTTGATTTCTCCAAAATGTATTTGAGGTTATGAACGATCATGATAAGGAAACTTTTGTTAGGCACAGCCAACACTTGTTTCGCCCCCTGTGGCTCGCGAGCCCGGGCTTTCTCAAGGCGTAAGATCAACAAGGTAAGAAAATATCGAACCCTTTCGCACTTCTTGTGAAAGGTCTATGTCGGTCTATTGTCAAGAATAGAAGTTCACTTGAGTCGGCGAAAATAAATTATGGCAAGTGGTGGTTAAATCTAATATTCACAGTGCGTCCTAGTCCATATCTGTCGGCACATTTAAATAACCATAGATATAGGGATTGAAAGCATTCAAATGTATAACCTTTAGATAAAGAAACATTAATAAAACAAGGGTTATAAAATATATATATATATCTCCATTGATACATATCTCCATATGTATACATATATGCATATATATATATATACACATATATATGTATATATATAGGTATATTAAAGCTACCTGGTTATATAATTGTATACATGTATGATTGTATAAAAACTGTAAGCATGATGGAACCAGCATGCTTTATAGGATAATATTATATATACATGTGAATATAAATAGAAATAACCATATCCATAAATACCTGAGAAATAGATGACTTAACCCACCTGACCTACAGCTGCAACACTGAAGTGTGGTGACTGAAATCCGTTGCTTTGCGAGAATGTGTGGGTACTGTTCTGTGTTGTAGTCTGGCAGATCTTTTGTAAAGGATCATCTGCAAACCCGGTTAGCTGAGATATATACTGCCCTTGTATAATGTTGTCATGCCTTCAAGGGTAGAAGTGTGCTAGTGTTGGAGAGGCAAGAGTGAGTTTGTGCGGCAAAATGTTTTGCAATTGTTACGGTTGCCACTGAAGTACATTAGGTAGATTACCCCAACGAAATTAATAGTTGAACTGTCTGCAATTTGTGTTTCGCCTGATAAAAACAGAATGAAATATGTGTCGATTTAGGACATCGATTGATGTCTAGGGTATGAAGAAAATTTGTTACTGGCGATGTTGGAGTTGGAAAAGGAAAATATGAAGTATGAAAGGTTGACTGAGGTAAAATTGCGATGGAATGTTTGGGAATAAGTTAAAATTTGTTCTGAAAAACATGTATTCATCAAAGAAACGTAGAAAAAGGTTTCTGTTGTGAAATCCTGTATTTAGTGACTGTGCAAGCTGAAACGAGAAACCACAGAAATGCGATCATCCACCTGAGAGATTTGAAGAACACCCTGTAAATATGTTGAAAAGGTGATTTGATAAGATGGAAAAGAACGATATTGGGATGCCATTCCGGAGGAGATAATGGTACCCAGAGGGAAAGGTAAAAGAACTCCAAATGGAATGCTTGATTACTCTTGAGGAACAAAGAGAAAGAGAGAAATGAATGCCCATGCCCAAATACTCCTGAGAAGTGAACATTAGCAGACATATGCACTGATCCTGAGCTCGTGAGGGATGGAAGAGAAAGCAGAGTTTACTCCATTGATGCTCCCAACGGGTGCAGGGTACAGTGTAGACAGTATAAGCAGAATTTATTCGAGAAAAACTTGGACGCTTTGAATGTTATTTTCGTTCCTGCCTCATATAAGCTATCCATGCAGGCCAGAGGAACGTCTATGATCCTGGAGTATTAGAATGTAGTAGCTATGCTCAGAAGTGGAGAGACTGGTACGGGTTGAAAGACTTGGTGCTGGTAAATAGTGAATAGGATTGATGTGGCCGGGATATGCATGGGATTTGAATCTGAGAGTAGGAGTAGCTCTGAAAACAAGTGTTGCTGGCCACGTGGGAGCATAGAGGATGTGGCAATAGTGGGCTGTTTTCCTCTTAGTGGAAACCTTCGGTATGAGCATAAAAGGAACACAAGGTATGTATGAATTCTGGATTATGTGATAAAGAAAATATTTCCCTATGACCTTGTGAATGGGCATGGACTGGAATAGCACTGGCTTCTGTTGTTCTCCCTTGTCGGAAGAGATTTTGTGATGGTTTAACCCCAAAAGTGGAGGTATTCTGTATATTTCTAATGGATCTTGTTCCCGGTTCTGGCAGCTGCTCTTGGATTTGTTGAGAGCATCTGGTGATGTATTACCTACGATGGACGTATGTGGGGTGTGAAAAATATCACTCAGCTCGTTAGCTAGCTCTAAAGCTGCTGAGCTTTTATTGAAAGTGTACCTGACCGAGTACCTTCCAGATTGTTAAAATAATACATGCTAGCTGTATTATTTGTTGTTCCTAGTATTGGAAGAAAAGCTTGCTGGGCGAGGAAGATTGTATTAAAGTTGAAACTGTTGATGTATATAAATTTCTGTATTGCAAACCATCTGCGTCAAGCTTGTGCTGAAGATGGTCGCCCAAGTCTTGTAGTGAGATGTCTGTATTTATCAGAAAGTGGAGTGAAATTTGTGGAAAGATGGGGGGCTTGGCTTCGGCGCCACCTAAGATGGCCGCCTAGCGGGAGAGCTCTGCCGTGACTCGGGACAACCGCAGCTTTTTGCCGCTTCTTCACGCTGCAAAATCGGACAATTTCTAGCAGCGCATACAGCAGAATCAATGGACATGAGGAGGAGCCGTTTGTGAGGAGGTACGGCACCCATGTGTTTTTTTTTTTTTTACATTGAAGATGCTGCCTCATTAAAAGCGGCCATTTTGAGATACCTCTCAAGATAAACGGAATGGAGAGGGCTGTGTAGAACCTTGCGCCTGGAAGTATGAAATATTAAAAGGAGTTTTCAGACCAGGAGAACTGTATTTAGCATTTTGCAAACTGGGAAAATAGTGCCAGCAGATTTAACCGGTTTGTGGGCGGTATCAAGATCTACATACTAATGTTTGCTGCCAATCTGTACTTGAACTAAACACCCAGGAGTTGGGCCTTGCTACTATTAATTAATAAATATAATAAAAGATAAGGAGCTCCTAGGGTACTCTGCAAAATCCCAAAGTACACTACTAATACTAGCAGAAGGACATTCTTAGTATAAGATATTTACTGGACGAGCTGCTAATTTCACAATGGTTTTTTTTTGCTTGCTCTCCTGAAGTCTAGGTAAAATTGTAGCCTTTTGGAAGTTTTGTGTGGTTTATAACTTGCCGGACTTGGACTGAGTAATACCGGTGACCCCTGCAATTTTGGATACGCTGTATGGTCTATATATGGGGAATCTGCAGAAGCCACAGTTTGTTTATTCCCCTAAGACAAATTCCTCTGCTATGAGTGTGCAGGCCCTGTTTTCAAAGCATCATCAGAAGCCCATTCACTTTCCTCTAAAGAAATGGCGAATTCTGTACCTCCTCGAACATCTCTTCAGTCTGCTTGAAGCAAAACATCATCACCCTCTTCTGCATCTAAGAGACTGAAGCAGGATCCTCCTTCACCTGAAAAGTCACCGTACCTTATTTCCTTAGAAATGTTACTGGAGGAAATTCGTGCATTACGTCCTTTTGTAGAAGAAACGAATAATAGAAAGCAACATCTGGACGACAAGTGGTCATCCATGGAGAGTCGGATATGTACGATGGAACAACAGATTTTGGGCCTAACTAATGAAACCCATTAAATTAATTCTGTGGAGAAGGAGGGACATAGACCCCAACAACACACAGAAGATTTGGAAAACAGGAATCGTCGGAATAACCTCCATATTTATGAACTACCTGAGGCTTTGGAAGGAGATGACCCTGTTTCCTTTTTTACCTCCCGAAGTTGTTGGACATGCCTTCTACAACCTTAATTAACATCCAGAGGGAAACACAGGCTTGGTCCTCATCCTTCTTTGTTAGCGTCTTTTACTAAACCTAGAGGTGTCATTATCCTTTTTTTTAAATTTACAGACTTACTGGCAGCATTTTCTGCGGCTAAAGCAAAACGTCATGTTACTTGGTTGGGTAAAAAAGGTCTTCTTGTCTCAAGATGTCTCCAATATTACTGCAGCAACACAGAGGGAATTCCTTAACCTTCGAGCCCCACTTCGTGCTCTTGGCACCAGATATGGTCTATTTCACCCATGTACTTTTAAAGTGACCTTCCAGAATAACACTACGGGATATGAGGATCCAGCAGAACTTAAGAAATGTATACAATAGCATAATTTGGTTCATATAGATACTGCTGGTCCATCTAATGGTTGATTTCTTTGTATTCTTTGTTTTCTGGTTCCTGTCTGAGTACTTCGGCTTAAACTCCTTAGATGGTTTGAGACATTAATTTTCACTTAATATCTTTTAATTATTTTTGTTGTGAGGTGTGAGTTTTTTTTGTGATGTCTTATGATGCTCTTGTTATCTCGTTGCAGCTCCATTTACATATTTTTAGTTCGTGCCGTCCGTCATCTGAAATGTTTTTTGGTCCTGACGTGGCTGAGATTGTTCCCCCCACCTTGGATGGGTCATCATCATATGTTTCGTCACCATCCCCTTTTTCCTCTTTTCCTGACTTCCACAGGTATGGTACTTCAGTCGTCCCCTTGGGATATGTACTGTCTCTTTGTTTGGATCCTCTGTTTTCCTTCCTGCCCTCCCCTTAGTCTCCGTTATTCTTTCTTTACTTTTACTCTTTTTCTTTTCTTCTACATTGTTTCCTGTTTTTCTTTTGATTTTGAAGATGTTATTTTTTAACAGTTTTAAAGTTCTCAAATGGCTTACCCCTGATTCACTTCATATAATTCCGAGTAATATCATGGAATATTAAGGGGTCCCTTAATCCGGTTAAACGACAGAGAATACTATCGCATTTAGGTAAGTCTAATCCTGACCCTGTTCTTCTTCAAGAAACTCACCTTACCCAGTCTGAAGCACTGAAATTTAAATTCAACTGGGTGGGACATGTATTTGTTTCTCCCTCTGTGACTAAAAAGAATGAGGTTGTGATATTATGTAATAAGTCTCTTAATATTACTGTGGTTTCACAAGAAACGATTGATGATGCTAGATATATTATTATTAACGTTCTGGTAGATAATATACCTCTAACTATATTGAATGTTTATGCTCCTATGAAACCTGATCTTAATTTTTGGCCTTCTATTGCAAGAATATGTGCACAGTATTATGATACATCCTTTATCTTAGGAGGGGATTGTAACCACATTTTAGATCCTTTTTTGGATAGACAGTCACCAGTTCAATTTATATCACATAAGATGTATAAGCAATTTCTTTCTGTCATCTCTAAAAATGCCTTAGTTGATTCATAGAGGTTGTCTAACCCTACAGCTAAGGATTATACTTTTTATTCTGATACTCATGGTACACTGTCACAACTAGACCATGTTTTTCTTTCTAAATCTCTTTCACAATGCCTTGTGCAATCCCACATCACTCCATTTGTACTTTCTTATCATGCCATAGTTATCATTGACTTGGATTTGGTTCCCCCTGGACCTCCGTCGCATAGATAGAGATTTAAAAACTTTTTGCTTCAGGATGTTCAATTTTCTAGTTCTTTTATCTCCTTTGCCTCAGAATTTTCCTCTTTCAATGATAATTCGGAGATTTCACCTGCCCTATTGTGGGACATGTTTAAAGCATCTGCGAGGGATTTTATTTTAAATTATGTCTCTAAAAAACAGAGAAGCAAAGCGCAAGAACATAAAACATTACTTTCATCAATTAAATCTTTGGAGCAGCGATACTGCTCTTCTAAATTGCCTTCAGATTTGCATAATTTGTTACAGGCTAAATTGCGATTTAATACTAGTTCTACTGAGGAAGCTAACCATATTCTTTTGAGGAATAGTGCCCGATATTATGGTGAGATATATAAAGTTGGTAGATATGCTAGCGAATTATTTAAAAATTCAAAAAGAGAGACACATTATGGACTCTATATCCTCTTCACAGGGGCAGTCTATCACTAATCAACAAGCTATCTTAGAAGAATTTATAAAATGTTATAAATCTTTATATACCCCAGAGGAAGTGCCTCCTTCTTCCACAATTACAGAATATTTGGATCAGACTTCTCACGTCACTCCTCCTGATCTGGACTTTGATTCTTTAGAGGAAGATCTTACCTCTGAGTAACTGTCTGGAGCATTAAAGTCTTCTAGGTTGGGGAAAACACCAGGCCCTGATGGGTTCACATTGGAATTTTATCTTCATTTCTCCACCTTCTGCTTCCCTATCTATTTCGGTAATTTAAATATTTTATTGAATCTTCTTCCACTTCAGGTTCCTTTCAAGAAGCAATCATTTGTTTAATTCACAAGGATGGTAAAGATCCTCATGATTGTAAAAATTATAGGCCAATCTCTTTATTAAATGTGGACTACAAAATATTTGCTAAGCTCTTCAATTGGAGTCGTTTCTGCCCCATCTTATTGGAAAAGAGCAATCTGGTTTTATTAAAGGAAGTCTTATATCAGATAATGCCCATTTGTTTCTTAATGTTCTCAGTAAATCTCATGCTTTTAAAGCCTCTCTTGCAGCCATAACCATTGATGCTGAGAAAGCATTTGATAGGATAAGTTGGGAATTTATGCTTCAAACATTAAAGTGGCATGCCTTTGGACCTAACTTTACAGCATTTATTTCTCTTTTATACTGTGCTCCTCGTCTAACAGTATTAGTTAATGGTAAAGTTTCTTCGTATTTTTCCTTTCATAGAGGAGTGAGACAAGGATGCCCACTTTCTCCATTATTATTTGTTTTAGCACTTGAGCCCTTTCTTGCTTGCATTCTTAATAATTCTTCTATTTCTGGCTTTCCCTACGGACACTGTCACTTGAAGTATGCTCCATATGCAGATGATATTCTTTTATTTGTTTCCTCTCCTGAAAGGTACGTACCCTCACTCTCTTCTTTTTTCGCAGGCATCAGGATATAAAATAAATAAAGATAAAACAGAAATTATTCCAGTTAATAATTGTACTTTTAGTCATTCTTACAATTCTACTGGATATAAGTGGTCTACTTTGGCCAAGAATAAATACTTAGGGGTTTGGTTTACAAGCTCTATTCCGAAAACCATCAAAATTAACTTTAGGGAAATTAATACTAGAATAGAGAATATACTATCTTCTTGGAATCCTTTATTTTTTCATGGTGGAGTCGCTTAGACTCTATTAAAATGATGATCTCTCCTCTTTTACTGTATCTACTTTCCATGGTACCAGTGCATATTCCAAAATATTTCTTTAAGAAAATTAACTCTCTTCTTATTAGATTTTTATGGAACAATAAAAAATCAAGAGTAGCCTTAGTTACTTTACAGAGTCTTAAATCAGCGGGAGGGTGAATTTTCTGAATTTCTGTCAGTATTATAAAGCCTTTGCTCTACACCAAGCAGCACTCTGGAACTCTGACTTGTATACACCTTTCTCTCCTTTGTGGCTAGAGCTTGAAAAAGCCTTTATAGCAGTGGTGGCTCGCCGAGGCAGTGCTGCGGGGGCGGT
The DNA here is from genome assembly GCA_963921515.1 of Calotriton arnoldi. NCBI lineage: Eukaryota > Metazoa > Chordata > Amphibia > Caudata > Salamandridae > Calotriton > Calotriton arnoldi. The sequence continues at coordinate 1,098,134 of CAWUFW010000496.1, read as the reverse complement.
GGGAGGGGCGGGGAGGGGCAGGGTGGGGGTAGTAAACTCCGGCATAACGGAGTTAAGTAAATAAATAAATAAATAAAACAATTTACATTGCGCGCGCTGCATCGCCAACTCGGCGATGCAGCGCGTAATGTAAATTGTTTCATTTATTTATTTATTTACTTAACTCCGCTGCGCCATATGCCGGAGTTTACTACCCTCCCCTGCCCCTCCCCCGCCCCACCGCCCCACAGCACTCCCTCGGCGAGCCGCCACTGCTTTATAGTTCCTTTTACTTTCAAAGAGATACTTTTTTTTTCCTCCACAAAGTTGCTTCTTTGCTCTGATATTCTATGAAATACGGCATCATTAATCAAATTTACATTTCTCCCCATTACTTTGACTACCTCTCTTTTTTTGAAAATGCCATTATGGTATAATTAGTTGATTAAACTTAATAATCGTCCTCTGTTTTTGCGCACTTGGAGGGATAAGGGTCTTATGTGGATAGCTCAGCTTTTTCATAATGATTCTCCTACCTCTTTTCCTCAATTCTGTCTTCAGTATCATTGCCCCAAGTCCTTTTATCCACGTTATTTATTATTAATGATGTTTATGCATCATTACAACAGTCCACTCTTTCAATCCCCTCTGGTTCTGAACTTACGGATTTCCTGAAAACTGGTCCTAAAGCCTCATTTATCTATAAAACTTACGGACCCCTCTCGAACCAAATCCAAGTTGGAATCCTTATGGGAGCAGGACCTTGGTATTACTTGGGAAGTTACTTTTTGGAATATGATATGGGGGAAAACAGCCTTTACTTCGCATGCTAAACAACGCATGCCATAACAACGCGGTCGTTACAACGACCGCGTTGTTATTTCGCATACCGTTACAACGCAAGTCGGAAAAACGACTTGCGTTAGGGGGAAGAAGGTGTTGGATTTAAAATTCAACACCTTCCCTAGTGTCTGCACAGACTGGAGTTGGAATAGTAAATTATACTATTCCAACATCCAGCGCCCCCCTAAAAGCAAGTCGTTGTTACGACTTGCATTGTAACGGTATGCGAAATAACAACGCGGTCATTGTAACTACCGCGTTGTTAAGGCATGTGTTGTTATGGCATGCGAAAAAAAGGCCTATATTCTGATATGGGCACGTATATATAAAATTTCCAGGTCAGCAAGTATCACTCAATCCTTATTTTTCATTTATCACAGATTTCATTTTACCTCCCTAAGTAGTTCCAAATTTCCTCTGATGCTTCTGCTAGTTGCTGGTCTTGTGGTTTTCCTAAGGCAGTTCATATGCATATGCTGTTTAGGTGTCCAAGTACACTTTGTTTTTGGCATAGGGTCTGGTCCCAGGTTAGAAAGATTTTTAAACTAGAACATCCTTTCAATATACTATACATTTTTCTGGGTTCTTTAACTAATCATCTGATACTATCTTTTCCTAAAAATAAACTATTAGATATTTTATTGGCGACTGCTTTTCAACAAATTATCTTTAATTGGAAATCGTCCTCTAAATTATCATATAAGGTGTGGTGGGATTCGGTATGCTTACATCATAAATTAGATACTATATATACTACTAAATGTTTATCTGCTAATAATGCTCAACTGTTATGGTTGCCTCTCACTACATTTCTTAGTCAGTTTCAAAATGTTGTATCTAATACTAATTCTGTATTATCTGAAACTTTTTATCGCCCATGACTATTCCTTCTCTGTCCTTTCTATTGTAAATGTTTATAAATTGACACTCTTAGGCTTAATATATGATACTTTTTTCATTTTTTCAGTATTGAATTATAAATGAGAACATTCTTTCTTACATGATTATACTTAAGGTATTGAATATTTAAGTTTGTTTTTATTCCCCTGTTATTTCACCCTTCCTTACTTCCCCTTATTATAAAATGATTAAAAAAACTTAAGTATTCTGCTCCCATGTTTTTTAAATACCAAATGTAAATTGTTTGTCTCTCATTATAGATCTTATCCTGTAATATGGTATGGATTGAACGTCAATAAAGTCTTTTAAACACAAAAAAGAAATTGTGGAAAGATATGAGGCCTTGTGAGAAGTGAGAGATGTGAGACCACCACTAGCATATGCATCATATTTATGGTGATTTTAAGATATCCTCAAACAACTTGCCTGTTAGGATCCATAGCGCTTATAGCTCCTCTTGCCCTGGTCTCATCCTAAGCTGCACCAGAGGTACTGGATTGTTTGTGAAGGATATGGTGCGCAGCAACAAGTGTATAGACATGCTGAAACAGCATGTTTTGGGAGAAATCGGATGCAAATTATGTTTTTTTTTTTTTACTGTGAAAGTGACTGACTTCCGAACATTGAGAGGAAATCCTGCTTGTAGAATAATATAAGACCAGCTTTGTACCTCAGATGTTTAGAACTGCATTGAAGGTTTCAGCAGCCAGCACCGAAAGGTTGGGAAATGCAGAAGACCCTGATCAGCAGGTATCAGGAAGTCGCATGGGAGGAGTCGGAATTGGTAATGGATGTGGTATCTCGGAAAATTGGAGATACTTGAAGTGTTTGGGACAAGTGGGAATGTGGGTATACACGTCCTGAAAATCCAGATATGTGTTTAGAGTACGAGAGGAACCATGTGAGAGGTCTAAGATAGGTCCCCATGCTCCCGAGCTTTTTCTTTTTTTTTGAAGCGGGATTAGAAACTTATAGCTATCTGAGAGTACGGAACTCTGTGGATTGTTCCTTGTGAAGCATGATGAGGGCTGTTAGAAATGGGGGTCTCTAGTTGGCACTGGCTGGCGCCAATGTCCAAATAGGGACCCTTCTTCCTAAGTCAGGGCAAGTGGGCTACCCCCTTTGATAACCCCTGCTCAACCCTGTGGTAACGTAGCACGAGCAGTTAGGCCTATCTCAGAGGCAGTGTGTGAATCATTTATGACCATGCACAATAAGGCAGTAACGACACCACAAAAGGACACTACTCAAGTAGGTATAGAAAAATAGTATCTTTATCTAAGGTTTAACACAAGACTCTCAAAGCGTTTTAACCAGCCACAATGCACGTAAATCAGTAGGGACTTAAAAAGGCAATAACGTATTCACCAGAACGTGGCACTGACTGAGTTCAAGGCCTGGGTCTACGCGACCCGTTGCGCACCAGATACCTGCCGTTGGACGGAGACACAGCACGCAGCTTCTCGAAGAAGCGGAGACGGTGACAGGCGGACTCCCAGCGACCACAACTCTTGACTGCAGTGGTCCGCAACGTGCACTCACAATGATTCGGGCACTCGGGGACAGGCGGGCTCTCAGTGGCAGCAGCACGCGGCTGCGGCGGCCCGGGCTGGTGGTGGCGATGACTCTCGTCGTGCAGCTCCGTGGTGGGCTCACAGCGGCAGCAGCTCTCTCTTAGCTGCGGCGGCCCACGGGACGACTCACGAGGATGCAATATATTCGGAGAAATCATTGTTACCAGGAGAAGACAATTTGGCAAACATAATAACAAGTACCTTAAAGTTAACAGGTACAGCGAAGCTCCAACAACCGTTACCATACAATGTGCAGTGTGGTATTTCATCTATACTATCCCCCTAGTGTTTTCAAGAAATCGCTATTACCAACAAATGGCAAAATGGCGAGGGAGGTAAATATAATAACATGTGCCTTAGGGTAATTATATCTGTGTACGCCATTTGCTGCAACTGAGTGGCTAGTGTATTATGGGTGGTGACATGAGATGTATATACGGTCAGTCATCCCTCATTGTATGGTTATGCAGGTCAGTTGTCTGTTAGTGATTTGTGATTATCACTGTAACATCGATGTAGGAATAACTCTAAGGTGGTCTATTTAGCAAGTTCCAGGGAATGTTGTCGTTCAGACCTTCGTTATGTGTGTTGAGGCGATATACCAACCGCTGTTCTTTGTCATGTAGGCGATGCTGGAGATTGCTTAGACCTGTGTCTAGCTGTTCAATTACCACCCAACTCATATCGTTGGTGGTGTGGCCCAGTTCCAAAAAATGATTCATCATTTTGGTGGTATTTTTCTTGCAACGAATGTTGCTCCTGTGTTCGCATATTCGTACCTTTATTTTACGGCTTGTCATCCCCACATATCTAAGATCGCAGGGGCAGGTAATAAGGCAGATAACGTTGCTTGAGTTACAGTTTGTATGTCTCCTGATTTGCCATGTCTTGCCTCAAATCAAGAGTTTTGGCTGGTTTTGTAAGGTGGCACACACTACAGTTGCCACAGGGGAAGTGGCCGATCACATTTGGGAGCCCCCAAGCATTCAACACTGTGTTTGTAGGACATGTTGTAGGAGGTGGACGTGTGGACACCAGGCTGTCTTTAAGACTTTTGGAACGTTTATATGAGAACAGAGGTTTGTCCCAGTTTAGTTTGCCACTTGTGAGTATCCTCCAATTTTTTTGAATAATGCGCGCCACTCTGTTAGAGATAGTGTTGTAAGTGGTCACGCACGTAAGTGGTATATTGGAGGGCATCTGCTGGGTTGGTTCAAGCAGACCTTCGTGGTTTTGATTTCTTGCTCGTTTCTGGGCTTTAGTTGTAATTCGAGTAGGATATCCCCTGGTTTGAAGTTTTGTAGTCAAGGCAGCCGCCTGTTCTTTGTAGTCAGTTGTCTTACTGCAATTTCTGCGTAATCTTAAATATTGACCATACGGCAGATGTGAGGCATAAAGAAGTTCCCGCCAGGTTCTCAAAAGCTGTTGAATGCATGAAGGCACGAGTGGAAGCAGACTGTGAGGCATGGACAGGATCTATACTCCAAGGAGAGTCCTCATGGGGGATTCCAAAAGGATCCCTGAAAACGGCAGGAATTACATCTATGTGACCCTACCCTTTTCGGGAGGTGACATTTTTCAAACTAATTTTTTTAAACTAGATTTTAGCATAGAGCAACTTGTGATCAGAATCAAAGGATGCAGAATAAAAGAACTGACATCAGAGTGGCAAGATGGCACCATATATGGCTCCACCATGATGATACACTGGGAGGTACTGGCGTCAAGCTGCAGCCTTGGCGCTAGCTGCCGGTGCATGAAAGTTGTTCTGACTTTGCCGTATTGAGTCTGGCACTTGAGATTCAGGAGGTGAGGAATCAGAAATAAAACTCCTTCACTCCAAGGGAGATTCCTTCAGGTGTCTTTGATGCCCACAGGCCTTGGAAGGTTCCTGTATGGTGCACAGGCACAGACGATGCAGCAGACTGGAAGGGAGAAGAAGTCAAGCCCAAATGAAGTCTAGCGAAGTCCAGAGTGCCCAGACGATAGAAGAAGAAGTGGTGTCTGATCTGAATCTTGTCTCACAATTAATCCAGGGACCTACACCCAGGTAAGCCCTTAAGTACCCTAGGGAAAGGGTTGGGAGGATTCAGGGGACCCTCCCAGGGGAGTGTCTGGACAGGAGGAGGTTACTCCCATGTCCTTTGTCGAGTTTCGTGCCACACTGGTTTGAACTGGACTATGCACGTGGACACCAAATGTGCTCCTCATGCAGACTGAGTAGCGCTGGCAAGCGCACCTACCCTACCCCAATACACTAAATCCTGTCTGGGAGGTGGTCACACCTCCCTGTGACAGGATGCCTATTGTTCTGCCTTCCCCTGGCTCAGCAGCAGGAGGGCAGACTCGTGTCTCTGATCGGCAGCAACCATTATGTGCTGTCCGGGTCAAGAAGGCTGGTACCGGGAACACTGAGAGCCTAACGGAGGGCTCTTCCAGTGCTTGGAATCATACCTCCATATGATTCCAACGTGTTTGATACCAAACATGATACCAAACATGATAGGATTTGTTGCAGCCAGTTTCGAGATGGTCATCGCGTAATTACGCGGTGCCCCTCTATATGGTATATGGCTGCTTCACTTACAACCCTGGAGAATGGACTCCGTAGGCTGTAGTGGTGTCCTGCTCTTGCAGGGGCACCCTCTCACTTAGAACCAAGCACCCTGCCTTCAGGATTGCAAAGGCCTGCTAGAGGGGTGACATAGGTTTTAAGTGCAGTGACCCTAGATATAGGAAATCTATAGCTTTGGTAAGTTGTGCAAGCACCAACTTACACAGGCTGCAATGGCAGGCCTGTAGTTTCATTTTGAATGGTCTCCTATGGGTGGCATAATGCACGCTTCAGCCCATGGGGGACCTCTGGGGTACCTATGCCCTGGGTACATGGGTACCATATACGAGGGACTTATAAGGGTACCCCAGTATCCAATCTGGGGTGTACCTAAGTACTGACCATAACAATTTAGGGAGAAAGCTGATTAGCAGGATCTCAGTCAGACTAGTCAAATACAGCTTAGCACCAGGCAAAAAGTGGGGCTAACCATAGAAGCAGATCCTACTTTCCTACACACATGATCTTTTTATATTCTTAAACTGCCTGGTAGTTCTCCTCCTTAACACTAATTTGGTGTGTCATCACACTTTTCTGGCTTTAAAATTCTGCTTCCCGTTTATTTTTCAACTTGTCCCAGATGTACAAATTTGCAGTTTATCAAACATGTCTCTGTTAGAAAATACTAGAGCAGCGGTGGTTGCTTCTGTTTTTTGTAAACCAAATCTAAACATCTCAAAGGATGACTTCCTTACTCAGTCTAATGTTAAAGTAACAAAGAAAGAGTTTGATAATCTTAGCCAACAAGAACTGGTAAAATGGTGGGAGCACACAACACTATCTTGAAGTGGTATGATCCCCTAAGAGGCTGAGGATTATGAAGTATCCCACATACAACAACACTGAACTACAAAAAGAATAAGAACATTTCACAAATGACTCCTCTGGTTTTAATTAAAACATTGATTACATTTGCTATCAAAGTGCAAAAGAAATTTAAGGAGAAATTGGAAACATTAAAATCAGAATTTGAAGAACTTTTATCAAAAAAAGATGTAAAGACCTTCGCTAAAATAAAAAGAGAGCTTCAAGTTCAACAAAATGAAATCAAGGACAGAAAGAAAGAGAATTTCTCAAAGAGTAAAAAGACTATGACTAATAATGTGTATACTAACGCTCAACATTCAGGGAATCCCAAGAAATAAGAGAGATAATCAGAGGAAATTCTCGGATGAGACTTCGACAGAAAGTGATTCTGGTAACTTTGAGCAGTCAAGCCTTTTACTATATTACTCCTAAAGCGTAAAACGACCTGTCGCTATACATAAGAGCCTCCTCCTCACTTCTTTAACTAGAGAAGAAACTGAAAACCTGGATTTTTCAAGTTGTCCCACTAAGTCTAAGTTTGTCTATACTCAGATGAGCTCAGTGCCAGGATCTGTATAACATAATATAACATAACAATATTATGAATTGGCGCCACAAATCATTTTCAGGAAGACAGCCACCCCGCAAAGGGGGCAGAAGTGGAAGGATGTGGTTTCATCACTTTTCCCAGTAAGGTGCGCACGCGTGCGCGCACGCACCTGTCTCATCTAGAGTGTGCAGTGGGGTGTTCGAAGCGCGCACAGCGGCAGGTAAGTTTAGCAGCAAGTGCCTCCTGCACTTGCTGCATTTCTTTTGTTAAACGGTGCGTGGCTGCGGGTCAGATTACATGCCTTTGTGAAAGTATTCATGTTAATCGCAGTGCCCGTCATGCGCTACAATTCACATGATTACTTTCACAAAGGCATGCAATCTGACCGGCAGCCGCGCCCTTTTAACAAAAGAAATACAGCAAGTCTACAAGCACGACGTGTGCTTTCAGGTGATTCTGAAAGCACACATCGTGTTTATAGACTTGCTGCATTTCTTTTGATAATAGAGTGGGGCAGATTGTGTGCTGCGCTCTATTAACAAAAGAAGTCTAGCCAGGACTTTAAGCAGGTGCGGAGACGGGTCCCTATCGGGCTCTTCATTTTTACCTTCAGGGTGGGGAGGAAAAAAAAGCTTAGCTCTGCATCCGTCACTGCTTTTGATGTAACTTCAAAGAGACTCACTTTTCAATTTTATATAGCACAAACTTGGAGAAAACATGAACACCAGTTACATTTTCATGTTTTAAATTCCAGGATGTTGATTGAGCCGACGTGAGGCTCAATCCTGCTTCTCAGCTCGAAAGTCAGTAGCTCTAGCCTTAGCCACAACCTCGCCCACAAGAATGGAAGCATTTTCAATATTATATGCAAGGAAGTAATAGTTGTTGCTTATTTATTTTATGCAATTTACAATCATTGACAAAGCCAATAGTCCTGGCTTGTTGCAGTTGTAATGTTACTTGTTGTCAGGGCACAAGTCCTAAAAAAAGAAGTGGGGGGACTCTCCAAGTTAGGTGGTGTCACAGGAAGTGACATCACGGCAGGAAGTGACATCACGGCCGGAAGTGACATCACGGGCGGAAGTGACATCACAACAGGAAGTGACCACAACAGGGAGTGACATCACAACAGGAAGTGACATCACAAGTGCAGCAGATCTATCATTTGCACGTATTGCAAGATTTAACAATTGAAGCTGCTCAGTACTTAGGCCTGTGACTTAAGGTCCCTGTATGGAGGAATTAAGAGCCCAAATGTGGATGAAGTTTGGCGTACAACTACATTAGTCAAGCCATTAAGTGCTGTAAGCGAGGCATACTAAAACATGGCATGCCAAGTTTTCAGGATGCTTATGTGTAAGGCTCCCCGTTTTCACAGATGTTTTTACAGATAAATACAGACAGAAAACAATGTGTTTTCTGTCTGCATTTATTTTTAAAAGTGGATAAATACAGAAAATTGTCCCACTTTTAAGTGACTCTCCGTGCTGTCTTTCATGAATTATAGGCCAGCAGCTGGACAGCATGGAAAATTGCAACACCTCGTATTATTTCTCTTCACAGTTTTTCTTTCTCGCTTCATCTCTCGCCTCTCTACATTTCCCTCCTCGCTGCATTTCACTCGCCGCATTATTTCTAGTCTCACAGGGGCAAATTTACGAGGCACTTGTGCCAATTTTGCGTCACTTTTTCCATGTTAAAAGTGACGCAAAAGTGGCGCAAGGGGCTTGTAAATCTGCCCCACAGTTTTTTATTCCTCACTCCATATATCTCTTGACTACATCTCCCTCCTCGATGAATTTTCCTCCTCGCTGTATTTTCCTCCTCTCTTTATTTCCCTCGTCGCTGTATTTCTCCCTCCCCCCGCCCCCCCGGCTCCTGCCACAGATTCCTTGCTTTCTATTCATCAGCTCCCTCTGTGGTGGCTCTACCCAGGCTCACGCCCTCTACTTCAGGCCTAAATCTCTTCATCATGAAATCGGAATACTTTCAAAGGCTTTATTGTGGTGCCGAGGGTCTGCAGCGCAAACAGAAAGCGCCCTTTATCAGTTCCGGCAAGGTGACTGCTCCGGGGAATGATAGATTTCCTGCACACGCTGGCAGTTTATCACCAGTTTATTTAAGCGTCACCTTGTGCTAACTTGGAGCATCTGTGCGATCAGAGAAAGTCGTCTGCAGGGCGCATTCACGTTTCTACATCGCTGTTTGGGTTTTTCCGGTTCCATTCTTCCCTCAAAACTGAGCTTCAAAGAGTTGCTAGGTATGCAACATGCAGAGTGGAGATGCAGGGGCTCTAAGAAGGAGTGAAAAACAACAAAGCCTCATTCACAAGCAAATGGTCTTTTAAAGACCTGTGAAGTACCCGGGGTGCGGCTGTGTGTGTGCCCGGGAAGCTGTCTCAGCCCGGGCTGACACACACGACGGGGAGGGGGGGAGGGGGGCTGAATCCCTTTGAGCTCAATGGGCGTTGTGCGTCGCCTGGCCTGCCAATAGCAAATTATCCCCGCTCCGTCCGGCCTCCCAGTCGTGGACACTGCAGAGGGCAAAGCAGTACTTTGATAGGTAGCGCATTCGCGCGCTACACGGCGGGTAAGTATCTTAGAAAGTTAGGAGCGGCCGTGCGGGAAAGTAACTCGCTATCTTAGATGGTCCCGCTTTTGAGCAGGGGGGACGGCGTCCACCCTGTAAAATAAGTGGGGGGACGCCGTCCACCCGCATGGTCCCCCGACTCGTGCCCTGCTTGTTGTGTTATATATCTGGATGAATGGACAGACGCAGCAAAACACCTGTTGGGGGCACACTGTGCTAAGCACAGACTTTTAGCTTAAATGTTTTAAGCCACGCCCTTCATTACATCGGCCACGCCCCTATGAGAAACTCCCCAGGTTTTTCATCCCACTTAAAGCCCTGGCCTCAGCTACACTGTGTGGTACACAATGAAATGAAGTAGATCAATAGTTTGGAAGGAGTCTGGTCATTCTTTGACTAAGCCGAGTGACAAAGTGATTCTTTTATGAGACTGCAGAGTTTCTTCCCCACACAGACTTTCTGTAAAACAGGATGGAAATGTGTCATTCCAAAGCAGAGTTGGCAGAGGTCATTGGTCAGAGGCTGCAGCAGTGTGACAACGAACAATACAGCACTGTAACTGTGCACGTTTCACCTGTCTAAAGACATCAAAATGTGTCATCAATCCTTAAACCATAAAAAAGGCTAGAGAGAGAAAGGACTTTAAATCAGCCCCTTGCTGCCAGTGACGCCATGATTCAGCCCTTGTCAGCCATTTGTTCATTAGGGTGTCCTTCCAATTCTGGACCAGCCCTCGCCATTTCTTGGATATTTTACTTTGTACAATTGCAGTTTCCACTTGCGATTAGTAACAAGCATTGACAAAGCCAATTGGTCTCGCTTTTGCGAGAGTAAGAGCTACTGGAGCTGTAAATGACGTCTTTTACCTATGTGTTACGGAGTGGAGTGGATGTATCTGGTGTGGAGTGGAATTTTGTTGGTTGGATTGGAATTGTTAGTTGTGGAATTGTGTGGCATGGAATTGTGTGGTGTGGATTTATGCAGTGGAATTATGTGGCATAGTGTGCAGTTGAATTTTGTGGATAGTAAGTATGTGGCATTGAGGTTATGGGAATTATGTGGAGTGGGACTGTGTCATGATGTGTAATTATGTGGAATGGTATTTTGTGTTGTGGAGTGGTATGTAGTGGAGTTTAATTATGTGGTGAGTTTTTGAATTTTGTGGCATGATGTTGAATTCTAAGGTGTGGATTGGATGAATGTGGTGTGTTGTGTAATTGTATTGTTGAGCTGAATTGTGTGGTTTGGTGTTGAATTATGTGGTGTGGAATGGGAATGCGTGGATTTGAATTGTGTGGCGTGGAACTGTGTGGTGTGGAATTGTGTGGTGTTGTGTGTCATACAATTTAAAAGATAAATTTCGTATTATAGTAGTAATGATCATGGGATCCAAGTTAACTCCACACTTTCGGTATGATAGCCGATTGCTAGATTTCACCGGGGGTCTGTAAAACCAGACCCCCCGATATGAAATGTATCTGTTCAAAATATTTAGGATGAAGATCAAGACTATTATATTTTCTTTCTCTCACTGTGAAAAGTGTTAAAGATCAGCGTATTACATTAGCAAAGTATAAATCTTTTGGTCTTGATGAAGCGACATGTTCATGTGAAACACGTGTTGGCTGACGAAGAACTCTCTAATCAATAAAAAAACTCTTGAATTATTAATCATTCTGGATTACTGAGTATTAATTGTTAAATAATAAGTCCTCAAAATACAGTTTGTGTTTAATAGAAATGTGTAATGTGAGACAGTTTTATGTAGTACGTCATCAGAAAGATGGATTAACGTGAATGAACATGCTAATGTTTTGAGAAAAATGATTGCATTTTCATAATATCCTTAAAGCTGATATTGGAGTGAAAAAAGATGTGCTGTTTGGGATACTTATTACTTGGAGCGCTTTACATGAGAACCAGTTACATTACACAAGGGCATATTTATTTTTTGAATCACAGGAGGTCAGGCTCAGCCTGTTTTCTCAGCTCAAAGGTTGGCTGCTCTAGCCTTACGCCACAACTCCGCCCACAATGAATGGAAGCATTTTCATTATTATATACAACGAAGTCATAGTTGTTGCTTATTTATCTTATGCAATTTACAACCATTGACAAAGCCAGTAGCCCTGGCTTGTAGTTGGTGTAATGTTACTTGTTGTGTTATATATCTGGATGAATGGACAGACGCAGCAAAATACCACTGGGGCAGCACACTATGCTAAGTACAGATTTTTAGTTTAAGTGTTTTAAGCCACTCCCTTAATTACATTGTTACAAGTGATATATTGTCTCTGTTTAATGTGTCTGCAATGTAAAGTACACCCTACACTGGTATGATAGGCGCTATAAAACAAATTAAATGCATCTCAGAGAGAGTGGTGATGGAGACTTGAGGAGCACTGTTAAAGGGTAATAGTGAGGGAATCACTGGCAGAGGTGGTCATTGGGGGGCGCCAACAAACATTGTTATACAGGGCGCCACCAGCGCTAAGGCCGGCCCCGTGCGGGGCATATTGTGTGACTCAGAGAGTTACAGCGCATGACTGACGCTGCGATTAACATGAATACTCACACAATCTGCACTGATATTTGTCTCTGCACGCACACGCGCGGTCGGGTTCCTGGCGCACATAGCCTTGGCTGAAGTGCACAGAGACCTTACACTGTTGCACACAGTGGACAAACATTAGAGGGAACATTGGGTTTCATCAAAACAAAAATCTGAGTTTCAATGAAAGCGTAAGAGGAGGAAAACAAGATGAAGCAAGAAGAAAAGAACGAGATGTAAGGGACAATTTGGAAACTCGGTCAAGCTGCAGGGGGCAAAACTAAACCCTTGTGATAAACCATTGGTGGTAAATCTTTCGGATTTTGACCTTTCCGAGACTGAATTGAATGTACTTAGCAAAGGCTTGACCTGTGCCCCCAGAAGGGAAATAAATCTCATATTTATTTTATTTATATCATTTGTAAAGTGCAACTGCCACCTAACAAGTATCCTGGCACTGTTATATTACTGGGGGGAGGGGAAGATGAAAAAGTTCTGTACAGTGTGACAATACTCAGCAGTGTTGTGCAGTATTGAACGGTTTTAGTGAAAAACCATGATTTTAGACCCTTTCTAAAACGCATTAGATCAGAGGAGAGTCTCAGAGCATCTGGAGGGTGAGTCCAAAGCAGAGCTGCTTCAATCAAGAAGGCCCGCTCCCCCCTTGTCTGATTTTTCTAAATTTGGCCACATGGGCCAGATTCGCTGAAGAGGAGTGAAAGCTCCTGCCGGGGACGTACCATTTTATCCTCTTTTGCAGGGGGATCGGACCAAATACATGTAAAGATTTAAAAACAATACAAAGGGATTTAAAAATTATTCTTTGTCTTAATGGTAGCCAGTGCAAATATTTTAGAGACAGGGATACCGAAGATCTTCTAGGTCTGTTCAGGGCCAGTTTGGCTGCTGCTGCTTGAACTCTGTGAAGCACGGTGTTACAATAATCTAGCCTGCTTAAGATCACCGTACAAACTACCTATGCTCTAGATGAGAGAGGAAGTAATGGGAGAATCTTACACAGTGCTCTGATTAAAGAAAAACAGATCCCTGCTGTCTTATTTATATGAGATTCCAAGCTAAGCTTCCAACCAGAAATTACCCCTAAGTTTCTGACAGCCTCTGACGGTGCGGGGAGCTTGTCAGAGGGAGCAGGCCAGAAGTTTGATGGAAGTAAATCCGGGGCCTTGGTCGCTGGGCAGCAAAGGAACTCTGTCTTTTCGCCATTAAACTTCAAAGAGTTAGATTTAAGCCAGCCTATAATATCAATCATGCAATCATAGAAGGTATTGAATGTCATAATTTGATTTCCTTCCAATGACAGAATTAGTTGAGTGTCATCTGCATCATCTACCAAGCTGACATTAAGTGATTGCATAAATAAGAGAGATTAAAGGGCTCAAATAAATATTAAAGAGTAGCGGACTAATTGATGACACTTGTGGGACACCATGTTTGATGGGCCTAAACTCAGAGCAAAAAGGAGGAAGGGACACTGTCTGCTGTCTATCTGACAGATAGGAGTAGACCCACTTTGCTACTGTGCCCCTGACTCCAATTGAGGACAGCCTGGCCAAAAGGATGTCATGCTTGATGGAATTGAAGGCGGCAGATAGCTCTTCTAAGATCAGTACCACTGATTGACCATTATCTACTCGCATTCTAAGCTCGTCCATAGCAGTGAGCAAAGCTGTTTCGGTACAGTGGCCTGGCCGGAACCCAAATTGCTCTTCTTCCAGAATTTGGTTGCCTTCCAGAAAGTGAGATAATGATTTGCTAACAAAGCGTTCCAGGATTTTAACAGGGTATGATAAAGGAGATATAGGCCTATAGTTACTTAGGGTTGCAGGGTACAGTGATGGCTTTTTTAATAATGGTGTGACAATTGGCCTTTTCCAGGCTGCTGGGACCACACCACTAGCAAAGATTGAAATCAAATTTGCCAAATCAATGGAAAAAGTTCTCTAGCTTGTTCCTTCCAAACCTTGTGACGTAGAGGGTCCAAAGGTGAGCCAGAGAACATGGACAATGCCAAGGCTCGATAGTCATCCTCTGTCAAACATTCAAAGTGTTCTAGTTCACTTATCTGCTTTGGATGCACCTACTATAAGTGATCTGCATGCCTGTGGCATCAGCTTGGATAGCACTGTCTCTTAAAGAGGCCTGAGTTGGAAGAGTAGTGTCAATACCATTGATTATTTTATTCGTTTTTGCCTCATAATTTCAGAATTGACCCCTTCAAATTTACGAAAAAACTGAATTTAAATAAATTCTATAATCAAAAATGTAAATGAACTGCCAGAATGCATGAAACATTGCTTTGGAAACCAAGTACTTTTTCAACTAATGATTTGAAGAAATTGCTCCGATGACATCTATTTCTGATGATGTTGACTATACTAGGGAGCAGACTGCATTTGACTTCTTTATGTGCACAGATCTAATTCCTGGCACATTATTTAAGAAAAAAATCTAAACTTGTTCCAAATTGTGGTGAGTTTGGCCTAATTGAATCATTTGAGAACTGTGTACTATCTAACTGTGAGAAAAGAATTGGAATGTGTGAGATGAGAGTTGTAAGGTGCACTAATCTGTCAAAAGGAATGCCGTGTTTGTGAAACAACCAAAAAAGAAAAAAGAACTTTTGATGAAGTAGGCTGATAAAGGGGGCAATTTAGTTGTTTGGAATACTGTTGACTATCTGAATGAAGTCACAAAACAGCTATCAGTTAATGAAAAATATTTAAAATTTAAAATTGATTGCTGAGGCAAGATGGCCGCTGACTGACATCTGTGAGAGTTTGCTGCAGAAGACTCTCTCCCCAAATGGTGAAAGAAAAGGATAGAATGCGCTGAAATGCAATATTGTGCCTACCTGCTTAATTGGTTGATGCGGAGGTCGCGGCGGATGCTGTATCAAGATTCTTGCCGGAGGCTTGGGGGTTTGGCTGCAGTGGTAATCACCTGAGTGCTGCTGCGGGAAATCGGTATTACCGCTGAGGCACTGCAGGGCTGTTCGCCCCGCGGTGGCAGGATGGGACCGAAGACGTACAAGCACACGAAGGATGGAACACAGAAGGATGTCCAGAAGGAGGGTGTCATCCTCGTCGCGGCTGTACGAGGCTCGGGGCAAACTCAGCGTGGGGCGCTCCCAAGAAAGAACGAGGAGATGTGTGGCAAAGTGCGGGACGATGCCATGCAGGGTCATGGAAAACCGAGAGCAACCGGAGCGGAGAGCTCCATGCGTCAGGCAACGTTAGTAGAGACCTTCGCAGCGGCGGGCTGCGAGGTGGATGCTCCCGGCGAGAGTGAGGCCAACAAGTGTGGAGCTGCAGAGTCTGATCTGGCTCCACCTGCGAGGGCTGCAGAGCTACAGCAACGGCCCGGACTGGAGCCTGTGCTGGAAACGGCAGACCTTGCTGAGCCCGACAACCGGCCTGCATTACCCGGATTGCTGGAACAGCAGGCTGTGCCAGAACTACAGGAGCATCCCGATAGAGTGCAAGGCTGCGGGGGAAGTGTATCCATGCCAGATGATCCCTCTTCGGTTATGCAATGGGGGGCAGTAGTCGCGGAGGAAGCTGCTGGACAAGGTAATGGCCTTTCTTCAGTTAGGTCCAATTTTTCTGATTCAGAAGTGCCTCTGCCTTTGACTTTGCCTCTGCCTAGGGGGATGTACCTGGTCAGAATCAGAACCAAAATCCGGTACGCTCTAAACTACATGTGGGATCCCCAGAGGGGGATAAATTCTTTTCATTAAACGACGATACAGATCTCTCGCTCTCAAGTGAGGGTAACTTTACTGAGGGGTCTGACTCAGGCGACTCCTCTACGACTCAGAAGGTACAGCGCCTTAAGTCTCTCACTCAGAAGCGCAGATCTAAATCTAGAGCTAGCCCTTCTAAGGTGGACACAGCAACAGCTCGCAAGCTTGCATGGGATTACTCTGCTACCAGTCAGACCTACGAGGATGAAGGGGAGGTATCTACACTGGGGGGCCCTGGTAGTACAACTGATGGTACCTCTGCAACTTCTTTAGAGCTCGTGTATCCTACCCTGAAGCAAATGCAAGGAGAAGCCAGACTTGAGAGCCGGCGGGCGCATCAAGCTACCAAGAAAATGCAGGGGTCCCTACGGAAAATGAATAAATTGTACTCTGATATGGCAGAAAGGGTAGCTCACGTTGAGGAGAGAACTGGAAATCTGGAGGAGGAAGTGGGAAAGCTTCAGGTTGTTAAGGAATCGCATGAGAAGCAATCAGAGGACATGATGTGGAAGCTCGAAGATTTCGAGAACCGCCAGCGAAGAAACAATGTGAGATTACTGGGTATTGCCGAGAACAGCGAAGGAGAGAACATCATGTCCTTTGTAGTAACCCTGCTTAAGGGAGCATTCCCTGATCTAGCCCAATGGAATTGGGATATGGAGGTTCAGAGGGTGCATCGGTTTCCTTTGACACAGAAGCGAGGTAATGCGGCAGGACAAGGCGAACGGCCCAGGGCCATCCTAATATATATTGGCAACTTCCTCCTTCGGCAGGCTCTTCTGGATAAAGCAAGGCCGGACGCAAAAAGGACTTTTGATGGGCATACATTCTTTGCTCGGCCGGACGTCTGCCATGCTACCGTTGAAAGAAGATGGAGGCTCCGGCAGCTGATTGCTCCTTTACAAGGAGTTGGTTGTGAGGCATATCTGCTGTTTCCTGCACGGCTGAAATTCATTTTAAACGGGAGGGTGCGAATGTTTTTTTCAGAAATCAAAGCGCAGGAATATCTGTCGGAGCTGAAGGAGGCTAAAGGGAAGAATGGAGGGCTATGACTCATTGAAGCTGTGAATTATAGATAATGCAAAGGTTATTGCTTAGGGTAATTTCTTAGGTAGAATGAGTTTGATGATTTTTTCCTTTCTGTGCATTTAGTATTTGCTCCACTGTGATTTTCGCTTCTCTATTCTTTTTTTTATTTTTTATCTCTACTTAATTTGACATTTCACTACTTCACTATTTGGTGGGGAGCATCGGAGCGTATGTTGGATCGGGGAGGGGGGTCTTTTGCAGCAACTGGAGATGTGAGCTACGACTGCCACGCATAGGTCTTGCCTGACCTATTTGCCTGTGATGGGGGTTGGGGGAGAGGGTGCGGGGGGTCTTATTCGGAGGGGGTGGGGAGGAGGGGAGGAGGGGAGGGTGCGGGCACTGTACAGTACAGTTCTTGCGGGCTGAGATGGTATACAAACAAAGGACAGTCAGCTTCCAAAGAAAGGTTGTGGGAAGGAAAAGATTGAAGAAAGTTGGTAAATTGATTAGGTGTATTATAAAAATTAGATAGTAGTTAGACTTGATTATTTTTTTATTACGTACTCATTAATCTCGAGGTGCAGATTGGAGAAGCACCCCTGGATAATTTCAGATCACAATCCTTTAGTTTTAACAATCAAATTAGTAGGTGGGACAAGGCAAGAGCGGCTCTGGACTTTTGAGAAAAGATTGTTAAAGGATCCTGACTACATCTCCCACATGAATGAATGGATTAAGGGGTTTTGGGAGATTAACAGAGGGAGTGCCAGCCCCGGGATAGTATGGGACACGTTTAAGGCTGGGATTAGGGGTGAGACTATGAGTTATAGTCTGTTTAGGCAGAAGAAGGAGGCTCAGGGTGAGAAACTGCTATATCTGAAACTCAGGGAGGCTGAGGAGGAGCTTGCAGCGGCTATTCGGATGAGCAACCCACTGGGTGATATATTGCTCAAATAGGCTTTAGCTAAGGCCGCATTGTTGTGGACACCAGAGTGGTGGCCAGGTGAGCTGGGTGTCCCCCCCGCCTCGAAGGCATCAGTAAAAAATCTAGGGGTTCTGCATTGAGCAGAGCCTGAACATGAAGGAGCAGGTGACCCATACAGTGAGCTCATACTTTCATGTACTGAATCTGCTGGAGACGAGTATTTCCGTTTCTCCCAGACCATACACGGAAGACTCTTATTCAGACGTTAGTCTTGAGTCGTTTTGACTACTGTAATGCTTTATTGATTTCGGCTAACGAGGCCTTGTTAGACCGCTTACAGGTAGTTCAAAATACAGCAGCACGATTGGTACTGAATGCTCCCTACAGATCATCTCCGAGTCCGCTGTTGCGGCAGCTCCACTGGCTTCCGGTGCACAAACGAATAAAATTCAAGCTTTGCTGCATCGTCCACAAGGCGGTGTTTGGCAATGGTTCAACATATCTTGCAGAGAAACTTAACCAATATACTACCCTTAGAGATCTTCGATCCAGCTCCAAATCCCTTCTCAAAGTTCCCCGGATTAATAAGTCTAGGACCGCGGGGAAGGCTTTCTCATATCTTGCCCCACGGAACTTGAATTCGCTTCCAATTACATTGAGGCAGTGTCCAGACTAACCCTGGGCAAAGCACTACGCTACGCTCGCGTAGTTTGCGAAGTTTGCGCTACTTTGCACTATGCGAATTGCACGTAGCACAGTGCAAACACGCGTAGCGTAGTGCAGCGGTCATTTGTTTCTTGCTCGCAGTCCTCAACGTCAAGTTGGCGACCGCGAGCAAGCAAAATGACATCCCGGCGAGACTTTTTCCTCGTTCGCGATCAGCAACATCAAGTTGCCGATCGCGAGCGTGGAAAATAAACCTCCCGGCGAGATTCTCAACGCGGGGAGGCCAGGTTTCTCATTGCGAGTGGTCGCGTATGCTCGCGACCGCTCGCGATGAGAAACTACCAGTCCGCGTTGAGAAAGCTGCCGCTTGAGTAAAAATCTACTCGAGCGGCAGTAAAAGACAGCTCGCACTGTGCAAGATGCCGTTTTCAATTATTGCACAGTGCGGACAAGCATCCGGCACTGTGCAATCATCGCGAACAGCGCACTACGCAGTGGACCAGACATTGAAGGTTAAAGTTTCTCTTACTCCTGCCTTAATGCTTCTTGGAGTTAACAACTTGGTACTGCAAGATCCATCTTATCGTTTCCTGTTCCTTGCTATGGCTGTTTTACGTATATGTATTGCTTCTGTTTGGCTGGATCATACAGCCCCTACCCAGCAGCAGTGGCTTGCGAAATTGCTTGCTACCTACAATCTTGAAAAAGGGATATATGAGAGGAAGGGTAAGAGAGGGAGGAAGCTGGGTATGTCTTTATGGGCTCCTATATATAGGTGGAAAGAAGATAGGTCGGATAGTTGAGCATGATTTTGGCTTTCCCTTTTTTTTTTTTTGCCCAATGTTGCAGCTTATGATGTAGCCCGGAAGAAAGAGCGATGAATAGGCTCTCTGTTTTGTAGGGGTTTTTCCTTTTGTGTAATTTTTTGGTAATATATTCAATTGTATCTTTGAACACTGTATATACTCAGATTGATGTATCCTCAAGTTAAAAAACTATATCTCGGAGTTTGATGCTGTGCAACTGTAAAATAAAAAATATATATTTAAAAAAAAAATTGACCCCACTATTAATCTTCAAAAAGAACTGTGGGTAGTTTTAAAATGTTTTCTTGGTGTGACCCTATTAGATTGAGAAGAGTTTGTATTTTGATGGTGTGACAAGCCTAGAGTAGCCACGTTTTATATCTTACCAAAAACACATAAAGAGGTTCAACTGCTCCCAGGAAGACCCATTGTGGCTGCCACTGGTAATTTAATCTAAATTCTTTTGATATATATTGATGTTTTCTTCTCCCCAAGAGTACAAAATCTCACATCTAATTTGAACGACACAACAGATTTTTTTTTTTTTAAGAATAGATTAAATAAACTGGGTAGCAGATATGTGGTTGGTAACACTAGATGTAACCTCCCTCTATACCTGTATTAGACACCTTGATGGTATCAAATCGTTTGAATACTTTCTTAAATCAGGATCAGCTAGTTTTCTGGGCCATTCACTAATGTTACTACAAATGACTGAATTTGTTCTTACAACTAATTCATTTTTAATTGTATTTTTACATTTTGGACAAAGATGTGGAACTGAGATGGGATGCAAATGTGCACCATGGCAGTAGAGTATCATGATGGGTTGGTGGCAACAAGAATATGTTTGGCACTTGAAATATTATGATTTTTCTCAGCATGTACAGCTTTAGCTGAGATTCATCAATGACATCTTTGTTATATGGAAAGGGCACAGTGACTTATTGCAAAAATATGTCAACTTTCTTAATGATAATGACAACAACATCAGGTTAATGATGAATTTCAGACAAGTTAAACAAATTTCTGGCACACTAGAAGCCGAGCAATGTTTAGTTACTTGTTGTGGGTTTCTGTGTGAAGACCGTCCATTGCTTAAATGCTTTTTGAATGAGTTGCTGGAGTAAATAAAATGATTGGCCTAACGTTTTTGTAGTTAAGTCTATTTAGATTCGCTTGACCCCATTGTTACGCTTACACATTTTGCGCCAGTGAAACCCTGAGGAAGTGAGATGTTTCCTCCGGAAACATGCCACGTTGGTGTGGACCTAAATGACAGCAGGGCGCCCTTTATGGACTTTGTAAGCTGCTGACATTTTGCTCTTCTGTTAAACCTTGGATTAATATCGAACTAATTTTTTAAATTTTTTAAAGCATATCGTTGGAGACAAGTGGATAATTTCACTGACCCCAGACTTCGTGCAGTGAAACGCGAAATCATCGGAACAGTTGGTATGTGAGAAACCACTGACACAAACACCCATATCCTTACAGCCGCGTGTCACTTAAATTATAATTCTTAAAAGATATCCACTAAATTTCTCTCTTCACTTTTACATATGTCCTAGCTTTGGCACTGGAAAAGTTTTCAGTGCGGGGGTGCTGTCATCAGTGTTACATCACTGAAATAACAGGAGTTTTGAAAAATCCAAGCATTGCACAACAAACAAGTGTAGCAAATGAGCATTGCCCATTCAGCTGGAGAATGGCGGGAGTAATGTGTGTCCAGTAGTGAACATTGCTCCAAATATATGACTAAACGATGGTGTGGCAGGGTACTCCCATTTAGAGAGCACATTTTGCAAAGAAATGGTCACTAAATTTGCATCATACATGCAGTTTTCATGCTGTACCTGTACGGTGCGGAAACGTTAACATCTGGAATGCAGATTCTGCGCATACATGTGCGCATGACACAAGCAAAGTGTCTTAGTTTGGATCTTTGTTTCGATTACACTTTACAATTTAAAAAAAATGTGCCTCATTTGTACTTTCCTTGCTGCTGATATACGTTGAAATAGTTGTAAAGTTTATTTTCAAATATTTATATTTTGTTGTGTGTTAGAAATAGGGTTGTCACCTCTCCAAGAGAATAATATCAGCTAGTTGTTCTAATTTTAAGAGTCTGAAAGGCTTTTCTAACATGACTCTCCTGTCATTTTCCTGTAATTATTAGTCACGGTCCGTTATCTTAGCTCTAGAACACATGTGAAAGTGTTTTCTATTTATATTTCCTGCTTGAAGTATGTACAGATAAGAGGTCAAAATACCGCCTTTAGGTGATTTTGCTTATTTTTGTGACGGCCTAGAAATTAAAATACCAGTAGTGCTGTAGAAAACCAGCCCTGTGGCAACCCTAGTTAGAAGCCATTTGATATCCTACAGCCTTTCAATTCAAACTATAAGATTGCCATTTGGCACACATTACGAAATTCCCTTACCTTGCAGTCAGCAAAAGGAAAAAAAACACCAATCTTTATGTTAAATCAGCAGCAATTCGTCAAAAGCCATTGCCTGACAAGTGTCCTCTGTCTTTAAAGTCATAGCAAATGCGACAAGATAAACACAAAAAAATAAAGGCCTCGATATAGCTCATTCTCCTTTTGGCCACCTGCAAAATGATGATGGGAGTGCTGCAGCATTCCCTCACCCCTACTTCCAACCTCTCTGTGTCCTAGCTACAAAAGTTAGTGGCGTTTGTGGCATGCGCCAAGGTTCTTTACTGTGGGCGCCTTGACAGAAATTAGACCAATCTGTGATGGGCTATGAGTCACATCATTTGCCACTCATATCCTGGCTGGGAGGAGGTGTCACAGGGAAAGCGGCTCCATGTAATCTTCCAAGTCCCTCCACCCACACACCCTCTATTTCTGATAAACAATCACACTGTGGACATGTTCACACTTTACAATGACCATCCCGGCCCATACCATGTTGGCAATCATAATCATATAGCGAATTGCATTTTTCAAAGGGATAACTGAAGATAGCGACATTGTTTGAATTGTTAAATATATTTCGAGCTGCCAATCTTATAGAATTGTGAAAAAAAATATGTTTCATTTGGGACGTCCAAATAAAAAGCTTTTTACACAATGTGGGGAGGGCGTTGCATTGAAAAGTTTAAAGACCACTGCTATAAACAGAATTTGCAATGTCTGAACCGCTATGCAAGCATGGCATATCAATGCAGATAGTACACATACATTACAAAAGAGCATGGGTCATCCAATGGACATTAAAACCACGCAATACACACAAAGACATGCAATAGTATATCCATGCCTAGCCAAACATGTCAGTGAATATCGAGACCAGTATAAACTACTATTATGCATTGGCATAAAAGCCAAAACTAAGGCACTGATTAACTAAAGAGTTACTGAGTTCATGCCGGCAGCACTGCAAGAAGTGTTTTGCACTGCAATAAAACTGGAAGCTTTAAATGCCAGGGCAGAGAGGACACGTGTTTTTACCAACCAATCTGTGTGTGGTTTGCTTGTTTATGACGGCTATAGTACTTTTAAGTCAGACACTGAAGTGAAGGTACTACAGTAATTCATATGTATTTCTGTTACCTGGGTTGTACTGCAATAAGGAGTTTTCCTTTTGCAAGGTGTCAGGGTCCACAAGAACTTGGGGGCATATTAGCAAGAACCTCGTTAAAACTATCGCCGTTTTAGCGGCAGGAAACTGCCGCTAAAACGGCGATAATGGGCTTGCTAATATGCGTTATAGAATTCCAATAGAAGCCCAGGTTAGATGTCCTGCACATCTAACCTGGGCTTCTATTGGAATTCCATAACGTATATTAGCAAGCCCGTTATCGCCGTTTTAGCGGCAGTTTCCTGCCGCTAAAACGGCGATAATTTTAACGAGGTTCTTGCTAATATGCCCTTTAGCCTTCAAATACTTAGTGAGAAATGGCCTCTCTCCTGTCATCCCACCTTGCACTAAGGCAGTGGTTAAGTCTTATGCCTAAATGCACTGTTAATCTAGAGGTGGAGAGAAATGACTGTATGTCAAAACATCGAGAAAAAGTATGGTGGGGGCCAAAATACTGAGACCTAAATATCGAGAACCAAAATATTATGAAGGTAAGTATAAATAGGTAAATATAGATGTACTTTTTTGACTCCATAACTACATTCCCTGGAGATCATCAAGGTATATGTATGTGAAGTTAACTATAACAAACCTACACTTAACTGTGCATACTTACCGTCACTACAGTTTGGTTCCCAATAGTTAAGCTTCAATATTTTGGCCCCATTATATTTTTTCCTCCATATTCTGGTGGAAATCTGGCAGGGAGAGTGAGGTGTGTTCTAGAATTGCATCACACAGGGTAGTGTACTTACAAAATCTCTAGGACTTTCATTTCAGCAGTTAACCCCTAATGGAATTTATATCACTGAAGACATGCAGCATGATGTATGGATAGGTCTGTAGTTACCTCCAATTCTGCACCTTACACTATGACATGCGTCTTCATTCCACATTCCAACCTGTCTAACAGTCTGAGATAATCTCAGCAATCCACCCAGGGTGAGAATTTAGCTTTTCTGTTCTCTAACCAGTACCTAGAACCAATATCCTCCATTTGCTGTCGGAACAGGATGAAAGATGGTTTGGCAAATCATAACAGTGTTAATCACAAATGTGGGAATTTATAACACATGGCACTTTAGTCTACGGCCTCTCCGAAACTAGTAAATGTGCAATGGAATATTCAGTGTAAGATTGCCTCCAATTCATTTCCTGCTGTTCACTCAAAAGATGCATTAGACCGGGAAGAATGCTTACATTTTTAAGCTGTTCAAAATGGACTTCGTTTGCCTTCATCTCTTTCTCTGCTGCCTCGTGCCACTTGAGTTTGCGAAGGATGTTGGTCGGATCACGATAGGACTCATCTTCTGCAATTTTGTACTTTTCTTCCATCCACAGGATAAGCTCTGTGGCTTCTCGGTTGAATTCCTATTACAAAACACAGAAAAGGTAGGTGTTTTGGCTTTTACTGCAGAACACATTTCAGCTCATTGTGTAGTTGTGCAAGTCTTCAACGGGGTAATCATTCTGTGGCTAGAAACCGAGAATACTCAAAACAGTCCTCAAACACAGCTTTAGTGAGCCAGCTAGTTTAGGACCTATGGCTTAGAAGATGAAGGAGGGACTCTATTGCCTCAAGGATCAGGGAAAGAACCAGAGTACAAGTCTCGACTCTCATTGATCGTGTTCTTCTGCAATGAACCCTTGCAATACAATAATTCTCTCTCTTCATCATTTGAGGGACACAGGGGTGCTTAAGAAATTTCCAGAAACTTGTTCACTAAGGAAGAGGAAGTAAAGGCTTGAGACCAAATGAAATGCCACTTCAGGTGATTGCATTCCCTTCCCTTGTCTTAGTACCCTTTGGAAGAACATGGTCACACCCCAGTTGTGAACTCGCAATCTGATCAATTATTCTGCTTCGTTGTCAGATTCAGAAATACGGGCCCACCACAACGTCCTACAACACGGATGTACCTAGATTTACATCAGTATGTAACTGTGACACCAAATAGTATAGAGACCATCTAACGTTTTATGTTGTATGAATAAGTTCCTAGTAAATCTATTCTCCATTAGAAAACAGATAAGGGATTTCTTCTGAACCCAGTTCTGCAACCCACCCCGTGTTCACAGAAGAAGTTTACATAAAAAAGATCACAGCTTACATCGAAGTAGAGAGAAACATAGAACCACCAAATCATCATTCTAAATTTGTATTGTTCTGCTGAATATTGATGATATGAATATCATGATACAAGAATAACGTGAACAAATATCGAAGACCAAAATATCGAAAGGTAAGTGCAGATAGAGTATAAAGTTACTGTTACTAACGCCACATCTACGTACCTTGAAGATATATATATATTGTCAAGGTACATGTACGTGGAGTTAGGTATAGAAATTACCTTTCGATATTTTGGCTTCGATATTTTCTCCTCTATATTTTATCTTCAATACTAGGGGGCACATCTAACTAAACACACAGAAGGCAGGGATTTGGATGTGTTGGATAAGTTACTTACCTGTAATCCTAGTTCTCTTCCAGGGGTATCCTCATCAAAGTCATAAGCACTGAATATTCACGCCCATGCGCGGGACCCCGGAGTACATTAAAAATATATATATATAAAATCATATATATACAGCTCTATATATATACATATTATTTTTCCACAAGCCAATGCAGCCTTCAAGAAAGGCAAGGCTAACCAATGCTTCGATAATCTGCTTCTGCATCAATAGGGATATACTCTGTTTTAAAAAAACTTTAGCATGCACATATATAAACGAAAAAACAGAAGACAAAGAGGAAAGAGACACTTGAGCTCTCTTTAATGAACTGCAGAAAAGCAGCAATGTAACATAGCTGGCATTGTTAGCTCATAGGCTGCATTGGAACCATAACCACATAGAAAATGAAAGCAAATGAAAGAGCAAAACTGGCACCGTGCCTTTAAGGCAGCCATGATCTCCAGCTTCCCATTATGCCTCAGGGGTGCCAGTTAGGTCAGTTGTTCTTTGCGGAGACCCGAAGGTCAGGGCACAAAGAGACAAACTAATGTCTGGTCATTTGCCCGGGGAGGTGGGTGGATTGCTTATGACTTTGATGAGTATACCCCTGGAAGAGAACTTGGATTACAGGTAAGTAACTTATCCTTCTCTTCCAGGGGATCCTCATCAATAGTCATAAACATTGAATAGAATAGCAAGCCCATCCTCTACCCCTGCGGGCAAATAATTTAGAATCAAGATCAGCTGGACTCAGCATTGGAATACATTTCTCAAAGAGGCCTGGCCTACTTGAGTGTCTGCTCTCGTATCTTAATCGAGACAATAGTGTCACGTGAATGTATGTACCGACTTCCAAGGGGCTGCTTTGCAGATCTCAGAGATTGGTACATAGTGCAGTAAAGCCACAGTAGCTGCCTTCCCCGTTGTGGAATGAGCCTCCTTGGGAGTAGACACAAGGAGCTTATTTGACAACTGGTAAGCCAGCTTGATACATGACACTATCCATCTGGAGATGGAGCATTTCGAGGCTGGGTAACCTGTTCTGATGGATCCGTTTTTTATAAATAAGTGATCAGACTCACTAAAGTCTTAGACTAGTCTAAGTAGAACTTTAAGACTCTTTTTAGGTCTAAAGAGTGGAGAGACCTTTAAGCTGGTGTGGTGGGATTGGGAAAGAAAGTGGGTAGTGAAATGGACTGATTAATGTGAAAGTCAGACACCACCTTAGGCAGGAATGAAGGGTGGGTTCTCATCACTACCCTGTTGTTGTGGAAGACTTTAGAGAGCCTGAATCTCACTCACCCTACGAGTTAAAATGTGATTGCCACCAAGAAGGTAGCTTTCCGTTTGAGATGTTGCAGGGTCGCTTTATGAATCGGTTCAAATGGGGGACCCATGAGTTTGGAGAGAACAAAATTGAGCTCCCAGGGAGGAGAAGGAGAGCGGATCAGGGAAAAAACTTTCTTTAACCCTTGTAAAAAATCTTTAACCACCTGAAGCTGGAAGAAGGATGGTTGCGAAGGTGACTTTCTGTACGCCATAATGGCCGCAAGATGCACTTTTATGGAAGCAAACTGCAAACCTGACTTGGCCAAGTGTAGGAGATACGGTAGGATTACCTCCTCTTGCCCTTCAGTCGGCTGGAACCCCTTTTGCACACACCACATATAGAATCTCTTCCATTTAAATGCATAAGAACCCCTCGGGGAAGGCCTTCTTGATTCCTTTAAAATGTTCATGCACTCCTGGGGAAGTCCTAGATGGTCATACTGAAAGACCTCACGAGCCATGCAGCCAAGTTCAGCATGGGAAGATTGGGATGATGGATTCTCCCATTCAGTTTGGAAAGGAGGTCTGGCCTGTACGGAAGTCTCCTGTGTGGACGCTCCGAGAGATGTAGAAGGTCCGGGTACCACCAAGGCTGCGGCCAGTATGGCGCGATCAGGATCATCCTCGCTCTGGAGTGATAGAGTTTGGTTATGACCCTTGGGATGAGAGGAAGTGGCGGAAAAGCGTACAAAAAGTCTCCTGACCAATCGATCAAAAGGGCATTCCCTTTTTTCCCTGGTCGGTAATATCTTGAAGTGAAGTCTTGGCATTTTTGTTGGTGTCGTCCGCGAAGAGATCGATGATTGGATGACCCCATTCCCGTAAGATGTCTGCCACCACCTCATCGTGCAGAACCCAGTCTTGCTGATCTTCGAAGTGACGATTTAGGGAATCTGCTTGAATGTTTTGATCTCCAGGCAGGTGGACTGCTGTAATTGACAGTTGTCTGGCCAGAAGCCAATGCCAGATCGCCTGAGCCTCCAAGGATAGAGGGCGAGACCGGGTCCCTCCCTGCTTGTTTAGATAGTACATCGTGGTCATGTTGCCCATCTGGACTAATATGGAGCTGGTCTGGATGGAGGGGTAGAAAGCCTTCAGGGCTAGATGCACGGCCTGTAGCTCCAGCATATTGATGTGATATGCCTGCTCTTTGGTCGACCACAGACCTTGAGTTTGAAGAGGACCCATGTGGGCTTCCCAACCCTGGAGGGAAGCATCCGTGATCAGCAATTGCGTTGGAGGGGTGTGATGGAAAGGAACTTCCACCAAGAGATTTTCCCGACAAGTCCACCATGGGATGGAGGATTTCGCCACCTGGGAAAGGAGGATCTTGTCGTCCCATCGAGCCATTCGCTGATCCCATTTGTCCTCCAGATCCTGTTGCAAAGGTCGCATCCTCATTCTGGCATTGGGAACTAGGAAGATGCAAGATGCCATCAACCCCAGGAGTGTGGCAACTTGCCAGACTGAAGGATGAAGAGAGCGAAGAAGCTGATTGCACTTCAGAGTGACAGATGATAGTCTCTCCTCCGAAGGACACAATTTTCCTAAATTGGAGTCTAGTGTCACACACAGATAGTGTATTCTTTGAGTAGGATGATGAACTGACTATGCCAAGTTGACGTGAAGGCCCAGCCGCTGTAACAAGGTTAGACAGATCTGGTAGTGGTTCTTCACGCACTGAGGAGATTAACTCTTCAGGAGCCAGTCGTTGAGGTACTGGTAAATTAACAGTGCCTGGTGGCATAGAGCAGCCGCTACTATTGCCATGCATTTGGTAAACACTCGAGGGGCCGAATTCAATCCAAAAGGGAGGACTTTGTACTGGTAGTGTTTGGTCCCTACCATGAAGCGCAGGAACTTCCGGTGGCATAAGGTGACTGGTACATCAAAAAAAGCATTCTGCAGATCTATCGAGCACATCTAGTCTCCTTGCTGGAGGTGAGGATATATTTGATGGAGAGCCAGCATGCAAAAATGTTTTCTTCAGATGGACTTGTTCAGAATGCGAAGGTCTAATATAGGTGTGAACTCTGCTTTGTGAACTTTCTTTCGTACCAGAAAGTACCTTGAATAAACCCCTTTCCCTCGTTGAGAGGGGGGAACTTCCTTCATGGCAGATTTTTGTAAGAGAGTGGCTACTTCTTTCTGCAGCTGGTGGCATGTGGTTTTTACTGGAGGAATCGCCGGAGGTGGATAGAGAAACCGTAGAGTACCCATTCTGCAACGTACTCAGTACCCATTGATCTCTTGTGATGCTGCGCCACTCTTCTACATGATAGGCGATACTTCCCCCCCACTGGAGTGGGTAACGGTGACGGGGGAAGCGACTGCTCATTGTTTTGTTGGAGTCTTCGTGGAGGCAGAAGACTGGCATGGGGTACCTCTACCACGGGAAGAATGACACCCTTCGTAGTGTGGTCTGGTCTAGCGTTGTTGCCTCTGAGACCATTGAGGGGTTTGAACCCTCTGATGAAATGGTCTGCGGTCGTATGGCCTGTATCTGCGATGGAACTCCATTCTCTTTTCAAGGCCTACCACCTTTATTGTGTCATGTTCTGTCTTCATCCTGGCCATTTCATCGTCCGTGCGGGTGCCAAAGAAAGAGATTCCGGAAAAGGGTAGGTTTAGAATATGCTGATGGGCTTCTGGCCTCAGTGCAGTGAGCCGTAGCCAGGATGATCGTCTAGCACATATGCCATGCGCATAAGAATGCGCAGCCAGAGATGCCCCATCTGCTGCAGCACTGATCATCTGGTTCGCCACCAAACCCCCTTCCTGGAGAACTTCCCTGAAGTCTTGGCGATCCTCTTTGGGCAACTTGTCTTTGAAGCGTTCCAAAGAATCCCACAGGGCCCTATCATAGCGACCCAAGAGGAATGAAGCGCTGGATACCTTCAAAAATGAAGCTGCAGTGCCTCAAACTTTCCTTTTCCAAGAGTCCTGGGCTCTGCTCTCTTTGTCCGGAGGCACAGTTGAAAAGGAAGCCACTGCATGCGTCTTTTTTGCAGCTGTAAAGATTACGGAATCCGGAGGAGGATCCACCCTCAGGAACAGAGAATCTTGCTCTGGGGGCATGTACTTCTTTAAGATCCTCGCTGAGGCTGTCTTGAGAGATGCCGGTGTGAGGAAGGTGTCTATGACTGGTTGTAGAAGCCCAGGCACCAAAGGTAGCAATGGTCTTGCTGCTAACCTTTGGTGCAAAGTCTCAAAGATGACAGAAGATGATGTTTGAGGAGTGGGCATATCAATGTTCAACTTATGCGCTCCCCTAGCCAGCACCTCGTGAAAAGTATTAATATCATCCACCGGAGAGATTCCCAAAGGTGGACTGTCCGTTAATGGCATATGAGGACCATGAAGGCGATCTATGTCTTTTGCGGTGGCTTCGTGCAGGAGACCTCCTACGTGGTGGTGGATTTGCAGCCCGGGCACGTTGTTGACCTCTGGGAGAAGCAGTAGTAGAGAGGTCCACTGTCTGCACCAAGCGAGTCAGAGGCGATTTGTGCAGAGGACTAAAGTAGCCCAGAGGTTGTTGCACTTGCATTGTGGAAGATTTCTGCCAGTGGTGCACTGGTAAGAGCCATCTGGGAGATAGGTGCACGTAAGGTGATCTTTGTCCTCCCTTCTCTTCCTGTGCTGGAGGATCCGCCGTCTGCGGTGTCTCCCTCTGTGTCTGCCGCTCAGGAGATAGAGAATTGGAACAGCTCGACGTCAACAGAGGCACCTGTGGTGATCTCGGCTGCGAGCATGTAGACGCTGAGCGTCCCTTCGACACTGAACAGGTAGACTGTGAACGCCTGTCCGATGGAGATCGGTGTGTTAACATCGAGAGATGTGAATGCCTCGACGTCGAGCAACGTTGCACCACTGAAACCATCTTGAGCTGGAAGCGAGTGCTGGGAATTCTCGACGTCGGGAGAGGTGTCACCGACAGAGACTGGAGTCTTGACACCGAATGGGTCTTAGTCTTCAACGTCGAACGAGGGCCCGTCGACGGAGACTGGTTCTTCGACGTTGGTCGTGGATCCCCTGACGAAGACCAATGCCTCCACATCGTACGGGGAGACGACGACGGGGAGCGTCTTATGGATATTGAACTTCGTCGCGATTACGTCAATGTGGATCGAGGCCTCGCCGCTGACCGTCGCCGAGTTGATAGCAATGGAGGGCTTCATCTTGACGTTGAACGCCTTAGAGATAGCGCCAACA
The DNA here is from genome assembly GCA_963921515.1 of Calotriton arnoldi. Classification (NCBI taxonomy): domain Eukaryota; kingdom Metazoa; phylum Chordata; class Amphibia; order Caudata; family Salamandridae; genus Calotriton; species Calotriton arnoldi. Next base: position 1,066,928 of record CAWUFW010000496.1, on the reverse strand, counting down.
GAGACTGATGTCTCGACTTTGAGTGTCGTGTCGACGCCAAGGAAGACCGGCTCCTCGACGTTGACCGTCGGCGGGCTGACGGCAACGGAGGGGGCTAATCCGACGCTGGTGTATGTCGTTGATGGACAGACGTCGTACCTGCCGCTTTTTCCTGTGTAGTCTTTGACGACGAGCTGCGTTCCGATAGCTTAGACCGCGGCAGAGTCAACGGGGAAACGGCAAAGTCGTTTTCTTTGCCGTTGGAGGCATTTTCGACGCCGAGCCCTACGCCGAAGGAGAACAGATAGGGACCTTACTTCTGGAAGTCGATCTGGTTCTCCTCTTCTGGTGCCTCAATAGAGATCTTCCTCTGGAAGTAGTAGATTTCTTCTTCTCTGAGAGGCCATAAAGACGAATCCTTTCTCTCCCCGAGAGTGTGCCTAGAAAGATTTTTGCAGTGTTGGCAGGTCTCAAGAGAATGCGTCTCAGGGAGCCAGAGAATGCAAACAGAGTGTGAATCTGTTTTAGCCTTCCTTTTGCAACAGGAGGGGCAAGGCTCAAATAGAGAAGGCATAATTCGATAGAAAATTAAAAAAATTCTGTCAGAAAAAGGTAGTTTCAACAAGTGAAAGGCGTCAAGTCAACAGAAACTACCAGATATTTTGAGGAAACTTTTTGACAAAAAAGCCAAACAGTTCAGAGCTGAAAACTCCAGGGTCCTGACTGAAGGAGCCGGAAAGAACAACTGACCTAACTGTTACCCCTGAGGCATGATGGGAAGCTGGGGGTCATAGCTGCCTTAAAGGTACGGTGCCAGTTTTGTTCTTTCATTTACTTTCATTTTCTATGCGGTTATGGTTCCAGTGCAGCCTGTGCGCTAACAATGCCGGCTATATTACATTGCTGCTTTTCTGAAGTTCATTAAAGAGAACTCAAGTGTCTCTTTCCTCTTTGTCTTCTGTTTTCCCTTCATATATGTGCATGCTAAAGTTTTTTAAAAACAGAGTATACGCCTATTGATGCAGAAGCAGATTACCGAAGCATTGGTTACGCCTTGCCTTTCTTGAAGGCTGCATTGGCTTGTGGAAAAATAATATATATGTATTTATATAGAGCTGTATATATATCATTTTTTTTTTTTTTTTAATGTACTCCAGGGTCCATGCGCATGTGCCGGAATATTCAGTGCTTATGACTATTGATGAGGATCCCCTGGAAGAGAATCCCTGTTTCCATCACCCCGTCCTTTTTGTCCGCCAATTCAGCTGCATATCCTCTAGTAGGTGTTATCAAATAAAAGAGCCCCCCAACTACAGCAAATTTGAACTTTTCTAGAACCATTCCCATCTTTTCTGTGCCCCAGCTATAGCTTTCCCAAATTGCAACAATTGTGTGAGGGTTTTGAGAAACTCCTAATTAACGAATACAGATTAAGATTTCCAGAGATCTCACCACCAGGAGCTCTAACACAGTATTAATATCTATAGTAACCCCACGACGCATTATTCCTAGGCGCCTCGGGACATGCACATTTAATATTTTGAAAAAAATAGCATATTCTTTTCAAGTATTCCTGGATCTAAGGGCATCTAAATCTCATGACGTGAAAAGGAGCCACCTCCCATCACCCTCTGAAGCACATGTTCTATAGGGTAAGTCTCTACTCTGCTTATATCATGTAGTTTTCACCCTACAACACTACAATGTCTATCCTTCATATGTGGTTCAAGCCGTACAGAGACTCATGGGTGCACTGGAAACAGTTCATTAGTAAGAGGCAGATCAGTTGTTTGAAGGTGCCAGTCGACTTTTCACTGATAAGGCTGCAATCTGGTCTGCTATTCGAAGAGGGACATAAATTCCCCATGGGTAGGTGCAGTGACCAGCTGCACCCGCCTGCACAATGATGCCTGGTAGAGTCGCTATGGCCCTCTTTCAAGAGGTGGCTTGAAGGGGGGCATTGACTGTCGGTCACCTCTATGTGGTGCACATTTAGTGCACCTCCCTAAGGTCTGTTTGTCTGTGCAACCACATCTATAATAAGGTACATGGGCAAAGGGAAGGTTTTTCCTCATTTGCATGAGACCACACATGGAGGCAAATGAGGGATCACACTTCTCATGATAGTGCTGATGCAAAAGGTGCACAGGCTCCACCATTATTATAGAAGGGACACAAACATCCATGGCAGTGCCAGGGCAATTATTGAAATAAGGCCCCTGGTGTTGAAAGGTCTATCCTACACAGACAACCTCATAATTGAAGATATTTCCCAAAGACTTTGTCTGTTCCATTCTGTAATTGCAGGATTTGTTAGTCTTAATAATATTGATTTGATACTGATCAAGATAAATGAAATGAAATGCAAATAAGCTAGATGAAAACACTCGTAAAACACACTTTATAGGTAGCCATCTGTAAGCGCTGTACAACATTTGTGGGTATAGCTGGATGGACCCAAATCAAGAATGACTTTTAAACTGATCTGAAGTCTGCAATGCTATATTGACCTTTCATAGGTGGCCCAGGAGAGCATTCCAGAGACTAATGCCTTCATACGGAATGCTTCAACCACCCATAGAGGTTAATCTAGCCTTGGTTTGCAAAAACGCTTTTTCTTCAGAGGAACGTAGTTCTCTCACAGAACGTAAAGAAGAATTCAGTTCTTCAAGTAATTTGGTGCTTACCCACTCTTACAACTGTATATAAGTCAGAACCTGAAGTCAATTGGTTTCCAGAGCAAAACCTGTGCAGTTGTTGGTGGGCCTTTGACATGGGATCCCTTTTTCCAGAGAATGTAGCCCACAGGAAACTTTGTTACTGACCTCTTTGTAACTCACTCTGACATTTTCTAGAGATGCCCAAGGAAAGACAATTTCCATAATCCATCCGTGAATGGACTACTGATCCAAGGATGACATGTCGTAGGCATAGTGGGACAATATCAACACTACATTTTTTGTGTACCAGGTGGGAAAATACTATAAACTGCTTCCACCTGTAGGTTCTCATCAATTATCACCCCAAGGATTTTTACTTGGCTTGATGGCGTCATAGGGTAATTTAAAAATTTTTGGCTATCGTACTAAATTCTTTCTTTCTCATATGCTTAGCTGCTCCATATAAGAGTATTTAGGCTGTAGCTGTGTTTAACTCCAACCAACAGGACCTAATCAATTCTTGGATTTTTTCCAAGCAGTAAGAGAGGTTGCTGAATTGGTCATGGTGCCTGAGGACCTTTACTACTAGTAGTCGGCTGTCACTCGGGTATGACTGAAAGTTGAGGCATTAACCTGATAATATTCTGTAAGGGAAACATTTAGATGTTGAAAACACATACATACAGTGACAAAGGAGACCCCTGTGGTACTTTGCATAATAGCTTTCTGGGGGAGCTTGCTAAGAGACCCAATATGCCCACCTTAAACGTCCAGCTAGGAAGAATTGGAACCATTAATGGAAAATTCTCCTAATATAAACCACCACTTCCAACGATGCAGAAGAGTTGGATGGTTCACCATGTCAAAGGCTGCAGACAGGTTCAACAATACTAATATATTAGAGAGATCAATAATTTCACCCTGAGAACAAGGCCTAAAACAGGGTCCTCTCTCTTGCAATTCTACAATTACAAGGCGGAAGCATTTCTCATCAACCTCAAGGCCAAACATGGCCAACTGGACCGGGTTAAGAGATCAGTTGTGAAAGTTGGGATTTTTTAGATCATATCATATTACTATCTATTCTGTGCCCTTCAGGTAGGCTGATCTTATTTTGAGGCACCAACCACCCCCTTCCCAAAGATATCCATGTTCTCAGTTTATTTTTCACAGTAAAAAATAAGAATAATGCATCATGTCATAAAACAAATTAATACATTTGATCAAGCCTATTTGAGTGTATATACCAAAACATTTCAGGACTTTACTGGGGGATCCAAAAAGAGATAGAGTTCTATTTCCAAATGATAGCCTGTGAAAACTAAAAAGAACAAGAGTTTCCATTTGCAAATGGTAGTGTGTGCTGGGAGTTTCTATGTGAAGTTTAAATTGCTCTTCACCATTTGAGTAAAAGACTCTAACAATTTATAATCGTTCATGATCGTTCCTGGGACAGATTACTAATACCAATGCTTGCCAGAATCCCTTTGTCAGTCTATTGATGTGTGTGACGCTGCTGAGCCATCCAAAGCTGCTGGTGTCATATGGCCGATAGGGACATTGTCGACATCGCTAAGTTAGCATGAGCTCTGCTGCCATGATGCCGCTTTTGCGCATGTTACTACATAACTTTATTTTTGCAAGACTCTGTTTGTACCTTTCACATGAGAACCGTCTGCTTTGTGCATTCTCTGCCTGTTCCTTGAGTTTAGTCTGAAGACGGGGCACAAGGTCGATAAACAATGCCCCTTGTTATTCTGTTCTGGTCAGTCCCTAGCACTTACAGAAAACATGCTAACACAGCTGCGGCTGCTGAAGACTCATGCTTTGATATTATGGGAATGCATGTTTGGTTAACATACACTTGGAGCGGGACCTTTCCAGGGAGAAGAGCCATGCTGTTCCTATGATGTAGATATACCATCTAGGCACTAAGGTATGGGGTCTGCTGACAAAGCCCAGAGATCGTCCATTATATAATAATACTTCTTCTTACCAAGGGGAGGGTGGTTAGGCCTTATAGCCCCTTATCCACAGTCTTTATAAGATGACATCTCCCTTTATGTTATATGGACTTGCTACAATGCTAACTGTGTTTAGTATATGCATTTTGCTGTTGGTAGTGGCTTGTATACTGAGTTATAGAGAACGATAATTAAACTAAACATTTAAAACTGTATTCGTGTCTCAGACAATTCTTATTGTGGACAACTACGAGTGAGTGAGCGAAAGGGCATGTCTTGTTACCGCGATTCCTGAGAGAGTCTGGAGTGTTGTGTTCTGGGGTGTCTAATCATTTGCATCTTCGTGATTGTATAGGAGAGCGAGTGAGACACTAAAGCTAGTCGGTCCTGGGATTGTGGGTACTGAGGAAGTAGGAAGGCTTAGCCCCTATACACCAAGGTCCCGTATTCCTGCACATAGTTCTGTGTATGTGCAGAATCGCTGCAACATGGCGCCACCAACGTTTGGTCTGGTACATAACGCGAGACTCCTGAGAAGTGCTTGTGCTTGTCCACAATCCCCTCACTTCTGTTTCCGGAGACGGTTGTGACAGCGTAGCCTTCTATATTTGAAATTTTATAGGTTTTTCAAGCTTGAATTTTAAAAGGTCTTTTCTTTCCATATTACCCATTGTTGCGCTGCCACTCATAGGTTGGTTTTATTCTTCTTTTCATTATGGCGATTGCCATAGTGGCTCCAAACCGCGCTCCAGTCACAGCTTATTTGACTCAACATGGAGTCCCTAACGCTGGTACTGCTCTTATTTTTGTTGTTGAAGCAGATGCAGCACACCGATTCGAAGTCTTCTATTCTTGGGTCACCTTTCCGGCAGTGGATGGAAACGATAGTTATACTGCCATCGCACTTCCGCTGGATTATCGACTTTATAGATCTCTTGAAGTTCCTTTGACAGCTTGGCAGCATACCATATGGTTTAATGGCGCCCTTCCTCACCCTTTGACAGTGGTCCATTTAGGCCTCTTATCGATTGATGGGGCCACATGGCCCGTTTTGGCTGGGTATACACCACATCCAAACTACCTTAATGTTACTGTCGCAGAGCTACCCGTCTTACATACGTCTGTTAATACTTATACATAGGGCTGTTATACTGTTCATGTCGCGCAACATCCAGGTGGTACAGCCTGGAGTTGCTGCACAACTGCCAGGACATGGTGGTATGGTTATAAGTCCCATCATGATTAACTCAGTGATGGGCAAACATCCTCAGAATAAGGACGAACTCCCTTATTGGCTAGCTGAAAAGTTTGAACAACTCAAAGCTGTTTTTCCGTATACCTCACCTGTTGAAAAACACAGAATTTTGCCTATGAGTTTACCTAAAGGACTTATTCCTGAGTTAGCTGACTGTAACACTTGGGGGAAAAGTGTTTGGAGCGGTATATTCACAGTGTTTTGTCACTCCCTCCATGACCGTTCTCCCTTCAATGATTAAACGTGATCAAGATGAGCATGGAGCCGAAGCGGCCCTAGATTTGGGAATGAGACTGGTAGGGGTGTTTGATACTGTTTGCGATATGATCCTTGCTAATGTAAAGGGTGAAGGGGTAAGCTTGCAGGTGGCTCAGCGTTTGGAGGCTGTTGCTGACGAAGACAAACAGCATGAATTACCGAAGATTATTGCTAAAGCTTATAAAACATTAAGGCACAATAGTCTGGGAATTAAGCCTTTTACTCAAACTCAACCAAAAGCCAACACGAGAAGAATGGGCGCCCGTTCTTTCCTAAAAAGAACTGGAATACAAATCAGCTGCAGCAGCAACAGAAGCAGGGTTTGCGTGCTGGTTCACCGACACCTGAAGCTTCTGAGCGTAAATATGATCTGCGTGACCGCGCTAAAATGAAGTCTCCAGAGAGATTTCAAGTCCCTGATCAGCGCTCTCCTCGTTCTTTACAGGACCCATCGGATTCTCAAGTCGGTGGTGGGGAGCGCCAGGATCACAGCAAAGGCACGACTGCTCAGGACGTGATCCGCCACGCCAGTTTGACGTGAAAGCCAAACCCGATGGACTGCCTCTTTTTAAACCCCCGTATCAGAAGAAAAAAGTTGTCGCTTTAATAGCGAAGTATGCATCAGACGGTGAGAACCCTACTCCTAGATTGGACATGGGCAGTGACACTCCTCGACAGTGCGGTGGAGGTTACCATAGTGCGGGAGGCACTGCGTCACTGTCTGGCGGCGAGAGCAACTGATACATACATTACAGTGGAAACAGCAGATACACAAGTTGCACCACCAGATTGACTATATGAAATAGTCCTCCATTTTGAAGGTGATATACAGCATACAATTACTGCGGTTTTCTGGGAAAATCTCACATCCTCGTATGACATTTTGTTGGCGGAGGCAGACTGGCCTCTGCCATTTGTTCTGGCTTCTTCTCGAGGGGAGGACGTGATACATCAGAGTTTTTCGCATCACGTCCCTGAGGAAGCTAAACAGGCTTACGCATCGGAGTGGGCATTGGCCCTAGCTCCGGCGGTGTATCGTAATCAAGTAGGCTGGGATAGGAATTCGTCGGCACATGAGATTCATTTGCGATCTACGCATGCATGTCAAACTGTGGATGGTGCTTTACGCATCTATAAAGAGATATGAGGGGGTTACTCACTGGCTTATTCTAGAGCTTATTCCTGGAGTCACACTACTACTTTCCTAAATTCTTGCTCCACTAGGGACTTGCCAGTCCCCACTAGTTAGGACAAAATGGCATCTGCCATCTTGTTTTTGTCCTTGTTTTGTTAGCTTGTGGAGGCTACCCAGGTTTGGGGCTGTTGTTGTGAGGGCCTTACTGATAGGCTCGTTCTTATTGTGACTTTAGCATCAACCTTTTATTCTCAGCTATTCTGCCTTTCAAATGTCTCTCTTGCCTGTTTCCTGGATCTATGTTCATGTTGCTTCAAGCACAGTGCTCAGCTGCCCAGGGGTTCCTAGTGAAAACATATTTGGGTCAGAGCCTGTAGGGTTTAAAAGTTCAGCTAAGATTTGAGGGTTTTAATCTTTTATTGTTGGCTGCTTCTGTTGCTCCTTCCTTATCAGTTGTATATTTGTATTCTGTACGTGTTGTCGAGTTCATCTCAGTTGATAATTATTTGAGTCCACCTCATTTGTTGTGTATTGAGTTCATCTTGAAGACAGTAATATTTGTTTGGTGTCTAAAGTGAGTCAACTCGGATTTGTAGAGTGCGACTAATCACCCGTGTGGGTATCCAGGTGCTGGGTTCCTGCTGTGATCAGTCAGAGAGCCTGGTTTTGAGTCCTTTTCTGAATTCAGGGAGAGAGGATGATGTGCGGAGGTGCAGGAGGAGGTCGTTCCAGGACTTGGCATAGAGGTAGGAGAAGGAGCGTCCTCCACTGTTGCTTTGTCGAGTGAGTTTTCGGCTAAGTGTGAATTTCCCTATATATTGTCGCTGTTTGCGGAGTACTGACTTTCAGATGGTCACTCCTGATCATGGTGTTGTATTAGTGCAGCTGTGTGTCTAGCTACCAATTGATAGTTATGTTTCTTGTGTTGTTTGAGACATTTTGTTCCTCTGCATATTTCCATGAATAATGTGCCTGATTACATTTGCTCACAAATACCTTGTGCCCACCCCTGCATCACACAGACAGAGAGTCCGCGACATCAGAGAGCTCGCCAAATTGGTTTGAAAGTTTCACAGTACAAGCAAATGTTTTCAGCAGTGACATGCACACAGCAAACACTTACAGTGGCCTAGGTACCAGAATACGGCTGATAATCTGTGTCTAAAGAGCATAGGCTGTATGGCTTGTGCAAAATATGACAACTAAGGGTTTCTGTCCTGTGACCTGCTAGGAAAATACCAAGGACAATGTATGCCATTCCATCACAACCTGACCACCCAAAGAGAGGCTACAGTACTCAAAGTCCTAGCAGCAGACATGAGAGATAATGTGTGTCTGAGGACTCCATGATTAGGGAAGAGCCACATCTGCAGCTGCAACAAGGGAATTCTAAGGTGGTGGCACTGGTTAAGACCCGCACCTGTACAGGTCGCCACCTGTTGTAAGGGATCTGAGCTGAAATTGTAGATATAAAGGGTGACAGAGAAGAAGCCAGGAATGAGACCTGCTCTAATCACCTGACGTTGTAGTGGTTCTATGACAGAATATCGGGAAATAAAATTTCAACTGATATGAATTTTGTGTTAAAAATATTGTTTGCCAAAATATTGTGTTTATATACTTAGAGGGAGTGAGCTGAAATTGTAGATACAAAGAGGTGTCAGGGAACAGCCAGGAATGAGACCTGCTCTAATCTCCTGAAGATGTAGTGGTTCTGTGATAGAATGTTGGGAAATAAAATATAGACTGATATGAATATTGTGTAGGGGTGGGCGGAATTTGCGTAGTCGCGCTACGCAAAGTTCCGCGAAACGGCAAAAAAACTCCGCGAGCACGCGGAATTCCGCGAGCTCGCGGAATACATTTTTGTGACAGGAGCATCGTGCCAGAATGAATCCTGCCCAGCATATATTTTTATCCAAGAAGATGCCACCGTTTTGTGCAATACCTCTACTCAACTGGAGTACTACTGGCTAATCAGAAGTGCTACCTCGTTGGGTAAATGTATAGTGCCTTTCCTACACTACAGCTGCGGGCCAGAAGAGTTGTCTCCAGTGACCATGTGTGTCAGTAACTTTGCCGCCACGCCGAAAGGCGCCGGGGTCCCTTGAGTGAGCTGTCCATCATAGTGGGGAAAGGACGGGAAGACTTTGCATACCACTAGTGTATGTGGGGCAGGGCCAAACGGGCGGGGCTTCTATGCGAGTGCACATGCCTCTTGTTTATAAAGGGTCAGAGAGCGATCAGAGCAGCAGATGAGGAGAAAGAACCTCCTGGTCACAAGAACTACACGGGTGCTGTTCATTCGTTGTCGTTTTTGTGTCCATGTCTTTGCAAAATACGGCATAGCATCGTGTTCTCTATTTTAGACGGGTTTGAACCTTTCCAGCGGCAGGGCGCTTGAAATCTTGAGATATTGCTTTTAGTGCCACGACTCCACCGCTCTTTGTATCCCCTCGAGCAGCGAGAGGCGAGCAATATCCGCCCAGGATGTGATTTGTAGGGGTAGGTCTTCTTGACTGGTGCTCCCCAGCGAAAAGCCATCTGATCCACAGCTTCATTTCATGGGCAATTGAAAGGCTGCGTGGCGCTTCGACGCTCGACACAGGGCTGGCTTTGATCCACGGAGAAAGAGGGAAGGAGAGAGTAGGAGAAATAGACTGTGAGAATAAGGGAGGGGGCTGGGGGAAGACGCAGGGGGAGTAGGAGGAGGCAGGTTGTTATCAGATCACTCAGGCAAAAAGCAGAACATTTGCAAATTATCCAGTGCGTGGGTAGCAAGGAGAGGAGCGTAGCCACAGCCAAGGACCGAAAGTCCCGAAATCCTCTCAGAAAAACGTAAATACATCTCTGTGTGTAATTACCTCACGCTCAACCCTTAACTAATCGGCGCTGCATCGATTTTTTTGCTGCTGCTAGACGGGCAGACATCACTCACTCCACCAGTCACAACAGCACTTACTGGTGAGTAGCGAGACCGATCAGAGCAGCAGATGAGATGAGGAGGAAGAAACTCCTGGTCACAAGAACTACACGGGGATTGCGCTCGAGAAACTTATGGATGCAAAGACCTCCATCAAGGATCACAGCTCATTTTTGACGGTGGATGTGGGGAGAAAGCACACCTGCCCAGCCTCGACAGTGCTCACAAACTTTTTGGGCTGATTAATGCGTTACTGAATTTGAGCTGCAACTCGGGCACCTGCTTTATTTATATCTGTTTTGTGACAGGAGCACCGTGCCAGAATGAATCCTGCCCTGCCTGCATATTTATCCAAGAAGATGCCACCGTTTTGTGCAATACCTCTGCTACTCATTCCGTTCCGCCGCGGATCGCGGAATTTTCGGCAATTGCACGTTCCGCGCGGAACACGGAATTGCTGAAATTTCGCAAATTCCGCGAGCGGAACGGAATTTGTCGCCCAGCACTAATATTGTGTCAAAAATATTGTTTGCCAAAAGATTGTTTATATACTGATAATGTCAATGACAAAACTGTTGTGTCAAAAATATCGCAGAAAAGGATATCGCCAAAAAAGAGAAAATATAGTTTCTTAATAAATATCGATTTGTATGTAATTAATTTAAAATATAAACTTTGTAAAATGTAACATCACATAAACGAAACACTTATAATCATTTATATAAAATACACACACATATATACACATAGATAATTAAAAAAACAAATAAGTAATATTTTAAAAGCAATAAAGTCAAAAAAGTTATATTAACATAAAAAACTAATAAATAAAAATACAACCCCCAAAAAAACTAAAATGAACAATTAAAAATATGTATGATGAAAACTTTAAACAAACTATGAAAATAAAATATATATCTCCATATATAAATATATATATTTGAAAAAAGTATCTAAACAAAAAAAATGACATTAATATTAACTAAATAATTATATTAAAAACACATTAACTGAAACATATATAACATTAATTTACTTAAGGTAAATTAATATCAAATACAATTAAAAATATTCATTTATATTTTTAAAACATAATATAAACAGTATAAATGGAGGGAGGACTTCACCTGGTGGGGGAGTTATGAAAGTGCAGTACTGCACCGAGAGGCACGAAGGGGTCGTGGCTCGATGGATACGGCCAGGGCGAGGGACCATCTAGTGGATTGCCTCAAAAAGCCTGAAGTAGTAACCACTGATCTTTCCTTATTGCCTGAGACTGGATCGAAGGAGGGGCAGAACTAGACTTGCATACTGTTGTCCTCAAATGGGCTGGATGGGGCTACTACTGTGTAGATATCCGAGGTGATGTTAATATGTGAGGGGTACATAATGTTTAATGTCATTTATTGACCAGGGCATAGTTTGGGTGGCAACCGAAGTGGGGGGGGGGAATTAGTGGTTGTGCTGGAAAGGGTTGATTCTACTATCAAGCGAAGTGCCTTAACTAGATATCCTTCAATAGCATCACTATTGATACTTGATGACTGTTACACATCATACATTGACCTAACTGATGTAACAATTACTGGCCCAGACAAGCAGTGTTTGTATTGTTGGAAACTTCAATACATTTTTTTTTTTTAAACATAATATTAACAGTACAAATATTTAAACAATAAACACAATAAATAATTAGAATAAAAATAGGAAAAGTGTTACACCTCCACACGTTAAATTTTCTATTCCCACACCAATCTAAGAAACTATAGGTAAGGAGTTGGACTTTGGAGGGGTTAAAATGACTATTTCCACTCCAATCTATGTAACAATAGAGGAAGTGTTGCATTTAGGAGGAGTTAGATCTACTATTCCCCACTCCGATCTAAACAACAGTAGGGAAGATGTTGGACACCATAGATGTCAAATTTACTATTTCCATTCCAATCTAAGCAACAGTAGGGAAAGTGTTAGATGTCAGACATCATTCCAGCACATAATCACTTTTTATAACAAATTTAAAAACATACCAACAATCATTTATTTATATATTTAAAGTATAAACTAAATACTACATAAATTTAAAAATGACTTTTTAAATAAAAAACTTCAAATACATCAAAACATAAAAGAATTTTACATACAAATGATTTCCCTTCATAGCACCCAAAACTTCTTAAACACAACATAATTTAATATAAATGAAACAAACTTTTAATTAAACTACCACTTAAATGAAACAAGTCAAATGCAAACCAATAATAAATAGTCCATACAGTTAAAAGAAATAAGTATTAAATACACTTAACAATCAGGATATCATGATTATTGGAGGAGACTACAAGGGGGTGAGGAACCCCACAAAAGATAGATACCAGCAACCAGGTGAGGGCACGCCTAGTCCCATCCAACTGAACATCTTTGTTTCAGCATACTTGCTATGTGATGTATGGCAAACATGACACCTGACCCCACAAGGCTACACCTTTTTTTCGGGACCCTCACTCCTAACCACATATATATATTTTTTAAATTCCACTTTCTGAAGCTCAAGGGGTGATTGGCACTGCCATATATGCACGTGGATTATCTGGTCATGCCCAATTAGGTTGACACTCTAGACTGGGTTGAGAAAAATGGCAGGGATGTGGCGATTACATGTTCCATGGCTCCTAAACCTTGAACTCAGAGAACAATTGAGAATGGGGGCAACAGAATACTTTAGACTTAGCCATGGCTCAGTATATTTCCCTATGCTCCTGTGGGATCCCTTTATGCCAGTGGTCAGAGATAAAGTGATTTCATTTTTTTGCACACTTTAAGAAGCTAAAATTCTCGACCTCCAAAAGGAAGAAGAGGCAATTTTGTGTCTCAAAGGTAGATATAGAGATAATGCCAAAACTAGATGAGAGGAGACTGTGTGTAAGTGAGGGACAAAAAGCATATTTCTCTCCTACATCAGAGTTTAGGGTTAGGGAGACAAGGTCGGGAAGTTGGTCTTTTGGCTGAGTAAAGACAGAGTAGGCCTGGGCTGTTTTCAAAATTAAAGGTAGCACCAGTCAGAAAATCACTGATCCTGTAGAAATATTGAATGAATTTTCTCGATTCCATGGGGATCTAGATTAGCAGCGGACTACGGCCACTCCAACTGCACTGAGCAAATATATTGCTGAAACCCCTATGGGACAATACAGGAAACTGAACAAGACAGCCTGATTCAAGACATTACAGTGGAAGTAGAAATCACTTAGGCAAAGAGCTGACTTCAGGGCACACTCACTAGGTGACACACTGGCCACCATCTCCTAAGTATCTGCGCTATGTTTTACCACCATTTTAAACTTCTTACCACCTTAGGCAAAGAGCAGTGAAGGTTGGCGCTCCTGTCGCTCAGCCTCCCAGGCCGCCATCTTGTTTGTGGCTTTGCCACTATGCACCGTGCCAATGAAGGTCATCTTGTGTAAACCATGATGAAGACTAGGGTTAGGGCCCATTACTGGTGGCCTTCTATGGACAGGGATGTAGATATGATGGTGAAAGAGTGCGTGGTGTGTAGCAGAGCTGAGAAAGCGTTCAAGCATGCAACTCCACCTTTACAACCTATATACTTACCTGACAAGCCTTGGATGAAGGTGGGTATTGATATGGTAGGACTTTTCAACTTTCTTCCATGTCATTTGCCATATGCATTTGTGTTGATGGACTACTATAGCAAATGACTTGACTGATCGTTACATAAAGCTGCACATTGGACCTGGGTCGGTCATCGCCAAGAGAAAAACAGCCTTGCGTGCTCCAAGCCTAGGTAAATGGAAAGAAAGACTGGAGGGCGTTCAAAAAGGAGAAGTATGAGGAACGTGGTTGTCCCCAGAATCATGAAAGGTGTGGGTGAATTGGGAAAATTATTATGGATTAGAGCGGTCAGGGATAGCTCATGTAAAGACTGTGCTTGTCTACTTGTTTTGCCTAATACTTCTATTTATAAATGCTAGTCACCTATACTAGTGGCATCATGTGATCAAATGCAATGTTATTTTTTTCTATGAGAAAAACAATAACGTTTTCTATATAAAAAGGGATACACTAAGTTGCATGATTCATTATGAGGTCTGCTCCTAACCTGCAATCCCATCTGCCTCACGTGGCCTCTCCATAGCAATTTTTGCTGGTTCTTATGTGTTAGAATCCTAAATCTACTCTTGTTGAGGTTACCTGGATAGGTTGCATTCATCTAGAAAGGATCCAAATCGAGACTGAAATTGTGTAGTGGTTGCCAAACTTATTTATTGTTGCCTTCCTAACACAAAGTTAAACACATTGACCAGAGGCTATTAAGACCCTTATACTCATAGTGTTACTGTCAAAGTTAACGTGGTTCTGCCCACTTATGATACCTCATTATGTCAGGGCATTTATCAGGACTCTGTAAACCCAAATCCCAATGTGTATTATAGTCCTCTATCTTGTATTTTGTAATAATGTGAAAGGGAAAAGGTTAAATAGCCTGTTGCAAGCATTGACCTGTTATGGATACAGTTTAGAGGGTTCTCCAAATCTGGATTAATAGATAACATCTGGCCGCAGAGACTGACAGGGTATGGGTTAAGATGTCCAATCCTACATTGAGTTAGTCTACTTCGCAAATCGGTGGTCAATGCACCTGTCTCCTAGATGAAGCCGTGCAGAAATGTTCTTTCAGCCCTGTTCCCTGATGGAGTGCAATTATTCCAGAATGACCACCTCAAAAGAGTCACAAATGCAATTATTCCAGAAAGGCTACCTCAAAAGAGTCACACAAGTTGAGAAAGAGCTAATTATAATGAGAAAACACTTCTCCTAGCTCACCATGATGACAGACAAAAACTGATCACGTTGCAATGTCTATTAAAGCAGTGAAGGCCAAAGTAAAGAATTGCATTCATTCAAGGGCATCAAATCCTGCACAGAGGAGCACAGATTGCTATGACATCCTGGTATAAGTAAAAAAAGGGTTAATGCCCTACTGAGAGTGTCTTGATCCAGACATTTTTGCAGGAAATGTAACCACACCATATTGCACTAAGGGCAGTCACCTATAAATGTCTTCAATTACAATCCTTCATTAAAGATTGTCACACATCCTTTTAAATAAGTACAGATCAACAACCATAGTTCTTCTTGATTACAGAGCAAAATATTGCTCCCAATTCAATTTTGTTTTGTGAAAATACTTTATGAGTTTACTAACACTGTATTTCACAAGAAGTGTTGTCAAATTCTGAAGGTAATTTATTATTTTCTCCAATTTTGAGAAATCATAAATCGGAGCATTCTCGTTGCCAAGAAGTGTTTTGCTCACAGCCTTTTTAACCCTACAGAGCTTTTTCAAAGGTTCAGACTTTAAGGGTAAAATTATTCTAAGGTTTTTAGGGATGGCATTCACTTCCTTCATTGGTTGCCAGTTAGAAAGTGTGTAGTTTAGAAAGCCCTTTGCATGGTCTTTCTTGCTCTTCATCACCAAGGATCCAAGCATTTTAGAGCATCCTTCAGGTGGTATACTCCTAATAGACTACTCAGATCCTCCTTTAGCAGGAGGGTAATTGTTCCAAGGTTTCGTAAAATCAAATGGGGGTCGTTCCTTTTCTGTTGCGGCAGCTAAATTGTGGAATACTCTGTCTGCTCACATCACTGCATTGGAGCCCTTCCCTCTGTTCCGCAAGCCTCTTAAAACCTGGCTTTTCTCTCTCCCATGAAAATCACTCTTGGTTTTCCATTCAGTGTTTCTCTGTCTGGATTAGCGCTTTGGCACCCTTTGGGTTTAATGCACTTTAAATTTAAATCATTTTGTTTAGTTATTTACCAAACATTCTCTTCAATCAAAGTTTAAAAGTATTACGTTGTGTAACCTACATACTCATTAATGATACTGTCTGTGGCATGAAGCGGGGGATTGACCTGCCTCGAACCACATCTAACTACAACATTTAGACAACATCTTGAATACTAGTACGATGCCCTGGTTAATTAGCCATATTGCAGCTAAGTATATTGGGTGAACAACAGAAAAAATAATGACATTATATCATTTAAGTGCTATACAAATCACTTTCAACAAAACATAGCAGCATCTAGCAATGTGGAGTGAGAGCAATGGAGACGCCCTTTTTGCACTTCCTTATGGGACGTTACCTGTATGCTAAAGAATTGCTATGGCTCAATCAAAGACACCAGCAACTATACTTTACCTGCAGTCTCAGAGAATCTAGTAAGTTATTCTTCCTCTTTTCGCTTTGCTGTGTCAACTCATTCAATCGAATTTTTGTGTTTTTTACCCTCTCTTCAATCCTGCAAAGGTAACCAGAAAGTAAACTTAAAGCTTATTATATTCATCCATTTAAAGAGTTTGATTATTGAACATTCTTAGCACTCTCAGTTTACAAAGACCCCATTAACTTTTGCAGCCTTTGCCATCTGCAGAGGCTAAATTGCACACTATAAAAACAAGAAGTAATTAGTGGAAGAACATTAAAAAAAGTAAACGTAAGATCAGTATAGATTCTCACTACAGTTTGGATCATTTAATATTATTTACCCTGAGGGTATGCCCTCTGTTTTTTCTTTGGGGTTTTACTGTATAGTAGATGTGTGGTTTTCACCCATTATGAGTCTTCCAATAAGAAGAATATGCCTACTCCAGCCTTCGTTGACCATCTCTAATGGATGCCTTTGTTCTTTATCCAAAAGCAGAATGATAGCTGCTGTTTCAAAAACATGAAATCTATGTGTTATTCACAGAAGTAAATTAATATTTAAGGCTTCAATTCTTGATTTGTGATATACCTACTTATATTTTTTACTTATCACTCTTTGAAATATTTCCAAACTATGGCAAACTGTACACATGGAGTAGAAAACATGCCATTGGAAGTGTGCCCTCTCTGCGTTGGGTCAAAGAATATTAATCAACACTGAGTGTTTCAGTTTCAACACATCACTACTTATATTCACCTTTTATTGGAGTCTGCTGTTTGTTTCTATTTCCTATGTTCTGCTCTCCGCGTTCACCCTTGTGGTGGGAGTAACAAATGTATGTTTTGTGCCAGATTATGGATGCTCTCTTTGTAAAGGTTTGCATGCACACTTTGAGTTCTTTAAACTATGACTGTGACCAAGGTTATTTCCAGTCATAAATGTTTTCCTACCATTAATTCTGATGACTTTCCAGAAATCTGCTGCTAAACTTCCCAATTATGTAGATCATGGCAATTTTATCAGTTTATAATACACAACAGGTGGCAATTTGTCTCAATGGAAATGTATTGCCTTTAATTGCACAGAGCACCAGTTGTCCCAAACCTGGTTCTATCCATCCAGTCCTGATTTTTATTTGCATTTTGATACTTGTAGTTCTGAACACATAATGAAAAAATCCAAACCATGTGTGGCAGAATGACAGAAAAATATGGGACTGGATGAACATGTCATGTTTGCCAGTAGACATATTAATTGGATAATCAATAGGCAGTTGATTATACCTTATACAAAGCAAGATGGAATATATTGCTAAATCCCAAATTATATTTCATTGGTTATGGTTTTAATTGACTAAAAATACAAGATGATGATGATACTGCATGTTATATATCTATTAACCTGCCATAAAGTGTTATCGATAAATGTTACTTGTGTAGTCCGCATTCTGATTCAGCAGTTGATGCTGGAAAGACTAACTGGAATTTTATTAATATATGACAAAAAGAATGTATTTTTCATTGGTTAACTATAACATTATGTTTCTCTTGTACATTCGTTTTTATATGATATGGAAAGATCTAGTATAAAGAGAAAGCATATTTCAATTGGCTTTATGCTTGCTTGACTTTATAGGAACATATAGAACAGGTTCGGAGTTGTCAACGACATCAGTGAACACATTAACACACTGATGTAAAGTTGATTACCGACTAGAAGATAACAAATAGCAGATTACTTTTTACAGCTACATTGATGAGACACAATTGATTACCATCACAAGGATAAAGGGACCAATGTTGAACGGTGCGTTTCCCACCCAAATTTTAGGAACTTACGCAGGGGCAGCAAAGTGTCCATTTTGTTCAAGTTCATCGGCACGCTGCGTCAAAGCTTCCACGCGGAGGGTCAGTGCTCTCAGCAGATTCTGAAACTCCTCATGCCTTTTCAGCAGGCTGCGAACTGCACCCAACTCATCCTGGCAAAAAAGAAAACACATGAGAAATGTCCCGCATTTTTTTTTTTAAAGTTTATTGTTATCATTCACGTTGATGTGTATTATTTCGTGTTTTTGCTCATCTTTTCGAATCCCTACTTCAAGCCACTAAGGGGTCGATTCCGATCCCGGTCGGAGGCGCACCTAACACCATTCGCCCGGGAAAAAAGCCAGACGAATGCGTGTTTCCCGACCTATTCGTAGATACGTCCGAACGAGCAAGTACGATGCGCATAACTGCCCAGATCCCGACCCAGTCGCACTC
This sequence comes from Calotriton arnoldi, assembly GCA_963921515.1. NCBI lineage: Eukaryota > Metazoa > Chordata > Amphibia > Caudata > Salamandridae > Calotriton > Calotriton arnoldi. Next base: position 1,048,265 of record CAWUFW010000496.1, on the reverse strand, counting down.
ACCCAATCCAGGTCCTGTTCTCCGACCGAGCCGGATCCGGAAACGCAGAATCGAGTCGCACGGAAGCCAAAATGCAGCCCCGTCCGGCCGGACTAGTACGATGCGCATTCCATACGCGCCGAACCCGTCGCTACGCACGGCACGTCAAAGCATCCGGGAGAGGCGCACATAAGCTCCGATTCGCGCCACAAGACGATCCACGGCTACGAGACGGACACGCCAGCCACGAGGACGAGTCGAAGCAACGAGACAGACGAACGAGACGAACCAACCATGAATCCCATCGCGCAGGTCCTACCAATACTCTACATCTATTACCGGAACTGGTACGGACGCGTACGGCGCAGAAGGTAAGTCAGACACCCACCACACAAACAAACCACACGTACCCGACATATAACACACACACATAGGGATGCAGAAATTACTTACACCAGCAACAGCAGCACCATAGGGGCGGGATGGCTATCACCAATGCCATATACACACGTAGGGGCCTGGATGCCAACCACCACCACCACCCCTACTCAGGGGGTGCTAGATGCCTACCACTACTACCACCCCTACCCATGGGGGGCTGGATGCCCACCACTACTACCACCCCTACTAATGGGGGGCTGGATACCTGTCACTACTACCACCCCTACCCATGGGGGGGCTGGATGCCTACTACTACTACCACCCCTACCCATGGGGGGCTGGATGCCTACCACCAACAACACCCCCACTCATAGGATGGGTAATGCATGACACAATCAGCACACTCCAACATAAGGAATGCAAGAAGAAGACATCCCCCCCAACACCATGACAAGCGTGTGTAGACTGTCAAATGCCTACAACACTGAACATGACTTTGAACATACAATGTGACCCGCTATCACATGTGGCACACATAAATGTGTGTGGCCTCCACAATGCAAGCAGACCATGACCACTGTGGCAATGGGGTCCAACCCCCATCATCACAGTGACCAAAATGTAAGTGTGGGGTCCAAAGCTGAAGCACATTTTGAACATTGTGGCAATGGGGTCTAAACCCCCATCATCACAGTGACCAAAATGTAAGTGTGGGGTCCATAGCTGAAGCACATCTTGAACATTGTGGCAATGGGGTCTAAACCCCCATCATCACAGTGACCAAAAGGTAAGTGTGGGGTCCATAGCTGAAGCACATTTTGAACATTGTGGCAATGGTGTCTAAACCCCCATCATCACAGTGACCAAAAGGTAAGTGTGGGGTCCATAGCTGAAGCACATTTTGAACATTGTGGCAATGGGGTCTAAACCCCCATCATCACAGTGACCAAAAGGTAAGTGTGGGGTCCATAGCTGAAGCACATTTTGAACATTGTGGCAATGGGGTCTAACCCCCCATCATCACAGTGACCAAAATGTAAGTGTGGGGCCCATAGCTGAAGCACATCTTGAACATTGTGGCAATGGGGTCCAAACACCCATCATCACAGTGACTATAAGGTAAGTGTGGCCATGGAAAAAGCTGCAACTGCCAAACAGCATGGCTGAATCCTGGTCACAGAACAACAAACACATCAGTGGCAAAGTAGTGTTTGTGTCCCATAGCAACATATATTGGGTGAGGCAAACAGTGCAGTGCAAATAAGACATACCTTTGGCCATGCGCAGACAAACATCACCCATGGGGGATGACACTGTCAACATTCATCAATAACACAATGACAGAAGTGACCATCATAATGCAGAACACATATCTGCTCCAATGGGCACATAAATGTAGACATCCTGTGGAGACTGTAGATGTGAGGTGAACAGATACCATACCATGGCAGCAATGGGACACACAAACCATGATCATCGTGCTGACTGATGACCTAGGAGTCCCAGGGACAGCAGGGGAAACCCACCAAACAACATACAGCCAATGGCACACAAAAGATATGCCAATGCAGTGGTGCAGATGCACAAACACAAACAGGCAGCCCCACACTGCACATCAAACACAACAGGTGAGGGGGGGGTTGCCAGTGTCCCCAGGCAACCACACAACACATGATGAGGCCTGAATACCAATTACACAGATGCGCATACAGTGCCACACAAAAGTAACTCATGGATCCAAATCCCCTATGTGGGCAATCAGGCAGTGTTAGATGAGAGGGAGCACAAATCACACGTCACACAAGCATGTAGGAACAGCAACTAACACAGCAAGACACAGACACACCACAGCACTACCTCCAGGGTCCCCACAATGTGGTGAGCCTGGGCTGCATGAGAATCCCACTGTGATGACAAAGCTAGATGTCATTCACACTGTGAACCACAGTCATGTGTCCTGAGCAACAAACTACCATCACACCTACACAAGCACAAATCAATCAGCACAGCCAGTCAGCCAAGGCCAACATGGAGGCAGGGGTCTAGCCAGGCAACAACTCTCATCTGCACACACTCAACACCACACACCTCGACCTCCAACAATGTGCAGCAGTGAAGCTCACATGCACTGGTGACATTGCACATGCACCCATGACAATCCCAGGGGTGGTGGTGGGAACTAAGGTGCATAAACCCATCACACATGGCCAGTCAACAAGACTCCTGAATGTCTGACACACTGCACAGTACGCTGTACATGGACATGACGGCAATACCACACCAACCAATGGGATCCCGGCCACAGTCCCACACCAATGAAGAAGCCAAGGTCACCCACAAACAACACACATAGACAACTACCAACATTGCAGCCCTGACCCTGAGGAGTGCCAGCAGTCACACACACAACGTGTCACAATCACTGAAAGCTAACACAAACTGTAAATTACATGACAGGTGTAAACAACAAGTGCCAAGGGGAATCCTGACTGTGTCCCATCTGCGTTTGCCCACAAACTCAGCCCTGACAGCAAACACACCTATGGGTGACACCCTGATGACCAGTAATGTGCCATGCACCCATATCACAGAGAACCCAGGGAGAAGACTTTGGGAGAACATAGGTCAACTCAGCAAGCATCACAAACAGGAACATCACTAGGGATCCCAGCATGCCCAGCAAAATGGAAGTGAACACACACAGACATGCTCACACAACACACACCTTGGGCTCAGGCAATGTCACAGGATTACACACTGCCATGAGGGGACTCCACTCCTGTGTGAGGAAAGCTGTGCCATACGTTGCCTCAGTAGGGCTCCATCATGTCAGCAGAACACTTGGTCACACAGTCAACAATTGGCACTAAATGAAGGCTCCCGTCATATCAGCCTGGTCATGGGAGTGTCACCGAAATCATCAGCACAGATCCAACACACATGTATAGCAAGTTGCACTGATAACACAGATGAGTCCTTCCCCATTGATGCCCAAACTTGCATGTCCAGTGGAGATGGCCACACGGTCAGGGAAGTAGACTAATTGAACAATGGCAAGCACAACAGATGTGCAGGGCTGTAAGCCAAAGATGTGATATTGCAAATAAAACCTAGGAATTCCCATTGCCAAATCTTGAAAACATGACACCCTCATATGCTGCAAAGGATGACATGGATACACTACAGGATAGGACACATTCCCCGTGGACCACATGGGTACCTGCACAGTAACACTTCATTTTCATGAGACCAAAAATCACCATCACTGCAGCAAGGGCATGGTTAGCATCATCAACAACATGTACATCAGAAGCAAAACCACTAGAGAACAGAAAGTTGCTTTATTCAGCATTTGGGTGAGAGAAGTGAAAGAAAATATATAACAAAGGCCAATGGCCAGTCCATAATATGAGTCCAAACAGGGTTCCAGTGCCAGATGTCACCCTACGCATGCCTGCACTGCTACACACCAGGGACAATCCCCTCCGAGGGGCATACGGGGGGGCAGGCCAGGCACCGCAGGGACAGGATCAGGGCTCACCAGAAGGAGGCAGGGAAGGGGTGGTGGGTGCTGGAGAGCCACTGACAACTGCAGTGGAGGTGTCTGACATGGTGTGTGCCGGCACAACTGGGGGCATGACTCAGATGGTGTGGGTGCCGGCACGACTGCAGTGGGCCGTGCAGATGGAGTGGACAGGTTCCCCACTGCAGTGCCCAAGTCAGATGGGGTGGTAGTGGACTCCACTGCAGTGCCTACCTCCAGGGGAGGAGAATGGGGTTCAGGTAAGGTGGGCAGGACAGAGGGGGAGGACACCGTCTCCACACCAGTGGCACAGACATGAGCAGCGGGGGGTGTGGGGCCGGAAGAGCAAGTGGCAGGGGGAGAAGGCCGGATCATTTTGGGGATGGTGTATCTGTGGGTGGGGGAACCTGGGGCAGGGTGTGGTGGGGGCACCTGTGGAGTGGGGGCCTGAGGGATGGAGGAAGGAGACTTGGTGCTTGAGCTGCAGGGCGGCGGAGGGGTCTTGCTCTTCCGGGTCCGGGGGACTTGCGGATGGGGGTGTCAGTCCGTCTGCGCCTGGGGGAGGGTGTCCGGGGGTGAGGGGCACTCCCCTCTGTGTGGGTGGGCTTCCTCTTCCCCTGTATGATGGATCAGCTGGATTGGAGGGGAAGAGGCCAAGGTCACACAGGAAGATCCGCTGTGTAGGTGGGGTTGCAGGTGAGGCAAGGGAAGGGGCCTTGGAGGGAGAGGTATTGGAGGACTGCGGAGTGACCGTGGATGCGTGTGTGTGTGTCTGTCCCTCATCCCCTGTGGGTGTGGTATCAGTCCCCTGAGGATGCCTGCGTGCATGTCTTGTCTTTGGAGTGGGTGTGTCTGTGCTGCCCGTGTCTGTGTGTTTGGGTGAATGTGCAGGTGTGCATGTGCTTGGGACAGGTAGGGTGCCAGGAAGTGTGGATGGGGCAGAGGTAGGAGGGGTGAGGGACTGTTGGAGGAGGGACACTGCTGCCGTCAGGGAGGAGTTCATGGACCTATTGCTCCTCTGTAGGGCAGACATGCCCGATGAGATGCCCTCCATGAACGACACCAGCTGAGTCAACAGAGTGGTGTGGGCATGGAGGACACTCAGCATTGCTGTCTGCCCTACATGGAGCTGTCAAAGTAGGTACACAGACTCCTCACTCAGGGCAGCAGGGGACACAGGGGCAGGGGGTGCGGTGCCTGGCAGGAAGGAGACATGCTCCCGAACACGGGAGCCTCCACGGACCTCTGGAATGGGAGCCGATGGGAGGGCGGTGGTGGAGGTGGTGGCGGGGACAGCAACACTAGCTGGGGTGTGGTGGCTGCTGACACCCGCCTCCACAAGGGAGTCATCCTCCGAGCTGCTGTGGTCCTCAGCTGAGGTGGATGGTGCTGAGGACTCCTCGGTGTGGCTCCCCTCGCCCTCTGTGCCACTGGGTCCCTCCGACCACTCCTCGGCTGCTGACCCAGTCTGGCTCTGCGGCTCCTCCTGGTCCGTGGAGCTGTTCCCTCCTGTGGCCGTGGATGTATCTGCAAACAATAGGGAAACAGACAAACATCAGTCACCTGCACTGACCGCACACACCCCACAGTAAGTACAGCACATTACAGAGCAAGCCCTGGCATCCTTAGTTGAACATTGCCAAAAGTGCCCAAACAGAGTAGGAGAAGCCAATTGTCAGTCTGATGGTCAACCATGGCACTCACATCCCTCCTGGCCTTGCGCCCATCTGTCTGGTGTCAGTCGGATGGCAATACCCCAGTGTGGACACATGCACCACCTACACAGTAGTTGGACAGTGCAGAGAACACGGTGAAGCATGTGAACATGCACACATCACAACTCTTGCCACTGAGTCAGTACAGATGTCCGGATAAAGGGATGGCCAGTCTATTCTGAAAGGCATGTGATGCATACCAGCACCAGACACCATGATGCACCCATGTCCTGATAGTCAATGCCACAATGGGGTGCATGTAGCACATGTCACTCCCCTGCAGGATCACTCATAGGAAGTTTAATGCCATGGCACAGGCATGCCTACTAAGTCATACATCACTGTCTCCAGTCACATGGGCAGGGCAGCCAGACAACAACAGCCTGCACTGTGTCACAATCATAGCTCATGGGGAATGCAAGCCCTGGAGCTGACAAGGGCACATGTCCATCCCCCACAAACCACATCATCTGAACCCTTATTTGTCCACGTCATACCAATTGGACATATGGGAGACCTGAAACACAAGCCTCGGAATCTGAGCACCTCACAATCTGCTGTGAATGGGTAACAGCTGCCTGAACTTCACATTCGCACACCCCAGTCTGCACGGTCAAGTGATCAAACACCTATATGTCACACAAGTATCGTCTCCCATGGTCACATCTCCGGTGGCATGCTGAGCCCTAACCGATAAACACCCCAGTAGTCCTGACAACGAAGCCACAGCACAATGACACAGAGGCAGACACCTGAGGGAACATTTCACTGAGCACAACGTGTCAGCTGATACACAGGAGTGGGAGTACAGAGTGTATTGTATGCCCTGGAGTAGGCATGACTGTCCTGCTCCACGTGAATGAGGGATGAGCCCAGGACAGTAGGCAGGTGGCTAAGTATGTGTGACACACTTGATATACATACTCCTGAGGCCCAAACCTTGTTCCCACCCGCAGCATGGGTGTGTGCCAAATACCCCAGGCACATGTGGTGAATCAGATCAGCAATTGGACCACATATCAAAGTAACACGCAGATTACATGTGAGAACTCAGGCATTGTGTAGGCAATGGACCCACCCATGGAGCCCACCACAGAGTCACGGGAACAAATGCTGTCCCCCACCTTGAGCTAAGCAAAATGCAAGGACACAGTACCCAAGTGACACAATTTCCGGCCTATAAGGGCCACACCTGGGTATCAGATGAGGAGTGGGCAGTGCACAATTGCGGGACATGGGTCCTGGCCCACATGACTGATGTACTGTTTAAGTTTAACTGGGACAGAGGAGGGCACATAGCATGGCAGACAAAGTTCACAGTGCAGTCATGGACTCACCCCCTCCTTGCTGCTGTCTGGCCTTCAGCTGCCCATCCAGATCAGGGAAGACCACCGCCAGGATCCTGAGCATGTGGGGGGTCAGGGTCCGGTGTCCGCCCCTCCTGCGAGGAGGTGACAGCTTCAGCTGGACCCGTGCGATCCTCCGGGTCCAGCCCCGAAGGTCCTGCCACCTCTTCTGGCAGTTGCGGATCCGGCGCTTGTAGACCCCCACGGATCTCACTGCCCGGACGATAGTCAGCCATATCTTCTGCTTCTGGTGGGCATCGACCTGTGAGGATGACAAAGTGAAAAGCCCATTACTACACATGCAACATTTCCGTGCATCACACATTTGGATATACATGTCTCAATCACAGGGGCACATGATGTACACAGGCAGTGCAACGATGGCTATGTACAGTTTGCCAGCAGTCACTATATGGTATCATTGCCTGGGAAGTAAAACCTAGTCAAAATACACTGTTACTGCACTATACCTGTTCAGTGCATGTAACTACACACTATGGGGGGTGACAACTACTCAGTGAGTCTGCTAGCCAGTGGCGTGCAGACTGTAAGTCTTGCTAGTCAGACAACATGCACATTTAGTAAGGCAGTGGACAGCACACTCACCTGCTCCCCTGGTTTCACATACAGCTTGCTGTACTGTGGAAGGAGGCTGTCCAGCAGGGCCTGGTTCTCCTCAGTGCTGAAGGCTGGGGCTCTATCCACAGTACGTGCCATTGCAGGATCCAGAGGATGCAGATACAGCAGCAGTGGTGGTGGCAGATGTCGTCCTGGAGCATGTAGTGCAGGCAAGTGAGCTCTCAGGGGAACAGCCAGCATTATATGTGTTCTGCTGAGGCAGATACTGTCCCATGTGTCCAAAGTGATAGGTCCAAGTCGTTTGCATCTTCTGAATCTGGCCAATCCATGGAATTGCACCACTTACACACGCCCACAGCATCCTTCAAAAGTTCAACTTCATGACACCCATGAATTTGCAACATTGTTGTGGCTGGCCAACTGAATTCACAGCGTCAGACTCGTTTACAGGTTTGAAAACGCGTCCGTTGCCATGCCAGGCCATAGCCAATGCGTGCGCACCGATCGGTCCATTGCTGTACAACGCGTACATCGGATGACAACGCGTTCCCGCTCACATCACATGCAATGGCCAGTGCGTGCGCACCGATCGGTCCATTGCTGTACAACGCGTTCCCGCTCACATCGCATGCAATGGCCAGTGCGTGCGCACCGATTGGTCCATTGCTGTACAACGCGTTCTCGCTCACATCGCATGCAATGGCCAGTGCGTGCGCACCGATCGGTCCATTGCTGTACAACGCGTTCCCGCTCACATCACATGCAATGGCCAGTGCGTGCGCACCGATCGGTCCATTGCTGTACAACGCGTACATCGGATGACAACGCGTTCCCGCTCACATCACATGCAATGGCCAGTGCGTGCGCACCGATCGGTCCATTGCTGTACAACGCGTTCCCGCTCACATCACATGCAATGGCCAGTGCGTGCGCCCCGATCGGTCCATTGCTGTACAACGCGTTCCCGCTCACATCACATGCAATGGCCAGTGCGTCCGCACCGATCGGTCCATTGCTGTACAACGCGTTCCCGCTCACATCATATGCAATGGCCAGTGCGTGCGCACCGATCGGTCCATTGCTGTACAACGCTTACATCGGATGACAACGCGTTCCTGCTCACATCACATGCAATGGCCAGTGCGTGCGCACCGATCGGTCCATTGCTGTACAACGCGTTCCCGCTCACATCACATGCAATGGCCAGTGCGTGCGCACCGATCGGTCCATTGATGTACAACGCGTCCCTGTACTAGTCACTGGCATATGTCACCATGCCTGTCACAGGTGAACGTATGCCAGCCACATATACTTCCCAGGGAGTGAGGGGCACACCTACAACACCACAGACTGTCCACACCGTATCGTAAGGCATGTAAGGCTGCATTACCTATTCCGTGTATGGGGATCAACATGTTGTTTTGTGGGTGGCACTTGGGGGCAGCCACTCCCAGGCTGTGCACGTGGTCATGGGGACAGAATCCTTGGTGTGTCGTGCACATGACCACTGTGATGTGCAACTGTTCATTTCCGAGCATGTGACATGGTCACATTTCCAGGGTGTGTATGTGTATGTCATGTCACATACCCCCTGAGTCCCATGTGGGATGGTATGTACGTCACAGGCTGACCCAATGCAACAATAGTGATGGCCCTCCACAGTCTGTGTGCATGTTGTGTTTACAATGTCTCTGATTCCTTGTGCACAATGGGGGACAGTCTCCACATCCACGTTGTTCGTGCATGGACTTTTATGTTGTGGGTGTGTGTGTCACAGACGTCCATGTCTGTCCTGCAGAGGCGACAGGGGCCACTACCTGTGGGGGTCATAGTTGTTTTGCTGTGGTGTATTCATGATGCACCATGTCATGCCAGTGTCCATGTGGCAATACAGGGTCCCTGGGAATCTACCTGTCAATGAGCTGTGATGCCTGGGGCACATCTGTCCTCACATGTCACTGTGGTGTGTGTTTGGAACGTGACAGCGGTAGATGGGAACTGTGACACAGCCTAATGATATCCCATGGCACAACCTGGGACTTGTTGATGCCACTTGTTGAACTGTGATGTTAGATGTTGGCCATGTAGGTGCCATACATGTCCTTACGGAACAGCACACATCATGTACTTGTGTCTCATAATGATGTATCATGTGATATTGAGTATGGTCGATGCCACATATGTGGGGTGACTGACAATCTTTCTTTGTTCACCTATGCACTGCAGGGCACCAGCTGTCCATAGACCATTCCCTGACCTTGCAACCATGGTCGAACGGGACTGCATCCGACGGTACCGCTTCACCAGGCCGCTGATTGAGGAATTGACGATGCGGTTGGCCCCACATTTGCAACCTGGCCGGACATACCCTACAGCGCTGACCCCCAAGGTGAAGGTGATGGCAGCCCTACACTTCTTTGCCACCGGTACCTTTCAACACACTGTGGCGTCTGCTGGTGGGATGTCACAGACCATGTTCAGCCGTGTGCTCCGTGATGTTTTGGAGGCTATGTTGAGATACCTGAACCAGTACATCTATTTCCCTAGACTTCAACAACTCACTGACGTGAAGAGTGACTTCTATGCCCTGAGGAGGATGCCGCATGTCATTGGCTCCATTGATGGGACACGTGTGGCTTTGGTACCACCACAGGCCCAAGAGCAGGCATACAGGAACCGCAAACACTACCATTCGGTCAATGCACTGGTGGTATGTCTTGCAGATATGAGCATCTTACACGTGTGTGCCCGTTTCCCCGGTTCTGCACACGATGCCTACGTGATGAGGAGTAGTCGCATCCCGAGGATGATGTCACAGATGCGGAACCAGCGTGCCTGGCTTGTCGGTGTGTACTGAGTTTGTACCATTGTGTGTGTTCTGCAATGTAGTATTCCACCCTCTTTTCCAACCCAGCTAATGTGCAATTGTCCGTATGTAGGTGACTCCGGATACCCCAACATGCCGTGGTTGCTGACGCCCCTCAGGAACCCTGTGACACCAGCCCAGATGCGCTACAATGAGGCACATGGTCGGACCAGGAGAGTGATTGAGCGGACATTTGGTCTCCTGAAGAGCCGCTTCCGCTGCCTGGACAAGACAGGAGGGGCCCTCCCATATGCCCCAGCAAAGGTGTGCAAGATTGTCATTGTCTGCTGCATGCTACACAACCTGGCAGTGCGGAAGGAGTTGCCTCTCATCCTGGATGACGATGACCAACATCTGCCACCTGTGGAGGATCCTGGCCTGGAAAACGATGCCAGTGATGATGATGATGATGAGGGTGATGTCCGCACACAGCTCATCACCAACTTCTTCAGCTGAATGTGAGTATCCAGAGATGTTATGTCAATGATGTGAGTTTGCATGATATGTGTTGGTGGTGCTCTGGTGCTGTTTGAGTGTGTCCATGTGCTACATGACTGTATGCGTGCAGCGATGTGTCCTTACAGGTAGTCTGTACTCCACAACAGTGTTGACATGCTAACTTGGTTCTGGATGGGTATCTTGTGACATGTATTGGGCATGAGTATTGCAGTTCTGTCCTGTTCTTCAGTGCTTTTGACTGTGTGTCATTTCTGTCCTTCACAGGGTACTTTCAGAGTTGTTTGGTCAACTGTGATCCCCCGACACCGTGAATGAACTTCCAGGGTGGTAGCTGTCGTTTCCCTATAGGTGATGTGCGCCACACCCATGGACTTCCTTTCTTCTACACTTGTTGACTGTGTGCCCACTGCCAGGTGGGATTACCTTGCATCTGTAGTGGTTACGACATGTTGCAAATGTGTAATAAACCTGTGGTTCACTTAGTGATGTGCGTTGTCTGTGGTCACACATCTGACTGACATTTGCTTACTGCACCAGTGGGCTAGTTAACACAGACTGTGAATAGGTGTTGGGTCTGTGCATTGCACCGTATTTGCTGGCAACATCAGTGTAGGCGATGAGTCAGATGTCCCTGGTGTGTATGTGTTGTGTAGCCCTGGTGGTGTGTCTCCCTCATATGTGTCACGTCGCCATGACTCACATGCCGGTGTTGTACTTGCTGTAGCAGTTAGCATGCACAGTGTCATTTCGCAGATCATCATCTCCATGACAGAAACAACGTTGGAATCACAACAGAGGCAAGTGTGGTGAATTAGTGAGTTTATTGACAAACATGTGTGAGTATAGTGCACAGGATGGTGGGTGCTGTACATTGTGATTGTAATCCAAAGTTCATAGATGATTTGGAAGTCCTGGTAGCAGAAATGTCCTGAGTAAAGTCCACAGTCATCTGATACATTGGTCCAACTTGAAATCCCCATGTCATGTGGGAGAGTTGTGTTGCATTCGACAGGGTGAACAGTTTGCGCACAAAGGTGATTTTCCAGAACAGGTGTTGGCTTCCTGGGAGTTGTGCATGGCCATCGGCCTCTCAGTTGTCCTTCCTCGGACGACCCCTCTTCTTTGGGGGGGACCCTCAAGTGTAGGCTGCTGCGGTGCAGGGGACTCTCCGCCAGAGTCATCCTCCCTCCCTGTGGCAGTTGCAGTTGTTGCAGCACCAGATGTTGTGGCACACAGGGAGGTGTTGACATGTTGGTGCAAATCTGGCGGAGGCATTGTAATATGTCCCTATGCACCGCCGTCAGTTCTTGCAATGTGTCCCACTTGGACTCCATGTGGGACATGTGGGAGTCCGAGCGGGCATGATGGGCAGCCTGCTGCTGTTGAATGTCACTGAGGATCCCCACTACCTGGCTGAACTCTCCGGTGCTAGTCTGGTACGCATCAGCTATGCGTGCCAGTTGTGGGTCATCATGCAGTCCAGACCCCTCTCCAAGCAGCGACCTATGTCTACCACCCCTCCCACCACCCCTGGCAACACGTGCAGGACCTGCGGTGGCACGCACAGGTGACCCTGGGCCCCCTTGTGGGTTGTTGCTGGTGTTGGTGTCCGTTGCTCCACGTTGGGCCGGGGGCCGTGTGCTGTTGGTGGTGGTGGTCCTTGGTCTGTCCATGTCGACAGGGGTGGTCTGTGTGTTGGCAGTTGTTGGAGGGGTGGGTGCAGGGGGTGCAGCTGGTGGTGCTGCTGGTGCTGCATGATGACTCACTGCGGAGGCGCCAGGTAGGTCTTCGTCATCCGAGGAGGGCAGAGGCTGTTCCACACCAGTGAGCTCAGTGTCCCCCGGAGCCTGGGACAGGGACTCCTCAGCGTCTGCTGCTGTGTCCCCATCATCACCTGTTTTTGGGAGACACACACAATGTATGTTATGTTTCTGCAGGCATCAATGGTTCACACACCTGACAGTTGTGACTGTACCTCTGGATGCGGGCCTGTACATTGCATTGTCCTAAGTTGTCACAGTCAGAGGTTGATATTGGTGTAGCACATTGTCCTGCATACTTTGAGCATTTCAATATGAATGTTGAGGTATGTACATGGCCAGCATTGGTTGTATTTGGTGGACATCCGGCCCTCCTTCTCCCCCCAGCCCAGTTATCCCACCATGAGGCATGCCACCCTTGCAGTGGGTTCAGGTTGACTCTCAGGATGTCAGTAAGTGGTGTCCTGTAGTTTGTTGGTGCCCAGTTCCCAGCATGGCCTTGTGATCCCCACAGCAGTACCCATTGTCAGCCATCTTGTCAGTTCTTTTCCACTCCCTGGGAGGTGTGCATGCTTGAGTGTGAGCTTGCTGGGCCATGTGGCTGGGGGATGTTGGGCTGTGACCACCACTCCCATCATGCTATTGCCTCCACCCCCCTTCCCAGCATGCCCATACTTCCTTCCTTTTGAGTTGACTTCACTGTGTGTGAGTGTGACAGCAATGGCAAGATGGCTGACAGTGGTGTCCTGCTGTTTGTTGGTGCCCAGTTCTCAGCATGGCCTTGTGATCCCCACATCAGAGCACCATTGTCAGACATCTTTGAAGTGGCTTTCCACTCCCTGTGAGGTGTGCATGCTTCAGTGTGAGCTTGCTGGGCCATGTGGCTGGGGGTTGTTGAGCTGTGACTACCAATCCCATCATGCTATTGCCTACACCCCCCTTCCCAGCATGCCCATACTTCCTTCCTTTTGAGTGAACTTCACTGTGTGTGAGTGTGACAGCAATGGCAAGATGGCTGACAGTGGTGTCCTGCTGTTTGTTGGTGCCCAGTTCCCAGCATGGCCTTGTGATCCCCACAACAGAGCACCATTGTCAGACATCTTTGAAGTGGCTTTTCACTCCTTGTGAGGTGTGCATGCTTCAGTGTGAGCTTGCTGGGCCATGTGGGTGGGGGATGTTGAGCTGTGACTACCACTCCCATCATGCTATTGCCTCCACCCCCCTTCCCAGCATGCCCATACTTCCTTCCTTTTGAGTGAACTTCACTGTGTGTGAGTGTGACAGCAATGGCAAGATGGCTGACAGTGGTGTCCTGCAGTTTGTTGGTGCCCAGTTCCCAGCATGGCCTTGTGATCCCCACAACAGAGCACCATTGTCAGACATCTTTGAAGTGGCTTTTCACTCCCTGTGAGGTGTGCATGCTTCAGTGTGAGCTTGCTGGGCCATGTGGGTGGGGGATGTTGAGCTGTGACTACCACTCCCATCATGCTATTGCCTCCACCCCCTTCCCAGCATGCCCATGCTTCCTTCCTTTTGACTCTGCTTCCCTGTGGGGTAGTGTGCCTGTGCTGACAAGATGGCTGACAGTGTTATCCTGGCGTTTGTTTGGCTACAAGTCCCATGTGTGTCCCTGTGCTTCACACAGCATAACCCAGGGTGGTGGTTCTTTGTGGGATATTTGATTAGAGTGTGAGGCAATGCATTCTCCCAGGTGAGTTGTGTGGAGTTTGTGTTAGGGGTGTGTGTGAGAAGAGCTGCTGGTAACTATGGTCAGTGCTGTCAGTCCTCCTTCCCACCCAGCCCGATATCCCACCATGGAACGTGCTTCCATTGCAGGGAGTGCAAGTTTGCTTTCAGGATGTCAGTCAGTGGTGTCCTGCTGTTGGTTGGTGCACAGTTGCCAGCAGGGCCTTGTGCTCCCCACAGCAGTAGCCAGTGTCAGCCATCTTGTCAGTTGTTTTCCACTCCCTGTGATGTGAGCATGGTTCATGGTGGTGTTGATGGGCGTATTGTGAGGGTGGGCAATATCTGTGACTGCAACTCCCATGATGCTATTGGCTACACTGTCTTGACCAGCATACACAGAATTCCTTCCTTTCAGTGGGCTTCCCTGTGAGGTGGTGTTGTAGTGGTGGCTACATATCTGACTGTGTTTGTTGGTTAGATTTGTGCCACTTCCTAGCTGTATTTGTTGTTGTGTTTGTACATGTCATGACACAGTTACATATCACTATGAGATGGCATGTATTGTGTTTATCTGACTGACATACACATCTTAGGATGATTAGATTTTGGTTGGTGTGTATTTGCTAAGGGTGCATGGTTTGACTATCCCCTTGACAGTGATGTGTGTGTATTGTCACACAATATTGTGTACATTTGTTGTGTACTCACCAGGCTCTGGGATGTTTGATAGTCCATATACGCTCACTGGTGGTAGGATGGCCCACACCTTCTCCTCCCAGGGCCTGAGGTATACAGGTTTGGCAGGAGGGCCACTGCCGGTGTGTTGGCTCAAGGTGTAGTCCTTCTTCAGTAGGTCCCTGACCCTCCTGTGCACGTCATACCACCTGTTCTGGATGTTTTCCTTTGTGCGCAAACATGGTGATTGTGCGTTCACCCTGTCAACGATCCTCTCCCACATCTTGGTTTTCTGCGACATGGGGGTCTGTTGGACCAGTGTACCAAACAGCTGTGGCTCTACCCTGAGGATCTCATCTACCAGGACTTCCAATTCACTGTCTAGGAACTTTGGATTCTTCTTTGGGGGCATGGTGATGGGTGGTGGTGGTGAGTGATGTGTGTGTTGGTGTGCAAGTGAGAGTGTGTGAGTGTGGGTTTTGCTGGGTGTATGTGAGGGTGCTATTTGTTGAGGTGCTGATGGTGTGTGGCTTGTGTGATGGATGAGCTGTGAGTGTGTGTGTGGTTGCTGTCTGTTGGTGTTGAGTGCTGGCAGGTAATTCGAATTTGCAAAGGATCATGGTAGGGATTTGTGTCCTTTATATGGGTGGAGTTGTGGGTGTGTCTTTGTTCCATGTCCCCCCCAGTATTTATTGGCTTTGTAATTGCTTGTTTGTCCCTTTTTTGTGTGTTTTTTCCTTTGTACTTTTTGTGCATGTAGGAGACGTTCTTCTGACCGAGTCGGACGCTGCAGTTGGTCTCGTGCGAGCTTCTCCGACTCGTTCACGCTGAATTTCTGCTGTGTTTTATGTGCGGCGTACGCGTCGGTCGCGGTGTATTGGGTTGCTTTGGCTCGCTGTTTTCTATGCGTGTCGGTCGTGCGGCTTGTGTTCCGTACGAGTCGGTCGTAATTCGCATGCATTTCATCGTACTAGGCAGGTCGGGCAGCACCGGTACGTGTCGGTCGGAATTAATTCCCGATCCGAGTCGGTCGGTACGTTTTCCGGCCCGAATCGGAATCGGCCCCATAGTCTTTTCTCCCTTCTTCCTTTTCTCTCTCCCTACCTTTTAATTTATCCTGCTTTTGCTTTATCAAACAATCGATTTACACTCATATACATTTTGTGCATTTGTATTGCATTCATATAATACTGTTCTCGGGATACGTTCTCAGTACGCTTTTTCTTTTCAATAAAGCATCTTTAAACTTAACAAAAAAGAAATGTCCCGTAAAAAATATGTATTCCCAGAGGACAATCATCTTACTATTCAACTGTTTCCCCTCCTTCAACCTGGAGCAATAAATCAGACAAGAAAAGTCTACTGAAATACATACTTCCTTGATGGACAGATAGTAAAGCATGACTGCTCAGGGACACCCAAGGACAAAACTGATACAATTATGGTTCTCTTGCAATCTTTGCAGATTTTGCAGGTTCAAGGCATTTCCTAGCAGGGTTGACGGTTCTGCTCCACAAGGACGGCTCTTCAACCAGAAACCTGAAATAGGAGGGTGCGGCAACGCTGGAAGTTTGTACTTCACATGAATATAAAAGCTGATGTTTGTGCACAGAAATGAGATAGATCTGACACTGGCCCATGACTCGTTAATATTAACACTGATCTGTATACTTTGACAATCTGAGAGTGTTTGTGGATGTTGGGAAGCTGTGTTGGCTGTTCTGCACAGCATGAAGCCTTGGCCTGTTGACCAGTTATCCAGGGAGACCTCTGCAACAGGCGAGCCCATCCATATTCAGCCTGCTGATTCAGAGGGTTAACATAGAGGTTTTGAGCCCATTCCACCATGGGAATCCAGACGACGTCTCACGAGAAAGAAGGTTTGAAATATGGTGGCAGCAGCGTGCAAATCTGTCGCCTATGAGCACACCCTACGAGGAGTGGTGAGCGCGGAGCATTTCTTTGAGCTTTGTTGCCTTGGGCGCTGTTCACCATATCCTTAGAGCAGAGGGCCCTGTATGACTGAAATTTGCCCTTAGAGCAGGAAAATACAGGAGATTGTACAAAAATGTGTACATGGTTTGGGTGGTCCAGTCCAGCGGCAGGATGTGTACTTTGTTCCCGAAGTGCCAGGAAGGCACACTTAGAAATATTACATACAGTTCACTCCACTTCGTTCACATAAATTGAACAGTTCCGTCTCATCTATAAATGCGCATTTTGTTCCACAAATTCCGGAAAGAGTACAGCTACTAAATGATAATAACTACCTGTGTGCAAAAGCTGACGCAACTGCTCTGTTTTTTACACAACGTAGAAATATTATTTAGTCACAAGATAATGAAATGTCTCATATGAGGGGAACAATGAAAGAATTTAAAATTGAATGTCAGTCATAGATGTGTTCACAAGGTTCACATCACAGTATGGAAAGGGACACTGTCCAAATGCGTCAGAGCAATAATTCTATACCACATATTGCTGTACCCTGATATCCGACATTAGCAAACACTCCAACAACAACAGGAGAATCACCCACCATGCATACCCACAAAAGAGCCACATGCACACATGCTTTATAGAGCATGGAAAATGGAAGGGAAAGATCAAACGTTCCAAGGATAATAATGAAGCCAAAGTAGTTTTATCTCACAATGTGACTTAATGCAAAATGGCATTAACATATGCAGAAAATGCATGCTGAACAACTGTATGACTGGTGGGTGTGGGTAGAAGCATATGATCAACGGGCAAAATTTCACTTTGCCTACGTCCTTGGATACTTCTAAAATAGCAGAGGAAGCTCTTTCACGCTCTATTAGAGGGATGGTGATGAGGAATACTGCTTTACGAGCGCAGCAGCAACCCCAGAGGGCACCCCAGTGCTATTGAAACACTGAAATGAAAAGGACAACCAAAGCAAAAACAAACCAGAAAGGACAGAAAAGACAGAAAACTGAGTAGCAGGAATAGCAGGAATATCTCTCTCTCTCTCTCTCTCTCTCTCTCTCTCTCTCTCTCTCCCCCTCTCCCTCTCCCTCTCCCTCTCCCGGCTGGCCATTGGGTTTGCCGATGTGATGTAAGTTGCAGCTTCGATGGCAGTCTCTTTACGTATTTGTCCATTCGGAGACCTTCTCCATCAAGTGGGTGTGCGCCCAGTGATACTGGATTTCTTGAGCATCTCCTGGCTGCCTGCATGACCAGGGAGTCTGCTTGGGATGTCCTGTAAGGCAGGCCTGGGTATATTTCGGTGCTTTGTATCTTTAATCTTTTTGTAGCACAGTGAATGCGACTGTGGCAGGGGTTTGAATAAGTTTAAACCCCTCTTGACATATATGATTAATTATCGGAATTGATGTTGCAGCTTTTCCTGGACAGTTCATGAAAAGCATAGAGGAAGCACTCAGTATCCTCAATTATAATTAGTACGAGGCACTTCTAAGCCCTTTTGATGAGAGAAGGAATTTTCGCTATTTCGCTCGGTAGTGAATGCTTTGCGTGTGGAGTAGGTGGTGCTGTTATCCGTGCTAAATTACTGTTCCGTTCAACCCTATAAGCTGAACCAGTGTCGCCATGCAGCACGCCTTTATTTTCCTCATCCTCATCATAAGTAGAATCTACTCTTATTGATATGGGAGGATGCTCTAGAGGTAACATCAGCTGATGCAGCAACAGAGGTTACTGGGATGGGAGTGGTGACGGAGGAAGCAGTGAGGGTGCTATTTGTGAAACTTGTGGACAGGCAGGCGAGAGCTCTTGACTTGTCATTGAAGGAAATTTAGAATCCTAATCTGACATCAACTGCTGCAGATTTCTACCAGATAAACTGACACCTGGAGCATGTGATGTAAGTGATATTCTCCAAGACTCTGGTAATCTTGATACTCATCGTTGGGATCATAATGCCAATCATAGTGTGGACAGCTGTATTTCCATTCTGTATCCAGTATCATCAAAGAGCTAATATGTGGGATATGCCAGCAAATGTTTGTGGGCATCTTTGGTGGGTTAAGATAGGTGTTGCTCTTCTTCTTCTTTCTCTAGAGCATGCCTTGGTGTGGCTTGTTCCACATGATTGTCGCCCAGGTCCTGACATTCAACCTTTAATTGGTCTGAGCTGTATGCAGTCTCAAATGGGCCCTCTGCCTCCAACTCTTCTTCTGCCTGGAAGTGGCAAAACTTCACTTCCCAAAGGATTATGGTAGGTATCCCATGTTCTGTTTTATATTGTGAAAGAAGCAGTGCATATCAATAGAATTGATGGTAAAGGCTTCCCTGGCATAGGTGTCAATGTTGATGGGGCAGCAGTCGTAGACATCATCGACAGAGTGTGGAGAATTACCTTCACCAGAGAAGATGTCATTGTAGTCGTGGATGTTTTGTGGGTCTTTGCCTGTGGAAGTCTCTTATGTGGCGGATGACAATGGAATAGGGACTTTTTTCAACGGACCTAGCAATGACTAATGTTTTGTCAATAACAGAGGCATCTCCGGAAACGCCGTCATAGGTGTTGTCATGCACTGTGGGGTTGGACAGACTTTTTAAATGCTTTCTTATGTACATTATGAGACGGGTTATCAGAAGTGGGGGCCATGTTTTTTGCAGAATGAGCCTTCTTTAGTGGTCTTTCTGGATTCTGATGTTCCCGCTTGTGGGCCTTTTTGGGATATGTACAAGCTCATCCCTTGGGGAGGGGTTATCTCTGGCCTTCAACTTCTGAGGCCCCCTCTATAACTGACCTTGCAGTTGTTTAGAATCATTGAACAAAAGACCCTGCAAATTTAGCGGGGCTTGGATTTATGAACCTGGTACAAGCACTTCATACATCACTTAGGGTCATGATCGAGGGCGCTAAGTTTACCACTTGCAGGACGACTTTGAAGAGGCACTTTTTGGCAGACTCAGACATGCTGGTGCTCATCAAAACCCCATTTCTAGGACACTAGGTCTTATTAAAGCTAGAAAAAATATCAGATGAAAAAGTATAGGAAAAAACATGAAAAGAGAAGCGCTCTGGCAATTTTCACAGAACATGCAGTAGAAAATCTGGGGTATGCTGGCATCTGGGGGAGTGGACTTCAGTGCACTCTCACTTCACTGCATGGAGATTGGGTCGTATTCCATCAAGGTGAGCATTCTAATAAAGAGGCACTTCCAAAGACTTCGCATGGATGTTTCTTTTTTCTTTCTCCTGTTTGAGGGTTACTGTGGACTTACACGTCAATGAAGTCGAAAGATACATGCATATGAATCTATATTCAGTGCTGGAAAAAGTACTATCATCCAGAAAATGTTTTAGGTTTTCAACAAGTGCCTTTTCTAATACTTTACCAGCACAGGAAGAAGCGCTAGAATACTTCCTGGTACACATTCATCCTCAGCGCACCCCACCCCCAATTTGCATTTATTCTGATTCAAACATACACCGCTAGAATGATTATACCTTAGCACTGATAAACCTCTGCCCAAACAAAATATTTTACAAGACTTTTGTTTTCTTTGGCCTAATGTCAAAAGTTGCAGTTATGACTTACCTGTAGACATGCATTATTATTAGTTTTTCTAAGAAGATTATTGCCATTTTTATGTTTTATGCATAGCAAATGAATCAAACTTTTTGACTGTCCAGTCATGATTTTTTATTGTGACCTAGATTTTCATGGTAGAGTTGTTTTTTTCACTTTCTCTGTGGTCCCTCTTTGATAGCCATTGTGTAAGACCGATGGCCAAGAGAAGGGATGGTTGGACCTGTTGGTGTCTAACGTGATGGGGAGTGATCCTATTAAGGGAGTAGGGGGCAAGATCCGTAAACAGTCAATATACAAAGGGGGACCCTTTACCATGAATTTGTTGAAAAGTTCCTCAGGCTGTGATACCATTCCGCATCTGTTCTTAAAAAAACACATTACCTATTATTTAAATGGTTAGATAGATATCCTCACATTTATGTACCTGCACTACAGACTTATGCTTAAAACATTTAGGTCAAGGCATAATAAATGAGACATAATCAAAACACAAACGTTATATAGATAAGAGGTGTTCTTTCTTGTGGACATATAGTCTGTCCACAAGTAGCTCTTTTAATTGTATTGTGGTTATGGTGTATTCACATTAATATACACAACACTCCACAAATTTCAGGAGTGTATGCAACAAACTACAAAATGGCTCGGAATCAACTCCTTACAATTTAATGGAGATAAGATGGAGATTGTACATTGCTCAACAACCAAGATTGCTCGTCCCTTTCCTTCAGAATTTCAACTTACTCCAACAGATAAACCTCTGTCACCAGCTAAAACGGTGCGTAATTTGGGGGTTCTGCTGGATGATAATCTCCAGTTGGAATCACAAGCCAACAAAACAGTTAGCACGTGCTTCTCCCTGCTCAGAGCTCTACGAAAGATTCTGCCGCTCTTGCCTGCTGCCACCAGATCACAAGTCGTGAGGTGTGTGATTCTGAGCAGGCTGGACTACTGCAACTCACTGTACTTGGGTGCCTCAAACTCAACGATACAGAGGTTGCAAAGGATCCAGTCAATAGCGGCCAAATTAGCTCTGAACAGGCAGCGTAGATCTTCAACTTCTATGGCCCTGAAAGACCTTCATTGGCTGCCAGTCCACCAGAGGATACAATTTAAATCCCTCTGTATTGTGTTCAGAGCAGTACACGGAATGGGCCCGGAACCCCTGCAGAGGAAATTTACCTGGTATGCCCCCATGAGAAATCTTCGTTCATCAAGTGCAAACTTGGTGAATACCTCAAGGTTTAAGAAAACGAAGTCTGGTGGCAGAGCCTTTGGCGTGGCAGCTTCACGGCTATGGAATGAACTCCCCTTAGACATCAGGCAAATTCATTCTACGCTCCCATTTAGGAAGTGGCTGAAAACCTGGCTGTTTCCTAGGTTGAAGTAATCTGAGTTATGAATCCCTGGGCAAGTCGTTTACAGGTACCTTTGTCAACTCGGTAGGTCACAGCGCCAGGATACCCGAAGGGTGACAGCATGCGCTATACAAGACTCCTTTACATTACATTACATTACAACACAAGAACAATTGACTCCGCAAGCAAATAATTGATGTGACTATCAAACATATACATTACATATCTACATAATTCACCTATAGTCACATTAACAAAAATAAGTGTCTAACATAAATTCTATCAACAAAGGGGATACATCGGTGTCCTCCTTGTATTGTTACGTGTACAGCGGGGGGGTCCTATGTGGTTGGGGCACAATATTTCACACTTATCAGTGGTATGGGAGGTTTGAATCCTCTAGGTTGCTGTCCTTTGGCTGTTATTGGCCTTTGCGGGGGTGTATGTGCCCTCAAGCGCATGCTTTATTACGTTGATGTGTTTCGACCTTCTCTGTGCGCTACTCAGCAAAGGCCTGTACTTTGTTCCAACCACCAGTCCGGACTTCATGCAAATAAGACAGGAAGCACTACAATTCTTCCGAAAAATGTAGCTGAAAGTCTTCTTCTCAGACCACACAACACCACAAGAAAGAAACTTTTCCGGACTCTCCAGTTTTTATCCACCGATATCAAACATGCCCATAGAACTACAAACACTCCAAAGAACAGTACTAAGGGACATAGATGCCATTGAGAAAAAAGGAAAATATACTAGAAATAACCTGTCAAGAGAAGAACACTGTGCCCTCCTGAGATTAAAAGCATGCTAGGAGATAATCATTAAGCCGTTGCAAAGCTAAAGTCATCATGGATCGAGCAACATACGAACAGGAAATAATAAGGCAACTGCAGAACGAGGAACACTGCAAGAAGGGCACCCTGCTGTACATGTGCCAATACATGAAAAGGACACTGATGTATCCCCTCTGTTGATAGAATTTATGTTGGACAGTTATTTTTGTTGATGTGGATATTGGGGAATTATGTAAATATGTAATGTATATGTTTGATAGTCACATCATTTATTAGATTGTGGGGTCAATTGTACTTGTGTTGTGTATATTAGTGTGTTTTGTGAAAACAGGCTCAGAATGGTAATGCAGCCTAAAGGACTTTTCAACAAATTCATGGTATAAGGGGTCCCCCTTTATATATGGACCATCCTGTTGGTAGCATGCGCCCCAACTTACAGCATAGCTGAATCCAAGAAAGTAACATAATTGACAATACAACATAAAAGACTCTAACAATAAAGGCACAATAACGCAATCAACAAATTAATCTATGACAAAGCCAAGGGTCGGATGGTAAATCAGTCGGATGAGATAGAGAAGGTTTTTTTAACACACTATACTAATCTACATAGATCCTCATCCGTTATCTCATCTGATGTAATCAAGGAATATTTAGGGGGTATCAATCTACCCACTCTTAGTAGAGAGCAGCAGTCTAGAGCGATGGCTCCTATCACGCTCACTGGGGTCCAAGAGTCCATCATGACCTCCCCCAATGGGAAAGCTTGTGGGAATAACGCATTGCTGGCCGAGATGTATAAAATCTTTACAGCCCAAATAGCGGCATTTCTGGTCAAATTGTTCAACGAGATTCTTGAGGGGTGTGAAGTGCCTGGTAGATTTACAGAAGCTGTAATTGTTAGCTTTTTGAAAAAGGGTAAACCGCCCGATCAGCCTGGCTCATATCGACCTATGAGCCTTTTAAACAATGACTATAAGCTTTTTACAAAGAGCATTGCCTCTAGAATAACACCATTAGCTAAGGAGTGGTACATAGCGACCAATCTGGCTTATTACCAGGGAGAACTATCTTGGGTAACACCAATGTTCTCCTACAAGCTATTGACTTCTTCACAAATAATAAGACCACAGCGGCTATCATTATGATAGATGCAGAAAAAACCTTTGATGCAGTTCACTGGGAGATTCTTTTCGCTACCTTAACTAGATTTGGCTTCCCTTCGAAGCTAGTGAGGCTTTTAGGCAACTTATACATAGTCATGGTGAATTTGCATACGGCAGTAACACTTTCAATTAGTCGTTGTACCTGGCAGGGTTGCCCGATGTTCCTGATGCTATTTGCACTTTTCATTGAACCTCTGGCTTCAGCCCACCAGTAAGACCCTCTAATCAAAGCACTTCTCCAGGGCTCACCTAAACTGAAGTTGTTTGCCAATGATTTGATACTGTATCTGAATGCTGAGGAGCACAAAATTAATAGAACATTTGCCATAATTAAAGCTTTTTCAGATTTGGGGGGCTACAGAATTAATCATTCAAAATCGAGAGTCCTTTTATTAAATTCTTCCAAACTCGTACTACCCATCGAAATGCGGCCACAGCTCCAGGTCTCAAATCCTATTAGATATTTAGGTATTTTTATATCCCATGACTTTTCAGAACTTTACCAACTTCACTATCTACCACTTTATCTAAAGCCTAGAATATATTGTATCAATGGCAGTCGTATCCTCTTACCATTATTGGATGAACAGCAGCAATCAAAATAATGATTCTCCCACTCTTTACTCTTTATTTTTTCTAATGAAACAATCAAGGTGCCCCAGAGGTTCTTTACTGAAATTGACCAGATGCTGCAACATTTTATTTGGCTTGGTAAGAAGCCTCGTACCAGGTTGGAAACTCTACAACTAACTAAAGAGGATGGTGGATTAGCGCTTCTTCATTTTAAGAAGTACCTATCAGGCTTCCTTTCTAGATTGGTGTGTTTGGGCAGCAACTCTGCAAAATCTTTCCAATAACTTTTATCTTGAGTAAATGTATGGATAAGAGTCTTTTTAACAACCAAAATTCCTTATGAATAACTGAAGATTAGATTAAATGTTGATCTTATTAAAAATGAGGCTGAGATGGTAATCTTAAACTGGTACAACAGAGGATACGGTGGAGATAATACTGGTCTTAAGCAAAAATGCAGAAGTTACACTGAAATAATAAGGACAAATGTTGGATGTGTATCGTTACAAATTGTGACTTTAAGGATTTGTTTTTAAACTGTCCTACAGTTTCATAGATTTGGAATTAAAACTTTTTAAAGAATTTGATCACATGATTACTCCTCAGATCTATGAAAATATTTATTATATTTCATCATCTGACTTGCGGACTTAATGCAAAGGAACATGGTTTAAAAGAACAGTAATGACAGAAATGTTTCTGTTTAATAGAAAGAACAAGCTAGATACTTTTTGTGGTACAAGAATCATCTAGCCTAGGCTCAAGAGATACATTATACTTCAAATTTCAAATGTTTGCAATGCGTGGCATTTTTGGGGGATTTTATGACAATGCATAACTGTAAGAAAATATGAATGAGATTAGTGTGATTATGGCTTCCTTTCCCTTTCCCATTTCTCCTCAGTATAGTTGTTTCCCTTTAGCTAAGATCTACAAATAGCCAATATGTTATTTTCGTGCTGTCTGCAGCATGATAACACTTTTTTCTGTGGTCCGGTGTACTATAGTTCACAAAACATGGGAACTAAGAGCCTTATTATTTCAGACTATTGCTGAAATGCACAGTTAATTTTCTATAGATATAAGTCATGTTGGACTTTTTATGGCATAGGTTATAGCACACTTCTGTATGAAAAATTGCTATGTGCTTTATGTATAGTGTCCTACGACAAGACTGAAAGGATTTGTGGATTAAAATGTTACTAAATTGGAAACAAATAAATCATAATGAAACAAATCAGTTTTTAAATCAGCGGACCGAAAATTTCCTTTCTACCTTGTTGTTGAATAAAATCTGGGACACTTCATTCCCACCAGTCCCTTGCATTTGTTAGCAGAAAGTGTTAAACAAAGGCCTATATTTTCATAACTCTGCACTTTAGCTAAAAAAGTTTTTGATCTGCTTGTGATCATATTCCTATTGTAGTATTTGATTGTGCATAATCATCTCTTTTTTGGGGGAGCTTCATAATTATGAAATGTTTATATGTACCTAATGGTATTAGTAAACTTTTGTTTCACAAACAAAAAAGTGCCTTTTGGCAACTCTACCAAATTCGTGCCTCTAGAGGAAACCTGCACAATCAACTATATTAGATGGCAAAACGCATTGCCCTAAAGGTGAAATTAAAACTACATTCATATACATTTGTTCATGCCTGTCAATAGCTTACAGCCAGACCAGACTCATTTTTCTTGGACAACAGGTTACTGTTGGGCTTAGAGCCTTTTAAAACAAAGATCTCCCTATACACATCAAGAGAGTGTTTATAGGTGGCAAGTATATTCATAAACAGTGATCATATTCTTGATTATGAGTACACTGCATTGCACAGCGAGATTCTTACCGGCATATCTTCCACCCTGAGGAAAGCCTTGTGGCCGGATAGGCCTGCGTTAATACGATCTGCTTCCCGGACGAACTTCTGAAGCTCCAGCCCTTCCTCCAGCTTCTTCTTCCGCTGCATCCACATGTCACCAAGGTCACCAGTGTCTCTGGAAAGCCTGTCCATCGACTCCTGCACCTCTGGGGCGCTGCTTGGTTTGCCATCAGATACCTTCTTACCCAGCTCATGCAGCTGCTTAGACCTGTTGGTGAAAAAAAGACTCTAGGGACATCCATGGAAATGGCAAAGCACTGCAGTCTCATCCGATTCAAGGAGAACAGCACGTGTGGTACCATTTGTCAAATTTACAATGCTGGCAAAATGTTCAAGCACAATGAGGACAATTTACTCGTTTTCAGGGTATTGAGACCATCTTAAAATAACTGAAAACTTGAATGTATTCAGAGAAAGAGAGAGAGAGAGATATAATCCTAGGTTGATACAATAAGCACATTTTGGAGATTACGCGTGAGAAATTCCCTTTTTACAGATCTCACCTTTGTGCTACTAGCTCCACTATTTATAATCACTTAGACCCACCTTAAGAGTGGCAAAACTACATCGAGCAATGACTCTGGGTGAAATTCTCCCATCTGCAATGCAAAGTTTTTACGCCCAGTATGATCAGGTCCACAAACTCCGGACTTGAAAAATTCTGGGCCTGAAGACAGGCTGCAGGAAGATGCCCTGTGAGCAGCAGTACAGCCCGGATCCTTTTCAACTCCTGCAGCAGCACACTGCTCGGAACCCCACCCATTCCCCAACGCCATCACAGACCCTGGCATTAAATACGTTTTCCCTGCTCTGAACAGCTGGAAAATGTCAGCCTGTTTTCTCCCTGGAATGGGGATATACCTCACAGAAAAGTGCCAGAATCCCCCAGTGTGTGTGGTTGTTCACCAGTCTGGGAAGAAAACTCATTATCGCTGGATTTTGGTGTGTGGGTTTCCAACTATCACCAGGAATTCTAGCCTTCTGTTATCCATGCACCAAAATTCGTCAACCCATAATGAAGGAACTTCTGTCTAGCTCCTAGCATTATGACTCACCTGTCCTTCACACGATCTATCTCCTTTAGCAGGTACTGGTGCTCTTTGATGAGTTGCTCGGCAGAGGCCACATCAGAACCCATCTCGTCACTAGCAAGCTTTTCCTTCACACCATCCACCCAGAGCAGGAGTTTGCGATTCTCTTGCAAAAAGGCCTGGTAGTCTTGTGCCATCTGCAAGTTTTGTTTCTTCTCTGCTGCCTGTTCCTTCAGTTTGGCCAGAAGCTTCTCCATTTCCTCTACCTGCTTCTCGATGGCCAAGCTCTCTGCAGGGTTAGTTTTCCCAATCCTAGAAAACAACACAAGTAATTCAGTAAGTCTAAGCAGACAACACCAAGCCACCAAATAAATCTGTAATTCTCAGTGGCTCATTCCGATGTCGGGCGGACCTAAGTCTGCCCGACACAGTCTCGGTCCTGGGACCAACCGACCTCTGGCCGGTAGTCCCGACCACCTAGGGGCAGATGTATCAAGCATTCTTGCATTCGCAAACGGGCAGATTCGCAGAATCTGCCCGTTTGCGAACGCAAAAATTGCTTTTCCGATGCAGCAAACCTAGTTTTGTGATTCGGTAACCTGTTACCGAATCGCAAAATGGGTTTGCGATTCGGTATTAGGAAGGGGCGTGTTTAGGGCGTCCCTTCCTAATACCGAATCGCATCGGTATGTATGAATGTTTTGTGACCGCATTTGCGGTCGCAAAACATTCGCATGTTACCACCTACTTCAAGTAGGTGGTAAGCCATTCGCAAATTGGAAGGGGTCCCTGAGGGACCCCTTCCCCTTTGTGAATGTTTGTAAAACCATTTTTAAGAGCAGGCAGTGGTCCCACGGACCACTGCCTGATCTTTAAAAATGAAAAGAAAACTTTTCATTTTTCGTTTTGTAAAGCATCTCGTTTTCCTTTAAGGAAAGCGGGCTGCTCTACAAAAAAAAGATTGCTTTATTTAAAAGCAATCACGGACATGGTGGTCTGCTGATCTCAGCAGGCCACCATCCCGTGATTTTTGCGATTTCTAGGGGTCGCAAATTGCGACCTACCTCATTAATATTCATGAGGTAGGTCATTTGCGACCCCTAGGAATCGCAAAGGTGTACTATACACCTTCATACATGGCATTTTGCGATTCCCTAATTGCGAATCCTTGTGATTCGCAATTAGGGAATCGCAAATAGCTATCTTGATACATCTGGCCCACTAATCAGGATGCAACCGAACAGTGTTCGGTCGCATTCCTACATTTGCCTATGGGAGCATGCATTACGGCCGTAAACCGGCCGTAATACATGCTCCCATAGGGAAATGGGAGGTGCTGTTCATCCCTGCACCCCGTGGCAGGCACCTCAAGGGGCCTGCCAAGGGGTGCAGGGACCAACAGGGGGGCACCATAGGTGCTCCCTCGGCCCCCAACTGGAGGCCGTGCACCCAAGGGGGCCCTGCTGGGGGCCCACAAACACGCTTTACGACATAGTTTCCATGTCAGACAGGCCGGCATGGAAACCATGCCGGAAACTGTGCATAGTAATCCCAAGGGTGGAAAGGCTTGAGCCAGTCGGGAGCCAGCCGGAATGACAGGACAGGCCGGTTTGGTTTCCATTGTAATGCTGCAGTCGGAAACTAAACCAAGGCCGATTACGATGCGGCCCAGAAGGCTCCAGCCGTCAGTCGGAGTCTTTACGGGCCGCATTGTAATCCACTCCTTAATTCTAGAGACACATCTTCTATGGTGTTTGGACAAAATATTGAATTAGAAATATCTGGAGGCAGAAATATCGGAAAATAAATATTGTGATAGACAAATATCGTGATGCACAAATATCGTTGACGAAAATATCGTTCTTTAGGTAAATAATGTCAATTTATATAATAGTGATCTTAAAATTGGTTTCAATAATATAGTGGCAAAATATATTGTTTTTTTAATTATTTGAATGTGTTTTAGTTGATATATTTATTTTGTGTTACTATTTTTTATATAAACTTTATTTTAAAAAAAAACATACCTTGTAATTGTAAGTGAATTAGAATTATTTTATTTTGATTTTTATAGTAATTTATAGAGTCATAGCGGGTTGTTAGGTTTATAGGGAGATAGGATGAGATGTTAATTAATAATTATTATGAATTATTTAATGAAAGGTATTTAATTATGTGATTGATATTATGTAAATTAGGTAATATTGATTTATTTTTGTTATATAGTATTTGCAGACTGTTAGGTTTGGAGGGGTATAGGGTGAGAAGTTAAATAATTAATAATTAATTACCAATGAATTGCTAATTAATTATTTAATTGATTTTAATTATGTAATTTATGGAATACTTTTTTTTGTTACTTAGATTTTAGATGCAGCCTGCTAGGTTTGTAGGGGAATAGGATGGGAAGTAAAGTAATAATTAATGAATAATTTATTGGTAATTTTTTATTAATTATTTAATTAAGATTTGATTATGGAAAATATGGAATACTGATTTATTTTACTAATATTGTGGGATTCTAGTTTTGTTGGGGTATAAGGCAGGAGGTTATTTAATTAATAATTATTTAATTATTAATTCTTATTTGTAAATTAATTATTTAATTTTGAATATTTAAATTATGGAATATTTAATTATTTTAATGATATTTTAGTTTTGGGCTGCTAGGTCTGCAGTGGTCTAGGCTGGGAAGTTAATTAAGTAATAATCAATTCACAATTAATTGTTAAATATTTAATGATTTTAAATATGTAAATTATGAAATACTTATTTTGTAAGCTATGTTTTAGGTGCAGCTGCTAGGTTTGGAGGGGTGTAGAGTGGGAAGTTAATTAATTAATAATTGAATAAGAATTCTTTATTAATTGATCATTAATAATTTTAATGAATAGTAATCATGTAAAGTGATTAATGTTGTTTAATTTTTTACTACATACATATATTTTTATGTTAATTAATAATTTGTTTTTTTTAATTTCAAAATGTTTTTTATTGATTTTCGTAATGGAGAAGAAAAACATCACAATAGTGAATAACATATAGAGGTTAGAGCATCATGTACATACCATAAAAGAATAACAATGTAGAGGCAAACAATGATATGTATGACGCAAAATGGTCCAGAAAAACTAACCTCCAATACACATGAATAAGAAAAAAGGGAAGAAAAGAGAAAGATGAAGGAAGAAAAAGATTGAATATCAGAAGATAAGAGGAAAAAAGAAGCCAGAGCCCTCATACTCAGCAGGTTTCAATGGATTTCGTGGTACAAGAGTACCCCATCAGTAACATATATCTCCTATGTTAGTTGATGACACACAATACAATACACTTATACAGAAGGAAGCGCTTATATATATTATAGCGTTAATTAATAATTTTTATATTAAGAGTTTAATATTTTTTCTACATTCATGGTGTTACTTATATATGTAATGAGTTTGAAGTGAATTACGTTTCCTACTCTTGTTTCAACTGCAGTAGGAATAGTAAAATGAATCTCTTTGCAGTTTGACACTTTCCCTAATGTTGCGGTGTTTGGAGTGGGAATAGTAAATCTCACCCCCTCCATAATACAATGCTTTCTCTACTGTTTCACAGACTGGAGTGGGAATAGTAAATGTTTCCCCCCAAAAGTCCAACACTTTCCCTATTGTTCCGCTGACTGGAGTGGGAATAGCAAATTTCACCTCTGAAATTGAACACTTTCCCTATTGCTGCACAGACTGGGGTGGGAATAGTACATTTTACCCCAGCAAAGTCCAACAATTTACCTACTATTGTGCTGACTTGAATGGAAATAGTAAATGTCACCACTCGGAAATCCAATGCTTTCCCCACTGTTGCACAGACTGGAGTAGGGATAGTAAAGTTTACCCCTCCAAAGTCCAACACTTTCCCTGCTATTGCATAAACTAGAGTGGGAATTGTATATTTAATATGCTTAGATTCCAATAGTTTTAATAATGTTGGTTAAATGGATTTGATAACACTAATTCCTTTATTTTTTTATGTTTAACATTATTTGCTTTTATTTTAACATTTATTTTAATGTTTATAGTATTTTTTGTTAATGTGTTTTGGGGATTTTTCAATTTTTTATATTTTTATTATTGTGTACATTAATATATTATATCTTATTAAATGTTTCATATTTTGTGTGGTTTTATTGTGTTTGTATACATATATATATATATATATATATATTATCTACTGGCGGTCGCCAGTAGATAGGTATAGTTAGGACCTATTTTCCATAGGAAATCCGCAACATTCTATTCCCAATAACTTTGGCGCCGGTTGACGAATCTTCGCGAAATTTTCAAAACTTATGGCCAGCTCCGGTCCGCTCCTATCTTGAAAGTTTCGAGGTGATTCGTCAAGTGGGGGCCGAGAAAAAAGGGGGGTCCCAAAACGTGTTTTCCCCATGCAATTTTCCATAGGAACCTTTAGTCGCAGCTACAGCCTGAACTGCTGAACGGAATTACACCAAATTTGGCAAAAAGGTAGCCCTTGGTTCAGTGTCGTGCCTTTTGGTTAAATGGTGTAAATCCGTTCAGTGGTTCCTGAGAAAATCAAAAGTAAAATTACATATATATCTATGGCCGCAGTGGATCCGCGCACCCTGAGCGCACCCTCCCGACCACGAGCTTCATGCTAATTGGCTGACATTTGGTTCTACTGAGTCACAAGAAAACAGGGGAAAAAAATGCGCAAAAGAAGCGAAGGGGGCAGGGTAGAAACACCCTGACCCCCTAGGCCTGCTCAGGGGGTCCCACAAGGACCCCCTGGGCAGACAAAAGCATTTTTTTTTTAAATCACGGCGGGATGCGCGCCGGATACGCGGATCCCGCCGTGATTAAAAAAAAATCGAAGCGCGGTCTCCCGCGCTTCGAGGGTATTTTGCCCCCGGGTGGGCCAAGTCCCGGGGGCATGCGGGGGTGGGTTTATATTTTTGGGGGGCCTCTAAGGCCCCCCAAGCCCCAGGGACCGCCACCCCCCGGGGCTTCAAATAAATAATGTTGGCGGGGGGCACATGGCCCCCCGTAGCCCCGGGGACCGCCACCCCCGGGGCTATTTGTAAAATAAAAATAAATAACCTGTGAGGGGGGCTACAGGCCCCCACACGCCCCGGGGACCGCCACCTCCCCGGGGCACTAGTATTTAAATTCGGGGGTCCGTAATGGAGCCCCGGGGATCACCACCTCCCCGGGGCTGTGCAATTGTTGGGAGGGGGGCCGCGCGGCCCCCCTCCTGGAGCCTGTGGTGGCCCTGGGGACCGCCACCCCCCAGGGCCGGCTCCTGCAGTGTCCTGGGGTGCCTACCCCGGGACACTGCTGTTTGCAATGGCAGGACGGGAGCCGTGCGGCTCCCGTCCTGTCATTGCAAACTTGCTTTGCTTCATTGAAGCGAGAGCAGGGAAACCTGCTCTCGCTTCAATGAAGCAAAGCAGATTGCTTTTTCATAAGGGGAGCTGCATGCCAGCAGCTCCCCTTATGGAAAAGCAATGCCGGCTCCCGCAGGACGCGGGGAGCCGGCGGGACCGTGCGGGGATTGGGGTCCCCGGGGCCTTAAATGGCCTGAGGATGGGGGCCACGCAGCCCCCTCCAAATATATATATATTTTTTTTAAAAGAGGGCATGCTCCAGGGGATGGGGTCCCCGGGGCCAATAGAGGCCCAGGTAAGGGGGGCCACACAGCCCCCTTCCAGTTTAAAAAAAAAAAAAAAGAAAATCCTCAGGCCCCGGGGGATGGGGTCCCCGGGGCCAAAAGTGGCCGAGGGAAGGGAAGCCACGCAGCCCCCCTCCCATTAAAAAAAAAGGAAAGAAAAAAAAAAAAAGACCGGCATCGTGCCGGAGGCCCCGCCCCCTCCCTGCAGCAGTCTGCAAACGCACCCCCTGGCGCATTGTAAGAAGGGGAAGTAATTCCCCTTGAATACTGGAGGTCCCTGGGGGCCAACTAGCCCACCAGGAACCTCCAGTATGCGCCAGGGAGCTGCGTTGCAGAGAGGTGTTCAGAGGCCACGCCCCTTTTTACACCTCTCTGCAACGCAGCTCTGTGGCGCTTTTTGGAGGTACATGGTGGGCTAGTTGGACTCCAGGGACCCTCAGGATTCAAGAGGACTTAATCCCCCAACTTAAAACGCGCCACGGGGCGCGTTTGCACAGTGGTGAAGGGAGGGGGCGGGGCTTCAGGTGACATGTGTGCAAACAGGCCCTGTGGCGCGTTTTAAGATGGGGAATTAAATCCCCTTCAATCCTGAGGGTCCCTGGGGGCCAACTAGCCCACCAGGTACGTCCAGAAAGCGCCACAGAGCTGCGTTGCAGAGAGGTGTAAAAAGGGGCGTGGCCTCTGAACACCTCTCTGCAACGCAGCTCCCTGGCGCATACTGGAGGTACAGGGTGGGCTAGTTGGACCCCAGGGACCCTCATGATTCAAGGGGACTTAATCCCCCAACTTAAAACGCTCCACGGGGCGTGTTTGCACAGTGGTGAAGAGAGGGGACGGGGCCTGATGTGACAAGTTAGTTAGTTAGTTTTAATCCCCCTGCCCTATTATGTACTAGGGACTTACAGAGGAGGTCATGCTAATCACAGGGGTACCCCAATGCATAGTGTTCCCTAGTGTATGTAGGTGTTTTCACTGTATTCTAAGTGTCTTTTAGCATAGCACTGGCTCTAGGCCTGGTTAGTCAGAGCCAGTTAACACCAGAACCCGTCTGAAAAAGTTGTGGGCACAGGATGATTTTGCAACAAGGCCTCTTTCTGCTCCTCTGTTGGTTCTTTCTGCACGTCTTGCTTCTTCCTGCACTTTTCTTCGTCTTTGTGGACTTCTGTTGCTTGTTTGTGCATTTCTTTGCTTCTTTCTGTGCGTTTTTCTTCTTTCTTCACATGTCCTACCTCTGTAGGCATAGTTAGAAATTAGCATTTAAAAAACCTTTGAAATTCACTGAAAAAACCATAGGTTTCAGGCACGTTATAGTTAGAAATTAGCATTTAAAAAACCTTTGAAATTCACTGAAAAAACCATAGGTTTTAGGGAAAGTTATAGTTAGTTGGACATTTCACTCGTACAAAACGCGTGAAATTCCCCCGTTATAGTTAGTTCAGCTAACTATAACTCGCGCCCCCGCAATGCACTGCTGATGACGTCACATATTACATCACTCATGACATGGTCAGTGACATCACTGATGACATCACTGATGACATCTCAAATGACATCACTGATGACATCACTGATGACATCACTGATGACATCATCCATGTGATAATTTGATGCATCTTCTCACACCCTAATATAACCTTTGATACACCCACTCTAAATTACAGACTGCCATTCTCAAAACCATAGACACTCCAACACCAATAACTACATACCCACTCACTGATTCTTAGGTCTACACACACATCCACTCACTCACCCGTACAGTCACTCATACTTACGGTCACTCAGTACAGGACTATCATATGCACTCATACACCTACATAGACACTCACACACCGCCACTCATCCATAGAGGTACTCACACACCTAGTCAGTCATGCAAATAATTAATCACACTGCCATTTACTCACCTATACAGTTATACACACACCAACTCACTTACTCATACAAATACTAGCACATTCTTACGCTCTTATACAATCACTGATACAAGTACACACTCATCCATACAGCAACTCTCAAAAACACACACTCTCACTTATAGCCATTTATATACTCCAACACACATATATACTGCCTTTCACATATGTAGTTACTCACACATGTACCACTGAGATATACATTCACTCACTAACACACCCATACACACACTCACCCACCCATACAGTCCATCACAGATGCACTCTTGAAACCATGCACCCAGTGAATCACCCACTCACACATCTATGCACAGAGTCACACACACCCCACCCACACAAACACTCAGGCACCCATACAGATACTCAGACAACCAATCAATAACCCATGTAGACACTCACGTAGCTATTCACAAACCCATGCAGCCGCTTACACACCAACAGACAGACGGATACAGACATTCACACAGTTTAGTCACTAACCCATGCATTCAGTAAGATACGTTTAATCACTCACTTATAGAGTCAGTCACGCACCTACTAAATCATCCATTCAGACACTTATACACCCACTCATTCTTCAATACGCCTTTCCCTATATATATTAAACATATTTAAACTTTACAGAAACACACAGTCACTGGATGAGGTCATCAGTAATGTCATTTGAGATGTCATCAGTGATGTCATCAGTGATGTCACTGACCATGTCATGAGTGATGTAATATGTGACGTCATCAGCAGTGCATTGCAGGGGCGCGAGTTATAGTTAGCTGAACTAACTATAACGGGGGAATTTCACGGGTTTTGTATGAGTGAAATGTCCAACTAACTATAACTTTCCCTAAAACCTATGGTTTTTTCAGTGAATTTCTAAGGTTTTTTAAATGCTAATTTCTAACTATAACGTGCCTGAAACCTATGGTTTTTTCAGTGAATATATATATATATATATATATCTATATATATATCTCTAAAAACAGCTATGGGACCAACTTGAGAAGGCTCACAAGAAAGAATTATCTAAATGGTGGGGAGCCATGTCTATACAAAAATATATCAACTGTTGAAGAATCCCACATGGTCTGAGGATCTTGACGGTACCTACCTATGAAAACCCCAGACCCAGAGATGCTGCAAGAATGGTCCATGAACTCCCATGAATGTTCAACAACTATGCTACTCATTTTGATTATATATGCATGGAAAGACAGGGACAAACTATTGGCGGAGATCGAACATCTGAGTGCAGAACTGTTGAAAATTATTGACCAGAAGGAATGTGATGCTGGTATGGAGGAACTAACTGAAACGATGATGAAGTTGGAAGAGGAAAAAAAATGAAGAAGCAGAGAACATTTTATTGCAATTACAAAGACTATCTAAATGGGCGGGTTCTGACCTTTGCCCAAAAATATGATACATTACAAGGTACTGAGCCCAAAAGTGTGGAGGGCCCGCGGCCTGACCAGGTTGCTAACCCGGAGACAGGCACAGTAAGCAGACAGGAGGAATCAGAAGAGGGGACCAGCACCACTGACAGTAATACATCAGTGGGCTCAGATATGTCAGGCCCAAAAACAAACTCTTTTAAAGGAGTTCCAAGTTCTGATCAGGAGGCATTTTGAGTTCCAGTCCTTTCACAGAACAACAAGAGGAAAAGGGCTAGGAGGAAAAAGTGTAAATAAAAAAGATACAAGCAAAACAAGAAAAGGAGACAGCTTGGTGGGAATGGACACAAGAGCCAAAACCACAATGAAATAATGGGACTTGACACCAATGTGGTAAATGTGTCTGATTTTCCCTCACCCAAACCCATATAGATGCGCTTTCCTTTGGTCTTTCTTTTTCTCCAACCTCTACCTTTAACTACACACAAAGCCAAAATTATTTGTTTAATTTCACTAGAAAATTAAAACAAAAGAAATGGTTAGAGCTGGAAAATAATAACACACAAATGATCTGTCTTGTCAACCATCTTCACTATGTATTAGTGATATTGATCAACTGCATGCTGTGTGATCTTGATGAATTCACTGAGTGTCACGAAGATGCCATTCTCAATTTGGATAATTTACAAATCCCACTTGATTTGAATTGCCCTAGCCGGTTTCGCCCCAAATCTGTGTTTACGCCTACTATGCCCTTTGATGGTATTGATGTCTTTGAGAAGGGAGTCATCAGGGATTTTAAGAATCTTAGGTTTAGGCATGGCAACAAATCCTTTAATTTGACAACAGCACAAAGGAGGGCCCTTACCGAATTGCAGACAGGGGATGACATTGTGATTCGTAACTCTGAAAAGGGAGGCAACATTGTTGTTTTGTCTAAGGGCAAATACTTAGCAGAAGGATACAGACAGTTATCTGATAGTGCATGTTACACATCATGTAGGAAATCAGACATTGATGCTGCCAATAGGACATACTGGGACAGACTGATGGATTGGCGGGACCAAGGATATATATATATTATTACATGTTAGTATTACACGTTAGTGAAATATATTTAATTAACATTATATTTAAATAATATATTAAAATATTTAACATTTACTACTTTAAAGTCTATTTATATTAAAAAAATATATTTGGACAATATTAGTGTCGATTATATTTTTGACACAATTATTTTTGTACTTACCATTATAAGTATAGGATCACTATATTATGGTAAACGATATTTTTGACAAAATATTTTTGTCAACGATATTGTTTACCATGATGTTGCATCAGTGATCCAGCTTCTGTATGCTGTATGTTTGCTAGTGTGCAAGACAGGAAGGCAATTAAGGAAGGCAATGATGGAGGCATTGAGAATAGAGTAATTGAACGAGATGCTAAGGTTCAGACTTATAGCATAAAGTGCTGGCTAGTCAAAAAGATATTTCAGGAGTTAGGTCAAAGTGAGTTCTATATAAATGGTGTATGCATTTAGCAGGGGTATCTGACTGGAGGTTGCATGGAGAATTTGTGTACACAAAGCTGGAAGTGCACAGGTGGCCAATCTGATGTATCGGGCTGGAGTATACCTGGAGGCTCTATCCTGAAGGCTGTGGAACCAGTCTTGTTGATTGATTTGCAGGTGATATATGTTTGAATTTGCTATGTCTAGACTGAAGCCAAAATGCGTTGGGTCATGTAGTCTGAGACTGAACACATGCCTGGCTGCACTGGTTCTCATTCCTTACATTTTGGTCATTAGGCCTGGCCAATGTAGAGCAGATTAGCCAGTCTTACATCTTTATTTCGGCAAACAGCCATTAAAGAGCAGATGGGTACAATGAAACAGTGAGGATACAATAAAAAACACTGCATTAACAACGTTAAAACATTGTGTAGGAAGCTGGCTCTCTGTATAGTGCACTAAAAAGAAGTACACTGTGTAGAGAGTCCAGTGGGTCCCCAATTGGCTTACAGAGGCTAATGTAGATATACTAACGCTCTTTTTTGTGGTAGTGTGGGAGAGCAGTTAAGCTTATCTGAGGGTAGTGCTAAGCATTTGTTGTAATCACAGGCGCAATAAATGAGACACATACTCAAAGAATAAATCCAAAACCAAATTAGAAAATTACCACTTCTTTTTATATATTTAGTAAAACCAAGAATTTTGTTCAAAAGTCAGTACTGCTTTTGTTGTCACAGGTAAGTAAAACGTTCAAACATGAGCGCTTCTAGGCACAATGCAATCCTATGGGAGTAAAAGTCAGAGATGCATAAAGGTAGGAACAGTCGGTTTCAGGGGTTCACCTTCAGGGTTCAGAGTTGTAGTGGACTGAGATCCAAAGTACTACCAGCAATTCTTAGGAAACTGCCAGGGTTTTACCGGGAACAGGGTACTGGTGAGGTTGTAGCTAGGAGAGCTACGCTGAGGGGGGCCACCTGGAAATAGGCTGCACAGGGGGACTTGGGGACAAGTCCAAGAGCTCCCAAACGAGGCCTCAGGTCACAAGGGGTTTTGGAGCAAGGGGGCACAGCCAGTTCTTTAGTACCCGGGTCGGGCAGCTCGGGCACAGATTGGGTAGGGCGAATGGGCTGGTGCGCAAAGATGCTCCTTGCGGTTCGAGGCAAACAGCTGGCAGGGGTAAAATCAGGACAGCTGGGCCACTCACGAAGTGGGTCTCAGTGATGCTGACATCCCTCAATGGCTGCTCGGTCGTGGTGCTGTGGGAATCTGAACTGGACTCTCACTGTTGGTGTTTGGTGCAGGGTGTCCGGTACCACTGGGGTTGGTGTTGCACGGCTCCAGTTGCTCCTGGAGTCTTCACACTCGGTGGGGAGACAGATCTGACCTTCTAGAGCATGAGTACCTTCTCCTGGTCATCTGCAGTGTCGGTCAGGCCGGGGAGCTGCAAGGCGATGGACCGGACTCGGCTCATCGGTGCCTGCGGACTGCAGGGGAGTAGCTCCTCTACTTCAAGGGAGACTGTAGGCAATTTTCGAAATGCTGGCAGGCTACCTAAGGCTTTGGCTGTTCTCCAGCTTGCAGAACGAGTCACTCTGTTGTGATTGTCGAAACAATAGTGAGCAGGCAGGGTTTCGCGTCAACAGTTCTTAGCTCTTCTGCTGTTCTCGCCAGGCAGAGACTCTTTTTCGCATTCTCTTGATCCGTCAAATCTGAGTTCTTGGGTTCAGGGGTGTCACCTAAATACTCAATTTAGGGGCGTGAAGGGGAGTGACAGGTAGCAGCCAATGGGCTGCTTACCTTTATGGTGTCTGCACCCTCTATATGACCACTTTCTGTTCGAAGTGGGCATAACCCTGACCCTAGAATGGTACTTCCATCTAAAACAAGATGGAGGAATCTGAGGGTCCATATCAGTTAGTCCACCTTAGGGGTTGTGCTGGCTTGATGTGGGCACAACTCCTACTGTTTCAAATTATTCCGCCTGTTTTGCCACCAAAAAGTGGGGTCAGGACAGGGTGCGGGCATCTCCACTATCTGGAGAGACCTGGGTCACCTAACAAAGGCAGCAGGGCCTTTGAAGCTTCACACCCGGACATGCAGTTCCTGCTTGGAAGAGGTGTGGACACCTCCGCCCAGAGCAGACTTTGTTCCTGACCTCCAAGAGTGAAGGCTCTCACCTAAGGGGA
Organism: Calotriton arnoldi; assembly: GCA_963921515.1. Classification (NCBI taxonomy): domain Eukaryota; kingdom Metazoa; phylum Chordata; class Amphibia; order Caudata; family Salamandridae; genus Calotriton; species Calotriton arnoldi. The sequence continues at coordinate 1,008,287 of CAWUFW010000496.1, read as the reverse complement.
TCAGACACCTGTCTAGCATGGCTGGGTGGTCGAGACCAGTCAGTGAATACACTAGGGATCAGTAGGTTTTCAGGGGGCATCTCTAAGGTGCCCTTTGGGTGCATTTATTAATAAATCCAGCACTGGAATCAATGTGGGTTTATCAAGATGAGGTGTTTGGTATCAAACACCTTGGGGTACAGTGAAGCCATCATGTAGCTGGGAAACTCTTAATGATGAGTAACCAGTCCATGTACTCGGTATGGCTTCCTGGTGCACTTGCAGTATCTAAGGGTGTAGGAAAGTGAGTTTCTGTTGCAGTAACCCCCCCCCACTTTTTGCCAGACTACTGATGCACTTTTGACTTGATGTGCCCTGGGTCCCTGCCAATCAGGTTCCCAGCGCCTGTGTTTTTTCCCCAAAACTAACCCAATTGGCCTCTCTGGCCACAGGTCAGCCCCCGGTAAATGGTACCACAGGTACCCAGGGCACTGTGACCAGGGAAGACCTCTAAGGGCTGCAGCACTTATTGTGCCACCCTTAGAGGCCCTGTACCTTTACACACACACACTGCCTTTGCAGGCTGTGTGTTTTGGTGCAGAACAAAGTGAAGAGTCGACATGGCACACATCTCTGTGTGCCATGCCTACAACCCACTGCCCTGGCATAGATCAGTCACCCCTCTAGCAGGGTGCACTATACCAGTGGTGAGGGTATAGGTGCATGAGCCCTGTACCCCTACAGTGTCTAAGTCCATTCTTAGACATTGTAAGTGCAGTGCTGCCATTAAGAGTATATGGTGCTGGGAGTTTGTCATTATGAACTCCACAGCACCATAATGGCTACACTGAAAACTGATAAGTTTGGTATCAAACTTCCCAGCATATTAAACCCACACTGATGCCAGTGTGGGATTTAATGAAAAATGCACACAGAGGGCATCTTAGAGATGCCCCCTGAAAAACGACCTACCACTAGTGTCCAGGCTGAGTGGCTGCTTTCAGCTGCCACCACCAGACATGTTTCTGGACCCCTGGGTCGAGATCCTGCAGCTCTCTGTGGCCTAAAACAATGCACATCCTGGGACGAGGTGCCAAGCCTCCTCCCCTAGGATGGGCAGGTGTTCACGAAGGGGAAGCTTCAAAGGCTTGCAGCCTTTGTGACCTTCCCCAGGCCACTTGCTGCTTTCAGCAACTGGTCCCCACTGGTTCTGAACCCCACTTTGGGCAGGAGAACCGGCGGGAAAAACAAAAGAGGAAGAGAGGTGTGCCCACCTCTGCCAACTCCACCCCTCAGGTGGGGGAGGCGAGGTGAAGCACAATTCTCAGTCCCCGCCATCTTGCCAACCAGGGAATGGCTTATGCCTCCCTCCCACTGGAGGGTGGCATAATAGAGGGTGTGCCCACCCCAGGGAAGGGACCCATTGGTCCCAACTTTTTTACCTACCTGTAACGCCCCTAAATCTAGTATTTAGGGGCAACCCTGAACCTTGCTTCCTCAGACAAGAACCAACTACAAGAAAAGAAGAAGGACTCAACAGCCGTGCCGAAGCTAACAGGAGGAAGACACCCACTGACTTGGCCCCAGCCCTACCGGCCTGTCTCCACCTCGAACCTGCTCCTGCGAAATCTCGGTGTGTCCTGCAGCCAGCAACCTCGAAAACCCTGGAGGACCTGCCTGCCTTCAACCTCAAAGAATGTGTCTCCCGTGAACACTGGATTTGTTCATCTGCAACCTCTGGTTCCGGCCGGACACCGCGGATCTGCCCCACTCTGCACCCGCCATCCACGGCCCGAGCTCGAGTGGGCAAACACCACGAGGAGGTCCCCCCGGCAATCCTAACCCGAGATCCGGCGACCCCTGACCTGCCTCAAGCCTCCAGCCGACGCCTGCAGCCTAAATCCGGAAGGTCCTCCCAACCGCGACCTGGAGATGGTATGAAGATCCGACCCCAAAAGGCACCCCTGCACCCTACGCCCCACGGCCTTGGGTGGCCAAACCGACAGTGCCTAACCAACCCCCAACTTACCTCTTGAAGTGGTGCTCGCACCAAGAAGACCTTCGTCCCTAAGCCTGCAGTGCCTTTGCAAACCGGAGGTTCCCGATTGCAAACAACAGGGCGCCCGACGTCAAAACAGCACCCTGCACCCGGCCGCCCTAGAGCCGCTGAGGGTGCACCTTTGGTGCTACTTTGTTTCCCCCTTTTCCCTGAGCTAAAGTCCAGGAGCTTTGCTCCCACAACCAAGTGGCCTGCTCGTCAGCAGCCACCAACCAGAGGCCCCCTAACCCCCATTGGATAACATTGGGCCTCAGCACTCTGCACCCGGCTGCCCTAGTGCCGGTGAGGGTGTAACTAGAGTGCATCCTTGACCCTGGGGGACCCCTGAGTCAACCCCCAGAACATCAACTCCCACTACCAAATACTTACCTCAAAACCGATAACACTATTTTCCTCCATAGGATAACATTGACTGTTTTTCTTCGAAAAGTTTCAAAGTGTGGAGTTTGAAAACCTAAAGAAATTCTTTAAAATTGTACTATTTAACCAAAACGATTTTACTTACCTGTTTACAGGAAATGTCCCAGAGTAGTATCCAGGTATACTACTCTGAGTAAGAAAAGTAATCTAAAAAGTAACTTACCTGGTATTTTACTAAAAAGCCCATTCAAGTCTATGTACTGTATTTACAAAGTATGGCATTTCTCTGCAACCATACTGTAAGTCAAAACAAAGTGCATATACAATTGCAATTCAAACTTTTTACACACTGCATTACTACTGTAAAGTATTTATTGCTTACCTGTGCCAGGCTTGCTTTGTTCTAGAAAATAAAATAACTGAAAGAATATTTTTATACAAAAACAATTGGTCTGAAGTTCAGTCTTTTAGTGTGTGAATTCATTTGCTGACTGAGTGTGTACAACACATGCTTAACACTGTCCTCTGATACTGCCTTACTGCTCAACCACACTACCACAAATAGAGAGTGAGGTGCTATCTAACATTATCTCTGCCTACCTTTGGGGTTCCACTGGACTCTGCGCACACTATACCTCACTTTGGTATAGTATATACAGAGCCAGCTTCATACATTGGTGGATCAGCGGTGGGGTATACAACTATGCATTTGTTGGACTACTTGGTTACCACCTGATCACACGACAGAACTCTTAAATTGTCTTTAGAGTACAGATTTTTCAAATTGGCATTTTCGCAAAATTACTAAAAGTCTTGCTAGGGCCTTGGTTAAGTCCCTGTAGAATTTTAGAAAAATAAAAAAAGTCACTGTAGCTAGGGTTAGAGGGGTTAGAAGTTTTTTTAACAATGTCTCAAAACAAGAACCCAGCTGTTAGTGAAAATAACCACAATGTCATAGAGGACATGGGTGAGGAGCTTGACCTCACCCCTTACCTTCACTTGTCTTTCAAGGAGGTAAGGTCCCTATGCAAAATTAAAAACATAGCCATGGGGTCCCATCCCACCAAACAAAATCTCCAGGAGCTGTTGGCTGGGTATGCTAAGGACCAACCATCTGAAACTGGTGAAGACCAGTCAGATGAGGAAGAAGAGGGTGAGGATGACCAGGTAGATCAACCTCCCCCACTTCTTAGGGAGAAAATGGCCCCAGTGGCCCTGAGTCAAAGAATCAACCTCCCAGAGCCTAGATCCCACACAGGTGGGTCAGGCACTACTGAGGACATTGAGGACAGCCTCAATGAGGAGGACATCCTGCTAGCCAGGTTGACCAAAAGATTAGACCTAGAGACCAGACTCCTGGCTCTAGAAAAAGAAAGAGCAGAGATGGGCCAAGGACCCAACAATGGTGGCAGCAATTTAAAAAATATAGAAAAAGAAGGATCCTATGTTCCCCAAATCCCCAAAGGGATTGTCCCTAAATTTGAGGATGGTGATGATATCACCAAGTGGTTCACAGCCTTTGAGAGGGCTTGTGAAGCCAGAAGGGTGAAGGAAACTCACTGGGGGGCACTCCTTTGGGAACTGTTCTCTGGTAACTGCAGAGACTGACTTCTGACCCTTAGTGGGGCAGATGCTGGGTCTTATGACCTCATGAAGAGAACTCTGATTGAGGGATTTGGACTCACAACTGAGGAGTATAGAATTAGATTCAGGGGGGCTCAGAAAACCCGGAGTCAGCCCTGAGTGGAATTTGTAGACTACTCAGTTAAGACACTAGATGGCTGGGTGACTGGAAGCAAAATGCAAGATTATGATGGTGTTTATAATTTGTTTATGAAAGAACACATACGAAGTAATTGCATTGATGAAAAGTTGCATCAGTATCTGGTAGACCTAGGTCCAATTTCTCCGCAAGAATTGGGAAAGAAGGCAGACCATTGGGTCAAGACAAGGGAAACTAGGACGTCCACTGGGGGTGACCAAAAGAAAGGGGTTACAAAACCTCCCCAGAGGAAGGACAGTGAGCCTCTAAAAGATAAAAGTAAGGAGTCCCGGGAAGCCCCCCAAAACCCTGACCAGGAGGGAGTGCCCAAAGACACCTCACAAACTAAAACTGGGTACCAAGGTAAGAATTGGGATCCCAACAGGGTATGGTGTCACAACTGCCAAAAGGCAGAACACCACACCAAGGACCCTAGCTGTCCTAAAAAAATTACAGCCCCTAGTGTAGCTCCAGGGGTTGCCAGTGTGGCTTTAGAGGGTGATTCCTCAGATGAGGAAGCCCTCATAGCCTTCAACTGGAAAATGGGCCCAAAAGGTGAGTTGAAGATTTCAAAGGGGAATAGACACTTCCACCACCTACTGGTGAATGGAATCCCAGCCACTGCCCTGAGAGACACCTGTGCCAGTCACACTGTGGTGCATGACAGGTTGGTTCTCTCAAACCAGTATGTCCCAGGGGAAACAAAAAGAGTAAGGGCTGTCCCAGGGGGTGTCACTGTTAGGCCTACGGCTGTAGTGCCCCTACAACTAGCTGGGTCCCTTAGTTGGAGAAAGGTGGTAGTCAGTAAAGACCTCCTCCTTGATTGTCTCCTTGGGAATGACCACCCAGAGGTGGGACTGAGCCAAAAAGAAGTACTGGCCCAGTGCCAGACCTCACCCAAAAAACCTGGGGGGGCTGAACCTGCAGCCAGTGCAGCTAAGCCCCAAAACAAAAAGAAGAAACAGTGTAGGAAAGGTGGGCAACTGTTAGCCACAGTTCCAGTGGGCCAGGGAGATTCTATCCCAGTAAGGGAGAACTCCAAAATTTGCACTGGTGAAGTCCCCCCTAGCCCACAAAAAGACCTGACTAGTCAGGCAACTGTCCAGCCTGAATTGGTGGCTCCTCAGCTGGCAGAACAGAGGGTGGAAGTAGGGTGTTCACTACCAAGTGTAGTGACCCCCCACCCTAAAACAGCAGACAGGCCCCCCAAACCCAAAGAAGCCTGTAAGTTAGCTACTTCACCTACAAGTGAAGAGCTAAAGGTGTGGTTCTGGGCACTGACAGCTGTCAGTAGCCTCTGCTGGGTGATAGCCTTCATGGCAACCCTGTCCTTGGCATGGTGGCCTAGCCCCCTGCCAAATAGCAAGTTAGGCCCCCTGACCCAATGTTCATGGTGGGGTTGCTCAAGCTGTGGGTGACCTCTGTGGGTATGCTGGGCTTTGCCCTAGCTAAGTTAGAAATTGCAGATGAAGGTACCTCTGAACCCAACCTAAAAAGATGGGGTAAAGAGCTAGGAAAAGAGCATTGGGAATTAGGTCCTGAAACTGTTGAGGTAGGCCAGCTCCCCAAAGGGACTGACCTGGACAGAAGGATGTAAGGCAGAGTAGGCCCTGCAACTTTCAAACCACTTCCTCTACTCTTCCTCGCCTAAAAGACTAGGAAGACTCTCCCAGCTTTGGCTGAGTCTCCTGGCCTTTGAGCTGGGGGGGGCTTGTGTAGGAAAGTGGGTTTCTGTTGCAGTAACCCCCCCCCCCACTTTTTGCCAGACTACTGATGCACTTTTGACTTGATGTGCCCTAGGTCCCTGCCAATCAGGTTCCCGGCGCCTGTGTTTTTTCCCCAAAACTAACCCAATTGGCCTCTCTGGCCACAGGTCAGCCCCTGATAAACGGTACCACAGGTACCCAGGGCACTGTGACCAGGGAAGACCTCTAAGGGCTGCAGCACTTATTGTGCCACCCGTAGAGGCCCTGTACCTTTACACACACACACACTGCCTTTGCAGGCTTCGTGTTTTGGTGCAGAACAAAGTGAAGAGTCGACATGGCACACATCTCTGTGTGCCATACCTACTACCCACTGCCCTGGCATAGATCAGTCACCCCTCTAGCTGGGTGCACTATACCAGTGGTGAGGGTATAGGTGCATGAGCCTTGTACCCCTACAGTGTCTAAGTCCATTCTTAGAAATTGTAAGTGCAGTGCTGCCATTAAGAGTATATGGTGCTGGGAGTTTGTCATTATGAACTCCACAGCACCATAATGGCTACACTGAAAACTGATAAGTTTGGTATCAAACTTCCCAGCATATTAAACCCACACTGATGCCAGTGTGGGATTTAATGAAAAATGCACACAGAGGGCATCTTAGAGATGCCCCCTGAAAACGACCTACCACTAGTGTCCAGGCTGAGTGGCTGCTTTCAGCTGCCACCACCAGACATGTTTCTGGATCCCTGGGTCGAGATCCTGCTGCTCTCTGGGGCCTGAAACAATGCACATCCTGGGACGAGGTGCCAAGCCTCCTCCCCCAGGATGGGCAGGTGTTCACGAAGGGGAAGCTTCAAAGGCTTGCAGCCTTTGTGACCTTCCCCAGGCCACTTGCTGCTTTCAGCAACTGGTCCCCACTGGTTCTGAACCCCACTTTGGGCGGGAGAACCGGCGGGAAAAACAAAAGAGGAAGAGAGGTGTGCCCACCTCTGCCAACTCCACCCCTCAGGTGGGGGAGGCGAGGTGAAGCACAATTCTCAGTCCCCGCCATCTTGCCAACCAGGGAATGGCTTATGCCTCCCTCCCACTGGAGGGTGGCATAATAGAGGGTGTGCCCACCCCAGGGAAGGGACCCATTGGTCCCAATCTTTTTACCTACCTGTAACGCCCCTAAATCTAGTATTTAGGGGCAACCCTGAACCTTGCTTCCTCAGACAAGAACCAACTACAAGAAAAGAAGAAGGACTCAACAGCCGTGCCGAAGCTAACAAGAGGAAGACGTCCACTGACTTGGCCGCAGCCCTACCGGCCTGTCTCCACCTCGAACCTGCTCCTGCGAAATCTCGGTGTGTCCTGCAGCCAGCAACCTCGAAAACCCCAGAGGACCTGCCTCCCTTCAACCTCAAAGAATGTGTCTCCCGTGAACACTGGATTTGTTCATCTGCAACCTCTGGTTCCGGCCGGACACCGCGGATCCACCCCACTCTGCACCCGCCGTCCACGGCCCGAGCTTGAGTGGGCAAACACCACAAGGAGGTCCCCCCGGCAATCCTAACCCGAGATCCGGCGACCCCTGACCTGCCTCAAGCCTCCAGCCGATGCCTGCAGCCTAAATCCGGAAGGTCCTTGTAAACCGCGACCTGGAGCTGGTATGAAGATCCGACCCCAAAAGGCACCCCTGCACCCGACGCCCCACGGCCTTGGGTGGCCAAACCGACAGTGCCTAACCAACCCCCAACTTACCTCTCGAAGTGGTGCTCGCACCAAGAAGACCTTCGTCCCTAAGCCTGCAGTGCCTTTGCAAACCGGAGTTTCCCGATTGCAAACAACAGGGCGCCCAACGTCGAAACAGCACCCTGCACCCGGCCTCCCTAGAGCCGCTGAGGGTGCACCTTTGGTGCTACTTTGTTTCCCCATTTGCCCTGAGCTAAAGTCCAGGAGCTTTGCTCCCACAACCAAGTGGCCTGCTCGTCAGCAGCCACCAACCAGAGGCGCACTAACCCCCATTGGATAACATTGGGCCTCAGCACTCTGCACCCGGCCGCCCTAGTGCCGCTGAGGGTGTAACTAGAGTGCATCCTTGACCCTGGGGGACCCCTGAGTCTACTCCCAGAACCTCAACTCCCACTACCAAATACTTACCTCAAAACCGATAACACTATTTTCCTCCATAGGATAACATTGACTGTTTTTCTTGGAAAAGTTTCCAAGTGTGGAGTCTGAAAACCAAAAGAAATTCTTTAAAATTGAACTATTTAACCAAAACGATTTTACTTATCTGTTTACAGGAAATGTCACAGAGTAGTATCCAGGTATACTACTCTGAGTAAGAAAAGTAATCTAAAAAGTAACTTACCTGGTATTTTACAAAAAAGCCCATTCAAGTCCATGTACTGTATTTACAAAGTATTGCATTTCTCTGCAACCATACTGTAAGTCAAAACAAAGTGCATATACAATTTCAATTCAAACTGTTTACAAACTGCATTACTACTGTAAAGTATTTATTGCTTACCTGTGCCAGGCTTGCTTTGTTCTAGAAAATAAAATAACTAAAAGAATATTTTTATACAAAAACAATTGGTCTGAAGTTCAGTCTTTGAGTGTGTGAATTCATTTGCTGACTGAGTGTGTACAACAAATGCTTAACACTGTCCTCTGATACTGCCTTACTGCTCAACCACACTACCACAAATAGAGAGTGAGGTGCTATCTAACATTACCTCTGCCTACCTTTGGGGTTCCACTGGACTCTGTGCACACTATACCTCACTTTGGTGTAGTATATACAGAGCCAGCTTCCTACATTGGTGGATCAGCGGTGGGGTATACAACTATGCATTTGTTGGACTACTTGGTTACCACCTGATCACACGACAGAACTCTTAAATTGTCTTTAGAATTCAGATTTTTCAAATTGGCATTTTTGCAAAATTACTAAAAGTCTTGCTAGGGCCTTGGTTAAGTCCCTGTAGAATTTTAGAAAAATAAAAAGTCACTGTAGCTAGGGTTAGAGGGGTTAGAAGTTTTTTTTAACTATGTCTCAAAACAAGAACCCAGCTGTTAGTGAAAATAACCACAATGTCATAGAGGACATGGGTGAGGAGCTTGACCTCACCCCTTACCTTCACTTGTCTTTCAAGGAGGTAAGGTCCCTATGCAAAATTAAAAACATAGCCATGGGGTCCCATCCCACCAAACAATAGCTCCAGGAGCTGTTGGCTGGGTATGTTAAGGACCAACCATCTGAAACTGGTGAAGACCAGTCAGATGAGGAAGAAGAGGGTGAGGATGACCAGGTAGATCAACCTCCCCCACTTCTTAGGGAGAAAATGGCCCCAGTGGCCCTGAGTCAAAGAATCAACCTCCCAGAGCCTAGATCCCACACAGTTGGGTCAGGCACTACTGAGGACATTGAGGACAGCCTCAATGAGGAGGACATCCTGCTAGCCAGGTTGACCAAAAGATTAGACCTAGAGACCAGACTCCTGGCTCTAGAAAAAGAAAGAGCAGAGATGGGCCAAGGACCCAACAATGGTGGCAGCAATTTAAAAAATATAGAAAAAGAAGGATCCTATGATCCCAAAATCCCCAAAGGGATTGTCCCTAAATTTGAGGAGGGTGATGATATCACCAAGTGGTTCACAGCCTTTGAGAGGGCTTGTGAAGCCAGAAGGGTGAAGGAAACTCACTGGGGGGCACTCCTTTGGGAACTGTTCTCTGGTAAGTGCAGAGACAGACTTCTGACCCTTAGTGGGGAAGATGCTGGGTCTTATGACCTCATGAAGAGAACTCTGATTGAGGGATTTGGACTCACAACTGAGGAGTATAGAATTAGATTCAAGGGGGCTCAGAAAACCCAGAGTCAGCCCTGAGTGGAATTTGTAGACTACTCAGTTAAGACACTAGATGGCTGGGTGACTGGAAGCAAAATGCAAGATTATGATGGTGTTTATAATTTGTTTATGAAAGAACACATACGAAGTAATTGCATTGATGAAAAGTTGCATCAGTATCTGGTAGACCTAGGTCCAATTTCTCCCCAAGAATTGGGAAAGAAGGCGGACCATTGGGTCAAGACAAGGGTAACTAGGACGTCCACTGGGGGTGACCAAAAGAAAGGGGTTACAAAACCTCCCAGAGGAAGGACAGTGAGCCTCTAAAAGATAAAAGTAAGGAGTCCCGGGAAGCCCCCCAAAAACCTGACCAGGAGGGAGGGCCCAAAGACACCTTACAAACTAAAACTGGGTACCAAGGTAAGAATTGGGATCCCAACAGGGTATGGTGTCACAACTGCCAAAAGGCAGAACACCACACCAAGGACCCTAGCTGTCCTAAACAAATTACAGCCCGAGTGTAGCTCCAGGGGTTGCCAGTGTGGCTTTAGAGGGTGATTCCTCAGATGAGGAAGCCCTCAGAGCCTTCAACTGGAAAATGGGCCCAAAAGGTGAGTTGGAGATTCCAGAGGGGAATAGACACTTCCACCACCTACTGGTGAATGGAACCCCAGCCACTGCCCTGAGAGATACCTGTGCCAGTCACACTGTGGTGCATGACAGGTTGGTTCTCTCAAACCAGTATGTCCCAGGGGAAACAAAAAGAGTAAGGGCTGTCCCATGCGGTGTCACTGTTAGGCCTACGGCTGTAGTGCCCCTAGAACTAGCTGGGTCCCTTAGTTAGAGAAAGATGGTAGTCAGTAAAGACCTCCTCCTTGATTGTCTCCTTGGGAATGACCACCCAGAGGTGGGACTGAGCCAAAAAGAGGTACTGGCCCAGTGCCAGACCTCACCCAAAAAACTTGGGGGGGCTGAACCTGCAGCCAGTGCAGCTAAGCCCTAAACAAAAAGAAGAAACAGTGTAGGAAAGGTGGCCAACTGTTAGCCACAGTTCCAGTGGGCCAGGGAGATTCTATCCCAGTAAGGGAGAAGTCCAAAATTGGCACTCCCCCCCTAGCCAACAAAAATACCTGACTAGTCAGGCAACTGTCCAGCCTGAATTGGTGGCTCCTCAGCTGGCAGAACAGAGGGTGGAAGAAGGGTGTTCACTACCAAGTTTAGTGACCCCCCCACCCTAAAACAGCAGACAGGCCCCCCAAACCCAAAGAAGCCTGTAAGTTAGCTACTTCACCTACCAGTGAAGAGCTAAAGGTGTGGTTCTGGGCACTGACAGCAGTCAGTAGCCTCTGCTGGGTGATAGCCTTCATGGCAGCCCTGTCCTTGGCATGGTGGCCTAGCCCCCTGCCAAATAGCAAGTTAGGCCCCCTGACCCTAGCTGTGGGTGACCGCTGTGGGTAAGCTGGGCTTTGCCCTAGCTAAGTTAGAAATTGCAGAGGAAGGCACCTCTGAACCCAACCTAAAAAGATGGGGTAAAGAGCTAGGAAAAGAGCATTGGGAATTAGGTCCTGAAACTGTTGAGGTAGGTCAGCTCCCCAAAGGGACTGACCTGGACAGAAGGATGTAAGGCAGAGTAGGCCCTGCAACGTTCAAACCACTTCCTCTACTCTTCCTCGCCTAAAAGACTAGGAAGACTGTCCCAGCTTTGGCTGAGTGTCCTGGCCTTTGGGCTGGGGGGGGGGGGGGCCTTGTGTAGGAAAGTGGATTTCTGTTGCAGTAACCCCCCCACTTTTTGCCAGACTACTGATGCACTTTTGACTTGATGTGCCCTGGGTCTCTGCCAATCAGGTTCCCAGCGCCTGTGTTTTTTTCCCCAAAACTAACCCAATTGGCCTCTCTGGCCACAGGTCAGCCCCTGGTAAATGGTACCACAGGTACCCAGGGCACTGTGACCAGGGAAGACCTCTAAGGGCTGCAGCACTTATTGTGCCACCCTTAAAGGCCTTGTACCTTTACACACACACACTGCCTTTGCAGGCTGCGTGTTATGGTGCTGAACAAAGTGAAGAGTCGACATGGCACACATCTCTGTGTGCCATGCCTACAACCCACTGTCCTGGCATAGATCAGTCACCCCTCTAGTTGGGTGCACTATACCAGTGGTGAGGGTATAGGTGCATGAGCCCTGTACCCCTACAGTGTCTAAGTCCATTCTTAGACATTGTAAGTGGAGTGCTGCCATTAAGAGTATATGGTGCTGGGAGTTTGTCATTACGAACTCCACAGCACCATAATGGCTACACTGAAAACTGATAAGTTTGGTATCAATCTTCCCAGCATATTAAACCCACACTGATGCCAGTGTGGGATTTAATGAAAAATGCACGCAGAGGGCATCTTAGAGATTCCCCCTGAAAAACGACCTACCACTAGTGTCCAGGCTGAGTGGCTGATTTCAGCTGCCACCACCAGACATGTTTCTGGACCCCTGGGTCGAGATCCTGCTGCTCTCTGGGGCCTGAAACAATGCATATCCTGGGACAAGGTGCCAAGCCTCCTCCCCCAGGATGGGAAGGTGTTCACGAAGGGGAAGCTTCAAAGGCTTGCCGCCTTTGTGACCTTCCCCAGGCCACTTGCTGCTTGCAGCAACTGGTCCCCACTGGTTCTGAACCCCACTTTGGGCGGGAGAACCGGTAGGAAAAACAAGCGAGGAAGAGAGGTGTACGAGGAAGCGTGGTGAAGCACAATTCTCAGTCCCCGCCATCTTACAGATGGGGGGACTCAGCCAACCAGGGAAAGGCTTATGCCCCCCTCCCACTGGAGGGTGGCATAATAGAGGGTGTGCCCACCCCAGGGAAGGGACCCATTGGTCCCAACCTTTTTATCTACCTGTAACACCCCAAAATCTAGTATTTAGGGGCAACCCTGAACCTTGCTTCCTCAGACAAGAACCACCTACAAGAAAAGAAGAAGGACCGAACAGCCGTGCCGAAGCTAACAAGAGGAAGACGCCCACTGACTAGGCCCCAGCCCTACCGGCCGGTCTTCACCTCAAACCTGCTCCTGTGAAATCCCGGTGTGTCCTGCAGCCAGCAACCTCGAAAACCCCAGAGGACCTGCCTGCCTTCAACCTCAAAGAATGTGTCTCCCGTGAACACCGGATTTGTTCATCTGCAACCTCTGGTTCCGGCCGGACACTGCGGATCCGCCCCACTCTGCACCCGCCGTCCACGGCCCGAGCTTGAGTGGGCAAACACCACGAGGAGGTCCCCCCGGCAATCCTAACCCGAGATCTGGCAACCCCTGACCTGCCTCAAGCCTCCAGCCAACGCCTGCAGCCTAAATCCGGAAGGTCCCCCAACCGCCACCTGGAGCTGGTAAGAAGATCCGACCCCAAAAGGCACCCCTGCACCCGACGCCCCACAGCCTTGGGTGGCCAAACCGACAGTGCCTAACCAACCCCCAACTTCCCAACTTCCCTCTCGAAGTGGTGCTCGCACCCAGAAGACCTTCGTCCCTAAGCCTGCAGTGCCTTTGCAAACCGGAGGTCCCGATTGCAAACAACAGGGCGCCCGACGTCGAAACAGCACCCTGCACCCGGCCGCCCTAGTGCCGCTGAGGGTGCACCTTTGGTGCTACTTTGTTTCCCCATTTTCCCTGAGCTAAAGTCCAGGAGCTTTGCTCCCACAACCAAGTGGCCTGCTCGTCAGCAGCCACTAACCGGAGGCCCCCTAACCCCCATTGGATGACATTGGGCCTCAGCACTCTGCACCCGGCCGCCCTAGTACCGCTGAGGGTGTAACTAGAGTGCATCCTTGACCCTGGGGGACCCCTGAGTCTACCCCCAGAACCTCAACTCCCACTACCAAATACTTACCTCAAAACCGATAACACTATTTTCCTCCATAGGATAACATTGACTGTTTTTCTTGGAAAAGTTTTTTAAGTGTGGAGTTTGAAAACCTAAAGAAATTCTCTAAAATTGTACTATTTAACCAAAACGATTTTACTTACCTGTTTACAGGAAATGTCCCAGAGTAGTATCCAGGTATACTACTCTGAGTAAGAAAGGTAATCTAAAAAGTAACTTACCTGGTATTTTACTAAAAAGCCCATTCACGTCCATGTACTGTATTTACAAAGTATTGCATTTCTCTGCAACCATACTGTAAGTCAAAACAAAGTGCATATGCAATTTCAATTCAAACTGTTTACAAACTGCATTACTACTGTAAAGTATTTACTGCTTACCTGTGCCAGGCTTGCTTTGTTCTAGAAAATAAAATAACTAAAAGAATATTTTTATACAAAAACAATTGGTCTGTAGTTCAGTCTTTGAGTGTGTGAATTCATTTGCTGACTGAGTGTGTACAACAAATGCTTAACACTGTCCTCTGATACTGCCTTATTGCTTGACCACACTGCCATAATTAGAGAGTGAGGTGCTATCTAACATTACCTCTTGCTTCCTTTGGTGGTTCCACTGGACTCTGTGCACACTATAACTCACTTTGGTATAGTATATACAGAGCCAGCTTCCTACAAAGGGTGAATTTAGATATCACAGGGACACATCCACTCCTGCAGATTTGTCCACCCATGTATATAGTGCACCCTGCCTTTCGCTGTAAGGCCTGCTGTAGAGGTGATTTACCTATACCACATGTAGTGCTGGCAGGCATGGCATACAGGGCTGGGTGCGATGTCGACTCTTCATTTTTCTCTGCACCAAGACACGCAGGCTTCAATGGCAGTTTGCATCAGCTTGGTGTGGGACCTTAGGGTGGCACAATTCGTGCTGCAGCCCTTAGGGACCCTCTTTAGCTCCAAGGCCCTAGGTACCAGAGGTACTACTTACTAGGGGGTGCCAACTGTGGAACAATGGTACAGTTTAGGGAAAGAACACTAGTACTGGGGACCTGGCTAGCAGGAACCCAGTACATTTTCAGTCAAAGTTGCATCAGATACCAGGCAAAAAGTGGGGAAAGGAGGTACTGTAACAAAAACCCAGTTTCCTACACATTGTTAAAAATGCTTGGAATAATCCATTGAGGTAAATTAAGATAAAAAGCAAATACAACTAAAAAAATGACACATTATGGATTGCACAGACTTTGGCGTAACACTAAGATAACCCCGCCTGCCATAGAGTTGATTTTGCTCCAATGACATAAAGTGCATCATTTGTCCCCACAGGCTTCATATTGCAATTTACACAGGATTAAAGAAAAACAATAAGAAATGAACAACAATATCAATACAGTACAAGATGGTTTTCATGTTGGAAATGTACTGCCTCTGAGACTCTCTCTGTCTCACTTGGATAGGTCGACCCTAGGCTGTATTTGTACCTAAATCGCCACATACAATATAGGAATGTGGAAACTGAAAAAAACTATAGGTGGACTTGTGTTAGAATGCAAAATTCTATAAGAGTCCAAGTGCCACTTGACACCTAAGTTGAGGAATACTGGCACCAACCATTTAAACCTGGAATTCTTATAAGCGGGGCAGGAAAAAAAAGAGTATGCTTTTTTAATTCCAAATCCGCTCCACAGGGCAGGCAAGCGTGCTCAGTGGTTTTAGTTATGCCAGCGCCATTGGCAGTAAAGGAGTGCAACGGCAGGGTTCCAAACTAAACTGGATGTACAGCTTCCTTGCCAGGGGGGATTTTATCTCATCTAAAAACTGCTCTGCTATATATTCATCCTTTACCAGAAGGAAAGAGGTGATTAGAGAACCTAACATGTTCGCCGTTTGGATAATACTTAGTCTGAACTGAGCATAGTTTTTCTTTAAAGCTACTTTAGAAATCAGGGCAGATCCCTCCCCGGGATCCATCCTTAAGCTTTCATTACCCATTTTCCCTAGCGCATCTCTGATGTACTTAATCCAGGTTCCTAGACCCTGTTCTACTGAGTAGGTCTTCTAACCCTTGCCAATAGGAATAAAATTCAGGGTTGGCCCAGATCCTTCTCCAGCAGAGAATTGGTATATAATTCCTGCTTCATCGGAGATTGGCCTAAACCCCATGTCCAACCTAAGCAGGAACAAAGGAGTGGTAACTGGGAGACCCAATAATTGTTTCAAGAAACGATTCTCTGCTATCACAAGAGCATTCATGCTTTTGTGCCCCCATAACTCTTCAACATAGAGAGCAGCCCCCCCAGCTTGGTACTTATAAACTTGGATCACTGGGGATATGGGCCTTGAGTAAGAACCCCACTGCCCTTTTGTCAGCCCCCCAGTATAGTGCTCCAGTTTTAGTCTATGCTTGGAGATATGTGCAGCCCACTCCAACTGCTCGGTCAGGGTGATTCCAAGATAATCTATTATCTGAACCCGTTCAAGAGAAACCCCCTTCAGAATACAGTTGGGTCTAGAGGTCGGGCAAGGATTCAGTACCATATATTTTGTTTTTCCTACACTGATGTCCAAGCACCTCTACCTGCAGAAGTCACTGAATCTATCTAAGATGTGCTGTAAACCCATCGGAGATTTAGATAGCAGAAGCGTGTCATCTGCATAGGGCAGATATCTTCGTATTAGCTAATCTAGGGGCTTCACTCTCGCCAGCATTTAGATGGGCTATTAAGTTGTTCACGTATAAAGTGAAGAGAGTAGGGACAAGAACAAAATTGCAGATTAGCATATTTAGGCCGCCCTCATTATGTCTTGCCGTTTAATTCCGATATGTGTAGTAACTTCTGTTACCACACATTTCAGAATTATGAGTACCCCAATACAAATAGCTTCCCTAAATAAATCTTGGCAGGTCAAACTGACAAAGTCACAAGTTGAGGAGGACCGCGATGGAGGGCAGATCAGCCACACTGTAACTTGCTTCAGCCATGTTTTCTTGATTATAGTATAATTGCCCATAGTAGAGTGGAGCTGCTTTGCATTTTAGCTCCGAGTGAAAACCCAAGATGAGCTTGATCAGGAGAAACCACTTATATTTTTGTTATTATATGCAGGCTGCTCTCTCTCATTCTCATGTCCTCGGCTAGGCACCTGCATGTGCTCAATGTAAGAATTTACTATGTGAGTACCACTAGAATCTTGTGTAAAGTTGGATATAAACATGATCCCTGTCATCTCTTTATGAGCTCCATTGACCACTGCAAGTGGAACACTTGAATGTTTGACTCCGCACTCATAGACTACTGATTTTATTTTGTCAATAAAACCTTTCAGACTCTGAATGGCATGTGAGGAGATTTTCTCTGACATGAATATCGGATGCAATTGGCACCTATGATACTGTTTGAACTTCAGACTGTGCTATAATGAATTTCAGTCTTAGTAAAGAGCTGCTTTCTAAGTAAACGAGGATAAGAGTGTGGATACAGATAATTGCTTACAATAGAGTTGTCATAGTATATTAAAAATGCTTCGGAGATGTTTGAAGTAGCAGGCCCATCAGCAGCTGAAGCCATTGTCATTGACCATTTGTTTTCAATAGACCCATCAGTCTCAGCTTCTATCTAAGGGCCAGGTAGCAGAGAGAGGCATCAAAAGGCTTCTACCTATCAAACTATGGCAGCCTGACCTTCCGCAAACAGACTTTGGTAGTAGTGGCTTATAGAAAAACTCTAACATATGATCTATCGGTCAGCCAGTGCACAATGCTGAGAACTTGTATTTTCATAAAATGATGTGTAATCTGTGGCACAAAACAACTGTCAGAGATGGGCTTAATGTGTAACCAGTTAAGTATTTCTTTAAAACACTACAGGAAATGAGAGGACCAGAGGATGTCTCACTATCTCATCACAAACTCAAGTGAATGACACAAAAGTAGCCAGAGTCTACCACCTGTAACAAGCCTTTGCTACACGACCACAAAGGAATTAATCTCTGTCCACAAAGGGTACAGTGTATCATATTCCATTGGATTACAGTTTTCTTTCCCAAACACAAAGAGGAGCCAGAAGAAGCAAGAAGAGAAAGATAGAGAAAGGTAAGTTGATACAAAAACTTTGAATGATCCTCAGCTAGTGTTTGGATGGTTTGTCCAAAGATATTCTTTCCATTGGATTGGATCGAATACAACGAAAGGAGCGGAAGGGGAGCCATGCACCTTAGTACCTCCTCACATGAGACAAGATTGTTTTGTGTTACCACCCCATGTTGATGATGCCATCTACAGCCATAGTGCACTGTGAGCGGACCGCACACCTACAATGGGTGGATGATTTCTCAATCACTAGTGCTGCTGAACACAAAATTGTGCACAGGAAACTTATATTAAACTTTATTGATGTGCCAAAATCATACTAGGTAGAAAGTGATATTTACCCATCTCATGTTTCTGTGCTGCATTATGATTTAATGGTGTACTGTTAAGGGCCAATGTCCAAGGTCTCAATTGAGACAACAAATTGGTGAGATGCTACACTGAACACTGAATAGTTGACATGCAAAGATATTTAGTACGAATTCTCCATATGTAAATGTTATCCACTGGAGCACCCGAGGAAATTTACAACTCTCATAGATTTTCTTGAGAACTACTGCCATTCTTTGTGAACCCAGAAAAGTCAGAAATATACCCCAAATGTAGTTGTGATTCAAGGGGACCACGTTTTCCCTTTTCTAAGGTGCCCTTTATGAATCATTTATTAAAAGAATCAAAAGGCAGTCTGTAAATACAAAATACAAGCATTTATGACTATGGGGCAGATTTATCATGTTCGCGGAATGGGAACTCCATTGTAACGGCGACAGAGTTCCCTTCTTGCCAACACAATGGTCCGCCCGCCCAATTTATATGCGACGTACCATAGGTTTGGCTATGGCGATGACGACTCTGTCACCTCCATATCCAAACTTCTGAATGGGCTGTCGGAGCATTGGCTATAAGTTCATCTGCCCACTTAGGATGGGCAAACATATAGTCGTTTTTTACTGTCCATTCCCACCAGGCAAAACCTGGTGGTAAGGGGCCGTAAAAAACAAACATTGCCTACCTTGTCATGGGAGATGACTCCCATTGCGAAGGAGCATTATCTTTTTTATTTTCAAAAAGAAATCCAGTTTCTGGATTTTCTTTTTGAAAATAAAAAAGAAACAAGTTTTGTGCTAGGCATCGTCATGTTGACGGCGCCCTGTTATCAAACTGCATAAAGCATTGACACGAACTGCCATTACATTGATTCCTGCCAATGCTTTAGAAATGACCGCCAGCCTGGTGGTCATTTAAAAATTTGGCGGACAGCATCTTTGCCAGGGCGATGCAGTAAATTACTTTGTCACTCTGGTGGAGAAATAGGCTGCCCGTTGAGAAATAAATCTGCCCCTTACTTTTAATGTAATTGTTTAGTATAAATGACTCACAGATTACATAGAAAAGTAATATAACATAGATAATTTCTCATTCAACTTACGATTTTGCCATGTTCTTTAGGTACAAGATTTTGCATTCCAGGGCATTAATGTCATGCTCAGTGTTGGCCAGTGAGCGCCTCTCTGCTTCGAGACCCATTGGAGTACTGCTTGGCTCGGCACCCGTACACTGGTTTATCTTGTCTTGAAGAAGCAGCTGCATGCTCTGACAATCTTCCAGGAAGGTTCTCACATCTGCTACACCAATTAACTCTGAATCCTTCTTTTCCTTCATAGCTTCGATATTCCTCCACCTATAGGTATTACAGTAAAGCATAGGCATTGTATTTCAATTGGAATTTGGTAATATGCTAGCATTACTGTATCAAAATGTGCTCAGCTCCAAGAGAAGGGGACTAAATCATGAAATTGAACTACACTGGCCCACTAAGGAGTCAAGTAGCCATGCAGCATCTGTGAGCCTCTATGAGCTGTGTTCTTTTCAAACTTTTATTCTTAATTTTTGCATATGTGTAGTCAATGGGAGAGTTTGGGGGGAAAGTCAAAGGCTAGCAGTGAAGAGGATTGGACCCAAAGGCTAAAGCTTTAACATGTTGGGTATGTCAAATGTGTTACCATAAATTGCTTCAGAAAAACTAACGAAAGATTTGACTCCTTACAATCATTCGTTTTGAGTTTTATTCCTAGTCCTTATATTTTGTGCTTCCAGTGAATAGGGTGTTAGTCTCAGCTGGTCAGACGTATTGCACTTCACTACTTATCAGTGCTAAAATCTTGCCAGGCTCTTAACTTTGTGATCTATCAATAGTTTGTTCGACAAGTCCATAAAGAACTTGCGTATCTGACTGTGCCAATAGCCAGCCAGGTGTTAAAACCTCTGTTTTAACCTGATCATGGATAGTTCTCCCAAATAAAAAAATTATTCCAGGTTATCTATAGACAATTTTACTATCACACATAAAATCCCCCGTCTACCACCATTTACCCATCCAAGCGTATTAACGGCATGCACCAAATTCTCATGTGGGCCAGAAGATGCTAAGGAAAAAATTGCCATCAAAGTGCCTCATCAAGGGGTTCAGTGGGTATTGCACCACCCGCCCAGCGTGGAGCATGACATGATGATGAAGCATGTCACCTTGATGGGTGAGGGTCTGTGCATCCTGGAAAGAATTTTCCCTGAGGCTTAAGGAAAAAGTCAACATGAATAACTAGTCACTGTTGAATCTTTGAAAACTACAATCAACTCTCTTAACACTGGTTCTTGCCTAGCTGACTGTTGCCACATTCCATTATCAAGGAGCCGGTTTCTATTCTTGCTTATTTCCTCTTGGAGTTGGTAAACTGTTACTTTGGCACTGTATCTGCGTCCTTAGAAAGAGCCCGGATCATTCCCCTGTTTAATAAGTCTCATCTTGATTTTTAACCTGTTTAGCAGATTTTGACCATTTTCTAAAGTTCCTCTCCCACTTCTAACCATCAAAGAGGTGGCAACAATTAAGCTGCAGGCCTATCTAGGACATACCTCTAACCTGGAAACTCAGCTGTCTGGCTGTACATAAGGCAAAAAAGCTGAGACTACTCCACTTGATGAATATAGTGGCTTGTTTGATGTCTTGGACAAAGGAGAATCAGCTATGCTTTTTAGACATTTCAAGAGCCTGTGACACCTTCAACCAGCCTTCACTGAACTCATCCTCTCGCTCTCAGCAGATCCCTTCACCCCAAAGACAATCTTCCACAACTGCATGAAGAATGTTGCCGACTGGATGAGGGCCAACTGTCTGAAACTCAAGTTGGACAAAACTGAAGTGCTGATCTTTGGCAACAATGCCTCCCCCTGGAACGACTCCTGGTGACTCTACAAACTGGGACTCCCTCCCACACCGACAGACCGTGCCCGCAACCTCGGCATCATCCTGGACAGCAAACTCACCATGAAACAACAGATCAGCCTCCCCCTGGAACGACTCCTGGTGGCCTGCAGAACTGGGACCCACTCCCACACCGTCAGACCACGCCTGCAGCCTCGGCATCATCATGGACAGCAAACTCCCCGTGAAACAACAGATCAATGCCGTCTCCTCTGCCTGCTTCCACGCTCTCCGCAAGCTCCGAAGAATCTTCAAATTATTCCCCGTCGGCATTAGAAAAACAGTAATGCAAGCCCTTAGCACCAGCCGGCTGGACTATGGCAACGCACTGTATGCAGGAACCACCACCGAACTCATTAGAAGACTCCAGACGATATAGAATGCAGCGGCTCAACTTATCCTCAAACTGCCCAAATGGACCCACATTACCCAACACCTCAGGAACCTCCACTGGCTCCCCGTCAAGAAAAGATGCCAATTCAAGATACTGACACACGCCTACAAAGCTCTCCACGGCCAAGGACCAGCATAAATGAACCATTGCCTTAACTTCCACCAGACACCCAGAGACCTTCGCTTCGCCTTCCTCGCACATATGAGCGAATCCGCCGAAGCCACAGTGGAGGCCATTCCTTCTCCTACCTCGCCGCCAAGTCCTAGAACAGCCTGCCCTTCCACCTCTGAACATTACCCTTGTTAGCTGACTTCAGGAAGAAACTCAAGACCTGCAGCCTAGCGCCTGGCGACCCTCACTGGTGATAAGCTGTGCTTTACAAGTACTGACTGAATGATTCAACCACCATACCCTCTATGAGAAGCTGTAGGAGGTGAGGGGAGCAGGTCGAGTCTAACAGTGCGAAGTTTGTGCTGTTCTATCATTGAGAACTTTACTTCTGAATGGTGTCCTGTGACTTCCGGCGTGCCTCTGGAGTCATCTATCACCGCTATTCTTTAATACATGTCCCTTTTCCATTCGCTATACAGTGCCATCTAAAACTGGATGAACTGCAGTTAGCACCGCATTAACAAAGCAAAGACTGAGCTTTTGCTTTGGAATCAGTCATTGGAAATTCATTGCCTCTCAGGAGTAGTATCCATCTATTACAGTTCATCAATATGAGATATCCACTTACACAAAGCTAAAACCTTCTACCTGAATTCCACACATGAAGGTCCAGATTAATTCTGTAGTCATTCCCTCGTCGTGCTAAATAAATCCTTTAAAGAGGCCAATGCACTTTCTATTCAGAATCATATTGCTGATTCTTTCCTGCATAGTTCTTTTCCGGTCAGCACACGGACCCTCTGGAATCTGGCTTTTTCTGAATTGGAAATTCTGTTGAGACTGGACTTATGTATTTTTTTTATTCCTGTGACGATAGTGGTGGATCTTGCAATTCTTTGTGTTATTACGGCAACATACACATTTAACAGCATCTTCACAAAGTACCCTATTTTTCACCTGAAAATTGCTGGGACTGAGGGGCCAACCCATGAATTTCCTTACATGAGACAGACTGACAGTCTGACTTCAGTGCTTTAAAAAATGTTAAACTCTTCCGATTAAGTGATGCGCTGTTGGTTCTATTTAAACATTTCTATCAGTTACACACTGCTGAATCTGCATTATACTAAGCACCTTTAGAGCTAACACTGAATTTATACTGAGCCTAAAATGTAACCTCGTTTAAATATTTGCAGAGAGACGCTGAGAAAAAACATCAAAGATATAAAAACATGAGGAGCAAACTAAGTGATTTTGGAGAGCAGATCACTGAGAAAAGATGTTTCATTCTGTACTATATTAATTTTATTAACCAAGTTACAGGTATTAATGTATAACATACCAAATGTATTGGCAAAGCCAACAGGTCTGTCATTGGCTGCCAACTTTTCAGCTGTACCAATGCTTATTTTGTTTTGTAAACATCAATGCGCACGCACGAATGCATGAGCAAACATCTTTGAATGTTTTTCACTTTTCGAAAACCATGCAAAGATGGCCCCCAATGTGCATGAATCTATACATGTACATATATATGTACATGTCGATCTTTTAATAGTTTTCATTACAGTAAAAAATATTAAAACATGGCTGTCGATTCATGTGCGTATAAATGAGCGTGTGAACACAAAGGTGTCCATCATTCGATGATTTTCATTACAGTAAAAAAATAAACATTAGAAGATGGACCTATGGGGCGTGGCTTGGCGCCCGTGGCTAATGGCTGCGTCTGTGTAGGCTCCGCGGGACGGGACGGACGAGACGCACTCCGAGCTCGTTTCCCCGTGTTTGGCAAGTGGCTTTGAGCATCGGAAGATGCGCTGACCTCCTAGGTTGTGCCTGGGTGCTTCCTTCCTGCAACAAGACGCCTAGAACCACTAATGACGCCTTCATAACATCGTCGACCTCACAGCGGCCGCCATTTTGAATGCGGCGCTCTTTCACCTTGCCAGATGCCGGTGAGAGAATTTTTTTTGTTTTTTCCTGTTATGCAAATGATTTCTTCCTGGGAACACAGATTCTTCAGCAAATTCAAGCGGATATCGCCAGGGAGGCTCATTTAATGACTTCTATCATTGGAAATCCTGCTTTTGTCATGTCTCCTCTATTCTGAAGTGTTCCTGTCAGAAGTTTTTTTTTTTTTTTTTTTTACAGGCTTACATGTTATATATTGATATTCACTTCTCATGAGCCTTGAGACCTGGTGTGTTTTTGGAACCTGAGGTCAGTGTAACCTACAGCAGCCTCTTCCCTGGCATTTGGTTGGGGAGTTCTACTCTTTTATCATCTCCTTGGCTTGAAATATTCCTGTCAGAAGTTTCCAAGGGATCCAACGTTGTTTAGTGATATAAGTTTCCTCTTCCTGTATTAGAGGAGGGAAAGGCGAAGAGACAGATAAAAAGAGAGGAGGGGACAGTTACAAAGAAGTGAGGAGAAATTAGATAAGAAGATAAACTTTACACACTTCCGCCCGTCTTGGTCCATTGGGTAGACTAACAAAGCTGGGACCCTCCACGTCACGTACTGTGCACACTTTCATCAAAAATTCTAGAATTTTCTCAGAATTTTCTAAAATGGAGGAGTCATTATCTTCGGACTCTAAGGCCCCTCTCCTTTAAATGCTGGTGTTTCTTCTGCTGCTGCAAAGGTTAACACTAAAAGACTGAAGAAAGATCCAGCCTCTCCACCAAAATCCTCTTCTCCTGTGTCTTTGGATATGTTGTTGGATGAGATACGCGCTCTTCGAACTTTTATGGAAGACACAACCACCAAGCTCCAATTCTTGACGGAAAACTGGTCTCAAATGAATGAACGGCTAACTACGGTGGAACACAGTGTTTCCTCATTTACTCATACAAATGAGAGGGTTAATATCCTTCACTCCCAAATATCGGTGCTTCAGAACCAGGTTGAGGATTTGGAAAATAGAAATAGAAGGAACAACCTTCGTATTTATGGATTGCCGGAAGGCACAGAGGGGTCAGACCCTCTCTCTTTCTTCAAATCTTTTCTTCCTAAACTGCTGCATCTACCTGAAGGAACTACGCTCAATATTCAACGCGCCCATAGACTTGGTCATTTTCGTACTGACATGTCCTCACCTCGGAGACCTAGAGGGGTCATCATGTACTTTCTTGAGTATACGGATCTACTTAAAGTCTTATCAGCAGTCAAGTCAATTCAGCGCTTCTCTTGGTCTGGCTCCACTTTGTTTTTGCCCAGGATTATGCCAAATCCACTGCTAACAGACGTAAAGAATTTCTTGATTTGAGACCTGATTTACGTGCTTTGGGAGCACGATATGGCCTCTTTCATCCTTGCCTCTTCAAAGTTACCTATAGAAATAAAATGACAGCATATGAGGATCCCATAAATCTGCGAAGCTTCATCAATTCCTGCAAAGTTGACTCTATGGACTGCTCTGGTGCTGCGTCTTCCCAGGATGCTTGACTCACTGTTGTTTTTCTCTTTCATTTATCCATTATAGCCACTTCTTTTCTCGATTTTGTTGTTCTAAGGTTCTAGCACTTGGGTCACTATTGCTCAATGTTTGTTAGTACGTTAATTTGTCTTTATTCGGTTTTGACATGTTTTGTCATTGGAATTTACACTTCTTGTTCCCTTGTTATGTGGACTAACTCTTTTTCCCCTTTTTGCAGATTAGTCGGTGTCTGACTGTGTCACTTACCCTTGCCTTATTTGCAATGCTGTGGTTCGTCCTCGTCTCCGTTTTGTTGAGTCTGGATGCGCCATATGTTCCACGTGGTTCCACCCTCCCCCATCTTCCTATGATGTCTATAGGTTTAGGTATGTTGTATCTTTTCTGTTTTTATTGTTGTTCCTTTTTCTACTCTTTTTTTCTTTTCCTTTCTCTTTTTCCTCTTCGGTTCTTTTATCCTCCGTCAGTTTTTCTATTCTTTTCTTCGTCTACTGCTGCATTTTCTTACTTGTATTTAATTCTCTTAAATTCTTGTTATCATTTTAACTCTTGTTTGCATGGCTTTTCTATCATATATCATATCCTATATACTCTGATGGTCTCTTTTGTACTTTATCTTTTTATCCTTTTAATATTGTTCATATGTCTCTGAAAATTATTTCATGGAATGTTAGAGGTATGAATTCTCCTATCAAGCGACAACGTGTCTTAGCACATTTATCTAAATTAGGGGCTGACATTGCTCTTATACAAGAATCTCATCTAACGGATTCTGAGTCTCTAAAACTGAAGAGGGGTTGGGTAGGGGACGTCTTTTTCTCAACCGGAGATGGTAAGCGCAACGGTGTGATAACGCTTTGTCACAAATCGCTGGCTGTTAAATTGCTTTCCCAATCCTCCGATGCTGATGGACGATGGTTATATACTAAGCTGTTGATTGCGAATGCTTCAATTTCCTTATTTAACATCTATGCTCCTACCATTGCTGACCCTTTGTTTTGGACATCAATATCTCAACAAATCTCATCTTGTATAGATGACAATTTCATTTTTGCTGGGGATTGTAACCAAATTGTTGATCCATTCATAGACCGCAACTCATCGGTCTCTTTTAAACTACATAAAACACATAAATTGTTTATCCAGACACTTCAGCAATTTAAACTTTTAGATGCCTGGAGACTTTGTAATCCTACTAGGCCTGGGCATTGAACTTCGCTCCGTTCGCGGAATTTGCGGAGTTTTCTGCACTTCGCACTCCGCAGAGCTCGCGGAGTGCAGAAAACTCCGCTTCGCGATGTGCAGCAGAGTTTTTGCCCCGCTCGCGATCGTGAACAGTAAGTTCGCAAGCGCGAGCTGCCGCTCGGGTAGAATTTCTACCCGAGCGGCAGGAATACCAGCACAAATTGCAGTTCGCACTGCACTCCGCCACTTGCGGAACTTCGCGGAGTTTCGCGTAGCAAAACTCCGCAAACTACGCCCAGGCCTACGAGAGAATATACTTTTTATTCTCCGGCTCGGATTGATTATTTTTTTGTTTCCCACAACATTTCCCAATCATTAAGAAGTGCAGATATTGGTTCCATTCTAATATCTGACCATGCCCCCATTTCCATTCAATTAGATATAGCCCCTAAACCTGATGGTCCAAGAAGGTGGCGTTTCAATAACTCACTTCTCTTAGACCCTAACTTTAACTCCTCTTTTACTGCTTTCTTTAAAGAATATTTTTCATTAAATCAAACTGATACTCTCCCTTTTTTTGTAGTTTGGGACGCTTTTAAAGCGTCTGCTAGAGATTTTATCATTGGTTTTGTCTCCAAAAAATGTAAAAAAGCCCGCAAAACTACCAATGATCTACTGGCTGAGAAAAAGAGATTGGAGCATCCTTTTTATACCTCAAAGTCCAAACAGTGTTTGTCTCAACTTGTTGAGAAAAAGTTCCAATTTAATAAAGAGTCTACCGACAATGCATCACTTTATCTGTTAAAAGCTAGTGCAAAATTCTATGGTGGTCAGAACAAGGCAGGTAAGCTTTTAGCAAACTTCTTAAAGGTCAAACATAATTAGTATGATATTGATTGAATTATGGATGAACAAAATGCATTGCGATTTAAAGACTCAGAAATATTACATGAATTTCTTCTTTTTTATAAATCACTTTACACACCTGAAATTGCACCCTCTGATTCATGTATTTCACAGTTTTTTGCTGACATTCCTCGTTCCCCTGATACCCAATTAGACTTTACTTCTTTAGAAACTGATGTTTCTCATCAAGAACTTCTTACTGCTTTACATTCACTCAAAAAAGACAAGGCCCCAGGACCTGATGGTTTTACAGTAGAATTTTTTTACTAATTTTGCTCCTTTACTCCTTCCCAAATTACTTTCTCTCCTTCATTCCTTTTCTCATTTGGGTGAATCTTCTGGATCCTTTCTGGAAGCTCTAATTTGTTTAATACCTAAAGATGGCAAAGACTTAAAATACTGTCAAAATTATAGGCCTATCTCACTTGTCAATATTGATTACAAAATCTTTTCCAAGACATTAGCTTTACGCTTGGAGACTTTCATTCCTCAATTATTAGGTGCGGAACAATCTGGATTGGTAAAAGGTCGCCTTATTTCTGACAACACTCGTTTATTTTTTGATATCCTTTCGAAATCCTCTCATTTACCCCTTTCATTAGCAGCTATTGCTTTGGATGCGGAGAAAGCTTTTGATAGGGTCAATTGGTCTTATTTATTTCGAACACTTAAATGGTTTGGTTTTGGTTCAAAAATTATCTTTTTGATTTCATTGCTTTATTCTAACCCCCGAGCAGCCGTTTTTGTAAATGGTAAAACATCTCCTTATTTTGACCTGAAAAGAGGTGTTCGCCAGGGCTGCCCCTTATCCCCTCTCCTCTTTAATTTAGCTCTGAAACCCTTTCTGTCCAAAATCCGTCAAAACCAAAACATAAAGGGATTTGAAGTAAATGGCAAACAAATTAAATTGGCAGCTTATGCTGATGATATTTTGCTATTTATCTTGAACCCTCAATCCTCTATCCCTGCTTTCCTACAAGAAGTGGAGCTTTTTACTTCCGTTTCTGATTACAAATTAAATAGGGATAAGTGTGAAATACTTCCCTTAACTAAATATACATTTAAAGATGATTTCAGTGCCTCGAAATTTTCTTGGAATTTTCAACATATTAAATATTTGGGACTCTATTTTTCCCCTTCAATTCCAACCACTATCTCCTTATGTTTAGAGAAATGTATACAAAGAATCTCCACATTAACAACAAAATGGCACCCCTATATCTCTCATGGTGGGGTCGCTTGGACAGCATTAAAGTGATGCTCTCCCCTATAATTCTATATACTCTCTCTAATATTCCTGCTCCTATTTCTGTAAAGTTTTTTAAAAGAATTAATTCTATATTATCTTCGTTTCTGTGGAACAATAAAAAACCTTGTATATCATTGCTGAGACTAACTAAATTAAAATCTGAAGGTGGGGTAAACTTTCCTGATTTTCCTACTTATCATAAGTCTTTTTTACTGCGCCAAGCCTTGAACTGGCTTGTTGATCCTCTGCTGGAATGCCCTATCTGAGTTGATCTTGAACGATCCTTCCTTTTTCCTTTCTCTTTCAAAGAATATCTTTCTTTTACTCGTAAACCGCAATCTCTATCTTCCCCCATTCTTAAATACACTTGTAAACTTCTTGACTCTACTTCTCCCACACCTCCTATTGATTTAACCTCCTTTCTTGACTCCCTCCTATGGCATAATAAATCCATATTGATACATGGGAAGCCTATATATTGGAAAGTATGGAGACAAAAGGGCCTGATTTGGACACATCAACTCTTCTCTCAAAATGATGTTATTCCTTTCTCCACAGCTCGTCAGCTTTTTGACTTACCTCTTTCTTTTCACTCTAAATATAATCTCATTAAGCAAGCTCTTTCCATTACTTATACTCAACTCTCTTCCCGCCCTTCTACAAACCCTATTCCTGTTAATAGATGATATACTCTTTTACCCTCTTGCCCTAAAGCTTCTACCATATATACTCACTTACACCATTCATACACTGCCAGAGAAAAAACTAAGGTTGAACTCTCTTGGGAAGAGGATTTAGGAACAGATTGGCCAATTCCCTTTTGGAATAAACTATGGACCAAGATTAGGAAATCATCCAGGGCTGCAAATACAACCCAAACACTCTTTTTCATCTATAATAGACTTTTATTACACCCGGTCCTGCTGCATAAAAGATATAGTGATGTACCAGATACTTGTTGGTCTTGCTCTTCTGCAGCTGCAGATTTGAAACACCTCCTTTTACATGCTCATTTGCGCTTACTTTTTGGAAGCAAGTCTGGTCCCAAATTAACTTAATCTTCGGTTCCAACTTCCCTTTTTCTATTACCCATTTATTTCTCTGAAGTTTATCTCCGATTTGGCAGAACTACACCTATAACATAAAGATTGTTGACTTATTGCTAGCAGTTGCTTTTCAGCAGATTACTAAAAATTGGAAAGATCTGACTAAGTTATCTTTTCAGGCTTGGTGGTACGCAGTTTGTTATAATCATAGATTAGATACAGCTTTTGTTCATCCTATTCACCTAGCCATAAAACGTTTAAATTTATGGTCACCAGTTACAATGTTCATTGATGCCAGCGCTAAACGTTCCTTTTCCCTAACTCCTATCCAACAAGAAGTTGTTCGACCTCCATGACATTCCTCCTTTTAAATATTTAAATATTGTATCGGTTTTAAATATTTAAATATTGTATCGATATATTTTTGCTCATTCCATTTCTGTTTGATTTGTTAAAATACATTATTTTATTGCTTGTATTGTTATTTTATTGCTTCACCAACTTATTATAGCCGTGTTTACATGATTGCTTTTTTTTATGTTTCCTTCTTTTTGTATATTTATCTTATATTTCATATTTTGTATTTATGTTCCTTGTTCTTCACATAAACTTATTTTTTAAACTTAAAAGAAGATGGACCTACATGTGTGCAAACAGGTGCACGTGCACAGATGGCCATTTCAGTTTTTTTTTTAAAAGAAATAATGAATTATGTGTGTGGTGCAAAGGGGTGGGGAAACTGTCTGGCCAAGACCAATGTAAAATAAAACAAGCATTGCCCTCTTTTTGAACTGAAAAAGCACACATTGCCACAGTAGCCCCAGGCATTGCAGGCAACTATTTCCTTATGTAGATGTATGCCTTTTGGAAGAGCAGAATGCTGTCACTCACAAAGAAGTTAATCAATGGCTAAAGTGGGCTGCCCTATTGACCCCTGCTATATGTTGCAGTGCGAGGAACAAATTGTGAATGTCAGAACAAACAAATGTTATTAAAATCAAAAGGTTTGACCAACGCCAGACATCAATAATAGCTGTTGCAGCTTTTCTTCACCAAGCTCAACATTTACTGCCTTATTGCTTTTCTATATTGTTGTCTTGCCTTCAGGTAGCCTAGCTTGGTAAGGATGCATAAAGTATATTAGAACATGGAGTGGTAGAGATTATGTTATGTTAAAAGGATTTATTCAGCGCAAACAATTACTCTGAGGTGTCAAGGCGCTAAGTCCAAGGGAGAGATCGGGAGAAAAGTTTACTTAGGGAACAGCCATGTTTTAAGGTTTTTCCTGAACTGAAGAAGATCTGGGATTACTCTAATAGAAAGAGGAAGTGCATTCCATTCCTTGGCAGTTGAGATGACAAACCTACAGCCTCCCCAGTTGGTTCTCCTGAATCTGTTTATCACAAGTTTTCAGGGCCCAGAGGTTCGCAGGCATCTACCCGGAACATACCATTATTGGAAAGAGGTGCAACAATGGCAGGCAAAGTTCATCTTCTCCAACATTCCAATGTTTGTCCTTCTGTACCTCCTATTTTATATTAGAATGTTCTGCCTTGAATGGGTTAAATGTTTTAACATCATAATATCCGTGTTCCAAAGAACTAATTAGTCGTTGACTGATTTCTCTTTGCTTCTTACTCCTGGAGACAGCATTCTATAGATCGTATAGGTCTTGGCTGCAGGCTGTTAATTCACCTTGACCCTCACTGATGGCAGAACAATTAACAGTAGTTAGGTCCCTCATGGAAGAAGTTGTGTCACATACCTCTGGTTGATCTGTTTTTGAAGAGCTCGGATCTCATCCTGTCTTTGCGGGCCGCTCTTCACAAATCCTTCCGCTAGTTGGTTGATCTCCTCTAGGCGGCCCTTCCCAGCGGCCAGCTCGGTCAAGAAGTTCTGCAAAGAGTGACACACACAGTCCTGAAACGTTCTCCTAGGCAGACTCAGGTTACACTACCAACAGGACAGTTCAATGTGTTCTACGACAGTAGCACCACAGCGCCCCCCCCCCTTCCTCCTCTGGACTCCTTTTCGTCTTCCATTCATTCTCTTTGCCTTTTAATTCATCTTTCTTTATCTCTAGGCTTACTGGCAGTCTTGTTAAACCTAAAAAACCTACAGATAGCTAGATTAGAGAAAATACCTTGGAGGGGCAGTGGCAAAGTTTCTAACTTAGGCACCATAAAACGTGATTTTCCATTCCTTATAACTCAAGTAACCAATTGTGGTGCTGGGCAAACAGGTAGGGACAGACTCGCAAAGATAAGAATGTAGATATGTAAACTATGCCACGCTGCACAGCGTACTGTGCTACAGTTTGCTGTGCTTAATTTGTAAAAACATAAGTGCCAGGACTCTCTCCAGGTGGCCCCTGCAGCTTGCACAACACATTGCGCCTGCCATGCTGCCAATAATAGTAACAACGCAACTACTAACCATCAAACACCTACAAGTGTGACAATTCGGACTATTTCAGGCCTCAAAAGATATAAGAATGGCTTGGGGGCCAGGTAATAGTCATTTTCAATGTGTATTGAATAAATAATGACCTGTTGTTGTGGTCCTCTCTAAATTAGCCAGACAGCGCCACCTTATGGAAGACAGACACAAGTGCCAGTGTTGACAATTAAGTGCTGGTGCCGAACACTGGAAACCACCGGCTCAAATCAAACACTGACCGTTTGTGTACTCATGTACATGCCTTTGCTAGGAGTGCCTAAATACAGCATTTTGGTAGGTGCATGAATATTCAGATGGGATTCCTGCATATTGTTGATTTGCATCCCTCTAACTTGTGTGTATTGTAAACAAGGCATACGGTGCAGGTGTATAGGCTAAGGACAAGTTAGTATTTCAAAAAAATGTTAGCACTGTCTTTTTCTTGTAAAAGCCGTAATTGGTAACCTTGCTACTAACGTTTCTGACAAATGTGATTGATTAGTGCACTTTCTATACTACTGACAATGGGTTCCTCTGTGTGCTCAAATAATCGTAAAACGGATATGTCTTGCGCCTTCTAAATACATCCAAAGTTGTAACTTTTTCGTTGATCATCTAATTTGCATTGCGTTTTTTGGCTACTCTTCTGGCCTTGCCCCTCCACTTCTAGAAACCGTGAAGGACATACGAGTGGATAATGCTTACAGTGCGTACAAATATTGTAAAATGTGCACTTGGATATTATGACTTTGCGATTTCTGCATCGCGTAACGATGGAAACATTCCGACTAGTTCCAGGAATAAGTCTGGCATACCCTTAAAAAAATACAGTGATTCTATCCCTTCACTTCCCTCTGCCTTAGTTGGATTATATGAATATATTAGCAGTACTTAGAAGCAGAACGATTCTTCGCCCAGGACTAGACCACACACCCATCCCGCCATTCCCCCGCCACTGTAATTGTGCTCAATTGCAGGGGTGTCTGGTCTATGGTGGTAAAATGAAGGGGGGGTGGTGTTGGACATCGGCATGGTGGTGCAAGCAGTATCTTGTCCAACCTGTACCTAGTGTGCAACCACCGGCCCTGGGAATTGGCGGGGATCCACCCACGTTTCCATGCATCCACAGAAGTGCAGGGGGTCCACACCTATTCCCTAGTGTCCAGGGACCGGAACCACCACAGCAATATCCCTAGGACTACCTTGCTTGGGGTACACAAAAACCCTTCAACACAAT
The DNA here is from genome assembly GCA_963921515.1 of Calotriton arnoldi. Taxonomy (NCBI): domain Eukaryota; kingdom Metazoa; phylum Chordata; class Amphibia; order Caudata; family Salamandridae; genus Calotriton; species Calotriton arnoldi. The sequence goes on along the minus strand of CAWUFW010000496.1, from coordinate 975,357 downwards.
GTGAACCCCAAAGATACTCTTGCCAGTACTGCGTGCTCCGGGACACTCTTTGGAGGAGATGTGTATTTTAGAAATCGGTTGATTGATCAATCGGTTGGGGGCATAGCGTAGATTTCGGAACCCTCAGGAGAGGAGACGGGCGCTACAACCAGCTCTGACCTGGCACCACTATCCTCACTTTTCGGCATCAGACCACATGAAAATCAAACGGAGAGTACTGACACCTGTTTTTTACATGGCTGCTGACGGAGGTATCGAGACTTCTTTCTGAATGGAGTTAACCTGCCTCTATTCAACTTTTTACATAGTGGCTGGGAGGTTGAAGGCGATAGGCCTGGGTCTCCCCTCTGGTACAGTTTCAGTGGCAGCCTATGTGCCTTCAAAACATTTTCTTTTCATTCGGTTACCCTGCGTGTGTCACTTTCCAAGACCGCAACCAGGTACTCTGGGAGGAATCTTCCCGAGCAATTTGCTCTATGTGGAGAAATTCACTTCCAGTATTCTCAGGTGCCCTAGTACGCGCCCACTCATCGGGCACACCAATGTGTACCCTTTCCAAGGCAGTGCTGTTAGTACCTGGTACTTGTGCTGGATGACATCAACATTATCGGATTTGGGTGTCAGGGTCTGAAAAACCTTCTCCTTGTCGTCCATCCAGGATTGGAACTCGCGGCACGAGCCGTAGAACCGATGCAGCTTTATGACCTCTTCAAGGGCTCTTCTCCGGCGCTATGATTGGATAGAAGAAAAGACACCGTCACCTGTAGCGCGTGCAAAGCTTCCAAGTCAGAATTCGAGCAACAAACACAAAAATATCCAAGGTAATTGGTGACGCTCTTCCTGATTGTGCACTCATAGATGCTATTTAGATTGTATTACAGAATCCCGTCAACAAAAAATACTGTGACAGAAACATCGGGGCATATTCACAAGCCCCTATGGGGCCTCGCCTTATTCACAAGGCAGCGTTAAGCCACTTAACGTGGTTTACCGCTGCCTTGTGAATAGGCCCCCTTTCCCGCTGTGTTTAGCGTGAAAGGGGCGTGCAGTGGGTGTTGTGGTGGGCGTTCCACCGCAACACCCATTGATATTTACGCTGCCCCCTATTCACAAGGGCAGCGTAAATAGGAGCTCACGCCAAACTTAAGACCAGGAAAGCCCTGGTCTTAAGTAACCCTGGGCGTAGTTCGCGAAGTAGCGCTTCGCGAAGCTACGCAAAGTGAAGTTCGCACTACGCGAGCTTCGCGTAGCACTACGCGAACTGCGTAGTGCGTGTTCGCAATGATTACACAGTGCCGGATGCTTGTCCGCACTGTGCAATCATTGAAAACGGCATCTTGCACAGTGCGAGCTGTCTTTTACTGCCGCTCGAGTAGATTTTTACTCGAGCGGCAGCTTCTCAACGCGGACTGGTAGTTTCTCATCGCGAGCGGTCGCGAGCATACGCGACCACTCGCAATGAGAAACCTGACCTCCCCGCGTTGAGAATCTCGCCGGGAGGTTTATTTTCCACGCTCGCGATCGGCAACTTGTGTTGCTGATCGCGAACGAGAAAAAGTCTCGCCGGGATGTCATTTTGCTTGCTCGCGGTCGCCAACTTGACGTTGAGGACCGCGAGCAAGCAAAAAATGACCGCTGCACTACGCTACGCGTGTTTGCACTGTGCTACGTGCAATTCGCGTTGTGCGAAGTAGCGCAAACTTCGCAAACTACGCGAGCGTAGCGTAGTACTTCGCCCAGGCCTAGTCTTAAGTTGGCGATATGAGGAGAAATGCTTTATTTCTCCTCGTTTTTGCATTTTCCATGTGTGCTGCCACACATGGAAAATGCTAAATGCCATGGTTTGTTTATGTACAGGAAGGTGTCCCTTCCTGTACATAAACAAACCTTTTTTTTTAAAATGCCGTTTTGTAACTTACATGTGTGCTGCTACAGCACACATGTAAGTTACAAACTGGCATTTTCGGTTTGTTTATGTGCAGGAAGGGACACCTTCCTGTACATAAACAAACCTCCCTGCTTGCAGACACCCTTGCACTCTGGTGCAAGGGTGCCTGCGTTGGCGCTAAATTGTGAAACTTTTTTTTTTTTTAACACTTTATTTTCCAATATGTAACACATTCCAATTGTACACTGAAATCACCTTTTTCATCACATCTTATAAATTCACTGTCCAAGTTCTATATGTCCAGCCCATTAGTATTAAACAGTTATATAGGGCACGACTAACATAATGAAATATCATAACATCTGATATCCTATCCAAGGAATCCCTCTTCAAGCCCAATCCCCGTTTAATCCACAGTTGCGCAGGATACTGACGCCCAGAAGTTACCTTCAGCAGATATGTACAGCAACACCATGCCACCAACTGTCGCCCCCGGCGTGCATGTAATGTCCCCGAAACAATCACCCCACTCCCTCGGGTACAATACCGCTCTCCATCTGAGAGCTGGTGGTTCGCACAATATCTGCCACATATTTCCGGAGTGGGACCCATATGTCCCTTGGGCGTGACATGGGGGGCATAAGACTGGCATAGACCTCCGCATTAACGTTGCAATGAGTTAAACTGCGCAGCCAGTCCTGTACCTTGGGTACTGTTTTCCTACCCCAATGGATAGCAACCTCCCGTTTAGCCAGTAGTAGTCCCAGTGATGCAAACCGTCTAACTCCCTTGGGAAAGTTCACATTGTATCCCAGCAGTGCAACCTCAGGAATAAGAGTGAGAGTTAAGCCAATTATCTTCCCAAGTGTAGTGTGGATGTCAACCCAGTAGGTCTGTACTCGGGGGCATGTCCACGCCAGGTGGATGAAATCGGCGTGAGGAGCAACGCATTTTGGACAGGTATGCGGCCTAGATGCATCTATCCTATTTGCTTTAACAGGCGTAAAATAAGCACGACGAAGAAATTTAAAATGGAGAAGCTTGTGCCTGCTGTTAAGGGAGATTTCTTTGGTGGCCATACAACATTTGGACCATTGGTCGTCTGTTATTTGTCCGCCCAGGTCTGCCTCCCAGGCCTGTCGGAGCCGGTCGTCACACATCGGTCTCATACCAGCGCAAGCTTTGTACATTTTAGAAATGAGGCGTGCTCCGTCCGAGTTCTCTATCACTAGTGTGAGTGGGGTAAACGATTCCGGTTCAATTGGAAATGTGGGGAGCAGCGCCCGCAGGGCTGATCGCATTCGAGTCATAACAAATCTAGTCATAAAACTGCAGTCAACATACCGTGCTTCGTCGTCTAGGGAAAATACGTGTCCATCAGGATATAAATCTCCCACTTGAACTATGCCCAAGGTGGCCAATGTGTGTCGCACCAGGCCCTCCCCAGAAATCGGGAACCACCTAGTGTTGGGTAGAGGAAGGGCGGAGGAGTAGAGAGTCTGAGCACCAGTGAGCTTTCTCAATTTTTCCCACGCCCAGCTGGTGGTAGACACCGTTTGTATGTCGTGCGGATCGCGCGGGAAGCCCCTAGGAAGAATTGTGGACAGCCGGTCCGGTAGAACAAGATCTGCTTCAGGCCGCAGAAACGGTATTCTTGCGTCAGGGTGAAACCAAGCGTGTGCATAGCGACACTGTGCCACTAAATAATATAATTGTAAGTCCGGTACGTTGTAGCCCCCCTGTCGTATGGGAGTGTGAGGATTGACCAGCGGACCCGTGGCTGCTTCCCACCCCACACCAGCCGCGTGAGGTGGGATCGCAATGTCCGAAAAAAACCGTCAGTGATAGGTATGGGGATGTTGTTAAAGAGATATAGGAATTTGGGCAGTACGACCATCTTTATAATTGCCACCCGCCCAGCTAATGACAATGGTAGCTGCAGCCACCGTTCTACCTGTGCCTCTAAATTATGCACTGCCTGTCCATAGTTTAAGCGTATGATTTGTGCGGTGTCTGAGTGGACGTGAATCCCGAGATATTTTACCGATTCAGAACACCATTTCAGTGGATATTCGCATTCCCACGGCTGAGTGCCCGAGGTTAAGGGGAAAATGATGGACTTGTGCCAGTTTATGCCCAGCCCAGAGTGTCTACCAAATCGAAGAATTTCTCTAATGAGGGGCGCTAAGTTGGCTTGGGGTTCACGGACGTATAGAATGGTATCGTCTGCATAGAGGGAAACCAGAAGATGGCCAGTGTTGAACTGCAATCCCCGATGGAGGTGGCATTCTTGGAAGTGCCGAATCAGCGGGTCCATTGCTAATATGAACAAAAGTGGAGACAAGGGGCAGCCCTGCCTAGTCCCACGGAATAATGCAAAGGGCCTGGACAGCGTACCATTTAGACGAAGTCTTGCCGTGGGCCTGCTGTAGAGGAGCGCAGTAGTGGCTACGAAACCCAATGGCATGCCCATTCGCTTCATCACTTCGATAATAAATGGCCACTCCAAGGAGTCAAAGGCTTTCTCCGCGTCCAAAAGTATCGCTGCCGCGGGGGTGTCTGGATTGACCCTATGAAGGACTGCGAACAGGGTCCGAAGGTTCAGGGAGGTTGACCGGTGGGGCACAAAACCGGACTGCACTGGGGAGATAATATACTCCATTAATTGAGACAGCCGATTTGCAAGGACTTTAGCTAGTATTTTATAATCTAAATTTAATAGGGATAGTGGACGATAGGACTCACAGAGCGTGGGGTCTTTGCCGGGTTTGGGGAGGAGAATAATTACGGCTTCGCATAGCGTTGGGGGAAGTACCTGTTTTTCCAATGCCTCCGCATATACCTCAATTAGTTGCGGGGCCAGAAGATCCCTATATTCTTTATAAAAGTCCCCTGTGAAGCCGTCCAGCCCAGGGGCTGTGGAGCCCCGGATGGTGTCGATGGCGAGTGTGACGTCGGCCTTTGATATGGGCTCTGACAAGAAGTCCTGCATATGTCTTTCCAGGTAGACCATTGCGATCTCAGAGAGGTAGTCATTCCTGGCTGCCCCGTCCACCCCAACGCTTGAAGTGTACAGTGAGGTGTAATAGTCTAGGAACTCGTCACGGATATCCGGGGTAGTGTTAAGTACGTGACCAGATGCGGCGTGGAGTTCAGTGATGTACGATTTGCTATACGGAGGTCTCAACATGTGTGCCAATACTCTCCCCGGTCTTTCCCCCTCTCCATACCGCCTGGCTGTGTGGTACTTCCCCAGATATAATATCTCCCGGTCAGCGATATCTCTGTATTCTGACAGTAGGGCTAATCGTTTTGTCTGCCCTGCAGGGTCCAAGGACCCCTGGGGGTCCGAGTCCAGCGCAGTGAGGTCTCGTTCAATGCGTGACAACGTACTTCGGAGGTCCCGAAGCACCCCCGCGTGTTTGGAAATACATACACCTCTAATAACTGCCTTGAAACCCTCCCATAATACCGCGTAGGAACTCACGGAACCGGTGTTGATCTCGAAATAGTCCTCTATGGCTTCACGTAGTTCAGCCTTGAAAAGTTCGTCCTGCAGGGCCCTGCCGGGAAAGCGCCACTGTCGTTCGTATCCCTCTGGCCGTGGGAGTTTCAGACGCAACACTATCGGGGAGTGATCTGAATACGTCCTGGGGAGTGTCGTGAGTGAGTCAAACCAGTCTGTGTATTCAGGGGAGAGCAGCCAGTAGTCTATCCTGGTCCAGGTGTTATGCTGACCGGAAAAGTGAGTGTATTCAGTGAGAGTCGGGTTTCGCTTCCGCCATATATCCGTAAGTGTGTGTTGCTCACAGAGTTCCGTCAGAGCTCGCCGCGCCCGTGGTTTGGAGTCAGGGGCCCGTGATGTGCTGTCAAGTCTAGGGTCAACTAGCAAATTAAGATCTCCTCCCAGCAGGAATTTATGAGGGTCGTGCTTCATTAGTTGGGCGTTCAGCGCCTTGAAAAACTCAGGGGAATCAGTGTTCGGGGCATAAACGTTGACCAGAGCGACCTTGTGGCCACCTAAGGAGCCAGTGACAATGATGTATCTCCCTGCTGGGTCCCGGACAACGTCACTGAGACTAAAGGGGACCCTCTTGTGTATTAAGATGGCAGTGCCCCTAGCATAGCTGCTGTAGTTGGCAAAGAACCTGAGCGCTCCCCAGCTGGAGCCGAATCGCGCCGCATCAGTGGGGGGGAGGTGTGTTTCCTGTAAATAGACTATGTCTACTTTGTGTCGGAGCAGGTAATGCAGCACCTGCCGTCGTTTACGGTTGTCATTGAGCCCCCGGACATTCCACGAAATCAGGGAGAGTGCCGAGGGACCCTCAACGTTACCCAGTCGTGCCATCTGCAAAGGGCGTGAAGTCTAGTTGGACATAACAGCGATGAGTGCGCAGTATTTCTAGTGTTAGTGAACAAAGGTGCGTTTTACAACTGGTGAAATGAACATTCCAATCAACCCCCCAACCCCCACCCAGCCACCTTTCATCCCAAAGGAGGCCAACCCTCTGTGTACAAACAAATAAGAAGTACAAGTTCACTTTAAGTTTGACTGATGTTGCCCAAACACAGTACCCCAGTGTAACAAAAAACAAATTCAACGGATACACCATGTGGGAGTGGCAACTCCGGGTCTAAGACCGGCTAGATGACGCATTAATGCAAAAAAGATAAGCCTTTTCCCAATTATATACATTAGAATGGTTTAAATCCAGCAAACGTGTTAACCAGTGCCAGCGTTGGAGAAGAGTTCTGCACTCGCATCCGAGCCGCTATAAGGCGGGGAAGGTTGACTCCCTTCCACTGAGGATGGATTGTTCCGTTGTTTATATGTGCGGCAGAATTCTTGAGCCTCAGTCGGATTGTCGAATATTCGAGCCCTGCCTCCTATCTCTATTCTCAGCCTTGCAGGGTATAGCATGCCGTATTTGAGGCCTAGGTTGCGCAGAGTGGCCTTTACCCCATTAAATTTACGTCGGGCCTCCTGAACCATTGACGTGAAGTCTGGATACAATGCCAGCTTTGACCCCTGCCAGGTCAAGTCCCCCGCTCTCTGGCCAGCCTCAGTGTAGTGTCACGGTCCCTGAAATTCATGAGGCGAGCTATTATGGGCCTGGGAGGGAGACCCGGGTTAGGTCTGGGGCCCAGTGACCTATGGGCCCTTTCCACCACGAACCCAGCAGTAAAGGAGTCTTTGCCAAACAGATCGCTAAGGAGAGTTTCTACAAACAGGTCCATGCGGCCAGTGGCCGTCGTCTCCGGTACTCCCAGAATGCGGACGTTATTACGGCGACTGCGAGCCTCCAAATCCTCGTTTTTAAGGGCGACTTCTTTGAGTGTACGTTCCACTCGCTCCAATCGCTTTAGCGACTGCGCAGTCCCGTCTTCAATGTCGGAGATGCGGGCCTCCGCTACATCCAGCCGGTGCTCATGCACTTGGATTTTAGCTCCCATTCCTGCAATGTTCTTGTCGAGTGCATCGAAACGTGAGTCTAGGGCCTTGAAGCCTGCCCTCATTTCGTGCAACATGGCCGCGGAGGCCGTCTCAGCAGTCGCGGCGTGTGTGTTGTCGGCCATTTCGGCAGTATCCAAAGACGTTTTGTCAGGCACTTTCTCGAAGGGGAGGGTTCTCTGTTTAGGATCTTTGCAGCCCATGCCGCACTAAAAGTTCCAGGCTCCGATGCGTCGCAGGATTTTGAGGCAAAATGGGCAAGGAGCAGCGGTGGACTATAAAGCTCCAGCTGTGTGTGCTGGTAGGCCAGCCGCAACAAGATCTGCCTGTGTGCTGCAGGAAGTCGACCAGGGGCCACTGTCCGAAGAGTGTGCCCAGGCCTGCCCCGGCCGTCAAAAAGGACCGAGCAAAGTCGTGGCGCTGATATCAGGTGTGAAGGCTACTTCAGGGGCCCAAAGCGTTCATATGGCCAAACAATGAGGTTCCACAGTCCGTGCGCTCCGAGTTCTTCAAGAGGCAGCGCTCCGATGGCTAAACTGAGGCAATGCAGGCATGCGTGTGGCCAACAACATGTTAAAGAGAGTGTGCCTGGTAGCAGCGCGGTGAAGGCTCTAGTCTGCAGTGGCACAAGGATCCAGAGGGCCAATCCCCAGGCGGTCCGCGGCACCACGCCCGGCGGGACCCCCCCCCACCGGTCCGGAAAACCCTCCGCCGTCACTCGCGCCCCCGCCAGCGGTGGCCGGCTGGCCCTACGTGTACTCCGAGGGGGCGCGAGACCGGGCAGCGCTATCAGGTGAGTCCGGAATGGAGAGCTGGGCGTAGGGGGGGGGAGGCAGAGTCTCCGCCGAAGCACCGCCACTCACCGCATTAGGGCCAGGCCGCCCCTCCAGCGCCCATCCGCCGACAGGGCCTCACTTATGCTTCTGTCCAGTGAGGCGCCAGGTCGCCCAGCCGCTGGCCCCTCCCGGTGCAGTCGTATCGGACTGTAACTCCGCCGTTCAAGCTATTTTACCCCCGGAACTCGGCTCAGCTGTTGCAGTGCACATTCCGCTGGCTGGCACTGTGGTGTTGGGCCGGTTTACAGTGCGATCATGATGGGAAAATGCCGATGAGCCAGATCGCCCTCCAGAGCTTCTCTACCAAGCGGCCATCTTAGCCGCCGGCTTGGCCACGCCCCCCCTAAATTGTGAAACTTAGCACCATCGCAGGGGGAAAAGCAAGGCTGCACCATGTCCTTGTGAATATGGTGCAGCCTTGCTTTCCCGAAGAGGCGGAGAGAGGCGTTAAGCCAAGTAGGCTAACGCTTCTCCGCCACTTCCTTGTGAATATCCCCCTTCGTGGCCTAAATATCGTTAAAAAAATATTAAACCATTGGATGTAGATGTTTCATAATTAACTCCAGTAAGGTGACATTTGTGTATATATTAATTAGGTCACAATATTTCTGACAAAATACATTTGGGTTATGATATTATGATACTTTGCCCCTATTTAATGCTTACAAGCATCTTCTCGATCACAAATCAAAATCAGCAAAACAAAAATGTTCAAAGCAGCTCTAAACTGCAGCATGGGGCCATGGGGGCTTTCATGATTGGTTTGTGGCAGTTCATCCAGGTCTGAAAACAGCTCCCTAGCCTGCAGCCCCTGGGAAACATGCCAGAGTAGCAGAATGACCACTGCGGCCCTGCTGAGGAGACTCAGACATCTAACTCCAGCTGGAACCTAATCAGACTCGATGTAACATCTCACAACAGTTGTACTACTGAACATAGACACCAACAATATCGTGGTACAAGAATATCAAGGACAAAATATCGGGGGGGGCAAAATATCAAAAGGTAAGTGCATATAGCAAAGCACGGATTTCCTATTCCTAACTCCACATCTACATACCTTAAATGTATATTTACCTCATACGTGGAGTTAGGTTTAGAAAACCTAGGCTTACTTACCAGTCGATATATTATTTTCAATATTGGGTACTCAATATGGTGTCCCATCGATATTGTGGTTTCGATAATCAGTGGGCTGCACCCTCACAATCCATCACCGAAGAAAGGGGCCATGAATGAGTCATCATTCACCCCCTGGCCACTTCCATTCCAGTTGAGATTTTAGCATTCGAAAAGGCTGTTCTGAAAGAAATAAGGGAACTAAACCCTAATAACAACAAGACTTTTCACAATACATCAAGGGATGAAATACAGGCAATAAAAGAACTCTCAGAAAATGACAATTAAGTCATAAAACCGGCAGACAAGGAAGGAGCCATTGTTATTCAAACCAAAGTGGCGTATCAGACAGAATGCCTGCTGAGTGATCCGCGAAACTATGAACCCCTGACCAGAGACCCCACAGAGAGAATAAGAGTTCATATTGGGAGCATGGTAGAGGAGGGCCTGGCCCATGATTGGGTTTCCAAGAAAGAAAGTGATTTTTTGACCAACAAACACCCAGTAACCCCTTACTTCTATACTATTCCCAAAATACATAAAAATCTGCACCAACCACCGGGACGCCCCATTGTCTCTGGCATAGGCTAGATCCGTGAACCACTCTCGAGGTTTGCAGATGCCTTTTTGAGGCCCATCATTCAGGACACCAAAACATACCTGAAAGATACCAAGGATGCCCTACGAACTCTACAGGACTTGCCTTTTGATCCCCAGAAACAACGAATGATTGGTCTGGACATCGAAAGCCTCTACACTAGCCTCCCACACACCGAGACACTAGACATTCTAGAAGAGGTTTTGTTCACAACAGAGTGGATGTATCAGACCCCATGGAACCCAGTGATGGAGAGTTTCAAACTAGCCCTAACTGAGAACTTCTTCAGGTTTGACGACACCTTATACTTACAGAAGCATGGTACCAGCATGGGAAGCAATTTCGCTCCAAGTGTGGCTGGACTGTATGTACACCACGTCGAAAAACAAAAGATCTTAGCAGTACAAAATCCGTACCTTACCAACATCAGCCTTTGAAAAAGATACATAGACGACATTCTGGTCATATGAAATGGGGATGAAGGCACAGCCAATGATTTTTTACAATGGCTGAATGGGCAGAATGAGTTCCTGAAATTTACACACAACATTTCCAGAATGGACATGGTCTTCCTAGATTTGAACATTTACCCACATGAAGGGGTCCTAAAAACCACTTCACATTTCAAAGCCACAGCCAAAAACAGTCTACTCAGCTTTGATAGTTTCCACCCTAGACACCTGAGAGAAAACTTACCTTTCGGACAATTCTTAAGACTGAGACGCAACTGTTCAGAACTCAGTGTTTACAAGTCACAAGCTACAGATCTGGCTTCCAAGCTAAAGGCATGCAAATATTCGCTCAGCATCGTGAATAAAGCGATGAAGAGGGCTAAGAAGACCAACAGGGAAGCCCTTTTAGAACCCCCTACACTGAAAGAAAAGGAGGTTCGCCCAATTTGTATTACCACTTACAACTGCGCATCCAATGCAGTGAACAAGATTATCAACAAACATTGGCGGATTTTAGATGGCAGTGGCACACCGTTACCTAAACCAATGTTCTCCGACAGGCGAGGTTGTAATCTCAGAGACATGCTGGTACATACACAACCCCGCGTCCCCATGGACAGGGTGACTGGACAAAGCTTCATTACTCCCATCTGTGGACACCGCCCATGTGGTAACTGCAGTGTGTGTCACCTGACACAAACCAAAAAAACTATCACCTTTAACAACAACACAACATGGGACTTGAGAATATTCACCAACTGTAACACTGAACGCGTGATCTATATGATCACCTGGCCTTGTAACCTACATTATATAGGTATGACGTCAAGAAAAATCAAGACCAGAATCTGTGAGCATCGGAGGAATCTCAGATGCCAAAGAGCAACTACGAAAATGGCCACCCACTACATAGAACAACATCACACAACTAATGATCTACGGTGGACAGTAATCGAACAAGTGAACAACGAATCCCAATTGATCGAAAAAGAACAACGTTTGGTCTATAGATTGAAGTAACATAAAGAGGGGTTGATCGAGAATATCCCATGGGGCCAATTTGTATGATCTCCCAGGGATTGAACCCACCCCTTGCATTATTGTGACCTTCTTAATAGTTCTGGATGAGCTGCCATGCCTTACCATAGAGCTTCTGGGATCAACCCAACCTATACCCCCAAATTAAGTAGACATCTCGATCCCGTTCCAGTGAGACACCGACAACATTGTGTGCTAATATCACAGAGTGAACCTACTTCCACCGTCCGGCGCATGAACCAGTGCGCAATATTAGCAGTGTTTTGAGAATATTCCAATTTCTCTTCTCATACACTCATGGCACAGTGTGGAAAGCTCTTTTCCCAACAGTTTTCTCCTCATTATCACAAATATACATTGTGATTTTGTGAACCTGGGCACGTCTGCCAAGTGCCCAGCCCGGTGTGTTTTTTATTTTCTTTTATTTTATTCACATGTCTTTTATTTTATTTTCTCTGAGTTATGACCACCCTTGGCATGTACCGTAATGATTCAATAGCTATAACGCGCACCTTGGGCGCACCTCTAACAACAAGAAGTGAGTATCACTCTCTCCGAGTAGTTTAGCGGCTTTATTGACAACCGCCAAGAGGACGCCACCAGGCCAAATGGGCGTACCTCTATAATCAGGAAGTGAGTATTACTTTTCCAGAGCAGGTTAGAGATCTTACCGGAAAGCACCACAAGGATGCCGACGGCATCACGCCTGGCGCGCATATGAAGCTACCCGCCATGTCCCTCCGGCATCTCCGGAGCCACGGGCAAACGGGTCTCTTCCCAGTGAGGGAGTAGCCTTGATGAAGTAAGTGTTAGTAATCTTACCTGATTCTCTTGAACCACCCATGACGGTGGAGGAATCTCTCCTGCTACATCTAACTTCTCGAGGGAAACTCTGTTCCTTAACCCACAGGGTCTGACTACAGGCGTCCCTCCTTCCCCGTGTTGGACTCATGAGGCCTAATAGGGTCTTTCACATGTATGTAATAAAAAAAATGTCAATAGACCCATCAGGTGTGTATACAGTGTGTGTATGTTCCTCGTTCTGTGTATTGTGTCATTTGTCATACATTATACTTCACAGTGTGCTCACGTGTTTTGAGAAATATATCACTACTCACTACTTAACGCATGAAGAAAAATCATTAATAAGGCCCATAGGCCGTGTATATTTTTAATGACTCTCTTTTCTTACCCCACCGCTGTAGAATTTTTGAAAAATGAGAACAGACCAACTAGGTGCTGTATATTTTATTTTCACTATTTTCTTTATTTGTTCTTACTTAGATATCGTTTGACTTGAGGAGTGGGAGCAATCCCCTTAGGTCCTGAAGAAAAGCCTTGGGGTAGGGCTTCAAACTAGTAGACCAGGGAAACGGTGGGTCATATACCCTTAGAATTTCCCAACATCCCCATATCTTAATCATATGAGCTAGGGGAGCAAATAAACTAAACATTTCCCATTAGTTAGATATTTTTAAATCCCCTTTTATGAAAAAACCCACTCCAATACAAATTCAATCAGCATAGGTGTACAGGATCATCAAACAATTAGTGCTTCTGCGTCTTCGCTGGTCGTAGCACGCCCCTTTCCATAGCAGGTTAGGGATGAACCCTATGATGGAGCATGTCACCAAGGGGTGACCCTAATGGGTGAGGGTTACTTAAAAGGAAAACTCTTTTCCTTTCTACAATGAGGGTGTTATCCTTTCTTTTTGTTCTTCTCTCCCTGGAGGGACTCCTTTTGGTTATTTACATTTAGTTTGGAGGACGAGTCCACTTCTTTTTTCTCTACCTCCCCCATTTGGTTCTGAGATATGATAAAGAATAACCTGACACTAGGACCGGAAGGGTCTGGCAACTCCTGACATCCTTATGGCCACATTATGTATCATTAGGAATTGCCAAAGGCAAGGGCCTTCTAATAAGGTAGAGGTCCTTTAACAAATGGTGAAGCCCAAGTTACAAGAGCTATAATGCTATTGAACATTCCTCTGACTATAAAGTTATTAAAACATTCCACCAATAATGTTAAATATTCTAATTTAAACAGACAGAAGAAAAATGGAAACACTGGAATGGTGGAGCAGAAGGTTCTCACCAGCTATTATTGTCCCTCTGCAGCCCTGCCAAGTACCACGCATCAGGCGTTAGACTAAAGCATTTCGGTGTGGTAGTCCGCATCACCACACTGAAATGCAAAGTCATGCAATTATAGCCCAACCACCGCTGTCTGGCCCGGAGTGCTCTTACCACTGTGGGACTGAGCAATCTAGTGGCAGCCGCGGTATGTGCTGCATACGGCAGGCTTAGGGGCTGGCTCAACTGAGCTCGCTCTATCTTAGGCTACAATGTAACCCATTCACCCGGCGCGGCATCAGCAATGACGTCAAAGACTGATTTTGCCCAATGACACAAGAAGGACAGAGTCATGTGTCACAGAGAGACACACCTATAGGCAGCTGCGCGTGAGTGGGTTTGGTATTGAAGTGCTGTGCACAAGCTTCAAACAGCCCAGGCAGCTCCCGAACAATGCGGCGTAATGGTATGCCACCCCGATCCGGCGGCCACATAAGTGGTGCCTCAACTGAGCCTGCACTCTCTGCAGTCCATGGAGTGTCAAGAATCCTGGACCGTCTGCGGCCCGTGCACTGCCCGGTCCATAGGAAGTCTGTCATTGTGGGGCTAGTAGGCCCATTCACGGTGCTCGCTAGAGGAGACAGACCAGTAAGTGTCACTGTGTCAACTCACTGGTATTTTAAATTACTTTTCTGTGTGCAGCGACTGCCTCAGCCTCACAGTCTCTCTCCTGAGGCATGGCTTGCCTGGTGCTGCAGCGGTCTGGGCAGACGCCGTGCTCCGAGTCAGTCCATAAGCCTGGCTTCACATGCCTGTCCTTGATAACCCTGCCTCCCACCACACCCACTAAGTCTTCGTGAGACCATGCCTCCCTTCTCTCCCCGGATCCTGGCCACCTGAGTTATCTACAGTTTTTCCCCTTCTTTGGTACCCACTAACATACAGTTTAATATGATATTTACACATGCCATTCGGTATGAGCCACCGCTGACCATAAGCCTTATACCAACCTGTTTCCACAATTTGCTCGGCACGCTATTATTTGTACAACAGCCTCAATTAGTCAGTTGTGATTGGCCTCTTTTCTGTTGCGCTATGCGCCTTCATAATGACAGCACAAATTACAATCCAGGACTTCTTTCTAACCCCACCCCTTCCTCGCTCTTTAACATTGCCTTTAGAGTTACTTTGCTCGGTGCCTCCTTGCTGTAAAGGAGGTCTTTCCAGTTAGTACTGCCGCCACTACTTCGGGTGCACCACGTGATCACTACATGATAGCTTCCAACCTACCATGACTTACATGGGTGAACTCCCCATGACTCTCCACAACCTATACCAATATGGCGCCAAATTATACCGGAAGTACCTTGGCTATAATAAGTGAGGTCTCCTGACATGCCATCTCTCAGACTCCCGTTAGACCGTCCTGCTTTTTTCCTGCCCCATCCCGACCGTGATTGACTACCTTGGACCAGCCTGAAGGTACCATTTCACATGCAAACTCTCCTGGTATCTTTGTGTGTCACTAGGACAACGCCCCAGCAAGCTTGATTCATTTACTCCTCTGGCCGTCCTTACCGATATTTGGGACCTCCCTGCTGTCAGCACTTCACACAGCTCCGTGCTGAGAAGGATCTTACACACCGCTCCCTGATAATCCTTCCGAATACAAGTAACCGGGGTCGCATTACCTGCAGTGTAGCGTTTCTACATTCAGGTGATTTGTAACTGCTTGGTTTCCTTTCTGGTGCTTTGCAGCAGTGTAGGAGGCTAGCTTAGTATATGGTGCTCACTTATGTAAGTGTAGCACCCTGCACTAATCCAGACAACCCTTATGGTGATTTTAGTGGTCTTAGATAACCTTAGAAAGCTCTCTAAGTGGTAGCTGTGGAGAGCAGCCTTTAGGCTTAGTCCAGAAGGAGTGTAATGCAGCTTATTTTACCAGATCATAATCTTACTGGTATAGATTAAGTGAAAAAGAACCACACAGTGTATTTATAAAAATATGTATTTATTTTAAGACACTCACTAACACATACACCCGGAGATATACACAATGCACACAATACTTTGCAAATAAAACAGGTAAGTAGCACGAATACACAGTTGTCACCAGGGGGACACCAAACCATATACTAAAATAGAGGGGTGTGAATCACGACTCGAGTCAAGACTGTACCCAAAAGACGTAGAAATGTTGGGGATCCAAGGACCACCCGAGGTAAGTAACCAGGAACCCCACGGAGGCCGTATGCAGAGTGGGAACACGACTGCGTGCTCAATTCAAGTTAATAGGTAAGTTGCAGTTGCAATTTTGAAGAAGAAGGACCCTTCCCAGTGGTCCCTGAAGAAACCCAGTGGAAGACAGAAAGTTAGAGAGCCACCCCGCCAGTGGATACCCCAGGAACCAGGATACCTACACCAGGGAAGCCGGGTGCATAGGTGCGAAGCTGCGTCGGAAACGGCCGTCGAACTCAATGGAGGACTTCAGGAAATTGCCGCTGGCCAAGAAGAGGAAAGTGTCCGGTGGAACCCAAAGGTGGATTAAAGATGAGAAGTACCTGCAAGCAGAGGTGACAGAGTCTATGCTACTCTGGAGTGACCAGGAGGCACAGAAGACGAATGCCCACCGATGTCGGGTGTTGCAGGAGAGTTGACAGTGACTTTGGAGCTGCAGCTGTGTGGACCAGGCGACGCGGTGGAAGAACTGGAGCCATTCATGAGCTGTCCCATTTCGGATGTCGAGAGTTGAGGAGTCGGTGTCCGTCGGAAGCACCAACAAGCCTTGGCAACTGCAAACAATGTGGAAGGCAAAAAAGGTGCAGTGTCGGGACCGGCAAGGTCCAAGTGACTCACCACAAACATGGGAGTCATAGTAGGCCCAGAGCAATTAGGGGAGCCCACTGGAAGCAAAGAAGACCCTCAAGAGGACCCACAGGCCAGAGACACTGGACTCACGAGAGGACCTCAAGAAGCTCACCAAAGATGCAGGCCCACAGTGCAAAACATGCGGTGAGGATGAAGATCTTGGTCACAGGATATGCTTGAGGTAGAGGCTACTTGGAGCCTGAAGATCTCTGAGGAAGAGAGCCAACAAGCCTTTGCAATGGCAAGTCGACGCGGTGCACAGGGGTTCGGTTCCTGCGGCTCCAACGAGGGATACTGGCCTTAAACTTGGTGAGAAGACAGTGCAGGCTTTGAGGGAAGTGAAGAACCACCACCTGTGTTGCTGAGCCTTTCGGAGTCCGTGGGAGCCAGGATCAGCAGACCAGTCAGCTTTGTTGCGGTGCCTGCAGATGCAGGGAAGTGACTCCTTCACTTCAAGGGAGATTCCTTCAGGTGTCTTGGATGTCCACAGGCCGTAGAAGGATCCTGTATGGAGCACAGGCACAGACGTTGCAGCAGACGAGCAGGGCGACAAGACCAGGAGCAGCAGGAGTCTTCCCGGTAGCAGTCTCAGTGCCCAGAGCAAAGTCCAGCGAAGTCCACAGGGCCCAGACAGTCAAAGAAGAAGTGGTGTCTTGATATGAATCTTGTTCCACAATGAATCTAGGGACCCACCCACAGGTAAGCCCTTAAATACCCTAAGGAAAGGGTTGGGACGATTCGGGGGTCCCTCCCAGAAGAAGGGCTGGACAGTGGAGAGGATACTCCCATGTCCTTTGTCCAGTTTCGCGCCTGAGCGGGAGCCAACGGCTCCCTGAACTGGTTTGAACTGGAGTATGCAAGGAGGGCACCAAATGTGCCCTTCAAGCAGTCTCAGTGGTCCTGGCAAGTGCCCCCACCCTGCCCCAATACACTAAACCCTGTCTGGGAGGTGGTCACACCTCCCTGTGACAGGATATCTATTGTTCTGCCTTCCCCTGCTCGAGCTTGGCTCAGCAGCAGGAGGGCAGAAACATGTCTCTGGTCGGCAGCAGCCCTAGCTTGCTGTCCGGTTCTGGAAGAGTGGTACCGGGAGCACTGAGGGCCTCCTTGAGGAGCTTTACAGTGCATGGAATCATACCTCGCACACCGTTTACGGTGTGGGAGGTATGATTCCAACATGTTTGATACCAAACATGACAGGGTTCGTTACAGCCAGTTTAGATATGGTCATTGTGTAATGACGCATGGCCACTACTCTATGTATCGTAATGGCTGATGCACTTACAACACGGGAGACTGGACTCCGAAGGTTGTAGGGGTGTCCTGCTCATGCAGAAGCACCCTCAAACTTAGAAGCGAGCACCCTGCCTTCAGGATCGAAAGGCCTGCCTTAGGGGTGACATAGATTTTAAGTGCAGTGACCTCAGATATTGGGAAACCTATATCTGTCGTAAGTGGTGCTAGCACCAGCTCACACAGGCTTTAATGGCAGGCCTGTAGTCACCATTTGAGTGGTCTCTCATGGGTGGCATAATACATGCTGCAACCCATGGGAGACCCCTGGTGTACCTATGCCCTGGGTACCTCAGTACTATATACTAGGGACTTATAAAGGTACACCAGTAGCCAATCTGGGATGTACTTAAGTACTCACCATAACCAATTTAAGGGAAAAAGCACAGAGACTGGGGTCCTGATTAGCAGGATCCCAGTCAGACTAGTAAGAAACAGCATAACACCAGGCAAAAAGTGGGGGTAACCATAAAAGCAAATCCTACTTTCCTACAAGCAGGTTTAAGATCTTCCTAGAGTTTCTCATTGCTCAAATGAGTGTAATTTCTGATATTAATATGTTTCACGCGTCTTCATTGCTTGATTTTGCTCACGAGAAAGTGTCACTCATAGTCATTGAATGTCACTCATAATTACACTGCTTCACACATAAGCAATCTGAAATCTTGGTAGCTATGCCTCTGTCAATCCATTGTTTTTCAATGTGGAGTCCTACATTCCAGTGTTCCAGTATAGCATTATAGCCCACTGCTGATGGCTATGCCAGCAATTAAAAGTCCTCGCCTGACTTGCAGGCACAGGCCACTGGTGAAGCCTTTAAGGGGGAGAGGACCTTAAAGACTGGCATAGCTGGAGCCAAATGGGCTATACAACCGTTAGAACATCCACCAACTGAGGGAAGAACATTCTAAATTGAATAATCAGAAAGAAAACCATTCACATTTTTGAGGAGAATCTATATACCAGACATTGTTGATCCACTGCCACTCCGTTGTCTCCCATGTGCTCTCAGCTTCCCACGTTTGTAATTTATATTGTACACTAATCCACTGAGGGGTGAAGTTGGGAATATGACAGTGGATTGTATTGAGTTAGGTGCTTGAAGCTATGATTTACTAATCGGTAATGGGGTCTTATATTATTACTTTGACTTATTGACTGTATCTTTGCCTTTGACACTGCACACCAATGCTCTCCAATTTGGCCAGGCATGAGCTATACAAATATCACATACATAAATACATATATACTTTGATGGTCTTTTGCGATCTCCCCCCCATTTATATGGTGCTTGCTCTGAGGTGTGTAGAGCTGTAGTCCTATTGCAGAACTTGTCAGTGGGATATGGGAGACTCTGGACCATGGAGTGCAAGTATTGTCTACGAAAAATCCTAACTACTGATGGTGCCCATGGTCTGCTTCATACCGTATGGGCGTACCTAACCTTCACATTACCTTCAGGAGATGAGACCTAGCAAGCCTGCTGATAGCCATAGGTGGGAAGCCTGAAATGTCTTGGTGATAGCCTCCCACCTTGTGGGGGGTGTTGTGGGGGGAGGGTGCTGTGATCTTCCTAGTGCCCGCAGATCTTTTCCACACAATTATTTATGCTTCCCTTTCATTGTTTGCCCCATCCGTCTCTTAGGCTCAGGACACATCAAGGTCTCAGTCCATTGCAATGATTACCATCTCGTAAAGTTACCATGTGGATGGGGTGAACCTTCACTATCCAAAACCTACATTTTTTCACTGGGGAACTTCACTGTCAAATTTAAGCTGGCATCATAATGCTGCCCTTGGATTTCCTTATTAGTCACTTGAGGGCAACATCTCTGCGGACAAATTCCATTGATATCAGGCATTTAACTGGCAGCTCATTCTTTCAACTATGGCCCCAAACCTTACACATTTAGGACCCGATTCACAAATAATCTGATAATGACTTACTCTTGTAGTCGTTCTAGTTCACACCCAACAATGCAGGAATAAACTTGAAGGAAGTCAGGAGTCTCCAACAGTAAGTCACACCTACTCACATAAACCCATTGTGAACTGGCCCCCAAGAATTTAAATGGCCTTAATTGCAACTCGTTGTTGAACATTAATAGTCCACCTTCACCATTTTATCTGTTTCAAACCATTGTCTACTGGATCCAAGGTATATTGCATTGAAAATTCCGTACATATTTCTTAGAGAGGGCCTTGTTTTCTCAAGTACAAAACCCTTTGTGGTTGCAAAGCCTGCAAATCTCAAGAACACAGACTCTGAGACCACAAAAAAAGTGTTTTGCTGTGCACAAAACTGCTTTGTGAGTCGTAAATGTCTTTCCGACTATCAAAAGAGATTTTAAACCCCATTACAAATCGAAAATAGGAGGAGATGTCAAGGGGATGTGTTGAAGTTAGAGAGCAGGGACTTCATCCAAGTGTGTGGAGCCACTCCTATAGGAGGTAAGTTCTTTGTTTTATGTTGGGCCCTTAGGTTACAGCACAGCACATAGGACCTGCCAGGACTCTATCCTTCCTCCAACTATCCCTACCTCCAAGCTTCTACTGCAGACCACACACCAACATTCTATTACATCATTCAGTCTCAGCATTCCAGACACCAGCTCAGACATGAAGCAGAAGGGAACACAGCATACCACAGAAGGTGCCCCTCCTCGTTTTAGCGGTTAGCTAAAAAATCTATCAGTGGCATTGCGAAATGCTGAGCACGTCGCAAAAAGTCTGTGCACAATCCGCACTCACTATTTGCGATCTACCCAACTACACATCATGTCGATGTGCTTTCACATTATTGCCTGGTCCAAGACTGTCCGAACAATTTTCAATGCAATGACTGTAGTGCAATGCTGCCACCTTGTGGCAAAAGTGGAAACTCCAGCAGTAAGTGAATAACAGCCCAAAAAAAGATCAAATACTTTGAGAAGTACTGTATTTAAAACAACATCTGAACTGCAAAGTACAAATGATTGGGGTAAAACATACATCCCACAACACGCTCAGATAAAAGAAAACAATCACAATCAATTACAATAATGTCCCAGGCATCCTATAAAATAACATTTACGCTGGAAAATAAATCCAAGCAAAAAGGGTAAAGGATTTGAGGTAGGAAAGCCACTATAGCACAACAGCACATAGAGATACATGAGGCATGCGCAGAATATACTCACAGGACGAGGGTACAAGCAGTGACCCTGCCAAAAGGCATGCTCTACATTTCTCATCAGTCTTATAATATCACAACCAGCAGCTGTGAAGTTGCCCTGGTGGTCATGGCACTAATATTTGAATATTATGGGGCAGATTTACAAGCCCCTTGCAACACTTTTGCGCTGCCGTTGTGTCACTTCTGTGACGCAACGGCGGCGTAAAAAATGTGGCAAATTTACAAGGTGACGCATCTAGGGAGATGCGTCACGTTGTAAAGCCCTGTGTGACATTATACCTGCGTCAGGTATAATGTATGCAGGGTAGGCGTTCCCACGCAGGAAAGCCTCGTAAAAGTGACGCAGTGAAATCTACAAGATTTCACTGTGTGACCTTTAGGATGCCACTGCGTCAAAACCTTACGCCTGCTTCAAGCAGGCGTAAGGAGTGACGCAGTGTATTGGGAATAGGCCGCAACACGCATTGCTGGAGTTGCGTCGTGCTTGCGACACGACTCCAGCAATGCGTGACTTTTCCACCAACAGATGCGTCAGAATTTCTGACGCATCTGTCAATCCTTGCGCCATAGTGTGCCGTATTGTAAATACGGTGCATCTATGGTGGCGCAAGGGTTTTTCACGCAGGCGCAGGGAAACTGACAGATGCGTCAGTTTCTTGTAAATCTGCCCCTATGTCTTCTTGCACGTTTGTGGGAGTACTCGTTGTGACATCTCAACGAGTGCTCCCTGGAGGCTGGGAGGCAGCACAGATCAAACATCATGCCTCACATCATTACAATAACAGCATCCAGGCATCGGGCACTCGTTAGAGTGTCTTAACTATCCAATAGCGCCCTCCAGCCCATCTTGCAGATCCCAACAGCAGAACAAAACACCCGCTGATGAGGCAGCGCAGATCAAACATCATGCCTCACATCATTACAATAACAGCATCCAGGCATCGGGCACTCGTTAGAGTGTCTTAACTATCCAATAGCGCCCTCCAGCCCATCTTGCAGATCCTAACAGCAGAACAAAACACCCGCTGATGAGCGCACTACATCTGTAAATCTGAGAAGTGGGCCCACATTGTAAAATTGAACATTTGGAAACTCTTCATAACTTGCAAAGATTTCATAGCCCGACCTTCCACCGGCTACTTGGGTCCTTTTTTTACCCTACACTATGTGTACCCACCTGTAAACCACTCTGCCCCACCTCTGCCATGGATACCCTCGGCCCCTCGCATCTCTCCTTTTCTACAGTGCTTCATTGCTTTCTTCCTAGGTTTGCACTACAAGAACACTGATAACTTTCACACTCCGACTCTGTAACCCTCCTACCACTGATTCAGTCTCCCTTACTGCTATGCAACCATTCATCCTTGTGAAGAGATGCTGGATTGGAAATTACAAAAAAATCAAAGCTGAATTGGCTGTCCTTAAAACTAAAGAAGAGACACCGGCAAGGTAGATGAAATGGATACCCATAAATTATTGAGGAGCTGTTAAGTGAAGGAAACCTTAAGGCACAAGAAAGTTTAATTTAAAAAAGCTTCATTAAGTTCTGGACAGGCAGTGACTTCCTAGAAGAAATTGAACCTAAAATCAGAGAATCTGAAAAAGAGATTGATAAATCTTAGGTTTCTGTAATTCCCAATTTGAAGATGAGTTTATGAATCATTAACATATGCAACCTGTCCTACCTTAAGAAGCTAGAAAGGCAGTGGAAGAAACTTCTAGCCAAAGAAGCAAAAGTATACCGAATCCAGGTTTATTTTTAAATCATTTATTTGTAGTGCTATGTAGCTTAAAACATGCTCACAGAGCGTCTGAGCACTTTACGTGATGGTACAGGAAACATACAACTTTGAATTATAACCAAGAATGGACATTTTAAATAACTTAACACCATTTAGTAATATTTTCACATGATCCCAGTAAGGTCCTCATTCTGAATGGCCTGCTATTCCAAATTTGAACTTGGCTTTAAAACTGGCTCCTCGGCCGTGGATAAACAGTGGCCCTCATACTATTCGATCTCTCAGCAGCCTTCGACACAGTCTCCCACTCCACCCTGATCAGAAGACTACATGAAACAGGCATCCAAGGGCCCACCCTCAACTGGATCTGCTCCTTTCTCACAGGTAGAACACAAAGAGTCAGCCTGCCACCTTACATGTCGAAAGCCAAGAAGAAAATAAGTTACTTACCTGTAACTATAGTTCTCTAGTATTGGAACTTTCATAGATTCACATGCTTGAATCATTTCCGGTCGTGGAGATGGGAGTCCCCGGTATATCAAAACAGCAATGCAAAGTTAGCATAAACTAGAAAAACGGGCCTAGTCCCATTTCAGTTTTGTAACATATTCATATCTTTTTGTAAAAGAGACCAAAGCTATGCTTTAGCCAATCAGAACAACCTACCCTCTAGAACACTCCTGAGAGAACCTCAGACCTTCAGATTTTCACAGCACCAGTGCAATAAGCATATCCGTAAAGGTCTTAAAGGTGAGCTTCTCAGGGGAGGAAGGTGGGTTGTGAATCTATGAAAGATTCCAATACTGGAGAACTATAGTTACAGGTAAGTAACTTATTTTCTTACTCCAGTATTGGAACGGCCATAGATTCACATGCTTGAATCAGAGTAGCTAGCAGTTAGGAGCACATTTTTGTTGTAATTGTCCTTCAATAAAAAATACAAAACGAAACGTAAAAAAGGAAGGCAAGTTTTTAAACTGCACTAGGAGAAAGTACATAACTCAAACTTAACAATGCATCTAACAATGCATATATATATACATATGTCAATATACCTGTATAATGGTAATGAAAAAAGAAAGAATAGAGTAAGAAAAAGAAAATGTGCGAGGTCTTTAGAAAGTAAAGGAAAGAGGGGTGAAAAAGAAAGTTCACCGTCATTGAAACAGGTTCCTCAGTACCACCTGGCCCACTACAGTGTCACTGCGACCCGAGGAGTCCAAGCAGTAGTGCCTGGTAAAGGTGTGAATACTCTTCCAGGTAGCCGCTCTGCAGATCTCCTAGATTGGTGCGCTGGCAAACAAGGCGGTCGAAGAAGAGACCATTCTGGTAGAACGTGCACAGACCCTCCCCTGGAGGGGCTTTCCTGCGGCCTGATGACAGTACTGGATGGCCCTAGAAATCCAACGTGCAATGCCTCGTTTGGAGAGAGGACAGCCCTTACGAGGGGCACTATAGGCCACAAAGAGTTGGGGTGATTTTCGGAAGGTTTTAGTCCTCTGGAGATAGAATTTTAGACAGTGCTGAATATCTAGAGAATGAAGAGCTCTCTCTGCTGGTGTTGTAGGTTGCGGGAAAAAAGTTTTTAGAACCAGTGATTCATTCAAATGAAAGTCCGAAGGAACCTTAGGGATAAACTTGGGGTTGGTACTTAACATTACTCTGTCATCTCTGAATTGAAGAAAAGGCTCCTGGATAGTGAGAGCCTGCATTTCACCAACTCTTCTAGCAGATGTCAAAGCCAGAAGTAAAGCCACTTTCAATGACAGAAATTTCATCTCCGCCTTATTAATAGATTTGAAGGGATGTTTAATGAGTTGAGACAGAACCACGTTAAGGTGCCAGAGTGGTGGGGGAGGCTCGACAGGTGGAAAAACCCTAAAAAGTCCCTTTATGAATTGTTTGATGATTCTCGCTGACCACAAAGAAGGGCCTGAAGAGGTTAATAGATGCGTGAGCTAGACCAGATTTCGCCAATGAAAAGATGTAAGGAAGGATCTCATGAGCCGAAGAGGAGAAAGGATGAATGCCCGATTCCGGCACCAGAGACAAAACCGCTTCCATTTCATTCAATGTGTTTTGTTAGTGCTCTGCGCCCGGGCGTGAGAAAGAATATTCTTACATTCAGTGGAAAGGTTCAGATGATCGAACTCTCTGTGTTCAGGAGCTATGCCGCTAATCAAAGCGGTTTGGGATCCGGATGCAGTACCTGACCCCGGGATATCATCAATAGCGGTGAGATAGGATCCAAGAGAATCGTCTGCCTCTCCGAGAGAAGAAGGAGTTCTGTGTACCAATACTGGTGTGGCCAAGATGGGGCTATGAGGATCATCCTGCAGGGCTCTGCCTTCAGTTTCATGAGAAGCCATGGCAGGAGGGGAATGGGAAGTAAAGCGTTGGCAAAGATGCCTGACCATGCCATCGAAAACGCATTCACCCAGGATCCCAGACGGTGATGCCAACTTGCAAAGTACTAGCATTTCCTGTTTTCCGGAGTCACGAACGGGTCTATTGTTGGTTTGCCCCAGTGTCGAAAGATGTTGTCCAGTTTTCCCTGGTGCAGTTCCTATTCGTGGCATGCATACTTGAGCCTGCTGAGTGTATCCGTTGTCGCGTTGAGATTCCCCAGAAGGTGTTCTGCTCTTAGTGAAACTCCATTCTGGATCGCCCACTCCCAATTGCATTGAGCTTCCAGCGACAACAGAGAAGACCTTGTGCCCCCTTGCTTGTGCATTGCCGTTGTATTTTCCGTCCTGATGAGAACCAATGAGTTCCGTATCCTTGGTAGGAATGCTTGCAGGGCTAAACGGATTGCTCTTAGTTCCAGCAAATTGATGTGGAGAAGGCGATGTTGTTGCAGCCAATGGCCACTGATTTGAAGGTCTTGCAGGAACGCTCCCCATCCTTCTAGAGATGCATCCGTGGTTATTACTCGCGGAGCTGAGGATGACGGAAAAGACAGACCTTTTGAAATGTTTTTCTGCTGGGCCCACCAAGAGATGGCTTGAACCATAGTCGGAGTTACTTTGATGATATCCTCGAAAGAACCAACCACTTGATGCCATTGTAAGTCTAGTTGTTCCTGAAGAGGACACATCCTCAGGCGGCAGAAGGGAATGAGGGGGATGCATGATGACATTGACCTTAGGAGAGACTTGTAAGGGTGTACTGAAAGTGACTTTTTTCTTAGGAAGAGTTGAGCCATAGATATCAGTTTGGTTTGTCTTTCGAGCGATGGCAAGGCTTTGTTCAGAGTCATGTCCAATATAGCTCCCAGAAAGGTAATGCTTTTGGATGGTTGTAGGCTTGATTTCTCCTTGTTTAAGGTAAGGCCTAGACTTTTGAACAGACTTGTGCAAGCCGCCGTGGACACCTGGGCTGCCGAAATTGACGGTGCTTTGATTAGTCAATCGTCCAAGTAAGAAAACACCTGGTGATGCTGCCTTCTGAGGAAAGCCGCCACCAGGGCTAGACACTTTGTAAATATCCTTGGCGCCGATCTTAGGCCGAATGGCAGGACCCTGAATTGGTAGTGGCTCCTGGCTACAGTGAAGCGGAGATGTGCGATGGATGAATGGGAACATGGAAGTAAGCGTCCTGTAGTTCTAGAGTGGTCATGAAATCTCCTGAGTTTAGAAGCAGTAGTATGTCTTGCAAAGAGACCACGCAGAAGGACTGTTTCTTAAGGTAGGTGTTAAGAGTCCTCAAGTCTAGGATAGGCCGCCACTCTTTGAAAGCCTTCTGTACCAAAACGAAACGGGAGTAGAACCCTTTCCTTCTCTGGGATGCCAGAACTGGTTCTATTGCCTCTTTTTGGAGTATCAACCTGGCTTCTAGGCGCAGGAGGTGTAGATGCTTTGTCACTTGTAAGCGAGGTGGAGGGGATGTTGAATAAACTCTAACATATGGCCAAACTGGATAATGTTGAGCACCCATTGATCCGTTGTTATATTTCGCCAATTCTGGATGTATCAAGAGATTTTTCCCCCCACGGGCGCCTGTGCGTGGGAGGGAAAAAGAGGCGGAGCCTGGAAGTTGTCATTGGTGACGTGAGGAATACCTCCCCTGTTGCCCTGCTCTCCCTCTGGGTACCGATCAGGAATAAGTCGTAGATTGAGATTGTCGCTGAGTGTATTGCGGCCGATAGGGTTGTGTAGAGGAGGTGTAAGAGGGATATCTGTATTGTTGGTATTCACCTCTATATGAGGGCAGACCTCTTCCTTGAACCCCTTGAAAAGGTACCTTACGGTACTGAGGCATCCCCAATGACTTGTTTCCCAAAAAGAGCCTCTCCATCAAAGGGCAGATCTAAAATCTTATCATGGACCTCAGGCCGAAAAGATGTCGCTCTGAGCCAACCATGTCGGCGTAAGACTACCGCTCCTGCCAGAGACCTAAAAGCTGTTGTAGCGATATCGATTGTGCAGTCTATAACCTCAGAGGAAGCCCTCTCACCTTCTTGGAGGAACTTCTTGGCGTCTGATTTACCTTCATCAGGAAGTTGGTCGATGTAAGGGGCTAGGTCGCACCACATCTGGCGATTGTAGCGACCTAAGATCGCTAAAGCTTTAGCTGCCCTGACCATAAGTCCTGACACCAAAGAGAATCGTTTGCCTGCATTGTCAAGGCATCTGCCTTCTTTGTCCGGAGGTGTTGTGATTGCAGCAGACGGGATCTTGGACTTCCTTTGAGCTGCCTGGAAGATTACTGAGTTTGGCTTTGGGTGGCCCACCAGGCAGACAGGACTATTCTCTGGGGCTTTATATTTCTTTTCCAATCTAGGAAGAACAGGAATCACTTTGGCCGGGGTTTTCATGACCTTAAGGCCCTCCTCCCATATGTAACCAACAATGGGAATGACTTGCACTGACTTCCTAAAGGGTTCTTTAAAGCCATAAAGAAAACACTCAGTTTAGGAAGTTGACATTGGCAAATCAAATCTTTTGGCTGCTCTTTCTAGTAGATTATGAAAACCAACGATCTCCTCAGGTGGAGAATCTATAGGAAGTGGTGAGGGTGAAGACGGAGTAGGAATAAGATAAGAAGCCAGGCATGAAGCTGCAGAGGGGCTGGATGTGGGTGAAGAATCTGGCCCTTGCTCATTGTCAATAGAGTTGGAGACACTGGGAGGCGAAATGGGTTGCATTCTGAGTGTAGGAGAAGCTCTGTGAACCAGTGCTGATGTGGCCATCGTGGGGCAATGAGAATCATTCGGCACGGTTCCATTTTTAGTTTTCTTAGAAGCCTCAGGAGTAACGGAAAGGGGGGAAAAGCGTAAGCGAAAATCCCCGTCCATCTCATCATGAAGGCGTTTCCCCAAGATCCCTTCTCTGGTTCCCTGCTGGCATAGAATGGGCATTTACGATTTGCCTTGGAGGCAAAGAGATCCAAGTTGGGTCTGCCCCACATCTGGAAAATGTGTTCCACGACTGACTGGTCCAGCTCCCATTCGTGGCAAGAATTTGATGTTCTGCTCAAAGTGTCCGCCAGAGTGTTGTTTACTCCTGGCAGGTGTTCCACCTTTATAGTAATGTGGTGAGAAAGGAGCCACTTCCATATATTTTGCGCTTCCTGAGATACGATGTGAGAGCGAGTCCCCCCTTGCTTGTTTAGGTAATGCATGCAAGTGGTGTTGTCGGTTCTTATGAGAACTGAGGACCCTTGAAGTCTTGGGAGAAAAGACTGCAAAGCCAGAAAAATAGCTCGAAGCTCCAGGAAGTTGATGTGCATTTTTGACAATGCTTTGGGCCATTTCCCTCTTATGCAGAGATCTTGGAGGTACGCACCCTATCCTTCGAGAGAAGCGTCTGTAGTCAAGAAGAATTCCGGTGTGGGAGAAAGAAAGGTAAGCCCGGTCGAGACATTGCTGGAGCACTGCCACCAAAGCAGAGCTACCCGCATAGCCGGGGTTATCCTCACCAGGTCGTCGAACGACCCTGTTATTTGAAGCCATTGACTGTCCAGTTCTTCTTGGATAGGTCTCATTATGAGATGGGAGTGAGGAACCAAAAGGATTGCAGAGGACAACATCCAGAGAAGGGATTTTATCTTCCTCACAGAAGCGAACCTTCTTTTTCGTAGGTCTGATGCTAGAGAAACCAGATGTGATTGTCTTTCTGCGGACAAGGATGCTTTGTCCTGGATAGTGTCCAAAACTGCTCCCAGAAACTGAATCCTTTGAGACGGATGAAGAACTGACTTTTGGGAGTTGAGAGACAGCCCCAGGGATTGAAACATGCGAAGGCAGGTGAGCTTTGCTTCTGAGGCCTGCCGGAAAGAAGGAGCTTTTATTAGCCAATCGTCCAGATATGGGAAAAGCTGCAGGCCCTGCAGCCTGAGATGAGCCGCAACCGGAGCAAGGCATTTTGTAAAAACTCTTGGAGCTGAACGCAGGCCAAAAGGGAGAACCCTGAATTGAAATGCGCACCTGCCACAGTAAAACGGAGGAACTTTCGATGTTTGGGGTGGATCGGGATGTGGAAGTATGCATCCTGCAGATCTAGTGTTGTCATGAAGTCTGCATGGTCTAGGAGTTGCAGGATCTCTTGAAGAGTAACCATGCGAAAGGATTTCTTTTGCAGGTATTTGTTTAGCTTCCTCAGATCCAGGATTGGTCCCCATTCTCCCGACTTTTTCTTGACTAAAAAGAAACGGGAGTAAAAACCTCTTCCCACCTGAGAGCGAGGCACTCTCTCTATAGCTCCTTTTTGTAGCATACTCCTTGCCTCCTTCTTGAGGAGAGCTAGATGTGGTGGATGCTTCTTTAAAGGTGGGTGGGGCGGAGGGAGGTTTATAAATTCTAGGGTGTGCCCAAATTTGATTATGTCCAAAACCCACTTGTCCGAGGTCAGTTTTTCCCATTGGCTGAAATGATGAGAAATGTTCGGCGTCTTGGAGTTGAAGCATGGCCGAACTGTTGCAGGTGCTGGGGAGACGTCACTGTTTCCAACATTATCTCTGCCCTGTTGGGGCTGTTTCCTCCTGTTCTGTTGTCTGTAAGCGGCAGCAGGGGGGGCTCTGTAAGATTGTTGTTGCTGCTGAAAACCATATCTGCCCTGGTAAGACTGGGGTTGGTACTTTTGGTAACCTCCACGAAAGGAAAAAGACCACGCCTCGAAAAGGAATCCTCCAGTACTGAAGCGTACCCAGGGCTTTGGCCATGTCGGTGTCTTTTTTAATCTCTTGCAGGGCATCATCGATGTGCTTGCCAAAGAGCGCATCCCCCTCAAATGGCATATCGAGGATTTTGCTTTGTATCTCCGGGAGGAAAGTGGTAGATTTAAGCCAACCCTGGCGACGGAGGACCGCTGCTCCAGCCAGTTGTCGGAACCCTAGGGAGGCTAAATCCATGGAAATGTCGATCGTTTCCGATGCTGCTCTTTCCCCCTCCAGGAGAATTTTTCTCGCCTCCTGCTTCTTATCAGCTGGCAACAACTTGAGGTATGGAGCAATATCTGACCACATTTGGCGGTCATATCTCCCTAGGATTGCCAAGGAGTTAGCGGCACGAACGAAAGCACCTGCCATGGTGGTGAACCTCTTTCCTATATTATCGAGCCTCCTACCATCCTTGTCAGGAGGTGCAGTAATCGGTACCGATGGATTTCTCGATCTGCGCTGAGCAGCCTGAGAGATGACAGAGTCAGGCCTAGGATGACCGGACAGGCATGCAGGGGCATCATCCGGGGCCTTATACTTTTTATCAATCCTGGGAAGAATTGCAGGTACAGAGAGAGGGTTCCTCATAATCTTGACGCCCTCTTCCCAAATATGGTCGGTTATGGGAATGGCGCGGACCGATTTTCTGCTCTGATCTTTAAAATCATAGAGAAAGCAGTCGGACTGCTTAACAGGCATAGGGAGATGAAAACGTGTCGCTGCCCTCTCCATGATGGCATGAAAACCTCCAATGTCCTCCAGAGGAGAATCATTTGCCTGAGGAACTGGCGATGATGGTGTAGGGATTACATAATCCTCCCATTCATCCATGGTTGTTGGTGATTTAGGGAGTTCGCCCTCTTCGGCGACTGCATCCTCATCATCATCTTGTACTCCTTGGTCTTGTGGTGCAGGTAAAATATCCTGAAACCCAGCAGCCGGAACAGATGAACTTGAAGTATGCAAGACAGATGGAGGAGAAGGCTGTCTTTGAACTGGATCAGCTGCAGTTGGGAAACGATTATGGTAATCTTGCAGCATAGCTGCCAAGTCCTGTACCAAAGTCACGGGCATCTGAACCACAGGTTCCTGACGAGGCAATAAAACTTGAGGCCTTTGCACGGTTTGATAAGGCTCATAATACTCTTCTTCCTCATCATCCTCTTTGTATTCCACATGAAGCTGAGAGGGACTGCGTGCAGGGCTGAACAGCCCATCATCCTCTGACTCCTCTAAAAAATGGCTCGGAGGCAAGGGAGAAATGTATGAAGGGTCGTGGTAGTAGCCCCTCGTAGATGGGAGCGTAGACGATAATTTAGATGATAAAATGGGAGTTACTTGTAATGAAGTAGGCCTTTTCCGCATGATCGTCGACGAGATGACCATGGACGGAGACATAGGAACAGCTGAAGCTGCCATCACTGTTGTTAGTGTCGACGTTGTCGTCGTCGATGTCGTCGACGGAAGACCCGTCGTCGACGATGATGTCGTCGTTGACGTGGCGGTCGTCGTCGACGGAGGAAGCGTCGATGAGAGTGGGACCGTCGGCGACGGTGGGAGCGTCGACGAGAGTGGAACCGTCGTCGATGGTGCCGTCGACGAGAGGGACGCCGACGGAGGAGAAACTGTAACCGTCGGTGGTATCGTCGACGGTGTCGTCCTCGGAGGCGAGTTGATCTTCGTCGTCGAAGGTACAGATCTTACCAGTTGTTCCGTAGACGGAGATAGCGTCGACGAACTCTGAGGTGGCTTCTTCGTCGACGGAGTCTTTTTTGACGACGACGAAGATCTGACAGACTCTGACTGAGTCTTGGGCTGTTTCAATGCCGTTTTAAGTGGCATTTTTGACTTTTCCACAGATTTTACTTCAGAAGAGAAAGAAAGCTTCTCTTTTTTAGAGGCAGAGTGGCTAGCCTCATGGTGAGACTTTTTAGATGTCGTGCCAGCTCTTTCAGGTGGATCTTCAGATCTATCCCTCTTCTTAGACGCTGGGAGGCTATCACTATCATCCTCTTTAGACACCACCTCAGATCTCACTTCTAATTTCTCCAGCCAGATCAATAACCTGCCTTCTCTATCCTTTAAGGTCTTTGAAGAAAAAGTTCTACAAATTCTACAGTCCTTGACCTTATGAGAAGGAAACAGACAATATATACACTCCTTGTGGGGATCCTCAAAATGTAACCTCTTCTTCCCACAGGAACCACAAGGCAAGAACAATCCTTTCTTTGAAGATTCAGACATCCTGTACTCAGCAAACTTTTGAGAAAACTGAGCAGAGCTCAGGGAGACTCCCTGTCACACGACGTGCGGTAGAAAATCTGAGGGACTTGCCTCTCTGTGGAGTGTTCTAGAGGGTGCTGGAGCCTGATTGGCTGTGTTCCAGATTTGGTTCTTTTTTACAAAAGGACAAGGATAGGCTAGTGTAGTGACTTTATTGTCCATTATAGCCTATTGTATGATATTTTATTACTGTTATGTATATATTTTATTTGTACCGTGAGACTCCCACCTCGACGGCGGGGATGATTCAAGCATGTGAATCTATGAAAGATACCTCAATACTGGATAAGCTACTGAACAGACCCCAAACCTTTCAAAACACTGCAGCAAGACTCTTACTCAACCCACATTACCACATCACCCCACACCTCAGAGAGCTTCACTGGCTCCCCATACACAAATGCTCTAGTTCAAGCTGGGCACAGACAAATACAAAGCAGTACACAACATCAGTCCAGCTTACCTAAACAGCCAGGTACGCTTCCACCTAACCCCCGGACACCTCCACTCAGAACAGACTGTCACTAGCACACGTTCCCCACATAAACAAAAACAAATCCGAAAGCTGTGCTTTTGCTAACATCTCCCCCAAAGCAAGGAATGACCTCCCACATCACATCGGAGCCTCCTCATCGCTTCTTGAGTTCCTGCAAGAAGCTGACAACCTGGCTCTTCGAATAAACTCACCAGGGAGACATTCGCCCACCCACCTGCAAAGCCCTGGATACCCTCCTGGGTGATTAGCGTGCTTTACAAATAAACATAATATAACATAAAAGGAGTTACATGCTGAATCGGGACTTACAAAATGTGTTGGACAATTATGACTCTGGTTTTGTTTTCACCTAAATTCTTTTTTTACCTGCTGAAAGCAGATGAAATAGGGCAGTGAAAACTGGCAGGGTAGTAGGGAAAAACAGAGGGAGATTGGTATGACATATTAATTTCCTCTGTTATTCTCCATTTACCAGATAACAACTTGCAATTGCCAGGTATTCTTATATCTTGGAAATTGTGATACCTACAGTAACTGTACTTTCAAGTTCAGAATTACTGATGTTGGAGACTCGTGGAGCCCACAATCAAGACCTTAGTTTGAATGGTAAAGTGTATGCATCTATTTTGTTGATTTATGCATCCTTAAAACATAGCAGTACAAATATTTGGAGGACCGCAGTTAAGAAAACTTGTGTTTGATGAGACTTGATTTTACATTTTCTTGCTGCATAGCAAAGTAGAGGTGCAATTGAGAGGATCGCCTAAGACGAAGTAAAGAACCATGTTGGATAAACAGTCTGACAAACACAACCTAAAAAATCTCCAATCTGGCAGACAACCAACTTACAAAAATACAAAGTAGAAAAAAATCTGATTATTATTGTGAACAATTTGTACCAAATGCAGTATCAAATTAAAAAATAAATTAAAAAAGGAAAATGCACTAAGTCCGAGGATTTGCGACTATTAAAAAACATTTTTGTCTTTACTAAACACATTTACACATTCAGAAGATTGTTTCTGAATCTGTAATTTAGATTAGAAATGGAATACGAATCACAATTTGTTGACTTGCGATTCATGCCATTATGTACCAATGGTTTGCGCCTTTAATTCTGGTGTTAAAACTTCCTAATTTGCGTTGTAACTGATTTGCAAGGTAGTGGTCTCATGGACCACTACCAACTCACAGTGAAACAATTTTTTTAAAACTTTTTTAAAAAAAACACTTGTTGGGGTTCTTTAAATTTTTTAAAAACAAAACAACAACTGCACACGAGTGATGAAGAGAACTGTTCTCTCTGTACCACAAACAACTTTATAAAAATGAATGAAGATACCTCGGCAATTGCCTGCAGATCCCGATAAGATGCATCGATCTTGTTTTGTGTTTTCCAGATGTTGTCCGGGTCGAAGTGCTGGTCATGGGTAGACAGAGCAGAAGAGTGACTCTCTCTAGTATTTGGAGCCTTCACATTTTTTTCTGGTGAAAGTCTCATTCCTGATGCTGGATTGCTTTGGGTTGCCATACGTGCCACAGTCACTTGAACCACCTTTTCAAATCACAAACAAAAACTTTCAACAACTTTCAACTTTAACGTAATTTCTTCTTATGTGTACTGTTGCATGCAAGTTTTGTTATATTTAAGAAGACTGCTATCATATAAAAAGTATTTTTCATATAGAATAGTACTATGAAAGTCTCTGTACTAATATCCTAAAATTTTACTTCATTTTCGGTCCAGATTACCTAAGATTTTACTTTGGGGTTGCGTCACTTTTCTGACGCAGCCCGACACAAAACATATTTTAGTATTTACCAAGCCACACAAAGCCTGATTTGCATGGCTTTGCGTGGCTCTGTAAAAAAACACAGTAATGCAAATTCCGTTGCCCTGCATCGGGGAGGCGTTACAAGGGTGGAGCATGGACGTCCCAGTGCATCCACCCATGTATTCTGACGCAAACCCATATTTACTAAAGTCTGTAAATACAGGTTTGTGGCAGAACGGTGCACCTACCTGAGGCTGGCATAACGAGGAGAAATATCCTTATTAGGTCGAGCCTTTGAGACCTCTTGTATATACTTTAATATATACTTATATGTGTAAGTACTTTGTGGCCTCTGGAGATCAGCCCTAGGACTTGTCTGCTTCCGCTTAGGGACTTTTTTTTCTGTTCAACTGCCTCTATTTAACTGTCTTGATAGAAAACGACCAGTAGAGGTACGTAAAATACCAGAATTGCTTTCTGCTTGATCAACTGCCTCTATTTAACTGTCTTGATAGAAAACGACCAGTAGAGGTCAGTAAAGTACCAGAACTGCTTTCTACTGAGGGAATTTCTTTTTTTTCTTTTTCTGGCAACTGCCTCTATTTAACTTTCTTGATAGAAAACGACCAGAGGAGATCTGTAAAATACCAGAATCACTTTAGCATTCTCTAGATTCCAGCCCATAGAAATTGTCTTCCACGAGCACACATAGACAATAATATTTTTTTCAAATCTTGTATTTTCAGTGATATGACCACCGAAGGCCCTGATTTTATATGAAAATCAGAGCTTTGGACTATACCATTTCCTGCTGAAAGGCAATATTTCTCTCCATGTGTTCCCATACCTGGTGTGTCACGCAGTTTGGTGCTTACTTTCCCTTCATGTTAAAGAACAGTAGATGTTTCAGCACCCAGGCTAATGTGCTGCATAGCTAAATACATATAAGGTCCCAAAGGCGAGACCAATTGTTTTGCAAATGCTTGTTTTTACTTGTTATTTCCTCTTTGTATGTGTGCTGTGTTCTACAGCACGCATACAAAGAGGAACAAGCCTCTAAGAATAGTTTTTGTGCAGGAAGGTATTCCTTCCTGCACAAACACTATTCTGACCACAATGCAGGCACCCCTTTGCGTTGTGGTGCAAGGGTGCCAGCATTGCCTCTAGGCAGCCAGAAGTGTGTCTGTGCTTCAAGAGTGCAGAACTGCGCCATCTCTTAGTATATGTGGCCAGTTCTGCTCTCCCTTTCACGCAACGCAGCACAGCAACTTCCTTTGCTGCACTGCGTTGCGTGAATTATTAGTAAATCTGGGCCTTAATTTTGTAGAACCAGTGCAGGCAATGAAAGTCACTCTACTGTGAAACAGATTGAAACATGTATTTAGATCAAGGCACGGCACAAAAAGATCAAATGGCTGAAAGCACAGAGATCCCTGCCAGGCATCTCTATATATGGCGGCAGGTCCTCCAACTGGGAGGGGAGACCATAGTCTCTGTTGACCTGACGGGCGGTGGGCCTCCGACCAAGCTCTAAATGAGCCCTTGGATTTTTAATCGAATTCTGTTCAGTATGTCTCAGTATTCTATGGGATTAAATCATGGTTTCTGTACCAAAACTCTGGTGATAGCATGCACAAAATAGGAAGAGTCCCCAAACCCTGCACTAGGCATGTTGGTATTATATGTTCTTTTGTGTGAGAGCTTAATACTCTATTTCCCAAGTTCTATTATTAGTAGCATCCCAAGAAGGGGGTGCTAGCAAGAATTGTATTGCTAGGACCCAGTTTCATACTTTCCTGCACAATGCACAATGGAACATGTAGAATCTGCCCTGACAGTAAGGCTGCCAGATACCCAGGGCTCTCACGTTTCTCACAGGTGTTTGCAGAAGTGCGTGCTAAGAAGAGAATGTGGTGCTTTGTACAAAGTTATAAAAAGAACATTTCAGCCTTGATTCAAAATGTAACCTTCTAATAGTCACAGTCCATCATAGGATTAATTTAGCGGCCACCAAGGGTTTATTCCATCTTCCAAGCTTTAATTGAACCACCTATGGAGTATCTGGCACAAGCAGAGATAAGATGTGGAGAGCTTTGAGCACTGCCCTTCCCAGATAGGGAATACATTTGATTTACCGAGGGGTTGCATTTGAGACCCTATGTGATCATATGCTTCCACTTATCACTTCTACGATTGACTTGCAACTACTTCTGTTAGAACAGGATGTTCATTAGAATTTTCATAATTCAAGATCTTTGTATCAAGTGTCTGTGATTACATCAGGATCTAAGACTGCCCAATGTAATTTCTCAAGAAGAGTTTGGAGTCAAAAGTCATGAGATATCCCTTTCTTTGATGTCAACAAAGGTTCAAAGAGCGTGGGAAGTCACTTCTTTTACACCGATGACATTGGTGAAGTGACATAAGCAAAATCCTTTGAATGCATGTTGCACGAGAAGTAGTTTAGTAGCCTTTAATTCTGCATTAAGGCAAAAAGTGATAAACAAGAGAACACATGAATTTCACCAATGTTTGAGAAAAAATGATATCAGATATTAACTGAATGCAGTGGCCTATCTCCTTTTATCTGGTCACCCCCTGCAGTGCTATACTGGCTTTGGCTCTACCTAAAATTTGACTTGTGATCCGCATGAGAAACCCAATCTTATTTTAATATATTGACATTGAACAGTAAACAAACAGGAAATGGGGTCTCACTCTGAGCAATTTGTCTGACCTGAAGTCTTTGGAAACCCGCTCTCTGATGTAAAGAATACTAGTGTGATAACACAGAATGAAAGTGTAACTCCCAAGTAAATAATAACTCTCTTTTGCCTATCAAACTTCCATACTTTACATGTGACATGTTCATTCTGTGCAAAATAGGCATATAGATAATTTCAGAACAGAACATAAGAAAATAAGTTACTTACCTGTAACTACGGTTATCCAGTATTGGTATCTTTCATAGATTCACATGCCTGAATCATTCCCCGTCGTCGAGATGGGAGTCCCACGGTAAAATATACAAGCAGTGCCATAAATAATACATAGGCTAAAAAGGACCAAGGCCCTCTAATAGTAGCCTATCTATGTCCTTTTTTAAAAAAGGACCAAATGTTGGCTTCAGCCAATCAGCTGTTAGCACCCTCTAGAACACTCCCAGCAGAGGCAAGTTCTCTTCAGATTTTCTAAGCACAAGTGGGAAGAAGGATCCCAAAACTCAAAGAGAACTGACTCCACGGGGAGGAGGGTGGGTTGCATGTGAATCTATGAAAGGTACCAATACTGGATAACCGTAGTTACAGGTAAGTAACTTATTTTCTTATCCAGTATTGGGGTATCTTTCATAGATTCACATGCCTGAATCAGAATAGCAAGCAGTACCATAACTGTACTGTCGTTAGCGGACGGTGGGAGACATATAATCTTAAACTCCCAATATATTAGCCATATACCAGAAACATTTCTAGTAGTCATAAATCTAATCTGAATTGTATGCATTAAATATTTCAGTAAAGCGAAATGTTAAATAACCATCCCTGGTGAGATAAATCCTTCATGATACATGAACATTCACCTATAAACACAGTCCTACACAGTGATCTGTACATATAAATACATATATACCCTTTGTTTCTACATTTTCAGATTAACGCCATACCTTTATTAGAATAAAGGATAGATTTCCTCTTATGTCAAACAAAGAGGCTGACCTTATTTGAAGAGATGCCGCAGCACCGCCTGACCAACCGCTGCATCTTCTTGTTGTGTAGATTGTAAACAATAATGCTTCGTAAACATGTGGACATTCTTCCATGTCGCAGCACGGCATATCTTGCCTAATGTCACTCCAGCAAATAAAGCTGCCGATGAAGAAACAGTTCTTGTGGAGTGTGCTTTGGTTCTTGCTGTTAGAGACTTGTTAGCCTTTTCGTGACAGAACTGAATCGCGGCTGAGACCCATCTGGCGATCGTAGCCTTTGTTACAGCTTTTCCCTGTTTTCCTTGTCCGTAAGCGACCAGGAGCTGATCTGTTTTCCATATTTCCTTCGTCTTGTGTAGATAGAATTTCAGACACCTTTTGATATCCAACGTATGCAATGCCTGTTCTGCTGGGCTAGATGGATTTGGAAAGAAGGATTGCAATATCACAGGTTCATTGAGGTGAAATTGCGTTCGTACCTTTGGAATAAATGTCGGGTTTGTTCGTAAAGTTACGTAGTTTTCAGTAAAATGTAGAAAAGGTTCCTTTACTGTAAAGGCTTGTATTTCACTCACCCTCCTTGAAGAGGTAAGAGCTAATAAAAGGGATACCTTCCATGTGAGGAACTTGAGCTCCGCCTTGTGAATTGGCTCAAACGGTTGTCTCATCAACTGCGCTAGGACCACATTGAGCTTCCACTCCGGAGGAGGTGCACGCACCAGGGGAAATGAGCGGAAATGGCCTCTCATGAATTGCTTTATGAGACTAGATGCACAGAGAGAAGGAGCTTGAGGAGATTTCCTATAGCGGGAAATTGCAGCCAGGTGAACCTTCACTGAAGAGAAAGTGAGACCTGATTTAGCCAGAGAGAGGAGGTACGGCAAAATCTGCTCAGCAGGGGCTTGCAGTGGGTGAACGTTATTTCTTTCACACCAGCAACAGAATCTTTTCCATTTCAAACGATATGTTTTGATAGTGCTTTCAGCACAGGATTTAGCAATGATTTCTCTACAGTCTTGCGGAATATTTAGGTCTCTAAATTCTAGGAATTCAGGAGCCATGCGTGCAAGTGAAGACAGTGTGGATTCGGATGTTTCACTTGGCCCTTGTTCCTCGATAACATCGTTGAGGACGGTTGTAGACGAATGGGCCTCGCTTGCGACAACAGGAGCTGCTCCGGGAACCAGTATTGCCTGGGCCAACGTGGTGCTATCAGGATCAGGCGGCAACCTTCCGATTTCATTTTGATTAGCACCCTGGGAATTAACGGGATGGGGGGAAAAGCGTAGGCATATATCCCTGACCATCGCATTAAAAGGGCATTCCCCCTTGACCCTGGCAATGGGAATCTGCTGGCATAATACTGGCATTTGGCGTTCTCCTCCATTACAAAGAGGTCCAAAGCTGGTTTCCCCCATCTTTGGAAGACCTTGTCCAACTGGGATTGTTCTAGCTCCCACTCGTGGCAACTGGACTGAGACCTGCTTAACGTGTCTGCTAGGGTATTGTGCACACCCCTGACATGCTCGGCCTTCAACGAGATTCCATGTTACGTTGTCCATTCCCATAATTCCTGCACTACTTGAGACAGCGTAATGAATTTTGTTCCTCCTTGCTTGTTTATATAGTACATGCTGGTTATATTGTCCGTACGGACCAACACTGAGAAGCCTGCTATATTTGGCAGGAAAGCTTGGAGAGATAGGAATATGGCTTTGAGCTCCAAACTGTTGATGTGCTGCCTTTTCTGTACCGAAGACCATTTGCCCTGGATTTGCAAGTCCTGCAGATGGCCTCCCCAGCCTTCCATGGAGGCATCTGTTGTTAGAATGAAGTCTGGGGTGTTTTGTAGAAAAGTTAGGCCTTGAACGAGATTTGTCGCTTGAGACCACCACTGTAGTGTTTCCACCATCCGTGTTGTGATTCGGATTACATCTTCGAAGGATCCCAAAGCTTGTTGCCACTGTTTCTGCAGCTCTTCCTGAAGAGTCCTCATCTTTAGTCTGGCTAGAGGTACCAGATTTATTGCTGAGCACATCCCCAGGAGCGATTTGAACATTCGTACAGAAACTGACCCTTTTTTTGTAATGGTCTTTGCCAGCCTTTGTAGACGTATCTGTCTCTCTTGAGACAAGAACGCCTTGCATTGAACGGTGTCCAAGGATGCTCCCAGAAAAGATATTACTTGAGTTGGATGTAAAACAGATTTTTCCCTTTTTTGGGTGAGTCCCAATGTATTGAATAAACGGAGGCAAGCTCTCGTTGTTTGATCGGCCTCCTGCTCTGTTGCTGCTCTGAGCAGCCAATCGTCGAGGTATGGAAAAACTTGAAACCCCTGAGACCGCAGGGTCGCCGCTACTGGCGCCAGGCACTTGGTGAAAATCCGTGGTGCTGGTTTTAGGCCAAACTGGAGCACCTTGAATTGATAGTGGGTACCAGCCACTGTGAACCGTAGGTATTTCCGGTTTGGGTGGAATGGGATATGGAAATATGCGTCTTCCATGTCGAGCGAAGTCATGAAATCTCCTTTGTTTAAGCATCCCAGAATATCGGAGAGTGTTACCATCCTGAACGTCTGTTTCTTGAGAAACTTGTTGAGTTTCCTTAGGTCCAGAATTGGTCTCCATTCTCCTGACTTCTTTCTAATTAGGAAGAAACGAAAATATAAACCTCTTCCCTTCTGAGCGAATGGTACTTCTTCTATTGCTTCCTTGAGGAGCATGATCAAGACTTTCTTTTGTAATAAGTGAAGACGAGGGGGAGGGGGACCCCTGGGTGGAGTGATTGGTGGCCGTTGAATAAATTCTAGAGTGTGACCTTTGGTGACTAGGTCCAACACCCAGCGGTCTGATGTTATTTCGTGCCACCGCTGTACATAAGCAGAACTTTTCGCACCCACGGTCAGGGAGGGAAGTTGGGCTGGTACCCTGACATATTCATTGTTTTCTGCCTGAGCCACGGCCTTGTTGGGGTGCTCGCTTGCGGCTTCCCTGGCAAGAGAAACCAGTCGTC
The DNA here is from genome assembly GCA_963921515.1 of Calotriton arnoldi. Lineage (NCBI taxonomy): Eukaryota > Metazoa > Chordata > Amphibia > Caudata > Salamandridae > Calotriton > Calotriton arnoldi. The sequence goes on along the minus strand of CAWUFW010000496.1, from coordinate 934,390 downwards.
GATGGTTGACGATAAGATGGAGGGTTGTAAGATTGGCGATATTGAGATTGGTATGGTTGATATTGTTGAGCCCTCTGATATCCTCCTTTGTAAGTGGCGAATCCTCGCCCTCTAGCACCTCTGAATGGTACTCTTCTATATTGCAGAGCTCCCAAAGACTTTGCGGTGTCTGTATAATTTTTTATCGCCAATAGAGCTTCATCAATGTGCTTTCCAAAGAGCGATTCTCCGTCAAAAGCCATATCAAGAACTTTTGTTTGTACCTCAGGTCTGAAGGTAGTTGCTTTTAGCCACCCCTGGCATCGAAGTACAGCCGCTCCTGCCAACTGTCTAAAACCAGTATTTGCTATATCAAGGGCACAGTCAATTGTTTCTGAAGCTGCACGCTCAACATCCAGCAGAATCTTGCGTGCATCCTGTCTGTTTTCCTCCGGGATGAGGTCTATCAGTCCTGCCATATCGGACCACATCTGGCGGTCATAGCGACCGATAATGGCTAGAGCGTTCGCTGCTCGGATTGTTACAGCTGCCATTGATGAAAACCTTTTCCCCAGAATGTCCATTGGATGCCCTTCCTTGTCTGGTGGGGTAGTAATCGGGGTGGCCGGGTTTTTCGAGCGTCTCTGTGCAGCCTGGGAGATGACGGAATCTGGCTTTGGATGCCCAATAAAGCAAGATGGAGAGTCATCCGGAGCCCTATATTTCTTTTCTACACGAGGCAGTGCCAGTGGTATGGATGCTGGTGTCTTCATAATCCTAATGCCCTCCTGCCATATATGGTCGATGATAGGAATTGAGCGTACCACTTTCTTTGTGTCCTCTTTAAAATCGTACAGAAAACATTCTGTTTGTTTTACAGTTATGGGTAATGGGTAAGTGGAACCTGTTGGCTGCCCTTTGCATTAAATTGTGAAATCCCCCGATATCCTCTGTAGGAGAATCTGAAGGCAAGTGCAGAGGAGGGGATGGGATGGTGTTGGAATCACATAATCATCCCAAGGATCAGGAACAGATGCCGGGTCTGGTAATTCACCTTCCTCTACTTCTTCTTCCGAAGAGGAAGAGTTCTGTTCTTTGAGATCGGCTGCCACCGAGCCCGCTACCTTTACAGGTGTGCTAGGCATTTGAGGACCTGGTGCGCCTGCAGGTTCTTCCACTTGAGAGACCTGGTCTTCTGGTTGACATTGTTGAGGAGGGAATCTTTGTCTGTAATCCGCCAACATGGCTTGAAGATCTTCTATCAATGATGGCGGTAGATGAGCCATTTCTCTGTGGCGCGGTTCCTGTCGGAGGTTAAATTGATAGCTATGACGTGGAGGCATATACTGTTCCTGGTAATATTGTGCCTCCTGATAATCTTCTTCCTCTTCATCATCATCCTGGCACTTTACATGGAGTTCAGATGGACTGTGAGCTACCCCATAGAGGCCGTCATCATCCTCATCATCCTCCTCTTCCTCGATATACCCTTCTAAAAGATGCGATGGAAGCAAAGGCGACACCTTGCTATAGTCCTGCAAAGACGGGTGTAAAAATGTCTTTGTAACTGTAGTGACCTGAGTAATCCTCGTCGACGGGGGCGTCGACGGTGCAGAAATTATAATTGAGGGGATTTCTTTCGTAGCTGTCGTCGACGGTGCTGTCGTCAACTGTAGTGTTATCGCGGGTGCCGTCGTCGACGGTGTTTTCGTCGACGGTGTCTTCGTCGACGGTGTCTTTGTTGACGGTGCCTTCGTCGATGGTGTCTTCGTTGACAACGTCTCTGCCGTAGACGGTGGGGCGTTGACGGTCTTCAACGACGAAGAAGCTCTCTTCGTCGAGATAGAAACTTTAGTAGATAGAATAGGGGACTGGATCGCCGTCGTCGTCACAGTTGCCGTCGACGATGGCTTCGACGATGTTACACATATTGTCATCGACGAGAGAGAAATTGTCGTCAACTATGGCTTTTTCAACTGTTTTTTACTCACAGGATCAGAAGAGGAAGATCTCGGACGATCTCTTTCTTTCTTGACAGGTGTAGAGGGCACAGACAGCGTTGGTTCAGAGGAATGTTTGGTAGACCTCTCCATACTTGCAGCCTTTTCTTGGGAAGATTTAAAATGTTTTCTTCCCTCACCTGAGGATCTGTCCTGTGATCTAGCCCTCTTGTGGGATGTTGAAGCTACATCCTCTTCCTCATCAGAAGAACGAGATTGTTGTTTTGTGGTTTGGAGCCACAATAGCAATCTTCCCTCTCTGTCCTTGAGGGTTTTGTTAGAGAAGGTGCGACAGATCTTACAGTCTCTCATCTCATGCCTGGGATAGAGGCAGTAAATACATTCTTTATGTGGATCATCCACATGGACCCTTTTCTTCCCACAGTTTTTGCAAGGGCGGAAAAGGCCTTTCTTGTCTGACATGATGTCTAGATTTGCTGAATAGAAGAAAACTGAGTAGCACTCAGGGAGACTCCCTTCCACACGACGTGCGGTGAAAATCTGAAGAGAACTTGCCTCTGCTGGGAGGGTTCTAGAGGGTGCTAACAGCTGATTGGCTGAAGCCAACATTTGGTCCTTTATTAAAAAAGGACATACATAGGCTACTATCCTCTCTTTCCTGGAAGGCAGATCTTTCCAGGTTATGGTACCTCCCTACCATTCCCGGGAGCATGCTATTGGATTTGGGGTACCTCAGGGCTCGATATTGAGCCCTATGCTTTTTAATATCTACGTTCAACCCTTGGCTGTGGTAGCTAAAAGCAGAGGGTTGTCGTTGGTGTCTTATGCCGACGACACCCAATTGGTCATCACATTCTCTAAGGAGCGTCTTAATAATCTAGTTAAATTTAAAGATGATATGCAGGTGATATCGGACTGGATGACAATAAATTGCCTTCAGCTTAATGCAGGCAAGTCAGAGATACTGTTGCTCGGGAAAGATAGTGACATGTGGTCAGAACAATGGTGGCCTGACAAATTAAAACCTGCACCACTGCCTAAAGAGGCGGTCAAAAACCTAGGCTTTTGGATTGATAATGGCCTGTCTTTCGACACTCAATCTAAACTTGTTGCAGGGTCCTGTTTCGGACTCCTGAGGGGCTAAAACCCCTATTGGGGTTTTTGACCCTAAAATTCGATCAAACCATTCTTCAGGCCACAATCTTGTCTAGGTTAGACTATGGCAATTCTCTATATTTGGGTGCCAATAAATCATGTGTTCAGCGCCTTCAGAGAATCCAGAACGCTGCAGCCCGCGCAGTGTTGGCCCTCCCAAAATCATGCTCAGTGTCCAAACTTCTACCTAAACTACATTGGTTACCTGTAGAAAAACGAATCCAGTTTAAAACACTGTGTGTTGCCCATAAAATTATGACTCAACAAGCACCTCCGGTCCTGGCAGCTCTACTTGTGCCGTATGTTCCGAGTCGCTCTCTACGCTCAGCTAACCAGGGACTCATTTGTACCCCCCGAATCTTAAGAGCGCGAGCGGGTGGTCGATCGTTCAAAGTTTTGGCAGCTAAGCTCTGGAACTCCCTCCCAGTTTCCATCAGAGGGCTCCAGAATCATCTGGCTTTTCGCAAAGCCGTAAAGACCTGGCTTTTCCCGGCTTAATTTTTTTTTTTTTTTCCTTTCAATGTGGGCTGGGCGTTATTTATTTATTCTTTTTAAGCCACTTGTACTCTGGGTAGCGCTGGGACGCCCCGTTGCTGGGGCAGCTATGCGCTGTATAAATCTAAACTAAACTAAACTAAACTATTAGAGGGCCTTGGGCCTTTTTAGCCTATGTATTATTTAAGGCACTGCTTGTATATTTTACCGAGGGACTCCCATCTTGACGACGGGCTATGATTCAGGCATGTGAATCTATGAAAGATACCCCAATACTGGATAAGACCAGCACAGTGTGCTATATCATGTGTAATGAGCAACACTGCCCACAACACTGGCTTTGGGTGGAAAACGTCTTCTGTTTATTTAATTCTAACCAGCACTTAAACCAAAGAAGTTAAAGACTCTGCTAGACCTAACTCTCCACTACAGCAGTGGCTACATGTATGAAGGTTCCTATCAGGGATACATGCATCAGACTGTGGATTCTGACCTCCACCCCTTTTCTGATCAACTCATGGCTCCAAGCTGATTTCCCTTCATTTCAGAAGCCCACCTGGCTTTCTACCACCTCATCACTAGCTCCAACATTCCGATGATGTCATCACAGCTGCTGCAGCTCTAACTGTGACAGGAACATACTGCACAACAGTGCACATGCATGCATCTGTCATAGATACACATGGACTTTGAAAGGCCATGAGGAATTCAAACCAAAATCAGTGAACAAAACAACGCTGCTGTTAATGCTACCTAGATTAACTACCACCGAAGAACTATGCAGTGTAGCAGCATTACATCTGCTGAAACAGTCGCTCCTATGGAGGCAGTAGAATTGTCATCTTCACAGACATGATACGCTGGCTATTCCGCATCTTTTAATCTGAAATAAGGAAGTGTAGTGGTTGAATACAGCAATAGGGCGGGAGATAGCACAGATAGGACAACAATACAACTTGATATCAGAGTATCAATATATTAATCATTAGCGTACGGAAAAGGCCTGCAATGGGGGGGGGCAGAAGTTGGGAGGGATTAATAGGAAAAGGGACTACTTTGCATGATATATGTGGATAACACCAACAGGAGACAAAATAATCTGTTCAGATACTAAATGTAAAATCGGTTGAATGAGTGAACTGTACTGGATCCCATATGATGATTATAAAACTAATAACATTTGTTTAAAAACAAAAAAGAAGAGTGGTGGTCGTCATACAGCACTGCACTTCTAGTGTCCTTTGAGACCTGGCAAAGGAGGCAACAAAAAGAGTCAACCACATACCTTTGGCTCGATCTCAGTGAGGTAGGATGTCGGCACAGCCAGTTGCCTTCCTGTGGAGTCTTTCAGTAGCCACTTGTCTGGATTGGTTCCGTCCACCAGCTCCAGGACATCCCCTCGATTCAATGTGAAGTCATTACCTGCATCAAAACAAAAGATGCTAGAGAAGCAAGTCTAGAATTCCACATCATTGAAAAAAGTGATTAAAAACGTGCCTTTTCATTTGGCATTTGGCATTATTGATCTGCAGAATATGCAATGAGCCAGCTGCTCGACATGTCTAACTTATCCTAAAAACTGACTTCTCTATTTTGACATATGTCTGAACGACCATAAACAAACTAATTTTGTCAGATAAGAGCTTATATCGGAAAGTATAAGCCTCTTATTTTCTCTTATCGATTGTGAGACAAATTAATATTTTCTACTGTTTGCTAAACTTCTTGTAGTTATGTGAATACATACGCTATACATAAACATACACAGAATATTATCACAGAATAAAATTCTACTTTCTTTTGGATTGCCTGCATGTACTCTGTCAGACTAGCAGGGTCAATGGCCAAAGTTCTAAATGTATTAATGGTACAGAAATCTGTGTGATGGAATAAAAGCAGGAAAAACTTCAATCTGGTATAACTTATATAGCCACTACGATCATTTTCTACCCTACAAACTGGTATCGCGAATCAGGAACATCTCTACTTCTCTACATATCGCACCCACTAGCATCTGCAAATTTTACAGTAGGGATGATAGAACAGTCTTCAAAACTCCAAAGACTTCACAATCTTCAAACATGAAGCGTCACTACCACATTGTTATGTAAATTAATAAACAACAAGGACACTCGTTAACTAACTAGTGTGCTGTAAATACCTTCAACTAATACTAGTACTAGTTGGGAATATACAACGTTATAGGACGTTATGCAACGTCATATGCAGCATTGTATATTTAAAAAAATCAATGGTTATACAATGGAACAGTAGTTGGATATGCTGTCAGAAAGGATTTTCTCATATTCTTTTAGCCCAGAATTTCAATATTAATGTTCTTCTGGCACGTGTTTCAGTGATTTCATAGCAAGCTTGGAACACCCCTTCGGAAGATTAGGGGTCTTTGTGTACTCACAAAAGAATGCAGGCCTAGTAAAATCTGGTTTAGGCCAATGGGCACCATTCATGTGTGAAACACCTGATACATCACTTGTAGTAAAAAAGTATGTGGCAAAAACTTTTATTTAATCAGAGCCTGGAGAGCATGAGTGAATGAATAAGGTTTATTGTGTGATTACTTAAAACCCTTACAAATTCTTACAAATCAAATTAAAAATATCATGCTATAAAATACAGGACTAACTTAAAAACAATGCAAAAATGTATGCAATTGTAGTGGACACATGATATAAAATACAAGTGACTGTAACCATCATTAATTCAGGAGAGGTTCAAAGTGCAAGGCACTGACGCAATGAAAGGCTTGGGAATTCCCAGGTCGTGGTTAGCAAATAGATTCAGGTTTGCGGCCGCCAAATTATAGTTAATTAAATCTATACAGAGGTCGGTAGGCATCTAATGAAGTGTAGCCAGCAATTGTGGTCTTTAGTGCAACATATTAAGATTAAAATGCAAAACACTTGTTTAAAATCTGTGCAAAGTTGTGCATTCCTGAGGGACACGTCCAATAGGGTGCAATCAACAATTAATAATTTTGGAGCCAAGTAACAAGCATTAAAGTGCAAGACACTTATTAGGGTTGACTGGTTCGCGCAACTTGTTAAGCAGTAGCCACTCTCTGTACTGGCCATTTTTTTCAATAACAGGGAACATGTGTGGTATATAAAATTCCTGAACTTGGACCTGTGTGTCACGGTTTCCAGAGAGTATAGGAGGTGAACAGCCTCTTTGGCTGAGCAGGTGCCTTGTTGTAGGAAGATTGGCCTCAGTAGAGTTCGGCGGGTATGTAGGAGTGCTGGACAGCAGAGTACTATGAGTGCCAGAGATTCCCTTCTGTACTTACCCAGCCTACAGTGTGTGATTGTAGGAAAGTAGGATCTGCTTTTATGGTTACCACTACTTTTTGCTCGATGTATTGCTGTTTCTGACTAGTCTGACTGGGATCCTGCTAATCAGGACCCCTGACTCTGTGCTTTCTCCCCTAAATTGGTTTGGTAAGTACTTAGGTACATCCCAGATTGGACACTGGTGTAAAATTATCAGTCCCTAGTATATGGTACTAAAGGTACCCAGGGCATAGGTACACCAGGGGTCCCCCACAGGCTGAAGCATCAAATATGCCACCCATGGGAGACCACTCAATTTGCAACTACAGGCCTGCTATTGCAGCCTGTGTAAACTGGTGCTAGCACCACTTACGAAAGGTATAGGTTTCCCTATATCTAAGGTCACTGCACTTAAAACCTATAAGTCACCCCTAGAGCAGGCCTTTCAATCCTGAAGGCAGGGTGCTTGGTTCTAAGTGTGAGGGTGCCCCTGCATGAGCAGGACACCCATACGACCTACGGAATCCATTCTCCCGGGTTGTAAGTGAGACAGCCATATGACATATAGAGGGGCACCGTGTCATTACGCGGTGACCATCACGAAACTGGCTGCAACAAATCCTATCATGTTTGGTATCAAACATGTTGGAATCATACCCCACAACGTAAACGGTGTGGGAGGTATGATTCACTGCACTGTAAAGCTCCTCTGGGAGGCCCTCGGTGCTCCCGGTACCAGTCTTCCAGACCCGGACAGCAAGCCAGGACTGCTGCCGGTCAGAGACACGTTTCTGCCCTCCAGCTGCTGAGCCAAGCTAAGGCAGGGGAAGGCAGGACAATAGGTATCCTGTCACAGGGAGGTGTGACCACCTCCCAGACAGGATTTAGTATATTGGGGATGGGTGGGAACACTTGCCAGTGCCACATAGTCTGCGTGGAGGGCACACTTGGTGCCCTCCATGCATAGTCCAGTTCAAACCAGTCCAGGGAGCTGTTGGCTCCCGCTCTGGCGCGAAACTGGACAAAGGATAGGGGCGTATACTCCCCCTTGTTCAGCCCCTCCTTTGGGAGGGACCCCCGAATCGTCCCAACCCTTTCTTTAGGGTATTTAAGGGCTTACCTGTGGGTGGGTCCCTAGATTCGTCTTGGGACAAGATTCATTTGAGACACCACTTCTTCGACCGTCTGGGCACTCTGGACTTCGCTGGACTTCGCTCTGGGCATCAAGGCTGCAACTAGGAAGACTCCTGCTGCTCCTGACCTCGTCGTCCTGCTCATCTGCTGCAACGTCCATGCCTGTGCACCATACAGAAAACTTCCTTCGGCCTGTGGGAATCCAAGACACCTGAAGGAATCTCCCTTGAAGTGAAGGAGTCACTTCCCTGCATCTGCATGCACCGCAACTAAGCTGACCGGTCTGCTGATCCTGAGCTCCCACAGACTCCGAAAGGCTCAGCAACACAGGAGGTAGTTCTTCACATCTCTTGAGGCCTGCCCTGTCCTCTCACCAAGTTTGAGGCCAGTATCCCTCGTCGGAGCCACAGGAACCGAACCCCTGTGCACAGCATCGACTTGCAGTTGCAAAGGCTTGTTGGCTTCCTTCCATCAAGATCTTCAGGCTCCAAGTAGCCTCGACCTCAAGCAGCTCCAGTGACCAAGATCTTCATCCTCACCGCATCACTTGCATCGTGGGCTTGCATCTTTGGTGAGCTGCTCAAGGTCCTCTTGCGACTCCAGTGCCTCCGGTCTGTGGGTCCTCTTGAGGGTCATCTTTGAATTCTCTGTGCTCCCCTGACTCCCCTAAACGTGGTGAGTCACTTGGACCATGCTGGTCCCGACATTGCACCTTCTTTGCTTTCCACGTTTTTTGCAGTTGCCAAGGTTTGTTGGTGCGCCCGACGGACACTGACTCCTAAACTCTCGACATCCGATGTGGGACAGCACGTGAATGGCTCCTGGTCTTCCACGGCATCGCCTGGTCCTCACAGCTGCAGCTCCAAGGTCACAGTCAACTCTCCTGCAGCACCCGACATTGGTGGGCATTCGTCTTCCGTGTCTCCTAGTCACTTCCAAGTGGTATAGACTCTGTCCCCTCTGCTTTCAGGTACTTCTCGACTTGAATCCACCTTTGGGTTCCACCGGACACTTTCTCCGTCTCCAGCAGCGGCATCTTCCTGAAGTCCTCCATTGGGTTTGATGGCGGTTTCCGAAGCCACTTCACACCTATGCACCCGGCTCCCCTGGGGCAGGTATCCTGGTTCCTAAGGTATCCACTGGTGGGGTGGCTCTCCAACCTTGTGTCTTCCACTGGGTTGCTTCAGGGTCCACTGGGAAGGGTCCTTCTTCTTTAAAACTGCAACCACGACTTACCCATTGACTTGCATTGATCCCGCGGTCGTGTTCCCACTCTGCACATGGCCTCCGTGGGGCTCCTGGTTACTTACTTTGGGTGGTTCCTTGGGTCCCTGGCACTTCTAGCTCTTCTGGGTATAGTCTTGACTTGAGTCGTGGTTCGCATATCACTATTTTAGTATATGGTTTGGTCTCCCCCTGGTGACCACTGTGTATTACGTGCTACTTACCTGTTTCTATTGAAAAGTATTGTGTGCATTGTGTGTATCTCCAGCTAGGAGATACCCGTATGTGTTAGTGAGTGTTATATAATAAATACATACTTTTATAAATATACTGTGTGGTTCTTTTTCACTTAATCTATATCAATAAGATTATGTTCTGGTAAAACAAGCTGCTTTACACTCCTTCTGGACTAAGCCTGAAGGATGCTCTCCAGAGCTACCACTTAGAGAGCTTTCTAAAGTTGTCTAAGACCACTAAAATCACCATAAGGGTTGTCTGGATTGGTGCAGGGTGCCCACTTACATAAGTGTGCATCATTTACCAAGCCAGCTTCTCAAAGCGATATATTCGAGGGATCCCCAGGATAGGTACAGTTCTCTAATATGGAGTGGCACTAATCTTGCCGATAAGATTCGTTTAAGGCACGTTTTCCCACTGCTTGGTGGAGATGGAGCTTGGCTGTCTGAATTGTTTGTTGCAATGTTACAGATTTGTGTAGGGTCTTTACTTGAAGAGCTTCCATGCCCAGTTCACTTGACCGATGGTGCAGTTGCTTTTTTATTGCAGATTTAATGCTTGTATAGTTGATGGTATTTGTGTCCCAATTCTCCACTGCCAGTAGCAAGGTGTCCTTCACGGCCATGAGATTTGTGGACCAGGGATTGTGGGTTCTGGTGAAAATAGTTTTTATGGGTGCCTTCATAGTGGTATCAGGAGCGGCTGTTGTCTGGAAAAAGTACTTTACCAAGGCGGCCATACCTTCTAGTTTTTGCTGAACAAGTCCGAATTCAAGCCTAATCAAGGTATTCCTTGTATAGGAAGGGAGATAAAACAATTTCTTATAGGCTGTGCATTTAAGCTGAGCAAGTCCGAATTTCAAGCCTAATCAAGGTATTCCATGTATAGGAAGGGAGATAAAACAATTTCATATAAGCTGTGCATTGAATCTTTTCAAGCTCAGTCGCTAGCATGCCCGGGAATGCCTGCTGTGCGTAATTAACCCGAAAGGAGCAATTTGGCCAGTATCACCCTCCGTATGGCCATCGTCATTGAGCTATCAAGAGTTGTGCTTAATTTGCAAAGTGCATACATAACCATCTTCCCTTTAGACCTCATTTTTTGTAGATGCAACATTGGTTTTCCAGTTTCACACAGCCATGCACCCAGGTAGCTAGAATGTTATACACATTCTAGCCTCTGTGATCCCAGCCACCATTTCATGGACCTTTTTTTTGGTATCGGCAGAAGATCACGATCTTTGATTTACTTGAGTTGGCCACCAGCTCGTTCTGTGAGTTATACCTGGTCAGGGCATTAAGGGCTTTTTGTAGGCCGACTTGTGTGTGGTCTAGAAGCACTAGGTCATCTGTGTATTGCATGAGATGGATTTTTTTATCACCAATTCTTGGGGTGACTGAGGTCGCTCCGGTTAGAGCCGGGCCCAGGTCAGCCGCTTACAGATTAAATAGAAATGGGGCCAGCACACAGCCCTGTTTTAGCCCGCGGTTAGTGTCAATTTTGGCAGTCATTGTCTCCCCAAATAATTTCACCCTTACCCAGGTCCTGGAGTAGAGGGACATTATAGCGCATGGTAATTTAGGGCAGATATTCCACCTCTCTAATTTCTGCCAGAGGATGTTCTGGACAACACTGTCAAAAGCTGCGGAGTAGTCAATGAAACAGGCTAAAACGGGAGGGGAAGTGTGAGTTGCTACTTGGTGGGCTAAGTACGAGGGGGCAAGGATGTTGTCCACCATCAACCCTCCTGCTCGGAGAGCCTGGAGAGGAGCATTTTACTCTTGAGGCCACCTGCAAAGGCAGGAACATAACTTGAAACAGACAGAACAGCCTAGTAAAGGTCATAACTCATTGAGAACATATTTAAATCACCCAGCTAAACATTACTAGCCTGCTAGTGCAAGTCACACCTTAATGTGCTTTGAGCGAGTCAACAGGAGCATGGTCATGTAGTATATATGGTGCAGAAATCTTTAATTCCTGTGGTGCCGATTACAAGTGCTCCAGGTCACCCAATTTGGCATGTAGTAGGGGTTATCCACTGGAAACAAATTACAAGAGCCGTTGTAACGTTGTGGATCTGTGGTGGTTTACCTGGAGGCTTTATCTACTGATAGCGGTCCTAGAGGAATATGAGGAAACAGGGACTGGAAATACCCACTGGTAAATAGACTCTAAAGCAAGATTTGGTAAGTGATCAAACTTTCTTTTGTGGCATTGGAAACTTTTAAGAACATAATTGACCCCATCAATTCCGGATATGAGGCTGGAGTAACAAGTGGCACAAGGCTAGGGAAGCAGAAAATGAAGGGATGAACACGTGAAACCTACGTAATTTCTAGTTAATTTCCGTCAGCGGCCACTAATGGCCATATTTCTTCTTCTTTTGACTGAAATGTTAGCCCACATGTGTACTTTGTCGTATTATTACCTCTGTAGGTGAACCGTATTTTGGCTTGTGGAATATGGTGTTTTACTACTGGCAGGGTGGGCGTAGCTGGACTTCGGTCCCTTCCCAGGTAACTTTTAACAGGGCTCCCGCTTCCGCTTCCCAGGTCTTCCTTGCCATGCTCTTGTAATGAGCTGTCACTCTCATTTCTGTTCTCCAACAGGTCAGCCTGTGAAATGGAACATGCAGCATTGTTAGGAAGTTAATCATTATCAAGCTATTACCCAAAGTGTATCATACTACCCCAAATAAAACTCTTTATTAGGTACTGGGTCAAAATTACAAGAGAGTAAATATACATTAGTAGTTATAAACTACAAGGACCCATAAACACAAGTGCTGGTTTAACAAGTGACAATTGCATATGTAGAAAAACAGGAGCCAAAAACAAGCTCACAACACAGATGAGTGGAAGGGGAGTAGAAGGTGCAAGCAAGCTGGTGAGAAGAATGTATGACTCAGCAGAGAGGAAGGGACAACCCACTCTGCTGGGGGACTATTTGAGGCAGGGTTGGATGGCTGGCTCATTGCGTGAGCAGATGATGCATCAACCATAAACCTGCCATTTCTCAGCGTGTACATGCTCTGCTTGAGTGTGTGCACTGAGAAAACGTTTGTTCCCTTGTGCAATGACAATGTGCAAATAACTGGAAAGGATGATGATGCTAAATTAGGGACCATCATCAATGGGGCAATGGAGGTGCGGCTCGCGGGTATTAAAAGCCACACCTTTTCAATGCAAGTAAAGGCAGATCAGAGTATGTGGGCAGATTCAAAGTGGGTGCCAGTAGCAACGCTGGCTTGCAGTTCCCCTAGAACAAGATAGAGGCAAAAAGGGTGGAGGAGGAAGATGCTCTGGACAGAAGGGGCAGGAGAGGGAGGGAGAAGAAAATGGCGATGGGGTGTGATTCTGACCCTTGCATGTGAGAAGCAATGAGGTTGACATATGCAAGCGATGTAAAGGTGATAGAGGGGGTGAGACAGTATACAGTGAGTATGTCAGGGATGGAAAGGTCAATCTATTAAAGAGATGTCCAAGCTGTTAAGGGGGATATTGTGGTAGAGGAAACATCACAGAGCGTAGGAGGGAGAATATGAGCTAGCAGAGAAATGGCATGTATGCTGTTCCAGAGTGGATATTTGAGGTGTGTAGATGGGGTCAAGGTATCACTGGCCAAACAAGTTTGGAATGCACTTTTAACTATTATTGTTGTACAGGAGCTAGAATAGTAAATCCCTCCCTAAAACCTTTTCAAAATATTTGTTGGATTGTAAATAATAATGTATCTTTAACTATTTTATTTTACTGTGTGTTGCCAATTTCTTTGTTGTAATTTGCATTTTTAAAATATTATGTTTATGTTATGTATGAAAGAATTAAAAACTATTTTGATATTCAACATAATTTTTTTAATATTTAAAATTCGTTTTAATGCTGAATATGTTTATGTATATATGTTTGTGTGTATAAAGATTTTGTTACATTAATTAACAATTACATATTTTTGTACTGCAGCTGATTTTAAGTTATACAAGAAAGATAAATTTAGGTTTTTATAAATATTGTAATTATCAATATTTAAATAAAAACTTGATGTAATTTATATTGTAAGAGTGCAAAAATGATACTTTATACAATTACATGTATTTTTCTACTTTATTTTTTATCACACATAAAAGTTTCTGTAAGAGCAAGTTATAATATATTAAATATTTTGAAAGGAAATTAAATATTTACTTTAAGGTAAGAAAGTATCACTTATGAAACATTTATATATATTTTAATATTAATATTTTGACATTCTTGTTCACTATATTTTTGTAGTAGATTTTTTGATTAAGTTGATTGCTATGTTTTAAAATACCATATTTGTGTATCCCTGTTTTTGTAGTAGCTATTGTTATACTCACTATATTTTTCATTACTATTTTTGTACTCATTGTTTTTGCACTTTACATTATAGGCATGTAAAATTAATATATTTGACCATCGTATTTTACATAGACATTTTGGAACTACAATATTATTATGTACCATTTTCATACCGCCTTTATAGTGGATGGCAGCCATGAGCCCAATAGAGGAAGCACAAGCAGCTATTGATATGATTGTACCGTACCGTATGCGCCTTTTCCAGGGTGCCCTAGTGGAGGGTGAGAGGTCACCGGAGAAAAGATTTACGAATCCAGGGATGCATGGTGCATGTATTAAAAAGTATTTGTAATACAATTTAAGCACAAATGCTCCACATGCAATGAGAAGTCGATTAGTATAATGGCACAGTGCATCAACAGGTGCATACACAGGGACTGGCAGGGGGACTGAGAGAGGGGGGTTGGGAAAAGGCTCATGCTCTAGTTAGGTTGCACAGTATAAAAAGCTGACTGTCCCACTATCCAGATCTGGAGTGGGCAGCAATTATTAGCGGTGATCTTAAGTTTCCACTCCGGATACCAAGAAGGGGACATAAAATTGGACATCTGTGAGTGGTCAAGTGCAAACTACAAATGGAGATAAGGGAAGGTAGGATGACAACATTATTGGCCTAAATAAGTTGGCAAAATGCAGGGTTAAAAAAAGAGTAGATTGAGCTATATTTGAAATTAATGTGCAAGGAAAAAAGATGATCAATGATAGGAAGAGAGATTAAAGTGCCAACATCTAAAGAGAGCCAGTCTTATTACGTCTCTGCTATAAGTTAGTCTGACTAAATGAGCAGTCCAAAGGCAAGTGTCTTGAGTGTAATGCAGCAAACAGTGAACAAGTAATGCAAAGGCAAGTAATGTAAGTGAGCACATGTGAGATATGACCAGGTTTGTGAATGCCATAGATAAGCTGTGCAAACTGTGAGGGGCCAAAGAAGACAGAGGAAGACTAATTAGGACAGCATTTCCATTACTCAGATATGAAATGACTGTGGCTTGGAGAATGGAACCACAGTCAGAGGTAGGAATCGCCACAAAATTTGACCTCAATCCCTATTGAATGGCTGCACTCTTTTCTTAGAGCTGACTCGAAAGGCTGGTAGAAAGCCGGGTAGAGGCTAGGGCTGAAAATGTCACAAAATGTTTACACTAGCTATGAGAACAACTCTGCTTGTCCAATAAATAGCAAAGTACAAGAAACTCACGTACAACCTCTGAAACATGAAAAGGGTATTAATACAAATCTGGCAACAAATTACATTGGTAATTTTATTTACAGTGGTTAGTGTGCTTAGCATTCGAATCCAATGTAAAAAGCACTGGCGAAGCTTATGGGTCTAGGCAGAAAAAGGCTGAGCTATTTGCTTTGCTAATGATTATTTACATTGTCATTAGTTAATGCTAAAATGGCCACCACTGCATCTGATGCACGTATCATGATGCATGCCAGTGCAGCTAGATGAATCGGCTGCCATCTTTGAATGAGTTTTCTGTTAAAGAAAAGCCATTGTAAAATGGCCACCAATGCGTAAGCATGCATTGTGGCACATGCAACCTGACGCAAGTGAGAGCATGGAATCATTCCAAGATGGGTTACATACCATGAGAGGTGCCTTCTGAGCAGCACTATTTGCCAACTCTCCCAAGCGCCTGACTTCTGGATAGTAGGCCACAATCTCCTTTTCCAGGCGCAAGTGGCGCTGTAGCAGTGCCTCCGCACTAGACTCATCCTTGCCATAGTCTTCGCTGGTCAGGACAGGCTGCCATTCTCTCAGTTGGGAATCAGCTTCATTTGACTCCGTGAAATACTGTGAAAAGAAAGCAACAAGAGGAGCACTGTGTCAGAAAATTGCCACAAATGCTTTATCATAGGAATGTTTATCGCAGGTTTGATGTTTACATTACCCTACTTTCTAGCCTTAACAGATCATTTCATGTTGGTAAGACAATAAGAGGAAGATCCACTGTTGTAATTTCCAAAACCCCTATAGTATAGCATAGAAAACTCCACCTGCAGATTCTTCTCTGTATTTTCCATTCAGTCCACAAAGTAGAGGATTTAGTTTTACCACCCAACTCTACATCCAGAAGAGATTGTGAAAGCGCCACACTGCCTAAAGTATCAAAGGAAGTAAGAAACCTCTGGATTACCATGGACTCCAAGCTCTCAATTAAATACCCAAGTGGACAAACTAGCAAGAACAAGCTTTGTTACAATAAAAACTCTGCAGCACATCTTCTCTCACCTGGAATTTCCACACAAGGTCCAGGCTACCATCTCTCTTGTTCTGTCCAAACTCGTTTACGCCAATAGCCTCTACCACGGATCACCTTTAACAACTATGAAAAGACTACAACGGATTCAGAACTCTGCTGCCTGACTACTCTTAAATATAAAGCCACAAGCCCACATCTCCCCTGCCTTGAAAGCCCTATACTGGTTACCGGTTGCCAGAAGATCTGCATTCAAGCTGCTCTGTAGCACCCACAAAGCGATACATGGAACAGGACCGCTCTTCATCAGGAATAAAATCACTAAATACATTCAACAAAGGAACCTCCACTCTAGAATGGCACCTCGCCTCAAAATCCCACCATACAAGTAAAAAAACATGGGTGGCACATCCTTCTCTGTTCAAGCAGCCAAATGATGAAACTCTTTACCCCCAAACATAAGATCCACAGATATCCACTTTATCTTCAGAAGACTACTCAAGAATTGGCTTTTCCCCTCATAACAACCATACTCAAACATAAATATACAGCATATCCCTCTGCATATAAGCATTTATTTGGACTATAGATGTGTACCTACATATGTGTATTGCTTTGTATAAATGTGTATAATAATTATGTTTTTAAAGATATACATATTCGTTAGTTCTGCTTAACAAATGTACATTACCTACTGGCGGTCGCCAGTAGGTAGTTATAGTTAGGACCTAGTTTCCATAGGAAACTCGTTTTTTGTTTTCTCAATATCTTTGGCGCCAGTTGACGAATCTTCGCGAAATTTTCAAAACTCGTAGCCCGCTCCGGTCAGCTCCTGTCTTGAAAGTTTCGGGGTGATTCGGCAAGCGGGGGCCGAGAAAAAAGGGGGGTCCCAAAACGTGTTTTCTCCATGTTAATTCCCATAGGAAACTTTAGACACGGCTACAGCTCGAACTGCTGAACGGAATTACACCAAATTTGGCAAAGAGGTAGCCCTTGTTTCAGAAAGAGACCTTATTTTTAAATGGAGTAAATCCGTTCAGTAGTTCCTGAGAAATTCAAAAAATAGAGGTCGGAAAATCAATTTCCC
Organism: Calotriton arnoldi; assembly: GCA_963921515.1. NCBI lineage: Eukaryota > Metazoa > Chordata > Amphibia > Caudata > Salamandridae > Calotriton > Calotriton arnoldi. The sequence continues at coordinate 917,242 of CAWUFW010000496.1, read as the reverse complement.
ATAGGAAACTTTAGACACGGTTACAGCTGAAACTGCTGAACGGAATTACACCAAATTTGGCAAAAAGGTAGTCCTTGGTTCAGAAAGAGCCCTTTTTTTTAAATGGTGTAAATCCGTTCAGTAGTTTCTGAGATATTAAAGGAAAAAAATCTTTATATATGTGGGCGGAGCCTAACCCCCCCAGCACGAGCTTGGCTCTAATTGGCTGTCAACACTCCAAACCAGGAAGTGTTGGCAGCCATCTTGTGCCTCAGAAACCGAGGCACAAGAAAACAGGGAAAGAAAGGTGAAAAAAAAGAAAAGGGGGCAGGGTAGAAACACCCTGACCCCCTAGGCCTGCTCAGGGGGTCCCACAAGGACCCCCAGGGCCAAAAAAAAGCATTTAAAAAAAAAAAAAAAAAATCGTCGAGATTCGTGCACCCAGCGCGAATTTCGGGCGAAAATTTAAAAAAAAACGAAGCTCGGGCTCCCGCGCTTCGTTATTATTTAGCCCCACCCCCGGGACACTGCTGTTTGCAATGACAGGGCGGGAGCCGTGCGGCTCCCGCCCTGTCATTGCAAACTGCTTTGCTTCATTGAAGCGAGAGCAGGGTAACCTGCTCTCGCTTCAATGAAGCAAAGCAGATTGCTTTTCCACAAGGGGAGCTGCATGTCAGTAGCTCCCCATGTGGAAAAGCAATGCCGGCTCCTGCAGGACGCGGGGAGCCGGCGGGACCGTGGGGGCATTGGGGCCCCCCCACGGTCCCCAACAGATAGGGCCTGCCCCGGGGGATGGGGTCCCCGGGGCTAGAAGTGGCCCGGGAGGGGGGCGACACGGCCCCCCTCCCCAAAAATTAAAAATAAAGGCCGGCCCCGGGGGATGGGGCCCCTGGGGCCAATAGAGGCCTCAGGAGGGGGGGCCACGCAGCCCCCCTCCATAAAAAAAAAAAAAGATTTGGCCATGCCCCGGGGGATGGGGTCCCCGGGGCCGGAATTGGCCACAGGAGGGGGGCCCATGCGGCCCCCTTCCCGTTCAGATGTTTTTTTTTTAAAAGGGGCCAGGTCCTGGGGGATGGGGTCCCCCAGGGCCCAAAAAAAGGAAAAAGATGGGGGGCCACACAGCCCACCTTCTAAAAAAAAAACCAAAACAAAAAAACGCGATCGTGCCGGAGCCCCCGCCCCCTCCCAGCAACACTCTGCAAACGCACTCTGTGGCGCGTTTTAAGTTGGGGAATTAATTCCCCTTCAATACTGGGGGTCCCTGGGCGCCAACTAGCCCACCAGGTACCTCCAATAAGCGCCACAGGGCTGCGTTGCAGAGAGGTGGTCCAGGCCACGCCCCTTTTTACACCTCTCTGCAACGCAGCTCTGTGGCGCTTACTGGAGGTACCTGGTGGGCTAGTTGGACCCCAGGGAGCCTCAGGATTGAAGGGGACTTTATCCCCCAACTTAAAACGCGCCACGGGGCGCGTTTGCACAGTGGTGAAGGGAGGGGGCGGGACCTGAAGTGATATGTGTGCAAACACACCCTGTGGCGCATTTTAAGTTGGGGAATTAATTCCCCTTCAATCCTGAGGGCCCCTGGGGGCCAACTAGCGCACCAGGTACCTCCAGTAAGCGCCACATGCCTGCGTTGCAGAGAGGTGGTCCAGGCCACGCCCCTTTTTACAGCTCTCTGCAACGCAGCTCTGTGGCGCTTACTGGAGGTACCTCGTGGGCTAGTTGGACCCCAGGGACCCTCAGGATTCAAGGGGACTTTATCCCCCAACTTAAAACGCGCCACGGGGCGTGTTTGCACAGTGGTGAAGGGAGGGGGCGGGGCCTGAGGTGACACATGTGCAAACACGCCCTGTGGCGCCTTTTAAGTTGGGGAATTAATTCCCTTTCAATCCTGGGAGCCAACTAGCCCACCAGGTGCTTCCAGTAAGCGCCACTGCGCTGCGTTGCAGAGAGGTGGTCCAGGTCACACCCCTTTTTACACCTCTCTGCAATGCAGCTCTGTGGCCCTTACTGGAGGTACCTGGTGGGCTAGTTGGACCCCAGGGACCCTCAGGATTCAAGGGGACTTAATCCCCCAACTTATAACGCGCCAGGGGCGCGTTTGCAGAGTGGTGGAGAAAGGGGCATGGCCTTTGTCTACCTCTCACCAATCCCACTGCGTGGGGCTTACTGGAGGTAAAAGGTAGGGTAGTTGGCCCCTAAAGGACCCCCAGCAGTGAAGGGGACTTCAATCCCCATCCAAGAGCGCGCCAGGGAGCGCGTTTGTAGAGTGGTGGGCAAAGTGGGCGTGGCCTGGTACGAGTACTTACCAGTGCTGCTGTGTGGGACTGACTGGAGGTAATAGTTTGGGAAGTTGGCCCCCAAGGATGTCCTTGGGGGCCAACTACCCCTCTTGTTACCTCCAGTAAGTCCCACACAGTGGGATTGCTAAGACGTCTTCGGAGGCCATGGCCCCCTTTCTCTACCACTCTGCAAACGTGCCTCGTGGCAGACTACGGGATGGGGGATGAAGTCCAATTTTGTCCTGAGGGAGTTTGGGGGCCAAGAATCCCTCCTGGTACCTCCTGTAAGTCCTACGCAGCGGAATTCCTGAGCGTTGGTTGGACGCCCAGCACCCTTTCTCCACCACTCTGCAAACGCGACTACTAGTTAAAGTAGCATATTTCTGCACCTCTGACTTAGAGGTAGTTTTAATCCCCTGCCCTATTATGTACTAGGGCCTTACAGAGGAGGTCATGCTAATCACAGGGGTACCCCAACGCATAGTGTTCCCTAGTGTATGTAGGTGTTTTCACTGTATTCTAAGTGTCTTTTAGCATAGCACTGGCTCTAGGCCTGGTTAGTCAGACTCAGTTACCACCAGTACCCGTCTGAAAAAGTTGTGGGCACAGGACGATTTTGCAACAAGGCCTCTTTCTGCTCCTCTGTTGGTTCTTTCTGCACATGTCTTGCTTCTTCCTGCACTTTTCTTCGTCTTTGTGGACTTCTGTTGCTTCTTTCTGCATTAATTTTGCTTCTTTCTGTGCGTTTTTCTTCTTTCTTCACATGTCCTACCTCTGTAGGCATAGTTAGAAACTAGCATTTAAAAAACCTTTGAAATTCACTTAAAAAACCATAGGTTTCAGGCACGTTATAGTTAGAAATTAGCATTTAAAAAACCTTTGAAATTCACTGAAAAAACCATAGGTTTCAGGCATGTTATAGTTAGAAATTAGCATTTAAAAAACCTTTGAAATACACTGAAAAAAACATAGGTTTCAGGCACGTTATAGTTAGAAATTAGCATTTAAAAAACCTTAGAAATTCACTGAAAAAACCATAGGTTTCAGGGGCGTTATAGTTAGTTGGACATTTCACTCGTACAAAACTAGAGAAATTCCCCGTTATAGTTAGTTCAGCTAACTATAACTCGCGCCCCGCAATGCACTGCTGATGACGTCACATATTACATCACTCATGACATGGTCAGTGACATCACTGATGACATCACTGATGACATCTCAAATGACATCACTGATGACATCACTGATGACATCATCCATGTGATAATTTCATGCATCTTCTCACACCCTAATATAACTTTTGATACACCCACTCTAAATTACAGACTGCCATTCTCAAAACCATAGACACTCCAACACCAATAACTACATACACACTCACTGATTCTTAGGTCTACACACACATCCACTCACTCACCCGTACAGTCACTCATACTTACGGTCACTCAGTACAGGACTATCATATGCACTCAAACACCTATATAGACACTCACACACCGCCACTCATCCATAGAGGTACTCACACACCTAGTCAGTCATGCAAATAATTAATCACACTGCCATTTACTCACCTATACAGTTATACACACACCAGCTCACTTACTCATACAAATACTAGCACATTCTTACGCTCTTATACAATCACTGATACAAGTACACACTCATCCATACAGCCACTCTCACAATCACACACTCTCACTTATTTTTTTTTTTTTTTTTTTTTTTTTTAAATATCTTTATTGGCATTTTCATATTTTAACATAACTGTCATCACATTTTTATTCAACAGTGCTTAGGTGTTCATGACCAATAGAGGCGATTACATGTGTGGGATAACTGTACTTCTAACTTGAGCCTCCGAGTCAATCCAACGTGTCATTTTTCATTATAATATAAATCACCATACATGTACGATTGGTTCAGTGATACTGCGTGCTATTTCCAACAGGTTTACTACCTTTTGTTTTGGTCGCTTGACATCGTTTTCGCCGCCTACACACCCGTGGTACCCCTTCCCCCTTGCCCTGTTCCCTAAATCATAAATGCATGGGTCACAGGTGCAGTGGTCTACGTATTCCGGGCCCACACAGCCGACTGCCGCACTGTAGGGGAAGTCTGTAGTATGGAGCAATACAGTGCTGCTATTTGCTCACTGCTAATTACCAATAAGATCTTTTTTTTTTTTTTTTCTTCTAAAATATACAGCTCCAACCTGAGCTCAAAACTTGAAAAAGGAAAAGAAAACATCTGCCTTGTTTTTTTTTTTTTTTTTGTTTGTTTTAGAACACCGTCAGTTTCTATCTTATACTGCTGAAAATTAAGTGTCGTGCCAGGATATTGCTGCACATCTCAATATCAAATGTATCAGTGAGCATCACGTGTAGCCAGTTGGGGCCCCTTCCTATACAGCCGGGGTGGGGGCACAGATCCCTATGCGTTGAAACCGAAGGGGGCACAACCTGCGCCGCCTCCACGTGCGCCGGGGCACACCCACTCCCTGCAGCTTGGGGTGCGGGGGAAGGGGGGGAAAAGACCGGCAGGTTCATACATCAGCTGTCCGGTCATCATCCCCGCCCGCTAGTGGCTTGGTTTGGAACGTCGTCAGTAGCGCATCCCAGGCCTGTGCTATGGGGAATTTTCGGAGTCCCGCTGCCTCCTCCCTGTGTAATGCCGTACTTTCCGCCTCAGCCCACACTGTGAGTGAGCGTTTCCAGCTAAGCGTCTCTGGGGGATTTGCGCTTTTCCATTGTTTAGTGATTAGGCGCTTTGCAGTGATCAATCCCAAGTCTCGGAACCTTGAGGCGACCTTGGCCGTTTTGGGCCTTGGATATAAGCCCAGCAAACAGACTTCCCACGACCACGGCGGCGGCGTAGTTGTGCACGGCGCCAGGGCTATTACTACCTCCCGCCAATAACGTTGTATAGTCGCACACGCCCACATCATGTGTAGCAAATCTACGTCAGGGCACTGGCAGCGAGGACACATAGAGGTGGTAATTTTAAAATATCTATTTATCTTGCATGGCGTAAGATATGCCCGATGTATGATATATGTTTGAATAAGTTTAAACCTCGAGTTCCGAGGTATGTTCCTGGCACCCGCTAATATCACATCCCACTCCTTATCTGTCCAGGGCTGGCCTCTGTCTGTCTCCCACCCCGCCCGAAGGCGCCTCATCGGCTGCAGTGTTTGCGTAAGGAGCGCTTCCACTAGCCAATGGACCACATGTGACCCCTCGCCCATTGTATGCAAATATTGTATCAGCAGATGTGTCGGCGGCTCTGTCGCCAAGTCCCCCAGGCGGCCGCCAAGGCCCTCAAGAGGGAAGAGTGCAGCAGAAACTGGCCCGCTGGCAATCCTGTGTCTTCGACTATTGTCTCAAATAGCAACAGTCCCCCATCCCTGTATAGGTCTCCTACTGTATCCAGTTCCGCCGCTCGCCAGGCCACCAGGGCTGTCTCTGTGGTGCCCATCTGGCCCCTTGGCGTCCCCAGCAATGGCAGAAGCGGAGCATAGGGTAGCGCATGTCGGGTGAGATACAAGCTTCTTTTGTAACATTTATATGCCAATTCTAGGTATAGTTGCGTGGGTCGCTGGGATTTAGCTATTGGGTGAAACAAGTGACAGATTCGGGAGTAGGTCCAGGGCTGCTGCACGGCGGCGGTGTCCTCCAGACACCTATCATCTAACCACTTTGTCACCCATTGAAGTTGGGCGGCTAGATAATAGAGTTCCAAGTTGGGGACCGACAGTCCTCCCTGGCCAGTGGGTGCATACATCTTCCATAATGCAACGCGCGGCCTCCCTTTATTCCATATGAAGTCCCGGAACAGACGCTCCAGTTCCCTGAACGTCCCAGGTCTCACATACAGTGGAAGATTAGCAAAGTAGTATAACATCTTAGGGAGTACAATCATTTTCAGCAATGTTATACGACTCATTACATTGAGCGGAAGCGTCTTCCAGAATTGCATCTGGGCCCGTATTGCTGAGATTGCTCTCGTTAAATTGCCTCCCAGTAAGTCAGCGGGCTCACGATATACTAAGACTCCTAGGTATCGAAATGTGGTCGGATACCATGTGAGGGGCACGTCGTTTAAGACCACCTCCGTCTCCTCGCTGTCAGCGCTGAATGAGTATATCCCCGACTTGGCCCAGTTGACTCGAAGCCCCGATTTTTCCTCAAAGAGTTTCAGCGTATTCGCAATGGATGTTGGTATTGCAGTGACATCTCGAAGGTACAATATCAAGTCGTCCGCGTACAGAGAGACGGCGTGTAATCCATCTCCCAGCCGTATTCCCCACTCCTCACCCCCCGCCGAAGCAGCATTGCTATGGGCTCCATTGCCAGGGAGAACAATAACGGTGACAAGGGGCAGCCCTGGCGCGTCCCCCGGCGCACTCTGACACAGTCGGACACTAACTTACCCGTTCGGACTCGGACGGTGGGCCGTCGGTATAATAGACGGACCATTTCCAGATAGCCCTCCCCCAGTTCGTATTTCTCCAGCACTGCTGCCAGGTAAGGCCATTCCAGTGAGTCAAATGCCTTTGCTAGGTCCAGTACCAAACAACCCGACCGGGGCCAGATCTGTGGGGCGTACCGTTGTATTCTGAAAAATCTACGTATGTTTAATGAGGTACAACGCGTAGGGACAAAGCCATTCTGATCAGGATGCACTAGCAGCTTTACGAGAGGAGAAAGTCGTCTGGCTAGCAGTGACGCAAATATTTTATAGTCCGTGTTGAGGAGTGCAAGTGGACGGTAGGAGTCCAGAAGGTCAGGGTTTTTGTCCGGCTTGAGGAGTGATACCAATAGGGCCTCATTCTGCGTTGCGGCAAGAGTGGAGCCATCCAACGCTGCCTCATATACTTTCAATAGCTGCGGCACTAAAATAGACGCATATGCTTTATAAAATTCGGTCGGCAGACCGTCAGGTCCTGGTGACTTCCCATTAGCTAGGGAAAAGACACTATCACGCAATTCCTCTGTTTGTATCGGAGCGTTCAGCTCCTCCTTTTGCACACTCGTGGGTCGTGGCAAATCTATTTCGTCTAAGTATGTCTGCAGTTCTAACTGTGTTACTCGTGTTTGCGTTTTATACAGGTCTCGGTAATGCTCTACAAACGCTTCATGTATGTCTCCCTGTGTGTATGCAGTAGCTCCAGTCACCGTTTTTACCGATACTATGGGTGTGGACGGCTCACTCTGACGAATAAGCCACGTGAGTAGCCTGCCTGCCTTATCACCCATCTGGTGTGTTCTTGCCGAATGAGCCGCATAGTTGAGGCACTTCAACCGCTCCAGCAGCCGTGTGTGCTCGCCCCTCAAGCTGCCTAGTTTCCCTTGTTTATTGTCTGGGTCGGCTTGCTCCTCGTCCGCTAACGTCCGCTCTATGCAGGTAAGTTCTCTCTCCAGTTGGTGGCGCATACCTACTTGAGTCCCTAAACAATGCCCCCTAACCACCACTTTTAGGGCATCCCACTCCACCAATGGCGACGTGGCCGTGCCTGCATTCTCCTCGAAATATTGCTCCACCGTAGTGGCCAGTAGCTCTCGAAAGGGGCGTCCAGAAGCATATCTGGTTGAAGACGCCAGATCGGGATCGGTGGCAACTCCGTCTCCCATCGTAGCTCTAGGACATGCGGATTATGATCAGAATGCGTGCGGCCCATGTAAGTAGAGTCCACAATACTTGAAAGGAGGTCGTCGGACACCATGAAACGGTCCAAGCGCACGTGTAGTCCGTGAGCACCAGAATAGTAGGAGTATACCCTGTCTAGCGGGTTCCTGTGTCTCCAAGCATCCGTGAAGCGCCAGTGTTGTGCCCAGCCACCTAACGCCTTCGCCGCTGCATGCGTGGCGGTACCGGGCAAGGGGGGAATGATCGGTCTATGGATACATCCAGCACACAATTGTAATCTCCGCCTAGGATCATGGGTAGTTCATGCCACACGGATAATTCCTGTGTCAGAAGATCTAGGAATATGGCCTGCTCAGTGTTAGGCGCATAGAGTGACGCCACTATCACCGGCTTCCCATCAAGAGCCCCCTTGACTATAACATATCTGCCTTCCTTGTCTATTAATGTGTCCGTCACTTTAAAGGGAGTGCCAGGCCTGACCCAAACCAGTACCCCCCTTGCATACGCTGAATAGCCTGTCGCATATAGCTGCCCTCTCCAACGTCTATGCAGGCGCGCGATCTCTTCCTGTACAATATGCGTTTCCTGCAGGAGCGCTATTTGTATGTGGTGCCGTTTCAAATAGGAGTAGATCTGATAACGGCGCTCTGGGCTATGAATGCCCCGCACGTTCCACGTGCCTATTTTGATAGAAGCCATGTCATGTGATTGTTGGCGTCACATCCAGTCCCCTCCCACCGGGGATCTACAACAACTGGCGACAGGCGCATTAAGGCCCCATTGGCGTGCGTGCCCCTGTGTGTCTCAGCTGTGTTGTAAATATTTCCATGTCGAAGGATAATGGCAGTGTGAAAAGAAAAATAACAGTCAACCAATAATACCATGAGAGCAATTTCGCAACTGGCGATTGCCCAAACTTATAGCACAATAGCACACAGTTAACTTCTGGGGGGAACTATCGTGCACAGCAAACTACAAAATAGAAAGAGTCCGATAAGGGGAGCGTCAGGCACAGCGATCCCTTCCCCCAGCCAGTCCCATGTCGAATATGACTATTTACCTATACAATACGTATGACATTCCCATCTTTACGGGGTCTGCAAGAGAAGCCCAACAACAGCGCCATCACCCATCTAATAAAACAATCAATATAGACGTAACAAACATTCACATTATGATACGCTGGAGTCCACTGAGTCAAGGACACTTGCGTGAACTGTGGGGCCGCATCTTTCCCGGTGTCCTCAGAAAAGTGGGGCAGGCGACAAACTGCAGTCCTTTGCAGGATCACACAATGGCGTCTGAAGTCTGCGGGGTGACGTGCGGCAGGACACTTGTTTCCTGCGATAGCGAAAAGGCATCAGACAGTTCCTCGTCGCTCTGTGGCCCCCGCCTGACAGAATCAGCATCCGAGTCCCCCTCCGGAGATCCACTAATACTTGCCACTGCCTGCACTGCCTCCAATTGACCACTCAATACCAATTCCGGCGCTGGGCCAGTCACCTGAGGGGCCGAGGACTGCGATCGCCTCCGCCTCTTTCTGCGTCGTCGCTGTGCGGTCTCGGTCTCGGGTAGGAGTCCTCTTTCTCCTTTCTGCGTTGGGTGGTAAGAGTCCAGCCATTCCCCTGCTTCCTCTGGCGTGGCGAAGAAGTGGGTCTTACCATGGGCGACAACTCTCAGCTTCGCAGGAAATAATAATGAGTATTTGAGTTCATACTGTCGCAGGCGTCGTTTTACCGCTAAATAAGAGTGTCGCTGCTTCTGGACTTGAAAAGTGTAGTCCGGGAATATCATCACCTTGTGATTGTCCACTTGTATGTCCTTCAATTGTCTGGTCTCTTGAAGTATAGTGTCCCTGTCTCTGTAATTTAGGAGACGTATTAAGAAGGGTCTTGGGTTCAAGCCCGGTGGCGGCGGCCTGGCGGGCACCCTGTGCGCTCTTTCAACCACGAAATGGGGAGACAGGGCCCCATCCGGCAGCAGCGTCCGGATCCAGTCCTCCGCATAGTGTACTGCTGCCCTCCCCTCCACTCCCTCCGGAAGACCAACGACGCGTATATTATTGCGGCGTGCCCGTCCTTCGGCATCCTCTGCTCTGTCTTCGAGGAATTCCACCCGGTGTAGCAGCTCTTGGATGTTCTTCTCAGCCGTGGTCACTCGTGGCGTGACCACCGAGATCTCCCCTCCACTGTGGCTGCTCGGTCTGCCAGCTTCCGGTGGTCCGCATGGAGCAACGTGAGATCGAGTGCCACTTTATCGATTTTCCTTCCAATGAGGTGCGCACCTGGTTCATCGTCTCCCCAAGCTTTTCGACCGCCGCCAGCACCGCGTCCAGCTTGTTTGCCATGGGGTCCGCCATCTTAGCCTCCGCTACTCTGTCCACGTGCGCCCGGGTCTGTGGGTGAGGGCCTGTCGCACCACCAGCACCAGTCTTCGGTCTGCTCCCTCGTGACATGAGGCGGTGCGCGCCGGTCGCCGAGGTGGACGAGTCTCCCCGCAGCTACTCTCTCGGTAGCACTCAAAGATCGCCTCCACCCGCCGTAGCGGCCCAGACCTCAGATCAATCCGTCGAGGCAATCTCGGAACCACGCCTGTCGGCCGGATGTAGGAGCTTCTGATCCGGGCGCATCCACTATTGGTCCTGCACCGCAGCGTCTGGTGGGAAAGACGCAGCGGGCGACAAAGTCGGCTCCACGCGCCTGGACGCCAACGCACCTCTACTGTGGTAGATCTGTCATCCAACTTCGGGCCCCACCCGAGAGTCTACCATCCAATGCACCAACTGTCGTCGCACTGGGCCCTGGCCAACGGGGGCGCCCCGCTCTCCGTGCCCCCTGGGATGCCCCTGCTGATCTTGCTTATGGCTAGGGGAGGATGGGGGTGCTACATCCACCACTCTGCCAATGCAGGCCACTGGTGGCGATGCGCACCGCTCACGCTCTGACGCCCTGTTCCGTCACTCGCCCGCCATCTCCAAACTGCGAGGCAGCCTTCGCCGAGAGGGCCCCCGATGCTGTTGCTGGTCCGGGGGGGACAGGGCCGCTTCTAGTCTGCCTCACTGTCCATTTCTGCGCCAGCACCCTTTTAACAAGCCTGCTCCTCCTCACCTGGCAGTCCCAGCATCCAGGATCTCGCCTCTGGTCCGTGGTATAGCTCCAGGGTCATTCACGCCATCCAGTCCGCCGCTCCAGGGGCACCACTCGGTCAAGGACGCTACACCTGCCGGGGTCTTTTGTCCTGTCCTCGGCCCAGCACGCCTGCCGGGCCCTGTTCCTGCGTCCCTCTCCTCCTGCGCCCGTACCTCCGATCAGCGGAGCCCCCGGGGCCACACCGGAGCGCCCCTAGCCGGTGGCGGCGCAGACCCTGCGCCGGCTGAAGCGGCGCCCGCCTCGTCACTGTAGCCGCGGCCGGTGGCAAATACCTCTGCGTCGTCTTCACGGCACCCGCCTGGTCCACTCCTGCCTGTCCTCCCTGGCAGGCTGTGCGAGAGCAATTTCTGGGCTGCTGCGTGTGTCGGGCCTAGGGGGCGGAGTCAGCCTCCGGCCTCCGTTTGTCGAGCGAGCCCAGCTGCACGGCACCGTGCCCCCGGCTCAGCACACCGGCAGGGGCTCAGCTCCGCAGCTCCCCCTCTCCGCTCACCGCTTCGCCCGTCGAGGCTTCAGGGTCGTCTCGGGAACGATCCGATCTGGCAGTGGCCCCTTTTGTTTGGCACAGAACAGGATAAATGTGGCTGGGGAAGGGAGCCGTAGACGGAGCTGCTTAGCTACACGTCCGTCTCCATTGCCGGCTAAGCCACGCCCCACACACACTCTCACTTATAGCCATTTATATACTCCAACACATAAATATACTGCCTTTCACATATGTAGTTACTCACACATGTACCACTGAGATATACATTCACTCACTAACACACCCATACACACACTCACCCACCCATACAGTCCATCACAGATGCACTCTTGAAACCATGCACCCAGTGAATCACCCACTCACACATCTATGCACAGAGTCACACACACCCCACCCACACAAACACTCAGGCACCCATACAGATACTCAGACAACCAATCAATAACCCATGTAGACACTCATGGAGCTATTCACAAACCTATGCAGACCCTTACACACCAACAGACAGACGGATACAGACATTCACACAGTTTAGTCACTAACCCATGCATTCAGTAAGATACGTTTAATCACTCACTTATAGAGTCAGTCACGCACCTACTAAATCAACAATTCAGACACTTATACACCCACTCATTCTTCAATACGCCTTTCCCTATATATATTAAACATATTTAAACTTTACAGAAACACACAGTCACTGGATGATGTCATCAGTGATGTCATTTGAGATGTCATCAGTGATGTCATCAGTGATGTCACTGACCATGTCATGAGTGATGTAATATGTGACGTCATCAGCAGTGCATTGCGGGGGCGCGAGTTATAGTTAGCTGAACTAACTATAACGGGGGAATTTCTCTGGTTTTGTACGAGTGAAATGTCCAACTAACTATAACGCCCCAGAAACCTATGGTTTTTTCAGTGAATATTAATTATAGTTACATTATTCTATGTTTAACAAGTATATAAGAGACTGCATATATAAGTGAATCCTTCATCATAACTATTTATCTACAATTGCCTCACTATCGAATTTCCCCCAAAAAATTATTTAAAGTGCAGCAACACTTGAAAGTCTGAGTTTATTAAATACAACTTTAATCTACATATATTACCTTCCTTATACATATATACCTTCCATGTACTTATGTATCTTTATATTTATTACTTTGCTTCTAATTCAGCATATCCAATGCACCACCCTATTTCTCACCCTATATCTCTCGCAATATATCCTCTACCTCCACTCTGACTCATCTCAAACCTCATTCTACTACTCTCTCCAATGCACCACCCTATTTCTCACCCTATACCGCTCTCAATATATCCTCTACCTCAACACTCTGACTCATCTCAAACCTCATTCTACTACTCTTTCCATGCACTACCCTATTCCTCACCCTGTACCTCTCTCAATATATCCTCTACCTCGACTCTCTCATTCATCCCAAAACCCATACCAATACTATGATCCCTAAAATAGCCCTTTCTAAACTCTTCCCTCCTCTACCCCTCCTTGCATCATCTCATACCTCTTTTACTATTCAGATCTCCCAAACAAGCCTTTCTAAACCCTTCTCTCTGACTCTTCCCCCTCCACCTCACCTTTACTCATCCCAAACCCCCTCCTACTGCTATGAAAAACATTTTTTTTAGAAACTTCCCTCTTCTATCCCTCCACTTTTCCTTTTCAATCCAAATAACAGACTAACATGGCCACCGCTCAAATAAATTTCATATTTCCCTATATTAAGTCCCCACTAATCCTGTTTGGGTTTCCGGAGTAGCGTGCTACTCGCCGAAAAAGCACTTCAGTGCCTCGTCAGGGGTAGTAAGCGCTATATAAATGCAATTACAATTACAATTTCATGGATAAAATCTGGACAATAGAATTACACCTATAGAATTCAATCCAGATTCATTGCTTCCTCCATAAATTGGAGATTGTTTGCTACCAACCTCTCTTAAATCTGGGCCTGTGTTTCTAGTCCTGACCATTTCTATTACAGATCATTGATATCAGGTATAATTGTGCAATATGTTCCTCTGAAGCAAACAAAGACTACTACTCCCTGAGGGCAATGACCTGGTTCAATGAAAGCATAGGTTTGAAAACATGCTCACTTGGGCAGCACTAGTTCTTCCCTGGTTATCGAGCAGATGAGAACACATTCGCAATCAGCAGGACAACAGTGGCGTAACGCAAAATGATGGGGCAGCGCTGCAGAATGTGATGAGGGGGCCCGAGACTCCCATATCTCACAGATATTCATTGGCCTTGGGATTAATGAGGACCCCTGAAGGGTTGGCAGCCCCTCTGCACCACACTGTATGGGCCTGTATTACGCCCCTGCACAACACCGGGGAACGAGTATTTCAGCTCGAAGGAAGCCCTACACTGCATATAATAACATTCTAATGATGTGTTTAAGGTAGCACTGCTTGTAGGTGTCTTAAGAGGTCCCACCAATGAGGTGAAGTTAAAAAGATGAACTGCTACCAACCATCAAGGCTCAGAAGCCAAGTGACCTCTTGTCATGAGTGACGTCTTCATCTAATCCTGGCTTTTTACCCTAAGACTCCTTGCATTTTGGGTCTTTGAAAGTCAATTTAGCTTTGTAATTACAGGCTAAAACCCCTCCATGCAAAGTGCTGTTGGCTTAGGCTGCTGGTGGCCAGAAAGCCAAGACTTTTGCTGTTTAGGGATCTCAAGTGATTTCTCCACAGTGTATTTGATAAAGTAAATGTATTTTATTCAGCCCCACTACTGCAAAATTTCAGAGAAAAGAACCCTAATAATACCGACAAAGGAAGTGCTGGAGCAGCTGGGGTATATAATGGCTCTGGTGCAGTATGGTGAGTGTGAGAAATCTGGGTTAATTTGTGTCCCATTACAATTAAAAGCCACTGGGCCCCAGCTGAGCCAACCAAGGCTGGTGTCCTGGGACCCTCATACTGCGGGCCATCAAGGTCAGAGCCAAGCACCCCTTTTAGCACTTGAATCTCATTGTAGTAATGGGAGAGCAGTCCAAGGCTTCCTCACGGAGGTGCTGTGGGCTAAAAACCAATGCCCAGCCAATGCCTTTAATTTTGTAGAAGTGGGACTATATATTCTGCAGTGGGTCCAAATATTATGTATAAAAGCTGAGCAGCGTTTGTCAATGTTCACATCCCCAAGTGGTGAATGTGTCCATGTTGAATTAGGATAAGTTACTTACCTGTAATCCTAGTTCTCTTCCAGGGGTATCCTCATCAAAGTCATAAGCACATGAATATTCCCGCCCATGCGCGGACCCCGGAACACACATCACATATATGTGAAAAACCATATATGTAGCTCTATATATATATATCCATATATATATAAAAACACACAATGCGGCCTCCCATAAACATGCTGAGCAATGTTGCAAGGAATACTCATGCACATAAACATATTCCAATAAAGCAGGGAGAAAGAAAACTTTTGAAAACTGCTTTAATATACAGCAGACAATACAATACTGCAAGGAATAATGAAGAAAAACATTGCCAGCACATAGGCTGCATTGTAGAAACATTAGTGTAGAAAGCTGAAAAGCTAACCCACATAAACACTCAGACAAACTGGCACCGTGCCTTTAAGGCAGCCATGACCCCTAGCTTCCCATCTTGCCTCAGGGGTGACAGTTAGGTCAGTTGTTCTTTGCGGATATCCGCAGACCTTTTTTACAAAGAGATGTATGTATCATGTTCACTTGCCCGGGGAGGCGGGTGGGTTGCTTATGACTTTGATGAGGATACCCCTGGAAGAGAACTAGGATTACAGGTAAGTAACTTATCCTTCTCTTCCAGGGGATCCTCATCAATAGTCATAAGCACATGAATAGAATAGCAAGCCCATCCCCTCATCCTGCGGGCAAGTAAACAGAGTACCATGAAAATACATAAACGCCATAAGGCCTATACAGACTCCAATAGGTTAGCATTGGAACAGATTCCTCAAGGAGGCCTGGCCCACTTGGGTATCTGCTCTGGAGTCAGAATCCAGACAGTAATGTCTGGTAAACGTATGGACCGATTTCCAAGTTGCCGCCTTGCAAATCTCGGCCATCGGTACATTATGTAAGAATGCAATCGTAGCAGCCTTGCCCCTAGTAGAATGAGCTTTAGGGGAGGCAAACAGAGGCTTATTTGCTATTTGGTATGCCAACTTTATACAAGATACTATCCATCTTGAAATGGATCTTTTAGAAGCTGGGAAGCCTGTTCTAACAGAGCCATAGTTTACAAACAATTGATCAGTTTTTCTAATGGATTTTGTTGCATCCAAATAGAATTTGAGAACCCTCTTGAGGTCTAGCGAATGAAGAGACCTTTCCGCTGGTGTGGATGGACTGGGAAAGATAGAGGGTAGAGAAATCGTCTGATTAACATGGAACTCCGACACAACCTTAGGTAGGAAGGAAGGGTGAGTTCGCATAACCACCCTATTATGGTGGAAAACCGTATAGGGTTCTTTAGAACAGAGTGCTTGTATTTCACTCTCTCTGCGTGCTGATGTAATTGCTACTAGAAAAGCTACTTTCCAAGAAAGGTGTTGTAATGTAGCCTTATGAATGGGTTCAAATGGAGGTCCCATCAATTTAGACAAGACCAAATTCAACTCCCAAGGAGGAGAAGGAGGTCGAACAGGGGGATAAACCTTTTTCAACCCCTGCAGGAAGTCCTTGACCACCTGAAGCTGAAAGAAAGAAGGCTGGTTAGGTGATTTATGATATGCTGTGATAGCCGCCAAATGCACTTTAATGGAAGAATATTTCAAACCAGATTTGGCCAAATAGATCAAATACGGCAAGATTACCTCCTCTTGCCCGTTAATTGGACTCCAATCATTACGGATACACCACAAGTAAAACCTTTTCCACTTTAGAGAGTATGAGGATCTTGTGGAAGGTCTCCTTGACTCCCTTAAAATGTCCATGCAGTCCTGAGGGAGGTTCAAATGTCCGTACTGCAGGACTTCAGGAGCCATGCTGTCAAGCTGAGCGAGGGAAGGCTGGGGTGCAGAATCTTCCCTCCCATTTTGGTGAGAAGGTCCGGCCTGCACGGAAGTCTCCGATGCGGGCGAACCGAGAGTTGCAACAGGTCCGGATACCACCATTGGCGAGGCCAGTCCGGTGCTATGAGTATCATCCTCATTCTGGATCGCAGAAGTTTGGCCACCACCTTCGGAATTAGAGGGAGGGGTGGAAAGGCGTATGCAAACGTCCCTGACCAATCTATCAAAAGAGCATTCCCTCTCGTTCCTGGTCGGTAAAACCTGGATGCGAAGGCGTGGCATTTTCTGTTTTGATCGTCTGCAAAAAGGTCGATGAAAGGATGACCCCATTGATGAAAGATGTCTGCCACCACTTCGTCGTTGAGCACCCAGTCTTCTTGCTCTTGGAAGTGACGACTGAGGGCGTCTGCTCGCACGTTCTGCTCTCCCGGCAGATGGATTGCCGTGATCGATAGGCTCCTGGCTAGCAGCCAGTGCCAGATCGCCTGGGATTCGAGAGACAGAGGGCGAGAGCGTGTTCCACCTTGTTTGTTCAAGTAATACATGGTGGTTGTATTGTCCGTTTGCACTAGGATCGATCCGAGCTGAATTGACGGTTGAAAAGCTTTGAGGGCTAAATGAACCGCCCGCAGGTCCAGCATATTGATGTGATACGTCTGTTCTCTGTTGGTCCATCTGCCCTGAGTTTGCAGATGACCCAGATGCGCTCCCCAGCCCTGAAGTGATGCATCTGTGATCAGGGATTGTTCTGGCAGAGGTTGGTGAAAAGGGACTCCCACCAGCAGGTTCTGTGGTTGCAGCCACCAGAGAATGGACTTCTTTGCTGCAGGAGAGAGGATAATCCGGTCATTCCACTGACCCGAGGATTGATCCCATTTGTCCTCGAGATCTTGCTGTAACGGTCTCATCCTCAATCTGGCGTTGGGTATGAGAAAAATGCACGAGGCCATCGAACCCAGCAGAGAAGCCACCTGTCTTACTGACGGCTGGTGAGCCTGAAGGATGATGTTGCCTTTGTCTTTCATTGATGACAATCTCTCCTCCGAAGGAAACACTTTTCCGAGGTCGGAGTTGAGGTTGGCGCCCAGATAGTGGAGTGATTGAGTTGGGTGAAGGATCGACTTGTCCAGGTTGACATGCAGGCCTAAGCGCTGAAGGAGATCTAGGCAGGTGCGAAGGTGTTCCTGCACCATTTGAGAGAGGGTCCCTTCAACAGCCAGTCGTCCAGGTATGGATATACGAACAGGCCTTGGCGATGTAATGCTGCCGCTACTACTGCCATGCATTTGGTGAATACCCTCGGAGCTGATTTTAGGCCGAAGGGTAAGACTTTGAACTGGTAATGTCTTGTTCCCACCGTGAATCGCAAGAACTTGCGATGTCGTGCTGTGATTGGGATGTGAAAATACGCATCTTGGAGATCCACCGAACACATCCAATCGCCTTTCCTTAGATGTGGAAATATTTGGTGGAGCGCCAACATCCGAAACTTTTCCTTTTTGATGGACTTGTTCAGAGAACGTAGATCCAGAATTGGTCTGAACTTGTTCGGTTGATCTTTTTTCTGAACAAGGAAGTATTGTCAGGGAAACGAGCGTTACAGCGCCTGCCATGTTCCCGAGACTACAATTCCCATGATGCCCGGCCACGGGAGGAAATATAGTCAGGGAGGGCGCACAGGAAGTTGCGCGTAATACTGTTTCTGTTCTTACACTCTCTCGGACGAGAGGGAGCTGCTTGCGGATGCGCCGGAGGAGTAGGATCAAGAGAAGAGTCCTGCCGCTTATAAGAGACTGAGGGTTTCTTTCCACCCTTCCGTGAACAGTGAGTACCGAACAAGATATCATGGAAGCCTGAATTTCTTCGTTTATTTTCCAAGCGGAATACGGCGGTGCTACCGCGTATTGCCATTTGATTGTGTTGGTTCTTTGCCCTTATACTGAGGGCGGATCATAGAGAAACGCAAGCGGAATACGGCGGTGCTACCGCGTATTGCCGTTTGATTGTGTTGGTTCTTTGCCCTTATACAGAGGGCGGATTACAGAGAAACGCAAGCGGAATACGGCGGTGCCACCGCGTATTGCCGTTTGTTTGCGAGACACTTTGTTTGGCCATTGTCAAGGCTTAAGTGATACACAGCGGGTTGCAGCGGTGAAGGAACCGCGTATCACCGTATGTGTGAGGGTGCCTTTGTCTTTACCAATAAGGAGACGGGAAGTTACCTTTTTGAGAAATCAGTTCTCAAACACACTTTATTATTCTTGTTTATTTTGATACAGAGGTGACGTAACCTCGAGGAACTGCTGAGCCTTAGTCTGTACTGTGACACACGTAGTTGCTAGGAATGGGCTGCATGCAAGCTTTGCAATTTTTCCCCTACGCTTATGCCTACAGGAGGGGGTGAATGATTGAGCTGCATGACTTTGCTAAGTCCTGAGGATTGTACAGACAACAGCATATCTGCTCAGGTTCTATTCCACTGCAGTTCCTTATCCCTTTCCTTTTTCCCTCGCCTGATCATTCGAACACCCTGTAGACCATTCATATCAGGGTGTTGGTGAGATCTGGAGGTGGACCCTTTGTTTGCTGCAACTGGACCCTGCGGAGCTGGGCCTGACAGAATTACGCGCCCACGAATATAGCTTCGCCCGGTTCAGTTGTGGTAAAGAATGGCCACCATGGAGGATGTGCTTCAGGCGTTAGTTCTGGTTCAGCAGGAGTTGGCCTCTTCCAAGGCTGAAACAGCCGCCTTAAGAGAAAGGGTGGAAAAATTGTCTAGGAACCCTTTTGACGTATCCTCAGGTGTTCCACAGATACAGGTGACTGTACCACCACCTATCCCGTTAGCAAGTCCTGAAAGATATGCCGGGGACCCGGCAAAACTACAGGTGTTTCTGACGCAGATAATGCTGCATTTCTCCTGCAAACCAGCCTCTTTCCCCAATAACCATTCACGGGTGGCGTTTGCGATTTCATACTTGGTAGGAGATGCAGCCAATTGGGCCGTTCCGTTAGTTAGAAACAATGATGCTGTGTTATCGGATTGGCCAGCGTTTAGAACGGAGTTCGAGAGGGTGTTTGATCGTAGGACCACCACTTTTAGTGCTGACAAACAATTATTGGACCTTAGACAAGGGAGAAACGATTTAGTAACGTATCTAACCACGTTTAACCGATTAGTGGCAGAAACTGCTTGGCCAGAGGAGAAGAGAATGTCTTTGTTTTATCAGGGGCTACGGGAGGAGTTAAAAGATATACTGGCCCAAATAGATCCACAACCCACTACCTGCGCGGACATGATTGCGTTAACGCTGCGGTTGGATGGGAGACTGTCCGAGAGAGGGGGTGAGAGGAAGAAGTGGGATAAGGGTTTCTATAGACCTGAGAGGCCCTCACGAAGACCGTTGTCTACCACTGAGATGGCCCCTGAACCCATGGAAATTGGGGCGGTTCGAACCCCTCTGTCCAGAGATGAAAGAGAGAGCCGAAGAGTACATGGGTTGTGTATGTACTGTGGGAAAAAAGGTCATTATGTTAGGGAATGCCCTTCTAAACCCAAGTCCTCAGATGCATGGTCCCGTAATAAAAAGGTGGCTGTTTCCGCTTTGGTACCTGCAATGGCGTTAGGGGATTCCCCTGGCATAGGTGACACTAACAAGGGTTGGCAGCTTCCCTCATTAGCTACCTCTGGATTGCTGGACACAGAATCACATATAGTGCTTCCTATGTTTCTTGGGCGCCATGATCAGTTCCATCAGGTAAAGGCCATGGTGGATTCCGGCGCCACATGGAACTTTATAGATAGTGGATTGGTCAATCGCCTTGAATTACTCAGGGTACCTAGGTCAACTCCAGAGGAGGTGTTCACTGTAGATGGAAAGCCTTTGAAATCAGGTTTGATTGTAGAGCAGACGGAGGTACTTTTCTTGTCCTTAGTTTTGGCAGAGGAAAGACATCAGGAGGAGTTATCTTTGAATATCATCGATGCCCCCCAGTATGAGGTTATTCTGGGAATGCCTTGGCTGTGCCATCACAACCCCACCATCGATTGGAAGACTAAAACGCTTCAGTTTCTGTCAGATGAATGTCGAGGCCATTTAAGTCCAAGCAGTCCCTCACAAGCAGCAGTGCTACTGCATCCATATGTGGTGGCAACGGCAGCTGAGAAGGAGATCATGTTACCCATGGCGTACTCTCAGTTCACGGATGTGTTCAGTGAGGTCCAGGCTGAGAAGTTGCCCCCACATCGGGAGTATGATTGTCAGATCGACCTGGTAGAGGGGGCCACGGTCCCTGCCTGTAGGGTGTATGCATTATCTGTACCAGAGACAAAACACTTGCGCGAATACCTGGACCACTACCTAGAAATAGGGTTTATTAGGCATTCGCGGTCACCGGCTGCCTCTCCACTTTTTTTTATATCCAAGGCCAATGGTGATCTTAGGGCTTGTGTGGATTATCGAGTATTGAATAAAAACACCGTTAGGAACAGATACCCGTTACCCCTTATTTCTGTATTGCTTGATCAGGTGAGAGATGCCAAGATATATACAAGATTAGACCTAAGGGGAGCGTATCATTTGGTGCGTGTCAGGGCTGGGGATGAATGGAAGACTGCGTTTAAAACACGTTACGGGTTGTTTGAGTATACTGTCATGCCGTTTGGCCTTTGCAACGCCCCGGCGGCATTTCAGTATTTCCTTAACGATGTGTTGAAAGACTTTGTGGACTTGTTTGTTGTTGTGTATATCGACGACATCCTTATCTATTCTGACACAGTGGAGGAGCATGCCAGTCAAGTTGTGGCAGTACTGACCACGTTGCGGGCCCACAGGTTATTCTGTAAACTGAGCAAATGCGAGTTTGGGGTACGCCAGGTGGAATTTTTAGGCGTTATGCTGTGCCCTGAGGGTTTACAGATGGCTGAGAGAAAGGTGTTGGCAGTACAGGAATGGCCTATCCCTAAGACAGTGCGTGATGTGCAGTGCTTCCTGGGCTTCGCGAACTATTACCGTAGATTCATCATCCATTTCTCTCAGGTGGCAGTTCCCATTACCAGGCTCCTCAGGAAGGGCCTTCCTTTTCATTGGTCCAGAGAGGCGGAGGAGGCCTTTACATTTCTAAAGAGGGCTTTTACTACGGCTCCAATACTTGCACATCCCCGACCTGACCATCCTTTCGTGGTGGAGGCTGATGCCTCAAATGAGGCCATTGGGGCCATACTGTCTCAAAGGAATCAGAACACAGGACAGCTGCATCCTGTGGCCTTTTTATCCAAGAAATTGAACCCAGCGGAACGAAACTACACCGTCGCTGAGAAAGAGCTGTTGGCAATAAAAAGGGCATTTCAAGAATGGAGGCATCACCTGTGGGGGGCGAGCCATCCTATCACTGTATATACGGATCATCGGAATCTGCAGTATATGAAGTCTGCGCGTCATCTTTTTCAGCGCCAGATGAGATGGATGTTGTTTTTTGCCGAGTTTGACTTCGTAGTTACTTTTCGACCAGGGGTGGAAAACCGAAAAGCAGACTCCTTGTCTCGACAAGAAACGCTGGAGTCTGCCGCACATGACCACAACACAGGGGCTATTATTGAACCCTCTAAGGTATTATGCGTCATTCGAGCGGACGCCTTTTTGGATGAGGTGAGACAACATAAACCCATAGCTGAATGGGAGGCATGGGCGACAGAGGGGACCGAGCGCTCAGTGAAACATGGATTACCGTTCCATAAAGACAAATTGTATATTCCCACTCCAGTGCTACGTAAGAAGGCTTTCCAGTGGTGTCACATGTCGCCCTTGGCGGGACATCCGGGAGTGCGGAAAACTGTGCAATTGACTCAACGCCATTTCTGGTGGGGTTTTTTAAACACCGATATTGCTTCTTGGGTGGCTAGGTGTGAGGAATGCGCCCGAGCAAAGAACGAACAAGTCAAGACGAAGGGAAAACTCATCCCTATGCCCACTCCACACCGTCCTTGGCGAAACATCAGCCTGGATTTTGTTACTGGGTTACCATTGGAGAAGGGGTATTCAGCCATCCTGGTGGTGGTGGATGGGCTCACGAAGATGGGTAATTTCATCCCTTGTGTGAACCTCCCTACGGCCTCTCACACAACACAACTGTTGTTAACAAACATCGTCAGGGCACATGGACTGCCCGAAATCATTGTGTCTGATAGGGGTCCTCAGTTTGTTGCTAGATTCTGGAAGTTATGGTGCAAGGCCCTGCACATAGACTCCTCTCTGTCAACGAGTTTCCATCCACAGACTGATGGACAGACGGAGCGCCTGAACCAAACGCTCAAGAAGTACCTCAGATGTTATGCGAAGGAGGCTCAGGAGTCCTGGGTGGACATGTTGTGGATGGCAGAACTGGCGTACAACAATGCCTGGCACAGCTCTGTCGGTCTCTCTCCCTTTCACGCGAATTATGGGTACGATGCCCGCATATTGCCCATTGACATTCCGGAGGAGGTGGCAAATCAACCAATGGTGCTAACTCAGGTACGGAAGCTCCACGCTCTGCATCGTAAAGTCAGACGGCATCTGCTGCAGGCAAAACAGACCTACAAGAAGTGGGAAGATCGCCACCGAACGGATGGACCGCAGTATCAGGTGGGGGACAAGGTGTGGCTGTCCACCAAGAACATCGGGTTCAAGTTGCGTAGCATTTTTCATCCTAGATACATTGGTCCATACGTCGTAGTCAAACAACTCAACCCCGTCACCTATAAATTGAAATTGCCTGGAACCCTTCGGATCCACCCTGTATTCCATTGTAACCTCTTAAAGACTGCCTTGGGGGCGCGCAGGCGTGCTCCGCCCCCTGTGATCTGTGATGGGGGTATGGAATACGAGGTTAAGTGCATTCAGGATTCCAAAATAAGAAGAGGGATGCTATGGTATCTGATATCATGGAAGGGATATTCAGCGGAAGATGATTCTTGGGAACCATGGAGGAATGTCCATGCCCCAGCAGCTGTTCGTTCGTTCCACAGAAGACATCCGACGAAGCCTGGGCCTAGGAGGCGCTAGGGAGGGGGACATACTGTCAGGGAAACGAGCGTTACAGCGCCTGCCATGTTCCCGAGACTACAATTCACATGATGCCCGGCTACGGGCGGAAATATAGTCAGGGAGGGCGCACAGGAAGTTGCGCGTAATACTGTTTTTGTTCTTACACTCTCTCGGACGAGAGGGAGCTGCTTGTGGATGCGCCGGAGGAGTAGGATCAAGAGAAGAGTCCTGCCGCTTCCAAGAGACTGAGGGTTTCATTCCACCCTTCCGTGAACAGTGAGTACCGAACAAGATATCATGGAAGCCTGAATTTCTTCGTTTATTTTCCAAGCGGAATACGGCGGTGCTACTGCATATTGCCGTTTGATTGTGTTGGTTCTTTGCCCTTATACTGAGGGCGGATTATAGAGAAACGCAAGCGGAATACGGCGGTGCTACCGCGTATTGCCGTTTGATTGTGTTGGTTCTTTGCCCTTATACTGAGGGCGGATTACAGAGAAACGCAAGCGGAATACGGCGGTGCCACCACGTATTGCCGTTTGTTTGCGAGACACTTTGTTTGGCCATTGTGAAGGCTTCAGTGATACACAGCGGGTTGCAGCGGTGAAGGAACCGCGTATCACCGTATGTGTGAGGGTGCCTTTGTCTTTACCAATAAGGAGACGGGAAGTTACCTTTTTGAGAAATCAGTTCTCAAACACACTTTATTATTCTTGTTTATTTTGATACAGAGGTGACGTAACCTCGAGGAATTGCTGAGCCTTAGTCTGTACTGTGGCACACGTAGTTGCTAGGAATGGGCTGCATGCAAGCTTTGCAATTTTTCCCCTACGCTTATGCCTACAGGAGGGGGTGAATGATTGAGCTGCATGACTTTGCTAAGTCCTGAGGATTGTACAGACAACAGCATATCTGCTCAGGTTCTATTCCACTGCAGTTCCTTATCCCTCTCCTTTTTCCCTCGCCTGATCATTCGAACACCCTGTAGACCATTCATATCAGGGTGTTGGTGAGATCTGGAGGTGGACCCTTTGTTTGCTGCAACTGGACCCTGCGGAGCTGGGCCTGACAAGTATCGTGAGTACACTCCCTTTCCTCTCTGCGCTTGAGGGACCTCTTCTATTGCTCGTTTTTCGAGAAGGGTCGACACTTCCTGACGCAGGAGGTCTATATGTAGATGACGAGATTTCACAGGAGGAATGTCTCTTGGGGACGTCCGAAAACATAGTGTGTACCCATTGTTTAGTATATTTAGCACCCACTGATCTTTGGTTATGTTGCGCCACTCTTGAATGTAACTTGAGATTCTTCCTCCCACTGGAGTGTGCAACGGTGCTAGAGGAAGCAGAAACTCATTGCTTCCCTGGAGTTTTTGATGTGGAGGAGGACTGCTGTTGATGTCCTCCTCTTCCTCTCGAGGAACGGCGGCCTTGATACTGGGATTTGCCCTGTTTGTTTTGTGACCATTGAGGGGTTTGAACCCTCTGTTGGTAGTTTTTCCGATTGTAGGGCCGGTATCTCTTCCTAAATTCCTTTTTCTTCTCTAGGCCCACAGCCTTTAAGGTGTCCAACTCGGCCTTCATCCTCGCCATTTCTTTGTGTGTGTGCACCAAACAGTGAAGTGCCAGAAAAAGGGAGATTCAGGATGCGTTGTTGTGCCTCCGGTTTTAACGCTGTGAGGCGCAGCCAGGAAGATCGTCGTGCACATATGCCATGTGCATACGAGTGAGCCGCCAGGGACGCACCATCTGCTGCAGTGCTGATTACCTGGTTAGCCACCAGAGCACCTTCGTGAAGGATTTCAGAGAAGTCCTGTTGGTCCTCCTTTGGGAGCTTGTCCTTGAAGCGCTCCAGTGAGTCCCATAGTGACCTGTCATAACGACCCAGCAGAGCCGCAGCGTTGGACACTTGCAGAGAAGACGCTGCCGAGCCACAAGCCTTCCGTCCCCAAGAGTCTTGTGCTCTACTCTCTTTATCCGGAGGAGGAAGATGCAACCGCATGAGTCTTTTTCGCTGCTGCAATAATAACAGAGTCCGGAGGTGGATCCGATCTAAGGAAAAGAGGATCCGATGCAGCTGGCTTATATTTTTTAAGAATCAGAGCTGGAGCTGCTTTAGCCAATGCTGGAGCAAGGAAGAGATCCATTACCGGCTCGATTACACCAGGGACCAAAGGAAGCAATGGTCTAGTCGCAGACCTTTGGTGGAGAGTCTCAAAAATGATGGACTTGGTTGTCTGAGGAGCTGACATGGTGATGCCCAGCTTCTGAGCCCCTCTGGTGAGAACATCATGTAAAGTGTTCACATCATCAATAGGCGACACTCTGGAGGGAGGACTATCCGTCAGGGTAGGTGAGTAATCCCTTTTGGATGAATGTGTCGAAGAGGAAGACCAAGACGGTGTACGCCGCCTCTTGCGATGTTCCTGAGACGACCTGCGTTCAGGGGATCTGCCTCGGTGTTCCCTGGCCCGAGTGGTGGGTGATCTGTCCACTTCCTGCACAAGACGCTGCAATGGTGATCTGTGCAGCGGACTGGAGTAGTTCGTAGGCCGTTGGGCGTGACCTGAGGACCCCTTCTGCCAATGATGGAGAGGTTGAAGCCATCTGGGAGAGAGATGGATGGAAGGAGATCGCTGTCTCCTTGGAGAACCTCCTGGCGGTGATTTTGTATGCTCCTGCGAGTGAACAGAAGCACTGCGTGATGACGCAACCGTCTGGGGTGAGCTCCGAATGGAGTGAGAGGACTCTCTGCGGCTTCTGGAGCGTGATCGGCGTCTTGATGAGCGATGTGACGTCGATGGGGTGTGTCTCGACGTCGACCTGCTCTGTGTCACCATCACTGGTGAGTTTCTCCTCGACATCGACCTCTCAGTGTGTCTGGAGCCCATAGACCTCGCCTTCGACGTTGAGCGTGCAGGAGACCTCAACGATGAGCGGGTAGACGGAGAAAACCTTCTCGACGTCGATCTTTCTCTCGACGCTGACCTTCTCGCCGTCGACGGAGACCGCCGTCTCGACGTCGAACGACGTTTGGTATATTTCACTCTTGGTCTTGACGTCGAATACCTCGCCGTCGGAGAGGATCTTGCCTTCGATGTCGAACGCCGCCTGGACGACGACGGAGGCGATGAGTGTCTAGCCTCAGGTGACGAGGCGTGTCTCGACGTCGACTGTTGTCTGGGTGACGTCGACTGAGATGCTTGCTTCGACGCCGAACGCTGGAGACCCTGCGACGGCGGATCCTGTCTCGACGTCGAACGCCGCATCGACGGCGACGACGGAGATCTGCCTCTCGACGCTGGGCGAGCCCGCACCAACGGAGAGCGACTCCTCGACGCCGATCGTCGCCCGGTTGACGACGGCGGAGGATTCGACGTACCTGCGTTCTTCGACGACGACCGGTGTTCTCTCGACGGCGAGCCCGCCGTCGATGGTCTTCTCGTCGACGTTTTCGTTGCCGATGAAGGGATTTGAGGCGCCGAGCCCGACGCCGATGGAGAGCATACTGGAATCTTACTTCTAGATGAGCTCTCTTTCCTCTTCTTCATCGGAGGCTTGTCTCTAGAAGGTGATTTTCTCTTCTCAGCCAGTCCATGGAGACGAATCCTTTCCCTGTCCTTTAGAGTTCTGTTGGACAGCAACCGGCAATGCTGGCAGGATTTAGGATTATGTTCAGAAGGAAGGCATAGAATACAGACAGGATGGAAGTCTGATTTAGCCTTCTTCTTGCCACAGGAAGGGCAAGGGTCAAAAAGAGAGGGCATTCTGCTGAAAAACAATGCTCAACTCTCTAAAAACAGTAGAGAAATACTTCAACACCAAAAGGACGTCGAAGTAAGAGGTTTTTCTCAAAAATTGAAGAATTTTCTGACAGAAAATCAGAAAAAAGGGTAGAGCTGAAGTAACCAGGGTCCTGACAGAAGGAGCCGGAAAGAACAACTGACCTAACTGTTACCCCTGAGGCATGATGGGAAGCTAGGGGTCATGGCTGCCTTAAAGGCACGGTGCCAGTTTGTCTGAGTGTTTATGTGGGTTAGCTTTTCAGCTTTCTACACTAATGTTTCTACAATGCAGCCTATGTGCTGGCAATGTTTTTCTTCATTATTCCTTGCAGGATTGTGTTGTCTGCTGTATATTAAAGCAGTTTTCAAAAGTTTTCTTTCTCCCTGCTTTATTGGAATATGTTTATGTGCATGAGTATTCCTTGCAACATTGCTCAGCATGTTTATGGGAGGCTGTATTGTGTGTTTTTATATATATATGGATATATATATATCGAGCTACATATATGGTTTTTCACATATATGTGATGTGTTTCCGGGGTCCCGCGCATGGGCGGGAATATTCATGTGCTTATGACTATTGATGAGGATCCCCTGGAAGAGAATGAGAGGTATTGGACGTCTTGGCGTCCGTGCTCTTAAGGGGAACAGCAATGACTGTGACCAGATCTAGATCCAGGTTTATTGATCAGGTAAGTAACGCCATATCAAACGGAAAAAAAGATGATAAAAAGGTTAATCCAGCCTATGTCACAGAAACTAAAAATCAATCTTAGTCAAGTAATTGACCGCTAGAACATTAAATACAATTGTACAAATTAAGAACTTTCACATTGTATAAGTATTTCCGAGCTCATAGTTTTAAACAGATGTCAGTAAAGTTTCTACTTTGCTGGTCTTAATCAAATCACATCCACTGAACATTAAACACACTGCATTTATGTATGGTTTAATTCGGTTACTTTTTAACGTAAGCTTCAGAAATTTTGTCTCGAGCGGTCACAAATAGAAAAACAATTAAATAAAGTTTCTTTCAATTGTTTCCAAAGTTTAGAAGATTGCACATTATTAAACCGTTTCCTCTAACTTCTTATCAAGGAAATAGTAGACAACACAACTTTTAAAAAGCCTGCCTATTATTTTTGCTCGACAAGGGGATAATAATGACAGCTTTGTCTTAGCTAGTGCCTTAAATAGTTAGTCAATTGTGGGCCATTCCTTGTCAAGACTTGAGGTGTCAATTGAGTTCCTAATATATAATTATATTGATCAGGGTATATCAACACCTCGGTCAGAACCAACTGAAGTCCACAAAACTGCCAACACTGTGTTCATTTGAAACACGTTTCAGGCTGAACATGACATGGCAGCTACAATGAGTCTCATCATGTTAAGTTCCTGGCGTAGCAAGTTAAACTAGTCTAGATTGAGAATGGAGAAACGATTGCCAGAGGCAAAAGACAGCTATGATGGCAGACAACTGGGCACCATCGGGACAGGGGCAAGCTTTGCAGGAAAGAGACATGCAGGGCATTGGGGTGTTGCCCCACTCATTATTTTGGCCCACTGGCCCCATAATAAATGTTGGCTAAACATATATTTAAAGTGCTTTGCTTCTAATAATAAATATGCAGGCATGTAGCGCCGAGCTCTCCTGGCTGAGGCGGGTCCTGTCCTGGAGAAGCCAAGCCAGCCAGTGCAGGCTTGAGGGGTGGGGCGTGAAAAACTGCAACAATATTGCCACTGCCAGAGTCAGACACCTGTTGCAGTAGCCAGCGCTGAGCACACCTAAGTGCGCATGTCGGGTTGGATGGCTGCCTTTCTCCGGCCAGCCCGACATGTGCACTAGGTCTCTCTCAGTCTCGGCAACGGGGCACATTAGTGAGTCGGGGGTTGGCTCAAAGCCGCAGTCCCCATCTCAGTAATAAGTGGTGAGGTTCTCTGCCCCAGCCAATACTGGCGCAGCTACAACAGCAGGAGCAGTATTAGGATTGGCTTAGACACTGAGACGAGGCGGTGTTACCAGGGGGCTCTGGACGGACTCTGCAGTTTGTGTGCACGTGACATGAAGCAGCACAGGGGTGGGAGGTGGTCTCTCCCTCTCTCTCTCCCTCTCTCTCTCTCTCTCTCCCTGGCTTTTCGTGCAGGAGGAGGAGATAGGCCACAGGCATTGGTTGCTATCCTGAGGCACACATTTGAAACCTGCCGAGAGCTGAGTTCACTAAGGTGAAGTTAAAGTTTAAATAAATTGGTGGAATAATACATACGTGTACTCAGTACACGCTAATATTGATATATTGCCTGGCATGATTATGATTTTAAGCACATGATTGATTCGGTATAGAGTCTAAATATCGAATTTTAAATATCGATATGACAAAATATCGAGTTTTAAATATCGAGTGGACAGAATATCGACTGTCAAAAATATAGTGGTACAGAATATCGAAATGCAGGTAAGAAATATCGATTGTCATAATATCGAAGTTAGTAATATTGTCAGTCATAATATCGTTGTTAAAAATATCGATTTTTTTTAGTGTTGTAAATGTTAGTATATGTGTTAAAAGTATATATTATTTTTGTAATGTATGTTTGAATTTTTAAAAGTAATGAATTTTATGTTAAATTATTTTTGCGTATTTTAGTTCTGTAGCGGGATGTGGGTTTATAGGGGAATAGGGTGGGAAGTAATTTAATTATAATATATTAATTAAGAATTTTTTTGAATTAATTCATTATATGTTAATTAATTTTTGCGTAATTTTATTCTGTAGCGGGTTGTGGGTTTATAGGGAATAGGGTGGGAAGTAATTTAATTTTTATTAAAATTTTTAATATTTTTTATATAATATTTTTTAAGTTATTTTATAGTGTTAATTGTGTGAATTAATTTATATTTGATGGAAATTAATGTTATCGTTAATTGTTATTAGTTAATTAATTAATTGATAATTAATTATGTTAATTTATTAATTTTTTACAATATTGGTGGTGATGTTTATAGGGGAATATGGTGGGAGGTAGATTATTTTTTTTAAATTAATTAATTGTTAATTTATGTTAATTATACTGCAGGAGTGGGAATACTAAATTAATCCCCTACGCTATCCAACACTTTCCCTACTGTTATACTTGGTGGAGTGGAATAGTAAATCATTCCCACCCGCTATCCAACACTTTCCCTACCGTTGCACTCGGTGGAGTGGGAATAGTAATTTTTACTCACCCGCTATCCAACACTTTCCCTACTGTTGCACTCACTGGAGTGGGAATAATAATTTTTACACTCCTGCTATCCAACGCTTTCCCGACTGTTACACTTGGTGGTGTGGGTATAGTACATTATTCCCATTCGCTATCCAACACTTTCCCTACTGTTTCACTCTCTGGAGTGGGAATAGTAATTTTTACCCACACGCTATCCAACACTCTCCCTACTGTTGCACTCGCTGGAGTGGGAATAATAATTGTTACCCACCCGCTATCCAACACTTTCCCTACTGTTACACTCGTTGGAGTGGGAATAGTAATTTTTACCCTCCCGCTATCCAACACTTTCCCTACTGTTGCACTCACTGGAGTGGGAATAGTAATTTTTACCTTCCCGCTATCCAACACTTTCCCTACTGTTGCACTCACTGGAGTGGGAATAGTAAATTATTTCCACACGCTATCCAACATTTTCCCTACTGTTGCACTTGCTGGAGTGGGAATAGTAATTTTTACCCACCCGCTATCCAACACTTTCCCTACTGTTGCACTCACTGGAGTGGGAATAGTAATTTTTACACTCCGGCTATCCAACGCTTTCCCGACTGTTACACTTGGTGGTGTGGGAATAGTACATTATTCCCATTCGCTATCCAACACTTTCCCTACTGTTGCACTCTCTGGAATTGGAATAGTAATTTTTACCCACCCGCTATCCAACACTTTCCCTACTGTTGCACTCGCTGGAGTGGGAATAGTAATTTTTACCCACCCGCTATCCAACACTTTCCCTACTGTTACACTCGTTGGAGTGGGAATAGTAATTTTTACCCTCCCGCTATCCAACACTTTCCCTACTGTTGCACTCACTGGAGTGGGAATAGTAATTTTTACCTTCCAGCTATCCAACGCTTTCACTACTGTTACACTTGTTGGAGTGGGAATAGTAATTTTATCCACTACGCTATGTAATGTTTTCCCTACTGTTATAATTAATGTTGTGTGAAATATTATTTAAAAAATAATAATAATTTTAATAATTTAATTTATTATATAGAAAATTTATTTTTATATTTATATTATAGGTTTATTTAGATATATATGTAATTATAATTTAAATTATGTTTTTAACATTTTATAATTAAATTTAATAATTATTTATTAATATTATTAAGTTAATATATATATAAAAAAATAATTATGCATGTTTGATATTTTTTACATTACATTTATTATTTATTAATTTTAACATTTTTTAAATAATTCTAACTATGTTTTATTTAATTATATTTATAATTTAATTAATTTTATATTATTTTAAGACATTAAAAAAAATCGATATGTTTGTATAACTATATTTTTAACAACGATATTTTGGTTTCGATATTTTGGTAATTACCTTTAGGGAGATAGGAAGTCGATATTTTGACCATTGATATTTTGGCGCTGATATTCTGGTACCTCGATATTTTGACTGACGATATTATGTCAGTGATCCGATTGATTCATTATATTATGCTGCAAGGCAAGGTCCGAGTATTCTAAGACTGCTGCGTGTCCAAAGCTCTGCACTGCAATCTATGGGAGTCACCAAATGAGGCCACATCCTTCGAGTGTATCCCTTAATTACCATCATATGTTTAGCACAGGGCTGCCTGTGATATAAAAGTGCCTGACAGGCATGTGCTCATGCTTTCTGCACCACTGGGACTTTGCATGGAGTCTCTAAGAGGAGGCTGAGGCGGGGGCAATTTCTAGGCATATGTGCACAGTACTTGTAACGTGTCGGTAGGCGCCAAATACTGTTTTTGTCTTTCTACTCATTAGAAATACAAAAACAGTATTTTGCGACGGCGGAGGTTGTAAAACAACTTCCGTCACGCACTTGACTTTTTCAGCGTGGCGGTGCGGTGCCACGTGCCAGCTCCTTGCCGCACCTGCTGTTGTTGGTGCGGCTGGCGTTTCCTGGGACTGCGGACTGGACTGGTCTTTACCAATGGGACAATGCTTCACACTTAAGTCCAATGCATGCAGTGGAACCACTGAATGCAGTCTGGCACCACTTAATGTTGTTTCTTCGAGCAGGCCGGGGGCAATTTGGCATGTGCTGGCTGCTGCACATCATCATAACGGGCCCATTTGAGTTTTATGCCTCAGTTACTAACATGAAGTGCTATTGTCTTCGAAGAAACTGAACTTGTCTTCCTTTCAAAAACCATTCAGGTTGAGGAAGCGAATATCTTGTTTTAAGGATGTTTGGTCCAAGTTGGTCGTTTGTTGTCTTGCACTGCCACTGGCAAGCAAATTTTAGGAACTTAGCATGGTACAGGAAGCAAGGCTTTTGGACAGTGTGAAGGAGTTAATATCTGTGATAGTTAAGGTTTTCCCCCAAGTTTGTGCAATATCTAAAGCCTGTTTTTTAATATTGACGTAACACTTGGCACAATCACTGCAGTTCAGTGCTGTACGCTGTAGCTGGCCGCAACACCAAAGGGATGATGAGAATAAATGTGCAGTGAAAATGTCCCCTGCCCCCACCCCCCCACCCTCCCCCTCCATTTAAATGCAGAGCAGAAAACAGCTTTATTCTGGGCCTGAGGTGATGTTGCTGAAAGTGCCACTAACCATTAGCACCCTTGGGCCCAGTTCCAGAATGGGAAAGTGCATGGGTAGGCATTGGAAGGCTGCAGTGGTGCTGAAACAATTTCCAGAATGGGGTACTGTAATCAAAGCTGCGTGCCTGACTGAAGTCATAGGGATTGTGACAAATACAAGGGTAACAGTGCACAAAGAACAAGAGTTGCATGAAATGGTAAGAGTGTAATATGTAGTTGGTGGTGCATTTGGAGCACACTGTATTATACTAAAGGATGCTGCTGTAACATAGCACACTGTCATTAACAGATAGCCCATTTCCAGAGCAATAGCCCTTACATTTGCACAGACAATTGTGCATTAATTTCTACTGAAAAAATTATAAAGCATACAAACGTGTGGAAATTGGGCTTCAATCACAATAAAATTAGGGATCCAAAGGAATCGCTTTTCCAGTCCAACAAATCACAACAACTTGTATTTCCTCAGTAGATTTAATTTGTAAAGGTATTTCAATAAATAAGGAAATCTTTGTTATCTCAAAGTCTGTCATGAAGTTGTGTAGTTATACTGAATAAGCAGCTACCAACATCATTATTATACGAAATCTCTTTATTGATGTCATAACTACACTTTCACAACTGCTTTATTAACCTTCTTGCTTTCTCAAATTTGGTTGAAAATGCTCCATTTGCCCACTCTTTTTTCAAAATGTTCTCGCTCGCCGCAGGTCACTCAGATTGAACTTTTACGTCCACCCCTTTCAAATGTCACCAGCCACCACTGGAGGCATGACTGCACAAAAAGTGAAGGAAGCAACTTAGCAGTAACTTTGTTTAAAATTGGTGTCACAATAGCAGATTGGAGAAGAGCTGGGGACACAAGGAACCACCCAAGCTAAGTACCCAGGAACCCCACAGAGGCTGTGTACAGAGTGGAAACACAGCTGCGTACTCAATAGAAGTCAACGGGAAAGTCGCGGTTGCAGTTTTGAATAAGAAGGACCCTTCCCAGTGGACCCAGAAGAAACGCTGTGGAAGACTGAAGGTTGGAGAGTCACCCCACCTGTGAATACCCCAGGAACCAGGATACCTACACCAGGGAAGCCGGGTGCATAGGTGCGAAGTAACATCGTAAACTGCCGTAGACCACAATGGAGGACTTCAGTAAAGATGCAGCTGGCGAAGACTGTGCAAGAGTCCGGTGGAATCCAAGGTTGGATTCTTGAAGATAAGAACCTGCAAGTAGAAGGGACAGAGTCTATGCCACTTGGAGTGACCAAGAGGCATGGAAGAGCAATGCTCACCGATGACGGACGGTTCAAAGGAGTTGACGGTGACCTTGTCGCTGCAGCTGTGAGGACCAGGTGATGCTGAGAAAGACTAGGAGCCGTGCACGAGCTGTCCTACATTGAAGGCAAGAACCCGGGTGTCATTGTCCGGCGGGAGCACCAAGAAGCCTTGCTGCAACAGAAGTGGAAAGCGAAGAAGGAGCAACGTTGGGACCAGCAAGGTCCAAGGGACTCACCACATGCAGGAGAGTCAGAGCAGGCCCTAAGCAAGCAGAGGAGTCCACTGAAGAAGGAGAAGAACCTCGAGAGGACCCACAGGCCAAAGGCACAGGAGTCGCAAGAGGACCTCGAGCAGCTCACCAAAGATGAAGGTACACGGTGCAGAGCATGCGGTGAGTACGCTGATCTTGACAGGAAGAGATGCTGGAGGCTGGAGCTTCTTGTAGCCCAAAGATCTCTGAAGTGCATAGCCAACAAGCCTTGGCAACGGCAAGTTGACATGGTGCACAGGGGTTCGGTCCCAGCGGTTCCGGCGAGGGATACTGGCCTCAAAATTGCAAAGAGGACAGGTCAGGCCTCAAGGGAGTTGCAGAACAACCACCTGTGCTGCTGAGCCTTTTGAAATCCGTAAGACAGCAGGAGCAGCAGACCGGTATGCTTTGTTGCTGTGTCTGCAGATGCAGGGGAGTGATTTCTTCACTCCAAGGGATATTTCTTTGCGTGTCCTTGATGACCACAGGTCTATTGTAGATCCTGGAAGACGCACAGACACAGACTACGAAGAAGACTTGCAGAACAGCGAGACCAGGGGCAGCAGGAGTCTTTGGTGATGTTGTCCCAGTTCCAGGCGAAGTCCAAGTGTCCACACAGTCGAAGAGTGACGTGGTTTCAGGCTTGAGTCTTGTCCCACGACAAATCTGAGGACCCACCCACAGGTAAGCCCTTTTATACCCTAAGAAAGGGGTAAGAACGACTCAGGGGTCCCTCCCAGAGGAGGGGCTGGACAGAGGGGAGGATACTCCCATGTCCTTTGTCCAGTTTCGCGCCAGAGCGGGTGCCAAAGGCTCCCAGAACTGGTTTCAACTGGAGTATGCAAGGAGGGCACCAAATGTGCCCTTTAAGCAGTTAGGTGGCACTGGCAAGCACCCCCACCCCAGCCCAATACACTAAGTCCTGTCTGGGAGGTGGTCACACCTCCCTGTGACAGGAAACCTATTGTTGTACCTTCCCCTGCTCGAGCTCAGCTCAGCAGCAGGAGGGCAGAATCGTGTCTTGGGTCGGCAGCAGCACTAGCTTGCTGGCAGACCCTGGAAGGCTGTTACTAGGAGTACTGGGGGCTTCCTGGAGGAGCCACCCAGAGCATGGAATCATACCTCATCGCTACAACGCGTGGTCTCGGTCCTAGCTAAGACCTACCACCTCAACATACCGGGAGGACTTACCCCCGGTCTCATCGTCGATGCAAAGTTCGTCAGCGACGTGCCAGCCCCCGGCTTGTGACTGCATCCCAGCGGTGATACCTTGCCGACATGGGGGCGAGCCAGATCCAGAGAACCACGTCGATCACCGATCTCCGCTCCGGGACGGAACATCATGAGGAACCCGTGTGCCCTTCCAGGTGAGCCGGCTCAGAAGGAGAAGGGCCCTCGGGCTGTTCTGCCCTGCACTGGGGTTGGTCCGCCTGCGCTTTCTCGCCCCTGCCGCATCGGCTGAAGATCGCACACCTCTTGCCGTAGCGCCGGGCCTGGGAGGTGGTAGAGAGTTCCCGGTTCTGCTCACAGTGGTGGGCTCGCCTGCGCACTCTCCCCCCCCCCACCTCATCGACCGAAGAGCGAAGACCACTCACCGCAGCGCCAGGCATGGGAAGCTGAAGAGAGCTCCCGGTGCCGCTCGCAGTGGTAGGTTCGCCTGCGCTCGCTCGCCCCCGCCATATCAGCTGATGAACGGTGAACGAGACGAGAATAGGGGAGAGGAAGGAGGCTGAAGCGGATCGAGCGCACCAGATGCACGGCGCTGGATCTGCCCACACACACCTCTCACCGCCAGACCCGGGAAGTCTAAAAGGAGCTCACGGTGCCGCGCTGGGCTCTACCATTATCCTGTTGCATCTGGGAGTCCCAACTGATCGTAATCACACCCGGGGTCAAAAAGCTCTGCTCAGCCCCTATATCTCTGATGGTTTCCTGCCAATGTGGATGTAAATATGCAGGAAACTGACACATCACTGAACATACGGGTCACGCACATTGCACTTAACATAAGCTTTGTAATGGGAGGAGAAAGGAAGCCTCTCCCTGCTTTGCGCACTGCATGCATGCAGTGCAAATCCCTTGACTCTGAGGCGCACTGAGTGAGAAAGGAAGCCTCTGCTATGACCCATGACTTTGTAGTTTAATGAGGGAAAAAACTTCTGCTTCCTAACTTTGAACTATGTCTTTGTAAGAAGCCTCTGCTTTACGAGCTACACCCCTACCACCCTTCCCTCAGTTCTGGGAACTTCCAGCATTTAAAATGGCTGCTCCTTTATAAAAACTAAAAAGAAAAAGGACTACCCAACACTCTCCCAACCCCCAGCATTTAAAATGGCTGAACCTTCTTTTTAAAAAACAATAGAAAAAGGTCTACCCAACACTCTCCCAATCTCCAGCATTCAAAATGGCTATGGAAATAGAAAGAGGAATGATCTATCCTGAATCTATGGTGGCCATCTTGGATAGGGCAAAGAAAATCTTTATTTCCTACCTGAGTAATGGTCTATAGAAATAGAAAGAGGAATGGTCTATCCTCAATCTGTAGCGGCCATCTTGGATAGGGCAACTCTCCACATTCCTTCATACTAAAGTAATTGCGATCTCCATTAATGACACTTGTGCATTGACTACTGGATTCACCTAAAAGATTCAGATGCTGTTTCTCCCCTACCACTCATGTGGGCAACTCTATTTAATGGAATCTGCTTTCTTGCCTGTCTTTAGCCTCGTTAGATATCTTCTTCAAAATGGTCTCCCTTGTCGATCCATGAAAACAAAGGAGAGACTCCCACGAACCGCCGCACAGGATGAGCAAATGCGGCAGCCATCTTGGAACGGTTTTGGTCAGTCACCAGTCCGGGACTTCTCTTCTCTACTTGTCAGCTGGCTCACCTCTGGTGGCCAATAGTACCTCCTTTTTGGTCCTGATCTGACCACACTTCTTTTGGATTATTTTCACTCGATTTCCGGAATATGCGCCCTCCTCTTATTATACTTCTTTGCACTTCTTTGCACTTTCGCTACCCTTTTGGCCCCTTTTTCTACCCCCACCCCCCACACCACACCCCATCCCCTCATCTCCCTACCATGGCTTCCATTCGAATTAAGTCTGGAGTTAACTGCTTCAAAGTTATTTATCCCCCTAATCTGTCCAAAGCAGCAGCAAAACGATTCAAGCATAACACCATTGAACAATTCCCTGATTCCCTCTTTGTTGACCAATTCCATAATGGGCGTCTAGGGAAGCTCAAAAATGACCTCATTTTCTTCACTCACGACATCCCTTCCTGGTCCACCAGCTTCGTCAATTCCTTCAACGTCTCCTCCTCCTCCTCTATCCCGCATGGGCAGCGGCTAAAAATGTCCCCCTCCACTTGTTTTAATGGTTCTCTCACTATTACACTTTATAACAATGGCACTGTCATGATCCAAGCTACAGACTCCTGTCTCTCTCTCTTTGACCACCTCTTCCACTCCCTTCGTCCCACCCATGCGACTATGATCTCCCTCGATTCTTGTTCTTCTAGCTCCTCTCCTTTCTCCCTTTCTCCCCCCTTGACCCCCCTATCTTCCTTCAGGCCGCTCTCCCGGGAGACACAGGTCTACCCTTTGTCCCCCCCCTCTCTTGCTCCCTCCTCTCCCATTCTTCCCCCTTCCCAATTTGATCTTCCCCCTATCTCATCTGCTTTACCTCCGGCTTCCCCTCCCTACCCTGCATCTTTCCAATATTCCAATGCCATCTCCCGCCCCCTAATCCCCTAATCCTACCCATCTCCCCCCTACTTAATCCACCTTTCTTACAACCTGGTCTACCGGTCAACTTTCCTTACCTTCCCCCTTTCCTCCCCCCTTCTCCTCATCCCTTTCCGCTCTTGCCCTTCCCTCATACCCTTAATTCTTCTCTTTCACCTCCCATCTCTCTTCTACCTCCCCTTCCTCCTCCTATGCTTCACAACCCTGTCTCCCCTCTCGGTAATTCCATCCTCTTCCCTCCCTCTGACCTTACAGTCCCATATTCCTCCTCCAACGACCACTTAGCCCACTTCCCTCCCTCTGACCTTACAGTCCCATACTCCTCCCCCAACTACCACTTAGCCCAATCCCCCCCATTCTGCCTGGTGCCTGTCCCCCTACATACACCTTTCATAGCCTACGATACCTATCCAGCACCTTCTCCTCTCTATTCCCCATACCTCTGGCCTTCCTTTGACCCACCTCCCTCCCCTCCCTGTACAGCCCCGTCTCCTCTCTTCTCCCCATACCTCGGGCCTTCCTTTGTCCCCCCTCCTTCCCCTCCATGTACAGCCCCCTCTCCTTTCATCTCCCTATATCTCCGGCCTTCCTTTGACCCCCCTCCTTCCCCCCTCCACCCCCGCCCTCTCTCTCTACTCCCCAACTGTCTCCTCCCACTTATGATCTCTACTCTTCCCCTCTGCTCAACACCAGTAAAAATATCACTGTAACACCATCCACTCCTTTCTACCACCATCTTTCCTTACCTTCTACCCCTGCACCCCAATACCCCCCCATCCCCCGACCTCTCCCTGTCCTCCCTCGCCTACTGCACTCCCTCCCTTAACCATCGAGCCTCCCAACACTCCGTGCTCAGCCCTCCTCTCCCTGGAAAATAAACTTGATTCTCTCATCTCTTCCATTTCCCAGCTTGAAGCGTCCATCTCACTTTTAAGTGCTAAGATATCCCACTTCCCTAACAACCTCCCGAGGAGTTCCTTGCTCCCGCGCCCCAATAAAGCCAACCACAGTCTGTTCTCCACAGACATCACCAACTTACTGGCTAGCTACAAGACTACCAACGTCAATCCCCCTCCACTTTCCTCTCCTAAAAATTCTACTCAATTCACTATTCAGACCATCTCTTCTGTCAGATCTAACCAGCCTTCCTCTTCTTCCCTGGCACCCTCATACAAGAATCTTATCCCTATCTCCCTTAACAGCCCAAACACCCCCATCACCAAAACAGTTGTGTCAGAGCTGCATTGTTTGCTCCACAACTGCAGATCTGCAATCAAGCACAAACTGGAAATTTCTGACACTATCACCCACTACAATCTTGACATGCTCTTCCTCACTGAGACCTGGTTTAATGACTCCTCTCATACTTTGTTTGTTCTTCTGATACCTACCGACTACTCTATCCTCAGAAAAGACAGAACTGACAAAATTGGAGGAGGTGTCGCTATCATCTTCAGAAACTCCCTTCAAATTAAAGCCTTTCCTACCATCCTCTTCCGTTCATTCGAATGCCTATCCCTAGAACTTCAAGTACATCACGGCTCACCCTTCAGGTTCCATGCCATCTACCACCCACCCGGTAACTGCTCTCCCTTTTTGGAGGAACTCACCGACTTCATCAGTGACCAATATTCTCAAAGTGACAGACAGATCTTCCTAGGTGACTTCAATCTCCACTGGGGCTCTTTGGAAGACTCGGCTGCCAACAAGCTTGCCACCTTTCTCTCAGCCAATGATCTTTTCCAACACTGCTCGGAAATTACACACTCTAAGGGCTCAATTCTGGACCTTCTTATATCTAAAGCAGACCTTCTCACTATTGCTCCCCCTGTCCATGTAGACTGGTCAGACCACTTCCTCATTCCCTTCCGTTTTCACCTATCGCACGTTATAACTTTCGGCCAACCCAAAAGGGCATCTACCTGGTTTTGCAACACTAAAAACATTGATCTTGACACTCTGTGTGACTCTGCTTTGCGCTCACTTCCTAGACTAGACCCTAACGTGGATGTCAATGATCTCACCTCCCAGTGCCTCTCAGTCCTAGCAGTCGAAATCGATAATGTCGCTCCACTCCAAAGCAAAAGGAAAAGACCCACCCCTCAGCACCTTGGTTCAATAAAGCTCTCTATGATGAAAGGAAAAACCTCAGAATCTTGGAGAAACAGTGGAGACAATCTCCATCCACCACCAATCTCTCTCTATTTACGTTCGGCAAGAGCCAAATACCACAAGCACATCTTCCATGAAAAAGCATCACATTTCAGATCCCTCCTCGACTCAGCCAAAAACAGACCCAAAACCTTTTGACCTCATCAAAAACCCAAACTGCTCTCCCCAAACCATCAAGCCTGAGGATTCTTCAAAGAAAGCATCAGAATTCGCTATATTCTTCGATGAAAAGGTCAAATCACTAGTGGATCAGGTCACTCACCCCACCCCCATTGAGGAGCGAAAATCCTTAGTCACTTGGCAGAACTTTGCCGCCATCTCGGAAGATGACCTCCTCAAATGCATCCTCGAAACCAAACCCTCCAACCATTCCTCTGACCCCATCCCTAGTGTCATCGCCATTGATTTCTACACCAAAACTCTCTCTTACTGGACCAGGCTAGTTAATCTCTTCCTCAGTCAAGGCTCCCTCCCTGCTGCCCTCAAAACAGGTCAGGTTACCCTCTTCTAAAAAAACCTCCGCAGATGCGAACGACCTCAACAACTTCCGCCCCATAACCAACCTCCCTTTTCTTTCGAAAATCACAGAAAAATGTGTTGCGAAACAACTTTCCCTACATATTATGGACAATAACTCCTTGGCGTGTTCCAGTCTGGCTTCATTCAAAATTGCAGCACTGAAACAGCCCTGCTGCAAGTGATTGAT
This sequence comes from Calotriton arnoldi, assembly GCA_963921515.1. Lineage (NCBI taxonomy): Eukaryota > Metazoa > Chordata > Amphibia > Caudata > Salamandridae > Calotriton > Calotriton arnoldi. Next base: position 875,868 of record CAWUFW010000496.1, on the reverse strand, counting down.
GATGCGCTGCATATACTCGATTCTGGGGAATCGTGCCTTCTGATTCTTCTTGACCTCTCTGCAGCCTTTGACACTGTTAAGCACAACACCCTCCTTAACACGCTTCAACAGAGAATGGGCGTGGAAGGCACAGTGCTTAAGTGGTTTGCCTCATTCCTCTCAGACAGATCCCAAATGATCAAGATAGCGAACAGTCTTTCGTCTCCATTGGCGGTAGGTCAAGGCGTCCCTCAAGGTTCTATCCTTGCACCCACTTTGTTTAATCTCTATCTGGAACCATTAGGGAACCTCCTAAGTAAATCTGGGATCCACTACCATCTCTATGCGGATGACACTCAAATCTACCTCAAGGTGTCTTCCGCACACGATCTCTCACTACTCAACTCTACTCTCAACTCTATTCACAACTGGATGTTAGTTCACCAACTCATTCTCAATCCCTCCAAAACTGAATTCCTCCTACTATCTACCTCTCTCTCCCCTCCTCCTGTTCAATCCTGGATGGATCAGCTGAATTTACTCAACAATAAACCCATCATTGTCGACAGCGCTAAATCCCTAGGTGTCATACTTGACAAAAGACTCAACTTAATCTCCCACATCAACTCCATTGCTAAGAACGCACGTTACCAGCTGCGCCTTCTGTGGGGGATTCGTCGGTTCTTCCCGGAGAAAGACCTAAAAACATTGGTCCAATCGCTAGTTCTCTCTAGACTGGATTACTGCAATTCTCTTCTGACTGGCCTACCCAAATCTCACCTCTCCCCCCTCAAATCCGTCATCCATTCAGCAGCTCGCTTTATTTCAGGGTCCAAACGAAGTGACCACATCACTCCTATCCTGTCTTCTCTACGATGGCTTCCCATCGAGGCAAGATCTATTTACAAAACTGCCTGCATCACCCACAAAGCCTTGCACACTTCCTCCCCTCGTTACCTGGCGAACAAACTGAAAATGTCTGGAGGCACAAGACCTTCTCGGAATGCGGAAAAGTTTCTGCTTGAGCCCCTCCTTCAAAAGGGAAAGATCGATGGCTCAATCATTCTCAGGTAATGCGGTGAGAATCTGGAACTCGCTTCCGCCATTGCTCCGTGCCACCACCTCCATCCAGATCTTCAAAGCTGACCTCAAATCTCTTCTCTTCCAAAGACACTTTCAGAACTAATACCCTCATTCTCAGACCCCACTAGGAAGTTCGTTCATCATTGTAAATTTGTAATATTTTCTTGTACATTCCCCACCCTTGCTTGCTGTGTTTGATATTGTGTTATTGCCTTCTATGGATTTACCCTACCTCTTCTAGTCTCCTGTTTGTTTTTGTCACGTTCTATTTTGTAACGTTTCTCTCATGTAACGTAACTGGTTCTATTGTACAGCGCTCTGACACCTGCGGGTAAAGTCTGCGCTATATAAAAATGCATTAAATAAATAAATACCTCCGACACCAGTGTTGGGGTATGATTCCAACATGTTTGATACCAAACATACCCAGGTTCAGCACAGCCACTCTCTAGTTAGTCATCACGTACTGATGGATGGCCACTATATGTATCAAAATGGCTGACCGCACTTACAAAGACTGGAGAATCGACTCATAACCCAGCACCCTGCCTTCAGGATTGAAAGGCCTGCCTTAGGGGTGACTTATAGGTTTTAAGAGTAGTGACCTCAGATATAAGAAAAAATTATGCCTGTCGCAAGTGGTACTAGCACCAGCTTACACAGGCTGCAATGGCAGGCCTGTAGCCACAGTTTGAGTGGTCTTTCATGGGTGGCAATGTACATTTTGCAGCCTATGAGAGATCCCTGGTGTACCTATGCCCTGGGTACCTCAGTACCATATACTAGGGACTAATAGGGGTGTACCAGTAGCCAATTGTGGAGGTACAAAAGTACTTAACGTCAATTTAGGGAGGAAGCACAGTGACTGGGGTCCTGATTAGCAGGATCCCAGTCAGACTAGTCAAAAAAACATACTGACATCAGCAAAAAGTGGGGGTAACCATGAAAACAGATCCTACTTTCCTACACAAGCCTCCCCAAACGAAAAGAGATGAGACTAACCTTGCCCAGTTGAGTCTTCATTTTCTAAGTGGAAATATCTGGAGAGTCCATCTGCGTTGGTATGGTTACTCCCAGGTCTATGTTCCACAGAAAAGTCCATCCCCTGTAGGGAAATGGACCACCTCATAAGTTTGGGATTTTCACCCTTCATTTGTTTTAGCCATAAGAGGGGCTAATGGTCTGTCTAAACAATGAACTGAGTTCCAAACAGGTATGGCCTCAACTCCTTCAATGCCCAGACCAGAGCAAAGGCTTCCCTCTCAATAGCTGACCAACGCTTCTCCCTGGGGGTCAACCTTCTGCTTATAAATGCTACTGGTTGGTCCTAGCCATCTGCATTAAGTTGTGATAGAACTGCACCTACCCCTATCTTGGAAGCATCTGTCAGGACAATGAAGGTTTTGGAGTAATCAGGACTTTGTAGAATGGGACCAGTGCACATGGCCTGCTTCAGGTCATCAAATGCCTTTTGACAGCTAACTGTTCTCTGAAGTTTCGTAGGCATTCTATTGGAGTTGAGATCATTAAGCGGAGGCACTATGGGCCAGATGTAGCAAGCGAAATAGCGATCGCAAACGCTGAAATTCGCAGAATATCAGCGTTTGCGATCGCAATTTAGTTGTGTGCTATGTAGGTAGGCAAATACCTACTTGCAAAATAAGGAATTGCAAAAATTGCGATTCCTTATTTTGCACTAAGCATTTAGAGAATCACAATTTGCGATTCCCAAAATGCTATGCTAGTAGGCATCGCAAATTGCGATATTGCCTTAAGGAATCGCAGAATTACCACCAACTTGAAGTTGGTGGTAAGTTGCGATTTCCTTTAAAAAGCACTTTTTGCTTATTTCAAAGTGTCATGTGGCACACATACATGCCCTTAGGGCATGTATGTGCGCCACAAGTGCACACATGCACAATTCAGGGGTGCAACAGGGTACCCTTTGGAACCCTCTGCACCCTTGAAATTGCAGCGTGTAATTCCCATTCATTCCTATGGGCCTCTTGGCCCATAAGAATGAATGGGAAGCCATTCCTTATTTGCGACTCGCAATTTACGTAGTCGCAAATAAGGAATGTGTAGGAATCGCTAAAATTATTGAGATTCCTACCTACATAGCATTTATGCGAGTCCTTAATAGCGATTCCCTAAAAATCGCTATTAAGGACTCGCTAAACTGATTTTACCTACATCTGGCCCTATATCCTTAAAAAACCTCCTGTAGTACCCAGTCAGGCCCAAGAAAGCTCTGACCTAAGTCTGGGTAGTGGGAGCAACCCCAGCCCATCATGGTCTGGATGTTGCTCTCCAATGGCTGAACCTGGCCTCCACGTTCAAGGTGGCCCAGGTACATAACATTGCTCTGCCCTATCTGGCACTTGGTAACCTTGATAGTGAGGTCTGCCTTTTGCAGGGCCTCTAGAACATTCCTGAGGTGGACCAGGAGATCCTCTCAGGTGGAACTAAAGACAGCAATATCATCTAGATATGCTTAGGCTTCCAGACCTGTGAGAACTTTGTTCACTAACCTCTCAAATGTGGCAGGTGCATTCTTCAAGCCAAAAGACATTACAATGAATTTATAAGGCCCACTAGGGGTTGAAAATGCTGGTTTTGGCTTGCCTCCATTAGAGAGTCTGATTTGCCAGTAGCCATCTATCAGGTCAAATGTTCTGAGATACTTGGCTGAGGCCAGAGTATCAATCAGCTCATTTGCCCTGGGAATTGGATGGGCATCAGTCCTAGTGACTGCATTGAGACCTCTATAGTCTAAACAAAATCTCATCTCTCTTTTACAATCTTGGGTATGAGGTTTTGGCACAGGGACTGCAGGACTAGACCAAGGGCTATTCAAAGGTTCAATGACCCCCAACTCAAGTAACCTTTGGACCTCAGTCCTGATGCAGTCTCTGACATGGTCAGGCTGTCTGTAAATTTTACTCTTAACAGGTAGATTGTCACCTGTGTCCACTTCATGGGTACACCAGGTGGTTTGACTTGGAGTCAGAGAGAACACGTTTGGGAACTGATTGAGGACTTGCCTACAATCAGATTGTTGCTGGTCAGTGAGGCTGCCTGCCAAGGCTACTCCATCAACTGACCCTTCAACAAGGTCCTGAGAGAGGAGATCAGGGAGAGGGTCACTCTCTTCCTCCTTTCCCTCAACAGTGGCCATGAGCAAGCCCATGTCGGTCCTGTCAATAAAAGGATTTAGGCTGTTCACATGAAGAACTCTGTGAGGACTTCTGGGAGTGCCTAGGTCCACCAAGTAGGTGACCTCTTCTATTGTCTCAAGGATAGTGTGGGGGCCACTCCACTTGTCTTAGAGAGCTGCTGGGGCCACTGGATCCAACACCCACACTTTCTGTCTTGACTGGTAAACAGCACAGCCTTTTGGTCATGCCAAGCTTTCTGAAGCTTGTGGCTGGCCTCAAGATTTCATTACAAGAACGGAGGCTACATTATGCATATTTCTTTTAATGCAGTCCAAGCAGCCGCATACATCACAATATAAGAAGGTTCCAGAACAGAACATTATAAACAGATAAAAGGCAAGAGCCATCAACAATCTGCCTCTTTTAAATGCGGCTCCAAGCAGATAAGTTGACTTTATTTCTATTTCCTACATAACTGTTTCTAATGTTACCCTTTCATGGTATCTTACCTTTGGGTTAACCTCACCCTCCCCCCCTCTCCTCTGCCTCCATACCGATTTCCAATTTATGGAATTCTCCTTCCTGCCTTTTCCCTATCTTTCATCGCCGCGTGGGCTCCCCCACCTAAGGGGGGCAGTGCAGAGTGTATCTGCTTAGGGGTAGTAAAGTTAAGGCAGGTTTCCCCTTTTAAGTAAATGTAAAGACGAGTTAGGGTGTGGGTAGGATAAAGGTAAAGTGAATGTTCTCCCACTCTTTTTTTTTTTAAGCAGCAGTAGTCAAAAGTAAACTTGCGGTAATGGCTAGACGGCAGCAGCTGGTCGCGTTTTTGAGGTCGAGCAACTGACGCTCGCGTGCATTCGAGATCAGCTGCTGCCCTGTTGTCATGGTGAAGTATGGCATGGAGCGTGATCGTCTATGATCAGCTAGAGGCCTGCTCGAAGTACGGGGAAGAAAGGCCCTTGGCAACGGGAGGACGCAACGTCCCCGTTGCCAAGGTGCTTTCCTCTAATCCTTCACACGATGCAGGACCGCGCTCGAGCCGGCGGCCTGCATCAGGGGAAGCGAGACGGTTCAGGTGCCGGAATTGGGGAAATGCGCTCAAAGGGTGGCGTTTCGAAAGAGAAATGGGCTCGCGCTGAAAAGAAGGTATGCGCAAGGACAGGATAGTAAAATATGTTAAATATACGATAAAATGATAAATGTGGTAAAAGCGGGGTGAATACTTACCTCGGGGGTGACAACAAGGTTAAAGAGGGGTTAACGCATCATGATATAAGGGAAAGGTGGGGGAGCCCACGCGGTGATGAAAGATAGGGAAAAGGCAGGAAGGAGATTTCCATAAATTGGAAATCGGTATGGAGGCAGAGGAGAGGTGGGGAGGGTGAGGTTAACCCAAAGGTAAGATACCATGAAAGGGTAACATTAGAAACAGTTATGTAGGAAGTAGAAATAAAGTCAACTTATCTGCTTGGAGCCGCATCTAAAAGAGGCAGATTGTTGATGGCTCTTGCCTTTTATCTGTTTATAATGTTCTGTTCTGGAACCTTCTTATATTGTGATGTATGCGGCTGCTTGGATTGCATTAAAAGAAATATGCATAATGTCAGCCTCCGTGTCTTTAATGAAATCCAGATTCTCTAGTCATGGTAATAGGAGAATCGCAATTTTTGCTGGCCTTTTTTCATGTACTCAGCCATACGTGAACACAGGCCAAGGACATAGTCCACAATATCCTGTTTAGGAGGTTTGAGAGGCTGCTCTCATCCCTCCTTAACCGGACACAATGGACCCCTAATTGGAAGTCCAAACAGAGGTTCAAATGGACTGTAGCCCATCCCATTCTGAGGAACCTCTCTGAAGGAAAAGAGAAGGCATGGTAGTAAGACATCCCATTTTCACCTGAGGCTTTCTGGGAGTTCCATGATCATACCCTTTAGGGTCTTGTTGAACCTTTTAACAAGCCCATTGCACTGTAGATGGTAGGGTGTGGGAAACTTGTAGTTTACACCACACTCTTTCCTCATTGCAGGTATGTAGCTAGACATGAAGTTTGTACCTCTGTCTGACAAGACCTCCTAAGGAAACTTCACTCTGAAAAAGACTCCCAGAAGGGCCCTAGCCACCACAGGAGCTGTAGTGGTCTTAAGTGGAATAGCCTCTTGATACCTAGTGGCATGGTCCACCACCACTAGGATGTGACTGTGTCCCGATGCTGTTGGAGGGTTTAAGGGACCAACTATGTCTATCCCTACCCTCTCAAATGGAACCCCAACCAAAGGAAGTGGAATTAATGGTGCCTTTGTAGTGCCAACTGACTTACCACTGGCTTGACAAGTGACACAGGAATGACAGGCTCCTTGGTATCTTTATAGATGTGGGGCCTGTGAAAATGAGGGACAAGCCTGTACCAAGTCTTGCTTTTCCCAAGATGTCCTGCAAGGGGAATGTCATGTGCCAGGGAAAGAAGAAAACCCCAGAACCTCTGAGGTATAACCAACCTCCTGGTGGTACCAGGCTTGGGGTCTCTACTTTCAGAAAACAGAAGCCCATCCTCCCAATAGATCCTATGGGAGCCACTGACATTTCCTGCCTCAGCAGCACCTTGCTGTCTGAGCTGTTCAAGAGAGGGGCAGGATTTCTGCTTCAGACTCAAGTCTGCCCTGGAAAGGCCCCCTGCCAAACGAGAACTCAGCCGTGCCAGGCCCAAGTTCCCCTAGGACAGTTCCTTCACAGGGGCTAGGATCATCTCCCTCAGGAGACTGATCCTCACTAGGAGTCTGGGAGGAGAATAATTCCTTACCCTTCCTGCTCCTTCTCTTAGAAGCTAGCTGGTCCATTCTCCCGGGATCCAGAGGTCTCTCAATGCCTAACTGTTTGGCCTGAGCCCTAGCAACAGCAAATGCACTGGCAGAGATTCCCATCATCTCTGCATGTGTCCTGAACTCCAATTCAGATCAGGCTGAAGTTTCTAAGTCATTGCCCAACAGACAGTCCACATGTAGGTCTGGGGAAACCACAACTCTTTTAGGGCCAGTTACCCAACCCCAGCTGAGATTTACAACTACCAAGGAATGATCAGTCTTGACACTGCTTGCATTGGTCACTTGATAAAGATGACCAAGTATGATTTGGTCAGGAGACACAGGTGACACTGGCCCCTGTGTCCCTGTATGCTACAGCTTCTGACCATTAATCAAAGGCTGTTGTCTGTACTTGCCCAAGTTAGTGGGACTTACAAGTAAAGTGGAAAGTTTCATACCACTGTAAAAGACAAGGACAGCCTTGGTGGGAGTTCTGACTTGGCCAGAACTCACTTCAGAACCCAAGGTTAACCCTACTAATCCCTTGGGGGCACTACTACTACTTGTACTGGTACTAGGGGAACTATTTGCCTTAGGGGCAGTAGTAGTAGGTTCTTTGGTGTTAGCTTTAGAGCAATTGGTTCCTCTTGCTCTGCGGCCTTTTTCCTTACACAGGTAACACCAAGGTCTCTCGCCAGAGGAAGAGGAGTTTTGGGACCCACCCCAAGAGGAAGATTTTTGGGGACCTTGTGAAGACTCCTTTTTGACTTTACCTTTCTCCCCACCCTTCTCTTGGGCCTTAGAAGAATTTTGCTTCTTCTGGTCACCTCACCACCATTGTTTTTCTGCTTCACCCTGATACGGACCCATTTGCCTGCCTTCTTTCCCAATTCTTGGGGAGAGGTCAGATCAGAGTCCACCAGGTACTGGTGCAGCTGCTGTTTTGGACAGTTATTAGGGATGTGCTCCCTCATCAATAAATTGTACAATCCCTCATAGTCATGCACGTTACTTCCATGAAGCCAGCCTTCCAGAGCCTTAATAGCACTAGCTACAAAGTCTACCCAGTCTTGGTTGTGTGCCTTCTGTGTGTCCTTGAATTTACCCTGTATTGCTCAGTGGTTAAACCAAACCTATCTATGAGGGCACTCTTCAAGACCATATAGTTGTCATCCTCTTCCTCTTTGACAGTGAGAAGTTTGTCTCTGCCTTTGCTAGCAAAGGAGAGCATCAGGATAGCTGCCCACTGCCCTTGAGGGATCTTCTGTCCTTTACAGGCCCTCTCCAAGGCAGTGGTCCATTTATGGATATCATCCCCCTCCTGGTAAGGAGGGACTATCCTGCTCAGATCCCTAGCATCAAAAGATTGCCCCTGACCCTAGGGACACTAGAGCTGCCACCATGGGACTCTAATCCCAAATTCTTCCTAGCCCTCTGTACTTCCAAGGTTTCCTTATCAAGGGCCAGGTGCTCTAGCTTGATTCTGACCATGGCTCTCTTAAGCTTAAGTAGGTGGCATTCCCTCTCTAAGGAGTCCTCCCTTTGACTAGAGATGGAGGTCCCTATTGAATTATCAGAAGCATTGGAATTGACAGAGAAGGATCTAGACCTCCCCTGCATTCTCTGCACCCTCCCAGAAAGAATAAAGGGAGACCTACCTCTAGGGACACTCTCCGTACTATCTGTACTATTCCCTGGGGGATCATAGTTCACCAGTGTGGAGTCATCAGACTCCTCCTGGTCATGCTCAGAATTAGTGTCACTGTGGTGAGCCACCCCTGACCCATCTTCTGGAGCTACCCCACCCACACTGTTCTGCCCTTCTGACCTCTCATCTTTCTGGAGGTCATCCTGCAGCAGCATCTCTAAGAGTTGCTGAGTGTTAGGGTTGCTACCTGTCTTTAACTTCCTTGATGTAGCCAGGGTCCTAAGTTCCTGGAACTCAAGACCAATGTATCTAGAAGATTGGGACCCACTGGCTTGAGTGGCATACCCAAATTAAGTCCAGTTGCTCTAAATAGCATGAATCCAGATTGGTTCAACTAAACAGTGAGGGTACTACTGGAACAAATATATTCACTCTGATCTAAACTACGATATTTAAGAAAAATGTAGGCTTATAGGAGGAGAAGAGATCCCTCACCATTCCTGCATTTTAAATCAGGGAAATTAACGCAGTTCGTAAATCCATAGCAGCATAAACATATCCAATATCAGCCTGGCGACAGTGTTCTCCAGTTTCTTGTAGAATCGCATAATGAGACCACTAGGGTCTGGCATTTTGTGACCTCTTCTATGATTATCTCTTCTTTCAGCATCAATTTAATGCTGAAATTAAGTAGCGAAGGTTTCCTCCACCATTCCATCACCAATCATGTGTTCACCCATGTCAGCTTTGACATATAAAACTGGCCAGAACTTTCTTCCCTCTTGCAAAGCCATGCAAGCATTTTCATTGCTTTGCTATCCACCTCATATATCGTTACTTTGCATGTTTCAAGAGTGTGTGTGGACATCATTTAACAACAACACTTTATATTCTTCCCTTTTCTGCCAGCAATTGCCTCTCCATTAGTTCAGGGGGCTCCTTACAAGAGTCCTTGTTTCAATATTTCTTACTCAAGGGTATCACAGTGTTTTCCCACATTCCTTTCTTTCCCAACTGAATTAAATATTCAAGATAACGTATTACAGGTTAAGATGCCTTGCATATCGCTCTGGCTCTAGGCATTGACCCTATATCTTCTTCAAAGTAGCGTTTCAAGGAGGGTTTTAGGCCATTCTCTGTCTCCTAGTTAGCAAAATACCACAAATCTAGGTACCATTCTCCAATATTCTTTCTTTGAGGAGACAATAAAATCATTATCAGGAGGGATTGGTCAGCTACACCTCATGCTCAAACATATGTATTGTGGAATCTGTTTGCACAGACCCAATGCGTGATGTGCCCATCACCATTACATTGTTGAAGAAAACTAGTCTAGCATGAGGTTGCACCTTCATTTACAATAGTAGCGAAAGGTAGGTTAGAAGAAAACCATTCCTGTCCCCCATTCCTATCTCAAAATGCCTCACCATCTCACCTGATATTCAACTCTACCTGTTAACTCATTCCACAAAACCATCTGCAATATAGGGACATAATATACAGTGTGTATGCAGGATGTGCAATTTATATGCTCATCACCCTACAGTCCGGTTAGGCATTGTCATTGTGGAATTTACCTCTTGTTTTACCATATGCCAGACAGGTTCTAAATGCCCATTAGGAGTTTGGCATCTGGTGTGGTCCTCAATCTGTTGCGCAGGTTCCCGCGATGCTCCCTCATCACTCTTGGCACTCGCTACAGTATATCTTTCTTATTGGCGTACGGATCCTTGCTGCAAAATTTCTGTGCCTATTCATATGGCCTTGCATGCACTCATAACACTTCCTGTCTCATTGGTTAGGTTGGCCCTCTCTTTGCTGCATCAATCTGCTTTGTCAAGGCTGTGTATGCCTGTGGTCATTCCGAAGGTGCGCAGGACATGACCCATGCAACCTGAACCATACATCTTCAGGCACTGCAAAGGGTGGATTCCCTTTTGTAAAGATTTGCAGATATGCTAAACACAGCATCATGCATTGACGTTCTTTATGCAGGAGAGCTTTATTGATTGTATCAAAGATTCTTCAGTGCTTTTGAACTGCCAAGGAAAAGTCCAGAAATTGTGGTACTGTGGAGTTTTCATACTGAATTTGTCCTGACTCTTGGAGAACTATAGTATGGAGTCACATTCCAGATTCCCCTTGGAAATGGCCAACTGCAAGCCTCCATAGGGCCACTGAAGCAAAGGGCTGAGGGAAAATCTGCTCTTGCATACCCAGGGCACATTATCTTGTGAAAGGAACGCATAACATTAGGTCTATTTGAGAGGATGATCCACCTTCACATGAGTACAGCTATGCACAGCATGACATAGGGGCAGATGAACCTTATCGGGGTGGACATTGTCTCCAACTTGGGAGGAGTATGGTGAGAGAGGAAGAGAGACAGAAGCAAATCAGACTTCTGACATTTTGGATTCCTGTAATGAAAAAGGACTATGTGAAAACTGCTGTGTTAAAACATATTTCTGAAACAGGAATCGAATCACACTGCTGAAAATATTTGGCTAGAACGTTAGTTTGATTTGCTTAGAGGTTGTATCAACAACTACAGACTGGTTTAGAATTTTAATAACCTTTACATGACAGCTCTAAGTGATAGAACTGCTTGGTGCAAAGGAAGACAAGACTGCCCTGCATCCTTCTCTGAGGGACTCCTGTTTGCAGAAGTACTGGAGAGTGTCTGCAGCTCTGGACTTGAATTTCTAGAACAACAACTGTTCTCCACATCATGCTGGATCTAGCTCTTTGCTGACCCTCAAAGGGCCTGTCAGGAATCCTTCTGCACTGTGTAACTGTTGGACCTCGCATCCTTGGTGCGGTTTTCCCCCTAACTTTTTGCCTTCAACCCTCCTGTTTTGCTGACTTTGTTTTTTGCTGCCCTAGGACTCTGTGCACTTTACTGCTGCTAATGTGCTTGTGCTCTCACCTTAAAACATGGTATATTTGTCTTATAACTAATTGGCATTGTTAATTTACTTGTACATCCCTAGTAAAGTGGCACTACCTGTGCCCAAGACCTGTAACTTAAATGCTACTAGTGGGCCTGCAGCACTGATTGTGCCACCCACATATGTAGCCCTTTAATCATGTCTCAGGCTTGCCACTGCAGACTAGATGTGCAGTTTCTAAACTGCCATTTGACCTGCCAAAATAAACCATTTGACAGGCCCAAAACATTTTAATACATATATGGCACTCCTAGGGTAGGCCCCGGACAACCCAGAGGGCAGGGTGCAGTTTATATAAAAAGATGAACATGTACTTTTTAGTTTTACATGCCCTGGTAGGGATAAGCCCTAAAATTAGTTTTTCACTACTTCAAGGTTTGCCTCTCCCATAGGATGACATTGGAGTTACCTTACTACATCTAATAAGCTGTAGCGTACAAATGGGAATAGGTAATCAGTTCATGTTTGGTGTCTTTGGAATTGTGATGAAAAATCCTGTCTCATGGTGAAGTCGGATTTTAAATTACAATTTTGAAAATGACACTTTTAGAAAGCTGGCATTTTCCTGCCTTAGCCATTTAGTCTGCAGCCTGTCTCTGAGTCACATGACTGGGTGTAGCTGACAGTTGGACATTGTGCATTCCTCCTAGACAGCGACACACAATAGAGAGCTTAGGTGTGACAGGATGGGAGGGCAAAGCTGGGCACAGCCCTACTTACACTCGAATAGCCTGTGTCCTGCCTCCACACAAATGGATGTACACTCTCTGTAGTTAGTCTATAGCCAGGGCAGGGACAGCAGGATGCCTGTGGACTTCAAAGGGAAACCTCTAGAAGCTTTCCCACTCCAAAGGAAGTTCCAGGTATAAATATTGGACACCAGACACCAACTCTTCAGTACAAATCTGGACTTATGGATACTCTGCCAGGAAGAAGGACTGTTGTGCTGCTGAAAGGACTGATGTTCTACTGGACTGCTGCTCTGAAGGAGTGCTGCCCTGCTGTGCTGACCTGCTGGCTACTGACCTCTTGCCCAAGTGAGAAGGACTGGGCCTGCATCGGTTGAACCCAGGACCCCACAGTAACTCTAGTTGACTGGGCTCCTGACTAGAGCCTCAGGAACAGAAGTCTCCAACAACCTTGAACTCAACACCTGGAATCTGCCATCTGTGAGTCCTACCCTGCCAAATGGTGCTACCCCAATCCTGGACCCTTGGAAGTGGACCTGAAGGTGCTTTGCCAGCCCATCTGTGGAATCAGGAGATCCAACACATCTCCTATGCTGCGCGGGGCAAACCAGAGCAGAAGCGTCGCATCCCCTCTGCTGCAGGATTTTCTCAGCACAAGAATTCCGCATCGACCTTGCAGCCCGCATTGGAACCGCCGGTGTTCAATGCTTCATCAACGCAGGTTCCCACATCGTAGCATTGCAGCTCTCCAGAACCAAAGCATCATCTTAACTGCGCGATGCACCCTTGATGTCGCTACTTTACATCACAAGCCCTCGTCGATGCAATCGTCAATTACAATGTAGGACCTCGTATCACAGTTCTGCAGGTCCTCGGAACCAGCGCATCACCTTGGCTTCGTGACGCATCCTCGATACGGGGTGCCTCACAACTCTCTGCAAACAGGATTTAAGGTACTCTTCCCCAGCTGGTCTAACTGGGTCCCTGTAGCCGGCCCGTGCTCCATCACAGTTGGCCTCAACTTGTGACTTTGCCCAAGTCTGGCGCAGCCAGATATCTACAGTTGGTGCTTTGGGCTTTTTGGTGCTTTTTTTACTGAAATCTTTAAAACTGCATATCTCTGGTTCTACTGATTGGAGTTTTGTTGGGAATTTTCTTGTGTTGTGTTTTCACTTTCTTACTGTTTGAAGTGCTGCATAGATACTTTACACATAGCCTCTAAGTTGAGCCTGACTGCTCTGTGCCAACCTACCAGAGGGTTGAGCACAGGTTAATTTGGGGTTTGTTTGTGCCTCACCCTGGCAAGGACTGTGGTTCCTACTTGAGTAGGGTTTCACCCACCTCAACCAGAAACCTAATTTCTCACAGGAAATTTTTTACTGAAGCTGGAGACCACAGAAGGTCCAGGAGACAGAGGCTCTGTGACAAATGCTTGCTGCAACTGGACATTTCTTCAGCATACCCATGTGAAACGTCTCCCCTCTCTCTGCAGCATATAGAAGGCCCTAAGGACTCAGGGAATTAGAGCTGTTGTGGATCAATGATGATGCTCCAAGGTTTAGTGAGAGGAGAATCTAGATTGTATTAAAGACACAGAGTATAGCATTGTAGGAGGCTGGCTTAGTATATGGTGCACACTTATTTAAGTGAAGCGCCTTCCACAAATCCAGGCAATCCTTATGATGATTTTAGTGGTCTTAGACAACCATAGAAAGCTCTCTAAGTGGTAGGTGTGGAGAGCAGCCTTCAGGCTTAGTCCAGGAGTGTAAAGCAGCTTGTTTCACCCGAACTAAACATATAGTGGACGTTAAACGAAAAAGACCCACACAGTGTAGTTATAAAAAAAAGTATATTTATTATACACACTCACTAACACATTGGTATATCTCCTACCCGGAGATATCAACACAATACACACAATACTTCAAATGTAAACAGGTAAGTAAGCACAAACATACAGTGGTCTACAGGGGGAGACCAAACCATATACTAAAGAAGTGGAATGCAAACTGCGACCGAAGTCGGGACTTGGACTAGAAGACTCAGAAGAGCTGGGGACACAAGGAACCACCCGAGGTAAGTAGACAGGAACCCCACGGAGGCTGATGTGCAGAGTGGAAACACAGCTGCGTACTTAAATCAAGTCAATGGGAAAGTCGTGGTTGCAGTTTTTAAGAAGAAGGACCCTACCCAGTGGACCTTGAAGAAACCCTGTGGAAGACAGAAGGTTGGAGAGTCACCCCACCCGTGGATACCCCGGGAACCAGAATACCTACATCAGGGAAGCCGGGTGCATAGGTGCGAAGTAACGCCGGAAACCGCCGTAGATCACAATGGAGGACTTCAGGAAAAATGCCACTGGCAAAAAAGGTGGAAGAGTCCGGTGGAATCCAAGGATGTATTCTTGAAAAGAAGTACCTGGTAGCAGAGGGGACAAAGTCTATACCACTCGGAGATGACCAGGAGGCAGGGAAGACCAATGACCACCGTTGACGGAAGATGCAGGAGTGATGGCGGTGACCTTGTTGCTGCAGCTGTGAGGACCATGCCACGCTGTGGAAGACCAGGAGCCGTTCATGAGCTGTCCCACGTCGGAAGTCAAGAACCAGGGGGTCGGTGTCCAGCAGGAGCACCAACAAGCCTTGGCAGCAGCAATAGACCTGGTAAACAAAAAAGGTGCAGCGTTGGGACCAGCAAGGTCCAAGGGACTCACCAATTGCAGGAGAGTCAGAGCAGGTCCAGAGCAAGCAGGGGAGCCCACTGAAGCCAAAGAAGACTCTCAAGAGGTCTTACAGGCCGAAGGCACTAGAGTCGCAAGAGGACCTCGAGCAGCTCACCAAAGTTGTAGGCCCACGGTGCAGAGGATATGGTGAGGGTCAAGTTCTTGCCAGGAAGAGATGCTGGAGGCTAGAGCTTCTTGTAGCCCGAAGATCTCTGGGAGACAGAGTCAACAAGCTTTGGCAACGGCAAGTCGACGCGGTGCACAGGAGTTCTGTTCCAGCTGTTCCGACGAGGGATACTGGCCTCAAACTTGCCGGGAGGACAGGTCCAGCCTGTGTTGCTAGGCCTTTCAGAGTCTGTAGGACTTCAGGAGCAGCAGACCGGTCAGCTTCGTTGCGGTGCCTGCAGATGCAGGGGAGTGACTCCTTCACTCCAAGGGAGATTACTTCTGGTGTCCTTGATGCCCACAGGCCTGGAGAGGAACCTGGATGAAGCACAGGCACAGACGACGCAAAAGACTGGCAGAACAGCGAGACCAAGAGCATCAGGAGTCTTCCTTGGTGCAGTCTCGGTTCCAGGCGAAGTCCAATGAAGTCCAAGGTGCCCAGATGGTCGAAGTTGAAGTGGTTTTGAGTTTGAATCTTGTCCCACGACGAATCTGAAGAGCCACCCACAGGTAAGCCCTTAAGTACCCTAGGGAAAGGGTTGGGACGATTCAAAGGTCCCTCCTCCCAGAGGAGGGGTTTGACAGAGGGGAGGATACTCCCATGTCCTTTATCCAGTTTCAGGCCAGAGCGGGAGCCAAGGGCTCCCTGAACTGGCTAAAACTGGAGTATGTGACAGGAAACCAATTGTTCTACCTTCCCCTGCTTGAGCTCATCTCAGCAGCAGGAGGGCAGAAACATGTCTGTGGTTGGCAGCAGCACTAGCTTGCTGTTAGACACTGAAAGGCTGGTACCGGGAATACATGGGGGCACCCTAGGGGAGCCCCCCAGTACATGGGATCCTACATCCAACACTTGAATCAGTGTTAGAGTAGGATTCCAACATACATACCAAACATACATACCAAACATGACCGGTTTCGGTGCAGCCAATATATAGTTAGACATCTCGTAAATGACTTGATGTCCACTATATGTATTAAATGGCTGACTGCACTTACAATGTCCGGAAAATCGACTCCAGGGTTTTTAGGGGGTGTCCTGCTCATGCAGGGCACCCTCACACTAATAACCTAGCACCCTGCCTTTAATATTGAAAGTCCTGCCTTAGGGGTGACTTATAGGTTTTAAGTTCAGTGACCTCATATATAAGGAAACATATCTGTCGTAAGTGATGCTAGCACCAACTTACACAGGCTGCAATGGCACTGTTTGTGTGGTCTCTCATGGGTGGCATAATACATGCTGCAGCCCATGGAAGACCCCTGGTTTACCTGTGCCCTGGGTACCATAGTACCATATACTACGGACTTACCTGGGTACATCAGTAGCCAATTGGAAAGGTACCAAAGTACTTACCACTGCCATATTTAGGGAGGAAGCACAGTGACTAGGGTCCTGGTTAGCAAGAGCTCAGTCAGACTAGTCAGAAAACAGAATAACACCAGCAAAAAGTGGGGGTAACCATGAAAGCAGATCCTACTTTCCTACAAGCATTATTCCACCTCCTATCCTTCTAAATCTAGTATGCATTACTCAACGTATAATTTCATCATTAGAAAAGTGATGAAAATGTTACTTCTTCTCAGGTTCTGTATAAATTCTTTTGTGCTGCAAAGTATACCTTTCTTTTTTGTGCTGCCAAGTACACCCTTCCTTTCAATGGCACAATGACCATGTTCTGTCACACTTTAATTGAACTAATTGGATTAAAAAGCTGATATCAATTTAATAAAAAAAGAAAGTGCAGGATTTGAAAGGATATCTCCTGCCTGCACAAAGTGACCTGCCAGAATCTCTTCAGAAAAAAGAAGACATTTTCTTTTTTCCAGCCCTAAGTTACGTTTTGGTGCTAAATTCTGTGATAATAACCCCAAAGCGATAATAACATTGATTCATGGTACTGACCCTGGATTTAGGTTTCTGACAGAAAAGATAAGTGAAAAGCCACCAGGCTTTTGTTGAGGAACCCTGTTATAAATGTTCTATAATGCGATGCAGTATTATGATAATACTGCAGTGCATCAGTCACTCAAAATATGCTGAAGTGGATGAAATGTGTGGAAAATTACCACACATTTTTGGCAATTACAGTAATAACATAAAGGAGAGCAAAAAAAGCTTTTATGGTAATAGTTGCGAATGTAAAAATGATATTCATGGTCATAATTTGGTGAAGTACCCTTATATTTGAATTAGGCTATCCACCTCACAGATCTCCAAGACCAAGAGATGATCTGGTCCCCTGGAGAAGTGGTGGCCCTCTGCATGACAGGGAGTGTAATGGTCGATGTTACACTATCCATGGTAAGACCAGCATTTACTTATATTGGCCCTCAGAGAACAGTTCTCTGATATTTTGTGAGGGAAGGTAAATTTAGTTTCAGTCCAAAATTTGCCTTCACATACCTGCATTATTAGCGCTGCGACATGTAGAAGAGTTTTGCGATTAGCCACCTCGTCTTGTAACCGCTTCCATTTCTTCTGGATGCTATTAGTCCGCTTCTGGATTTCACCCTCATTGGAAACATCCCTACGGCACAGGTCTTGGCCCTGCTTCACCACATTCTCACATATTGTTCTGTGAGAGTTGCACTCTGCCTCGAGAGCCTACAAGAGGAATATCAGAGAATCAAAAATATAATTCTGCCTCCCAAGAAAATGGAGTAAACTCTTTCACACTATGAGATACCACCAATATTTGAAATTGATGTACAAAAAAGTTTTAAAAATATGCTTTCAATATTGATTTTTATGTACAGTATAGAACATATACAAATTTAAAAATCTGTGAACCTTCTGTTTCATGAACTACATTAATTGCCTTAAAAGAGACAACAGAATTCATTATACTACAAAATAAAATCAGTGTGAGGTCTCTTAAAGATATGACATGTAATTCAAAGAGAATTTACCACACTCGTTTGAAAGTCATGTCTCTTCTTTTACATAATATCAGCTTTTAAAAACATGACCTGACATATGATCAAAAACATCATGTGAATTTTTACTCGTGCGTGTTCAGCTGATTACCACTTCGTCAACGGATACACATATTTCTAGATACAATGGTCCAAGTCCCCTCTCCTCTTCTGCAAAGCAGTGTATTGATCCAGAAATGCATCATTTATCTCTGGCATCTAGATTCATAATCTCAGCTAAAAAATGCTCAAATGGATTAATATTAGCAACTATCACAGCATTTGTCACCAATGCAACTACTGCATGATCCATCTGTATTCAATATCTCATTATTATTTTATGCAGTGTTTGCATTTAGTCCTATTTTTATTTAACCATTTACCTTCGAACTACATAGTTCTCATGTAAACACTAGAGCCAGGTTTCTAATAATACATCCATCAGTAATCATCAGGTAAAATATGCCCCATAAAGAAAATAGACAACTGTACCACAGATTGAAGACACATTAAAGAAAGAGTTATTCTGGCACAATATTGATATGTCTTTTAAGAAGTTGAAGCCATAGAGGTGTGATGTGCGTTGAAAATCTAGTTTCTCAATCTCGAATGATGCTCTTTCCAGCCAAATTAAAATGGCACAACAAAACATGTAAGACTTTCGACAAAGAGAATTACACAAAACCTTCATATATTCATTTTAAATCCTATGACGTCACCCACATTAGTGATAATGATTGAATCTTGTGTGCCCCACCTTCGTTGGAAGCAGTGCATGGCAATCACATTTGCTATACACCTAGCACCTGACATGTTGCTAATGCTGAATCTTGTTTCTCCCTTCAGCACTCTGTTAATGGCGTCCCATTCTTCCAAGAGATGGGCCTTCCCTACAATGTGCCTACCCGTGGAAGATCCCATTAACATATATTCCTTACTACTTTGTGGGATGAATTGTTTAACTACTGGATTATGTCGTACTTGCTGATCAGGGGTTTGTTGTGTTTTGCATATTATAATTGCTCTCTATTTACCTGTGGTTCGGTAGGGAGGGAGTGGGGCTGTTTACTGTCTCTGATATTTGGGCCTCAATTGAGTGTGTGGGGGTTGTTTTTACTGCAAAATTACTTTGTTTGAGACACCCAACAGCACCTGTGGTGCTCACCACCCTAAGACTGATCTTAGAGCAATGAGGGCATTGCATACCCAGTCATACCCCATGATTCTCCAGCCGCTGTGATACACTAATAGTCCCACATTAGCTATGTTCCCTCTCTGGCTGTTAACTTGGACTGTATGTGGTATGAATGAGCCTTGCAAGGCCCACCAGTGGTTAGCTTATTTGAACAGAAACAATGTTAACATTGGCCTCCTGCAAGAGACCTACCTGACTTATCCCACTTTTTCACTACTCCGAGCGAGCTGATTCAACATTGTGGCTGATGCCTCCTACCTTGTAGGCTAAAGGGGGTGGCAATTATTTTCAGAAAAGCTGTACTGTGGCAGCCAGATAAAATTATAAAAGATTCTGAAGGAGGTTCATTATACTACATCGTTTTGGACTGATTCTGCTGTTTATTTACTCTGAGAGTGCATTGAGGCCTGCTAACCAGACCTTAGTGCCAGTGCTCTAACCCTCAAAAGTGTATGTTTAATTGGCTTATACCCAAGTGGCATAAGTTAACTTACTTATGAGTCCCTTGTATATGGTACCACGGGTACCCAGAACCTATAAGTTAAAGTGTCCCCCAAGGGCTCCAGCACCAATTGTACCACCGAGTGTGACAAAGTAAAATGTATCTCCCAGCCTGTCATTCCAGCCTGGAGAACAGCTTTAAGTTGGTAGCTTGACTTTGCCATTTAAACTAATGACAAAGTCCAAACCTCCTTTTTAATATATAAAAGTCGTCCCTAAAGTAGGCCTAGCGAGTCATAGAGCAGGAAGCTGTACATTAAAAGGTAGGACATGTATTTTCATATGCCCTAACAGTAAAATCTCCACGTTTTTGTTTTTACTGTGGAAA
Organism: Calotriton arnoldi; assembly: GCA_963921515.1. Classification (NCBI taxonomy): domain Eukaryota; kingdom Metazoa; phylum Chordata; class Amphibia; order Caudata; family Salamandridae; genus Calotriton; species Calotriton arnoldi. The sequence continues at coordinate 855,729 of CAWUFW010000496.1, read as the reverse complement.
GGCTGGTAGCCCCATTGGCAAGTACATGGTTACATGCTGACAACTCCGCTGTGCTAACTTCTGAATGGGACTGCTAAAGTTGGTACTTCAAAGTATCAAATTAATCGTGACATTAAACCCTACTTGATGCCCAAGTTGAATTTCATGTAACTTTTAAGCATATGTAACTTTAAAAAATGTGCCACTCTGTTGCCCAGGTTTTCCAGTGGCCTTTTGCAGATGTGTTAATGACTCCCAGGAGTGGGAACAATAGAGGACTGCAGTCAGAAGAGAATTCATCTTCCCTGGCAGGAAGCCACACAGGGTGTGAGCCCAAATGGGAAGTTTCAAAGGGGAAGCCGCCTTTGTAGGTAAAACAGGGAACACACATGAGAGGGGCTACACTTTTGTTCAGGTAGACGGTCTGGCATCAGGGATAGAGCGGGGAAAGCAGTTGCCAAGCCATAGCCACACCTCTGGTGCGCGCTACCAAGCCAGACACACCAAGAGAAGGGTTCAGCCATATTGGGAGTTGACATTATAGTGCACTCTGCAGTAGTTAGTTGCTACAAGTTGCGGGAAGTCGTCATCAGGTGGGAGGGAGCCTGGTAGGCCAGTGGCTAGTAACCACTGCATCCCCTAGGGGACTTCCTGGGCATAAATATGGCACCCATGGCACCCAGACCTCAGATTACGTCTGACTGGAGAGAGGACTGAAGAAGGACTCCCCTGATGTTCCCTGGACCAGCAAGATAGTCTGCACCAAATGCTGGACTGCACCTGCAGATCCTTGGGCTAGCAAAGAGAGGTCTGTGCCTGTGGTGCCTGGCTCGTGGAAAAGTCCATGGCCCTAGATAGAAAAAGGGAACCCCAAGAGTCAGGTGGCTGACTTCCTGTTACAGCACCAGGGGCACAGAAGGTGAAAAAGCACGTTCTGGCTAGTCAGTAGCCACAATCACGTGACTGCCACTGACTGCCAACGTGCAGCATGGGAGACTGAATCTCAATGTTCAAAAGCTGCACTGAGTCTGCTGAACCCGGAAGAGTTGCCGAAGTGCAGTCTGGTCACCCAAGATAGACACTGGCCTTCGCCAAAGGAACTGCTGATTTCGCTGTGACCGGAGACCAGTAGTTCAGTGGCAACTGGACTTTTGCTAGACCTAAGAACTTTGAGGGACATCGACCCCTGTGGCCAAAGGCAACCCACCTGGACTGTGGACCATGGAGTAGTTCCAGGAAGACCCCGTCAACCGGTGGTTCGCCCATAGAGCCTGGAACTGGACTTGAGACTGCTTTGTTGACAAGGTAACTATCCTAAAACTTCTTACTGGTCCCATTGACCTCCTACCTGTTAGAGTTGATTGCCAAAGCGGGCCGGATTGCCGAACGCATAATTTCAAACACTTTCGGTTACTAATGCTTGTTGGAATTTTGAGCAATTTACGCTTTACTTAAAAATCTATATCTCTGGAATCCTTCAGTGGATTTAGTTCATTCTGGTGTTTAAAAATTCCTCAAAGTAAGATCTATTTGTATAAATCAATGTTGGATCTCTTTCGTGTTGGGTGACTTTTATATTTCATAGTTTTGGTACTCCTATATTCTTTACACGTGTTCCTTTGTTTAAGCTTGACTGCTCGAGGCCACAGCTACCCAGGGTTGAGCTAATGGTTTTATACACAAGACTGACTGGACCCAATATGGTGTTGTGAGTGTATTACACGGTGAGGTCTCACAATCACACCATATAATACACCACTTTCCTTACATGGGGCACTTATTTTGGCAAGTGATTTTAATAATGTGATAGATCCGCTTCTAGATAGATTGGGGGCTGCACAACATCCTGATCATAAAGCTACATCATACTTAAATGATATTATAACTATGCATGATATTTGGCATACTAGGCATCCCAAGACTCTGGAAAGCATCTGCATATGTAGTGCACATAATTCCTGGTCGAGACTCAATGATTGGTTTGTAACTAAAACTGTCAGGGCTTACACTGCACAAATCATACATACACCCTGAACACTACTGGACCCTGCCCCAGTCCAATCCTGATGCACAGCGTAAAGCATTCTTCTAAAGGCTGCTCTGATCCAGTTATTAGACCCTTAATACAGTGGTGGTCGACATCACTGAGGCATTCGACTCCTTAGAATGGTGGTACCTCTTCACACTATTGCAGTGACTCGGATCTGATTGGAATTTCATTGGCTGGATCCACCTATGGTATAAAAAACCTTTGGCGCATATCAGATAGAATGGGTTAATCTCGGACTCCATACCTCTATCAAGGGGGACCAGGCAGGGAAGCCCACTCTTCCCCATATTAATTGTGATTGCAAAGGAACCATTAGACACCAGATTAAGAGAATACTATTCGCATAGGGGCCTCACTTTTAGGGTCGAGCACCTTATTGTATCTCTGTATGCCGATGATTTTACACTTAGAGATCCCCCAACTAATACTTTACCAATAATTCCAGAATTTATCAGGCATATCTATGAATTGGTCTAAAACAGTTTTTTTCCCACTCTCTCCACTGTCACTGTGTGCCCGGTCGACTATCTTTTGAAGTGGTGTGACGTGTTGGCTACATATCTTAGGATCCAGGTCAGCCGTGGCATTGATTTGTTCATGAATATACCCATACCCCTTTCTCAGCATTTTTCCAAAAGAATGAAGCTCTGAATGATCAAATTAGCCTGGGCGGACAAGCAACCATGATTGCAGTGGAAAATATGGAATCTCCGTTTGAACAAGGAGGCTTTGCGGTTCTAGACTTCGAGCTATATTATTTATGAGCTCAGGGTCATTTTGCACACTTTTTCATATTCCACACCCTTTTAACTAAATACTTCCATAGAAGTTGATGTTGTCAGTCCCACTCCACACAGTACAGCTCTCTGCTTGCCCATAACTAGACCTACCATTGAAGTGAACACTGTTAAGAATACGGTTTGGGCTTTGGATAAGCTTAGGTACCGAGCTTATTTAGCCAAAATATATGCCCCTAGAATGCCACTTATTGACAACCCCAGTCTTTCCTGTCCTGTGAGCAAAAGTAAGTAAGCAGCTGACACACTTGAACTTGCTTAAGTTAGGAGACTTGTATCCCACAGATTGGCTTTCACCTGCTAACTGCTACCCAAGAGACTTCTGACCACACTCCACGAGATGTGTTTTGGTACTTTGGACTCAGTGAATTCTGTAGCGCTTCCAATCCTCTCTTCCCTCGTCCTCCCCACTCTTTACCATCCCTGCCGATTCTGACAGACACTACATCTCCTCGCAAGTTATTATCCTGGCTATACATCATGGAGGCAGGCTCCAATCTATACCCCACAGTGAAAGAAAAATGGTCTGTAGAAGTTGGGAAGATGGTCACTGACGAGCAATGGAAATTTTGTTGTTCTTTGATCAGGGACCTCTCCCTCAACTATACGCTGTGATTGATACAAGTTAAATGTTTGAGTAGATTACATTAAAGTCCTGTAACATTGTATTAATTGGACCTCAGGGCCAACTCCAACTGTAGTCAATGCAAAGCATGTAATGCCGGTTGCCTTCATTTGGCTTGACTTTGCCTGAAGGTTGATGATTATTTGGAGGAGATATTTAGGGCTCTAACTGAAGTGATGGAATTCCCCATTCCAAATACCCCTCTCTTTGCTCTCTAGGGATATGTTAAAGACATTCATGCTTCTGTTAGAAGGTTCACTGTCTTGATTTTATGGTGATCCATTTGAAAGAAATAATGTATTGCAATGAACAATTGGGCAGCTAGTGGGAACTGATCCCTGCTCATTCTATATATTCATTTATCTGAGCCTCCTTTTCGGTGTGTATTCTACTATGCTCGGAGTCAGCTCTAGAAACTGAAGACAGTGCTGATGCACCTCCAGGGTCATAGCTTACCTTGCATTGTCCACTATGGATCATCGGGTTTTTTATACAGTTAACTGGTTATGAGTATTACTGTGCTGCTACATACACACTAATAACACTACGTTAGAGGTCAGCTGGATGCATTCAAATATTTGATGATGACCTGGGGGTAATCGTCTTGGGTGCTGTTTACTATTGACAATGATTTTGACAATGGTGCTTTCTATACGTGGTGGGTATTGTTTTTTTTCCTTTAATAACTTTAATAAATACATTTATTTACAAAAATGAAAAAGAAGTCTCCGTATCCATCAGGACCACCTCAACTCTGATCCAAATAAGGAAAGGGTTGAGTACTCACCTCTTCTCTCTTCACGGAGCACTACATCATGACGCAGTAGTAGTCGACTATCACCATCTGAACTCATCTACTCCCCCAGTTGTTCACTTGACCACACATCCTTCTCTTTGACCCTGTAAATCACTCCCCTACCTTTTTGGCTAGGTTTGCACTGCCAAAATCATGCACACATGTATAGTGCAAAATGACATTGGGAGATGTCATTCTAAACACAATTACAATATCTTTGGACTTGAGCAGTCTTAGAAGTGTGACCCATATTATTCTCAAAACTGTTTCCACAGCCATTGATGCTCAGACATGTGGGTTAAGGACCAATACTTTTCTTAGGCATGAAGGAATTGAAAATAGAGTGAAACGTAAGATTGAATTCAGAGCAGTACCTTATGTTTCTTGATGGAGGCCAAGATCTGGCTATGGTCTTTTCCCAGTGTGGCCAGCCTTACCAGCTGCCACTTCTCATGTATCCATGACTCCTCTTCCCCACAGTCATGGAAAAACTCAAAGTGCTTCAAGGTTTCCTGGAGATGAGACCGGCTGTGCCAAGAGAGTAGACATTGTATCACATTTATTAGATAACAAGAATTGGTGAAACGATGTAATTTATTTAAATTATACATTGTTGAAGTCAGCTTTCATTTCTAAGAGTCAGAACGCAAATAGTGGTTGCAAACTACACACTGACTCTTTGCGACCTTTGGGGTTTTGCCATTCAATCTATGCCTTAATAGGTTGCATCACAAAATCTCCATTCACAGAGGGATGCAGCAGCATCGCAGAATGATTGAAGGTAACTATTGGTGACACTGTGTGAATGGCTACAAACACAGGAATGATGGCCTGCAAGGACAATTGACCACCGTATGTACATTCCCTTAAAAGAACCTGAGCTGCGTTTTTTGTTCAGGAACACACTGGGGGCAGAAGGCATTGGTCCCAAGGACTAATCCCAGTTCCCCTTACCCTTACCCTGAATCTTCCACACACAATTCCTAAAGGGGGAAGTTGGCCAATATGCACAGCTTCTTCTTTGCAAGTCTCTTACCACCTCCTTTGAGAAGTCAGTAACATATCAATGGTTTGCGAGTGCAATTGCGGTTACAAACCATTGTTGCATGTTATTGCAAATCGCAATTTGGAGCGGATAACTCTGTCACGTTCCTTCGTAATTGCAAATCAGAATTCGTCAGTATACCGACTTTGCAAATTAGAAAGACTTTTCTGAAATTGAAAAAGGGCTTTAGTAAGTCCAAAAATTTCTTTCTGTGGTTCCAAACCATGTGATTTTGCAAACTGCATGGTTTGTGATGGCAAAATACTTTAGTTAATCAGGCCCACACTTCTAAATGGCACTAAAGATGGATAAACATCTATACCATCGACATCACACACTTTCTTATAATTGCATATGATTGTTTTTGGGTCTATAGTCTAGTTTTCTCTGTTTCTCTTGTAGCTTATAACAAGTGAGACACTAACAGCCCGACTTGTCCCTTCCCTTAAACGCCTTACTATTTTTCCTGCTTCCATGAGCCTCTGGCACCATTCCAACCTGCTCTCTCTGTATTTTCATCTATTTGGACGCTGCACTCTCCCAACATCCTCCCTGGATATTATGAGTAGGAATGGGCAAAACTGGCATAATTACTCAAAATACAGAAAAATTACACTAGATTACATGGAATACGCAAGGAGCGTAACCCAGCATTTAGTGCTATTTTCTTAGTGCACAATGATCCTTGCTTCCAAAATGAACCTGAGGGTGCATTTTGTGCTAAGAAAATAGGGGTAAATGTAACAGAACACAAACAGCAGCAGCTGCTCACACTCTGTCCCTGTGCTATGCGGTAGACATTTTTTTCACCAAATTACTCTAAAATACTTGAGCGGGCCTAATGACATAATTATCAGTAATTTCGCATCACAAGAGTAACGCAAAATTAGTGAGATTCATCCTATTACTCAGAATTAATAAAAGTTTTGCCCTGGGATCAGTGTTTTTGGTTCGACCATTTGGTACTTGATCGTTAACCTGATATATTATTGCTGTTCATTGAACATTGTTTTTGGGAGGGGATTTTGTAGGATGGACTTTCACTTACCGTAATTTGCAGAGATCTACCAGGGTCTGATAGTCCTGGTTGAGTTTCCACACTCTAGACTGCAACAGCTCTGGCTTGGCATTCTTGGCCTTGGTGACCTCTGACGCTTGATGGGAAATGTGCCGCACCAGGTCTCCGTGGGAAGAGATTTGGGCTTCAGCCAGACTGTGCTTCTGTAGTAAATCTTCCACTTCCAGAAGTTGTTTCCCATAATCTCTAGAACTCACCAGTTCCTAAAGCCAAGGGAACAAATCATACAGTTTGTTTTCCCAGTCCAGATGACCCACCACCAGTCTGATATCCATACATTTATTCGATCTGATCAAATGAATACTGGCATTTGCTGGCTCACTGAGGCATCAAGCAATCCATGATTCCTGTGATAAAACACATCCATGAAATATATCTTGGAATTTTATAGCTATAACAGGTATTTTATTACATGAAGAAGAAACAAATACACATAACGCTAAGCAAGAGATTATCTCCAAGTGCCAAGTAAACTATTAAGAACCTATGATCCTACTGAAGCTCTTCTGTTTGTTTAGTCTTTATATATATCCTACTGGCTGGCAGTCGCCAGTAGCTAGTTATAGTAAGGATCTAGTTTTTATAGGTTTCATAAGAAAAGCGTTTTTTTTGCTAATACCTTTGCTGCCTTTTCATGAATCTTCACGAAATTTTCAAAATTAGTTTGTCACTTTTTATGGAAAGTTTTGGGGTGATTCGTCAGCAGAGCTGAGAAAAGGGGGTCCCAAAACGCGTTTCCCCCTGCAATTTCTCATAGGGATTTTAGACACGACTACAGCCCGAACCGCTGAAAGGAATTAGATCAAATTTGGCAGAAAGCTAGATCTTGGTCCAGAAAGATCTCTTTTTGTAATTGGGAGTAAATCTGTTCAATAGTTTTTAAGTAATTAAAAAAAGATTTATGTATATTTAGGGACACGGAGGGTCAGCGGATCTGACGGATCTCATGCTGAGATCTGATTGGCTGCCTTCACTTCAACCAGGAAGTGGTGACAGTCATCTTGGACTCGGGACTCAGCACGAGTCCCAAGAAAAACGAAAAAAAAAGAAAACACAAGGAGGCAGAGTAGGAATACCCTGATCCCCTAAGCCTGGAGGTGGAATCCTACAGGGGCCTTGCCTGGGGCCAGAAACCTTTTATTTTTAAATTCTGCAGCAAATTTGCAGAGGTTCCACTGCAAATTTTAAAAAAAGACAAGTGCGTCCGCCTGCGCTTTCTTTTATGCTCCCTGGAAGGGACAGGTCCCAGGGGGGATTTATATATAGTTTTGGGTGGAGGAGGGCACGCATGGCCCCGCTACCCAGGTCAATTCCAGCCCCAGGGATCCCATCCCTGGGGCCCGGACGATTCTAAGTAGGGGCAGGGAGGCCACGTGGCCCTCCGCAACAGGCTGATTTCAGTCCCAGGGACCCCATCCACTGGGGCCCGACCAAAGTTGATAAAGGGAGCAGGGGCTCACAGCCCTCCTCCCCAGACTGATTTTGGCCCTGGGGATCCCAACCCCACGGGCCCGGTGGCACTTTCAAAAGGGGGGGGGCCAGGAGTCATTAATGGCCCTGGGGAGCCCATCTCTCTGGGCTGGTCCTGCTATGTCCCGGGGTGCCCATCCCTGGGACATTGCGGTTTCCCTACCCGCACTGGCAGGGAAGCCTGTGTTTGCTCTTGCTTGGCGGGAGCAATTTCAAAGCTCCCACCAAGGGAGAGGAAACACAAAGTCGTCTCCCAGCTGCCAGGAACTTTAAAAATGCTCCTGTCAGCTGGGAACAGCACTTCAGATCTGTTTCCCTGCCTGCAGTAATGTGGGCAGGGAAACAGATCAGAATATTGCCCTCGCCCGCAGGAAGCGGCATTTTTAGCTGCTTCCTGTGGGTGAGAGCAATGCCGGCTCCATCAAGGATATGGTGGGTGCCCTGGGTGGGCACCAGGGAACCCACTCTTTGTTGGTCGGGCCTCGGGGGATGAGGTTCCCAGGACCAAAATCGGCCAGGGAAGGGGGCCGTGCAGTCCCCCTCCCCCCTTTAAACATTGGCTGGGCCCTGGGGATGAGGTCACTGGGGCCGAAATTGGACCAGGCAGGGGGGCTGCTTGCCCCATCCACCTTTGAAATATGGCCGGACCCTGGGAGATGGGGTCCCTGGGGCCAAAATTGGCCTGGGGAAGAGGGCTGTGTGCCCCCTCCCACATTAATATAGTGGTGGGCTCGAGCAATGGGGGCCCCGGGCCAAAAATATCGAGGAGAGGGGGGACCACATGCCCCCCCTCCTATAAAAATGCACCAGAGGATGGGGTTCCCAGGGCCAAAATGGGCCCAGGGAGGGGGACATGTGCCCCTCTCCCCCACAAAGGCAGTGCGCTGCGTGGGTTGGCTGCATTCGGGGCCTAGCCGCATGACCTGGCCCTAAGGTAACTACAAATCATGCCATGCACTGCTGATTACCCCACATATCACATCACTCATAACATCTTCCATGATATCATTGATAATATCACTGCAACATTTGCTGTAAAATTATTGATGAGAAAACTGTACAAGGCGGGGTCACAAGTTATAGTTACCTTAGGGCACGTGCTATAGTTACATGAGATAACTCTAACTATAACTGTTGTATTTTTATGATAATGTGTGTGTAAAAGTTTAACCTAACTATAACGTCCCTGTAACCTTTGGTTTTTTCAGTGAATTCCTATGGTTTTTAAATGCAGTTTCCTAATTATAAAGTCTCTGTAACCTTTGGATTATTCAATCAATATATGAATATATATATATATATATATACATACACACACACATATATAGATATATATATATAATTTTTTTTAAGACTAAGGATGAAGGGACGTTATAGTAAGGTGAAAATGTCAGCTCAAACATACTGTTTTAAACCAAAAAAACTGAAATTCACTAGTTATATTTATCTCAAGTAACTTGTGCCCTAAAGTAACTATAACTTGGGTCCCCATCATGCAAAGTGTTGTCATTAATGATGTACTTGCAGATGCTATAGTGATGTTATCAATGATGTGATATAACATGTCATCAGTGATGTGATATGTGAGGAAATTAGCAGTACATGGCAAGGGCGCGAGTTGTAGTTACTTTAGGGCACAAGTTACAGTTAGACCTATAACTGGTGAATTTCAGTGGTTTTGTTAATTTAAAATGGTATGCTTTAGCTGACATTTTCACCTCATTATAACATCCTTTAAACTTTGTTTTTTTCAGTGACTTTTTTAAATTTATATTGAAGTTAAATATTACAATTCCTAACTATAACATGTTTGCTTTATAAGTCACTTTAACCTTAGTTTTTTCAAGTGAATTTTTGTGTTTTTTTACAGTAAAGTAAGATGTCCATCGCCGTGCGTGATATGGCGTTGGGTACCCAGGCCAGGCCCTGCACCCATTACCTGCCACGACCACCCTATCCCCCTGCCCCCACACGCACACAGAGCACGATTTCGACTATTTTCACCATGAGATACGGGGCAGGGCCTCGCATTAGGTCTGGCCTTGCCCAAAACCCCTGCTGGCAATCTATGCTTCCATATCTTATTGGCTATAGGAGGCCCAGGCCTTAGTCCGTACCAAGGGACACCAAAGCCATTAAAATGGAGGAGACCCTCCTTCTTCACTGGACTTCCATACTGCCTTTGAATTTCTTTCCAATGAAAGAGACTTCTTCTTAGGCTTTTCTTTACGGTGGGCTCATTATACTGAAAGCTGGGATAAGGCATTTCCAAACAAACATTATTAGAAGATGATTATCTTGAGATGCCCTCTGATTCTTTGTGGCACTTTCTGATTCGCTTAGGTCTTATACTGCTCTCTTAGACCATTCTACGGCACAGGGGGTTATCATAGAGGAGACCCCAACTACAAGAGACAATAGCAGTTGTGGCAACTTCAAAACCCCATTGCTAACATTTGAGGTCCTCTTGGATTATCCATCCTACCACACAAAACTACTAAATATGTTATGAATATGCTACAGCTACAATTTAGCCATTAGTCCCTCCTTCTCTGTGAAACATATTCCTTTGAAAAGACTTATACACAACCCACTCACAATATCCAAACAAATCCATTCCACTTGAAATCAAGATAAGAATGCCTCATGCCATTTAAATTACTTGATCAATGTAAGGATAGTTCATGCACTACAACCTTCCAACCTTCTTGTTCTGCATATTCTGTACAGAGAGACTGCATGCCTTATCCTACCATATTTAACATAATCTTTGCATCTTGACAACCCAACTTGAAGTGTCTTTCCTATCAATACTCAGTTGCTGACCTGCAAAGCTCATACCTGTAAATGCACTTTGTAAAACCTTCTTCAATCATTCACTACTCCTCTTTCAAGAATATACCTTAATCACAAAAGGAAACTATTGTGGGACAAGAAAAAGAGCCATGATACACAAAAAATATACTAAAAGTACAATTCGTACTGATTTCTTAGCCTTCAGTTGTAAAGCTCGAATCCAGCAATGCAGACTCAATTTGATCTCTTCTCCTTGGTTCCTCCTCATCTAGAGACTCCTAACCTTCCCTTCTCAAACAAAGTCAGTGATTCTATTACATCCATCATACTTGGCCATCAACAGCTGATCAATATGGAAGATTCCTGCATTCTGTTTTACCACCCTAACAAAACAGCAACCTGAACTTTGATAGAAAACCTCAAACACCTTCATCTTAACTAAACATGTAGCGGTAGAAAACACTACGTAGGGCACACCCTTGGTGCTTTTTACAGCTGCAATGAAATAGTTGCACTAGACCAAACACATCGCCTTAACACTGGTTGACCAGTCTGTAATATGTTTCGATTTATTAAATATTCTATTAACATATTTTATAGAGAAACCTCATCCTACGTGAACATTTTCCTCATGGAAATCTATAAAGAAAGATAAGCAATTGGCAAACCTTGAGGCCAAAGATTTCCTTACCCTACCTCCACCATCCCCAGCCACCAAACGTGGGCCTGTCTTCTCTCTGACAAGGCTTCAGTTCATTTGTGAAATGACTTACTGACATTGTCAGCAAACTAGCCACACCCAACAATTACCACAGGCATATGAGAAATAAATTGATGAGTTGGCTCAGCATCTGTGTAACGGCTGGAGACAGTAGAGAAACCTCAGCCCAGAAGGTACAATTACTGAGAAAAAAACAACAATGCTGCAAACCTAAACAGTCCATTTAAAAAAAAGAATCATTAAGTGCCATGGTTTGAAAAAAGAAGTCATCAAACTGAAGCGAGCATCTCGGCTATATGTGCCTCTGTTTCCAGCCAGTCTAATCACTCTGCAACACCCTGTAAATTTCCCTAAAAACTGCAGTTGTTTATGGACATAAAAGGACAAACTGACTCATATCCCATCTCAAAAAACAACCAAGCCAGTGGAGAGCATGTGATCAAATCCTCCTCCATATGTAAAAATGTAATCAAATAAAGCAAGAATTCAAACTTGCTAACAAGCCATTGTCCTACTTACACTTTCATGGCACTGTGACCCCTTACAACAGTGGCCTCTTTAAATGTATCTGTCTGGTGGATAGTGGGGATGTTCTCAAAAAATTTAAGACTGCAGTTGTAAACCCCCTATTAAACAACCTACAGTCAGAAAAAACCAATAGCGACAGGCATATCTGGAACATCTCCATCCCAACCAGCATTTTGGACTATGTAGACTACAACCAAGTGCAAAAGTTAAACCATAAATGGGTTACAGACCCTTCTAAAGTACAGAATCTCTCTTGATCTTCATACAGGACTATCACAAAATTGAAGAGAGCAAAGACAAAACATCAGCATTCAATTGTCAGGACAAAGGGTTTATGTGGACTTGTGGATTTGCCTCTTGGACTGGTTGCCATAAAATCTGTATTGGAACGCCTAGAGAGTTATGAGAGACCGGTCTATGGAAGCTGAGGTGTCAGGATCATCACTGGTGGAGGTCAAGGGGAAGGAACCCTAGTCCAGGAGTAATAGCAGGGCTTTCTAAGCAGGCCACTTCCCTTAGGAAAGTGCCTGGCAACTTTACTTGTTGTATTGGCTCCTTCGCTATCGCTACAGTTAGTTCACCGTTATTACACCCCTCACCATAGTTGTTTTGCTTCTCTTCTCGGTTCCCTCACTTCTTTACCTGACCTTTGAACTGCCCTCTGCATTACGATTTGGTATTGTTTGCTGACCGGTTGCCTGGACCTTGAAGTCCTCGCTGGATTCAAATTTGGTTGGGTTTTCTGAGCAGTTCCGGAACTTGTTTCCGGATTACATTTTAGTATCGGTTGCTCTGCTTGTTCTCCCATTCCTTCCTGAATTTCAGGTTTGCTTTCAAACTGGGATTCTACCGTTTATATGATCTGCTTTCTTTGATGGTGGCATAGGATCCCTGCAGCTCACCACTACAAAACCAGTAAGCATTATCACCAATACCTTCTTTTCTAAGATCATTTCAATGTTTATACAACACAGTAAAACCTTGTTTGCTTTTCATACCATTAATATATTTCTGGCATTCATGTTTGAAGATGATATTCTGAATCCCTTGCAGTACGAGAGACGTGGTTGACAAGATCACAACATTCCAGATGTCTCTTCCTTTTCTCATTCTCATTCCCCCTTTCCTTCAGGGTTTAGTTCTGCTGCTTGTGCTCACGCATGCACAAGTGGAGCTATGGTCTGGGGAGGATTGTCTTTACACTCAATCAAGGCCTTCACATCCTGACATTAGTCTTCTTTACTTGCCAGCTGCCTTTGATTCTGCCAAACTCTCCATACTGATTAAAGGGCAAAAATTGGGAATTAAGATCCCTGCCTTAGGATTGCTCCAAATCTTTTGACTCAAACAGATCCAAATTGATATCCATGGAGCAGTCCTGCTCAAAGTAACTCTGATTTGTAGGGTCCCACAGGACTAACCCTGTCCCCTCTCTTGTTAAACATCTACAGTATACCTCTCAAAGCTCTGACCCTCTCCTTTGGAGCTGCAAGCCACAATTCTATGTCAGGACCGGAGGCTTCGGATTAGGCTGTTCTTTCTCCACTTTATTCATTCCAGCAGCCATGAGTAGTTAATAACATAACCAAAAACTACATTTCCCATGATGCTACGGGAAATGGAAAGAGAAAAAGTCCAACAATAACGTCCAATCCTGAAGCAGGACATCCAATGACTTCCCCCCGAGGACGCTCTACCCTCCCCTTTCTTCGCTGCTCCAGCAGCATCAAGATAAGTGCCTCGTTTTCTCTTACTGATTTACTTTTTTGATGACTTGTAAAAGGTGAAGATTGTTTGCATTGCCTATGCGCGAGTGTTTTTATGACAGGTGAACTTGTTTAACTCTGTCCCAATAATCTCGTGGCAATTTCACTTCTTTAGCGGCTGCGGGAGCGTCTCACGCTTCCTTCGTAGCCGCTCCGATTCCTGATAGGCTCTTGGATAGGTGCGGCTCTCCAGCCGCTAGGGGACCGCGCCCATGATTACGCATGCCTGAGCGCGTCTTCACCCCCGCGCGACCGGCGAGTCTCATTTCCGCACGAGTAACAGACACGGAGAGACTCGTACGGCCGTTCTCTTCCGTTGCACACACGCGGGGGAAGATTTGTTTAAATTAGCGTTTTAAATGCTTGGCGCCAGTTCTCGAGAGCCCCTGCCTGGAGCTGGACACCCGTGACATGGTAAGGTTATTGATCAGTACTACGGGACCAGCCCAGGCAGGACAAAACCCTCATTAACAGTAGGGAGCAGTGGTCCCAGGGCTCAAGCCTACATTAATACCCTAAGGGTCTCTAATAATACAGGGTAACCCCCCTACATTATCCCCTTTGTCTGCCTATAGTCCTCATTCTTTAAAGGATTATGGAGGACTTTGATGATTATTATGAGGAGGCGGTTACTTACCTGCCCATTGATGACCACTGCTGCCACATTATGGACACCTCCATCCTCAAGGCGGTCTCACAAGTGGTAGCGCCCTTGGAGAGGAAAACAAATTAGCTTCAGACCCAGTGCCTAAAAGCCCTCAAACCGAGGGAAGACCTGTCTGGGGCTCAGAACCCCCCACCTCCAGGGCAGCCCTCCACCACCGTCTTAGAATCCAATAGGAAGCGCGTTGAAGAAGCTTTTGCACGTTTAAAGAAAGCTTTTTTGGATGCCCAGCCCCCCTCAACCCCTACTCTACCATCAAAGGATCTGGCGGGACCCTCAGGATACCCCAATACTTTGCCTACGGGGGATCAGGACGAGTCCCCCCAGACATCAGACGGAGATGGTGACTCGGGCAGACCATGGCACCCGGCAAAGGTGGATCAGACTACAGACCCCGATGCAGGGAGCGATATGCTGAACCCTGATGACCTCTTACACCCAAGGTCAGCGGAATGGGTTCCGGTCCCTAAGGTAGCAGCATATATGGCTGCCAGATTTCGTAAACCTCTCGACAAGGAGGTTAGAAGCTGCCTACGAGCGGAATGCCCCAATGGGCCCTGGAGGGGAAAGTCGCCCTCATGAAGGAAGTGGACCCTAAGATGGCCACGTTCTTGGCCAAATTTATCCGTGACCCTAAGAAGGGCATAGATAGTTTCTGGAGGGCGTGCCAGGATAAACTCCTGGACACTGCGGGCCCCCTGGCTAAGATATGACGGAGGACGCCAACTCCTCGGGCGCGCTTATCTCCCCAGAAACCCTCTCTAGCTGGGCGCAGGGAGCAGTCATTTTTCTAGGGAATGCGAATGCGACAATTTCTACGGAACATCGCAGATCGTTGCTGATCAAAATAGACCCTACATTAGGGGAACAGGCCACCTCAGAGGCTGGACCGGTGGCGGAGGGCAATCTCTTTGGAGATCCCTTTGTCAAAGAATTGGGTAAATTTGTTAATACGTTTCAACTCCCTTGACAAGGCCCAAACGTCTATAAAACCCATCTTCACCCTGCGTGTTTTGGTGCAGCCGGTCATGGCAGGAGTCGCTTGACCGGCCTTCCCTACAATCAAGCCTCCTACAAGTCCGCAGAACCACGTAGAGGACAGTAGCAGGACCCCAATAAGTTTGGGAACTTCTACCCTACCAGATGGTACCCACGCCGCAAGGGCAGTAGAGGAAGAGGAAACGGATCCTACAACAACCAACAAGGGGAGAGTTCAAAGGTCGGAGATATAAAAATTGGGGGCAGACTGCAATTTTTTACTCACAATTGGGCCTCTTTAACCTCGGACGCCTGGGTCTTACAGACAGTACAAGGCTTCCAGATAGAGTTTTTCGAGTACCCTACTCTATTGGTTTGCCCAAGACCCCTTTCCTTCCTGAGGGAACAGATGGAATTAATAGACAGGGAGGTTTAAGATCTCTTACAAAAAAGGGCCTTTGTAACCTCAACCCTCCACCCACGGGGTTTCCTCAGCAACATCTTCCTGGTGGAGAAGCGGGATGGGGAATATCGCCCAGTGATAAACCTCAAAAAGTTCAGTGATTGGCTCACCTATCGCCACTTCAAAATGGAAGGTATCCATCTCCTCAGGGACCTTCTCCAGGGTCAGGACTGGATGGTCCACCTGGATCTCAAGGATGCGTGCCTTACGAACCTAATCTTTCCCCCTCACAGGCGTTTTCTTCAGTTCCAGTGGAACTCTCAGATATTTGAATTCTCCTCCCTCCCTTTCGGTCTATTCTCCGCTCCGTGGTGTTTCACCAAGGTGATGAAGCCGGTGGTGGAGCGCCTCAGATCGGAGGGGGTCAGACTGATCATCTATCTGGACGATATCCTCATAATGAACCAGTGCCCTCGACGCTTGCTGACCCAGCTGCAACAAACAGTAAACCTGTTAGAATCCCTGGGGCTTGTGGTCAACGAATCCAAGTCAGATCTCAACCCCTCTCAGAAAATGCAATGCCTGGGCTTCATGGTAGACTCAGTCAATGTGACTCTGAGCCTTACTTCTCGCAAATTGGCCAAGATCAGACACGAAATGAGATGCACACTAGCCAAACCCACAATATCCCTTCACCACCTAGCCAGGGTGTTGAGCCTCTTATCGTCATCAATACAGGCCATATTTCCGGGTCCCCTCCATTACAGGGCCCTTCAGCGTCTCAAATGCTCACACCCACGCAAAGGCCTCACTTATTCCCAATTCGTGCCCCTCTCGGAGGAGGCCAAGACCGAGCTGCAGTGGCGGATCTCCCACATGGAGGTATGGAACAGTCGGGCCATTTTCAGATCCCAATCCTACCTAGTCATAGAATCCGACGCCAGCGGTTCAGGCTGGGGTGCTCGGTGCGGTGCTATTTCTACCGCCGGAAAATGGTCTTCCACAGAACAGGGTCTTCACATAAATTGCCTGGACTTAGGTACGGACGCCAGTAAACAAGAATAATCCGAAGACTTGCTGGATGTGGTTGCAGGAAAAAAGAGGAGGGTAGAGCGTTCTCGGGGGGAAGACATTGGATGTCCTGCTTCAGGATTGGACATTATTGTTGGACTTTTTCGCTTTCCATTTCCCGTAGCATCATGGGAAATGTAGTTTTTGGTTATGTTATTAACTACTGATGGCTGCTGGAATTAATAAAGTGGAGAAAGAACAGCCTAATCCTCGCCTCCGCGTCCTTAATAGAATTGAAACTTTCCATTACGATAGCTAGGATATTTTTCACTGTTCCAATAATACTCAAGAATGAATTAAAATATTTAGGCCCACTAGCTGTATTTCCATTTGCATAAACAAATACCTAAAGGAAAAATATAATTTGGTAACTCAAGACCACGTATGTATGGCTGCTTTCCCTCTTCTCTTTTCGAACACGCTTCTTGCAAGCTCCTTAAATCCCTCTTTCCTGCAGCACACATGTGGCCCTCTCTGTTGTCTCTCCTGGAACCCGTTTGTGATTTTCCTCCATCCTCTCACTACCCTCCAGGAAGCACCCACCTGTCCTTGTGTGGTGACACTGTTTGCTGTCTGTATGCCCCTTATGAAAAACTATAGCAACCCACAACATCTCCTTGGCAAACCGTGATTCCGTTCACTGATTCAAGTGCCCTGTTCCACCACAAAACACAAGCTGCGCAGCTGCCTGATCGTACTGGAGCAGAAAAAGACTACTGGCTGCCCTTCATCAAATGAAAGGGTCGGTAACATTATAACTCATTTATTTAATGCAATGCCTTCGCTAACTTGAGGCTTCCTATCCTATGTAGTGTAATATTAGCATTAACCTTCAAACTCGGAGACAACTCAATGAAATTTTCCTGCTAATAAGAAAGCATCTAAGTATCTCTAACCAAATTAATTCTAACTGCTAGATCTGTCATACTAACCATGTCTCTGTATTCCTTTTGAGTCAGAGCTATCATGACCTTACCTGAGCAACAAAACTATCTTAAGTCTGCAACAGCCAGTCTCAGCAATTATAGAAACTGGAATTCCCAGGGCTGGCGTAACTCCCGGAGATCCTATAAATGGTATTTATTTGACCTTACAGACATGTTCTTACATATAAAACTATAACTAGCAGGCCAACATTTGAGTAGCACCAGCATTTCCACTTCTGGCTTAGAATTTAAAGAAGTCTAATTTCCTCAGGCATCCTATACATTGTTTCTGAGTTGACCTCACTGGAACACATAATCTGCCAGACATTCAGATGCATATCTATCAAAGATCAGCAGGTGCTGTGACTCCAGAGCTGAGGTTTGCGAGGGCCCGTTGGATTACAAATATAGGCATTTTTGCTACGAAAACAGGGGATGGGGTATATTTTCCTGGAATTAGGACCCATAGCTCCTTTGCTACACAGCTGCACAAATTAAAGTATAATGGTGCAGATACATGCAATTACTAATATGGTATAACAGGAGGAGTTGCTAGACATTCAAAATATTCAAGTGACTAATTCTTCCATTCTCAAGTACATCCCCCCATATTTTGTATCACTGAAATATTCTGATCCGATCCCTTCCGATTACACAATTAATTTTGCCCTGAGGGCCCTTGTAAATTTAAAATGTAGAATAGTAACATGTTCTCTTGTAAAACAATAATTAAATATATTGTTTAACACATGTACATGATCCCATTCCTCGTGAGAATAGTCTGGTAATGTATTGAAGGGACCATACTGTGAATGATGTCACAATAGATATCAAAACCCAAGCAGACGTCATCAAACAAAATAACAATCTAGAATGTCTATTGCTGGTGATTGTTAGAGATGCAGGACTAGGCAAAGAGAACTGATTTTTCATCTATACAGGATGGCCCCATTTATTGGTTTTCATTCAATGCTCGTCATAATTAATCGATGGCTTTCTCAGCTATGGAAAGTAAAGTTTTGTGCTGTTTTCATATGAAATGTCACACTCAAAAGAAAAACATGTAGAACATATTGCATACATCTAGTACTGTACGGACATTTGTTGGCTATCACATAGTTTAAAATAACACTTGCCAACAAGAAGTGTCCACAGTGAAACACCTAGCACAACGCATTAGATAGAATACCTTTCACACACAACAAAGATACCTCAGAGACAGCTACATGGCTTACAATGACACATCCCACCAAGAAATGCCACATGCAAACACACAATCATCCAACACAACACATTAGACAAAAACCCTCTGGCTAATCCAACAGAGCACAGGTATGCCATATAGTTGGTCATCATGATGCACCCAATAACACATTCCACCAAGATGCATGACACACAAACATCCAACATGAACATGGTAGATAGAATGTCTACCATAGATCGAACTTAAATCTCGCTCCACCTGCATTGGCATATAGTCAGCTGTCTTGGGTCCCCAACAGTACTTGCCCTACCAAGAAATGCTGCTAATTCAAATACAACCTGTCTAATTAGACAGTGTATTTCTCCTACAACCAAGACAGAGCTAATATATGGATGGCTTCCACTGCTTTCACACCACCACTAGCTACCAAGTTGTGCCAAATAAAAAACAAATTAACATACTAATTTGTTCACTAACATCAAGGTAAACAAATTAGATACAACATTTTGCACAGAACTAACAGTACTATCTGATGGCTTTTTATGTCACTAGCCTTTGTGAGACATCATCCATACTGAACAAAACAATGCAATGCAATAAAATTGCATCCCACATCTACCTATCCATTTTCAACTTACCTTAAGCACAGATAGATCAACCTCACTAACCACAATGGTGACATCTAAAAAAAACAGAAAGCAAACCTTCCATGCATGTATCACAAACACACAAATCACATCAGATAGAACACCACATATATTAAATATCTAAGACGTGCTACATACATAGAAGCAACATGCTCAGAACAGCTCCATTAACCAGGCTGCTGAAAAAGGAGAAGTGCAAGCAGTTGTCAAAATCCTCAGGCTACATACAGGCTATATCCTCTGACATACAACAGCACTACACTGCCATTAAACAAAGGAGGAAATAACACAATACATGAAAAGCATCATCAAAAGCTGAATAAAACAGCAATGTGGAATGCAGACTTCAGAACTATGTAGAAGGTAACCCAAGACAGGACCAAGTGACAGACGACAAACGAAGGACTATGCAAATGCCAATAACATAACACTATAAAGGCTCATGCTATAAAATGAGGCATCTGGAAATGACGTAAAGGTTTAGATGAATACACGCATTAACAGGCTACCTTATAATCTACTACAGCAACACAACAAGCATTGGCAATGCCAGTAGGTCTGCCTTATAAATGAAATGCCTTTTGTGTCACTGATGGATCTAGGCACTCAATAGGTTACCATAATGCAATCTATCACTCATTTTTCCACTCGTGCATCCATCCATCAATTCACTAACTCATTCTTACATTCATCCTCTGATGCAACTGCAATAAAACACACACAAACTCAAAATAATATGTAAGTTAAATTAAAAGAATACAAGTAGAAACATGAAAACTTGTTGCCATTTAAACAGAGCGGGCATATGCTTACAATAACAAAACTAAGCAGAACAACATGTGTCCGTCTTCCAAAGGTATTGTAAACAGTCTATTGTTGTGTTAAAGTTCTAGCGTGGTTGCCACATTTAGAACCAGCTTGTTGGCCATCTTCGAAAAACATTGATACAGAATGGACACCACCTTCCATATTGGTCTACTGGTTTAAAGCAAGTGGCCATGTGGGATTCATTGTACTGTAAATGAACTAGGCAGCAAGCAAGCGACCCATCAGCACTGTCTGGAGAGCTGTAGTATCCTTGTAGGAAACATTAGAAAAAACAGGAGGAGAAACAAAGAAAAGAAAGGGAACTATAAAAGGAGAACATTTCAAAACAGAAGGACTGGACAACCAGCCCTAACAATGAAGCATACTTATTTTAAGGTGGATGCACACAGATGATCTGAAAATGTCATCATTCACAGGGCAAGAGAGCCAATGACTGATGAGGATTGAACCATTACCCCATGCAGTTGGCTGTGATGGATGGAAGCAAAGTGTAAATGACACTCAGGCACATTATTGGCACAATAGCGCTATCCCAAAAGCCCTCTATGTTTCTATATGGACACATATTTATATACATGGATGCATGTATTATTTAATTATTTTTTTATTACAAGTTCCTGGCAGACAGTTAAAAAGAGATTCTATCAAAATTTATTACAGTGCAAATCGTCTCCGCCTAAAATTTGTCAAAGGCAGTAACCAACACCAAAATCATTCCCTACAAAGGTAATCTGTGACATTTCATGCAACAAAATACCTATCTGTAGGCGTTAATACAAAGAAATGTCAATCTACCCTTAAAGTCCTGTTGACTTTAACATATGTTTTTCACAATCAATATGGCAGGCCTACTGCCTTTATCGTAACTTTCCACTATTTACAATGGCTGACTTGTCACCATAACCAACTCAGACATAATAGAGTTAATTCATAAGCCTTCCCACAAAGCAACCATCAGGTATACCATAATAAAATGTACAAATATGTACAAAACACAGTTGGCAAATCAATATAAAATCCCTACTAATGGAACCAAATAAGGACTACAATAGTGCAATTCATCTATTCCTGGTTTGTTCAGGAGGGTCACCAACACCAAACCCCTGGCCTAATATAGTAATCGGCGAAAGTCCATATAACAAAATTCCTGGCTTTAGCACAGTGTAATGAGAATACACCCCCTTAAAGACTATTGCTTTAACACAATGCACAACAATTAATTAAGGCTACCTGCTTTGCCGTAACTTTTCATTATAAAGTGATCACTCCTACGAAATCTGACATACCTTTTCCCAGTGAACCAATAAGGTCTCTTGCCAATGCCAATTGCAAATGGCTTGGCACTATATACAACAGCCGACAGAAGTGTGCATAAGCTGGCAACCATCAGGCATACATTTATAAAACTACAAATATGTACAAAACGTCAGCTTGAAAAACAATATACAATGTAATCCTTCCCAATGGGCCCTAACAAGAATCATCACAGTGAAATAGTTCCAGTGTTTGTCAGTGTGGGTGACCAACAGCCGCACCCTTGCCTACTATGGCAATATGTGAAATTACATTTAACCAAATACCTTTCGCAGCATGGAACATAATATGATTACAATCCACTCTTAGAGGCCTATTGGCTTTACTATGAACTTTTCACAATAAGCCTAGTCTACTGCCTTTGCAATAACCTTTTACATCAAACAGGCAGAATTATGGTATTGAGTTGAACATTTCCCTGCACACCAAGCAAGCCTATTGCTATTAAGATTGGCCTATCACCATAACCAACTCAGGCCTGCTCTACTGAGCGTAAGCTTTCCCACAAGGCAACTATTAGGCATACAGTCATCAAATTGCAAATGTATACAAAATTACAGTTGGCAAAGCAAAATACTATCTCTCTAATAGGGTTCAACAAAGATTCTCACAGTGCAAATCTTCTATACTTGTAGTTTGTCAGACGGGGCAACCAACACCTTTCCTATTGTCTTTAACACATGCCTAAGTTAATAAACACCCTCCTCTCATCTGTGCTGCTGCCAGATAAAAAAACACCATCAATTATCTAAGACAGTTTAATAACATTACAATGTCATGTGCGTGCCCTCGAAAGTTCAAGCTCAGGCAGCAGGTTAAATAACAGAATGATCACAGCTGTAAGGAGGGCAAGCACTTTGTAGTATCCTGTTCATGTTAATATCCTGTCATTATCTCCCTACCTGCGCAGCCCAGTGTGAATGTGCTGTGTGCTGCGTGGAATGTTGGTGTGATGATGCGGAATGGAACGTTTGGGTGCCTGTGAGGTGAAGTGTGACAGTTGGAGCATGGGCTGAGCAGCAGGAAAGCTGCTCCTGGTAGGGCTGCTTCACAAGAACTCAACTACTTGTAACTGAACTCAATAAATCTACATGAAACTACATCTTGCCTGTTGGACTTCATTACTACATATTTTGCCGACGAGTTGGTGACTAACCCTTGTATTAAAACTGGATTTCCGGAGCCTGGCTATCAAAAGAGGATTTATAGATGAAGAAACCTACACAACCTTCAGATTCTGCCAGTGTAAAGTACATTTCCAGGAGAAGGTATTTACAGAAAAGCACAAGCGTCCACAAGAAAGCAAGAAGTCGTTCACAGATCACCAATGATGTAAAAAAGAAAGCAATAAATATGAAGCGCAACGCCTCGCAGCCCCACCAGTGTCCTTCCATCGGACAGCCCCAGTCTTGGCGTGCTGCACTCATTGACATTTTCATGGACTTTGGATTTTGTACAGCAGTCAGGAGTACTCTCTCTACAACTTTCTGGGAGCTGTTTAACTCACCATCTTGTCAAATGGTGGTAAGAAAATGTTACAGTGAAAGGTCTGGCTGAATTTTACATTGCGCTCATGATGAGAATTTTTATTAGTGTGTGAACGCACTGAGCGCAAGGAAAATTGATTCAGTCTACATCCTGAGGCAGTTTACGGGATGATTGGTATCAGGTCCCTTTCGAGACGTGTGACAAGCTGCACAGTCAACAATGGCGTGTGCACTGGTATGAAAATTTTTCCACGTTGTGCTATCAGTTTTTTTACTGTGTCTGTCAGCGAACATTGCAGATGACGCTGTGGACTGCGCTCTGTACCCTTTTTGTGGCATTTTCGTTTATATGCCGTCTACATTGTGTGATCCAGAGCACATTCTACATTCTTTTCTATGGAACAGTAATTTTTAGCTGCAGTGTTTAGTCAAGTCATATTGCTGAGGTGGAAACAATCTACACAAATGAGTAATTCAACTTTCTCCACATACATCGCGTTGGATGAAAGGGAAATCGGTTTATTCACTGGCATGTATGTGTATCTCTGTCTTGGTACCGGTGGACGGAGGGGACTATTTGCTGTGTATTTTACACAAGCTGTGGTGAGTTTCTTGATTTTTTAAAATTTTCTCTTCATCAACTACTACGAACTACCGGTACAGTGGCCGTTTAAACCGTTAATTTCCTGTTTAAATATTGCGCGTGCATCTTACCTCATACAAGAAGACGCGCGGATCACCTCGAGGATCCTCTGTGACGACACGCCCTTCCATCGAGTCAGAACAGGCAGTGTGACACTGTTTGGCGCTCGTACGCGCCTGGAGCCATCCGGCGCTGGCGTGACTGCGTGCCGCCATCTTGAGTTTTGTAGCCAAACATGCAAGCACAGGGGCTACGAAGTATGCAGTTTGGTCCAGCCTGCTTTGGCTCTCGTTCGGCCAGTCCTCGAGCAGTGTAGTTGTTTTGTCGTTTCTTCGTCTGCATGCTGTGTTGCCCATATTTCAAAAGACTGGATACTGTCTTCATGAATCGTCAGCAGTCCTGTATACAATGCGAACCTGGATGTAAGGTGGGACTGTTTTCTTTTTCTGACTTTCCTTTGCAAACAAGCTGCAGCGTAGAGGATGTTAGAACTTTAATCAAGCCGCGGAACACTCTCATCATTATATACCCGGCGCCGGATCTTCATGTGCAGTTATCTTTGGTTGGGAGCTTTCAGCCACACTTTAGACTGCATGTTGTTTGATAAAACGAGTATGCTACCTGCTGCTCGTAGGGTCCACAGACACTTTCTTTCAAGTCTGTTTTTGGATGGTTTACAACAGTTGACTCTGCTCAAGTACTTTTCTATGGGGGTCATCATTCACGTGGATATTTAACTCGAGGCTTGGTAGTCGTGGCAATGTGCACACATCTTCAATTTTACTATGTTTGCCTCAATTGTTTTTTTGGGGTTTCCAAAGTAATTCGTGTGAGACTTCGCTCACAGGTGGTTTTGCTGTGTCTGGTCTGGTCACAGTTGTTTGTTTATGTCAAGAGACCATATAGTTGGTTACACTTCTACATTGCATGTTATATCACTTTCACGTGGGATTACGTACTTGGTTTGTTGAGCATTTACTTAAGTAAGCATAGGTACCCTTACGTGAGGGAGGTCCTATAGCTTAGTGGGTGTTTACACCTCTCATTTTTTCCATTTCACACTCCCTTACATTAGGGATATGTCCCATTTACACTAGTTTAGGTTGTCAACCCTTACGCAGGGTAGGTCTTGTGGGTTATGTCCCATTCACATTAGGTTTCACCCTTCCGACAGGGTTGGGTTATGGGTGTCAGTCCCATTTACAATTTATACATTAAACATCCATACACAGGGTGTGTTATTATGGGTTTCAGTCCCATATACACGGTTTTAGTCTAACACCTTTACATGAGGGATGACTTTTTGGGTTATAGTCCCAAGTGTTCTACCCTTTACATGAGGGTGTCACAATGGGTTTCTTAGTCCCATTTTCAGAGTGTTCATCATGTTCCTTACGTTAGGAATCCCTGGACGGGGTACAGTTTCCTAGGTCTACTCTTATATTCTGCTCTTTATTTGCTTGTAACTTTATGCAAATATTGTTTTTCATTTTAATATGAAAATGGGGGAGGATGAGTGATACTTTTTGTATTTTTATTCATCTTTTATTCATCTTCTCTGTTTCCATGCATGTTCAGTTCTCCTCGTGATGTTGTATTTTAAGTGTATCTCTGGGTTCTGGACTTCTATGTATTTTGTGTGTCAGGGTGTAAGGCAACCAGTTTGTTTTTATCAAACAGTTAGTTTTTATTGTGCTGTGTCTTGCCTCCTTGGATGCCTGTCTGGCCAGTGGGTGTGTTTGGGGGTAACCGTAGGTGCGTTCATTTCTATCTGCTAACATGTTGTTTCTTATGCCATATAATTTTATTCTACACTTTTGAAATTTATTGAAGGGGAGGATGGGTTAATCTAATTGTGTATATTTATCTATTGCTTCCTCTTTATTTTCTTCTACGCTCCTTTTCGCGTTTTCCATTCTGTTAAATTTTACTGCATTTATATAGCTGCATTTGTGTACTCTACCTATATTCCTTTCATGCTTCTTCTTGCTATAACTTCTTTCAGGTAACCAGTTTTATGCTTCTGTTATATAAGAAAGGGGGATATGTAGTATCCTGTTCATGTTAATATCCTGTCATTATCTCCCTACCTGCTCAGCCCAGTGTGAATGTGCGGTGTGCTGCATGGAATGTTGGTGTGATGATGCGGAATGGAATGTTTGGGTGCCTGTGAGGTGAAGTGTGACAGTTGGAGCATGGGCTGATCAGCAGGCAGGCTGCTCCTGGTGGGGCTGCTTCACAAGAACTCAACTACTTGTAACTGAACTCAAATCTACATCTTGCCTGTTGGACTACATTACTACACACTTGTTTGTGGAAGCACACAACGTCTGCCCGATCAAAACAAGTACTCCTGGCTCCCAACATGTGGGAGGAGCCAAAGCCCTTCTACTGGTTATGAGAATGCCTTTGTTGTCTGGGGTCAGATGATTTGTCAAGCCAGACCATAAAAAGCCCATATTATGCACAAACGTCCCAAACCACAGCACATGGAAGGCAGGAGTTGGGGAATAGGGAAACAGAGTCCACAGCAGCATACCTGTAGTGCCTTTAGCTCTTCTGTGATGGTGTCAATGTCCCGCAGGAGCCCCAGCATTTCCTTCATGGTACCCAAGGATTGCTTGTGCAGCTTCAACCTCATGCGCAGCTCCACCCATTGCCTTGAGATGTCCTCTTGACTACAGTGCGAGGACAGCATAAATGGATATATGTGTTAACAAAACTGTCAAAGGACTCCAACTTGAAACTGCAATAAATATGAATTTGTTTAACTTATGGATTGGAAAAAAAGGGAGGCTTCCTTTGGTGTTGGAATTCTAATGTAGTGATCACTCAAATCATACAACCACTCCTACACACACAATTCTACAAGAGGGAGTCTAGTTGTACACCCACAGCTCAAAGCACAATGAGGTAATAGATATATATATTGTTTATTATATTACAGTTAAAAACATTTCATCATGGATGTTAATTAAAACAAAATATCATCACACAATACATAATATATCATCCTATCACCGTACTAAAAGTCTTATCGAAAAAACAATAGATCAAAGAACAATCCAAAAATTAAAACATAAAAAATGTGCAACACTAACGTGGAGAGTACAACACAACACAGTACACTTTGTCATAGACAACACACTTTCGTG
The DNA here is from genome assembly GCA_963921515.1 of Calotriton arnoldi. Classification (NCBI taxonomy): domain Eukaryota; kingdom Metazoa; phylum Chordata; class Amphibia; order Caudata; family Salamandridae; genus Calotriton; species Calotriton arnoldi. Next base: position 828,758 of record CAWUFW010000496.1, on the reverse strand, counting down.
TCTGTAAATTAATTAAGCTGGAGCCCGATAGGTTGTACCAAATTCTCTATCTGTGGTTCCAGCCACTACACAGATTGTGAAACCCAGCGTTGACCCGATTCGATGGTGTCAAGTCCAATTATACCATCTTTCTCAAGCCCACAAAATATGACTCCCACGGCACTGTGTAGTGCCAGTATATGATCGTTAACCTGCGTCATAAAACACACATATAAAAATCCATTTTTCACACCAAAAATTCATAAGAGAATTTTTTTTATATATTAATAAATTAATGATGATAAAACTTTTAATTCTAATTCATCAACAATAAAACATAACGTTTCCTATAAAACCATATGTCTATATTTATAATGTGTGGGCCAGATATGGACCGAGCAAACTAAGACTCCCTCCAACATACATGCATTCATCCAAACCCTCTATAGCTTAATTAAACCTCTTTATCACACCATATTATTGGATGGATACTAGTCCTTTATAATTGCTTTCTCAAATGGGCCTATGTACTTCTAAGGCTAAAGGCTGCTGAGAGGATTGTCCTGTTTACTTTCCTCATCCAGTTTTTGATTATGACCTTTTTTATGTACGCTGGTGACACCAAGATAATCTTCAAAAGTGATGGTGATCCTAGCCAAAGATCTGAAACTCTGATTAACTTTCTGCAAGGTGCCGATTCATGGATAAGGAAAAATAAACTTCAACTCAGTGGGAACAAAAGAGAAATCATAGCCCGTACTACATTGTTCTCATTCTAAGAACTATTTTTTCAGCCTCCAAACGTGTGAAAAACCAAATGTGTAAAAAGAACTGATAGTCTACTTTGACCAATGTCCAACCAAATCAACTTATTTGTGAGTGCATGTTTTTTCACCACTTCAGGCTGCAGACCCTTTTCAAAAACTGCAGCAAAGTATTAGAAATCCTTGCCTTTCCCTTATCGGTTGCCAGCGTCCTTTACTAGTTTTTAGGAAATCCTTAAAAACATGGCTATGTTCCTTATTATAAAGACTTCTGATCTACAACAGTGACTATTCCATGCATGGTTTACTGGTGCAAAGCATCCCTCTGATAAGTGCACTCTATTATTAAATATAAATAAATAAATAATAAATACATGTATCCTGGCAGGATGGACACACGGTGGCTCCCTTCTTGTGAATAGGGAATTGTGATGATGTCTCTCAATGTAAAGTAGCCACCCAGAATCCATAAAACTTATCCCAATGCCTTTAATTCCTTTCAAGCAATCTTTCTTTTGCAGCGGCTACAAGAGTTGATTCTTGTATATGAGGCCGGGGACAAGGCAGGTAAGCTCCTTGCCTGGCTAGATAAACGAGCACGGGCGGACAGATGGGTGGCGGAACTCCGTTTGGAAGATGGCACTGCCACGTCCGACCCACAGGAAATAGTGAATACACTTGCATCACACTTTGGGCGTGTATACACCCCTACGGCCACTATACCGGTCCCAGAAGCGACAGCTTTCCTCAGAGACATACACTTACCGACACTTACGGCAGAAGAGACACAATTATTAGAAACTGACCTGACAACGGATGAACTAACACTCACCATACAGAAGATACAGTCTGGGAAGGCGCTAGGGCCCAATGGCATACCCATAGAATTCTATATACGGGCAGCCACTAAATTAACCCCCTACCTCTTAAAGATGTATAACGCCAGCATAGACCAGGGAGAACTCCCCAAAGACCAACGGATTGCCACCATAGTAGCCATCTATAAAACAGGTAAACCACCCACTGAAAGCGCTTCATATCGACCCATCTCATTGATCAACGCTGAAGCCAAGATACTGGCCAAAGCGCTTGCACTCAGATTGACCCCTCACCTCACCACACTAGTCCATCCGGATCAATCCGGATTTATACCCGGTCGAAACACGGCATTAAATCTCAGACGCTTGCGTGGCGTCCTCAGTCGTAAATATACTATACAAGAAGAGGCAGCTATCTTGTCCCTAGACGCACGAATGGCCTTCGATTCGGTTGAATGGCCGTTCCTGTTTGCGGTCCTTAAACATTTAGGGTTTGGGCCAAAATTCTGCTCATGGGTTCGACTGCTATACACTAACCCAGTAGCACATGTAGTGGCCAATGGACATATTTCCAAGGAATTCTCACTTAGACGCGGAACGAGACAGGGTGCCCCTATCGCCACTCCTTTTGCCTTAGTCTTGGAACCATTGGCAGCTTGGATACGAACAGACCCAATTATTCGAGGGCTCCGCTGGACGGAGGGGTGGGAAGACCGAATATCCCTCTACGCGGACGACATTTTGGTATATATAGCATCCCCTAAACGCACGCTTTCTAGACTCCTAAATATATGCGAAGTGTATGGAACAGTATCAGGCTATACTATCAACTGGGGAAAATCGGTATTATATATCCTGCACGGACCCCCCCAAGGGTTACCAAAAGGATGCACAGTGCAAATAGTTACAGACACCTTCAAATATTTGGGTATCTATGTCACGTCTGACCCAGACGAATTTATGGATAGAAACCTCCAGGAACCCTTGCAGAGATTACGACGAGACACAAAACATTGGAGATCCCTGCAGCTTACCATACTGGGTAGAGCGGCACTATTCAAAATGATGGTGCTACCCAGATTCTTATACGCCCTCCATAATACCCCCTTCTGTGTCCCCAAATCCTACTTCAAAGCAATAGCCTCGGAAGTCAATAATCTGCTGTGGGATGGGAAACCAGCCAGGATAGCCACAGCGAAACTGGTCAAGAGTTGGTACGACGGAGGTATCGCACTCCCCAATATCCAGACATATTATTGGGCCTCCCAGTTGGCAGTAATTAATCATTGGCTTCATAAACCTCACACCAACCCGGCATACCGATTGGATAGACATACCTTAGGGGTGGGAGGGATCAATCGTGTACTCTATAACACAAAGCGAAAAGCAGACCTAATGGGACCGACTGCACATACCGTTCGGATATGGCACACAGTGACACGATATTTGGGCTGGAGTGGCAGGTTAACACAACACACCCCATTATGGGACACGTATAAGTTAGGCAAACTGGGTAAAAGCAAAGGGTTTCAACGATGGGATACAATAGGGATCTCACAAATAGGTGACCTTTGGAAAGGGGAAAAAATCGTAACTTTTGCCCATTTACAAGAACAATATGAGATGGCGCCCACGGAAATATTTCGATATATACAAATTAAACACGCACTGGAAACGGTCATTCCACGAGATACAACACTCCCAGAGGCCTCCCCATTAGAGGGCAGACTCCTTACAGAATATATGGAAAGAAAAGCAATTTCACTCACATACCGAAAGATCGTCAATAATCAGCCAGATCTTCTGCAGTTATTGAGGGAAAAATGGCAAACTGACGTAGGCGAGCTTGACAAACTGGATTGGCAGGAGGCAATAGAATCCCCGAGGGAGGTGGCGATACCATCGAGGCTCCGTCTTGTGCAGCTTAAGGTGCTCCACAGGACATATTTTACCAGAGTAACATTATTCAAGATAGGGAAGATCGGGGACCAGTCCTGTTTGCGCCAGTGTGGTAGCACGGGCACCTTTTATCACACAATCTGGGAATGCCCCGGGATCGTAACATACTGGACGGCAGTAATGAACATTATCAAGCAGGTCAGCGCCAATCCTGTCCCACCCGAGCCTAAACGTTGTCTCTTAAACATTTGGGAGCCAACAGACATGAATCATACAGTACAGGCTTGGGCAACCCTGGGTATGACAATAGCGAAGCGTAATATCGCCAAATACTGGGGGGCGATCACCGTTCCAACCCTAGAAAACTGGTGTGAGGATATGGATATGGCCATGGCGGCAGAAAAAGCTACGTACGTCCACAGAGGATGCCCCAAAAAATGGCAAAGAATGTGGGGAAAATGGAATACCTTCCGGGGAAATATCTGTACTCCTCCGATGATCCATTCAGATTCAGAGGATAAGGAGTAATGAACTCAATGGCTCACTAGAACTGTCGCAATGTATAAAATGTACGATATGCCTGTATTGTGCATGTAAAATGATGGAAACTGTTATCATGCGTTTATGTTCCGCTGTAACTGTGGTAATTGCAAGTCCAAGTTTCAATAAAAACGTTTTTTTTTAAAAAAGAGTTGATTCTTGTTTTCAGCACTTCACTGAGTCAGTTGCCAATCTCATTCGCAATTTTTTCTGGCAGAGATAGGTAAGTGGATTAGAAATAGTCTTCCCATGGTAACTGTCAACACCAGCTGCAGACTGACTTGGCAGAACCTATAAAACAGGGGTGTCCAAGGAAGGCTGGAGATCAGGATCTATGCCACACTTTCAGCATTTGAGATAAAGTTTCTAAATGGAACAAAATGGCCAGATGTTCTAAGCATTTTAATGGTTGCAAACACTCCAATTCAGCCTGTGTGACTATTAATCCCTTAAAACCCCTCCCCCATCCAATGCTGAGCTCTGACAGGAACGGATCAAACCAAGGCCAATGGGAGCCCTTGTGAAGGGACTTCCATTGACCTTGGTTTGATCCATTGCTGACGCGGGCACTAGGCCCAGCCACACAAGTGGCATCACTTTTTTATCAGCACAAGTGGGGTGGTAGCAATTTTGTGGATTCCGGAAGACTCCATCAAAGAAATGTAAGAAAAATGCGTGATTTCAGTGAAAGTTAGAGGTTTGCAGGGCATTGTGAGTTAAGAAAATCTCGGTGGATCCAACCAAGGCACACAACCCTGGAATCCCCTTAGTGTCTAGTTTCAAAAATGTCCGTGGTTGGTAGGCTTCCATCAGGGGCGTAGCACAGGCCCCCGCAGGCCCTGCGGTGGGGGGGCCTCCAAGCTGCAGGGGGCCCCCTCAGCAGAGTACTCAGGCCTGAGAGCTCTGGATTAAATCTGGAGCGGGGCCCCTGCGTATACCTTGCAGGGGGGCCCCCATCAATTTTCGTTACGCTACTGGCTTCTATGGGTAGAGGCTGAGTGAAGCCCCAAATCCCCCGGCCACCCCTATCACTGACTTCTCCATGTAGCGCTTTACGGCCTATTGTGTCAAGTTCTCTTGGCCCTCCACACAGGTGAGGTACCATTGTTTTCAGGGTATTTGGGGGAATGCTGGTTGGTAGGAAATGTGGGGCTCCCAGCAGATTACAGACGTTTTCTTCACAGAAATGTGTGGAAAATTTGAATTTTTTCGTCAAAGTTTGAGGTTTACAGGGCATTGTGGGAAAGTAAAAGTGGTGGGATCCACATGAGGCACACGATCCTGGAGTCTCCTGGGTGTCTAGAGCCCTAAGGGGGGCAGAAAGACAATAGTGCCCATTCTGGGGCAGGGGTATGGCTCAATGCCAGGATAGGCCGCCCTCTCCTTTTGTTTGTTTTAACATCCCTGATGTTTAGTGGGCTTTCTGCCCCTTGGAGGAACAGATAGGGGGTTAATACCCTTGTCCACCCCAGGGGCAGAAAGTCTATTGGCCCGTGCGTTGGGGAGAGCATGGACCTAGGCCCGGGGGGGGGGCATACCCCCATACATTACTGCATAAGTGCAATCCCTGGTATCTAATTGGCTTTCTGTCCCCCCAGAGGGGCAATCTAGGGTTATTGCCCTCACCTGTCCTCCCCCCCCCCCCCTTTACCCCCTGGGAGGGCAGAAAGACTGTCTGTGCTTTTTTGGGGAAGGGACATGGCCATCCCCATGGTCGGCAGCCCCCAGCCCTATGTTTTCTTCCCTGGAGCCTAGTGTGCTTTCTGCACCCCAGTGGGGGCAGATGAGGGGTAATCACCCTCATTCACCCCCAAGACAAAGTTTCCTTGGTGTCTAGTGGTCTCTCTGCCCCCCGGGGGACCAGGGGGGCATATTGGGCGTAACCTATCCTATTCGCCCCCAGGGAGGGCAGAAAGACTGCCTGCCTTCTTGCTTGGGTGGGGGCATGGCCATGCCCATGGTGGGCAGCCCTCACCCCTCTATATGTTTCTTTTTTTTTACATTTCCCTGGTATCTAGTGGGCTTTCTGTCCCCCTGGGTGAGCAGGTTGGGGATTACCCCCATCTGCCACCCGGGGGGAGGGCAGAAAGGCTGGCATCATATTTCTGTGGTGTGGGGGCATGGCCATGCCCTGGTGGGAAGCCCCCACCCCTATATTTTTGTTTTAGATTCCCTGGTATCTAGTGGGCTTTCTGCCACCAGTAGGGGCAGCTCAGGAGCAATTACCTCCATCCGACCCCCAGGGAGCAGAAAAACAGAAACTTTACTATTGGTGGGGAGAGGGCTCCCCCCATGTCCCTAGTGTCCTAGTAGGTGGATCCCTGCTTGTGAGATTCTCCCCTTTCCAACGATTCCTCCTCCAAAGCAATCAGTGTTCGGGGGCTGAGCTATGCCCCTTGAGCACTGATGCAGTGAAAGTAAAACAAGCCCATCGGCTCGTTTTACTTTCACTTTTACAAGGAATAATGTCAGCGTGCCTGTGCGCTGATCGTCATTACAAAGAAAAGAAACCCACTAAGACTCTTCCCGAGCATCCTGAGCTGCAGAAATTAAAAAAGAAACCCTCAGGTGCAAAGTACCAAAAAGGCCTTTCTAACCCTCCTCAGTGTCGGTTAACGGCCGACAGCCACACTGGGGGAGGGAGTGCGGCTATCGGCCATTGGCTGACGGCTGCATTAAAGGTTAAGGAAAACAAGCTGCATGTAAAAAAGTTTGCTTCATTTAAAGGCAATCACAGACAAGTCTGCTAACCCTAGCAGTACACTATACATACCTGTGAAGTCCTCAAATTGTAGTGAGTCGCATTTGAAACCTACCTTATTAATATTGATCAGGTAGGCCTGATTGTGACCCACGATGATATGGAATTCGACCCATTAGTACTAAGGTCGGTTGTTGAAATTCTTTACTGGTCACAAAAATACTGGTTGAAAACTGCAAACCAGCATTTGGCAACAAGTAAACAACACATCTGACTCCTATTTACATAGTCTGTGGTTATCCTAAAAATCGGTCACGAAATTATCCTTTTGGACCGGAATTATGCACTCCCAATCTATATGGCTCGCTAACTCACTCACATTTACAGACTCAAAGACCCGTATTTCCTCAGCAGCTCTTAATGTGCTTCGACAGGTCATTCTTTGTCCTCCTCTTTTCTATTGACACTCTTGCCTAGGCACTATGTCAGAAGAAACTGTTGTTTCAGAGACAAATGGAAACTCTCATATTACTTCTTGCCCTTTGGCGCTGTGGGGGTATAACAGCACTCGCTCAGCAAAGGGTTAAGGTTAAGTCACTAGTGCACGCACACACACACACACACATACAATTGCTCTCTCTCTTCTCTCTCACTCGTTGTGCCATGACCATACTACCTTTACTTTGATAAATTTAGTGCTTCTATTTTGCTTGACCAGAATCATTTGGATGCCTCCCCTTTCGTGGCAGAGGATACTCTTCCAGATTTAGAGATCACCACCTCCGTGGCATGGATCTCTGTCCCTTCAGTAAAGTCACCATTGTATCAGGTCCACTGAAGGCACTGATCCTTTGTCCTGAGGGCTCCAGGTTTGCTCAGGAAATATTTTGTTCTGCAAGAACCAACTCCCAAAGCAGCATTTCTTTTCTTGTTGAACAAAATTACAATGGCCCGAGGCTCAGGGAGTTTTCTCCCTGTAGCTGGCACCACTATGTGATCTTCCTCCCTGGGAGTGCCATGACTGGCATGGCGGTCCTGGGTAGAGAAAACCAGTGAAAGTCAACCCGCCCTAAATAGGAAACTGTTGCTTCCACTACGACCCCAGTCCCTATTATGAGTGTACTACTCCAGGAGTAATCTGCTCTGTTCTCCTTCTCCACCACTCTCCATCACACCACTCTTTCAATCACAGCGGCCATTGACATTCTTCTGTCCAGGGAACCACAGGGGTTGCCTCAGTGCTGCACAATGTTGTGAATCCAGGAGCTTCACCTCAAATGCTAGTTGTTCCAGGAGCTTCACCTCAAATGCTGGTTGTTTCAGGAGCTTCACCTCAAATGCTAGTTGTTCCAGGAGCTTCGCCTCAAATGCTGGTTGTTTCAGGAGCTTCACCTCAAATGCTAGTTGTTCCAGGAGCTTCACCTCAAATGCTGGTTGTTTCATGGTCCTCGTCTTTCGCTGTTCTTATTAGTAAGAAAGGGAGGTTGGCTCACCGAATTACACCTGGGGTTTGAAGAAACGAGGTGACCTCTCCGAATCGCCCAACAGAGGCCCTCCTTTAACCAAATAAATAGTGCTTTACCTCAGTTACCTTTGTATTGGTGTGATGTTTTCACCCGGGTCACCTGAGATATACCGTGGCTCTTGGCCTCTACCCCCTTCTGCTCTCCACCTTCTTCCTCTTCAACCGCCTGCTCCTGCCGCCTTCGCTTCACCTCAGCGTCAACATTCGTTCCATGACGTCACAGAAGCTCGCACTGGTCGATTCTAGAATCTTCTGCACAGCAACGCACACACTGCTGCCCTCGCTTGGGTTAAAGCGATACTGCATCTACTCCTGGCCTATACTAACATTCCAGAGACAGGCTCATGGAATGACCGTCCCATCAAAAAGAGGTAAAATAGCAAATTCTAAGAATCTTCCTTTTTTATTTCAATGCTTTTCTGTATCATTCTATATCCTTCATTTATACTGCATGTACTAACATTCAAGTAACATCATATTGTTTTGAGGGAGAAGAGTGGGTCAGGTCAATGATGAAATAACTCTTTACAGAAAATCTATGTGCTAGTCATAGGTGAACCAAATATGTTTTCAAAGTCAGATTACCTGATGTGTTTGATATTTAAGGAAATTGTTTCTGACAGCTATAGATTCAAGAACAGGTCCCTCCCTAACATTATTTCAGAGCTGCACCTTTCTTCCATTTTCATAGCTGGTCTGGCTGCGGAAGAGTGAGTAAAACACGCTGAATGACGGATCACAGATGTTGACTGTGCTGAAAAGTCATTTTGGTGAGTTGGTGGAGGATGCTTTTGCTGAGAGGAAACTGGTAATTTGTTTTAAGCCTGGCTGAGCAGTACATTGTGGCTGAGGTGCAGGGCTCAGCAGTTTGTATAATGCTGGTCAGTGTTTTTGTTACACGGAAATGAGATGTTGCTTTTATCTTTTACATCCACGAGTTTAGGGCAGCAAATAGTTTAATTTACTAACAGGCCAGGATGGTTTGCTTTACATCTGTATTTATTTATTTAAGTATTCATTTATTTATACCACTTAATAGAATCTTGTCATGAAAACTCCATTAGAAAATCTTGAATCTACAACTCTCAATATAAACTAAATTCACTTTAATAGCACAATCACCTCATTAGAAAAGATACACACGTCAACCAGTGAGGTGGAAGTGCACTGAACTCCACTCCCCCGGGAGCCCACCATAGTTTAGATTTCTATAGTATCAGTATCAAAGGATACAGATAGTACAAGCCTCAAATCAGAGAGGAGAGAGGGCTGCATGAGAACCTATGAAAAATACCAAAGCATTAGAACTGCACATGTAAGTAACTTGTTTCTTCTCCAGTATTGGTTTTTTCAAAGATTCACATGCTGTAATCAAAATAGCAAGCCTTATCTAGTTCATAATCGTACAGTAGAGTGGTGCAGAATAGAGTGCAGCGGTGTACAGTAGAGTGGTGCACAGTAGAATAGCGGTGCATAGAGCACAGTGGTGCAGAGTGCAGTGGCGTTGAATGCTGCAGACTAAAGTAGTGTGGCATATGGTGCAGTGGGCTACAAAGTGTCAAATAGTGCAGAGTACAGTACTGTGGTGTACAGTGCAGTGGGGTACAGTGCAGTGGAGTATAGTGGCACAGAGTAAAGTGGGGTACAGTGCAGTGGCATACAATACAGTGATGTACAGTGCAGTTGTGTAGAGTGCAGTGGTGTAGAGTAGAGTGGCACAGAGTGTAGTGACATAGACTGTAGCGGCATAGATTGCAGTGACATGGGGCCAGATGCATCAACAATCCATTTTGCGATTTCCTAATTGCGAATTCTTGCGATTCGCAATTAGAAAATCGCAAAATGAAATGCATGAAAGTGTGTTTAACACTTTCTGCGATTCTTAGGGGATCACAAATGACCTACCTCATGAATATTAATGAGGTAGGTCGCAATTTGCGACCCCCTAGGAATCGCAAAAATCACGGGGATGGTGGCCTGCTGGGGTCAGCAGACCACCATGTCTGTGATTGCTTTTAAATAAAGCAATCTTTTTTGAGAAAATGAAAACTTTTCTTTTCATTTTCTAAGAGCAGAGACCACTGCCTGCTCTTAGAAAATGCATTTACAGACATTCACAAAGGGGAAGGGGTGACCCCTTCCCATTTGCGAATTGGTTACCACCTACTTGAAGTAGGTGGTAAAATGCGCATGTTTTGCGACCGCATTTCGGTCGCAAAACATTCATGCATACTGATGCGATTCAGTATTAGGAAGGGACGCCCTAAACACACCCCTTCCTAATAGCGAATCGCAAACCCATTTTGAGATTCGGTAAGGCATTTTTTTACATCGGCCGTTTGCGAAGGCAAAAAATGCTTGATGCATATGGCCCATAGAGTGGTACTGACTAGTGTAGAGGGGCGTACAGTGCAGCAGCATATAGTAGAGTGGTGCAGAGTAGAATATAGTGGCATAGAGTGCATTGACATGCAGTGCAGTGGCATATAGTGCAGTAGTGCAGAATAGACTGGTGTAGAGTGCAGTGGTGCATAGTAGAGCCAACTGGCGTAGACTGTAGTGGCATAGAGTGTAGTGGTGCAGAGTAGAGTCCAGTGGCGTACAGTAGAGTGGTGCAGAATATAGTAGAGCGGCATAGAGTTTAGTGGCGTACAGTGGTGCAGGGAAGAGGTCAGTGGTATAGATTGCAATGGCATACAGTGTAGTGGTGTAGAGTAGACTGGTGCAGAATGGAGTGGTGCAGAGGAGAGTGGCACACAGTGCAGTGGAGCAGAGTTCAGTGGGGTAGAGTGTACTGTGTACAGTGGAGGGGTGCATAGTAGAGTATAGTGGCGCAGAGTGCAGTGGCATAGAGTGGTGCAGAGTACAGTGCAGTGGCATAGAGTACAGTGGCATAGAGTGCAGTGGCATATAGTGCACTGGCATAAAGTGCAGTGGTGTAGACTCCAGTGCCTTAGAGTAGAGTGGCGCAGAGTACAATAGCATGGCATAGAGTGAAGTGGGGTTCAGTGAAGTGGGGCTGAGTGAAGTGGGGTACAGTAGAGTGGTGTAGAGTAGAGTGGCGTAGAGTAGAATGCTGCAGAGTACAGTGGTGTAGAGTGGCATTGTGTGGGTAGAGCGGCGCAGAGTGGCACTGTGTTGATTGGAGTGGTGTGGTTAACAGTAGAGTGGCGTAGAGTGGAGCAGCATAGAATTTGGTAGCATAGAGTGGCGTGGAGTATCACAGAGAAGATCGAGTGGCGTGCAGAAGAGTAGACTGGAGTAGCGTAGAGAAGAGTGGTGCAGAGTAGAGTGTAGTGGCTTGGAGTACAGTCGTGTTGAGTAGAAAGGTTTATAGTAGACCAGAGTGTCGTTGAGTGCAGTGCTGTACAGTGCATTGGCATGGAGTCCTGCAGACTACAATAGAGTGGCATATAGTGCACTGGGGTACAGTGCAGTGTAGTAGAGGGGTGCACAGTAGAGTACAGTGGTGCACAGTGCAGTGTTATAGAGTTGACTAGTGTACAGTGTAGTAGTGGCATATAGTGCAGTGGCATAAAGTTGAATGGTGCAAAGTAGAGTAGAGTAGCGTGAAGTGGCGTACAGTAGAGTGCAATAGCGTTTGAGTGTACTAGAGTACAGTATATTGGAATAGGGTAGAGTGGTGCAGAGTAGACTGTCGCAGAGTGCAGTCGTGTAGAGCACAGAGGCGTAGAATACAGTGGCATAGAGTGTAATGGTGCAGAGTAGAGTGGCAAAGAGTGCAGTGGTGCTTAGTAGAATGCAGTGGCATAGAGTATAATGGGGTACAGTGCAGTGGTGTACAGTGTAGTGGCGTAGAGTAGAGTGGTGCAGAGTAGAGTGGTGCAGAATGCAGTGATGTAGAGTTCAGTGGCGTACAGTGCAGTGGTATAGAGTAGAGTGGCAGAGAGTGCAGTGTTGAACAGTGCAGTTGCATAGAGTGCAGTGGCATACAGTAGAGGGGTGCAAAATAGAGTAGACTACCGTAGAGTGCAGCAGCATAGAGTAGAGTTCAATGGCATAGAGTGCAGTGGCATACAGTGCAGTGACTTGGAGCTAAAGCGGAGGAGCGTCGCCCCCCCTGAGCAATTAAAAATGGAAAAATAAAATGATAATAACAATGTCATGATCATTTTATTTATGCATACTAGCTCAGTTGGTTGGGGGGCAGGGCAGGCTGGGCTGTTTAGAGGCTGGGGGAGGAGTGGTAGGCACTTCCTAAGTGCGCATGACATTTTGGCCGGCCATCTTGGGCCGGCCAAAATGTCATGCGCACTTTGCATGTTCTCCACCCAGGCTACATTACACCGTGGGTGGAGAACATGCCCAGCCTTCCAGCCCCTGTCTGAGCGCCGAACTACCAATGCTGTAAGGCAGCGTTGTAATTGGTCAGGGGTGGTTGCATGCTTCCTGTTGCCCCGGGAGAAGAGAAGAGGATGGAGAAGAGGCAGCAGGCGGCTGTCCCATCGGCCGGCTGCATCCACGTAAGTGTTATTTATTTTTTTATTCCCTCCGCTACCCTCCCACCCCCCCATGCCCATTCAGTAGCGGCCGCTACTGATTGCAGAGTAGAGTTTTGCAGAGTGCAGCTGTGGAGAGTAAAATGGTGTAGGGTGCAGTGGCAGAGAGTGCAATGGTGCACAGTAGAGTGGCATAGAGTGCAATTGTGCAAAGTAGAGTGCAGTAGCATGGAGTACAGTGGTGTAGAGTGCAGTGGCATAGAGTAGATTAGTGCAGACTAGAGTACAGTGGCATACAGTTCAGTGGTGCAGAATAGAGCATAGTGGCATACAGTGCACTTGAATAGAGTGAAGTGGAGTAGAGTACAGTGGTGCAGACTATAGTGTAGAGGTGTAGAGTGCAGTGGTGTAGAGTCAAGTACAGTGGCATAGAGTGCAGTGGCATACAGTAAATTGTTGTAAAAAAGAACATAGTGTAGTGGAGTGCAGTAGTGTAGAGTGAAGGGGTGTACAGTAGACTGGTGCACTGTAGAGTAGAGTGGCATAGATTGCAGTGGTGTAAAGTGGTGTAGAGTACAGTGCAGTGACATAGAGTACAATGGCGTAAAGTCCAGTTGCATACAGTGCAGTGGCATAGAATAGAGTGGTTCAGAGTACAGTGGAGCAGAGTGCAGTCACATAGAGTGCAGTAGCGTACAGTGCAGTGGTGTACAGTACAATGGTGCAGACTAGAGTACAGGGGCATTAGGTGTAGTGGTGTAGACTGCAGTGGTGCTGAATACAGTAGAGTGACGTAGAGTGCAGTGGTATCGAGTAGATTGGTGTACAGTGCAGTGGAATAGACTGCAGTGGCATCGAGTAGAGTGGTGCAAAGGAGAGTGGAGTGGCGTAGAGTGGAGTGGCATGGAGTGGACTGGTACAGAGTGGAATAGTGTAGAGTAGATTGGTGTAGAGTGGAGTGGTGTAGAGTGTAGTGGTGTGTCGTAGAGTACAGTGGAGTGTCATAGCATACAGTGGCATGTCGTACAGCGTCTTACAGTGGAGGTATGAAGAGTGGAGTGATGTAGAGTGGAGTGGCTTTGAATGGAATAGCATAGAGTTGTGTACAGTACAGTGGCATAGAGTGCAGTAGCATTGAGTAGAGTGATGCAAAGTAGAATGGAGTGGCATAGAAATGAGTGGTGTAGAGTCGAATAGTGTAGAGTGGAGTGGCATACAGTGGTGTGTCATACAGTGTTTTACAGTGGAGGGGCGCAGAATGGAGTGGCATAGAGTGGAGTGGCATGTCATAGAGGGAATTTGCATGTTGTAGGGGAGTGGCATAGAGTGGAGTGGTGTAGAGTGGAGTGGCGTAGATTGGAATAGTGTAGAGTGGTGTGGCATACAGTGGTGTGTCGTACAGTGATCGACAGTGGAGGGCTGTAGATTGGAGTGGCATAGAGCGGAATAGCATAGAGTGGAGTGGCGTAGAGAGGAGTGGCACAGAGTGGAGTGGCATAGAGTGAAGTGGCATAGAGTGGAATAGTGTAGAGTGGAGTGGCGTGTCATAGAGTGAAGTTGCGTGTTGTAGGGTGCAGTGGCATAGAGCAGTTGTGCAGTTTGCATACATTATACCTTACTGATGAGGATCCTGAAGGTATGTTATTAACAGTGCATAATTTTAAGAACGAGGTTGCGAGTGAGGGCCACTGGGACTCATTTTTGGGGACCAGCACTCCTTTTTCCTAATCAGATATTTCCTGACATCAAGAGAGGGAAAATCACATAAAGGAGCAAGAAATGGGGTAAGGAACGACAGAAAACCATCTCAGAAGGAGAAAACAGTAACCTGTAAGAGTTAGATAAAGGGGCAGGGAGTATCTGGTAGCGCATGGGTACACTTAAACAATTTGCCAGGGGCCAAAAAGATTGGACCGAGGGCCGCATTGATGACCGTGGGGTGGCGGTCGGGCTTGGGAGGTCTGGGAGGGAGATTAGCGATAAGGTGGGTGTAGGGTAAGCGAAGCATATAAATCTAGTGGCTGAATTGATTAATGTGAAACCAGAAACCCTTGGATCAATCCCGGCTTCCCCACTTTACCAAATTGTGTGATCCTAGGCAATTGTTTTTTTCACTTTCCCTCCTTTTTCTTCATTATCACATATAAGAGGACCTCGAAATACATGACTTCAGGATGTGCGCTGTACAAAACCTTCCCTGTGTTTGATTAAATACCCTATATTGTTGTTCAGTTATAATAGGAACACAGGCCACCCACAGAGTGCACATAACAACTGAACAACTGACTTGCCTCTTAGTTCACTACTGGCATTGTTGTCAGTTGGGGGGGAGAATTAGCGGGTCTAAATTCCAGTTTGAAAACTATCACTATTCAATTAGTACTTCTCAATGCACTGATATTATCTGATGTACTGAGAGGAAAAGTTCTGCTTTTTAATAAAATGTAAAAAATATTTTGACGAGAATGTCACTTTTGCTGCAAAATGTCTTTAAAAATGAATGTGTTCCTAAAGTTAAGTGGTGCAGGACTTCTAGTTCCTTTCTTTAGCACCAATTAACCTTTAAATAAATGCTTGCCTGTTTATTTAACATATTTTTTAGGTCAATCAATCAGTGTTTGTTAAGCGCAACTACTCACCGGTGAGGGTCTCAAAGCACGGGGGGGGCTGCAGGTCCTGATGGGCGCTGAGGTTCAGTCGAAGAACCAGGTCTTAAGATCCTTCCTGAATTGGGTCAGCGACGGGGATAGCCTGAGGTGGAGAGGCAGGGTATCCAGGTTTTGGCGGCGAGGTAGGAGAAGGATCTTCCTCCGGTCCTGGTGGGCGGAGGTGTATGGTGGGTATGTGAAATGAGAGGCGGTGGTTCTAGTATGCTGGTCTGGTGTCATGGAGGGCTTTGTAGGCATGTGTGAGGAGCTTGAATGTGACTCTTTTGTTGAATAGGAGCCAGTGGAGTTCTCACAGGTGTTCGGAGATGTGGCTGCGGCAGGGGATGTTGAGGATCAGTCTGGCTGCGGCGTTCTGAACGCTCAGTAGTTTCCTGAGGAGTTTCTGGGTGATGCCTGTGTTGGTGCTGAGTTGAGTAAACAGCAGCCGAGTGCTGGTGTTGCCCAGAGGGCTGCATTTTAGGATGAGGAGAGTTGTATGTGACCCCCGGGCAGTATTTTGAGTATCAGTGTGGCAATGGATTAGAGTAGCATGTGATGGACTGAGGACCGTGCAGCATTGCTAATCGGCGTGCTGACATTTAATAGCGCTGGGCTGGCTGCAGGATATCTGAGCAAAGTTTTGTGTATTAGGAATCATTCTGTTACAATCAATCAATCAATCAATCAACACATTTATAGAGCGCGTTACTCACCTGTGAGGGTCTCAAGGCGCTAGGGGGGAGGGATGAAGCAGCTACTGATCGAACAGCCAGGTCTTAAGAAGTCTCCTGAAGGTCAGCAGGTCCTGGGTCTGTCGCAGGTGGATGGGGAGGGTGTTCCAAGTCTTGGCAGGTGGGAGAATGATCTGCCACTGGTGGTCGTTCGGCGGATGCATGGGATGGTGGCGAGGGCGAGGTCAGCGGAGCGGAGCTGGCGGTTCTGGGTGTAGAAGGTGAGTCGTTCGTTGAGGTATGCTGGTCCGGCGTTGTGAAGTGCTTTGTGGGCGTCGGTGAGGAGCTTGAAGGTGATCCTCTTGTTGACCGGGAGCCAGTGCAGGTCTCTCAGATGGGCGGTGATGTGGCTGTGGTGAAGGGTTCCGAGGATGAGGCATGCGGAGGCGTTTTGTATGCGTTGGAGTCGTTTCTGGAGTTTGGTCGTGGTTCCCGCGTAGAGGGCGTTGCCGTAGTCCAGCCTGCTGCTGACGAGGGCTTGGGTGACCGTCCTTCTGGTTTCGGTGGGGATCCATCTGTAGATCTTGCGGAGCATGCGGAGGGTGTTGAAGCAGGAGGAGGAGACAGCGTTGACTTGCTGGGTCATGGAGAGCGTTGAGTCCAGGATGAAACCCAGGTTGCGTGCGTGGTTGGTGGGTGTCGGAGGAGCTCCCAACGTGGCCGGCCACCAGGAGTCGTCCCATGCGGAGGGGGTGGAGCCGAGGTTGAGGACCTCCGTCTTGTCAGAGTTCAGTTTCAGACGGCTGGTCTTCATCCACTCTGCGACGGCCTTCATTCCCTCATGGAGGTTGGATTTGGCGGTGGCCGGGTCGTTGGTGAGGGAGAGGATCAGCTGGGTGTCGTCGGCGTACGAGATTATGTTGAGGTGGTGCGCTCGGACGATGTTGGCGAGCGGTGCCATGTAGATGTTGAAAAGGGTCGGGCTGAGGGATGATCCTTGGGGTACGCCGCAGGTGATCGTGGTGGCTTCGGATCTGAATGGGGGGAGACGTACTCTCTGGGTTCTGCCGGTGAGGAAGGAGGTGATCCAGTTCAGGGTTTTGTCGTGGATCCCTGCATCGTGGAGGCGTGTGCGTAGGGTGTGGTGGCAGACGGTGTCGAAGGCGGCCGAGAGGTCCAGGAGGATGAGGGCCGCGGTTTCGCCGTTGTCCACCAGTGCTTACAAATTAAGCACTGGTTATTGAAACCAGGTAGTTATAGAAAGGGTGAGCAATAGGTTTCAATTCAATAGGGGTTGTGACTCAGCACCAAGATATGTCAGAAAGGACACTTTAAAACACTTAAGAAGCCACAAGCACAGAAGCAATTATTGTGTGTTTAAACTACGAGTCAGAGTTCGAGAATGTCCTTAGAAGAAGTTGGAGAATTGGGTGACACCTTTATATTACACAAATTGCATAAAGCTGAAGATCAGTTATAGCACACCTTTCTTAGAAGTCATTGTACCTAGTTGTATTTCTCCTATGTGCCTGTAATAAAGAAAATGTTATATCACTCCTTTTTGATTTGTAGATCTGGCTAGAGATAGCTTTAACAGTCTGACAAGGCTCATGTCACCTCAACACATAAGTGAGGTTTGAATGCCTTATTTTGACTTTGTAATCTAGCACAATTGCTGAACTCCCAGGACTATGGTGCACCAGTCAAGGTCAGCATGACCACCCTGTGTGCCTAGTGGCGCAGAATTAATGGAGACCCAGGGGTCTGTGCGCTATTGCCTACTCTTTGATCTCATCTGGGAGAAGCTACAGTGCTGGTGGGGCATGTGGGCCCAGCTCTAGAAGGAAGTGTAGGGCATGATGGGATTCTGAATACTACACAGGCTGGACACGCAGATCCCAGCAACTCCTGCTCGTCACGTTAGAGTGACAACTCTCTCCTTGCTTAAATGGTCTTGCAGATTACGTACAACTAAATATTTTAATTCAATTGCAGCAGATTAGTAGGTGTCATATCCTGGTCTGCCTGTGTTGTATGCTCTCCTTTGTAATCACTATTTTCCAATTAGGCAGGTGCCATGTACTCTGCTATGTACTTTATTTTGCATCCTTTGCTGAGTGCTTAAA
Organism: Calotriton arnoldi; assembly: GCA_963921515.1. Classification (NCBI taxonomy): domain Eukaryota; kingdom Metazoa; phylum Chordata; class Amphibia; order Caudata; family Salamandridae; genus Calotriton; species Calotriton arnoldi. The sequence continues at coordinate 810,627 of CAWUFW010000496.1, read as the reverse complement.
TTAAAAAGGCATGCTATGCACTTTAGTTTGTGTGCATTGCAAACCAGTCTGTTTAATGAATTACAAGTTCCTGTTTTTTTTGTTAAAATAATATACACTGCTGAGCAATCAATTAAAGGCTTCACTTTCCTGCTGTTCTTGTTTCCTGCCGGAACGTCTGGTATTTTGCTTTTGTTTGTAAAATGGCTGCTAACTAATTGTACACGGCTGAGCAATTAAGGACCTCTGTTTCCTACTGCCCTCGTTTTCTGCCAGAGTGGCTTTTATTGTGCTTTTGTTTGTACAACAATTGCTGACTAATTAAGGACCTCTGTTTCCTGCCCCTGTTTCCTAACGGATACTTTCCTCTGATTAGCACTCTTCACATGCATGATAGGCTATATATGCCACGTTCAAAGTGTGGCTTCTTGCTTGACTTCGTCAATCCGTCTGAAGAGAGCTGTGTCTCCCACCAACACCACCCGTTGGTTCTGAGTTCTGTCCCCTCCAGCAAGAGCTACAATAGCTACTCGGGGACTACTGACTGGCAGCTGGGGGCTTGCAATGTCTTTTGGAATCCCGTCCCTTCAACACGACTTTCTACAACCTTGTACCTGGAACCTGGCCATTCAGCCGGCACTGCTGTGTCTCCCCCACCTTGAATACGATCATCATTCTCTCACTGATGCTCAGTGCTCCTACTACTTTGGTCCTGTACACGGACCTCAAGTTAGTGCATTAGCTGGGCACCCTCGTTTTTGGTTTCTCCTTTCTTCAGGGATACCTTTAAAGTTTGGATTTAAATTAGGAAGTTTTAGCAGAAGAAAAAGATAAAAGGATAACTTGTGTGAGTTGTGTGAAGTAACACAACGTAAAAAAACAGATAATAGAATAGTTATCATCAGTGAAGAAACTAAAAATACACGCTTAGGAATTAGTGCAGGAGTCAGTGTTCAAATGACCCTGAAGTGGACTCAGATTTCTTTCAGTAATTCTTGTTTTATATTTTCACAAGAACTCCCACGCGAAAAAACTCCGTAACTGAACCTTTTTAAAAAAAGAGCATTTTCTTTTTGCCTATGTCTGATTTTACTTTATGGAGAATAGAAGAGTAAACTCCATGGTGGTCTCAGCAAGTGGGTTTAGGGATTGTGGAGGTAAGCCACAAATAACTGAAGGGGGGCAAGAAAAGCATGCTCAAGCTGATTATAAAACATTCATTTATGGTGGCCTAAAGTGATTGTGTTCTTTTGTCACAGCGTATGTCTCCAAGCAGAAGGAGTGTGCCTTACCACTAGAACTTGTAGGGTCTTACTCAAAAGAATCAACACACACTCTCATCATTCTTTTCACTGGAGCTGTAGGTACATAAGAACCATTGTACTCTCTCTCTTTCCAATCCACTTTCTCCCAGGGTCAGTTGTTGGTGTCAGTCGTCTCTTCTGATACTAAGGATTAACCAGAGGCGGAAGTGGTGGAAGATCTTTGCTTCTACACAAATCCTGGGAATTCCAGTAAGTGGCCATTGGTGTGACTGTAGATCTATAGTCATTCATTACATATCTTAGCCCTTTCTTTTATCTATTTATTGGGTTCATTTATGCTGCTGCACTGCCACTTCTGAACATTCACTAAAAGGTAATGTAACAATAACCAATGTATATCAAAGTACACACATCTCAGTGGAAACCGCATATTGTATATCAGAAAAGATAACTGAGTTAAAAGACAGGCAGGTACCTTGCTGCAAGTATATATAAATCTTTCTAACAGAGTCTTCAGCCATTTTTATCCACAGGCTGTGAAATTCTTTTACTACATGTGATTGTCCTTTTTGACATTCCGTGCAGACTGTTGTATCCGAGGGCTGGCTATGTGTTGTCGGAATTACAGGTAAAGCTGAACCTGCAAGGACATGGAAATGTCATCTCCTGACCTATTGACTGCTGGAAAGATTCTGCAGCAATCCAGTTTCCTGTGAAAGTAAAAGAGGGGGACCCAGCATGGACAGCTTTCATTAAACAAGCATCGGCAAAGCCAATAGATCTGGCTTTAATGTAAGCAAATATCATTTGTGCAAGCCTGTGTTTTCATGGGTTAACATAATAAAGTCAGACTTACTTGTTTTGCCAATGCTTGATAAGGTAATGATGTGTTTGTCTTTATTAAGGTTGTGCCTGAGGCTTTGGTGTTGATTTTTAGTCTTCCTGAACTGTGAGGCTCTGCAGGGCCACAGAATGGTGTCCTAGTCGAAGTCCATAAGAGGCCTCTATGTTTGGTCTACGACACACCATTAAACAAAATGCTTATGAAAGCCTTCACTGTAATACTATTTCTGGTGTAGCTATGGCAATGGCAAAGAGACAGACTGTTGATTTATAAAGGGGGGTTGGTTGTACCCCATTATGTATTTGAGTGGAAAGAGGATGTTACAGAGCCTGCATTGAAAATATTGAGTATTGCCTTAAAACCTCAAAAATAACACTTCTAAATATAACACTTCTCAATACTTAAAAGAGAAACACTTCCCAAAGTGTTTGTTTCCAAAATATATTGAAGTAAGGACAGTGTGAAAGGGGGAAGGTTGGAAAGTGATATCAAAATAGGACTATACGGTATAGCAGATAGAAGTTTAGTGTATAGGGTTGAGGGTTAGGAGTATATCACTGAGGGTTTGGGGTACAGAGGCCAAGTCTTAAGGAGCCACGGGTTAGAAGAAAAGGGTTAGGTGAATATAGGTTAAGGGGTTAGGTATATAGAGATAAGGGTTTAGTGCCTAGGGTTAATGGGGCAAGGGTTTTGGATAAGGTTTAAGGGGCATGGTGATTAAATGTCATAAATGTCAAGAGTATGGGGTATAGTGTGATGGGTTTGGGCTACAGGTTTAAGAGTGTTTTCTACAGGGTTTATGTTTTGGGGTATATAGGTTAGGAGTATAGAGGTCAAGGGTATAATGTTAGGGGTCACAGGTATAGGGGCAAGGGGTGGGGTGTAGGATTAAGATTTTTGATATAGCATTAGGAGGTTAGGGTATAGGTTTAAGGCTTTGAGATATAGGGCTATGGTTATATACCAAGGGCTGTGGCTTTTAAGAGTAAGGGGCTAAATGTTAAAGTTATAAGACAAGCTTTTCAGGTATGTAATTAAGGATTTGGTGTACAGGGTTACACATTTGGGGAATAGGGTTCAAGGTTTGCATTTTAGGGTTCAGATTTAAGAGTTTGGGTAAAGGGTTAAGGGTTAGGCCTATATGGTTAAGCAGTAGGGTAAGAGTATGGGTTTAAGATATAGGATTAGGGGTTTAGGAGATAGGGTTTAAGGGAAAAGAGTTAGGGGTGTATAATATAGGTATGAATTATATAAGTACAGGGTCAAGAATATAGGGTTAAGGATTAAGGTACAGAGTTAACGGTTTGAGATGTAGCGTTATGGGTGGGGGTATAGGTGTTAGGTGTTAAGACATTATAGGTTAAAGATTGGCGGTACATGGATTAAGTCCATGTGGTTACAAGTTAGAGGTTAAGGGACCAGGTTTCAGGGCCAAGAGTTAAGGGTTTGGGGGATAACTTTAAGGATGGGGAGTATAGGGTTACAGGTTTCGTATACTGAGTTAAGTGTTTGGGCATGGGGATACTGTTAAATCCTGTTGTTACATTAGCATAGTGTCAGCATTAGAAATGTTTGTTATTTAAGGTGTACTGAGGAGAGTTTCAGCCTATTTGTATGAGAAACAAAATGTTGCTTTTGCAGTAGCGCTGCATTAGTCAATTTCAATCTAACACACTTCAAAGTGATTAAATGAGAAATGTTAAAATTAATTGATGCTTTTCTTAAGTAAAAAAAATCGGATTACTGAGGTGATCATTAATCGTTTTATGTTTCCTGTATTTTTAGTGCATGCTATATTTTGACTTTCACTTTCCTGAAGAAATATCACGTTTGATAACATTTTATGTTATTTGTGTACCCTTAATGGATTGGATTTTGATTTTGTTTGCTGTCATTTTATCTTTATCTTGTGTGTAACCAGCACCTTGATGTGTGGTGTAGTTTAGCACCTGCTGCATGCTTTAAGCACAAAATAAAAAACATACAGTTTAATATTCAATATCAATTTTTTTGCCAAACAAGCATAGAGTGCATCATTTTGACTCACGTTTGTAGAATTGGGTTCTTGCTGTGGTAATTCGCCTGTGCAATGATGGCTGCCATATCAGCAAGCGCCCGAAACCGCTGCTCCCGAGGCAACATGTCTGCCTCGATGGCCTCCATTTTCTTAGTGGCAGCCTCGGCCTTTTCAAAGGTCTCAGACTGGACGTTTTGCCTCTCGACCACCCTGGTCATGTCCTGCAGGTAGCTTCTGCGGAGCGCTGCCTTTTTATGGAACCTCTCGGCCAGCTGTTCCAACTTCTCCAGCCTGACCAGCTCCCGCTGAAGGGTTTTCTCCCGGTTATGCTCGGTCTTCTCCAGAAGGGACCAGAACTTCTCAATGTCACTCAGAGATGTACCTTCGGGGGGTGCATATGGACGAAGGTTGTTTGCCCGCATCTTGGTCTGGATGTTGAAGAGGTGAGCCTCAATCATGCCTCGTTCCTGGTACTTGGGGGGCTTCTCCACAGTGCGATACGTCTTGAACTTCAGCATGAGCTGCTTCATCCCCTTCAGGGAGTTGGGAAAGCATTGATCATTCATCTCCAGCACCTTTTGTTTGATCCACTTGAGCAGATCAGAGACCATCTGCTCATACTGGCTCTTCAGAGTCTCTATCTCAACCAGGAGTGACATTATCTGAAAAAAGTGAAGAGGATAAAACATGAGGCAAGAGGTGACAAGTATAATGGAACCAAGACCAGGAGAAGGAAGATAACGGAGTCGGTGATCATGAGGTCAGTGGCGAGAGGCAACTACTGTTGTAAAACTGCAACTGTACAGCACAGCCCCCTCAATCTGTGAAGCATGACTGATATACTTGCTTAGAATGTATACTACAATAACAGTATGTGCAGCCTGCAGTTTATTCAACATGTTAGCAATAGCTTGCCCAGTGCATACGGTGCATCAATATATCTTGCAAAGAACAGATTGCCTTGTGCTTGCATCATAACGGAGAGAGCCCTGCATTAAAATCCAGTGTAGTTTAACTGAGGAGCAGCTGTATCAAGTCAAGACTACATGAGGCATGGTGTAAAAAGTTATTCACTCCCTTGCAACTTTGCAGGAATATCTTGTCTAATGGTAGTTGTTAAATAGCTGCTGCTTGGTTAGCATAGAAATTAGTTTAACTTCATGTCATTGCCGTTGCCTGGATTTCAACTCGACACAGATCCAAGAAATTCCTCTGCCCACCCACTGCAGGAAGAATCTGATGAACCTCATCTTGAAGAACCTCCTCTAGCTAGAAGCAATTGCTTTGATCTCTTACCCAGTATTGATCAAAGTTCTACGCTAGTCTTGCTTGCCCTCATTTGTATCTATTTTCTATGATACAGAACTCTGCTGCTGTGTAGCACTGGCATCCAAAACCCAGATCCATGCTATATTTTCAGGATGGCCACATAAGGTAAATGTGTACACAATGAAACTCATTTAAGCAGTCAGATGTTATCATGAAAAATCAGGCATGGATCTAGCCCTCCTGGATCTAGGTTGAAGACCAGGCATGGTAGCTAGGTTCACACTGTATACATTTCCATAAATGCTTACTTTATCTCCTCAACTCCAGCTTTCCTTTTTTATACTACCAGATATCAATTATTTCCCTCTTTTTTCTTAGGCTTAACTCATATGATCTCTTTGGTGGCAGAATGTCTGAATCCCATCTGTTAGCTGTTCAAGGTGATGCTTACCCAGGAGCACCCCACAGTGCAAGGCAGTGTTTTTTTCTTTTCAATCTATGAGAACACCCCCTCTTTTGGCAGATCACTGACTGCTCAGGCCACAGAACGTGCACTTTCATGTTACTACATTTCTGTCATGGCTGCTATGCGCTTGAACTTAGGCGGGTGCTTAAAATCCAAGAGCACACCATCCCCACTGACTTACTAGCACACCCCAGGCTAGGCGGACTTGATCCTATGTGCAGAGTTATTTACCCTTTAACCCGGATCTTATCCCTTTCTTCCTGTCCCATCAAGGCTAAATCAAGACTAGAGCCACGATCTTTGTGTTTAGCAGCCAAGAACCTTCTAGATGAGGTCGACGGAGCTTTTAAAAGATATTTTAAAACAACTCAACAGGACACTAGCTCACCACATTCAGTTTGGAAAGGAGCCCACATCCAGCTCTGGAAGTGAGCTTAATGCGAGGTTGGAGAGACATGAACGTCCCAGGTCGTGTCTCTATTATGTTTTAATTTTGTTTTGTTAATTTAATTTGATATCGCACACGAATCTCCCCCACAGGGGTATCTCGGCGCTGAGGACATTGTAATCCCTGCGAACACGAACAAAGCCTAAAACCATCCCAGCATCAAGGCTTGAAACTAGACTCTGACCTCAAGGACCAGGATTTGGGTTGAGATGACCTGATGATAGCAGCACAGGCAGTTTTTGTGGGATATCCTGGCTCAAAGACAAGGCTCCTTTTCACACTCTCGTGTGTGCAAAGAGGCAGCTTTTAAGCACCAGTCCTAGTGAGCAGAGTCCACCAGCATCACATGATCATGTGCACACGAATCCACAAGGCTGGACACTGTGCAGCCAGAAGTAGTGGGTGGAAACTGTGTACTCCTATGTGCGGTACATAACAATATACTCACAAGCCTGGACACCTAAAGCAACGAGGTTCTGTGCCATGTTTGCTTGTGTGCAAACAAATGTATATTAATTTGACCCAAACGCCCCTGAAGTCATACGTTTCGCCCAGATTCGGTAGCCATCTCCCCTGAACCAGAGATCTGTTCTTGGGTTAAGCCCACGAGCCTTCCCTCAGGTGCACTTGTGGATGAGCACGAGTGATAGACGCGGAGATTCTGACACCACTTTTCATAGACCAGGCTCACTTACACCCCATGCACGCCGCTTAGGACCCCTAGACGCTAGGAGTGTGTGCATGTAGGGAATTCATAAAACCTAAACCCCGCTATGAGGCAACGAGTGCTTTAAATGGGCGTGAGGGTACAAGATAAGGTTCATTGGGGCACAGAGAGCTGGCGGGCACATAGGGGGGAGATCCCTATGGGTCAGGTGGGATGAGATGTGTTTAAGGGAGGAGCTTTCCACTCCTTGTGTACTAACCACGAGTGATGGACACCGGTCTTTCAACTCCTGAAGAGCAGCACCTCAAGAGACCTTCTCATGGTCTCTTGGATTCAGTATGAGCGGTGGGTGCATCTTCAGCATCCGTGCCCCCTGCAGACCAGGCTCACTTACACTGTATGACTATGGACCCCTCTCAGTGACACTATTACACACTCACAGTGGCACTGATTACAAGGCACGAGTGATGGGTCTCAACCACCCGAGATCAGACCCTTAGGAGTCCCCCTCAGGGAGTCTTGGGAAACAACATGAGTTCAAGGCCCCCACTTCCTCCTAGGCCAGGGTCACTTACCTCACATGGACACTTTGTAAAGAAACAGAGCTCTAAGAATGAGCAGGGCTTTAAGTGGGCCGGGTCCTGACGGTGCTCAGCACTGGCAGTTCTTAAAAGCAGGTGCTGAGACGGGTGCCTATCGGGCTCTCCAATTCTGCCCTCACACTCAGAGCTCAGGGGTCGATTCCGATCTCGGCCGGTAGGGCACCGAATCGGATTTGGCTTAACCGGATCCGATTCGGAGCCCTCATTCCCGACCGATTTGTACGTGCGTCCGGCCGAGCGAGTACGATGCGAGCGCACGCGAAATCGCCGACCGACTTGTTCGCGGGTCCGAAGCGCTCCGACCGACTCGCACGGACACGACTCGCACCGCGCAATGGAGACGTTCCCCGGCCGGGCAAGTACAATGCGCGCCTCGAGCAGTCCGACCGACTCGCGCCGTCCGGCTCGAAGGAGCTGTCGGAGCCGGACTTTGGGGGTCCGTGTCGGACCCCCCTGTATGCGTAGCCGCACGAGTCGCACACAGGGGGGACCCATGGGTCCCCCCTACCTGTGCATGTACGCCGCGAGTCGCTTTGAGGCGTACCCACTGTAGGGGGCACCCTTGTTCGCCTCGCACCCATTGAGTCAATGGGAGCCCGCGTACGCGTTGTACGTCCGGCTCCCATTGACTTCAATGGGAGTCCGACCGACTCGAGTCCGATTGCATGCGTGCGCATCGTACTCGTTCGGTCGGACTGCCAGAGTCCGATTCGGTCGGAAATCTCTCCGGGTCCGGCTCGGTCGGAGAGATTTCCGGCCCGAATCGGAATCGGCCCCTCAGTGTGAAAAAAAGCTTCACTCTGCAGCAATACCACTGCTCAAAGCCTTTGATGTAACTTCAAAGAGACTCGTTTTAGTTCATTCACACTCTCATCATTTCAGTACTGAAGCATTTTCAATATTATAAACAACATGGTTGTTGTCTATTTATTTTATACAACTAACAATCATTGACAAATCCAATAGTCTTGGCTTGTTGTAGGTATAATGTTACTTGTTGTATCATATATCTGGATGCAATAACAGAAACAGCAAACGGGCTGCACACTATGCTAAGCACATGTTTTTAGCTTATGTGTTTTAAAGCCACGCCCTTAATTACATCGGCTACACCACTTTAAGTGGACACAACCCCCCTCCCTCCGTCCCCCCCAATTTTTTCATCCCACTTAAAGCCCTGCGTGATGGGTCCTGGTATCAACTTCCAGACAGCAGCACCTCTAGTCCCCGTTCCGTCCTGGCCTCTTGGGATTCAGTATGAGTGATAGGCGCTGAGCTACAGTCCACCACATCCTCCCCAACACCTACTGGCCAGACTGATTTACGCTGAATGGGCCCCTCTCGGAAACACTGGCTACAAAGCATGAGTGACGGGTGCTCAGTGCTGGTTTCAGCCCTCCACTCGCCCCACAGACCAGGCTCACGTCACGTACCTCACATACACCACATGGACCCCCCTCAGAGTCACTGGCTACAAAGCATGAGTTATGGGTGCTGGTTTCACCTCCCCAGTCTCAACTACCAGGTGTAGCAAGCCTTCAGAGCCTCTCGAGGGATGTTCACTCCCAACCCCAGCCCACACCCACAGACACACCTGCCAGGCTCCTGGTTGCTGTGAGGCCTTTCTGGGGACGCACGTGCGGGAAGTTCCCCAGGAAGGAAAGGTATCTGAGAAACACCCACCTCCAGCGCCGGCGCCGCCTCCCCTGCCGGCAGCAGCCCGGCCTTATGAATGTTCTGCCATCGCACCCAGCTGTTGCTGAAAGATCCCAACAGGTGCATGGTCCCCCGAGAGGCGCGAGGTCCGCGCGTCACCCAATAATGGCTCTGATTAGATTGTCTATGCCTCTGCCCTGGCCATCAGGGTTATGTCTGCTTCCCGAGGAGCAGCGCCTGCAGCTCTGAAGCAGCCCTTCTTCCGGGGCCAATCCTATTAATGTCTCGGAGCAGCAGCAGCCCGTCCAAGGAGTTAAACCATTAGAGGATTAGCAGGCCGGACAATAACAACGAAAACATTGGGAGTAAATGAGGGAGAGAGAGATAGGGAGAAGAAAGAGAGCAGAAGAGAGGGGAAAGGACGAGAAAGAGAGGAGGAGAGAGAAAAAAGAAGGAAACAGAAGGAAAGTGGGGAAAGATAAAAAAGGAGAGAAGAAGCAGAGAAAGAGAGGCACACAGAAAGAAACATGTATATTGAAAAGAAGCAGAGAGAGGCAGGCACAAAGAAACATGTATATTTATATATATATATATATATATATATATATATATATATATATAACAAATACACTATTTTTAGACATCAACATGAGATTACTGGATATGATTTAACGATTACGTTATTAAAAGGTTCACAATTTCATAGTAAATTGCTAATACAGATTTTATCATATGCTACCCAATTGCATCCAGATTTTCATCAACATCTCAAAATGTTTCCATAGGAAATGTCTTTTTTGTTTTGCTAATAACCATGGCACCGTTTGACGAATTTTCACTAAACATTCCACAAAAGTGCTCCTTTTTGCCTAGTTTGTGCATAAAATGTTTTGAGGTGAACTGTCAAGCAGTGACCGAGAAAAGGAGGGGGGCCCAAAATGCAAAATCCCCATGCATTTTGCATGGACTTTTTTGAACATGGCTACCTCAAAGACTGCTGCACGGAATTACACCAAATGTGGAAGGAACCTAGATCTTGGTGCAGAAAGTGTGCTTTTTGTGATTTGGTGCAAATCCATTCAGTCGTTTTTGAGATATTAAGCCACAAAAATATTTGTATATCTGGATGGTTGGATTCGAGGGACTCTTGACCCAATTTAAAAAAATGGAGCGTTCTGATTGGCCTAGGGAGCTTTTTTCCCTTGGGCCATATGGCTCCAGCAGGAGTCAGACTCCTTGTGACTGAGCTCTCTGATTGGCTGCCAGCAACATGAAGAAAAATGTTGCTGGCAGTCAGTATCTGCATGCCTCCTCTCTCTCTGAGCACAATCTACTCTGACACATGCACCTTTGACTTTTCTCTATTTCAGAAAATGTCCCACAACTCATTTACAAGATCACAATCTCTCCTCCTCATGCTGAAAGTCATACCTATGCAACCTAACAATACGCAATCTCCTCTAACTCATGTATTAATTCCACCAACCATGTGCTTGAGCTACCTTCCCATCGTCTTATTAATGATTGCAACCAACCACTATTAGTTTGGTCCACCATAAAAACTGAAATGACTGTATGGAATGGTTTGCTTTGAGCACACAAGACTAATCCCAATAACCAGTCAGTCAGTCATAATAGCTTTATTCGACAAATAGTCATCAAAGCTGGGATACAATACAAAATTTATGACCAAAATATTAAAACTTTAAAAAACTTCCAATGAAGATAAAAGTCCATAAAATGGTGTAAAACAAGAAAAAAAAATTAAACTCCTCTGGGTGTTAAATACATATATACGAAGGAGTCTTTTTACATTGAGGCACAAACAGTATCCAATAACACTGAACTAACCATTAACCTTGGGTTCCGGAGCAGCATGCTGCCTGGCGTAAAGCACTTCGATGCCTCATCAGGGGTAGTAAGCGCAATATAAATACAATTACAATTATCGGACTTGGGAACGTAGTCCTCTGTCTTGCAATAAAAAAAATTATATAAGGGGCAAGGTAGGGATACCCTGCCCCGCTAGCCCTTGTGGGGGGGTCCCAGAAGGACCTCCCCAAGCCTAAAATACAAAAGAAAATCAGGTGTTTTTGCTAAGATCCCTCAAAATCCCTGCAAGATTGTGCAAAAAGATAAAGAAAATGGTGGCCCACCGTCTTTTTTAATTTATGGGGAGGGGGGCATGAGTCGGGCTCTACTCCCAAGCTGATTCAGGCCCCAGGTACCCCATACCCTGGGGCCAACTTTTAAGAAAAGGGGTGGGGGCATGGCCCCCCTCCCTGAGTCTTTAAAAGTCCTGGGGACACCATCCCCCGGGCCGGATAGTTTAATTGAGGGTAGGGGGCACCCAGCCTGCCTCCTAAGGGTCGATTGCAGCCCCTGAGACCCTATTCCCTGGAGCCAGTTACATTAATTAAGGGGAGGGGGCACCCACCCTCCCTCCCCAAGCCTTTCAAGGGCCAGTGGACACCATCTCCTTGGGCAGGGTAGTTTAATTGAGGGGAGGAGGGCATGCGCCCACCGACGTGATTGTGACACTGGGAACTCCATCCCTCAGGGGCCACTACATTAATTATGGGGAGGAGGGTACACGGCCCCCCTACTGGAGATGATCATGGCCTCAGGGACCACATCCCCCTGGCTGCATTGTAAGGAAAGGGAGGTGTGCCGTGTGCTCCCCTCCCCTAGCCACTTAGGACCCCAAGGACCCCATCCCTTGAGGCCTGGCTCCACTAACTGTGTCCTGGAGAACCCACTCTTGGGACACAGTTGCCCTGCCCGCAGGAACGCAGGCAGGAACATGTCTGCTCCCAACCGGCAGGAGCTACTAAAATGCTACCGGCCATGTAGGAGAAGGCATTTGTTTCCCTGCCTTTGCTCTTGCGAGCAGGGAAACGTAAATTGCTCTCACCCTGCTTGAGCATAAGAAAATACCTGCTCCTGCCGGGCGAGAGCAATGCTGGTTCTTGCTGTACCCAGGTAACTATAACTCGTGCCCTCACCATGCACAGCTAATTACCAAACATATTGCATCACTCATATGTCATGAGTGATGCATTATGTTTGGTAATTAGCTGTGCATGGTGAAGGCACGAGTTGTAAAATAATTATTAACATCTCTGCTGTATTTGAACTGACATATTGTTGACAAGACTGTGATTGTCAGGGGTGCGAATTATAGTAAGGGCATGAGTTACAGTTACTAAATGTATCTATCTCTGGTGAATTTCAGTGTGTTCTTTTAGTTTAGAATGTTACGTTGTCACTGACATTTTCACCTAACTATAACAACAGTTTAACATTTGTGTTTTTCAGTGAATATATATAAAATTTGGAATAATTCCGTTCAGCCATTTGGGCTGTAGCGCTGTTCAAAAATCCCAATGGAAATTGTATTGCGAAATTGTGTTTTAAGACCCCCTTTTTTCTCGGCCACACTTGACAGATCACCACAAAACTTTCAAGGAAGCAGCTACAATGGATGCACTTTTTTTTATAAGTTTTGTAAAGATTTGTCAAATGGCGCAAAAGTTACTAGCAAACCAAAAAACACATCTCCTATGTTAACTAGGTCCTCACTATAAAAACACAGCGGCAATTGCAATATATATATATATATATATATATATATATATAGAGAGAGAGAGAGAGAGAGAGAGATAGAGAGCAGAGAGCAAGACAGAGGGCGGGAGAAGAACTAGAGAGAGTCATAGAGAGAGAAGAGAGAGAGGGAGAGAGAGAAGGAGACAGAGAGAGAGAGAGAGAGAGAGAGAGAACGAGAGGAGAGAGACAGACGGAAAGACAGAAACGGGAAACATCGTTTACATTGCATGCCATTACAACACGGTCGTTACAACGACTGCGTTGTTACATCGCAAACCATTACAACGCAAGTCGTTACAACGACTTGCTGTAGGGGGCAGAAGGTGTTGGATTTAAAATCCAACACCTTCCCTACTGTTGCACAGACTGCAGTTGGAATAGTAAATTATACTATTCCAACATCCAGCGCCCCCTACAGCAAGTCGTTCTAACGACTTGCGTTGTAATGGCATGCGATGTAACAACACGGTCATTGTAACGACCGCGTTGTAATGTGGCCTATTCAACAGAAACAAACGAGGGAAAAAAGGAGTATTTTTTTATACAAGCACTAAACCATTCACGATAAATACATAATGAAGAGAGAGTGGAGATACTGCACTACAACCCAAACACACATACAAATGCCATTCTTTTTGCACTTTAAACTAATTTTTTACAATTTATTTTCGTCCTTTCTTCTTTGGAATCAGTTTTGATTCAAGAAATATTTGGAGGATTTTCATGTGCACAGGTGTTTGAGGATACTAAAAAACGAGAGAGGACAGAGAGAATGGGGAACACAGAACAAAACAGAGATAGAAAGATAGATGTCAAATGAAATGCAAATGCAGACATAAAACAGAAACTGTGCTGGCAGTGTCAGTAAAAGTAAAATGCAATTCAGACACAGCACGGCTAGCAAACAATTAACGGCAGCGAGTCAATGCAAAGACGAATAGGGCAAATGTAACACTAATGTATTGGTACCACGTGAAAAGTTTTGGTACTGATGTATGGAATACTCGTAGCAAAAAACGGGTTGCAACTGGCGACCACTGTTTTTTTCTACCAATAAAGAATTGTATGAACTGACCCATGAACGAATAGTTTGGTTCGTAAAATTTAAATTCACAGTGAGATGTAATCCAATCTACCTCATGAACATTAATGAGGTCGGTCGCAAATGAGGCAGGTGGCAAATAGCGACTCACTCCGATTGGCAGCCATCGCAGGGTTGATGGCCTGCTAGGGTCTACAGACCACTACGTCTGTGATCACTTTCAAATAAAGTTAACATTTTTTTCAATGTACCCTGTTTTCCTTCATGGAAACAGGGCTGCATTTAAAAATAAAAGTTTTCTTCTTCTGAAAAGTTTTTTTTTTTTTAGAATTGGCAGTGGTCCTTTGGACCACTGCCTATTCCTCAACAAATTTTCTTTTTCACATTCAGAAAGAGGAAAAGGTCCCTTTGAGAACAGCTCACCACCCAACTTGGGACTCAATCAATTTTTAATATTTTACAACCAGATTTTAGTCTCAAAACATTGACACTTGCTGTACTGATTTAGGATTTGGAAGGGAGGGCTACAACACGCCTCTTCCAAATAGCAACTCGGTATGGGATCGCAATCCCATTTTAGAAGTCGGTAAAAGTTTGCCACCTCCTACCGTGGTTGAAACACATGAAAAAACAATTTTGCTGTTGCAAACTCCAAATCAGATTGTTTGTAACCGTAAAATAGGCTCATAAAGCTGTCCCCATCTCTCTACATTATTTTAATTTTTCATTGGTAAAGGCCATTTCATGTAACAGGTTTGTGTGGAGGCATTTGACTTTATAAGTGGTAAGCCCAGTCTGAGGTATTTTAATTTGCTGTGCAACTTGTCTAGCCCATATTGTACTCGTACCAAATTTTAAAAAAATTCTCATTCTTATGTGATTTTATCAGAGGTATATTGTGCATCATGCAAAAGTGCATGTGTTGGCAACATTTGAATTTGCGGAAAGTAAAACTTATCGTGGGTACTTTAACTTATTCTGAAGATGTCTGATCCTTTTGTAATCATACCCCACAAGCAGTTTTGCCTCACATTTCCTTGAATTTGTAAAAAGTATAGGCCATATTATGTAATCAGATTTTTGTTAGTGAAATTTGAATTTGTGGGCATAAAGCCTATCTAATTTATTTGACTGTTTTTGTGCTAAATGTTTTACCCCGCTTGTACCCATACAACATAATTTTGTCTAAGGAGCAATTGGATTTGCGGGTGGTAAAAGTTCTTGGGGTTATGTTAACTTTATGTGCAAAATGTCTGAAACTTTTGTTGTCAAACCATGCAAGCAGTTTTGTCTCTGTTGTACTTGAATTTGTCAGAGGTATTGGTTGTATTGCATAACAAGATTTTTGTTAAATGTTTTTGAATTTGTGGCGATAAAACCTGTTGTTAGTATAATAATTTGTTATGTAAAGTGTTGTTTATTGAAATTCCAGTGGTTGCAAAAAATGCACTCAGTGGTACCATATGTTCGTTCCATCAAGCACTGCACTATTTATTGCTGACAAATGACACTATAGCCGAAGGTTTTAAGCGCTGACAAATTCAAAGACAGCCAACATATTTTGGGGTCCTTAAGGGGCAGGTTCACAAAATAAATATTTAAGTACCGGAAGTGGTAATACAGGAGTAATATTTTATGAACTCTTACAAACATTTTTTTTAAATCTGCCCCAGAATGTTCAACTCTCTAGAAATGTTTTTCAATATTCCCTGAATATTACTTTTTTATTCCCTTTTAAGGTGTTTTGGGGCCTATTCACAAAGGCTGTAAGAGTATGTAAAAAGTACTACAGGCGTGCTACCTTACTTTATTCCAAATGCCTTGATGGATAGGCCCCAGTTTGTTTACATGGCACAGCCTATAATGTCACTTGAATAAAATGATACAAGACATTAGTGTTTACGTTGCACGGTTCATGGTGATTTATAATGTAATCATTCATTGGATCTGCTGAGCATATGTTTTATAGCTGTGCCTTTCTTTAGTTCAGGATGCATCCGTAAGCAGATTTTAGCAATAGACTTAAGAAATATGTAATTCTCTTACATTGTTGGCAGTACAAGTACAGATTTGACGCACTTTTTATTTTTACATAACACATCATTTGCAGATTTCAACTAAAGTCCTCAGGTTTTTTTTTTTAGCAAATGGAATGAAGTTTTCTAGGAATGCTGCATATTAAATTCAATTCAGATCCTGACAGGTTTCAAAATTAAACAGATTACTTTTCATCTGTTGATTGCAGTGGTCGAAGTGGCGGGGCGGGGGTGGAAGCCCCTACTTTTTTAATTTGAAAAAAGACAGCTCCCCTACTTTTTGTGAAAATATAACTGTCCCGGAACGGTTAATTCTGAGAATTGAAAGACTTCAGCTGAAGTGTAAGGCAAGGAGTCTCCTGTGCTGTAAAACCGAGGAAGTGCAGACAGCTAAACAAGCCTTCTTGCCAGGGTGTCTGCTGCCTGAAAGAAATGTAAATGAGCACAACTGATCAACCTGCAAATGTAAAGGTTGCTTAGAAGCCAGTATTGGCTTTAATTGATGAAGTCACTTGAAGCTTCTTGATGGCACACATTTATTTTTTGAGGGGTATTGTAAGGGAGCTACCAGCTAAGCTGTGAAATTCTTGCTTTTAAAAGACAGTTATAAAAAAACATTTGCACTACATACAGTCTGGATATTACTAAAACCCATATTTCGGAAGCACTTTTTTAATCTTAAACCTTTTTGCGTATTTTGTAACACCCTATCCTGTGTTGTGTAATGCCGTTTTAAAATAATGACTTACATGTTCACAGTGCTTTCTGTCACAGGCTGGAACCTTGTAGCACTAGACATACACAAGTCAGTATTCTCAACTACACCAGCCAGGATTCAATTCTGTGGCTCTACCGTGCAGTGCATTAACTATTAGAGGGTTCGTAATGCACAATAGTAGATTTCTCACTAATTAACATAACTTGCATTTAATTTTCATTTAAGCTCTGTGTTATTTTACATGTAGTTACTTGAAGGTGAAAGACTGAAAAAAGTTTCAGAATATTTAGTTTTTTAAGCCTCGCCTTTGACCACGCCCCACGCTCACTCATCCCACCTCCATTGCACGCAGCATCACAGTTCCCATACTTTGTTTAATGCACTTCGACCAATGGTTGATTGGTGTATAGAAGAAGAGAAAGAGTATTGTACTGAGTGGTGCATTTTACGGAGTTTCATACCTCTGATAAGGCCATGAAAGTTCATCGGTTCCTGGGCTTCCATTCGGAGGTGTGCGGTTGGAAGAGTATTGGGTGGATTGAGTGCTATGTCATATGTGGTAGATGTTTGTTATGGTGTGCGAGGTTCAAACAGATGCTTGAAAAATGGTGTGCCGTACATCGCACTGCATACATAGTGTTGGACTCCCTGAACCAACTAAGCCACCCCACTGGTGCTCCCTAGTCGGTTGCGGCCAGGACTGGCCCCTAGGCCACCCAGATGTCTCTGGCCCTTGCTGTCTCACAGAGTGGGGGGCAGTAGCCCCAGGCCCGTAGTACCCGTTGACCACTCTCCTTCTCCTCCTATGCGGGGCACCCTCAGAACACCTCTCTCTCCCTTGTCCAGGGCCGTGACCCTGCATCCGATCCACCAACCCAGGGTCTAAACCCTTAGGTTGCCCCGGTGCCAGAGGCGAGTCCTCCCTCCCTCTGCACCCCCTCCCAGAGTTCCGCACCCGCCCAACTGGAGTGGTACCCCTGGAAGACAGCTCCGGAGGGACACTGCTTACAGACATCCCTCCCGCCAGGTCAGGCAGCCCCTGAACCTGGCACCCCAGCCCAGGATCTAAACCCTGTGGCTGAGCCGGTGCCAGAAGCGAGTCCTTCCTCCCTCGGCACCCCCTTCCAGAGTTCCGCACCCTCCCACCTGGAGAAGTACCCCTGGAAGTCAAACCGGTAGGGACCTTGATTACAAGTGCCCCTCCCTCCAGGTCAGGCAGCCCCTGAACCTGGCTCCCCAGCCCAGGATCTAAACCCTGTGGCTGAGCAGACCCCAGAACCCCTGGAGCTCGGATTATAGATGCCCCGGGTTCTCCTGACACTGGGGGATCCCCTTCCATGGATGGCCCATCGGGACAGCCTAGGCTCCCAACCTGGGGTTCCCTTATGGAACTCTCCAGGCCCTGAGACTGCGGTTGGGGCACCTCGGGACACCTCCCCGCTATAGATAGGATGTGAGGCCCTACAACCCTCTCACTATCCTGGGACCTAGCTGGGCTATTCTCCACCTCTCCCACCTCGCTGGGTTGGAAGATCCCTGCACCACTCCCTTCAGGATCACTCCCCAATGCCCTCTCAGACTCTCTGGCACTCACCCAAAGGTCTGCCTCCCGTGCAAGCTTCCTGGGGTCGGAGAGCCCACACTGCAACAGGTGGTGGCGCAACCTGGGAAAACAACTCTTGAGCACATGCTCCCTGATGATCAGGCGGAACAGCCCTTCCCCATCTGTCACCGCACCACACACCATCCACTCCTCCAGTGCGGTCCAACACACGTCCACATACTCCCCCCAAGACTGATGGGACAGTTTCTTGCCGCCCCCCTCCTCCTGGGGATCAAGCACCATCTTCCGGGCTCTGGGAGTGGGACTTCCCACACTGGAGTCACTCTCGCTGCCACCACTGGATCCCACCCTCACTGGTGAATCCAGACCACAGACACCACTCTCAGGGGACAACCTACCCCCCTGAGCTAGTCTCTCCCTGGCGAAGGCCCTTTCAGCCTCAGCCATTCTCTCCTGTGCTAGGACCCTCTCGGTCTCTAGCCTCTTTTCTTCAACTCTCAGCTGCGCTAGCTCCACTGTGAGCCTTTCCAGCGCCAGCTGATGCTCCCTTTCTTCCCTCCTATCTACCCACTCTTCTGGGGACAGGGAAAGGGGTGGGGCAGTGCCCCTGGGGCTGGACCCAGCACGGGACTCCTCTCTATGGTGTCCTCATTCGCTACCGGTGTCTCTGCCCTAACATCTCCTTCCTCCTCAATGTCACCACCCTCCAGGGTTATGGACTGGGCACCCTCACTCTCAGAGTCCTCCTCACGGTCTCTACCAAATCCATCCCTTAAATATGCGGAGGGGTAATCGGAAAGGTCCCGCAGGGCCTCTAAGGGTTCCCCCTCTTTAGGGCCTCATAGAGAAACAATTTCCTGCGAATGTTGCCTACTGTGGGTATCCCCCTTTTCCTGCAGAAATTCATAACTTCATCCTCAGTGTACTCCCAGATGTTCTCCTCGTCATAGGTTAACTCCATCTTGGTGAGATACACACCTGCAGTTGTGGGCCCGCGTCCAAGTTCTCTCGCCCTAAGCAGGGAAGCCCATCAAGGCATTGATCGGTCTACCCTGGCTTTTGGCTGGGAGGGGGTCGTGTTGGACTTGGCCCTTCTTCCCTGAGTTTTTTTTTTTTAAGTAAGAATAAAACATGGTGTGTCTGAACTGACAATAACAAATGCTGTGCAATGGTGCATGCACCTTTATTTCCACCATCTTAGAAAAGCACTGTGGAAAAAGGTTACTTTTAAAATGGACGCCATGCCTGCCTGCCCATGTGACGCCTGACTGAGGTGGGGTGGCACGCTAGTTGTTCGTTTCCCAGCACCCCTGCTGTTGGAGGGAAACTTCGCACCCAGTGTGCTCTACTCCTCCCCCTAGACCAGTTGAGACCGGTTTTCCGGGGAACTTTCTGGAAGCTGCCAGCCCTGTCTGGTAGGTGGGGTGAGGGGGATACATATAGGGGGGCTGGGCTGCCATGTGCTCAGACAGGGACAGTGCGGAGCGTGGACTGATTGAGAGGGGACACTCTGCCAGGGGTACCGCCACATTGGGCCTGTGTGCTGGCCCCTGTGCCCATCTGCACCCCTTCACCATCCACAGGGCCAGTGAGAGCCCCTTACTGGAGTGTAGACTGCCATGACAGGAGGAGTATCACGTTATGGGGGATGACTGCTTCTAGGAGCTGCGGTCCTGTTCCGATGAGTACCCACTGCCCGTTGATCTGACCCAGTATTGCTGACTGCTCTCCTACCGCCCTGAATCCAGCACCTGGGGAGCACTATCCCTTATTGCCAGCTACCTGCTGTCTAGCACCCTGCGAGTATGTGGACTGCCCAGGAGAGAAAAGGAGCTGACACCTGAAGCGCTGTGCTGCCAGAGTACCACTCTATTCTGTGGGACCCTAGACCTGGGAGCTATCTAGCGCCTCGTGAGCACTTTACTTTAATAGCCGGTGCTCCAAGGAGGTGAGGAGCGTGGGTGTCCCTGCAGCGCTGTGCTGCCCAAGTGCCACAAGGAAATCCCTGCGTGGTGGATTCCCCCCCCCGCTGTCTGCTGAAGAAACGGGTACCCACCCCGTAATTGCCTGCTTCGATGCAGCGGGTGCCTACCCCGTAATTTATCTTTGTTGGAAGGCGGGAGCCCACCCCGCGCTTCTAACGTGCCCAGGATCACTGCCGCAGCCCGTTTTCCCGGAGAGAGGAGACGCCGCGTCGGAGCGGCGAACAGGAAGTCTGGCGGCCTTGTCTGACGGTGGGCGGGGCGCCCCACGACGGAAGGAAGCCCGGAGCTGAAAGGAGCCAGGCGGGAGCCTACCCCGCGCTGGCCCACGCCAACGTCGACGGAGACTTCGCTCCGTACAGGCGGGGCTCCCCGGGAGAGGAGGAGAGCCCGCGCGCAGCAGCAGCCGTCCGGTAGAAGGGCCCTGAGAAGGAGGGGCTCGATCGGAGCCTCGCAGGCTCCCGGGCTGCCCACGTGGACCCAAGGAGCAGAGTCCCCGCAGGACAGCCGGTGAGTGGGGCCCATTGCGAAGTTGGGGAGTGTGTTGGGGCACATTGCCGGTGCCCGCCCCCGGTGCCGGGTGGATCCTTACAGCTGCCCCGTCTGACAGCGGGCAGCTGCGACGTAGGAGGCACTTTATGTTTAGGGGGCCCCAGAGGCACCGAAAGTGCCAGTGACTCTTGGGGACACACAGCGGCACCGCAGTAGCGGGCCGCTGCAACGATTGGGCATATTTCCCCTTCCAGAGTCCCGGAGAGGGGCTCCAACGTGGCCATAGTGGTTTTATTCCACCCAGCTGCCCCGCAGGACAGTGGCAGCTGCTCCTAATGGGCAATTGTTGTTCGGGAGACCAAATTGGGCTTCCCCTGCACATGCAGTGCCAGTACTTGTTTTGGGCTGATTCCCAGCTGGCCTGCGAGTGCGCAGGCAGCTGCAACGGATTGGGGGCACTGTATTCCTCAGGAGACGAGAGAGAAGAGTGAGAGACACTCCTGCCCGGCCCCAGCGCTTTGCGCACTCTTGCTTTGCTGTTTTTGCAGCCAGCCCTGATTATGGCCTAATGAGATGCCCCCCTTGTACTTATGTTGAGGCTGATGTGCGGTATACCGGGGGTCCATGCCTGACCTACTGGGGCTATGCCATGATGCCTGTATACTGTGTTCCACGTTTACATTGGGGTTCTGCCTATTTGTATGCATAATATGCCATTGAAATGCCCATGTGTTAGGCCCATGCTGACGGTGCTGCATTTAGGCCTAAGGTGAAGCCTCCTGCCATACCACAATGTGTTTCATGCCTAATGTTGCATTTATGTTTATGGCTCTGCCTAACCTAAGGTTTTCCTTCCAGGCCTCCTGTTCATGAGAGTTATGCAAATGTACTCTTGCCTATGGTTATGCCTCCAGGCTCATATATGATATGCCTGAGGTTACGCATAATGGGTTTTCATGCCTAGTGTCTTTATGGTACTGTTGCCTAATGCTCGTCCCTTGTGCTCACAGGGTTAGGCCGAAGAGACTTTAGGCCAACCTGATTTCTACCATGCTAATGTTATGAGCCTACATGTTCATGCCTATTGGATTTATGCAAATACGATGGTGCTCAGTGCATGATCTTGCCAGAGGTTACTGGCTGACATACCCTGATTATTACTACTGGACTTTCATGTGTCCCTTACACTTGCATTCATCCCATGCTTTTGTTGATGCTGGCAGCGGCCCGATTGGCGCTGCACTGTAAATAGTCCCCACTGTTCATATCTACCTGGTGCCAGTTGGCGCCGTGTACACCCCTGTGATTATTGGTGCTGAGTTCTGCATAATACATATGCTGTTTTTCACCTAAACTGGTGTGGTCTCCGTTTGTAGTGTGCCTGCTTGTGTCGCCTGTGTGTGCTGCGTGGATGCTTTACACAATTCCTCCGGAGTTTGGCCTGCCCGCTCTGCACCACGCTACCCCGTTTCCAACACATAGGATGTACTGTGGAGAGTGAGAGCGCTGGAGAACCACACATATCTACTTATCACTTTGCATGAATCAAAATCTGCTTCTTGCGATTATATTGAGGGGAAAACAAAATGCTTTCAAACCTAGGAGGAGGTTGTCAATACTTCTTTTCCAGGCAGGTATTGAGTTCCAAAGTTTGGGGAACGGTAATTGGGGGATGGGGTATAGTTAGGGCAATTAGGGAAAGGGACATCGTGAGGAAAGGAGGACGGAAAATGAAGGAAACGCATGCAAAAGAAATGAGAAGTGGTGGGGGAGAGGTGAGGGTGGGAAAAGAAGGGAAGGTAAAGGAAGGTCAGGAAGAGAAAGGAAAAGAAAGGAAAGGAAAGGAAAGGCAAGGAAAGGAAAGTTGACAGCACATAGGGAGGAAAGATATAGGTAAGAATAAGTGCAAGGAAAAGAAATAGGGAAAGGAAGAAAGGAAGATGGAGGGAAGGCAGGGGAAAGAAAAGAAGAAAGCGGGAGAAAGGAAAGGAGAAAGGTAGGAAAAAAGCATGAAAGCAGCATCCCACTCACATTGGAGATCCTCTTCTGGACAGTCTGACCCTGCCTCATCTTGGAGAAGTAATGGTAATAGAGAGACACATAGGTCATGATGGACTTCTCGTCTGGCTGCAGAACTACCACATCCTCTGCATCCAGCAGCTTGGAGATGCCCAGCTTCTGCTCTGCCACGCCGAAGGCGTTGTTCAGGTTGTGGATGGGCCGGTTCTCCTTTAGGGAGCCGTAGTTGATGAGATCTGGCCTATGGTAAAACAGGGAGGAAATTAATGAAAAGGGGAACCACAACTGAATGACCTCATGTTTTCTTGTCTCTGGAGGACAAAGATATGATAAGAGAAATCAGCAGTTAAGAATCAACAGATTTGTTTACACAAGCATTCGCATTGGTATTGCTTTGCCAATGCTGAACAAGCAATGCAATTGGCTTTGCCAGTGCCCAATTAGCTACGCTAAAAGTATAGAAAATATTTTTCTATAATTCCAAGATGGGCGTCACATTGTATGATACAATGCGCCTTGTATCACATAATGTGGCTTCACGGAAAGTGGAAGCCCTTTTGAAAGTACAGAAAACAGTTTTCTATACTTTCTAGATGGCCACCATGTTGAATGATGCAACATGACGATGCAACACATGCCACATCAAGCAATATAGCAGCCATTTTGAAAGTATAGAAAACATTGTTTGATGGTCGCTGTACCGCGTGATGTGGTCGTGACAACACAATGAACTTTGTGTCATGCAACGTGGTCGGTACTCTGTACATATAGAAAGGAGTGTTTTCTATATTTTTGACATGACTGGTTACTACTAATAGCTTTGTCAATGCTGGATGGAATTTAAAAGCCCCTGGCACTGGCAAAGCCAATATCAGCTATGACCAGGGCTTGAGTTGAGGGTAGATGCGGGTAGAGGCCGTTTACCCACTCTTTTCGGAGGGTAGAAGCCATCTACCCTGCTGTAAAGCTGGCCTCCTTCAGTGGAGTGCCACGTTCATTTCCTACTTCTCCCGATATGCTGAACTCGTCCCGGTGTTTTTTTCTGACACGGGACACTTTCAGCCATGTCTGCACATTGTCTGCTTTCGTTCCAAGCAGAAGGGTGCAGGGAGAGAGGGGCTGATCAGATTCCAGCTTCACCCATAACAAAAGCCGGAGTAAAGGGGTCTTTAGGCCTCTTTTTGTTGAAGTATCCTGGCTGGGAGCTATCAGAAGCCTCACACCTAGATCAATGGTGGGGAAACAAAGGCTCATATCTTATCACTTCACAGAAACTTAAAAGTGAATTGCTTTTGACTTTGTTTAGTCCCTGTATATAAGAGATATGCATAAACTGTAAGAATGTCAGATGTGTTGGTCGCCCCAGTATTTACACAAAAAACAATTTAAATATCACTATTTCGTTTTATTTCATTTATAGCGCCTTAGCACTACAGTAGTGCTAACGCGCCTTAAAAGAAATAAAACAAAATAGTGGCATTTAAATTGTTAATTGTATATGTATGATGTAAAGTGCTCTGACACCCTACATTGTGATGAGTAGTGCCACTACTCATCCCAATGCAAGGTGTCAGAGCGCTTTACATCACACGTACAGATTATACATTGACAATAAATCATATGTGTGTACAACAATATAAAGGATGTGTTACAGAAGACAGTGAGGGTTACAAGGTGTGGGAGCCACATGTCCTTCATATCTCGCTGTGCTACATTAGAAGGATTACAATTTATGAACTGCAAGTGACAAAAGGATGTCTGTCTACCTATTTACATAAAATAAAAATCTGTCATCAGCGTGTTCCATAATGTGCATTGCAGGAGACATATTAAACCTCTATGCTACTTTGATTCAAAACTAGGACTAGGCCAAAAACAGATCTCTTCAGCAAATACGTTATCCTCCAGAGTTATCTTACCATTTTATAATTCCCTGACATTTAGCTGGCACACAAAGATCTCCGCAGCAGGTGTCTTAACCCCATAAGATATTTTAAAATACAGACATTGCAATCAATTAAGCATAACAGATTTACTACCACCTTTCTCCTTGTTGCCAATTTCTTTGTGGCAAGGTTTAAAAAAATAAATGTATACGTTGAGGCCCAGATTTTGCGTCGGGGTTGGTTCAGTATTTGGGCACAACCCCAATGCAAAATTTAATTTATTAAATATTGTAATGTGCTCAAATGTACTCATGATAGACCTGCTTAACGTATGTGAGGTCTTAAGATCTGATGTCACTTCCAGTGAGATCATGGGTTGTGATGCCACTTCCTATGATGCAACATGCAATGTCACGCGCGGTGATGTCACACGCAGTGATGCCACTCGCGCTGACGCCACACCCATTCTGCCTAACTTGGTGAGTCCCCCAGTTCTTTTTTTTAGGACTTGAACCCTGGTTATGACAATAGTGCAAGAGAATTGCCACGGGGCAAGAAAATATTCAGAAAGCGACAGAGTGAATGGGAATCTGGAGCAACAGGAAACAAGAAAAAGAACAAGTGGGAAATTGGAGTACTGAAAAGAAAGAAAAAAAGGTATAAAGGCCGGAAGAGGACAACAGCTGTGCGCTCCCAATAAGTTGTAAAAGACAAATGATTTGTAACACTGTACAGAGAAAAAATTGTCCTCTATTATTAGCTGTGTGCGGATACAACACATCCAATCACAAAGCATAGTAAGAGGGGAACGTCATAAATTCAAAGCAAAATACTGAACTAGATAGGAAAGATGTCCAATGAAAGAGCATAAAGTACATGGGGAAGTATGGGATACAATGCTGCCTGAAATAGACAGCAAAAGCTGTCTGTATATAGACCACAAAATGGAAACACATACTTTACAGCAATTTGCAATAGTTTCTCTTTCCAGGATTAAAGCTGCAGAATCAATGGGTGTTCTGTGCTATTACCAAATGCCAAATGGACCCACATATTTTTTTATTTCAAGTATCAGTCACCATCTCCTGGTGCACATAGGCTTTTTAAGTATTGGAGATATGAATATGTTTTTGAGCCTAAAGAGACTGTACCAGCAAAAGAGTGAAGCATTGAAGCATGCATCAATTGCAATATTACAGGAACTGTGCTTGGCCACCCATGGGTTATAGATGGTCGCAGTATGAGGGGAGGTGCTGACTGACTCTGCACAACCACCATACTGATCAATCGCTGTGATTTGGTTATGGCTTGTAAGATGCACATCAGAATTTCATAAGTTGAGTTAGAACTGCGATGTTGGATTTTCAATCAAACAGCATTTGTAAGCACAACACTGCCACCCCTAGGGGTATCTGGGCGCCTTGTCTCTGTCGAAGAGCCAGGTCTTAAGTCTCTTTCTGAAGTTTGCCAGCGAGGGGGCTGTACATAGGGTGACCAGATTTTCAAAATGAAAAACCGGGACGGCCGTAGGCATAGAAATAGAACTATGTTTTGATCGGGCCCTGATCACAGTCACAAAAAGACTACATTACAAATATTTAAGGTCACTATATACAACACACACACTCATATACACTTATACATATACATACACACACATAAATACACAGTCCTTCAACCAATGTATAATGAGACCCAGGTGCAGGCTGCTAATGAGTACGGCTTGGGGTGATGGGACAATGATTCGCTCCTCATTAAAACCTGCTGTGCTGCCTGAGAAAGGGGAGGCAACAGAGAAGGTGGCCTTTTAAACAGCTTAGCTTGTGTTCACGTGTTGAGAGAGGGGCAGCTGAAACGTGAGTGTGTACCACACTGTGATAATGTGCGCGCTCACCCGACCCTCTCAAAACCCAGGACATTTCTTTGTTGTTGAAAAAAGTGTTGGACTTTGTTGTTGAAAAAAGTGTCGAGACACGTGTCAGTCCATGAAAACCTGTGACTGTCCGGGCAAATCTGTGACGTCTGGTCACCCTAGCTGAACGGAGCTGGAGGGGAAGGTCGTTCCAGGTCGTGGCAGCGATGTAGGAGAAAGAGCGGCCACCGCTGTGGCTGCAACGGATGCTGGGGTGTGTGCAAGGGCGAGTGAAGAGGAGTGCAGGTGTCTAGAGGGTTGGTGGAAGACGAGTCAATGGTTGATCTAGGCAGGGCCTAAGTTGTGAAGGTCTTTGTAGGCATATGTGAGAATCTTGAAATGGCATCTCTTCTCGATGGGGAGCGATGTAGGTTCATTTGGGGAGGTCCAGGATGAGTCTGCCTGCAGCGTTGACTGGTAGGTCGCTCCCCCACCACACAGCTCCGTCTGTGTGCCCTGCTGCTGCCCCTGATTGTGCTCGTTTTTCCTTTCTGTGCCCCCTTGCTGCCCCTGATTGTGCTCGTTTTTTCCTTTCTGTGCCCCCCTTGCTGCCCCTGATTGTGCTCGTTTTTTCCTTTCTGTGCCCCCTTGCTGCCCCTGATTGTGCTCGTTTTTTCCTTTCTGTGCCCCCTTGCTGCCCCTGATTGTGCTCTGTTTTTCCTTTCTGTGCCCCCTTGCTGCCCCTGATTGTGCTCGTTTTTCCTTTCTGTGCCCCCTTGCTGCCCCTGATTGTGCTCGTTTTTTCTTTTTGTGCCCCCTTGCTGCCCCTCATTGTGCTAGTTTTTTCCTTTCTGTGCCCCCTTGCTGCCCCTGATTGTGCTCGTTTTTTTCCCTTTCTGTGCCCCCTTGCTGCCCCTGATTGTGCTCGTTTTTCCTTTCTGTGCCCCCTTGCTGCCCCTCATTGTGCTAGCTTTTTCCTTTCTGTGCCCCCTTGCTGCCCCTCATTGTGCTCGTTTTTCCTTTCTGTGCCCCCTTGATGCCCTGATTGTGCTCGTTTTCCCTTCTGTGCCTGTTTCCCGCCGTTGAGCCCCTGCGGCCCCGCCCCCTCACTGCCCATTCGCTGCCCCATTCCCTGCTCCTCCCTCCCACCTCCCCATTTATGGCGGCCGCTGCGTGGTGAAGAGAGCGACCCCTGACCTTGACTGGTAGGTCGCTCCCCACCACACAGCTCCGTCTGTGTGCCCTGCTGCTGCCCCTGATTGTGCTCGTTTTCCTTTCTGTGCCCCCTTGCTGCCCCTGATTGTGCTCGTTTTTTCCTTTCTGTGCCCCCTTGCTGCCCCTGATTGTGCTCGTTTTTCCTTTCTGTGCCCCCCTTGCTGCCCCTGATTGTGCTCGTTTTTTCCTTTCTGTGCCCCCCTTGCTGCCCCTGATTGTGCTCGTTTTTCCTTTCTGTACCCCCTTGCTGCCCCTGATTGTGCTCGTTTTTTCCTTTCTGTGCCCCCTTGCTGCCCCTGATTGTGCTCGTTTTTCCTTTCTGTGCCCCCTTGCTGCCCCTCATTGTGCTAGTTTTTCCTTTCTGTGCCCCCTTGCTGCCCCTGATTGTGCTCGTTTTTTTCCCCTTTCTGTGCCCCCTTGCTGCCCCTGATTGTGCTCGTTTTTTCCTTTCTGTGCCCCCTTGCTGCCCCTCATTGTGCTAGCTTTTTCCTTTCTGTGCCCCCTTGCTGCCCCTCATTGTGCTCGCTTTTTTCCTTTCTGTGCCTTTCTGCGCCCGTCCGCGCCGTGACCGCGCCCAGCGCCAGACCCCCTGGTCCGGGCATCCCCCGCGCCCGCCACATCAACAGACGCCGATACGACGCCAGCACCCTCCACGCACTCAACCCCGGAAAAGATCACGCCTGCTACCAGGCCACCCCGAAGCGCACCCAAGGGCCCTTCACCTGCCGGAACTGCAGCTTCGCCAGCACCCGCCCCGCCAAACCACCGCCCAGGAAAGAACCCAACTACCTCAGATGCATCCTCCTCAACACCCGCTCCGCCCGCAAACACGCCATCGAACTCTGGGACCTTCTCGACTCAACCTCCCCAGACGTCGCATTCCTGACGGAGACCTGGCTGAATCCCGCTTCAGCCCCCGACATCGCCATTGCCATCCCGGACGGATACAAGATCACCCGCAGGGACCGCACCAACGGAGTCGGAGGAGGCATCGCCATCGTCCACAGGAACACCCTCAGAGTCTCAACCAACACCGACGACACCCTCAGCACCGCCGAACACATGCACTTCCAGATCCACACCGATCCCAACACCACCCTCAGAGGAACCCTCATCTACAGACCCCCGGACCCCGAACACAGTTCAGCGATTCCATCGCTGACTTCGTCAGCACACACGCCATCGCCTCCACGGACTACATCCTCCTCAGGGACCTGAACTTCCACCTCGAGAACAACAAGGACACCAACTCCACCACCCTGATCGACAACCTCGCCACCCTCGGACTCAGACAGCTCGTGACTACACCCACCCACGCCGCCGGCCACACGCTCGACTCCATCTTTTCCGCAAGCCCACACGTCTCCTTCAACCACACCTCCGAACCCCACTGGACTGACCACCACTGCATCCACTTCACCTACAGGAAGCCCACCACGCACCACCGCACCAAACAAATGCCTCGCCGCTGCTGGAGCAGAGTCACGGAAGACCAGCTAACCATAACCCTCGCCCTGAGCCCACCCGCCGAACCCTCCGACCCTGACACCGCCGCCCTCAACCTCAGACAGTGGATCAACGACTGCGCCAACACCCTCGCCCTGCTCAAGAATCCGCCCAACAGCCACACCAGCAAGAAAGCCACCTGGTTCACCGAAGACCTCCAGGCCTCCAAACGAACATGCCGAAAACTGGAGAAGATCTGGCTCCACGAACGGACAGCGGACAGCTACGCCGCCCACAAGAGCGCCACCCGCAGTCACCATCACCTCATCAGATCCGCCAAAAGGGCCTCACTCAAAGACCGCCTAGACAACAACGCACACAACAGCAAAGAGCTCTTCAACATCGTGAAGGAACTCTCCAACCCCAGCTCCAACACCAACGACATCCAGCCGTCGCGAGACCTGTGCGACTCACTGGCCACCTTCTTCCACCGCAAAATCGCCGACATCCACGACAGCTTCAACACCACGACCGCCCCGGCAACCACCGAGACCACTGCCCCCACAACCACCAACCGCCTGCTCTCCTGGACCAACATCAACGACGAGGACACCAGCGAGATCATGAACACCATCCACTCCGGTTCACCGCTAGACCCGTGCCCTCACCACATCTTCAACAAAGCCAGTACAGCCATCGCGCCCCATCTCCGGAAAATAATCAACATCTCCTTCGAGACAGCAACCTTCCCGGAAAGCTGGAAGCACGCCGAGATCACAGCCTTACTCAAGAAACCCAAGGCAGACCCCAGGACCTCAAGAACTTCCGACCCATCTCTCTGCTCCCGTTCCCCGCGAAGGTCACCGAGAAAATCGTCAACAAACAACTGACCCGCTACCTCGAGGAGAACAACATCCTGGACCCTTCCCAGTCCGGCTTCCGCAGCAACCACAGCACCGAAACCGCCCTCATCGCCGCCACCGATGACATCAGGACCCTGCTAGACAACGGAGAAACAGCAGCCCTCATCCTCCTGGACCTATCAGCCACCTTCGACACGGTCTGCCACCACACACTACGAACACGCCTTCACGACGCCGGGATCCAAGAGAAGGCCCTGGACTGGACCACATCCTTCCTTTCCGGCAGAACACAAAGCGTCCGCCTCGCCCCTTCCGATCCAAGGCCACCAAGATCATCTGCGGCATACCCCAAGGCTCCTCCCTCAGCCCAACGCTGTTCAACATCTACATGGCACCCTCGCCCACGTCGCCCGACAGCACAACCTCAACATCATCTCCTACGCCGACGACACCCAGCTGATCCTCTCCCTCACCAAAGACCCTCACACCGCCAAAGCCCACCTCCTCGAAGGAATGAAGGCCGTCGCCGAATGGATGAGGACCAGCCGCCTGAAGCTGAACTCGGACAAGACGGAGGTCCTCATCCTTGGTTCCAACCCTTCAGCCTGGGACGACTCCTGGTGGCCAACATCACTGGGAACAGCCCCGCCACCCACCGACCACGTACGCAACCTAGGGGTCATCCCTCGACCCCACCCTCTCCATGACTAAGCAGGTCAACGCCGTTTCCTCATCCTGCTTCAACATCCTCCGAATGCTCCGCAGGATCTTCAAGTGGATCCCCACCGAAACAAGAAAAACAGTCACCCAGGCCCTCGTCACCAGCAGGCTGGACTACGGAAACGCCCTCTACGCAGGAACGACGGCTAAGCTCCTGAGACGGCTGCAACGCATCCAGAACGCCTCTGCACGTCTTATCCTCGACATCCCCCGACGCAGCCACATCACACCCCACCTGAGAGACCTGCACTGGCTCCCTGTCAACAAGAGGATAACCTTCAAGCTCCTCACCCACGCACACAAAGCACTCCACAACTCCGGACCAGCCTACCTCAACAGACGACTCAGCTTCTACACCCCCACCCGCCAGCTCCGCTCGACCAGCCTCGCCCTCGCCACAGTCCCCCGCATCCGGAAAACGACCGCCGGCGGCAGATCCTTCTCCCACCTCGCCGCCAAGACCTGGAACACCCTCCCCACCAACCTCCGACAGACCCAAGACCTACTGGCCTTCAGAAGACTCCTCAAGACCTGGCTCTTCGATCAGTAGCAGCACCACCCCCCTCTTCCCCCAGCGCCTTGAGACCCTCGCGGGTATGTAGTGCGCTTTATAAGTGACATGATTGATTGATTGATTGATTGATTGTATGGTCTGGAGTCTTCTGAGGTGCTCAGTGGAGATGCCGGCGTAGAGGGCATTGCCGTAGTGAAGGCGGCTAGTGACGAGGGCCTGAGTGATGGTCTTTTGGGTGTTGGGTGGGATCCATCTGAAGATTCTGCGGTGCATGTGAAGTGTGGGGACGCAGGAGGAGGCGATTGCCGAGGATAATGCCGAGGTTGCTTGCATGGTCAGTCGGTGTAGGTCCAAGTCCTGCAGGCCACCAGCTGTGGACCCATGCGGAAGTGTTCTTCCCAAAGATCAGTACTTCAGTTTTGTCGGAGTTGAGTTGGAGGCAGTTGTCTCTCATCCCTTTGGCTACATTGGTCATGGCGTCGTGGAAGTTGGTTTTGGCGTTGAAGAGGTCCTCGGTGAGCAAAAGGATCAGTTGAGTGTCATCTGCATAGGAGACTATACTGAGTCAGTGGGTTCTGACGACTTCTGCGAGGGGGATCATGTAGATTTTGAACTGGGTGGGGCTAAGGGATGATCCTTGTGGTACGCCGCATATGATATCTTTGGGAGCAGAGGTGAAGGGAGGCAGTCGGATGCTCTGTGCGCATCCGGTGAGGGAGGAGGCGCTCCACTTGAGGGCGTCTTGTTGTATGTCTACATTGTAGAGCGTGTTGATGAGGGTGTTGTGGGAGATGGTGTTGAATGCCACGGAGAGGTCAATGAGGATCAGGGCCACCGTTTCTCCACAATTGAGGAGTGTTCGGATGTAGTCTGTGGCAGGGTTCAGCGTGGTCTCAGTGCTGTGGTTGGCACAAAATCCTGATTGTGAGGCATCCAGTAGGTGGTTTTGTTCCAGAAATTTGGTGAGCTGCTGGTTGATGGCTTCCTCAAGTACTTTCGCTGAGTAGAGGAGCAGGGAGATAGGACGATAATTTTTGAGCTCGCTGAAGTCAGCGGAGGCTTTCTTTAGGAGGGGTCTGACGTCTGCGTATTTCCATCTGTCTGGGAAGGTTGCTATGGAGATAGAGGTGTTAAGGGTGTTGGTGAGTTGTGTTCTGATTGAGTTCCGTTGCAACGTTGTAGAGGTGGTGGGTGCAGGGGTCAGTGGGTGCCCAGGAGTGGACGGTAAACATGATGGCTGAGGTGGTCAGGGCGGTGAGCGGAGACCAAGTGGTAATGGTTTGGCTGATGTTCGCTGGCTGGTTGAGGTCGTTGGGGCTGAGCGCGGCAGGTTGGAGGTTTAAATTGTTGTAGATGTTGGTGATCTTGCTGTGGAAGTAGTCTGAGAGGGCGTTGCAGGGTTCTTGGGAGGGGTGGATGGTGTTCTCTATGACTGCTGGGTTTGAGAATTCTTTGACTAGGACTAGGACCACAATTCCTGGGCAACACAGATCAGTTATATGCATGACTTTCTGCATCAAAAAGCATATCCACAAGACTCAGTGGGACTTGAATCTGGCTTAGGCCCATGAGAGCAGGACAGTGTGATATTGCTGCTTTCACTTGCCCCATTTTAGGTTTGCATGATTGGAATCTCACATCTCACAGTTCTGCACAGTTTGAGTTCCATAATCAGTAACAAAGGGGAAAGAGATCAGGTTTGGGATGGTACCAAATGTATAGGAATTTTGCTCTGGGCCTTGGGTATGGAGGATGCAAGTTGACTTGTTTGTTCATTTTTGCAATTCTTTGCCTTCTGTCTGATGGTGTCCTACCTGCAAGTAGGTGTGTCACTAAGAACCACTGGAGATGGTGAGCTTGTCAGCCAAATTCGCTGTGGTTGTGATGGCTTTGTAAATGATGCAGCAAGCTTTGAAGATGGTGCAGGCCACCCAGGGGAGGGGGTGGAGTTAGATGATGTGGGTGATGTAGTCATATTTCTTGAGGCACTGGATGAGAAATGCTGTGGCATGTAGGATGCCCTTGGGGGTTAGTGTGGAGTTTGAGAGGCAGTGGACTAGGGTGTTGCCACCATCCAGATGCAAGAGTATGAGGACATGGACAGAAGCTTTAAAGTTGATTTCTGGGGGGACCTTTTTTGCTTTCTTTAGTAGAGAGAGCTTGAACCAGAGTGTCTTTATTTTCTTGCCAATGTGTTCTTTAAGGTTAAGGATGTTGATCAGGGTCAATCTAAGTGAAGAACCAGTCCTGGTTCATGTCTCCCATTAATCCAGGTATGAACTAGCTGTTTGTTGTTCTTGAAAAATAACAGGAATTCTCCTAAGGGATGTGGACAGGGAGGCCAAGATTGCAGACACTCGTCACTAGAGCAGTGTTCTTAAGCCCAAGCATCCTGCTCCATCCTTGAATTCGGGATGTCTTCTGAGGTACAGATAGGAAGCCTGCCACCATGAACAGCTAGATAGATCTGGTGGCATAGCAGAGGGCATGCTGGAGACACGATGTTGGATGACAGCTGTGACAGCTGGGCCCTGCCTCTTGGGTCATGAAGGAGAACCGTACTGGTAGTAGCATTGCCTAATCTCTGGCCACAGGTCACAAAGGAGACAAGATAGCAGCAACCGAGGCCCAAGGGTGGTCCCTCCCATCCCGGACCGTGGAACACCATGAGTGAGACTCGTTGAGAGGGAGTCTGGCTATTCCTGTCCCCACCCTCCCAACAGAGTAGTGTCTGGCCGAATAGAAGTCCTGTAACCGGAGTATTGTAGGACCCGGAGCTCCACCGAAGGCCGTCCGTGCTGTTTTGTGAGCCCCAGGGACAACCACTGGGGAGAACTGAAGCATGGACAGGGACAGCAGGGCTTGAGGGAGCTCAGGCATTGAAGTCTCAAGAACCCCTCCTTTGCTGTTCTCCCCCCCTCACCCTGCCCCTTTCTTGCACTTGCTGATTCAGCAAGAGCCCAACTCCTGGGCCATCTCCCTCCATGTAGGTTAGAGGAGACGTCAGCACTCAAAAACTGAAGTTCTTGGGGAGGAGGGCTCATGTTGGGGACACCCACAGGTTAGACAGGGATTGACACAGAGGCTCGGGGGCCTCCTGAATGCTTGAATGCACTACACCTCCCTGTGGTGACCAGCCTAGCTGCCCTCCTGGGATTGCCTCCACTGAGACATTGCATGGTTGGTTCAAGGTGTGCTGTGGCTGAACTGAAAGAAGTGTCAGTCTGTTGACTGTCCTCAGATGGAGGGACCATTTTGGACCTGAAGTCCACTGGTCTGTTTGGCACCCTTTGACACCCTATGCATTTTTCCCTCCTTTCTCAATGTAAGGAGCTGGAGGGTGGCCAGGGTGTTGATGGGGGTGGTTCCTGGGTATGGGAGATGCAGAGATGGAAACATTTAGCCCTGGCACCTCTGGGATATTAAACACTAACCTGGGGCCTTGCTGCCTCCGCTGCCCGATACTGCACTGATTGGGAGTATCTGCTCTACTTTGATCCCCTCAGGAGCACGAGTGGAGAAAGATAAAAATCTCAAATGTCAGACCCTCATCCTTATCATCTCCTTTATAAAGTGCATAACGTTCAGGGAGTGACAACTGAAAAGTGCAATCATATAGAACAGGTGGTACATCTCCTGAGAGCCTCAGGGGAACCCACTCCTCCCTAGGCCAGAGGATGATTGCTACATGGCTAAAGACAAACCCACTAAAAGCCCCACCAGGACAAAATGGATAAATGCAGACATGCTGACAAAGGAGGCAGAGTATGGTGGGTCTCAATAGGTCAGGGCAGATCCTACAAGCTATTTAGGACTCCAGAACGGTGCTTGAAACAAACATCGGGGATGTGAGAATGGATGGTTCACTTCTCCATCAAGACCTCATAATGCAGTTGATGGGGTCACTTAGGCAAAGGGTCGCCTTCTGAACTTGAGGACAGAGTCAAGTCATTCCAAATGTTTGTGACCCGCCTCACATCAGCAAACAAACTGGCTGACTGCACCAAGGATGCAGAGGATTGCACGAGTCCCAACATTCTGCACTTTGTGGAATTTCCTTAGGAAGTGGAGGTAGCCTATTCAGGAATTCATGGAAAAATGAATAAGGAGCATCGTTCCTCCAGATAGGTTCACTGCGGGCTTTGTGGTTGAGGATGCTCACTGAGCCCCTAACGAAATACCACCCCTGGGGGCATCCTCCAGACCAACGACAGCTAGACTCAACTTCAAAGACTGAAATTAAATCCTCAGAGTGATGAGAGGTCTAGTGCAAATTCTCTAGGTATTGCACCACATCATGATATTCTCTGATTACACCAAGCAGGTACATTCCTTGTAGAAAATCATTTAAAGTGGATAAACAAATGTTAAGGGCATTCTTTTATGCCTGGCAAACTAAATCTAAGTCCTTCTACTTTGATGCCCTCAAGATTGCTTGGGAGATTGTTCAGTGTCTTACCAATGAAAAAGGTAAACACAAAAGAGAAAACCAAACCTTCAGATCCTTCTCTGTAGACAACTTAATGCTTGAACTCATCTCTAAGTCTATCAACTCCATGTCAGACACCAGCACCTTCCTAAACAACTTCTAAACACTTTTGGAGAACTATATGAACTTCTACGCCCCAAATAAAATATGCAAGTGCAAGCCGAAGCCTTCAGCACCTTAGTACTCTAACGACCTGCCTTAAAATAAACAAAAATGGGGGAAAAAAGGCAGAAATACTTTGGCCTTATGATACTGAAATCCCTCAGCACAACAGTGCATCGCATTATCCAAAGCAAAGTACTTACTAAACGAATACCATCGATGAAGCAACCAACAGAATCAAATTGCTTTTCAAGACAACCAAGCACCTCATCAACCCCCTGCCAGACCCACCTATTCCTCACTCCAAAGAAAAGTGCAGTTGTATCAAGCTCTTCAACAGCAACACCGAGCTTGCTTCATCTCTTATGCCCACCCTTTCCTGCAGAATCTCACAATGGTCTGCCTTCAAGGTTCTGTCACTTGCAAATTTCACCAACATACTCAACTCCCTCAAAATCACTTCTTATGAACATGATGTCTTACCCTCGTCCTTCATCTGAGCTCTCTCTGAGGACATTCTCTCACCCCTAGTCACCATTGTAAATACCTCCCTCACTGAGGCATTTTTGTAGAAGGTCTCAAGACATGCCATATTCTCCAGCTCCTAAAACAACTTACACTAGACTATGATGACCTCTCCAACTACTGACCTGTCACTCACCTACCATTCAGCAGCAAGATAATTCAACTCCAAGATCACATTAATAACTATCTCCTGCAGGACCACCAGTGTGGCTTCAGATCACATTGAAGTACAGAAACCACTACCTTACACATCGTAAATTATGCTCTCCTGACCACAAATGAAGATTAACCCTGCCTCCTGATATCACTAGCCCTCTCAGCTGCCTTTGACACAGTCGACCATCCCACCTTCACATGAACCCTGGAGTCTCGAATGGGATTCATCAGCAATGTATTTTACAGATTTTTCTGCTACCTTCCCAACCGACACCAGTTTGTTCACGAAGGCACCTCCAGGTTTCAAAAGATCCCTCTTACCTAAGAGTCCTCTAGGATTTCATACTGTCTCCTGTCATCTTCATCCTCTACATGCAGCTGCTTGGTGTTTTACTCATAGATACAGCATCAAGATTCATCAATATGCCAATAATACACAGCTCTACTTGAAAGTCCCCTCTGTTCAGACACCCAATGCCTCAAACACTGCATGCACATCATGCAGACCAGTATGTCCAGCACCTACCTGAAGCTCAACCCAATCAAAACAGAATTCCTGTTATGTGGCATGAACAGCAAACAAGGAAGATTACAAACTTGGCTCAAAGATATGAATGAACCCTTATGGCTTTGAACCCCAACTTTCGCCAAATGCCAATTCACTTGGATTTACTCTGGACACTAACCCTCACCCTGAAAGAACACATTGCCAAAAAAAAAAAGATGGCCTGCCACCAGCCCATACCCAGCAGAATGAGAAATACCATAATTCTGCCAACCAATGATCGTGTAGTACAATTGGATAGACTAGATTTTTAAATACTTTCCCACCGCTCATTCAACATGCTTTCCCAAAGCTCATACTGCATGCTCCACAACCCAACCTATTGCAAGTATGATATATGACACATTCTTGACAAACTGCGTACCTGCACACTGTTGGAATGACCGTTCATCCCATTACCTATTATATATGCTGACGTTGGCACTCTTTGCTGGGTCACCCCCAAACATTTTACCGTCACCCCTCTGAATTAATTCTTATTGGCATTAGGACTCGGTGCACTTTACCATGGCTAACCAGTGCGATAGAGCTTGTTCTCTCTCCTTTAAACATGGTAAAACTGGCTTACCCCAATTGTTACATTTAATGTACTTGTAAGTCCCTATTAAAGTAGAACTACATGTACCCAGGGGCTGATAAATTAAAAGTTACTAGTGGGCCTGCAGCACTGATTGTGCCACCCAGTAAAGCATCCGCGGCCCGTGCAGGTAAGAGCGGTGGGGCCGGGTGGGGGGGGGGGATTCAACAGACGAGGAAGAGGGAAAAGTAAATAAATATTTAATTTTCCCTTGTCGTCGTCTGTCGAAATCCCTCCCCAACCCCCGCTCTTACCGGCACGGGCCGCGGCTGCACTAAAGTAGCCTTTAAACATGTCTCAGGCACTGACAATTCGACCTAACAAAATAAACCTCATTTTTTTATGCATATAAGTCACGCCTGTGGTATGACCTAAACACCCCATAGGGCAGAGCATGTCATTTTAAGTTTTACATGTCTTGGGAGTGAAAAACACCTAAATTCATTTTTCACTACTGTGAGGCCTACCTCGCCCATATCTTAACATTGGGTTCCCTTATTATATTTAATAAGTGCTAACGTTTGATTGGGAACATGTAGAAATATCATGTTTAGTCTCAAAATAATTGAGATTTCAAATCCTCTTCAATACTAAAGTTGGATTTTACATCACAATTCTGAAAATTACACTTTTAAAAAGCTGGCATTTTCTTGTCCTAAACATTTGGTGCCTGTGTCCTGGGTCACATGACTATGAATAGTTGGCAGTTGACCTTTGTGTATTCCTCCCAGACAGTGAGACAAATGGGGACTGGATGTTTCCAGGATGGGCCATATTGTTGTGTTGCGATGGGTGGGGTGGAGCTGTTCCCTGCCCCACTTATATTTTAAAGGGCTGCCTTCAGCACACTCACAGAGGAACTTGGCGCCAGCCTATTGTCACCGTAGACCACTTGGATCCTGGGCAGGGCAGGAAAGGAAACTTCCAGAAGCAGAGGTGGGAGACCCTAGAAGTTTCTCCCACTTCAAAAGCTGGCACCACTATACATATTGGACCCTCAGACCAACTCTTCAGTTCACTCCTGGACCTGCGGAGAACCCTCCTTGTACCCTCAGAGGACATCCTTGCTGCTTGATCCCAGTACTACCAGAGTAAGCCCAAGGGCTATTTGGCTGCAGCAGCAGCTCCTCGGCTAAGGCGGAGGAGCGTCGCCCCACTGCTCTGGGAGCAGTTTAAAAAGGAAAACTGAAATGAAAATAAATAACATTATTATCATTTTAGTTTTGCTTCCTGCTTAGGTGCGGGCGGGTGGGGCTGGGCTGCCAGAGCAGGGGCTAGAAGGAGGAGTGTTAGGCACACTCTAAAGTGCGCAGGGCTGTTTGGCCGGCCCTCTTGGGCCGACCAAACAGTCCTGCGCACTTTGCATGTACCCCACTAGGTTGCATTACACAGCCAGGTAGGGAACATGCACAGCCTCCCTGTCCCCACGTGAGCACCAAACCACGCCGCTCAAGTTGTGATTGGCCAGGGATTCTGGGAGGCTGTGTGCTTCCTGTTGCAGTGCGGAGAAGACATTGGAGGAGAGGCGGCGGCCGGAGGCAACCAGGTGAGTCTTTTTTGTTTTATTTTTTTCCCCACTTCGCTTCCCCCGCCTCACCACCCCCATTCAGTAGCAGCTGCTACTGGTTGGCTGGCAACCTGTGTGAGCTACAGGGACATAACAAGCTCCAGAGACCTTGAACCCGACCCTGGTCTCTACCTAGAGTGAGTCCTGCCCCACCAATTAGTGCCCAACCAGTCCTGGACCATTGAAAGTGGTGCTAAAGGTGCTTCTCCAGCCAAAGTCTGAAACCTGGGACTTTGAAAATATTTTCACGGAAATGTGGCCTGAGAACTTACAGGAGACCAGGGCTTAACTGCTCGGCAATCCGCCTGAGGTGCATCGCTGCTCGGCCTGACTACGCGGTAACAGCCACTACATTCTGCTTCTCTCGGAAGGGGTGTCCGGCCTCAGGGAGCCCTTGTTGGCTACAGCAAGCAGCAACGTCCTGCTGGAGATTTTCGACTTCCACATAAGTCACAAAGCCCCCATGTAGAAATCTTCACTGCATCTTCTTCCAACGGCTCTCTGACAACAACACTTCCTCATCGGACACCGCCGGCTTCTTTGCCAAACTAAACTTTACCTTCTCAGGAACGTTTCTTTGAAATTCCTTCTAAGTCCGAAGGTAAGCCGAGACAGGGCCTAATCCACCTCGTGTATCCGATCGGAGCTCCAAGGTGTTCACCATAACTTTTGACTTTGCCCTGGTCTCGTGTGGATCAGATACCCGCAGTTGGCTCTTTGATCTTTTAGATGCTATTTTTCACTTAACACTTTAAAAACTCAAAACCCGGTTCGATTGATTGGATTTAATTAGTTTTGGTGCCTTTTTTATTTATTAAATGGTACTCTATTTTCTAAATTGGTTTGGGTTTTCTCTTGTGCTGTGTTTTCACTTTATCACTCTTTGTGTGTTGCATAAATACTTAACACAGTGCCTCTAAATTAAGTCTGACAGCTTTTATGACAAGCTGCACAGGTTAATTTAGTGACTTTTGTGGTTCACCAGGACAAGGATTGTGGTTGTTGCTTGAGAAGGGGTTTCACCCCCCCAGTCAAACACCCGATTCCTTACACTCGGAATAAGCAGATATATTGCATTAGATCAAACCCTAATTGCATGAATAGAATAGCTCCCTTCCAATGAACTAACCATCAACCCCATTTATTTTCCATTGCTTTACCAATGAGCCTTGGTTCAACGTCCTGTATATTTCAAAACAGAACCGACTATTCCTTATTCCATAGGTAAACTCTTTCTTTCTTTTTGCTTACACATGTCTTCCTAAATGCCTGCTATCGTCTTACTGCCATCCCACATTAGGAACAGTAATTTTCATCATCTTTACACTATTGAATGCAGTATGTCAGAATGGTCACTCTGACACAAGGTCCTCACCTGCCTCTTCAATTATGTGACCAAGCATGCGGCGCTTCACTAGTGTGTTTAACCACCAATCCCATATTTATTGTAAGTAATAACATTTAGACTTTGTACATTGTTATACTTGACAATACTCTTACCTAAACTTTATCTGTTGTAGCCTTGACAAACCCTCTGGCTGTGCACCACAGTGAGGGGGAAACATGTACAGGCTGTTTCAACAATAACTGCAACTTGGCGATGGGATTTGCTCTTAATGAAATGAATTTTTTTTCTCTGCCGTCTCTGTCATTTCTAGTCCACGGAGCATCTATGTTTGTATAAATATTAAAGGTATATAACATATTGAATTATGGTGCTCACACCCCTATTGGATCAACGATATTGCCTCTAGGGAATGTCTCAACACATCACTCCAAAACTTCTCTCTCCCATGAAATAGGCATTATAAGTGACTTTTCAGGGTGCACAGGCATCTACTCTGCTTAAACATGATATTGTCTGATATTTGGCTGATTGTTGAGTTGACGTTCTATCACTAATACCCAAAAACATGTTCATAAAAGAAATAATGTTATTATGGTAGGCTTGAGCTTTAAGTAGGTACGGGACATCCGGGTCTGGATGAGGTGCAATAGATGTCTGCAGCTGAGGAGACTTTCAAGTAGAGCTCTATATAGTTGGCATATAATGAGTAGAGCCACAGGGGGCCCCATGTACAAGGTGAAGATGAAGGGAAAAAAGACCAAACGGTGATGAACTCCGCAGGTGATGGAGATCTTCTGGGACCTTGAGTTAGCCATATAAACAAACTGGTGTTGGTTGTATGTGTGAAGGACACTGCCTGGGTAACCCAATCAAGACATTAGGGTGTGGTTGAGAGTTGAATGGTCGACAATGTCAAAGTCGACAGAGTGGTTCCGCAGCATCAAGCAACAGGGATCATCTTTGTCTGCAACCAGGAGCACATCATCTACAATTAATAAGATAACTATCATCATATTGCAGTGTGATCTGAAGGCAAATGGGTGTTTGTGCTGGAGATCGTTAGAATTGATTTGATGCTGGATTTCAGTGAAAACTGTTTTTTCAATGATCTTGCTGATGAAGGGTAGGTGAGGGATCGGCAGATAGCTGGCAAGGTCTAGAGTGTGTTTCTTCAGGAGTGAGAGGATCTGGCCTGCCTTGAGAGCTTCTGGGAAGATGCCTTGAGTGTAAAAAGGGTTACACATGATGAGTAGGGGTGAGAGAGTGGTTTCCTTCTGGTTTTTTCTAAAGTGCTTTAAGGTTGCTGTAAAAAGCCCCTCCTAGGCTGATTCTGTTCCCTGGGACCCCATCCCCTGGGCCGGTCCGATATTGAGAAGGGGAGAGGGATGTACGGCCCCCCCATCCTCGGGCCAATTTCAGCCACAGGAACCCCATTCCACAGGGCCCGGCCTTATTACAAAATGAGAGGGGGATGGGGTCCCCAGGGCTGATTTTGCCCTGGGGACCCATCCCCCGGGGCATGGCAGTATTAGTAATGGGGAGGGGGCCTTGTGGCCCCCTCCTCAGGTATATTTCAGCCCTCGGTCCCCCTTATTTTCTTAATGCAATTATGGGATACATGCATGTTTTATACAATGAATTCTCATGAGATCGTTTTCATATCCCTATATTTGACCATTTTTCCCACTGTCCGTGTTACTACTAGTATATCGTGTAACTCAGAAGATGCACGGAAATCACATGTTCATGTTTCTTAAATGTTACAAGATGGCTGCCGCTGTTACCTAAGAATGTAAACCATTTTATGGCCATCTTTACTTTCAATGAATTCACGCTATGCACTTTTTGATTTTAAAATGGCTTCGTGAAAAGACACAAACTGACATTGAAAAAGGCGTTGTGCCGAAATGCGTCTGTCAGTGCTTGGAGGCTTGCACATTAAAGCACTTTGCTACAATTCTCCCGCGAGTGCACTCGTTCTTGGCTGGATATTGATTTGTCTGCCCCTGTGGATAAATATATATATATAAAATATATAGTTATATGTATGGATATATATCCACAGCAGCTCAACCGTTTGTTTGTGCATGACTGCATTCAACGGTTTGATACTTTATTGGATCAAAATCACTTGGTGCTATTTTTGTAAATATAAAAGTTATCCAATAACTGTATTTTAACTGTGCAAACCTGATCGGTTTTCTAGGAGATTTAGTCCACTGTGCAACATAAACTTGTTAGCATAAAGTTTTTTTTATTTTTTTTTTTAATTTTAACAAATTTATTGTAAAAGTTTGACACTGAAATACACAGCCAGACGCCTACTGCCCTGGGGCCGGCGGCGTGTGAGACGATGGCA
Organism: Calotriton arnoldi; assembly: GCA_963921515.1. NCBI lineage: Eukaryota > Metazoa > Chordata > Amphibia > Caudata > Salamandridae > Calotriton > Calotriton arnoldi. Next base: position 767,771 of record CAWUFW010000496.1, on the reverse strand, counting down.
TTATACACAGCTTTATTGCCAACAGCCCATTGGGAAGGCAGCGTCATCCGCTCTTGTTAATCCTACATAGCATACAATAGATCATGTCTTATGCACTACAGTGATCATTGGCAATAGTGAGAATAAAAACTAACTTATTATAGTAAACATAGTTTGCTACCGTCAGAAAAACCTACATTCTGCGTCTATTCATGTCGCGTTCCCAGCTAATACTTTCCCCCTCCTGCTAGGTGTCATCAGGTCAGTCGATTCGTCCAAGTGTGCCTATTATACAGATTATACGTCTGAGAATATCGTATTCCCTAATGTGTATGTGTGTCCGCGCTTATGTATCCCTCACGTCACTCTATAGGGCTGGGGTATTCGTGGTGTCGCCAGTCGCTTTCACCGTCTCATTAGGCGAGCCCTCCTCTTTAGTGAGTAGATATGTAGTGTATAGCCCCCAGAAGTTTTTTGGTCTGCTCCGGGGGGGAGCAATTTACTGAAGTTCTCCGTTTGCGTGCAGCAGTATAGCATATCTTGTGACCACTGTTTTATCGTAGGGAGGGGTCCCCTCATCCAGTTAATTGCTACTCTGCGCTTAGCCAGTAGAAGCCCCATATCTGCAAGCCTGCGTATCGCCGTGGGCAATGGTTTAGAATATCCTAACAATGCTACCGCTGGATCTGGGGATATCTCCAAGCCCACTATGGAACTCAACTCACGGAAGATCTTCCCCCAAAAGTTAGACACCCCCGGGCATCTCCACGCTAAGTGTATGAAATCTGCTGTCGGCCATTGGCACCTGTCGCAGGATGCGTCCTCCCTCAATCCGTATCTGTGTAATCTTTCCGGTGTGTAGTACACTCTGTTGATGTATTTAAAGTGAATAAGCCTATGTTTACTGTGTAGCGAGATGCGTCTTGTATTAGTGCAGCAGTAAGACCACATAGCGTCGTCTATGGACTCTTCTAGGTCCCGTTGCCAGGCCAGCCGAGCCTTGGTGTACTGATTTGCTCTGTGGGACATCGCCAGCTTGTTAGCATAAAGTTTTCTCCTTTTGGTTACCTGTGAGCATGAATGATGGCATTGAAGGCTAGACCATCCCGCCAGCTGCGCGAGAAGTCCTGCACATTGACATTGGAGTAGCCAGCAGTCTTGCGTTGACACCATATGAGCAATGCTTCCTTGGCAGACACGGCGGCAGCACTGGGCCCAAACTCATCCTAGCGGCAGGGAAGAGGGCCATGCAAAAGAGAGGAGACAGTATTAAAAATATGATCAACTCAACAGCCAACTGTGAAGATTGTAACCCTGGTAATGTCAGATTGCACCAGGGTACATTCAAGACACTGGAGGTTTAGCACACAATCCCAAACTGGAAATTACTTTCCAGTGGCATATGGACCACATTCTATTCCTAGGTTTTAGAACAGGCAGACCCCATAAAGTGCTGAAACACTATGATATCATTTACAAAGACTAGGAACAGAAGTTTAAAATCTGTCTCTAATAAAACGTTATAAATAAATAAAAAAGAATCTGTCTCTGAAATCCACCCAAATACTGTGAAACAAAAGGTAACCTTCTGAAAAGTGTTGGAACTCTAAACCCATGCATATTCACAAATTAATAGAGTAGCAGAAATACTGGGTTAGCTAATCAAAAGGTACGGCTTTATTTGTTTATTTAGCAAAGTCACTGCATTTTTATAACATTCATTTTCATATTCTTAACATTATCAACTAACATTATCCTCTTGGTACCCACAAGATTAGGACTGAACATTGAAATAATCTATTGACTTGCATTTCATATGGTGCAAAATCTTCTACGCTAAACCACTCTAATGCTTTGATTTAGCTATAGTGAAATCCTATCTTTGGTAAGAGGACATAGTAAATTTTCCATACAAATCAACAGCTTGTCCGATTAGCCCAAAACCAAATTATTGCAATGAAACTGCATTTTTGAGTGATACTAAAGCATATACACTGAGAAAAGACCTCCCGCCACATTTTTGGTTGGGTTACATATATCAGTTCATTACATCCAATAACAACCACTTAAGGGCTTTAATTGAGCCTGTTTTAGAGGTGACCTTATCAAACCTTGGACAAATTATAAAGTGTGGTATTCCCATGAACAACTCTCATATTTATCACCTATAATCCATGTAAAATATGAATGCTTATTCATGCCGATACCATCACAATGAATACATTAGGAAAATGCATTAAAAATTCACATTTTCCCCCATTATGATTTAACCATTGAAGAGTTACAGTTAAGATTTAAACCTGCAATTGAATTAGTCTTTGGGTTAGAGGTAGGATTTTTTGTAAGGACCTGCTTTACATTAATGGTAGTAGTTATAGTTAGGGTTATGTTTAAGTTTAGGGACAGGCTTAGAATAAGGGTTGTTCTTTGATGTAGGGCAAGAGTTAAGTTTAGGGTTTTAGCTAGGATCAGGGTTGTGGTTAGGATGAATCTTAGGCATTGGGATAGGGACATGTTTTGGGTTGATGTTGGAAATGGTAGTTTCGGTATACTTATAATATTTCCTAATAATTGTCTATGCAAATCAAAATGTATATGTTGGTATTATTGGTCATTAAGGCTTCTCCGCTAATGTATATCCTCATTTGTGCATCCGTTGGTGTCACATGAATCTCTAGTTTAAATCATAATATCTACTTGTTCTACAAAAGCACCCTGCCAGATCACTGGGATTATGGGCAAGTGATGTTGAATTAGAGTATTTTCTTTACAGATGGCAGATCTTTCAAAAATGTTGGGGTTGTGGCTGCAAAACTCATTTTTGCAATGTGCAAAACCCATTTTATAAGTCACAAAGGTTTTTCCAGTTTGGAAAATGGATTTTGCAACCCTTCTTTAATCGCAATTTGAAAGGGGCGTAAAAGTGGCATTCCTTCCAAATTGTGATCCAGTATGTAATGCATCAATGTGTTTTTTTACCACAATTAACGTCGCCCCCAAGGAGGCGATTCACAAAGATTCACAAAGGGAAAGGGGTCCCCTTCCAATCAGGGAATCATGGTGGCAGCTTCATGGGGAGTAGCCACTGGACCAGGGAACCAATGCCTGCCTCCCTGATGTTTTTCCAAAGGAAACCTTTTATTTATTTTAAAGCAGCACAGAATCCTTTAAGAACGATGGCCTACTTTTAAAAAAAAGGTTTAACGTTTGGAAATGTAAACACAGGGATGGTGGTCTCTTGTCCCTTGCAGGCCATTATCTCTGTACTAGTAACCAATCAAAGGGAGTCGCAAATTGTGACCTGCCTAATCAATATTCATTAGGCAGTTCATTCAGCAACCCCATGGGATTGGTGATTTTGTGATTTGAACTTATGGTACATAGATTTGTTCAGTAAATCAGATATTGGTCACAAAAAGTCATAGTGTAATTTGTGAACACTTTTTGTGAGCAGAATATTAGTAATTAGTAAACGGGTCTAACTGCTCTTTTTCCCAGTTGAAAAGACGGCCAAAATGTAATGGACTTAAAATTAGTTCTCAACTTGTACTGGACCATTGTATGAAATTTCAAAGAATAATTACTGTTGTTCGATCTATAAAGGGTGGGACTATGTAGTTTTATTTGATTGGAAACCTGGACTAAGAAGCAGCTTGGATGGGGTTCCTCTTTTGGATTGTATTAGAGCACACTTGATTAAAAATGAGTGCAGATCATTCATCAAGGGTGCTCTATCAAGTTTAAAGTAAGACAGGAACATCAGAATCAAAAGAGCTGCAGAGCTGAAAAAGCAAAATAAATGCCTTACATTATCAAGGGTGATGCTGGCAATTTGGAACCGCAGGATAATGATCCAGATGAGACCCAGGATTAAGGTCCGGTCCCCGTCCACTATGTTCTCCGGCCCAATCAGCTTTACGGGCACCTAATGAAAAGGAAATATGTTTACACTGGTGTTAGAAATGGGGGTCTCTAGTTAAAATGGTTTGCACCTAAGTCCATGTAGGGACCCTTCTTCCTTGTCAGGGCAAGGGGGATACACTTCTAAAATAACCCCTGCTCACCCCCTTGGTAGCTTGGCACGAGCAGACAGGCTTATCTCAGAGGCAGTGTGTAAAGCATTTGCACATGCATACAGTAATACAGTGAAACCACTACAAATGGACACCACACCAGTTTAGAAAAATAAGTAAAACTTTATCTAAACCAACAAGACCAAAAACGACAAAAAATCAACCTACAATACTGTAAAAATAGTTACTGTACAAAATAAGTGTAGTAATCAGGGACCAGACTGGAGATATTAAGTCAACGTAGGTTTATTCAGGTAGCAGGTAGGCAGGTAAACAGGTAGAACAAATCCAGGTATAATGCTACAGCAGCCCCACCGGGAGCAGCCTGCTAGCTGCTCAGCCCCATCCATCAACTGTCATCCCTCATTCAGTCACCCAAGCATTCCACTCATAGCTCACACACCAAACATTCCATTCAGAACACTCACACAGGCTGAGCAGCCAGGGACAGGGAAACATGGGAGAGGCAATACATAACAACAGGATACTACATACCTCTTCCATAATGAACAGAAGAATGATGTAACGTAAACAAAGCATAAAAGATAAAAACAGCATTGAACTATAAACATAAAATTACAGCAACAGTAAAAAGGGAAAAACAACATCGCAAGGGGAATAGAACTAATCAAGATGAATCTAGAGCCCAGACCCAGGGATGGCGGGAAACACGCATCACTAGAGGGAAAGGAACAGAAGACTATAGAGAAAGACGGACAAACAATAACACCCATCCCCCTCCTCTAATGGAGAAAAATGAGAAAACCTAAAAAATGTAACATCTCCATGTAAGGAGTAAAGTAAATGTGGACAGAAGGGACTAGTACCCAACGTCCTGCCCTTACCCTAAGCAAAGGACAACGTGTACGTGAATGAGTACTAGAGGGACTAATACCCAATGTCCTGCCCCCGCTGAACAAAAGGGACAACCAGTAAGTTAGAAATAATACACCATGTAAAGAATAATGTCCTGCCCCACAAATTACAAGGGACAACCTGTGACAAAAAAAACGTGAAAGCTCTCCAATGTGAGGAGGCAGGCAAGGTGAAGACCTTGCAACAGAAACCCGTGCAGCGCAAGGCGAATTAAGCACGCAGGGACCCACCCCTGCAACAAAAACCAATGCAGCGCAAGGCGTCTTAAGCACGCAGGGACCCACCCCTGCAACAAAAACCTGTGCAGCGCAAGGCGTCTTAAGCACGCAGAGACCAACCCCTGCAACAAAAACCCGTGCAGCGCAAGGCGTCTTAAGCACGCAGGGAACCCACACCTGCAACAAGTGAAAGAGACCACCCTCGCGTAAGGGTACAATGTAAATATAGCGTAAAGTGGGACTTAAAAACCCAAACATGTATGAAAGGGAAAAACAAAACCCAATCATCAACCCCAAAATGATGTCACTACATGTAGATATGGAAGAAAACCCCAAAAGCTTACCCCCACGTAGGGCCAACCCTCATGTAAGGGATAACGTGAACACCATACAAATGCAAACCCAATACACAATTTATAAAATAATACTGCATAACACTGTAACTATATGTATGACAAATCCCCATGTAAGGCTTGAGTGAGCATTGCCAAAATGCAAAAGTGAATCTGTAACAGACATTTAACTGGATCTTAGGCAACACTTGTGAGCGAAGACTCCCACGAATAAGTGTCCAAACGCTGCTCCGCCTCAGAGCATTGAGGTAACAAAATTTTACCCAAAATGTGCACTGGGAAAGACAATGCTCAAATACAGAAAAGTACCTTTCATTCGATAAGGAAAACAGAAGGGGAAACAGTAAGCGATGAAACGCTGTGCTGAGCATTCCTCTCAAAGATGTTTCTGTCAGTCATCAAGCTTCAATTAACTTTATTGAAACTGCCGTACTCGTAAAATGGACGTGGATGGCAGATTATGGCATACTGAACGAGTGAAACTGGATGGTCCGCCAATACCAAGATGGCGGCACGCTGTATAACGCTGTGCAGGGTGGCTAACTGCATCAGTGTGCGCCAAAACGCTAAAGACATCGCCGCAGCTGAGGAGAAATGCGCGTCACAAAGAAGATCATCCATCAGGTGGAAAGCACACCACAGAGAGGACTGCGCGGGACCAGGTTAGCGCGTGCAGAAGCAGTCACGAGCTTTGTTTATTTTTAAACACAAGTACGGCGGTTGGGTAGCGCTGAAGACAAAAGGCCTCAGCCTAACACAACAATCAAAACGAAAAATGTCTCACCTGTCTTCGATTGTCACAGTTCATAAAAACGCACCTTGGAGCTTGTAAAAGCATTCTGTAGGTAGTGTCCTCAAACAAATAACATCTCAACTCTCTTTGCCCCCAGGGACACAAAAGCGATCAACGCTGTGTGGCACCAAACAAATCCACTCACGTGTCATCATTTTGCCAGACACTGCCAGTGTAGAGACATCCAGTAACATGAATCTGTGAAGCATAACTCCTTCGTGCATGACCTTGAGCAAATCCGAGTGTGTAGGGAGCTGTGTGCCAACGCAGGCAGTGAACAGGCACACACTCTGCGCAGCCTCAATAAAGTGAAGGAAAGGGCTTACTGTACTTGAAGGCTCAGTCTGCGCAACATCACAGAAGTAATTGAAGAGGCTAGCTGTACTTGTAGGCTCACTCTGCACCGCATTCATGAAGTACCTTGTTGTAGTAGCCTCTGGAGACAGGGTACAGCACGCTTGTGTGGGGGCTGTCCGATGTGATGGACACCAGTGGGGCTGCTTTGCGTGCTGTGGCTGTATCAGTTTTACATATTGTCCTTGTAGCATAATGTCTTTAGAGTGACACAGTTGTGTGTCCTCATGTAACTCCTGTTTGTTTCGTCTTGTTCCTGTCGCTTGCGTTAGTCGGCTTCTCCATGTAGTGGCTCTTTCCCAGCATGATGTAGGAGGCATCTTGAAGTTTTTCATGTCCACTTGTACCACTGTAGAGCGTGGGGACGTCCTCAACTCGTCGCCAAAAATAAGTGTAGTAATCAGGGACCACACTGGAGATATTAAGTTCAACATGTTTCCCGCCATCCCATCCTCGTCGCCAAAAATAAGTGTAGTAATCAGGGACCACACTGGAGATATTAAGTCAACGTAGGTTTATTCAGGTAGCAGGTAGGCAGGTAAACAGGTAAAACAAATCCAGGTATAATGCCACAGCAGCCCCACCGGGAGCAGCCTGCTAGCTGCTCAGCGCCATCCATCAACTGTCATCCCTCATACAGTCACCCAAGCATTCCACTCATAGCTCACACACCAAACATTCCATTCAGAACACTCACACAGGCTGAGCAGCCAGGGACAGGGAAACATGGGAGAGGCAATACATAACAACAGGATACTACAGTAACCTTTAAATTGTAGGAATAACGTGGAAAACACAGTTCCTCCGTCTCTGTAGCTCCTTTGGGGGCTACCGCGATACTGAACACAACAGAGTCTAACAATTCCAGCCAACCGCGTCGGTACGGGTTAGCGAAAGCGTCGACAGACTCGGAGACAGTACCTTTCTTGTTGCGGCCGACACGATGGTGCGAGCCGGTCAGGGGCAAGGTTGCGATATGAGATGGAAGCATTGCAGCATGCTGGGTCCTCATGACTCGGTGCAGGCAGCGGCTTGTTGACAGAGTCGGTGAGACCAAGGCTTGCGTTGCAGGGTGAGGCGGTGCTCGATGCGGTGCTGGCAGGTCACGGAGCGGCGATGGAGCTGGTTGATGTTAGAGTCGGGCAGCAATGGAGTCGGTGACGTCTGTGCAGTGTGTAGCGAAGCGAGGCGGTGCTCTCTGCGGTGCCTTCAGGACACGGAGTCTGCGACGGACTCGGTGACGGAGCCGGTTGCCCTTTTCTTCAGCTGCGACTGGAACCAGCGGAACCAGAGACGGTACCCAGAAGGATGATGAGGTCTTTACTGTTCCTGAGACCTCTTGAACAGGGGCAAGCTCCACTTCAAGCCCTTGGAGATACTTTCTCAAGCAGGATACACATACAGTTCCTCTCCTTGGCAGAAACAGCCACTGCAGGCAACCCCAGCCAGCACACAGCAAAGGGGAAGTACTCCTCCTCCAGTTTCTCCAGCTCTTCTCCTTGGCAGAGGTTCCTCTTGAAGTCCAAAAGTGATCTAAAGTTCTGGGGTGTGGGCCCCAATATTTATACAGCAAAATCCTTTGTTCTCTGAAGGCAGGGAGTGTCTGTGGCCAGCCAAAACTAGTTCTGTCCTCACTGGTGCAGCTTCCTGGCAGGAGGTGGAGACAGCATTGTGGAAGGCAGACCAGGCCCATTCAGGTGAAAGGCAATCTCCTCCCCCTACTCTAAATGCAGCCCAGGTCTACTCAGCCCAGCCCTGACTTATCAGCCTCTCTGGAGCCACTGCACCTCCCTAGCCCCTGTCACACCAAAGCCAGACAGTGAATCCACATCCTAGCAGAGGCACACTTGGATAGCTAAGCAAGAAAATACCTACTTTCTAAAAGTGGTATTTTCAAACACAGAATGCAAAAATCACCCTCACTAAAAGATGCATTTTAACATTCTGAGTGCAGGCATACTAAACTTTATCTTCCTACTTTGTTCCCAGGGTTAGTTATGTTTATAAGATGTTATAAGCAAACTCCCCATTCTATCCTATGGGAACAGGTAGCCTTGCAATAGTGAAAAACTAAATTAGCAGTAATTCACTATCAGGACATGCCACACACATTGTCCTACCTTTCACATACATTGCACCCTGCTCACAGGGGTACCTTACTCCCACCTTAGGGGTGACTAACATGTAAGAAAAGGGAAGGTTAGGGCCTGGCAAGTGGATGCACTTGCCAGGTCGACATGGCAGTACCAGACTGCACACAGGCTCTGCAATGGCAGTCCTGTGTTACATTTACAGGGTGCTTAGGTGGGTGGCAAAATCAGTGCTGCAGCTAACCAGCAGCATTTGATTTACAGGCCCTGGGCACACACAGTGCACTGTACTAGGGACTGACTAGGAAATCAAATATGCCAATCATGGAATCACCAATTTATAACAACAATTTACAAAGGGAGCACTTGCACTTTGGCACTGAACAGCAGTGGCAAAGTGCCCCAAGCATCTAGACCAGCAAAAACGAAGTCAAACACACAGCAAAAACACAGGAGGCAAAGGCAAAAGTACAGGGGAAACCCATGCCAATGATGCCAGGTCTAACAACTGGGAAATATATTGCTGTAACAGTGGCCAATGCACCAAGAATTGCTCCTATTACAATAGGAGCAGCAACACGGGGAAAGCACTTTCGTGCTTGGACAATATTGGTGTTATATTGATTTAAAGAAGTCATAGAACTTCACAACTTGTCAAATTGCTCGCATGAGTGCACAAAAGTTGGAGCCGAGATGATTCACTGATTAGTAAATTAGTTTGAATTCTCATCAGACTTTTACAATCTGGCTTTAATGGCCAGGAGGGCCTCATCCATGTCAGATTTTCAGGTTATCCACTGACTGTGCAAGTAAGGTTTGTTGAGCTTACCTCTATGTAGATTTATCTGTATATAGCCGGAAATCTGTCTTAGATTTGACCTTAGTAAACCTCACTTGGACAATTTTGTTACAGACTATTCACACCAATTAGAGACAGTACTGTGAATCTTATATATGTGACGTTAGTTTGAGGTTAATAGAGTAAGTGCCTGATTTTAGAACTCGGCGGACAGGTTACTCCATCACAGCAGTGACGGATATCCCGTCCGCCGAAATATAAATCCCATTATATCTTATGGGATTTATATTTCGGTGGATGGGTTATCCGTCATCGTTGTGACGGAGTACCTCGTCTGCCGAGATCTAAATCAGGCCCTATGTGTCCAGTGATGTTTGAGGTGCTTTCTGTTTGTCCTCCTATAAGCCCAAAAATTAAGGTATCTCCAAATTTATGAGGGTAGTCTGGGGCAACAGCAAATTCTATTTCATAAACATATGAATCAAGATAGTTGAAATTCTGGCTTACCCTTGGCTCCGCAGAACATTGGACCTACTGCATTTATCCAGCGTTCTGCAGTCACACTTACTTACACAGTGTAGGGAAGATGTCCATGTACCTGTCAGACACGTTTTCAAGAATCACAACAGAAGAATCCTTTGCACTTGAACTACACATAGGTGAAACAGTCTGCTGACAGGATGCAAGTTATGGTACCGTGAGGCCGATAGTGGCACCTTGTGGTGACTTCCAGGGGTCACTGACCTTGGTCTTGAGGAACGCGATGGCTTTGCTGTTGTTTTCCAGGAAATGGACCCTCATCCTGCCCTTGGAGGGGCGAGGCAGCTCCTCCCCAGAAATGAGCTCCAGCAAACGTAGGAGGTAAATGCCATCTTTCAGCTCTGTGTAGATATCCGTGACTAGGATGGTCCCCTGCAAACAGCATGAACAAACAAAACATATCATTAACACCATGAGGAATAATGCTGAGAGAGTGATCGGTGCTGCCAGAAGATAACTTTAGCTCTGCTAAGGGAGAACCCAGACCTGTCACAAAGGGCGAGGCCCCCTCTTTCAGGGCCCCACGCCCCGACTGCTTAATGTATTTACATATGACAAAAGCAGGCTTTTCTGATTTATTCATGATGATACATGTAACACCAGTTGGAAGTACTTCCATATGTACCTCTCCTGTACCTCTCCTGCTGCGTATAGTGCTCCGCTGCACTGTAGCAAGGTTTTGTGTATAAAGGTCCACCACATACATACGAGCTCCTTTTTGCACTTGAAAGATATTCTTCTACACCATAAAAGCTGCACGCCCTCTGGGAATCGTGCTTGAAATTCCTGTATTTTAAAGTGTTAAAGAATGACTGGTACAGATCCCCCTGGAAACTCAAGCGGGCTAAGCGCCTGCCTCACGACCCCAACTGCCTGGAGATGCAATGCAGATCGCTGTGACCAGTTCCACACTTGTGGGCATGCCCAGCTCTCGAGCTCTTTTGGGCTCAGGTGTGGGACTTCAAGTGCTGCAATGTGATGCTGATTCCACAGTCCCTCCACATAGCCCTCCTCCACGACATCTCCGATCTCCCTGACCCAACATAACTTGAAAATAGATGGAGATGGGTGGCAGCCTCCCTGGCTACGGCTAAATTCGTCATCCTCCATCATTGGCGACAGCCTTGCCTGCCTTCTAACACTGAATGGAGCCCAGAACTCCACCGAGTCGCTGGGGGTGTGAAGGAATGACGGATAAACTTAACGACCAGTTGCCCGAATTTGAGGCTGTGTGGGTCCTCTTCTTTGCAACAGATGTCGAGACCCTGGTTTAACCTATCTCGGGGACATTGCTGCCCCCCCAATACCCTCCTGATACACCTCCCTGTGTGCCTTCCATGGCTTCATTGTGATTCATCAGATCACTCTCTGTTCCCCTTGGATCTCTGTGTGCCCCGTAGTCAGGAGCAGGCAGATGACCGTGAGCAGCTGCTCTCTCGTTGCTGGCTGTCCTTGCCGGAAGAGGTGTGGAGCAGCGGCCAGGGCGGCTGACTCCGGAACACCGAGGCTCACGGTTCGATCCCCGGCGGCAGGTTAGCCCAGCACCATGTGACTCTGGGCAATAGCTCGTTTAATCTTCCTGACGGCCCCCAGCACCTTGACACCCTTAGGGGTAATTGTTCGCGCTTTACAAATACCTGTATTTTTTTTTCCCGAGATGTCTCTGCCACTTTTCACCGTACGACCCCACTCCGCCCCCCTTTCCGTACACACCTCCCCGAGGTCCTTGCCCCTTCCTAGCACTCACTTGGACACATACCTCCCGGCGTTGGGAGAGACGCTTTCCACTGCCCACACAGACATGGCCACTTTGAGGGCGCTTCCACCGACTCACCCCAATTCTGGATGTTATGTAGTCATATAGTAATATTGGTCACATTGCCCAACTGTTGTAATATGTTTTGGATCCTGGCAGTAGACCTGGATATTATGAATTCTGACCCCACCAATGGACTTCCCCCAGCATTGTATAGTGTTCGTTACAAAAAATAATAAAATATGTATGCAAAAAATATATATATATGCACACTATAGTGTCATCATATGAAGCACTTTACTCTCTCAGCAGTGGCACCTGTCCTGCTACCAGGGCTGACAAGTTCATAGATGATAATTGATAAACTTTGTTTATCTCCACTCTTTACACTGTTTAGAGAGATCTCTATCCTGGTTGTGGAGATCTCTTCCTATGTGTGAAAAGTTACCAGTAGTAACTTTACAGTTGTATTTTCTGCCTTAGATAGCTCCAACCTTCGTTTTCAGGACGTGGAGTTGTAGGTCTGCACTTAGGTGTAAATCTACTCTTGGGAAAAGGTGAATAGCAAAAAACAGAGTACTTACACCTAGGTGCAACAGTGGTTTTACACATGAGTAAATCTACACTTGTAAATTCACCTTTATGAATAGGGTCCTATGTGTATCTCTTGAGCAACCAAGTGTTTACTATGACCAGGCATAGAATGGGACGTCTCTACTAAACCCCTTCTACTGCATTTGTCAGAAAGTTCGCAAAGTAAAACCCCTTCCAGTTGTATTCATCAAATAATTCAAAATATAAAGCAAATTCCTATGGTGTTTGGTATTGGGGTCATAATGTGATACCTCTTCCTACTGCATTTGTCAGAGGGTTCACAATATAAAGCCTCTGCCTATTGTGTTTGGCAGGAGTTTACAATATAAAACCTCTTCCTACTGTAATTGTCAGAGGTCACAATGTAAAGCCACCTCCTGTGGTTTTTTGGCAGGAAGTGCAATGTAAATCACCTTCCTATTGTATTTGTCAGAAAGTTTCCAATATGAAACCCCTTCCTACGATAATTGACAGACAGTTCACAATGTGAAACTCCTTCCTACTGGAGTGGTCACGAGCAGTGCTTAATTTGTGACATATTAAGTGCCGGTGCCCAAAGCACTGCTCAAAAGACAGGGGCCGGCGTTATTAAACGTCCCCACACCAAATACCAAGGGCGCGTAGTCCAGAATCCACCTCAGGCCTCTTTAATCCACTGCCAGATGCCCCCTGCCTCTGTATCTCACTCTTGCAGGCTCTTACTTTCTCCCTTGTTGATGTTTTTTCCGTCTTGTCTTCTTTCTTCTTTCCTGTTTGTGTGTTTTCCCCTCTGCTGCTTTCGAGGAATGTATGCTAAGGAAAAACAAGTGTCATTGGGCCCTACTGGCCCTAAAAATGAGTGGTGGTGGGGCTCACCGGCAACCACCGGCACAAATAGGCCCTGGTCACGGGGTTACACCATGCAAAGGCCATTCCTGTTGTTTAAGATAAGTAAGTTTCTGAACCACCCTGTCCCTTGGAGAAGCAGATATTTTATAACATTAAACACCCATGACAATTATTGTGCCAGGGGAAAGACAGAGGTTTAGACTAAAACTTATGAAGTCACAGCAGGTTGGAAAATGGGTTAATAGGTGTGCCTAGTGGCCCCTATTTTCAACTATATTTAGCTATGAACCTATAGATATAACATCAATACATCAGCACAAAGTCAGATTTGGACACTCAGTACACACCGGCAACTTTAAAGCATCTGGAGCAAAGAGAGAGGTGGTGACCAAGTAGGATCTGTGAGGTTACAGGTGTCAAGAAGATGGTCAGATCTGATGTTTCTGATGGTACTCATTAATATTGATGTAATTAGGTAACAGATAATGTGTGCAGAGACAGAGCGGTAAGTGAATAGACTATGGAGCTGTATATATGTGTATAATGCAAATCTTACAACCTCATACCTAAAATTAATTAAAATGTTAATTGCGAGACATGAGTTAAGGGTTTTACTGTGCTGCTGTTACTAAATATACAATCACATAAACGTGTGCAGTCACTCTTAAAGATTGCCCATTATCGGTGGCCCTACCAGTTTTATCTATGGCCCCTTTTGTTCCCCCATCCCCAAAACACACATTTGCTGGTGACTCCACTGCACAGCAACCATTCTGAACTGCTAGGCAGTGAAATGTTATAGAAGGATAACATCAGTAATGCGTTCATCCTTCACACAGATGCACTCAGCCCAGCAAAGGGAACATTCAAGGGCTCTCTTGCTAAGAGGTATAAAAGCAGTTAGCAAACCTTTGGACAATGACAGCTCAGAGCAATAAAAGCACTAACTATGGCATGCAGAGGACTTTATCAGTGTGCAGTACTGGCATAGAGCCATGCGTAAGCCATTCATTTGCTGTGGTAGCACATTTGTAGGCAGAGCAGCCGGCACTGTTGGCACTTAAAAGTGTAGTCTGAATGATAGAAGTCACCAATCCATTAGTAGTAAGACAAATATTTGTTGAGGTTTCACATAGTCACATGGGTTGGGACATCCAACCCTGCTCAGCTACAAAGTCTGCCTGTACTAACACGGGTGCTAACCAATTCCAGTCCCTATCTGACCTCACAGGAGATTACACTGCTACAATAGGACATGGGGTTTTAGGTGTGTGGTACATTGCTGTGAAGATGCCTTACAGTGCTGTAGGGCGATGGTTAATGCGCATGGGGGCACAATACAGTCTATCTGGGAAGTCCATAATCATCACCTTGGTACAATGATAATGGTGATGAAAACACCTTATAGATGGAGTTGAATAGTTGAAGACCTTTCCCTGCCCATCACATATCTGTATGTGTACACTGGCCGCATACAGCGCTCCTCCATTGTCTCTTCCCCTCTCTGCCACCAAGCCGGTGAGGTCAGAAGCTTGACACAAGCCACTTCCATTCCCCCAGCTGCTGAGCAAGGCCTCGAACCCTGGACCTTCTGGACACACGGGGCACCACCTCTCGGCTGGAACAGAGGCCTCTTGCACCAATCTGGCTGCAAACCAACTGCATCACCTTCTAATCCATTGGAAATGGCAGGCATGCACACCAAAATAGCTCATACATGTGAACATAGCAGCACACAAAAACACCCTTCGCATGCTCTCTTGGGAACATAACCAACCGCCACTGGTGCAAGTGCTTGCATAATCCACATGCCTCTTTCACCATTCTGAGAGAGGATGTGGCCTAACGGCTAGGGCGGTTGACCTTAAACCTGGGGAACCAGATTCGAGTTCCGCCAACAACGCTAAACATCCTGGGGCATATTTACAAGCCCCTTGCGCCACCCGTACGTCCCTTTTCCCATGTTAAAAATGACGCAAAAGTGGCGCAAGAGGCTTGTAAATAAGCCCCCCTGTGATTCTGGGAAAATCACGTAATCTCCCCGTGCCTAACAAAAATGAATGTGTCCTTGTGTAACGCAACTGGTGCTCATGTAAAGCGCTCTGATATCTGATACCTTCGGGTCAAGTTCGCGCTTTATAAAACCCCGAAGAAAAAAATTCTGCACACTGAGGAAGGAGGGACAGCTCTTGCACAGGCCTTCTGGCCTCTTTCCCGTAACACGGTGTGAAACAGACTGGAACTCAATAAAGAGAGAGTTGAATACATCCTATTGAGGTCATTGGCAGACCCTATTTAAAGAAATGGGCTCTTACACATACAAAGCCCCCATTCATACACTTTGCTTCTTGGGAGCGAGTTGTTTCAAGTCACCATCAGCTGTAACCAAGCTCACATCCAGACTCAGGAACCTCATGCGAGGTGTATTGTCTTCTGTATCTACTGGGACCCCAGTGATAGCTAAGAAGACTGCCAGATACATAAAAAAGCAGACACGAAGAAGATGGTTCTGAAGATGCTTAAATGGATTGTTCATCCCCACTACATCAAATTCGCTCCATCAACATAAACATACATTGAGAAGTCACTACATCAATGTAGAGGTACATAGAGACTCGACCACATCGATGTCTAGGTACACAGAGAAGCCATTGCATCAACGCGTACCACTATAAAGTCTACCTCTGAACCAACACGCCACCCCTTCAACAAATCTGCATCAAAGCTGATAAGGTGAGGGGGTTATCATCGATGTTAGGGGAAGTCAGAGGATTATGATCCCTGCGCGTCGTTATCACGGTGCCAGGTCACATGATGTTAGAGTCAAAGGGGCATATCATCAACGAGCAGCGATAAATATCGCCGAGCTCGCTTAGCGCGACTTTGATTAACGCCGGCTATCGCCGGATTTGATCGCCGAAATATCGCGTTATTTACAACGCTTATCTCCACGGCGATGAAAAGTCCGGCGATAGCGGCGAAATGCAGGTTTATCGCTGTGAATCCAGCGATAAACCTGCAGCGATAGGGTAATCCTTAGTGATAGGGAGATGTGGATTTAGCTGTACAATCCACCTCCCATGTAAAAGATAGTGAAGTCAGGTATTTAGCAGACGTACAATACCGGCGATAACCGCGGTTAGCGCGGCTTTTAATATCGCTATGGGTGTCCTGGGCAGTCTTGTAAATACCGTGAAGGACACATAGCGATATTTGTAAGGTTGTTTTTCATGGGAACGCCTACTTTGCATCTCATTAGAGATGCGATGCAAGGCGTAAGGAAAAACGGTGCTGAGACAAGGAAACACGCGCTAGCGTGTCCTTGCAAATAGTGCGATGCCATTATCGCCGCTTTTCGGCCGAAAACGGCCGTTAAAGCGGCGATAATGGGCTTGATGATATGCCCCAAAGTTCCTTGGGAGTGGCAGAGAGTATGATTCACTGATGGCAACCAAAAGTACACTGCACTGATGCCCCAGGTGATAGCGGGGAGCACGACACACAGATCCCTCATGAGGATGGCAGGGAATGTGAAACCGATTTACAAAGGAAAGTGCAGATTTGCACCCACAAGGCTATGAATTTGCACCGGTGCAAATTTCGACTTCCTAGATCCACAAACTTTTCCAGCTTATGCTTGTGAAGCTGTACCAGTACCAAGTTTCCAGGAACACTTCAGGTAACATTTTGGGAATTACTGGCTATACCTGTGTGGTAGTACTAACACAGGGCCCACCAATGTACTCGAGGGACCTGGGTAAACAGTAACACATATGGCAATGGTTCCTAGGGACTCATGAATCAAATATCTCCAATCTATGGTGTAAGGATACCAAAATCAAACAACAATCTTATACACATCCACTCAATGCATCAAACGTCAATCCATAAATGAATGAGTGGACCCAATATTAGTAAAAAAACATATATTATAACTATATCAAATCCACTGCATCACAACTCACAATACATTAGAGAAAAACATTAAAAGGTGCAGAGCACGCAGTGCATGGGGGTAACTGAAATCAGAGCAAGTGTCAAGAAAAAAAATACATGTCTGAGCTGTTCCCAATTTCACAACTTCAAAGGCAAAAGCCATTTCAATCAGGAGATTCTGTTTTCATCCAAAGTCTCTCCACAGTATCAGTATTATATTAGCGATGTTTCGGCCCTGGTAGAACCAATTAGTGGGATTCGTCAGGTTGGAAAACAGTCATGTTTTATGGCATAGATGCTGAAAGAACGGGTCTGGTGTACAGCAATGAAAAAATGGCAAACATTCACTGCTTCTTTGTTACTCAAGAATGCTCAAAGTAGGGCTCTAAACACTCACTAATCCCCAATTGCAAGAGAACCTCAGTCTATTGAATGTGCCAGCATGTATACATTTATTGATTGATATTTGGTATTTCACCAGCTTAGCTACAGATAATGTGTCAATCAGTGCTGTAGCACCACCTCTGGGAGCCCCCGTCAAGGTACACTGATGGGTCCCCTGACATAAGGTTATTCCTTTTTAGGTCTCGCCTACGCAGCGCGCATGCGCTGCACTGCATAGGAGGAGACCTCTTGGAATCGATTCGCTTTTTAGGCCAAAAACGTGCACGCATTGCATTGCTTTCAATGGCAACGCGTGCACGTTTGGCGATTCCCTTGCGGGAGCGAGCTTTGGCAACATCTGTTTGTAATTAAGTTGCAAACAGATGGTGCCCCTGCTCGCTCCCGCAAGGGAAACGCTGTGTGTGCTCTCGGCCGCACTCCCCCCACCTCTCCCACTTGTTGTTTTGGTTACAGATTTGTGATTGCTTGTTAATGTATTTTGCAGATGCCGTTTTAGCCAGAAGTTGTAACCCAAAACTTTTCTTATTGCTTTTGTCCTTGTAGTGTTTAATGCTGTTGGGATATGCGTTCACGGTTCCGTCGGCACCTCCAGAGAGAGGGTGTCGTGAGGGTGTTGCGTTAGATTCATTGACGAGTTCCGGCCTGGAAAGCAGTCGGCCCTTCAATGCAGGCGCTGTGAATTGTACATTGGTTTCTGGATGGGCGAAGCGCACTCACTGATGGTTATTACAGCACAGTCGAAAACACATTATATTCAGCAGCTTTTAGACTGACTCAAAGGCTGGGGTAAAAACACCAAACGCTGCCTCGAGAACTCACTCCTTTTAATATTGGGTAAAATCTCCTGTTTTCTGCTTCGTGTGGCGCATCAGCTGTCTGGGAGGTAGTCTTACCGCCACAGCTGGCAGCTTCACAGCTGTACGAAAGCCAATCACATGGTGTGCCACCGAATCCCAGTGGTCCCACTTTCATTCCAGTCAGAATAGCCACTGCTTCGAAATGGGAAACACCACCATTTTATTTTTAAAGATTGTTGTGCTTTTATTAGACTTAAATACAGAGACAAAGTATTGTTCTCTAACTTGTCTGACAAAAAAAACAAGTGAAGTCATTGGTCTATTTCAACCCGCCGTAAGAAGCCTAGGTACTGGAGAGATGTGTACTGCATTTATTTACTTGTTTTAATTTATTCATCTTTCTCGTTTTAATCCCTTTTATTCTTTGTTTCATTGCAACTGGTACTATCCAGTTGTGTTGTAAGCTGTGTAAATTCTCCAGCAAGGTTCTAAAGCACCGCGAAGGCTCACTTAGGTGGCATATAGCGCTTTAATAAATATGCCATCCTGGCATTTACTGCAATCTCCATAAAATGTAAAGAGACGCCGTGGTTCTCCCCTCAGCACAATTCTCAGGTACTGTACGGGCATGTCAGGTACTGTCAGGTAAAAATGCAGTTGCTAAGCAGTGTATTATACTTGTGGGCCCTCGAGTGCCCTGGCAGCGTGGTGCATAAGACCACATGACACCTTGGTGAAACATGTACGGTTCACCAGGGTTTGTACCCCACCTAGTTTACCATCTCCCAACCCATCATGGCACCTCCCCACACTCTCTGAATAGGTAATAACTTATAAAAGCATTCCTGCAGGAGGACAGTTTGACACAGTCTCACTGATAAGATAAACAAGCATTTGCAATGCAATAGGTCTCTCATTTGCGAGACTTTAAGCTATTAGTATTGTAAATGACCATGCCTTTTTTATGTTTTAAAACCCAAAACATAAATAAAAGGCATTTTCATTTACAATGCCAATAGCTCAAATTCACATAAATGCGAGACCTATTGCATTGCAAATGCTTGTTTATAGAGACATCTATAGCTGCAACAATCAGCACCACTCTCACCAACATCATCAACACCTCCATCACATCTGCCACATTTTCTGGAGACTGGAAGCATGCCAGGGTTAACGCTCTCCTCAAGAATCCATCGGCTGACCCGAACCAACTGAGAAACTTCTGTACGATCTCCCTGGTCCCCTATCCAGCCAAAGTGATAAAGAAGGCCATCAACAAGCAACTCACAACTCACCTCGAAGTACACCACCAGCTGGACAGCACTCAATCAGGATTCAGAACAAGCATTGGCATAGCCAATAGGTCTCACCTTTGGGATCTTATAAGTGTTTAGCCAGAGCTATTGGCTTTGCTAATGTCTTTAAGCTATGTTGTAGAGGATTGTGGCTGCTGTGCAGCATGTTAAAAAGTTATAATCAAAAAGTGTTATAAGAATTTTTGTTACCTTATATATAACAAGAAGACATTATGTACAACCAGGCAGGCAGGTTTATAATCTGAAATTCCTTTGGAATGCAGTGAGCCTTTCGGCGTTAAGGTACCTTGCTCATAAAACCAAATGTTATGCTACAGTGGAATAGATAATGAGTGTAAATTCAGATGCTGGATGCTAATTGCAGTTACTATTGCCCTAAATGGTTTCAAATTCTAAAATTGTGCATGGTAATATCGCTTTATACGGTGGTTATGCTACTCACCCTACTGGATATATGTCAGCTCGCTGTGAACCTTGGCCTGTAATGTAATTTTCTTGTACATATTAATTGTGATGAGGGGTCATAACTCCTCATTCCTTATTTTGCCAGTTTTTTATTTTACTAATAGTGATTAATATTGTATTATTCACCATTAATGTAACTGAAAATGGAGCACACTAAGCTGGTACAGGACCTTTGGCTGCAGCTTTAGTAAGTAACATTATTTTAAATGTATGTGGTTCCACGACTCTATGCAGAGTTAGGGAAAGCAATGTGTTTACAATGCTGGAGCCGCATCGTTTCTGCCACTTTAAATCTCTGAACTGGCAGCCCGTCTGCCCATCGACCACCAGGTCAAAATGACAGTGTTAATGAGTGATGATGATGGTGAGACTGACGGCGATAATAAGTGACAGGTGACTGTCACTCATTATCACTACCTGTGCCCTGCATGCCTTGAAAGACAGACACAAACAGGGAGAATGTAGACTGGCCCCTATGCACAGGAAAAAACAGTCCTCTACGTTTGGGCTATTTGTTTCCTGTATTGAAAAAATAAACCCTCACTCTCAATACCAACAAGCATTGGCAAAGTCAATAGGTTGCCCTGTCTTAGGTGACTGTGTTCGCTTTTGTGAGGGCTGCACTTTAGGTGGATGGAAAATTGCTGTATATTGTAATGCAGATTACGGGAGTCACTAAAGTCTTGGGGGCATATTATCAAGAACGGCGTTAAAATTATCGCCGCTTTAGCGGCAGAAAACTGCCGCTAAAGCGGCGATAATGGGCTTGATAATATGTTCTGGAGAATTTCAATAGAAGCCCATGTTGACACCAGAACATGGGCTTCTATTGGAATTCTCCAGGGCATATTATCAAGCCCATTATCGCCGCTTTAGCGGCAGTTTTCTGCCGCTAAACCGGCGATAATTTTTAACGCGGTTCTTGATAATATGCCCCTTGGTGTTGAACGATTGCACAACAAAGAAACAGAACAACCACAAGCCTTGTTAACTATAATGAGCAGTTTGAGAACTCTGGCTCCTAAAATGGGCAGGACATTTCACAAGGCCACCGGTGCTATATCCGATGAGAACTGGATTTTCATATATCAGGACCCTATTGCCATGCTTTTGGGAATAAGCGTTCAGAGCAATCTTTGAGCAAAGCAGGGATATAATAGATGAGAGAACACCACTACATAAACATTTAGTCAGCGAGTTTCATACAATTACACACATATAATGAGTATTTAGGTGTGCCTGGCTACCTAGGTGCTCTAAATAGAGTCAAAAAGAGTGCATGTGATACAGGTATTTTGTTACTTCACCTCATGGGCTCCTACTAGTGATGGGAAATATTGCCCGAGATGAAGAGAGTGCCATTGAGGGAGAGGGACACGCAGGAAAAACCATGCCGTGACAGTGACATAGATAAGATTGAACAAAAGTCAGAAAGCATAAAAAATAGAACTGAATGAACTGTGCACCCCTGACATGAAGTATATCAAAAGCTCTGGACTCACTACTACTTGTGCACAGACATTGCTATGCTATTTGTGAACAGCTCCCACAGTGTTAATATGCAGACTTCGTCATTCTATTTGGGTAGAAGCATCACAGTATTAATTAGCAGGCATTACAGTGCTGTTGTGCAAGGCTCACGTTTTTTATGCACAAAAAACATGCCACTAGTGTTTTATTAAGACCTACTTTACGGTGTTGTTTATGTGTACCCTCGCCTCATATTCTTGGTCATATGTAGACATCGTAGTGAAGTTTGGAAACAGGCCTAACAGTGCTGTTTACAATAACTTATGTTTTTATATACAGCACTGAGAGCCCTAAATAACAGATGAAACTATTACACAATTTTTGATACTCAATTTACTGACCTTTGAAGGATGTAAGGCTGAGTGGCCTTGCCTGAATTCATGAATTGCAGATCACTTCCTATATCAACAGTGAGTGCTTGTCACTGAGCCATCCTAACGCTAGTGTATGCTTTGCCTGGCATCATAGGGTCGCTTCTGCACAAGCCCAAAAAGAGATTCTCAGGGGCAAACTTCACAGCGCTGCTGGGACACAAGTCTCCATCTTTTTTTATGAGCGATGTTTATGTACAGCCTTCCAAGTGCTCTGGATGTGAAGCTCTGTTTCTGTTGGTATTTGCAGTTTTGTTTTACACACATTATTCAAATAGAGCTATATGTGTCAGAACCACATAAAAACACTGCTGAATAAACTACTAACTACTAACACCCAACAAAAGCTACTGTGTAGGTTGCCCTCACTGTGCTGGTTATTTGTCACTTGGCCTCACAGTACTGTTTATGTGCATGTCACTGCTGTTATGTCCACACCATGAAGTAATGCCTTTTTGTAGCAAACAGTGTTGAATATGTCTATAAATATAGAGGTCCATTTATTTATACAGTGTTTAATGCCAGATAGTGAGAACGGAAACAAATGCAATGAAGTAAATTGCCCAGGGTCACTAAGTGTTGTCGTACAGGGAAGACAGGATTTGATCTTAGGGCTACTGGATGACACTCCGACATGTTACTAGGCCATAGTGCTCTTATAATTCCAAGCATGTATCATAATGTTTGACTAAATAAAAATGTCCCTTCAGTCCTAACGTTATATTTCTTTCGATGCACTTAAATGATTGCCTGATAATTGTGAAGTGCTTTTACTGTGCAACCCCAGCTATAATGGTGTGCTTAAGTTAACAATCTCTTTATTTTAATAATCACTATGTGGAAAGCTGTGCAAAGAATTTCCACTGTGCACCTGGGTCTGTTTCTTGTCGGTCCTCGGGACTTGCAAGAAGGATACCAGACCAGACATCCGGAAGATGACCCAGGCAGGCAGGTTTCTAATCATTCTGAAATTCCTTTGGAATGCAGTCAGTCTTTCTGCATGTGATTTCAGACACAGAGCAGTGATAGGACAAAGGCCCCTGCCACCCCAAACCTGTTAGATCCTGTCCTCACCAGCTGCCCGCAAAGTACAGACTTCTGCTCCAAATACAAATGCATGCAATTTTCGCCCATCCGAAACAAAGCAGGGCGTCCCTGAAGTGAGCGCCATGCTTCTACATAGCCAAGGCAAACAACAAGAAAAGAGTGCACAAAGGACCTTACATTAAAAAAAAGACTAACGCCACAGTAACGGGGCCAGTCGCCTGGGAGGGTCCGAAACACTAAAAGGTGAGCCCAACTAAACATACCCACCAAACAAAAGCAGCCCTTTATGAAGGGCACTAACAGGAGCCAACAGAAAACATGGCCTGTGCTTCAAGCTCATATTCAGATATGACCAGCCTCGCAGAGCAGTGCATGCGCGCTGCTAGGCTCGACCTAAAAAAATGCAACACCAAAACCTCCCTCCTAGCATCCACCGATGACAACCCGGATCATACTAGACTGAGGAGAGACAGTGGCACTCATCCTGCTCGGCCTTTCTGTGGCATTCAACACGGTCTCCCCCGCAGCATGCTCATCAGAAGACTCCACAAGATCGGCATCCAAGAAACTGCACTCAAATGGATCTGCTCCTTCATCACGAGAAGAACTCAAAAAGTCAAACTGCCATCCTTCACATCGGAGTCCAAAAACCTTATCTGAGGCGTCCCCAAGGGATCGTTCCTCCCGCTCTACCTGTTTCAACGTTTACATAACACAACTAGCCAAAACCATCCATTCCCAAGGAATCAACATCATCTCCTACGCCAACGACACCTAGCTCATCTTTTCCCTGACAGACAACACTAACACTATGAGAACCATCTACACCAACTGCATGACTATAGCAGCAGAATGGATGAGAACCAACTGCCTGAAACTTATCTCCGACAAGACGAAACTACTGGTTTTTGGAAACAAGACCTCCCCATGGGACGCCACCTGGTGGGCAACCTAGCTAAGGACAACACCAACCAACCACACCAGAAATCTGGGACTCACTCTGGGCAACAAGCTCAACATAACGGCACAAGTCATTGCAGTGTGCACTGCCTGCTTCCACATCCTATGTATGTTCTGAAAGATCTTCAAATGGCTGCCACAGAACACCAGACGAACCATCACACAGGCACTCATTACTAGCAGACTCGTCTATGGCAAAGCACTCTACGCCAGAATCTCAAAGCAGCTCACACACAGACTCCAGACCATCCAGAACGCCGCTGCCACACCCACATCTCACCTGACCTCAGAGAACTCCACTGGCTCCCCATCCAAAAATACAGTCGGTTCAAACTCGTCACGCACACATACAAAGCCTTGCACAATACTAGACCAGCATACCTGAACAGCCAAATACACTTCCACCTGCTAACTAGACACCTCTGCTCAGATTCACTCTCACTCGCATACACCCTGCATTCACAAAAGCATAGCAGGAGGGCACAAGTTCTCCTACAACACACCCAAAACATGAAACGAACTGCCTCAGCACATCAGAGCCTCCTCCTCATTTCTTGAGTTCCGCAAGAAACGGAAGACCTAGCTAATCAGGGATCTCTCGCGTTTACTCCTGCTCAAGTGCCTGGATACCCTCACGGGTGATTAGAGTGCTCTATAAATTGTCATAACATAACATAACATCAGATAATGTCTTACACCTTCATTATGAGTGGCCTCTAAATACAGATTTGGCAGCGAACTGGAGCTTGCACTCAAATTGTTATTACAGGTAAAGCAGTCATTTTGTGTACACAATTACCTTTGATGTTTCTGGGGACAAATTCACTAGAACAGAAATAGAGGAATTAGTTCCATGGAAAATTCTGAGACTTTGAAAATGGTATGATGTGATAGGTGCATAAAGGCCAACTTTCAATGTTGCTCCCCATTCCATAAGGGATAGCTTAGGAAAGTGTAGTAATTCTGATTCCCGGTACCCTAGGTGTTGGTAATTCTGAATGCAGTATGAACCCAATACTTACAATGTGGGTTTCAATGCTCCTAGAGGGGAAACATAACAATTGCATTCACCTGGGATTTCAATCTGTAGGGTACACAGATTTGTTGACCCCTGGAAATATCAAAGATTTGAAACAGTGTTGAAGAAGCCAGTAAGTTTCTGTGCCACAGAACAGCACACTGTTTATGAGAAAAGAGGTTGTTTGCAAGAGCTCATGGAGTATGTAAGTTAGAAGATACGAGTATTAAGATACTAGTGTATACCTCAATTCAGGGGAACATATGCATTCTGGGAGATTTTGTATGTTTCGATGCTAATACATATTAGTGAGGAGACAAGCACCCTGCCATATGTCTGATTTAAGAAGATATACTTA
Source organism: Calotriton arnoldi (assembly GCA_963921515.1). Taxonomy (NCBI): domain Eukaryota; kingdom Metazoa; phylum Chordata; class Amphibia; order Caudata; family Salamandridae; genus Calotriton; species Calotriton arnoldi. Next base: position 742,315 of record CAWUFW010000496.1, on the reverse strand, counting down.
AATATCCATAAGGATTTGCCGTCATTCTGCTTAATGTAGAAGGTCCCACTGGGGATACATTCACTCTATGCCTGCATTTTTATGGGATATATCTATCCAGAAAAGCATCACTAAAAGAGAGGAGAACAATAATTTTTCTAATCCCTGATGAAGTCCCTGTTAGGGACGAAACGCGTTGGCTGGGTGGCTGTTGGATTTTGTAAAGAATAAAGAATGTTTCCTTTAAAATATCATGCCTTGGCTCCTGCATTATATTGAAATCTATGAGAAGAATCTCGATGTTTGAATGACCACTACATCAAGTCAAATTTGGAATAATTCTTACTTGGCTTCCCAAGCAATTTTTCTGCATTGGCTGGACCTGAAAGAAGAAGTTGCATGATTAGAAAAAGATTTTGGATAGACATTGTATTCAGTTAATTTAAATTTAGATTAAAATGTTTTTTTGACTTCCTAAGCACTCCCTTTTTACGTATATTTGCTCATTTGAATTTATGGCTTTTGAGCAGTAGAACCATTAGAAGGTTGAGTGCAATTGTACTTATACTATGGAAATAACGCCTGTGTGGCCTGGTAGAGCCAAATACTGCTCTTTTTGGATGTATCTGATTTAAGTAGACTAATGTTGCTCCATGTGTGAATCTAGGGAGGCAGTGACTTGCCTCTTAATTCAATAATGGCATTGTTATCATGGTTGAGGGTGACATGAATATTTTTAAGTTCGTGTTTGAAAATGGTCTCTTTTAATAAATGCCTCTCAATGCAGTGATATATTCTGATGTACTAAGTTGAAATGCTTCTGAATCGTAAAGAAGTACACTTTTTTGAATTGTGATGAGTCATTAGCATATTTTTCTATGGTGTTTGTTGCACAGCTTACGTGCCAGACATTGGCTTGTGCATGGGCTCTTAGAGCCCAGGCAGACTCTTGGCTCAGCTCTGGCTCTGCTCCACCTCTTAATTTGTTGGCTTGCCTATTTCCAGTTAAGAATAGACATTGGTTGATGTGTAGGTTGTGGTATCCAGGATGATGAGTTCTTCTTTTAACAAACATATGAAGAAGTCACTGATGGACTAGTTGGCCACTTTGGTTGGATGGCGTGTGATGGATACAGATTGAATATTTATGTACCAAAATCTTAACACTTAGGGATCCATATCAGAGATAGTTAATGATGACACTTTCATCATGGCTGGTACCCAACTTCTTTTTTCCTTCCTATTAAGCTTGAAACTATTGTGGTCCATGTTTGTGGTCTTAAAAACATCTATTCTAATGAGCGGTGTCCGGTTCACATCTTTAGTCTGGCACGGGAAACAACAGAACCATTGCTCAACTTGTTTTGTAATGCCTCTCGTACCATATCTTGGTGCTCATTCACTTAAAAAAGCTATGGTAGTTCCACTGCTGAAAAAAACAATTTTCCACCATTCTTTTCCTTCTGAGATGTTGGAAAAAGAAGTTAATATCTAAGTTTCTGCCTTTATGGAAAATAGTAGCAGCTTAGATTCTATGCAGGCTGGCTTTTGCCCATTTTATGGAGCTGAGATGGCCATATGAGCTGTCACAAATAACATCTGCATGATGCTAGACAAGGGAGGGAGTGCCACACTAGTGCTACTAGACCTGTCGCCTTCATCTTTCACCACCAGTTACACTCTATTGGCATTCGAGACAAGGCATTTGACTGGCTTTCCTCCTTTTTGGAAGGTCGCTTCCAATCAATCCCCTTTATTCCATTCCGTTCTCACCCACACCCCCTGGTGCACAAGGTACCAGTAGTCTCTTCACTGAGCCTGAGCCTGACTGGTTTTAATATTAACCTCACTCCTTTGGATGACCTGATTCGTGACTTTGGTCTTTCTCTCCTTTTTGTATGCGGACGACACAAAGATTGTGTTTTGCTTCGCAGTCGTCTTCTTCAGTTAGCAATTTCCATGTCTGTTTATCAGCCATGGCTTTCTGAAGTGGAAAGAACTCACTTAAGTTGAACAGAGACAAAACTGAATGGCTCCTGTTTGGTAGGGCCTCTCTCGCATGGTCCTCTTCTTCATGGCCTTTTGAACTTGGTGAAGCTCCTTACTCTAAAGACACTGCTAAGAATCTAAGCGTTATCTTTGATGTATCTTTGACTTTTGTGAAACAAATCAATGCCCTTAGTTCTTCTTGGTTTATCTAACCCCGTATGATTTGCAGGACAACAGTGTTACTTCCACCAGACACCTGTTGGTTGATGAGCCATGCCATTGTTCTTTCACACATTGACTATTGCAACTCTCTTTACACCGACCTTCCTGCAGGTCTCCTACATTGAATACAAAGGATGTAAAGCCTAGCAACCAGGTTTCTAGAGGGTCTTCTATTACACTGCTCCATTTCTCCACATCTCAAAGCACTCCTTTAGCTGCCTGTGAAACAGTGAATTACATTACAGGTCCTATGCATCTGTCACAGAGCCCTACATAACCGAGGTCCAGTCATCATTCAATCAATAATTAATCAATACATCCCTAGGCATAGATTATGATTTGTTGATGCATTACAGGCAGTAGAGCCCTTAATTTATCAATTTTGAATGGGAGGAAGGGTCTTCTCTTATTAGGTTACCAAGTTGTGCAATGCTCTCCCCCTCCACCTTCGACAAGAACCTGACCACCTTAAATTCCTCAAGCTCATGAAAACATGGCCATTCTGTTAACATATATCCTGTTTGTTTTTCTAGCACTAACACCAGGACACCCATTATTGGATAGCTGTCTGTACTTTAAAAATATTCATCATCATCACAGAGAATGCAGCATGGCCAACCCATTGCGGTGATTTTGCAGGTTGGCTGTCAAAGGTCTGCATGGTGATGAAGGAGAGTTTGAGACTTGGGGTGACATAGAATATACTAATGTCTAACCCAGTACATAATTACAGATGTTTTCTTAGAATGGGAAATACCAAAATACCTGCAACAAACACAAGACATAAAACCACAAACTTTCTCTAAAATAATGTGGAAAGAGAGGACATAAACTCATGTTTTTTAAAGTAGGGGACAGAGAGTAAATACCAGCGGCTAACACAGGAAATAAAAATACATGCTTTTATAAAATAAGGGAATAATGAAAAATATAAGTGACGAGTAGAGGGCAACATATATAGAAGTTGCTGTACTTACGGTGTCCTGAGCAAAGATGTTGTTCATCCAATTGGTGAAGGTCTTTTTCTGTACAGACATACGCTGCTCTTGCAGGTTCTTGATATGACCCTCATGGTACTCATCACTCATGGTGAAATGCTTTTCTTCCTTCTTCTACCCTGAAAAACAACAGATTGATATTTGACATTCGGGTCCTCTAGTTGTTTGCAGCACTCTCTGCCCTGGCACCAGCCTTCTAGAACTGTAACCAAGACTAGTTCTCAATAAGTTCTCAACATAGGTCAATAACTGATCCCTAATTTATTTCGTTTAAATCTGTTTTATTAGAGGTTTCATAAACAAAGTAGACATTCACATTTGTCATTCCATATTATTACATTTCCTCTTTGTGGACTACGATACAGTGCATGTAATCATATAATACCTGCTCTTGCGTAACAACTGCCTGCTTATTGTGTTTACCAATAGCTCCTGAGGACTCTGCATAACACTCTCATTCTTCGCTAGTGTTCCATGCTGAGCTCAGGTCTATGCCAGTGCCCTGTTGATGTGTGTATCCAAGCATCTATGTGATGGTCTACTAACTTGGGAGGCGGGTAATACTGTGTGGGACAAAGAAAAACAAACAGGTGGCAATATAACATGATTGGAGTGACACCCGATTCCCCACCCAGCGTATTTAGTTACTACTTATGTTCTGGAACGCATAGGCAGGCATGCAAATGTGTACTGCGAGCGTCTCTCAGGCATGTCCGCTTGCAGCAGCCCCTGTGTCTGCGACGGTGCTATGTTCGCCCTGGAAATCTCTCGAGATCATGTCCCAGTACGCTGCAATTGGGATCTTGCGGAGTCTCAGCGTGTCTTCCTGGTGCAATGCTACACTTTCAATAACTGATCCCTAATTAAATGCAATGGTCGTGTGATTTGTGGTGTGCTCACATAAACCAAAGGCATGGAGCCCGATTCACAAAGGAGTCTCCGCACTCGTGTTGGAGGCCCCACACTCAACAATTCTCATTGCGGAGATTCTGCCTGAGTGCGGAGACTCCCCCACGACTGCGGGGCATCTGCCACGAGTGCAGAGGGCCTTTGTAAATCAGGCCCATTCTCTGTTACCCTTTAAAATTTGAAGGCCTGTAGTTGAAGAGTGCGCTAACCCTATATTTGGGAACACAAAACCACCAAAGATTGGAAGGTAATGGAGAAATTAAGTTGGACTGTGACTGAATACTAACAAGAGCCTGGAAGAAGCAATATTATTGTGCGATACTATATTTGAAATAAACTATAGAAAAAGCTACATGTAATTATTTCAGGTTTGCAAAGTGCTGCATGTCGACTTAAGATTACTTCGGTGTTCTGGCAGAGATGAAATAGAGTTTAATGAGGGGGGCGTGGCTAGCGCCCGAGGAAGATGGCGGCGTCCGAGTAACTCTCTCGGGAAGGCGCAGGAATCAACGGCACTGGCATCTCTTGTAAAGCTTGCTGACCGCTGAAAATCGGGTTGCATGCTTGCAAGACACTAGAGATGATGCAGCAGTAAGTTTTCTGAGGCTCTGTGCCCCGCTTACCTCCAAGTCTGCTCTCCTCATCACGACCGCTCTTTGCGAGGCGTTGTATGCCATTTTGACGAGGTACGCAGTTGGGCGTGGGCGGTCTGAAGACTGAACCGCATTCTGACGGGAGTGCCAGCAAAGATGTGGCAGTGAGTTTTTTTTTCTTCACACTTAATGTTCTGCTTGATTTTGTCTCCGCTTTCCTCGTCGCGGGTGGTCCTTGCAGCGCGTTGACCGCCATTTTGTCGAGCGACACTATAAGGCAGTTCTAATAAAACTCTTCCCCCTCAAGAAAGATTTGACAATGCAACAAGGAACCTCACGGAGCATTTCACAGTTTTCAGCCCTGGATAACAAAATAGTGATGGTTTCAGACATTTTCTGAGGTGAAGGGCCTATTTATCAGAAGGAGTTTGGGGCATATCACTCTAAATATTCAAATATTCATAGAAATGTTGCACAATTTATTTAAAAATACTTCATTAATTACTTTGGGTTAGGCATTGATATAATTTTATACTTTTCCATGCTTAAAAGAGAATTTCACTGATTCATCTACCCATTTAAATTTATATTGTGTTGCTTCATGTAGTCTTTCATTTCAGATTAATATAACGGGATATCTGCGCTGTAAATATTCTAACCTGCGCATTACATCATCATATGGGCAGACTGAAGAAACAAAAATCTTGCTGACGCCTTCTCTTCACAAACGCATAATTCAATCAACTTTCCTCACACGTTTTGCCTCAATGGATGACTCAACGGCCTCCCTCCCTAAAGGTGCCTCCTCATCCAATGTTACTATGCCTTCTACATCAAGCAAAGCATCTACCAAACGCCTGAAAAAAGATCCTCCGTCACCTCCAAAACAGGTTTCAACTGTATCTATGGATCTTCGTTTGGAAGAGATTCGTGCTTTACCTCCATTTGTGGAGGAGACCAATTCTAAACTACAAATCCTCACAGACAGATGGACGTGGAAGGAAGAAAGAATTACTACAGCTGAACAAAACATTGACTCTCTAGGGTCAACCACTATTAAAGTTAACGCTCTCTACTCTCAGGTTGCATCTCTTCAGAAACAGGTAGAGAACCTGGAAAATAGGAACAGAAGGAACAATCTTCGTTTATATGGTTTGCCAGAGGGCTCAGAGGGCTCTGATCCCATCGCTTTTTTCAAATCATTCCTTCCAACAGTTCTAAATTTACCTGAGGGTACTCTTCTCAACATTCAACCCGCCCATAGATTAGGCTCTCCACGCACCGCCGCTTCCAACATGAGAAAACCAAGAGGAGTTATAATGTACTTTTTGGAGTATACTCATCTTCTTAAAGTCTTGGTGGCAGTCAGATCCATCAAACGAATTTCGTGGTCAGGCAATCCTCTATTTGTTTCACAGGATTACGCAAAAGATATAATGTTTCCTTAATTCTTGTACAACGGTTACTATGGACACCTCTATAGCGAGTGCTAAGTAGATGATATAGCTATCTTCTTTAGTCGTATAAGATATTTTTCTGTTATCTCTACATATAAGAATATGGAAATTGTTTACACTTAGCAAAAGTTATTAACCTCTTAGCCGCGGCGCGAATTCCGCCACGGTGCGGTGGTTTAAACGAGTGGGCAGGGCCGCGTCGGCCAACGGACGTGCGCAGCACTACCGAGGTAGTGCTCGTGACGGCCGTTGGCCGACGGATGCAGCGAAGGGGTTAAGCAACAATTTTCTTGTTCTTTCCTTACAGGTCTCATCTTCTCGTTATATGGCCTGCCCCTTTTTTCATGTCGTTTGGGCAGCAGTCCCCCCGCCTTCCCTTATGGAGTCTGGACGTGTCATCTAGTCCATGTGGCCTCATCCCCCCCACCCCTGTGTTTTTGGGAATTTTTGTAGGTATGTTCTATGTTCTTCTATATAGGGGCCGATTCCGATCTCGGCCGGTAGGGCTCCGAATCGGATTCGGCTTTACCGGATCCGATTCGGAGCCCTGTTTCCCGACTGATTCGTACGTGCGTCCGGGCGAGCGAGTACGATGCGAAATCTCCGACCGACTCGTTCGCGAGACCCAACCGCACCGACCGACTCTTTCGCGAAAGCCGACCGCTCCGATCGACTCGCACGGACACGACTCGCACCGCGCAATGGAGACGTTCCCCGGCCGGGTAAGTACGATGCGCGCCTCGAGCAGTCCGACCGACTCGCGCCGTCCGGCTCAAAAGAGCAGTCGGAGCCGCACTTTGGGGGTCCATGTCAGACCCCCCTGTACGCGTAGCCGCGCGAGTCGCACACAGGGGGGACCCATGGGTCCCCCCTCCTGTGCATGTATGGCGCGACCCGCTTCGACGCGTACCCGCTGTAGGGGGCGCCCTTGTTCGCCTCGCACCCATTGAGTCAATGGGAGCCCGCGTACACGTTGTACGACCGGCTCCCATTGACTTCAATGGGAGTCCGACCGAATCGAGTCCAATAGCATGCGTGGACATCGTACTCGTTCGGTCGGACAGCTAGGGTCCGATTCGGTCGGAAATCTCTCCGGGTCCAGCTCGGTGGGAGAGATTTCCGGCCCGAATCGGAATCGGCCCCTAAGTCTAGCATCAGTTTTCTTCTTAGATGACTCTGACTTGTTTTTTCTACTCAATTCTCCTTTATTCTATACTATCTTTCATTACTGTTTTCGTATCTCTTGTCTTACTTCTTTTCTATCTTTCAACTTTTTGAATCTCGTTCTTATTATGCTTATACTCGTATTTTGGTCTAGGGTTGATATCCTGTACATCCTTGCTGGTTTATTTTGTTATCACTATAATGTGAATATTTTATGGGGCAGATTTACAAGCCCCCTGCGCCACCAGTACGTCACTTTTCGTGACGTACTGGTGGCGCAGAGGCTCCTCGATATTTACAAGGAGAGGAAAAGCCACCATGCGTGACTTTTCCTCTCCTTGTAAATACCGTCCCTTCACACGCAGCACTTTGCGGTGAAGGGGCGTTCCATGGGTGTTGCTGTGGGTGTTCCCACGCAACACCCATGGAACAAGACACATCTCCAGAATTACGAGAAATCGTAACTCTGGAGATGCGTCTGAAAGCTACGCCACCCTAGAGGTGGCGTAGCGAGGCGCACCGAGGAGAAATGTTTTCATTTCTCCTCGTTTTCCTCTTTCAATGCGTGCTGCATTCTGCAGCACGCATTGAAAGAGGAAAAGCCTGTACTGATTGTTTTTGTGCAGAAAGGTGCCCCTTCCTGCACAGAAACAATCTCCCCATGGCGCAGGCATCCTTGCACCATGGTGCAAGGGTGCCTGCGCCGGCGCTTGGCAGCTGTTTGTGCGCCAGCGCAGGGGAGAGCACAGGAATGCGACATATTCTTGTAAATATGTCGCATTCCTGTGCTCTGAAAGTGCCGCAGCGTGGCGCAGCCAAAGGGCTTGCAGCGCCACGCTGCGGCACTTTCTTGTAGATCTGCCCCTATGTCTTTAACAATTGTTACATGGAACTTCAGAGGTTTAAACTCCCCCATCAAAAGACAACCAGTTCTAGCATACTTATCTAAATTTGATTTTAATGTAGCCTTGTTGCAAGAGTCACACCTTACAAAATCTGAATCACTAAAACTAAAAAGAAATTGGGTAGGTGAAGTTTTCTTCTCACCTAGAGATGGCAAGAGAAATGGTGTTATAACATTATGTCGTAAGGCATTAAATGTTAAGCTAGTATCTCAGGAGTCAGATGATGAGGGGAGATGGTTGTTCACCAATTTATTGATAGGGAGGACTCCAGTCTCTTTGTTCAATGTGTATGTTCCTACTAATGGAGATGCTCCTTTCTGGTCCCAAATTTCCCAGTTCCTCACTAACCATCCAGCAGAAAACTTTATATTTGTGGGCGATTGCAATCAGGTGGTTGATCCCTTTCTAGACCGAAAGTCTAAGGTTTTTTTCACTTCGAATAAAGCTCATAAAGCTTTTTTACAAACCATAAAGCAACGAAAACTAACAGATGCATGGAGATTATGCAATCTCTCCTCACAAGAGTACTCCTACTTTTCCCCTCCCCATCAGACCCAATCCAGAATTGATCATATTTTTATTTCTCATAATGTCTCTCAATTTTTACGTGCAGTGGATATAGGCCCCATTCTTATTTCAGATCACGCCCCTGTTTGGATCCGGTTGGACATACCATCCCAACCTGCACTTCCGAAAAGATGCCATTTCAACAATTCCCTACTTTTAGATCCTAAATTTAACTCCTCTTTTGTCACCTTTTTTCACGAATACTTTCGTTTTAATCAATCTCCCAATATCCCTTTCCGTATAATTTGAGATGCTTTTAAAGCTGCTGCTCGAGGTTTTATCATCAGATATATCTCTAGCAAAAAGAAACTTTCACGAACACTAAATGCTAAACTCCTATCTAAAATAAAGAGACTGGAGCACTCCTTTTATACTTCAAAATCCAAGGATTGTCTGTCAGAACTTATAAAAACAAAGGGGCATATTATCAAGGACTGGCGATAACATTATCGCCGCTTTAGCGTCCGTTTTCGGGCGAAAAGCAGCGATAATATTATCGCTTTATTAACAAGGACACGCTAGCACGTGTTTCCTTGCCTTAGCACCCGTTGTCAGCACGCCTCGCATCGCATCGTTAATGAGATGCAAAGGAGGCGTGCCTGACAAAACTCCATGGGAAAATATCGCTAACCCAGCTTCGCGATATCATCAACGAGGGGTAGCGATAACTATGCCTTAACGCTGGAATTTAACGTCTGTTAAATTCCAGACTAAGGCATACCTAACATGGGGGGTGGATTGTGTGGCTAAGACCACAGGCCCTATCATCAAGGATATCGCCGTTTTCCATGGAACATCGCTGGAAAACCAGCGATGTTCCATGGAAAACACCGCTATCGCTGGAATAATTATTGCCATTGCGCTAAGTGTTGTTAATACAGCGCTAGCATGGCGATAATTTCCAGCGATAGCCGGCGATAACAAATCTCACGCTAAGCGCGGCCAGCGATAATTATCGCTGCCGCTTGATAATATGCCCCAAAGATTCAGTTTGATAAGGACTCTACAGAGAATGCATCTCTTTATCTATTGAAAACCAGTGCAAAATTTTATGGTGGCCAAAACAAATCAGGTAAATTGTTAGCTAATTATCTCAAGATTAAGCAGAACAAATTTCAAATTGAATCCATTATTGACGCAAGATATATATTAAGACATAAAGACTCTGAAATCCTACAAGAGTTTGTGCAGTTCTACAAATCACTTTACACACCAGAGAATACACCCTTAGATACAGACATATCCCATTATCTCTCTACTATGCAGAAATCTGCAGACCCCTTGATGAATTTTGACCCTTTAGAATCCGATATAACACAAGCGGAATTGCTCAGTGCATTGAAGATTCTTCGTAAAGATAAAGCTCCAGGTCCAGAGGGATTAACAGTTGAATTTTATTCACACTTTTCTCAAATACTCCTCCCGCACTTACACACCCTCATATCCTCTTTTATTGACTCACATAAATCATCAGGTTCCTTTTTAGAAGCTTTAATCTGTCTCCTTCCAAAAGAGGAAAAAGATGCACGTTATTGCCAAAATTACAGACCCATTTCCCTAGTCAATGTTGACTACAAAATATTCTCCAAATCCTTAGCACTTCGCCTTGAATCATATCTCCCTCAGCTACTTGGCAAGTAACAATCGGGTTTTGTCAGAGGACGTTATATCACCGATAACACCCGCTTGTTTTTCGATATCTTATCGAAATCACCACATCTTTCAGACTCTCTTGCGGCGATTGCCTTAGATGCGGAGAAGGCCTTTGATAGAGTGTATTGGTCTTTTATTTTTCACACACTTAAGTGGTTTGGATTTGGCCCAAAAATCATTTCTTTAATTTCTTTACTTTATACTGAACCCAAAGCCGCTATTTTTGCTAATGGCCTTACTTCCTCATACTTTACATTACAGAGAGGAGTACGTCAAGGTTGCCCTCTATCCCCTTTTCTTTTTAACTTTGCACTAGAACCTTTCCTATCCAAAATACGACAAAATCATTCCATAACTGGATTTACATCTAACACTCAACACATCAAACTCGCACTTATGCAGACGATGTACTTTTATTTTTATCTCACCCACAATCTGCACTCCCAGCATTTTTGAGGGAGATTGACTCCTATAACGAGGTATCTGGTTATAAACTAAATTATGGAAAATGTGAAATTTTACCTTTGACCAAATACACTTTTAAAGAGGAGTTCTCAATCTCTAATTTTACATGGAGCCCTCAACATATCAAATACCTCGGCCTATGGTTCACTCCCTCTATTTAGACGTCAATTTCTCTGAATCTTGATAAATGCTTAGATAAATTATCTACACTCATGTCAAAATGGCACCCCCTCTATCTTTCCTGGTGGGGTCGCCTAGACACCATCAAAATGATGTTGACCCCTATTATACTTTACACTATATCCAACATTCCAGTAACTATACCAGTTACGTTATTTCTTTAGATTAATCCATCCTTATATCTTTCTTATGGAACAAAAAAAAAATCTAGAATGTCACTATTAAAATTATCACGTACAAAGTTGGAAGGAGGTGTAAATTTCCCTGATTTCCCTAAATATCATAAAGCATTCCAATTAAGACAATTATCTCAATGGGTGTCTGATTCCTCATCAGAATCATCACTATGGGTTGACCTGGAGAGGTCGTTCCTCTCACCTTTCTCATTTCAGGAATATATATCTTTCACACGCAAACCACAAAAATTGTCCAGACCAGTTATTAAGCACTCTTGCAAGTTATTAAATTCTACCCTTCACTCTACTCCGAGCAGTCTTGATACCTTTCTCACCTCCACCATTTGGCATAACAAATATATACTAATCAAAAATAAACCCATTTATTCGAAAACTTGGAGAAATAAAGGATTTCTTTGGGTACATCAACTATTTGAACAAGATACATTTCTCACATTCTCACAAGCAAGTTCTCTTTTTCAACTACCCCTTTCCTTTCAACAAAAGTTTTCAGTCCTACGATCTGCAATACTTGATGCACAAGTCCAGTTTCAAGTTCTAATTCCTTCTTCCTCTCTGAACGATGCTACGTGGTACAATTTTCTCCATATAAATCCTAAAGCGTCTAGTATATATTCCCATTTAACACTTTCTCCTATTGATAGGGACAAAACAAAGATAGAACCCTCTTGGGAAGCATATTTAGACACAAGTTGGCCCATTACCTTATGGAACACGATCTGGACAAAAATTCGGAAACCATCTAGGGCAGCAAACACTACACAAACTCTCTTCTTTATTTATAATAGGCTTTTATTGACACCTATGACCTTAAACAAAATACATGCTGAAACTCCTGATACTTGTTGGTCGTGCTGCCTCGAACATGCTGATCTAAAACATTTACTGTTTACATGTCCATTTGTACTTAGATTTTGGAAACAAGTATGGTCTCAGATCAATACTATCTTTCAATACACAGCCCCCTTCTCACACACAAATATCTTTTTAGGCAGCCTATCTGTTGATTGGCCTAAGAGTCAATCGCAAGTGCATATTATAGACTTGTTGTTGGCAGTTGCTTTTCTACAGATAATAAAGAACTGGAAAGATATGTCTAAATAATCTTATTTGGCCTGCTGGTATGCTGTCTGTAATAATCACAGATTGGACACAACATTTGTATACCCTCTATCTCTTGGTGAGAAATGATTACAATTGTGGTCTCCTGTTAAACAGTTTTTGGACAGAAGTGCAAAAAGATCTTTCGCTCCTACCCCCTGATACAAGAAGTTGCTCAACCTCCCTGACTTCCTTATTATTGATAATACAATGTTTAGTATATTATTCTTGATATTTTATATACTTGTTTACTCATAATATATTAAGTCTTTTTTCTTTCTTCTCCTTCTTCTTCTTTCTTATGGCTTATATGAATCAGCTCCTTATATTTCTTATTTTTTTGCTTTTCATTTTTCTTCCTTCCTCTTAGACAAAACTTGTAATATAAATACTGACTTTTTTTCTCAAATATTCAATGGTACGAAGTATTGATGTTTGATGACTTTCTATCAATAAACTTATTTTGAAGTTAAGGAACTGAAATAGAGTTTAATGTTTGAAATGGGAAGTTGCTGCCCAATAGAGTTGGGTGAGTAACGATGTTCAATATTCTTCAACCACAGCCCCTGTTCTGACTTCAGTTGTTCAGGAGTTCTATTTTCAAAATAGTCCTAAACCACTTTTAGTTGGATTCAGATTTTGAGGTAAATTTAAGGGAATTCCAGAATCTGGGCCCTTGTACAGCTAGTCATCTGCCAGTGTAGTTGCCCTTTTGAAAGATCGTGGCTTAATTTGATGGGCTCTCTGAAGGTAGGTCTCTGGTTTGGCTTTAGTAAGGTATAACTTTCGACAGGTATTTAGTGTCTCTGCCCCTGTATGCTTTATCAGTGGTGCACAAGGCATTACATATAATCCTGAGACAAAAAGTGAACGGTGGATTGCATTGTTAATGGCACTAGTAATTACTCTAGGCGACAAACCAGTCCGCTCTGATTTTTGTCCACCTCACACAAGAAACAGCTATATGCAAATCAGCCTTGGTCTTGCTCCACTGCCCGAACTGCCAAGCCAGATCCTCTTTGGGCAGTTACACAGGCAACCCCAAGCTGGTAGCTATAGAAACTAATTGCTCTGGATGGAAGCAATATTAAACAATGCATGAGCACTTATGCCATTGCAAACAAGTCTCAAGTTTGAATAACCAGAACATTTTGTAGCAAGCATAGGCACTGGACATAGGGGCGTGGGGGGGAGGGGCTGCAGCACCACCCCCAAAATACCCATACTGAGTTCAGAAGGTCAATGTGGAATAAAGATGCCTTTAAATTTGGTTATTATCTTATCACATTTGATCTACATTCAAGTCAGAGGTCAAATATCAGGCTATGTCTTCTGACAAATTGCTGCTTCTTCTTTTAACATGGAAACTCGTGTTTACTTTTCTTTCACTGACTGCAAAATTAAAGGATTTTTTAAAGTGAACTATCTGACAATCCTGCTGGGGTACAGGGAGTGTGAAAGGAAAGGCTGTAGGATGTCATGTTTTTTTCTAACACACAACATTTAAATGCCTGTCAAGTAACTGTAGAAATATTTAAAAATATATCAGCACTTAGAAAAGCACAAATGAAGCACATTATTTGTCATTCTGAAGTGTGATGGAACCAACTATGTTGATAGGATCAAAACAAACCAAGACACATGGTGATATCCAAATGAAAAATATTTGCTGAAAACCGATTTCCACACATTATCGTTTGTGTGCTATCTAGTTTTATCAGTAAACCTCCATGTAGGTTCTAATTTGTTCATTTCAATGAAAAATGTGCAGTCTATAAATGACAGTGCACTATCACACCAAATTTCAGTAATATATTAGCAACAGTATTCTCCAAAATGCACCACTGGTTAGACATCACACCCTTGCTACTCTCCTGCTGAATGGGCTTGACTAATGTGCTATAATTGCTCTTTGTGTAATGCTTGGATTTTTCACAATCCCTATGACTTCAGTGATGTACCATTGTTGGCAGCACCCCCACTATGAAACTTGTCCCAGCACCGCGGGTAGCAAGCAGAAATGACCAGACCAAGATTAGAAGTATTTTATATCCAGACTCTAATTTTTCCTAGATAGAATAGGATTTCACATTATGGGACAGATAAATTATTGTTATGGTCTTCTGCATGTACAACTCTGATATTTGATATCAACAGACAATTCAGGTCAGACATAACTGGGGCTGGTTTACATACAATAACTGATGCCTACGGAGCAAGAGACCTCGGAGTTAACAAAAGCCGATGATAGCTCGTCTGAAGCTATTATAGAATATTATCAACTTCAAAGACCATCTTGCATCACATTCTCCTCTTGTTTGCTGCATACCCTATAACAATGCTGGCATGATGGCTTACCTCAGACATTAATATAGTTTCCTATTTCGTAACACCTCATCAGGTTGCCATTTCTTTTGGATAACAGAAGATCATGGGCACTTTAATACCTCCAGACGTTATAGATATTGACAACGTTTTTGCCTTCGTCTCTATATGCATGAGAGGCATTATGACATAAATATTCTAATGTTAATGCTATCTTAGACCACATTTCCCCCTTTTTAAGGGTCTTAGAAAAGCAACCTACATGCAAGAATGTCCAAGCGAAGTAACCTTGCTTTCAAAATGCTTGATCTATCTATCTATCTATCTATCTATCTATCTATCTATCTATCTATCTATCTCTATCCTCTGTTCATATATGTATAGGTCCAGGAATCTGTTCTTGACTTCATGGTCCCAGGTTTGAATCATGGTTGAGGGGTACCGTATAGTTGGAAACTTTAAACCCGTTTTTCAGTGCAAAGAAGCCCCAAGGTGGTTAACATGTGCTTAATACATGGTAATCTATCTATCTCTCTATCTATCTATCTATCTATCTAGCCATCCTTTTACATCACAGCCAAGACAATGTATCATTGGCATTCTAGTATTATTATTAATAATATTATTAATATATGTAGTAGTAGAGGTAATAGTAGTAGTAGTAGTAGCAGTAGGGAGGGTAAAGAGCTACTGGAGGTAGAACTACTTTAGGCGCTCCTGCGCAGGATAATAGGTTCAAAGGCTAAGGGAGGAAAGAGAAACGTACTTATGAATGAGATGTATCTCAAGGTGTTTGTGACACACTTTTTGAGTTCTGAAATGGGGGTTATTAATTCTGCGCCCCCAAAGTTAGCAAGACAGGGGGCCCTGCTAGCTCAGGGTTATGGGATTAGCAGGAATTCTGGGTTAAATCCTTAATTACCAGGTGAATTTGTAATTTTGGATCTGATTTGCCCAGTTATCCTTCATTTTCCCCCATCGCTGCACTGCAGGTCTGCACTAAATTAGTTGACCGCTCAAATCCTGAAGGATTACACGCCCATTGAGGGATTCCGGGACACTCATAACCAGGCCTTAGGGTGGGCCTTGTCAGCAGTGCAAGCACCACAACAGCCTATGCTCACACTAGCTACTCAGAAGTAAACTGGGATGATCCAACTTTTAAACCCCTTGACATCTCTAAAAGAAAATGATAATGCCGAAGCGCTAAACCATGCTAGCATTAATAGACCAAACCAGTGGCGGCTCCTCCGCTAAGGCGGAGGAACGTCGCCCCACTGCTTTTAAGCAGTGTGAGGAAAGGAAAAATAAAATGATAATAACTTGTTGTTATTGTCATTTTATTGTTTCCAGCTGCTTTGCAGGTGGGCCGGTAGGGCGAGCATACCCAGGCCCCCATTCCCTGGCTGAGCGCCGAACCACAGCACTCAGACCAATCACAACGCTGCATTGCAGCATTGTGATTGGTCAGGGGAGCCTGGATGTGCTTCCTGGTAGCTGTTCGGCCGGAGTCAAATAGAAGAGAGACAGAGCAGAGATGCAGGACACGGCTACAAGGTAAGTGTTTTTTCTGTTTATTTTTTACATTCCCCGTCCTCCTCCAACCCCCCCTCCCCTGCCCCGCCACCCCCGATGCGTGCTGGCCACCACCGGACCAAACCTGCTTTTTTTTATGTAAATCTGAAACCAGAGCCAGGAAAATGCAGGACAGTGAAGTGGGTCCTCAGTTTATTGCATCTACAAGAGTAGAAGTCAAGATATTTTATAAAGCCTACACATGGGCTTACCTCATCCCAATGGTAAGGAAAAGCATGGCATGCTTTACGCTCAAACATAGAACTCCAGCAGGTCTCCTTCAGGCTCCAGTGTATTGGGTGGGATGGTAATGGACACTTCACCAGAAGGTAAAAAGCTACAGTGACACAGAGGGCAACACTAATCTATGTTTACCATTTAGAGCATTGCTTCTGGTGGCCTGGAACTGTATGACTTATTAATATACTTAGAGGCTTACTTAGAGTTTGGCAGACAGTGTACTCTGCCACAAACTTGGTGGTGTCCTCTGCCACCCTAACTGGAATTCTGCCCACTGTGTTTATAATCAGAGGACCGTCATGTTCCCTCAGGCAGTGCCCCCACTGGCTTTGCCGGTGGAAACCTTAGACCGACATTTCAATGGAGTTTGGACCATCGTCCCTTTTTAGAGCAGATAGTCCGACTTATTTTTCTTCCTGTTTAAAACCACCTGGAAAAGTCTGGTGGTCCCGAACAGATAAAATATAAAATTACCTCATCATCAGAGGAGAAAGGTCTCAAGGTGTCAGGGCCGTTTTCAGAAACAAACTTCCACTTTAGGTGTTTGTTTTTTGGGAAACAAAAAGTTTGTTAAACAGCTGTATGAAACATGGCGGCCACTAAGCAATCTTAGGATGCATTCTGAAGATCCATCTCGGCAGTGGCTCCTCTTAAGGCAAATACCTCCCACAAGGCAAATAAGAACTCTCAATGTGGCAGGCTGTAGTCTCCCAGTGCAGCACAGCCCATGCCTCTGCTGCCTTAGTGGAACGGACTATTTTTTACAATTTAATAAAACATGTGGCCAATGCTCACCCGGGAAAAGGCAAACTACAAAAACACTAATGAACTATGCCACCGACATAAACTCATGGGTAGGTTGTCAGCGTTTTACATGATTTAAGTGTGACAAAAAGAGCTGTGGTCCCAGTTGAGATCTATTTGAGGCTTACTAGATCTGTGCCCATAATATCTGTTTATTGGGTCATCTGAGTAGTATCAGCTGGGTGGTAAAACACTGAAATCACTTTGAAAATTATATTACAGAATTGTGAGGCAGCACAACGACTTTCACTAGCGCCACAACACCCACATAGTAATTCTCTCAAATTGTGCCTTAAACTGTACTTTGTCCCCAATTTCCTAACTGCCTTTGCAGGGTAAGAAATTCCAAAGGTGCACACCCACCACACCCTACTCTCTTGCCGTTCCCTTATCATGGGGTCGATTAACCACGGAAAATATAGTGATTACAAAGCAGGCTCATCCTAAGTGAAAAGGAAAATGGTACTTAACCTGCAAGTATCTGTTTGTGGCATGTTGTGCTGTAGATTCACATGCTGTGCAAACCATGCAGACCATCTAGTGTTGGCTCGGACGTGTGCAACTTGTTTTTGTTCGAAGAAGTCTTTTCGAGTCACGAGGTTTGGTGACTCCACCTATCATAGGAAATGAACATGGGCATCAGCTGCAAAGTTAAATTGCTTGTCCATGCGGAGGGCGAAGATATAGCTGGATCGGAGAGATACAGTAAAGATGAACGTGTGAAGGAAAGAAGTAAGCTAAGATCATCTGCAACAGACTCCAGGCGACAGGAGAGGAGGGTGGGCGCATGTGAATCTATAGCACTACATGCAAAGAACAAGATGCTTACAGGATAAGTAACATTTTCAGTTCATGGCATGTGTAGCTGTAAATATTGAGCGCTGCATCAGTGTCAGTGATAGTCGGCTGCCCTCCATTGCTGGCGGGTAGATATTGAGCACCGTATCAGTGACAGCAATATCCAGCTTCTCTCCACTGCAGGCGGGTAGGTAGATATTGAGCGCTATATCAGTGACAGTGATAGCCGGCTTCTCTCCACTACAGGCAGGTAAGTAGATTTTCAGCACTGCATCAGTGGCACTGTTAGACAGCTTCTCTCCACTGCAGGCGGGTAGGTAGATATTGAGCGCTGTATCAGTGACAGTGATAGCCGGCTTCTCTCCACTACAGGCAGGTAAGTAAATTTTCAGCACTGCATCAGTGGCACTGTTAGACAGCTTCTCTCCACTGCAGGCGGGTAGGTAGATATTGAGAGCTGTATTAGTGACAGTGATATCCAGCTTCTCTCCACTACAGGCAGGTAAGTAGATTTTGAGCAGTGCATCAGTGTCAGTGATAGCCGGCTGCCCTCCATAGCAAGCAGGTAGGTAGATATTGACCACTGTATCAGTGACAGTGGTAACTTGCTGCCCTCCACTGTGGGCAGGTAGATATTGGGAGCTGTATCAGTGATAGCCTGCTGCCCTCCACTCCGGGTAGGTAGATACTGGGCACTGCATCAGTGACAGTGATAGCCGTCTGCCCTCCACTGCAGGCAGGCAGGTAGATATTGGGCACTCCATCAGTGTCAGTGATAGCTGGCTGCCCTCCATTGCGGGTAGGTAAATATTGGGCACTGCATCAGTGACAGTGATAGCCGGCTGCCCTCCACTGCAGGCGGGCAGGTAGATATTGGGCACTCTATCCGTGTCAGTGATAGCTGGCTGCCCTCCACTGCAAGCGGCAGGTAGATATTGAGTGCTGTATCACTTTCAGTGATAGTCGGCTGCCCTCCACTCCGGGTAGGTAGATATTGGGCACTGCATCAGTGTCAGTGATAGTCGGCTGCCCTCCACTCCGGGTAGGTAGATATTGGGCACTGCATCAGTGTCAGTGATAGTCGGCTGCCCTCCACTGCAGGCAGGGTTATAACCTCCAGTGCACCTGCGGTGCTGATACTTTGCCTTCCTCTCTCTCCAGCAGTAAGGAACACAGTCAATTCTTTATCAGGGGCGCTGGTAGCCAGACTTTATCTCTAAATGTAAGGCATAGTAAGGCATGGTAGGTGGACTCGAGTCTTGTCAATCAACTGATGAAGTAGCTTTACTCAAACAATGGAAGCAATAATAGTGGGAAAGCTGTGCTCATCCCGTGGGTGGAGACCTCAGAATAAAGCAAGAAGACTCGACAGTATGGACCATTCAGCATCTTTGCATCAGTCCCTCAACCCCCCCCCCCTTATTCTAACTGGGACCCAAGCCTCCCTCAACCCTACACACTGCAGTTCCCTCCATAGCAGCCTCATCTCTTCCCTCTCCTTTACATTGGGGTTTTCCATTTCACTCCACCTCAGACTTTCTGTCAGCATCCCAGACACACTCAGGGCCTGGCTATTGCTCCCCTAAATTCCAGGGGATACAATTGGCTGACCACGGGCCCTCCTGGTGTGCTTTCTTAAGTGTCAAAAGAGTTACAATTTTATTTTCCATGAACAAATAGGGTAAAATAAGGCTGCTTCTCTTTCCTGCTCATTTGCCAGCGTCTGGGATTCATTCTCGCATTCCATTCAACACTTTTGGACGTTATTGTTCGCTCATAGCCAGATTTTTTTTTTTACTGGCAATAATGTGGTCACTTTATCTGCCAAGGACAATCTGACCCTGTTCTCAGCAGACATACTGATGCCTCTTATAGAACAATTATATTTTTCTTCATTTAATGAGGCCATCAGATGGTTTAAGGTGAAGCACTGAACTGTATTTCAGGTCAAGGATTTGCTGTTGTCCTTCTCTGCTCACAGATGCACTTGAGGCGGCCAGACTAGATGAATATGAGGCGGACTGGTCCGAACCCTAGCCACACAGGTATCATCAGCACTTTAAACCCACTAGACCCAGCATTCTGCAGTGTTGTGTTAGGGCCTCAGACCACAGCTGCATGCACACAGCAAATATAGAGCAAATGTGATCAAGAGCTTTAGAACACTTTACACTTGAGAGACAAAGTTACCTGAGTAGAGTTAAGGAGACATTGTTAGATATATGCACAGCAACACCGCAGGCACAAAAAAATATATACACATAATAACGGAGAGACCCTAAAAACTGTGTTGTACAAGCGAATGGAGGGAGCAAGAACAAGGACTTGTGAAGCTGTAGTGAGCAAGATTACTTGACGTGTGTCGATATTCTTGGGCTTGATATTCAGTTGTATTACCTCCAATCACATTGACTGTCTTTGCCTTGGACCCTGTACAATGTACAGCGCCCCTCTGTCTTTCTGCTAGATTGGCGCTATATCAATACCACATACATACATACAGCACAGCGTGCATGTGTGACTTTGCATACGAGAAAAAAACGGGTTTGTGGGTGTGTGTAGATGCAGATGAACGTGGAGATGTCTGAATGTAAGCAGCTTGTGTGTTAGGCGAATGAAAGATTGTGAAGGGATGTAGGGCTGGCTGTCCTAAAAGTTATACGCGGTGCAGTCTATTGTTCCATACCAGCCTGGCTTTCCTTTTAGGATGTGAGTGGCGACTAATCAGTCACTTTGCAAAATGTGGATTCCCATGAGATTGGTGAAAAATCTCTTACATAATTAATATTAATTGGTATAGAGACATGCTGAGACCCAATGGGAAGGTCCGCGAACCCCGGAATGGCTGCAAGACAGAGCACACCTCCATCCATGTGTTGCAAGGGAATTTTTTTTTAAAAGCATTTTTTTAAAGCAACTCCCCTCAAGGGACAGTTTTTGAGGAGCATCCAGTGGTCCCCTGGACCACAGTCTGCTACCCCCTGAGGATGGAAGCCACAGATCTACCACAGAGCCGTGGCCGCCATCGCACCCGAACTACAACGCACCATCAACACCTCCTTCAAAACAGGCACCTTCCCAGACGACTGGAAGTGCGCAGAAGTCAGACCCCTGCTCAAGAAGCCCACAGCTCCGACCCTCGGTCTAGGTCCACTCTCTCCCCGCTGCTCCGCTGTGCCGTCTCTTGCCTCCAGACCCCGACCTCCTCCTTGGGAGGTTCGAGGCTGCTGCCCGCTCCTGCTGCCCGCTCCAACTGGGACCAGACTGCCTCCAACCACCGTAACCTTCTCAGCTGTTTTTTTTTCTTAATTTTTTCCCTGTTGTGCCACTGTTATTGTGCCCATCTGTGTCTTGCTCTAATTCCACCACTGTTTTTATTTTCTCGTGCCTGCCTGTTCCTTTTGCCTTTCGCCGCTGCTGCCCCTGCCGCCCCTCCCCCCCCGGAATTCCCCCCCGGAATTTCCCCCCGGAATTCCCCTGCTCCAGCCTCTCCTCCCTCCCACCTCCCCTACTTAATGGCGGCCGCTGCGCAGTCGCGCAGCGGATGCGCGCAGCGGGCGCGCTGCCGGCACGCCGAAGGCGCACCAAAGGCAAGCCTGTCTGCGCCCGTCCGCGACCCGACCGTGGCCAGCGCCAGGAACCCTGGACCTCCCACTACCCATCGCTACGACACCACCACCCTCCTCGCACTCAACCCTGGAAGACTTAGAGAATGCCAACAGGCCTCGCCGAACACGACCCACGGCCAGTTCTCCTGCCTCCACTGCCGCCAGACCCTCACCGCCACCCCGGCCTCCAACACCGCCGACGCCAGCACCGGCGACACCCTAAAATGCTTCCTCCTCAACGTACGCTCTGTACACAAACACGCCATGGAAATCTGGAACCTACTCGACTCTCTTTCGCCTGACATCGCCTTCTTCACAGAGACCTGGACCAACGCATCCTCTGCCCCCGACATCAGCACCGCCATCCCAGATGGATACAAGATCCAGAGGAAAGACCGCCCCAACCACCTAGGAGGGGGCCTCGTCATCGCCCACAAGAGCACCCTCCGCCTCACCACCTCCAGCGAAACCTTCCCCTCCGCCGAACACCTGCACTTCCAGATCCAGACCACCCCCAAAGCCGCACTCCGAGGAACCCTCATCTACAGACCCCCCGGCCCCCGAACACCCTTCGCCACCACCATCACCGACTTCATCGCACCCCACGCCATCGCCTCAACAAACTACATACTCATTGGAGACCTGAACTTCCACCTCGACAACCCCAGCGACCCCAACTCCACTATCCTTCGTGACAACCTCGCCAGCATCGGACTTAAACAACTCGTCAACACACCGACCCACAGAGCAGGACACACCCTTGACCCCATCTTCGCGGCAGGAAACAGCGTCCATTTCAGCCACACAACGCAGCCGCCATGGACCGACCACTACTGCGTACAGTTCGCCATCAACAAACCTAAGGCACCCAAACCAGCCCCACGCCCACCACGAAGGAACTGGAGCAAGGTTACCGACGAGCAACTTAACTCCACCCTCACCCGAGACAACCACACCTGGGCACCCGACGCAAACGGCGTAAACGACGCAGCCAGAGAACTCCACACCTGGATCTCCAACTGCGCAGACGAGCTCGCCCCGCTACGCAACCCTGACAGACAACGCCCCAGGAAAGCTGCCTGGTTCACAACCGCTCTCCAAGAAGCCAGACGCACCTGCAGACGCCTGGAGAAGAACTGGAGAAACACCAAGACAACCGAAAACCACGCCACCTACAAGGACGCCATGACGGACTACTACAACCAGATCAGAGCCACCAAGAGGAACTTCATCCACAACAAAATCCTGGCCAACTCCACCAACTCCAAGGAACTTTTCAGTGTCATTCAAGAATTCGCCAACCCACGCAGCGAAGCCACAGACATCACCCCATCCCAAGACCTCTGCGACAAGCTTGGAACCTATTTCCACCTCAAGATCAAAAACCTCTACGACAACTTCATCGACCATCCACCAGGTGCCATAGACGGCCCCCCACCCCCCAGAAACACCAGCCAGCCCACCATCTCCAACTGGACACCGATCACGGCCGAAGACACCGCCTCGACCATGAAAAGCATCCACTCGGGGGCCCCCACTGACCCCTGCCCCCCTCACATCTACCACAGAGCCGTGGCCGCCATCGCACCCGAACTACACCGCAACATCAACACCTCCTTCAAAACAGGCACCTTCCCAGACGACTGGAAGCACGCAGAAGTCAGACCCCTGCTCAAGAAGCCCACAGCTGACCCCACCGACCTCAAGAACTATCGGCCCATCTCGCTTCTCCCCTTCGCAGCCAAAGTTGCAGAGAAAACAGTCAACAGGAAACTGACACGATTCATTGAAGAGAACGCCGTCCTCGACACGTCCCAATCCGGATTCCGAAGCAACCACAGCACAGAGACCGCCCTACTTGCCGCCACAGATGACATCCGCACCCTCCTGGGTCAAGGCCACTCCGCAGCCCTCATCCTACTCGACCCATCAGCGGCCTTCGACACCGTCTTCCATCGCACACTAGTCGCCAGACTACACGACGCAGGCATACAAGGAACAGCCCTGGACTGGATCCGATCATTCCTCACCGGAAGAAGCCAAAGGATCAGACTCCCACCCTTCCTCTCTGACCCCACGAAAATCACCTGCGGAGTCCCACAGGGTTCATCACTGAGCCCCACCCTCTTCAACATTTACATGGCCCCCCTCGCAGCCATCGTCCGACAACACGGCCTCAACATCGTATCCTATGCCGACGACACCCAGCTCATCCTCTCCCTCACCAAAGACCCCACCACTGCCAAACTCAACTTCCAGAAAGGAATGCAAGACGTTGCAGTCTGGATGACCAACAGCTGCCTGAAGCTCAACCCTGAGAAGACAGAAGTCCTCGTCCTCGGTATCACCCCTTCTGCATGGGACAGCACCTGGTGGCCGACCGCCCTCGGAAGCCCACCTACCCCCTCAGACCACGCCAAGAACCTCGGCATCGTACTCGACTCATCACTCACCATGAACCGACAGGTCAACGCCGTCACCTCCAGCTGCTTCAACACCCTCCGCATCCTCCGCAAGACCTTCAAGTGGATCCCCCCTGAGTCAAGGAAGACAGTCACCCACGCACTCGTCACCAGCAGACTGGACTATGGAAACGCACTCTACGCCGGCATCAACTAGTCCCTACTCCGCAAACTCCAGACAGTACAGAACACC
Organism: Calotriton arnoldi; assembly: GCA_963921515.1. Taxonomy (NCBI): domain Eukaryota; kingdom Metazoa; phylum Chordata; class Amphibia; order Caudata; family Salamandridae; genus Calotriton; species Calotriton arnoldi. Next base: position 717,931 of record CAWUFW010000496.1, on the reverse strand, counting down.
GCCGCCAGACTCGTCCTCGGCATCCCCCAACACGAACACATCAGCCAACACCTACAAAGTCTCCACTGGCTCCCCGTGGAGAAATGAGTCACTTTCAAAATCCTCACTCACGCCTACAAATGCCTACACAACAACGGACCCAAATACCTCAACGACAGAATCAACTTCCACATACCCAAAAGAAACCTCCGACCTTCCAACCTCCCACTGGCCGAAACCCCGCACATCCACAGAGCCAGAGCAGGCGGAAGATCCTTCTTTCACATTGCAGCCAAGACCTGGAACGAGCTACCGGCAGACATCAGACGCGCCCCCTCCCTGAACACCTTCAGGAAGACCCTCAAGACCTGGCTCTTCGGCTAAACAGATCTGCGGACCCCCCCCTCAGCGCCTTGAGACCCTCACGGGTGAGTAGCGCGCTTACAATTCCCTGATTGATTGATTGATTTACAGTTCCCAAAGAAAAGCTGTAGGTCAGTGACAGCTTCCTTTTTAGGTCGAGCCTAGAGGCAGCGCGCATGCGCTGCTTGCTCTGCAAGGATGCTGTATTGGAGTATGCACTGGAAGCCCCACCCACTCTCCACCCATATTTGTCATTGGCTTGTGTCATTGTCCTTCGTAAATGCTGGCTTCTGATTCATAAATAGGCTTGTTAGTCCCTCATTGGTACCGCCTTGTCTGCATTTGTTACCTCTTATAACGACTGGACCTTTTACTTGGCTTGTTACACGGTCTGCGTTATAAGGGGGTGAGCACTATTTTGTTTATTGACTAATGGGGACAATGGCGACTGCTTTTTGTATTTGCAGTGCACCCACGCAGGACAATGGTGGCCGCTTTTCTTATGGAGCGCTATGCCACTTTAACTTTAAAAGTGGCTGCCCCCTACCCCCACAGCACTCGCTGCACAATGGCGATGCTTTTTTTTTTATTATTACTTTTTAGAAGAACGCCGCATCTGCTTCAGGGACACCGCGCGTTCTTTCACCTTTTATTTATTTTCTCATAGACTTGCATGCTGAGTGCGGCGCCCGCTTTAGGGACCCCGCGCTCAGTTTCATTTCTTTTTTTATCTATAATGTTGAGTGCGGCCCCGCTTCAGGACCACCGCCCTCTGTTTTTTTTTAACTTTATTGGTGAGCGCTGCGCCCTCTTCCCGGACACCGCGCTCTGCAATACAATAGGTCTTGCTTTTGCCAAAGTTTGACCTATTGGCATTGTAAATGACAATGCCTTTTAATATTATAAAAGCCATTGCCATTTACAATGCCAATAGCTCAAAATCTGGCAATCCAGAGACCTATTGCATTGTAAATGCTTGTTGCAAATCAGTTACCAACTCAGCTTGATAGTAAGTAACAAATCAGTGGTTTGCAACACAACTGCAGTCAGAAACCACAAAGGGAACGCCCCCTTCACACCTTTCAATTTTCGAATCGGAAAGGGTCGCAAAAAGGCCTTTTGGAAGTTATTAAGGGCCAGATGTACGACCGATTTTTGCATGCGCAAATGGGTTTTAGAAGCGTTTGCGCATGCAAAAATCATGTGGGCCATGTACAAACCCTATTTTGCGACTCCCAAAAATTTGCGACTCGCAAAATAGTGTTTTGCGACTCGCTATTAGGAAGGGGCGTTCCCTTCCTAATAGCGACCCCACAAGCCATGTAAGAATGTTTTGCGACCGCAATTGTGGTCGCAAAACACTCGCAGTTACCACCCTCTTCAAGAGGGTGGTAAAGCACTCGCAAATGGGAAGGGATCCCCAGGGGACCCCTTCCCCTTTGTGAATGCACGCGCAAACATTTGTTAAGGGCAGGCAGTGGTCCCAGGGACCACTACCAGCCCTTAAAAATGAAAAAGAAAAGTTAAATTTTTCTTTTTCAAATGCATCCCGTTTTCCTTTAAGGAAAACAGGCTGCATTTAGGAAAAAAAACTGCTTTATTTAAAAGCAGTCCCAGACATGGAGGTCTGCTGACCCCAGCAGGCCACCATCCCTGGGAGTGCCCGCCATTACCAATGGGATCACAAATTGAGACAGCCTCATTAATATTCATGAGGCATGCAATTTGCGACCCCATTGGGAATCGCAAACAGTGTCTTAGACACTGTTGTACATTGGAAATTGCGACTAGAAAATTGCGAGTCGCAATTTACAATGGTCGTACATCTGGCCCAAAGACTTTCCAGTCTTGCAAAAGGGTTTTGGTACATTGAAAAAAAGCATTATTTGTAGTCCCTGTGTTTTTGCCCAGTGTAGTCTTTCTGGTCGTATATCCCCTATGTACAGTGGGTCCATAGTTTGCTGTTTGTATGTCCGAGACTCGTTGCAATTACATTATATTTGAGGTCACAGTACATTTGGTTCTGCTAAAGATTTATTTAGAAATCCTTTAACATTTTACAACAGTCACCTATTGCTATGGTACTTAAACCATAAAACGTTCCTGGAAAAGTATTGTAAAGATGATATAGTCTTAAGTGCAATAAAATAATTCAGGCTCCCCAGCCCTTCTGCCCCCGCCACCCCTCCACACACACACAGCAGTCGACTCTCAATCAACCAGGCAAAAGATGGACAGATGTCTCCTGGGCTGCAATGCTATCTGCTGGGTTGTGGTGGGCACCCATAGGGATAGCAGTTTACAAACATTTATAGTTTTGGAGAACGTCAGAGCCCATATACATCTCATCATAACATGCCTCCGTTTTCTGTACGATGATAAGTCCATTTCGGAATGTCTTTCGTTACATTTTATTTACGGTATTAGAAATATTCCAGACCAAATTCCAAGAGCAATGGAACTTTATTGCTGAACACCTTTATAGTAAGTAGCAGAATCATCTTAAACAGGAGGCGCTATATTTAGAAGAGTATGGGTGTGTGGAATCAGACTCAGACTGCTGAAGAAACCGAAAAGCAATTGAGAGGGCGGATTGCAATATGTACCAGACAGTGGACTGTGCTGTTGGATTTGCACATTACATATATTAACATAACACATATGTAAACTTTTCAGACACAGCGTGATGGCTTGATTTTCCCAGACTCAAGTTATGTTTGACTCCTGTAACGAAACAGGGATTTAGAGGAATCTTCCCTAATGTCCTCCTGTATCAGCACCCTCCCTTACCTGAAAAAGTAATATTTGTAAAAATGGCAGTGTTTTTTTTTTAAATTCTTTTTATTGAACATAAAAACAAGCTTCAGATAATCATCATACGCATGGATATTGTACAGGATAAACATTTGCCACCGGTAACCCAAGGCATAACACATATCTAAATCAATTACAAGCTGGTATCAGCTATACACTCGAGGGGTATGTAAACATCTGGGCATCCTGACAGTTTCTGTAACACTCCTTATAACTAGGGGTGGGCAGAGTTGACGTAGTGCCACTACGCGGAGTTCCACGGAGTAATGGAAAAAATGTGTGGAACAGGAGCCCACGTCCTGCGGCCAGCCGAGGGTCTGTGTGCCTGGGACGGGGGTCCCTCGTGCCCGGGCAGGCTCCCAGATCTCCCCGGCCTCGCTGTGTTGAGAAGCAGGGACCGGGCCCGGGGCCTGGGTTTCGGGCTCGTCCGCCTCCCTGATCCCAGCCAGGGCTCCAGGAGGTCGGGCGCCTCCGCGCCCTGGGTCCCCTCCGTCACTCGGTGCGCACGGGTTACCAGAAAGAGGGGTAGCTTTCCTCCGGATTATTAGGGGTAGGGTATGCCGGAACACCCCTTCCGGGCTGGAGGTTCTCAGCCGGGGACCAGATAGGCTATGCCCGGACAACACCTCCTCACCGTCCGGGGCTCCCTCCACCGGCCCGCGGCATGGCAAAGTGCCCGGGACGGACTCCATCGGTCCTGGGCAGTCCTCCCCCGGGCGTCTGGGCCCAAGAGCTCCTGCAGGCCTCCCCGTGTCTGAGGCCCAGCCGGGTACTCCGAGCCCCCGGGAAGTGGAGCCCCGAGCCCTGCAAGGGCAGGCGGGACCCCTACCGCGAAGGCTCGGAGCAGGCAGATGGGCGCCCTTCGGTCCCGGCCATCTTATAGCGCCTTTTCCCCTCGGCCATCTGGTTGAGCGCAATGCTTTCCAATGGGGCGACCAGATGACCGGGCCGGCCTGGAAGTCCCGATGAGGGCTCATTTGCCTCCCTGATCCCAGCCAGGGCTCCAGGAGGTCGGGCGCCTCCGCGCCCTGGGTCCCCTCCGTCACTCGGTGCGCACGGGTTACCAGAAAGAGGGGTAGCTTTCCTCCGGATTACTAGGGGCAGAGTATGCCGGAACACCCTCCCGGGCTGGCAGTTCTCAGCCGGGGACCAGATGGGCTATGCCCGGACAACACCTCCCCACCGTCCGGGGCTCCCTCCTTCGGCCCGCGGCATGGCAAAGTGCCCGGGACTGGCTCCATCGGTCCTGGGCAGTCCTCCCCCGGGCGTCCAGGCCCGAGAGCTCCTGCGGGCCTCCCCGTGCCTGAGGCCCAGCCAGGGTATCCGAGCCCCCGGGAAGCAGAGCCCCGAGCCCTGCAAGGGCAGGCGGGACCCCTACCGCGAACGCTCGGGCAGACAGATGGGCGTCCTTCGGTCCCGGCCATCTGATCGCGCCTTTTCCCCTTGGCCATCTGGTCGCGCGCAATGCTTTCCAATGGGGCGAACAGATGGCCGGGCCGGCCTGGAAGTCCCGATGAGGGCTCGTCCGCCTCCCCGATCCCAGCAAGGGCTCCAGGAGGTCGGGCGCCTCCGCGCCCTGGGTCCCCTCAGTCACTCGGTGCGCACGGGTTACCAGAAAAAGGGGTAGCTTTCCTCCGGATTACTAGGGGCAGGGTATGCCGGAACACCCCTCCTGGGCTGGCGGTTCTCAGCCGGGGACCAGATGGGCTATGCCCGGACAACACCTCCCCATCGTCCGGAGCTCCCTCCTCCGGCCCGCGGCGTGGCAAAGTGCCCGGGACGGGCTCCATCGGTCCTGGGAGGTCCTCCCTCGGGTGTCCGGGCCCGAGAGCTCCTGCGGGCCTCCCCATGCCTGAGGCCCAGCCGGGGTCTTCGAGCCCCCGGGAAGCGGAGCCCCGAGCCCTGCAAGGGCAGGCGGGACCCCTACCGCGAAGGCTCGGGCGGGCAGATGGGCGTCCTTCGGTCCCGGCCATCTGATCGCGCCTTTTCCCTTCGCCATCTGGTAGCGCGCAATGCTTTCCAATGGGGTGACCAGATGGCCGGGCCGGCCTGGAAGTCCCGATGAGGGCTCATTTGCCTCCCTGATCCCAGCCAGGGCTCCAGGAGGTCGGGTGCCTCCGTGCCCTAGGTCCCCTCCGTCACTCGGTGCGCATGGGTTATCAGAAAGAGGGGTAGCTTTCCTCCAGATTACTAGGGGCAGGGTATGCCGGAACACCCCTCTCGGGCTGGCGGTTCTCAGCCGGGGACCAGATGGGCTATGCCTGGACAACACCTCCCCACCGTCCGGGGCTCCCTCCTCTGGCCCGCAGCGTGGCGAAGTGCCCGGGACGGGCTCTATCGGTCCTGGGCAGTCCTCCCCCGGGCATCCGGGCCCGAGAGCTCCTGCAGGCCTCCCCGTGCCTGAGGCCCAGCCGGGGTCTCCGAGCCCCCGGGAAGCGGAGCCCCGAGCCCTGCTAGGGCAGGCGGGACCCCTACCGCGAAGGCTCGGTGCAGGCAGATGGGCGTCCTTCGGTCCCGGCCATCTGATTGCGCCGTTTCCCTTCGGCCATCTGGTCGCGCGCAATGCTTTCCAATGGTGCGACCAGATGGCCCGGCCGGCCTGGAAGTCCCGATGAGGGCTCATTTGCCTCCCCAATCCCAGCCAGGGCTCCAGGAGGTCGGGTGCCTCCGCACCCTCGGTCCCCTCCATCACTCGGTGCGCACGGGTTATCAGAAAGAGGGGTAGCTTTCCTCCGGATTACTAGGGGCAGGGTATGCCGGAACACCCCTCCCGGGCTGGCAGTTCTCAGCCGGGGACCAGATGAGCTATGCCTGGACAACACCTCCCCACTGTCCGGGGCTCCCTCCTCCGGCCCGCGGCGTGGCAAAGTGCCCGGGACGGGCTCCATTGGTCCTGGTCAGTCCTCCCCCGGACATCCAGGCCCGAGAGCTACTGCAGGCCTCCCCGTGCCTGAGGCCCAGCCAGGGTCTCCGAGCCCCCGGGAAGCGGAGCCCCGAGCCCTGCAAGGGCAGGCGGGAGCCCTCCTGCGAAGGCTCGGGGCGGGCAGATGGGCGTCCTTCGGGCCTGGCCATCTGGTCGTGCCTTTCCCCTCGGCCATCTGGTCGCGCGCAATGCTTTACAATGGGGTGACCAGATGGCCGGGCTGCCCTGGAAGTCCTGATGAAGGCTCATTTACCTCCCCGATCCCAGCCAGGGCCCTGGAAGGTCGGGCGCGTCCGGGCCTAGGGTCCCTAAGTCTCGCAGTGCGCATGGGATACCAGAAAGAGGGGTAGCTTTCCTCCGGATTACTAGGGGCAGGGTATGCCAGAACCCCTCTCGGCCTAGCGGTCCTCAGCCGGCAGCCGGACGGGCCAGGACACCCCCCCAGCCCGGGGTCCGTCCTCGGTCCTGCCGTTTGGCAGGGTGCCCGGGACGGGGTCCCACGGGCCAGGGGAGGCTTCCCCTGCGTCTCTGGGCCAGGGAGCCCCGGCTGGGTCCAGGGACCCCCGCCAGGCCCCGGGTCGGGTGCTCCAGCCCTGGGCCCCGTCCCCGGGCCTGCCGCTCTGCCAAAGGCCCGAGACGGGGTTCCGTCGTGCCCGGGGAGCCTCCCCCTGCTTGGCTGGGTTCAGGAGCTCCGGCCAGGGCCCCTGAGGTCCCCATGGGAGGGCGGCCTCCCCACCCCAGGCTCCGTCCCCAGTCCTGCCATGTGGCAGGGTGCCCGGGACGGGGTCCCGCGGGCCCGGGGAGGCTTCCCCTGCACCTATGGGCCCGGGAGCCCCGGCTGGGTCCAGGGGCCCAGACGGGCCCTGGGTCGGGTGCTCCAGCCCTGGGCCCCGTCCCCCGGCCTGCCGCTCTGCCAAAGGCCCGAGACGGGGTTCCGTAGTGTCCGGGGAGCCTCCCCCTGCTTGACTGGGTTCAGAAGCTCCGGCCAGGGCCCTTGAGGGCCCCGGCGAGGGCGGCCTCCCCACCCCGGGCTCTGTCCCCGGTCCTGCCGCGTGGCAGGGTGCCCGGGACGGGGTCCTGCGGGCCCAGGGAGGCTTCCCCTGCGCCTCTGGGCCCGGGAGCCCCGGCTGGGTCCAGGGGCCCGCCGGGCCCCGGTTTGGGTGCTCCAGCCCTGGGCCCAATCCCCGGCCTGCCGCTCCACCAAGGGCCCGGGACGGGGGTCTGTCGGTCCCGTGCAGGCCTCCCCCGCTTCGTATGCTTGTCAGTGTGTCCGCGGGCCCCGGGTCGGAGGGCCAGTCGACTCCCCCTCGCATCCCCCATGGCTGAGGCCCAGCTGGGGCCCAGCTGGGGCCCCGGGCCTTTGGCCCCCCATGCCCCGGCACCCGCTCACTCTTTCGTTGGGGCACAGAGCGACCAGATGGCCTCCCTTTTGAGCCCAGCCATCTGGTCGCGCCTTTCCCCTCGGCCATCTGGTCGCACCTATCCCCTCGGCCATCTGGTCGCACCTATCCCCTCGGCCATCTGGTCGCACGTAATGCTTTCCTATGGGGCGACCAGATGGCCGGGCTCTCCTGGACGTCCCGATGAGGACTCATTTGCCTCCCCGATCCCAGCAAGGGCTCCAGGAGGTCGGGCACAGTCGCGCCTTGGGTCCCCTCTGTCACCTTGTGTCCACGGATTACAAGAAAGGGGGGTAATTTTCCTCCGGATTACTAGGGAGAGGGTCAGTCAGACCTCCGTGAGGTCCAGCGATTCTGAGACAGGGGAAGGCAGAACCCGGGCCACCCAGGGGCCCGGGTACGCACCTGCCTCTCAGTCCCTTCCCGATGGTCCTTTCCTCCGGGCCTGCTCA